>OY987205.1:18615200-20023332 GCA_963920795.1 Eutolmus rufibarbis
GCTCAGTCATTTGTCTGACGAGAATGTTGTCAATGATATTTTGACTGAAGCCAGCAGGTTACAACGAATATTTGGGGTCTGCTGAGTGTTGAAATGAATTTTGGGATATCCTGAAGCATTGAAAAATTTTCTATATGTATTATATTATGTCATATTTGTAAAAGTAATTGCAATAAATAATGCACTGAGAAAGCATATTTTTAAATTGTTGTTAAAAATACTTTATAAAATGGACGTAAGAAAATTTTTTAAATTAAACATAAATATGAAAAAAAATGTATGTTTTGACAGCATTTTCAGCGCCACATTCTGTTTGCCCTCTTGCGAGAGCTAGAGCCAGAGCCATTGACAGCTACAGACACAGAACCAGCGTCAAGAGCCAGCCCCACATTCGGTTCCAGCCTTTATGGTTATAGCCGCAAATTCAATTGAAGAATACATATGGTAAGAAAATCGTAAAATTAGTTCTTGGATTAAGGCGAACTTTTTCGTGGCCTTTTGTCATCGCAGATGTTTGTGGAAACTTATTATAGGTGCATATTTCTTATTTCACTATGGATTATTTGTCGACTTAGGTCTAAAAGGAATCTTATTGATTCTTTAACTTCTTATCTCTCGTTAAAAATTTAAAAAGGACCAGCTATGTACGTCTCTTTCGGGATTAATTGATAATTCGATCCATCCTCTGATACAAAAGTTACTTCGTGTATTTCAAAGTATTACCGTTGATTATAGTTTCGCGAAACCGGTCAAGCATTATGTTATACAACAATAAAAGGTCCACCTATAGTTTCAAAACTCAGAAAAATATCGTCCGAACAACTTTTAGCGAAAGAAGAAAGAATTTGAACTCCTACTTAGTCAAGGAATTTGTCTACTTTCCAGTAGTACTTGTGGATCTACTTTACGCATGGTAACGAGAAAAAAAAGGGAATGGAAATCATGTGGTGATTGTGGACGCCTTACCCAGCAAACAATTCGAGTCGAAATTGAAACGAAATTGAAGCACAAAATTTGAGAATGGTGAAAGTAAACTTCGTCTCGATTCCAAAATGTTATCAAGTTGATAATGAAGAAAGTGGTATTTAGTTCTCGTTGCAAAAATGCGAATCGAATAATTTTCTTTCTCTTACTTTTCTCGCTTCGAGTAAAACGAATTTTCTTTTATTTATCTTACTTGTTTCGTTTCGAGAAGGTGAATTGAATTATGTCCGTTTCTCTTTCCTTTTTCAATATTCTTTTACGTTTTATAAAATTCCACTATTTTGTCGCAAAAGCGGAGTTCAGGTTTACAGCTAATTTTGAAGTACATACTAAATGAAATCATAAAATGAAAATTTCATAAAAATCTTATAATTCAATTCACTATTAGAAGGGTACCATCTACTTCGTATAAATATATCGACTCGTTTTAATCGTTAGGACGATTTATTTTTTGATAATATGTATCTACGTTTTTATAATGTTCGGTTGAAGACCTGAAATGAAAGTATTCAGCTGAAAATTATAAAACCTTGACATAAGCTATTTACTCATAAACGTTTTTTTTTATAAATACTGATAATTGAACAGAACAGAGAAAACAATTGTACACGCCAACGCATTTAGCAACAGAATGGAAATTGCATCATTTTTATCGAAAGGATTGCATACGGTGTTCTTCTTCACCAGAACGAAAAATTCTCGCAGTTCAAAATCTAGTCTAGGTGTGGATAAGTAGGTTATTTTTGTCTCTAATTCTGAGAGTTTTTCGAGAATTTTGATATGGCCTATTAGGTCACCTGATTAAAAATTCGTTGTCCTATGCAGCTGTAACGCACTCTGGAGAACCTCTTTTTTCACGTGCAGATGCTGAGGTGGAAATTGAGGAGCGCCTGCATAGCTGCAGTGGGGTAGGTGCTCATTGCTCATTGCTGCTGCGCTGGGCCGCGGCGTTTTGTTGGATAATTTTTGGCCACCATACGCGAGTCACGTTTGTGGCTATGGGTCTAACAATCGTGGTATAGAGTCAATACATCATTTTTGGTTTTAGACCCCATGTTTTGCTTGTAAAGCGACGACAAGTATAGAGAGAATATACTATCCTTTCTGTCACTCTAGACAAATGTGAGTTCCAAGTGAGGTTTTTTTTATCTAGGATTACTCCTAGATATTTTGCTTCACTTGAGAAGGGTATTTCCGTATTATGGAGAATGGACGGTTTTTTCATAAGCTTTTTCCTCCTCGTAAACGGAACAATTTTTGTTTTAGCAGTATTGATGTTTAGGTTCCAACTTAGGCAACATTCACGGATGTTGTCTGCATTAGGTTCGAAACGACCTGGTCATGCTTTCCCCGTATTGTGACTACTACAGTACCTGGCCAAAAAATTAGAACCACCATAGAAATTTCATAAATTCTCAGTTCCGATTTGCGCTAAGTCGAAGTGAATGAATAGATATTAGAAACATAGTTGTTTTTTGGAAAATCTCTTTATTGGTGATAGGATATTGCACAAAATGAATATTTAATTGCTGATAATTAGCTTCGCTTTTAAAATTGCCTGAATTCGTCTAGGCATGCTCTCTATGCAAGCTGTAATGCAATTTTTAATTTCTGGAGCTCCTTGCCACACTTCTTTAATATTTTGAATTAATACTTCGCGAGTGGAGTTTCGCCTTTGGTAAACTAGTTTTCTTAACATATTCCATACATTTTCTATAGGGTTCAGATCAAGTGAATTATCTGGCCAAGGCAAAATGGGAACAATTTTGTTTGAAAGAAAAGTTATTACTGATTTGCTGTGTGGTATGGAGCTCCGTCTTGCATAAACTTAAAAGATGAAGAGTGGAATCCGAGTTCGTCCAAATATGGCAATAAAACTGTTTCCAAAACTGTTATGTACTGATCTTTTCTCATGGTACCTTCCACTACATAAAGAGGTCCAAATCCTTCTGCTGAATTGCACTCCAAACCATAACCGATGGGTGATGCTTTACTGTCTGTTGTATACAGGATTGTTGAAACCTTTCATTTGGACGTCTTCGAAAAAAGGTGCCAGCTTCCGTCATTGCTTGCAACATTGATTCATCCGAAAATATGACCTGTAAAATAATTTGTAATTGACGAATTTTCATTCATAGACTTCCTTACTAATGTAATTTTAAAACGGCATTACTAATTACCTTTTTCCAGTCTTCAACTTGTTAGTTCTTCCAATGGTAAATTACGATGCGCACTAACTGTAGTAACCATTTTCCGCTCTTTTAGTCTGAAATGTCCCCTTTTCTTCCCGTAATGATTTCTGATAAAAATATTAAAATTTTAATCATTATCTTGGTACATAATTCAATTATAAAATTATTAAAAGGTTTATTATTATTTTACTTACGTACATAAATACACTTATAATTTCACAATACTCAAAATACACCATTTTTCTTCTTTTCTCTTCGATAATTAGAAGCGCCAAATTGCCTTTCTTATATAACTGTCTACCTGAAACTGGGGTTTCCTCCAAATGTAATGTCGTCACGTAATTACAACAAGTGTCTGTACTTTTAATTACTTTTAAGTAGATAGGAACATTTTTAAGAAAGGGTTGAACGTGAAAGAAGAAAATCTGCGAACATTTTAATGGTGGTTCTAATTTTTTGGCCAGGTACTGTAAGTTATCTAAGTCATCTAACTTAGAAATTGTGTGATTGTAGCGTAAAGTGGGGTAATTTCATGTTTGCATTTCTTTTAAGGCTCTTAAGATACAATACGAATTATTTAATAATTTTCAGTGTACTTACTTGATGGGTTTATGTCATTAAAGCTGAGTAATATTCCAAAAATGCATTTGACAATAATTCAGACCCACAGCTGACTGCTCAAAATTCGTTAAAGGTGTGAGCAAGAGGGAACGAAAAGTGCACCATTTTGATATAAGCCCGGTACGCCGCGGCGCGCCGTTGCCAAGAAATTTCTTGGCCCATACAAAACACATGTAAAAAAAAAACGCTTAAGAAATGCACAAGAAATTTTTTTCCGTTCCGGTTTTCAACGTGGTGTGCTGTTCGCAAGGAATCAGCCAAGGAGAACTTGGTTCCAATTTTTCAAGTAAATGGCATTGTATATCCAAAAGTAAAATATACTTCGAGGAATAAGTGTCCGAAACAGAGACATATAGTATAAAGATGGACCGCTCAATCTTCTGTCTCAAGCGGCCGCCAATTTGACAACCTACTGCCTCAGAGGGCAGTAAGATTATATAAGAATTTATATAGCGTTGTCTATTTTTATCGCATTTCCTAGATAGGCCGATTCCGCAGATTTTTTGAATGCGCAATTTCTGAATGCTGACAAAAATATTAGAATTTTAATATTTGTTCAAAAAAAGCTTTAAAATATTTGCTTTAAGTTAATTAAATTAAGTAAATGAGAATAAAAATCATTATTAATGTCATAAATATGCTTTTGAATTTTTATCCCTGCCAGATTATGATTATTTTCAAGAATTTGTATCTAGTTATGAAAATGATATTTACTATTACATTTATTAAAAAATTTATTTGATTATTCTTAGTGAAAATTAACGACAGCGATTGCCTGTGGAATTTTTTACGATAACTGTAAACTAAAAATATGAAATTTTGTCGAAATTGACTCAATTTAATTTAAGTTCGCACATTAAAATATTTTTAATTTTTTTTTAAATTGAAAAGAGCGTTTGCTTGGAATTTTGTAGTTTTGATTTGAATAAAAACGTAGATATATCTAAATTGAATTGTGATACTTTGCATTTGGAAAAATTAGCACTTTTGTGTTAAATTTTGATACTAATCTTTTGAAATTTATTACTTTTGAAATAAATAACAAAAAAAAAAAAAAAAAAAAATGAAATACAAAATGCTTTTTTAGGAAACACTTTAAATAGCCTGGGTGGAATTCACCTACAAATACGACAACATTGTATTGTCATCGAAGTTTATCATATTATTCGTACAAATTTCATAACTTTTGGTAAGATAGAAGCACAGATAAAATAATATTATTTTATCTGTGATAGAAGTATAAAACATTTATGTTGCAAGATTTGACACTATACCTACAACCCAAGTTAAATAAAAGCGTTTAAAAATTACTGCATTTACGCTACGAATTCATTAATATTTTTGGCGTATATGGAGTAAACGCCCCGGTGGTTGTAAATTATTAATATGGCCAAAATAAGGTATGGTCTCTTTAAACTTATTTTTCTTGAAGACGTGACGAGGTGAGAAATTTTCGTTTGTGAAGTCGTAATCTACGGAACAAATCCTATTGACATGATGCTTGCGTATTCGAGAATCGGTCGAACAAAGGAAAACAACTTTTTGTAGATATGTACAAGTGTAGTTGTACAGGAATATTCTCGCGACCACCATTTTTTCAATCCCAGCATACAGCTAGCTTAAAATGTTTAACACAATATATTTCATATATATAATATTTTAAAAGACATTTCAAATATTTGTACATACAAGAATAGATCATAATTAAAAATCATATGTATTTGCCTTTAGAACGGCAATTATTCCTTACTTCTAAAAATTAATGAAAAGGTTCAAATCACGGTCAGCAATTGAAGAAGAAATGTTTAGATACTCTGTGCTAACATCACTGATTCAATATGAGAAATTAATTTTTTTTAAAAATAATGCAATATCATTTAAGTGTAATAAAACAAAGTTTTGTTTACATCTTTAACGATCCGGTTTTTGCTGTCATTTAATAAAAAAACGATGTACGTAGGTAGTCAGTGAGTTTGTTACGTCATAATTGTTTAAGTAAATTAGTTGCGGAATTCTTCAATGGCCTTCATTTAATTCGTGTTCTGAATTGTTTTGACCAGCTTTAGTATATATTATAATCTGTGATAAACTGAGACGTAAATGATTGTTTTTATCCACATTTTCATACGCACTCGCAATTGCATAAGAAAAAACTGGATATCCCATTCCAATGTTATTACAAATTTATGACTCAAGTTAAAACTTTCTTGTTTTCCAGAGTTGTATCATAGAGAAATTAAATATGAAGAGGCGACAAGTATAGAACATTGGGCGAGGAACCACTTTTTGAAAGCTCTGTGTGAAAGGATGCGAACTGAAAGCTCTTCGCTCGCGGCTTGCTGGCGATGCGATATTTTGTGTAAGCCACCGTTCGAATGTACTAATACACTCAACCAGCCATGACTGGAGCGCAGTGCGTAAACGCCTTTGCGCTTACACGAGTTCGTCTTTCCTGAAAATCCCTAGCCTATGCTTGTTTGCTGCCTGTATTCCTCTTTACACTGCAGGTTTATTTTGATTTCTTATAATGACGTAGCCATTTGGGAATCCCCTTTAAGATTACTGATGGGATTAGGTTTTTATTGGCGTTTAATTTTTAATGCCTACAAAACCAAATTTAACATTAATTTTAACAAAATGAAACGTTCCAGATAAAGGTAATTCCAACAAAATTATAATTAAATTATTATGGTAATATAGAACTTTATGTGTTAATAATATTAAGTTTCCTATTTGCCTGCTTTTTTTGTTGTATAATTTTTTCGGTTTCCCACTGACAATGTTTTTTTAATAATATTTCTATGAAATAATTAAGTGCATTTATTCTATGTTGAAAACAAATATTATTTTCTTCAAACCATTCTCTAAATTTAACACTTTCTTTTGTAAGTGCAATACTTTTATTTTTTATTGTTTCTTATAAACATTTAATATTAGGGCTAGTCGTTATAATATTATAGATTTCTTCCGGGACTTTCCAACTTGCAATACCACCCTCAAAGGATATATCAGATTTAATTAAAGTATTTCGTATTGACTTAAAAAGATGGGGAACGTCAAAAATAACAAAAATGTTTTTTGAATAAAAATAAAAATATGGTTGTGCGGAATTGGTTTCAAGGAGCTTTAGAGCACTCCTGTTATTGGAACCTTCGTCACAAACTATAGCTCTAATGTTGATACCAATTTCATTGCAATAACTTATATTGTCTTTTATTTTATATTTAAGATGCTCACTATTCATTACATTACTTGTTGCGAAATAACTAATTATTATTTTTCAATTTGAAAATATACCACGAATCATAAACAAACAAACATGTTTTACTAATTCAATGCTCTTTTCATTTCCTATGTCGACGTATCCAATAATTTCATCTTTAGTTGTATCAAAAGTTAAATTGCGACGGATATTTACGTCATCCAATACTAAGACTGCTTGACGTACTTCCAAATTCCAGCTTGATATTAAATCCTTTAAATTATAGGTTAGTATTGGATTAAAACCAGGCTGCATACACTTTATAGGCAACCAACGATTTATTGATCGGATGGAAGGTAAATCAATTTTTAAATATTCCTGCATATATCTATAGCAAGCTGGCAGTGGCGTAGCGTGGGTGTCAGCCGCCCGGGGCGGAAGAAAATGTTGCCGCCCTCTTATTTAGGTATATATTTTTCCATTTAAAAGACTATAATATACATTAATTCTAAACAACTTTTCGGCAAGAACAGTCATCATTATTGTGTATTACTGTATTGTACAGGTTTCAAATAACAAAGTTATATATGTATATATAGTATGTACAATGTACATATGTATATGTTTTACAATATAATAATTACATTTATTACAAAAATTCTTACACGTATGCCACTTATAATGATATAACAGGTTTAGAACACTTATGATTATACCTTGACGATCAACAAGATTAAGTTATTAGCGAATTGAATATAAAACGCAAATCGACTTCCAATTAGAACTAGAACGATACAGTTAATATTTATATTTTTATTGAAAAACTAGCAAATGCCCGCGACTTCGTTCGCGTGATATTAATTTTATTACTTTAATTGATTGCCGTCAGTTGAAATTGTATTCTCAATAGTATAGAAGCGCTTACGAAACGAAATTCAAAATAACTGAAAGTAAGCAAAACTAAGTACGCTCTAGGGCTGTGCGTAGCGGCAAACGATAAATTTTTCCTTTTACTTTGTCTTATATTTGAGTTTTCATTAAATACAGCTTATAAAAATCACTGTACTATTACAAAAAATTAATATAAAACTAAATTATTTAAAAAACAAAAAACCCGACTGCAGTAAAAATATCAACTGAAAAGCGAAAAACAAGCTCTATAATCTATAGAAAATTGTAAGAGCAATGATCTTATAAGTAATGCACCATGCAATTATTTTTTGTTCGATACCTCGTTAACAAATAATACAATTTATACTATTATTTAAATATAACTTAAATATTGGAAAAGGTATTGCAGGCGGGGACCAATTAGTCCAAATGTTACTTTTTTTCAAGAAATATGTTTTGTCGTTCATTGCAAAAAAAAAAGATTGACACTTATATATGTATAATAAATAATAACAGTACAAGTTGGAGTCGTAAACGAAACTATCGTAGAGCACTTCAAAATTTTAAGACCAAACGTTGATTTTGGGCATATATTCTATTCCCTAGCCCTTCACTTGTTGATAAGGAGAAGAGGAATGGTGACAGCGGGTGTACATGAAATCTTTGTCTGTCCTTAATTATTTTATAAAATTTTGTTTTAATTCGTGTACTAATTTTAACATTTAACAAAAATAAGCAAAAATGTTGACCGTTGATCAAAATTACTACATTCATATCTTGGAAGAAACCCTCCTTCCATTTATGGAAAATGAAATGCCCTTACGAGGGTCTTTCTTGCAGCAGGACAATGCCAAGCCACATACTGCCATGTCCACCCAGAGCTGGTTGAGAAATAAAAATATCAATTACCTGGAAATGGCCTCCTCAAAGTCCGGACCTGAACATCATAGAAAATGTGTGGAAAGTCCGTAAAGATAGAGCTGCGAAAAGAACACCGGGAACCCTCCAGGAATTAAAGGATATTTTAATTGCCGAATGGAGAGGACTATCGGAAGATTTTGCAAAGAAATTGATGGAGTCCTTACCGCGACGAATGATCGACGTTATAAAGGCCAAAGGACAACATATTAAGGGCTGAGAAAATTGGTCCTATAATTTTAAACACTATTGTATTAAGTTTTTTATGAGTTTTGTTAAAATTAGTACATGAATTTAAAAAAAAATTTATGAAATAATTAAGGACACACAACAATTTCATATATATCCGTTTCCACCATCCCTCTTCCTGTTATCAACAAGTTATGGGCTTGGGAATAGAATAATTGCCCAAAATCAACGTTGGGTCCTAAAATTTCCGACAGCACTGTATTTGAACATTTTGAGGCAAAATCTTCAAGAATTAAAAGTTTCTTTAATTATATTTTATAATAGCATTCCAACACTGCATCAAATAAGCTGTGATGTAAATTTTGTTAGTAGAAGAAGTTTACTTAATTTTTTTTGTTAATGAACTAAACTCTTGTTATGTTTTGCTTTTAAATTATAATACACTGATTAAAGTTTAATATTCTTGTTTTATTTATATTCCAGTTTGCTTTAAATCCATTCGTTTCGCTATAGAAATTTCAGTAATAGGTTGCATCATTTAAGCTGTGAGTGACTGTAACTTAGTTTACTGAAATTTACTTGTTCTGATTTTTTTTATTTTAATAAATTAAAGCTTGAACAACATAGCAGATAGTCAAACATACAATTACATAAATAAAAACCGTGAATAAAATATTTAATACTCACTTAGTTCAATGTATACACACACGAACAATACAATTTTTCACGAAGTTCAATAACTTAATAATCACAACACGAACTTATGTATGTCTTATGAGCACAGTATATACAGCAGCTCTCCCAGCTCAGGCATCCCAGCGACTTGACTAACCCCGGAATCACAATAGTTTCGCTCCTCCAGGAATCACAACGGCTTCGCTTTTTCAGGAATCATAACGGTTCCATTCCTCGAGAAGGAATCACAACGGCTCCATCCTTCCAGGAATTACATCGGCTCTAACTGAGGGTCTTTTAACGGCATAGCGGTACCACGAAATGCGTTGCATTATATGAAATGATTCAAATATTTACAAGATATTATTTATTGTGAAATTTTGCCGCCCCCTAAAGGTGCCGCCCGGGGCGGGCCGCCCCCCCCACGCTACGCCACTGCAAGCTGGGGATTTATAGTGAAGATTTTGCGCTAAAAGTTTAGCATCTTCGGGCCATTTTTTGCACATTGATCTTGAAGATGTCACCATTTTGGCTAGTGTTTTAGCTTCTTTATTAATATTAACTAATGAATCAATTACATTTTTTAAAAGAATCTTAGCTTCCTTTTTCAACTGTTTTGATTCCTCAAGTTTATTTTTAAAGGCAAATCTAGTTTTTTTTACTGCTGCCGACTTCTTTTGTATCTTGCTTTTTAATTTTTTATATTTTTTTAATAAATTCATATACCTCAGCCTATAAAATTGCAAATTTTTTTGTGATTGCAAACATTGTTCACATGTCGAAACATAATCTTCTCCATTGTCTTTATTATCCTTAATGACACATGATGTTTCAAGGTCAATGAGATCTTCAAAACTTAAATCATTTCGTTGAGAAACTTCATAGGTCTTTCCAGAAAATAGAACTGGTATAGTGTCTTCATTTTGAGGCGTATTATTTTCTATTTCGACAGTGTTTGTTATATTATCGTTTTGGTTCAATAGTAAAGAAGGTACAAAATTCATTTTTAATTTTTTCTTTCCAAAGCAATCAGCAGTAAAATGCTTGGAACACACGTATGCATTTTTGGAAAATGGGGGAATAATTCAATTACAAGCATTCATCCATTTAACAAACAAATCTGTGCTTTGTGCCGCAAATTTAAAAAACTGCAAATAAGGTGAAGCTCTTTTAGTTGCATTGCAACTAGGTGCCGTACACTTGACACCCCAAATCTTATATTTATCCATTTTAGGAATACAAATCAAAGAAGGGCAAAAATTCAAGCCAGCCGTCAACAAAAAACCCAACTAATATATATTTTGACTACAAAGTCAATATACAAAATGTCCAATCATAAACCAAACTCGAAAGCCAAGTAGTTTTTCAAAAAGCAATCACCTATTTATTATATAAATCCAAAACGTTATACAAATTTCAAATAATCTAAATCGATGTCCTAATTCGTAGCAAAGAAAGTATAACATAAAGAACTTGCAAGGCACACAAGAAATTTTGTACGAAATTTTCGGCTGGGGTCGCTATATCAGAACCCCAGAAATACAATTCAGCATTCAGCATATCATGAGCCGACCCCACAGAACCCCAGGGCCCAGTCGTGTGTTGCGAGCTGCTTTTCAACCGTTCAAGTTCTATGGCTCTCTCTGAGTTCTCTCAAATTAGTTCACACATTTAGCTGATTGAACATTCCGTGCACGCGGATGATATGTGCGCGGCAAGGGGCTCTCAGCACAGCAATCGTCAGCGACAGCCAACTTTCTTGGAATGGTTGACAAAATATTTGACTGTATGAACTCAGGTTGAAAAGAAGATTTCGTCAACTTGTCGCGAATTATAAAAGATTTACGAATTTTATATGTATATATGTACGTACATATACTATACATAATATATAAATAAATCTTTCGAAGCGCCAAATTAAAGGTCAGTTTTGTTGATGTTAATTTTTATATATGTATGTATCATATATAAACAATAATAATATATCATAATTATCTTATAATAATTGTTATTGTAGTAATCAATTTTTTGGTAAAGCTGTAATGAATAAATAAATAAATATATAAATAAAATACTAAAAACATATGTATGCAATGATATGTAACATTGCAAAAATTGTAATACCCAGACTTAAAGACTTCATCACTCCATTAATTCAAAGTTAAAATTCGTGCATAAGGAACAGCTCGTCAGGGACAAAATATTTTATAAACATAATCTCAGGTTCTAGGAATTCTTCGAGCACAGGGGCAATTCAATCTCAAGTAGCTCAACTCCTCTCAATAAATAAAGGCTCAGCTATTGGGCTGTATGAATTTTACCCCTTTCATTCGCCCGCTCATGCAGATAGAAGAGGAGACAATTCTCAGCGATCTCACTATCGCAGTCCGCAGAATCGCAGTGTTCAGCTCAACACAAGATTTCCCCTTTACAAACTCCCTTGCGCCGACCGCAAAGGGCCCTTTACAGCAAGAATTTCGTAAAGCGCAGACTTGTATTGGGTGCAAGTTCTTTATGTTTATACTTTCTTTGTTCGTAGCCAGATCAGTCCAATATTACTTCTATAATCGTTCGAGCACTCAAAAACAAACCAATCGCTTAGCAAGTCTATCTAATGAAATGAAAAACTGCCAGATAATTCGCAGAACCTCCAATATAAAACCTGCAGTGTAAAGCCGAATGCAGGCAGCAAATAAGCATAGCCTAGGGATTTCGAGGAAAGACGAACTCGTGTAAGCGCAAAGGCGTTTACGCACTGCGCTCCAGTCATGGCTGGTTGAGTGTATTAGTACATTCGAACGGTGGCTTACACAAAATATCGCATCGCCAGCAAGCCGCGAGCGAAAGGCTTTCAGATCGCATCCTAGCTTTCACACAGAGCTTTCAAAAAGTGGTTCCTCGCCCAATGTTCCACTTGCCGCCTCTTTATTTTTTATTTCTCTATGGTTGTATCTTGTACTTACATACTTATATCGGTTTTTTGTTACTTACGTTCCCTTGTTAATAAAATTGGTGATTGGTTGCAACTATGCTTGTTTTTGGAATGTCAATCATTTCCAAATAATGATAACGGAGTAAATGAATCATTAAATATTGTTTACAAGCATTGTACTTTTGTTAATATTATGGATAAATCTTTTACTATCAAGATGTTTTCCAATTTCTAATAAGGTTATGCACTTAATGCCGAGTGAATCTGATAAATATAATAAGTATGTATTATAAAAATGTAACCGATCGCTTACAATTTGTATAGGATATATGGAATTGAGTTATCAAAATGACTTACTTGCTGTTGCTTCTAAATATGGTGCACAACTGCACCGGGAACAATGGATTGAAAAGCCATTTTAGTAAACAGCCGTGTTAAATTTTGTTCTTTTTGATGTGTAACATCTTTCCGCTCGCTTTCTTGCAATCTGTGGGAGTGATTTCGTGAAATGGGACGGAAGTGTGTAACACTTTCAGGGAAGCGCGCGCTTTTTGATTTGGCCGTCAGATGGCGAATAGTCCAAACTTTGAATATAAAGCGCAAGAAATCGCTGTATCGTGCAAAAATCCGGTTAGGGGTGCTCTTTTACAGACGGCGTTGAAAAATAGTTTTTGGGGGGGTTTGTGCATAAGAAAATTTGTTTTATTCATGCCTGCATTGCTAACTAATCCAGGAATTGCCTAACCGTGCGAAGTCAACGAGAGCCCATGCTACTTTGCTCTTTCCCTCTCGTTTATTGATGTGTAACATCTTTCCTCTCGCTTTCTTGCAATCTGTGGGAGTGATTTCGTGAAATGGGACGGAAGTGTATAACAGGAAGTCAGGGAAGCGCGCGCTATTTGATTTGACTAATTAGCGCGAGCGATGGTAAAGTAAAGTTCCTGGCCCAAAAAATCTGTCAGAATTTACAAATTCACGATGGCGGACTGTCAAATTTTGAAGTTTATGCGATTTATGATATTAACTGTGTTTAGTATAATATTAATTTATCGTATTGCAACTGAGCCACAGCAAAGCGTGGCCGGGTACAGCTTGTTATTCGAATAAATATTTCATTATTTAGCTTTTTTAAATTTTGAGGTTGATTTGTGTCGCTGCTTATTGGAGAAGTTTCCGTATTTTTTTCAGGATATAATGTTAATGTTGCTTATTACCAAGGTGAGATGTCATATGATACACATCATATGCGACTACTGTAAGGCTCGCTCGTTTTTTTTATTATGAATATATCGCCATATAAAACGTATTATAACATATTTTTGTATGAAGGTATACCCTTATTTTCAAAGTATTAGTAGTGACGGTTTGAAACTGAGCAAGAGAAGTTGTTTTATATTTTAGCAGTGGTAGTATGGGTGCAAATTCTCAGGCAGTGGTGCCGTCTCAAAGGTAAAAATTCGTGGAGTATGTGGGGATCTATTTTAAATTCTTTTTTTTGCCCTTCCCTATATCATCCCAAAATTTCGGCTTGTACTGAGCCTTTAATACAAATACACGAATATCTAACACAAGAGAAATTGTGGTACGGAAAAGGTAGGAGCTCAACCGTTCCATACTGTTCTAAGGTCTCAGCTCTCAAAGCAAAGTGAAATTGGAGTTGGAGAAAAACACAAAAAGGGAGAATTTGCCTTCTTTTTGTTAGTTTTTTTTTCTTATAGGATTGAATACTTTTTATCCTTTTTTGGGGTAAAAAACTATCAGTAATAAATATATTTTGGAAAAAACGTTTAAATGAACATTTTTTTTTGTAAAATAATAGTTTATAATTATTGCCGAAAGTTCTCTAAATAATAATAGAAATTTAATAGAAAATAGCAAAACAAATTTAATTTGAACTTAAATAGTCTTATTCCTTGCAAAAATGGCCACAAAATGAGCACTCATTCATTAAGATACGTTTAATTTGAAGTTTTTAGTCTTTTTCAGCACCATTTGAGTGGACTATAGGGAATTTAAGACCTTTAAAGGTTACTAGGAGGGTGTTCAAAAACTAAACTATAGTTAACCATGTGGTAAGCCAGAGTTATGCTGTACCACGAAGTATATTTGAACGAAATGTAGTTAGTTACGCCTTGGTTATGTTCTAGCAGAAGAAGAAGAAGCATCCGTTGGCTGTGAAAGCAAGTTCTGGTTGGAGTACTATCTTTTAACAAATTTTTATTTAAAATAGGTGTTCTCGTCGAATATTAGCAGTGGCTTTAAGTATTATACACCAGTAGATTATTTTCATAAATCTGACTGTTTCATTCCTGATGTCGATTTAAATATAGGAATAAGTCCACTCGACGTTTTGTCAGCAATTGTTAATGATATAGAAACTGAAGATATCGACAATGAATAACAAAAAAAAATTATATACTAAAGTTTATTTTTTCTGTATTTTTCAGTATTCAAATAAAAAATTATTCACTCTTAAATAAAAAAAACCTCTTATTACATATCATGGATTATGCCTACGGGGGAAACCATGTAAAAAAAACCCGCCTTGCATTCTACCTCGAAGGTGGTGAGGAAACGAGTGCATCGTCATAATATAGTCGCTTTCTCAGCGCTCTACTCCGAAAACGGTTAATTTTACAGAAAAATGCAAGAGGCATTTTTTTGTAGATAATTTCACGACAAACAATTTTCATAATGACCTCTATTGACATCCGAGCAATAGGTCGCGAGATATTTGCGAAAACTGATTTTCGTGACCTTTTGACCTTTATAAATTTTTTAGCCGGCACGATATCAATGTCGATTTTTCACATCTTCATTACAACGCCGTAATAAAGGTGTATACAAAAATTCAGCTCACTAGGAATTTTTCCGCAGATAAAACCTAAAATGACTGGACTATACATATATATATATCAATATTGGATGTTATATAATATTCGAACAACTAATGTATGTATGTAAATATGTAGTTATGAGTGACATGGAACTGTAGGTTACTGAACATGCACACGCAGAGGTTCTGTTTATTTCATGTTGAGAATATATGCATACATTATATTTTTAGAACTTTTCTGGTTCATTGACAACGAATTCCTAGATTTAATTTTTTGATAAACGTTTTGCTGAAAGGCTTGAATGATGAATTTTAAGTGACAGTTATTAAGGAAACATTTATTTCTTTTGCGTTTTCAATCTTCTGTGGAATACAAACAAGTCTGTAAATAAATATTTTTGTATGATGGACATTATATTCTTCTATATTATTTTTGGATATCAATAGGAATGAAATAAGCGAACGAATCTTTTTAACCTTTATAATATTTTTCTTTCAAGCAATTGTAAACTTAAACATATTTTGACTTGGGTACATACATATATCGGGGTTGTACATAGAATAGACTTGATTGACATGCAGAAATTTAGAATTTATTTACAAATGCATTTTAGTCGGGGAGTTTTTAAACGATCTATCTTTGTTGCTCTAACTTGTTTGCCGCTGGCATTGTCCGAGATACCAATTATTTAGTCTACGCAGCGCATGAGAAATTTACCTTATCGGCGATTGCTTTTTTACGAACACATCGATTTAATTACACAAAACGTTGATCAATAATTTATTTAAACCTTTTTTATTTGCACAAAACGTTGATCAATAATTTATTTAAACCTTTCCGATGAATCAATCTATCTAATCGTGAAAACCGGAACCTAATCCGTTCAGTAGTTAGGGAGAAAATCGCAGACAGACAGACGCGTTTGAGGAATTTGTTTTATAAGATGTAGTAATTTGTTTTGATTCGGATTTTGTTTGTATTGCTGCATTTGAAATACGCCTTCGCCGAACTTAACTGTTTAGTTTTCGTAATAGTTCTTAATGGATTTTCCACTCAACACGTCTGCTAAGCTACTGAATATGTGTTTTAAGGGACAATTTTAAGCTGACATAATGCTTAGGAAAGTCACGCGATAAAAACTTTAAGTCTATTCCAGTTTATGTTCAAATTGAAGAAGTAAATATAAAATAAGTTGTCATGAAGTAACTGCGTATTTTATCCTAAATTTCGAGTATTTTCAAAAATCCAACATTAAGGCGAAAACTTCTCAGAGGCCTCTCCATTATTTCTTTATTGCTTTAAGTCTTTGTCATAAGTTTACTTCTAAATGCATTACAAAAAATTGCAGCGGAATCAATTATTGGAAATTAAATGTAGAATAAATTGATTTTGTCTTTTAATATATTTATAATTTTTTCCTTTCGAATCAATTTATTATTCTTTTCCAAACTGGGATATTACCAAAATTCCTGTTATAATGGCTCTTGTACTATAAGCGATGTTAAATTGAGGAGTTGTTTTTGATAACGCAAGGCGCATGTCGTCTTTCACGTCTAATCGATTATGATTTGTCGTTTTAATTGACACTAAAACTAAGAACCCCGGTTCACATAGATACGTAGTTGCAAACGGAATTAGGACGGACATGGCTCGTTTAACAAGGCAGCTTACCTAAAAAACCCTTTAAACGTTCAGTTGAATCTACGATGGTGACTGCAGGACCCTGAAGAGACAGGTTATTCTCGTTCAAATGACAAAATATCGGCCAAGTAAGCAAGTGCTGGTACAACATTTTCTCCCTCCAAAAAATCATACAGTGAGTTTTCCTTCTCTTTCAGAAAAATTGACCCTTTGGCACGTAACTCAAATAAACGCTTTAAGACTTGTCCTCTTGAAAGTCAGCGAACCTTTGTGTAGTAGAGCAGTTCTTCATGTTCGGATCCCATTTTTTGACAAAGCTTCTTAAAAAAGCGGTGGTTTAAGGCTCTTGCTCTGATGAAGTTCATTATTTTGACACACATATTCAAATCTTCAATTTCATATTAAACCAGAAACATTAAATCATTGAAAATTGCAGAAAAGTGTTTTCGTACTTTTACAATTTTACCCCCAGCACATGAAGTAGCAAACTACAGTAACTTGCAGGCGAAAAAAGTACGCGAACAGACCTAATGTTTGTCAATACCTGTGAAATGGAACTTTTCATTTTATGGTAATCCGAAAAGTCCGAAAAAAGAATTCAACGACTTGTCAATGAACTATAAAAGACTGAGACAAACAGCGGTATGCCAATCGATTCTACTTAGTTTCCTGATCAACGTTTGTTCCACTAAATATTTCTGGTATTAAAGGTCAAATTCCTGGACTAAGTCGGGAATATTAATTATCACTGCTTGAGCTCATTTGCAACTTTACGATACTTTATAAGCTCAACGATTTGTCGTACAAAAAATGTGATAATGCCAACATTGCAGCTAATTTTGTGAAAATTTTTAGTTTTATGAAAACAGTTTATATGACAAAATTTGTAGAGCTTTAAAATACTGTTTTTGACATATTCATCTAGCATTAGTAGAAAGCGAGGTATTTATGAAAAATAATTTTTTTTTTTAAATCAAAGTCTGTAACTACAAAAACTCGAAGTTAAACTTTTGTAACACTTCTTTACAGATCCCAGTTGATAAAACGGTTGTAAGGGTAAAATTCCAATATGGCTAACAAGCTCCCAATTTTCTCCTTTCTAGGCATTGCTGGAATGTGTTCAAAAACAGCAGTAGCTCCACTTGATAGAATAAAAATACTTCTTCAAGCTCATTCCAATCACTATAAACACCTCGGAGTGTTTAGTGGACTTCGGCACATCGTTTTCAAGGAGTCATTTATTGCATTATATAAAGGAAATGGGGCGCAAATGGTACGAATCTTTCCCTACGCAGCAATACAGTTTACAGCGTTCGAGGTATACAAAAAGGTATTTAGTTAACATTACTTACTAAAATGTGTGTATATTAAAATTTTTCTTGTAGTATCTTGGCGGCATACATTCACAAACAACTAAATATTTGCAGCATGCTGATAAGTTTGTGGCTGGAGCAGGCGCTGGTGTTACAGCTGTTACCATGACATATCCTTTAGATACAATAAGAGCGCGATTGGCATTTCAGATCACCGGAGAACATCGATATAAAGGGATTTTGCACACTGCTGCAGAAATGTTTCAGCACGTTAGTAACGTATTTTTTTGTTTTTTATTTTTTAAATTGGACAATATTACATCTATAGGAGGGTGGACTTCGAGCACTTTTTAGGGGTTTTATTCCCACTGTTATGGGCATGGTACCTTACGCAGGATTTTCGTTTTATTGTTTTGAGATGTTGAAATATTTCTGCATGAAGTATACCCCTGCATTCTCATGTAAAAAATGTGAGAGAAATACTGGAGGTCTAGTACTTACGATACCTGCCAAATTGCTATGCGGAGGTTTCGCTGGAGCTGTGGCACAGTCGATTTCTTATCCTTTAGATGTGACTCGTAGAAGAATGCAGCTCGCTATGATGAACCCTGAGACTGCCAAATTTGGGTATGTTCTTCAAATTCGCGAATTGATAATTCCATATACAGTATTTTCCTCTTCTAATGTAAATTTATATTTTTTATCTTTACTAATACTCAACACTTGGTGGCGGTCTTGGTGTATTTGGAAAAATTACCAACTTTAGACGGTATGTGTGATTTATTTAGTTTCTTTTCTTGCTGACCAGAGTGGGGGTAGTAGACTAATTGTGATTTTTCATTACTAGTGGAAACAAAATTCCAATACCACTAAGTGGTTTAATAGTAATGAAATTAAAATCATATACTACCACTAAACGTTTAGTGGTACCAATAAATGTTTAATAGTAATAAAATAGAATTTACACTACCACTAAACATTTAGTGGTATGGAGTCAAATTTAATTGGCATTATAGTGATAGTGTAAATCGAAATATACTGGCCATATATTGATACTTTTTAGAAAAAAGAAGACACCAAATATAGATAATATA
Organism: Eutolmus rufibarbis; assembly: GCA_963920795.1. Lineage (NCBI taxonomy): Eukaryota > Metazoa > Arthropoda > Insecta > Diptera > Asilidae > Eutolmus > Eutolmus rufibarbis. The sequence goes on from OY987205.1 coordinate 18,634,690, forward strand.
CAGCCTAGTACATAAGTAACATTTATTACTTAATAACTTTTATTTAAATAACATTTTTGCTAGCTCTCATAAGGACAAGCTTTTCCAAGAGAGAGTTGAAAGATTTCGTTACCGCGGAATATTTATCGTGCCAGCAAACGAATAACTATTTTCTACTGGCGCAGAAGACGAGGTCGGAACATTATATTTAAAAAGAGGTTAGCGAATAATTGAAGAGATCCTAAGCTGGTATCCATATTCGTCAAATAAGCTTTGAGCTCTCTCTTCAAGTTATCCTGCTCCTGTAAATCCGACATATATAGGCGAACTCTAAATATCTTAGCTGTCTTGTTTCATATATGTTTCGCAATTTGATCTGCAGCGACACTAATGCTGCGATTAAATACCCAAAATACATGTTTGTTTCCCGCTGCCGAAAATCTAAGGCATTACCAATTGGCGTCATTAAAGTACAATATTATAGTTTTCTAGGTACTCAAATAGCTGGGTTTTTTTTTCATTCAGATCAAAATCAAGATCAGTTGCCTAACATGGAGTTGCAATAACAACACGTGATCCACACTTTTATCTGGATCTGGATCAAGATGTTAAACGTGTTGGTTAGAAAATATTCTACGAGCGTTTGTGCCAACATTTAAACTGAGACATAGCTCGGTTAACTTTTCCTTATGAGCTAACAGTTGCTTCACACAACCAAACAGCGAGTTCCGTCGCGTTCCAACGGAAGTTTGTTAAGGAACATGATAATAAATGTTTGATTACTTCCGCTAATTTTCGCCGATTGCACTTATTCCACATATCTGATCATCTACAGCGCAATGAAGGAAATTATAAAAAGTTTATAATGAAGACGTACGAAACTGAAACATTTGTTACCGAGAAAAAGTTTGCTTGGGCTTCCTGAGAGTCATTTCATATTTTTAAGAACATTTGAAAAGTCCTTGGTAGCAAGTAAACTTAAGGTATGGCTGGCATATCGCAAATGTTTTGGAAGAATAAGAGGAAACTCTAAAAATTTTAGTGACTCATCATCCTCAACATCGTTTTCATCATCACCATCAGTTTCACTTTTGCCTCCATCGCCATCCAATTCCACTATATCTAAAATTTTCTCTATTTTTTTTATAGGACTGCACTGCACAGTTTCAAAAATGGTATATTTTAAAATATAATAGTAGAAGTCAACCTTTATGAGATAAGATAAGATGATAGTGGACGGATTTATTGATCACGCTATCCTTTTCCATAGACTATACAACCAACACCATTTAAAATTTAAGTCCCATAAATAGTGGCACACCAATTATTAAACTGTCTACATATGATATACTATACCTAAGACGCCGAATTCCTTAAATACCTTACAAAAGACCCATTATCAGTGATTGTTCAAACAATTTTGCATCTATTTCCATCCAAGTTAAACTCCTGGTGGATGGCTGCTTCAGCTATGTATATTCCTTAACTTTATAAAGTGCACATTCATTGTGTTGATGTGAGCCGCAATATTTGTGCCTTCTGCTGCTTTCATTGAACGAATTGTACGCATCAAATGAACTTTATTACTTAACATACTCCTTTCATAGTAGTCCTTTAACCAGTTCCAAGTCTAACGTGCTGACGTTGCGTTCTAATAATTTCAGGATCTTATAGTAAATGTGACTACCTTTAAAACGTCGGCAAGTCAGCTGCAGAAGGTCTCTCTAATGTTTTCTTGTCAATCCAGTGGCAAGTATACCCAAAGAAAGACTTTCGCCCACCAGACCAAACATCAATAGTTGTACAACAGCATTGTAATAGATTTCCTGCTTTTTTTTTGGATCATAGTTCCCTTAAATAATTCAATAAATGAAAGGCTTTCAACAGTGCGTAGTGGAGAATACATACGTATTTGCCAGAAATTTAAGTATTTCCATTAAAACTATTCTTTTGGTTCTCGGTTTTTTTGTGCACTTTTAATTTTCTCCTCCGTAAATTTGATTCAAGATTTGATTTCAGGATGTTTATATGTATATGTATGTATATGGTTTATGGAATTTGGCTCACTCTAAGAGAACCTTCGATTTTCACGTAATTCGGACAATTTTTGAGAACGCCACTATGCCTCCTATTTTCTTCTGATAATAAAATTAGTGTTCTATCTCTAAGATAAACGCGAAGTAATTGAGTTATCATATTTATTAATAAAGAAAGGACAGCAAATTTTGTATGCAACAGGATTAATGTTAACTTTTTGAAATATTTGCAAATAGTTTCCACCGAAAATAATCCTATTGACTCCTCTGAGTTCTACATCAACATTAGCAGCTTTCAATACTAACATTGAAGTACAGTTGCCTCTATTACTTATATTAAAATAATCACTTCAAAAATAAAAGAACCGACCAAGTGCGAGTCGGACTCGCACACGAAAGGTTTCGTACCATTGTACAAGATTTAACACTATGTATTTTTTATTAAATACTTTCGTAAAAGAAACAAAAGTTTATTGTATGGGGACCCCTTTTAATTTTTAACTTTATTTTGTTTTCATTATTTGTTGTTGAAGCAGCTATAGTACGTATTACTCACTCTTTGAAAATTGCATGTGTCTACCTATTACGGTTCAAGAGATACAGCGATTGTTGAGGTCGAGCAAAAAACGCCGAAAAAATCACGTTCTTGTATGGGGGCCCCATTTATTTTTAATTTTATTTTATTCTTATTATTTGTTGTTATAGCGGCAATAGAAATACACACTCTGTGAACATTTGAACTGTCTATTACAGTTCATGAGATACAGTGTTACAACAATCTCCTCACCCCAACACAGAATTATAATATAAAGCACTATTACCCTTCCTCACTTAATATTCTTTACGCTTTTAAGATTATTATAAATATTTACCCTTCCTCAATTATCCTAAATTATTATAAATTATTACCCTCCGTCACTTAACATTCTTTACGCTGAGATCAGTTCCTTTTAAGATTTCCTAACTTTATTAACGCTGAAATTTCATTACCCTAAATAATCACAGACGCTGAGACCATTTCTTTTTAAAACAAACAATAATGTCTCTTTCCCAATCCTATACCCCAAACAAAGACCTAAAGAGCAAAACGCTTAACTAACCAAAACAAATCCAGAACAATGAACTGACCTAAAAGTAAAAGCTAAGTACTCAGCGTACCACTTGACCCCAACTTTCTTTCTCGCTGCATTCAGACAGAAATGCATGCGTAATCCTTTTTTCCCCTTCAACCGATCTTTCTTTTTAATCAATAGTTCGATTTGAGTTGCAGTCAGAGTTTGTTCCTAGTCGCAAGCGGGTAAAGTTGCCTCGCCTTACAACCTCGTATTGAAGCGAATGTTATAACTTAGTCTTGAAGCAATAAAGTGTTATAATTTTTAACCCAACCGGTGTTTGATTTTCGAATTACCTAGAAGTTCCCGGAGGAACTCATTTGTGGCGCAGTCGGTAGGATACGCGAGTAATCGAAAGAAGATCGATTTCGAGTATATCAATACTTAACGCGTACCGAAACTATATATACATCACTGAAAGATCAGTGATACAGCGAAGAAAAACCCGGTAGTGAATTGTTCTCGACGACTCAGTTTACTAAGCGCGTGTGCTACCCCGTGCAAGTGATCCAACTCCCTGTACAAGGAAAGAAAGTGATTCAGTTTGTACTACTCCCGGTACAAAGTACACCACTGAGAAAAGGAAAACTCTGCCTCAAAAGCCAAAATTCACCAAGGAAGGAAAGAAGACAACCCGGAAAATAGTCATCCCGAACTCGCAGAAGGAAGGAAGGAAGTACCCATCGCTGGAAAAATCAACACAGCCGAGCATCAACATCCATCAACAAATAAGTAATATTGGGCCAGCAATCCAAGTAGGTGACGAACAACTAATATTAGTATGAATAGTTTAAGACTATGAGCGATTCAGACTCACAGGGAAATAGGGAATTAGACACATTAGCGGCTAATTTTAGAAGTTCGCTGAACAGAATTCAGCAACACTTAAATTCCTTAGATTCATTCACCCTCAATACTTCCGGAATGGCTTCCCTCACCATTGATCCTCTAAAATACCTATCCCGACTCCCCGACTTTAACGGAGACTTTAACAAATTACAAAACTTTATTGACTTAGTAGATAGAATCCACCCTATATTAACAACTTACGACGAAAATTCGCAATTAATTTTCGGCGACATAATTAAATCGAAACTAGTCGGTAGGGCTCGCGAAATAGTGGATATAAATTACGAGGTAACTTCTTGGTCAGAAATAAAAGGTCTATTGAATCACAACTTTGGCGACAGAAAATCAGTCGACCAATTATTCGAAGACCTTAGAAGTGTAACGTTCCGCACTAACAGCTTAGCTATGTACAATGAAATTAAAGAAATACTAAGAAGACTAAACATAAAAACAAAAAACGAATGTAGGAACGACGTAAACTTGGAACAATTAATTAAGGCAAATATAAGATCAGCTTTAGAAGTGTTCAAAAGAAAACTTCCGGAGCCGATGAAATCCATCTTATATTGCCGAGATCCTAAAGACCTGGAAACAGCTCTAAACATACTTTACGAATCAGGACACGTCTATTATAACTCTCAACCTCAAAACCAGAAAAACTATAATACACATAGACCCAATCGGAACGGGAACAGGAACACAAATTTTAATAACGAGCAGACTAGAAATACTCAAAGTAGACAACCCTATCAGCCTCAAACAAACTCATCTTCTAATAATACTAGCAACCGCAGTTTTAACACTCCTTCTGGATCAAACCAACAACCAATAAATAGAAATAACTTTAACCAAAATTTTAATCAAAGACGAAACTTCAATTATAATAATTATAACAATCCGAATAATCGGAGCTTTGATAACAGTAACTATAACAATGCTCGTAACAACTATAATAATACAGGACAGAACCATAATAATCACAACAACTCTCGCACTAATAATAATAGCTACGTTAATAATAATAATAATAACAACAACAATAACAATACCAACAATAATATGAGACCAGAACCTATGGAAGTGGACATGGCACACGTTAATCAAAGTGAGACGGTTAATACCGACACACAAAATTTTCAGTCGCCTGCCTCAATCGAAACTTACCCTATATAGTGGTAAAATCTAAAACGGTCCCACTGAAATTTCTCATAGACACAGGCGCAACCCATTCTATTATAAATCCTAATCTATGTAACCCTAAATGGATAAGTAAGCTCGAACAACCATTAAAACTAAAAACTTTGAATCACGCAGTGGAAATAAAAGAAAAAGCCAACATCCCACTTTTTGAGGAACTAGGGAACTCATCGGAAAAAATCGAAATGTTAATATGTAAATTCCATACAGAATTTGACGGACTAATTGGAAATAATATCCTCTTACCACTCAAAGCTAATATAGACTATGGAACAAAGTATTTAACCACGGGAGATAAGAAAGTTAGACTATATTTTAACTCGGGCGAAAAAATTATATATAATTTTACGAAAAAAGGAGAATATGAAATTACACTCCCAGTACCACAAGAAAATGGTTTGGGATATATTCACGAAATGCGTAACGCAGATGGTTCCTTCATAGTAAAAGAGGGAATATATAACGTGGAAAATTTTAAAATACACACTAAGGCTCAACTATCACAGAATATACCCATTAAGGTGACCCTTGGGCCGGCGAATGTAGAAAAGGTAGATTATCAGAATTTTAACATTATAGAAAGTAAGGAAATAAAACCTCTTAACGAACAGTTAAGAATGGAGCATCTTAACTCCGAGGAAAGGGTTAAATTAGTCAAACTAGTAAAAAAATATCAGGAAATTTGTTATAGGGATGATTCCAAGCTAACATTTACCAACGCCATTAAACATAGAATCCGGACTATAAACGATATACCTATCCAGTGTAAAACATATCGTTACCCGTATATACATAAGGCCGAAGTCGAGAAACAGATCAAAGAGATGCTCGACAACGGTATTATACGCCATAGTAACTCTCCTTACTCAGCCCCAGTTTGGATTGTGCCTAAGAAGGCAGATGCCAGTGGGAAAGTTAAATGGAGATTGGTAATTGACTACCGCAAGTTAAACGAAGTTACTATCGACGATAAATATCCTATTCCGGTCATCGATGAAATTCTTGAAAAACTGGGCAGATGCCAGTATTTCAGTACTCTCGATTTGGCGAAGGGTTTCCATCAAATCGAGATCGACGAGAACGACATCCATAAAACAGCTTTCAGCGTAGACAACGGGCATTATGAATTTTTGCGTATGCCTTTTGGGCTAAAAACAGCGCCCGCAACCTTTCAGAGGCTCATGAACAACGTACTGAAAGAATTTATAAACAAAATTTGTCTCGTTTATATGGATGACATAATTGTTTTCTCGACCTCTTTACAAGAGCATATCGAATATCTAGGAAAAATATTCGAAAGATTAAGAGAAGCCAACCTTAAAATTCAAATGGACAAATCCGAATTCTTAAGAAGAGAAACGGAATTTTTAGGACACATCGTGACCCCCGAAGGAATTAAACCTAATCCAAAAAAAATAGAATGCGTCAAAAATTTTCCAATACCGAAAACTAATAGACAAATCAAACAATTTCTGGGATTAACAGGCTACTATAGAAAATTTATTAAAGATTATTCAAGAATTTCTAAACCCATGACTAGATACTTGAAGAAGGACGCAAAGGTTGAAATAACTAACCCCGAATATCAAACTAGTTTCGAAACCTTGAAGAGGCTATTAATTAACGAACCCATTTTACGTTACCCTGACCTTAGTAAAGAGTTTGTTTTAACCACAGATGCTAGCCAATACGCATTAGGCGCAGTACTTTCCCAAGAGGGACACCCAATCTGCTACGCAAGTCGTACATTAAACGATCACGAAATAAATTACAGTACGATTGAAAAAGAGCTGTTAGCAATCGTTTGGGCAACTAAATATTTTCGACCATATCTCTTTGGGCGAAAATTTAAAATTGAAACAGATCATAGACCTCTTACCTGGTTATTTTCAATAAAAGAACCAAATTCAAAATTAGTCCGCTGGAGACTGAGACTCTCCGAATACGATTACGTAATATTATATAAGAAAGGAGTGAAGAATGGTAACGCAGACGCCTTATCTAGATTAGAAGTCGCAGAAATGAACCTGACTGGGGTAGAGAATCAAGACGAAAACTCCATTCCAGTAAGTAAATCCCCCATAAATGTATTTAAGAACCAAGTAATAATAAGGAAAATAAACTCGGGTTCCATGAAAATAAAAACCTCAAAAATTTTTAAAAGCATTAGGAAAATTATCTACACGAAAAACTTAACCGAAGAGTCCGCGTTAGTCCTTCTAAAAAACCATTTCAATTTAAACCAGCTTAATGCAATTATAATAGATGACGAGTTTTACACCTCATTTTATACAGTATATAATAATACGATGCGCAGTAATAAACATTTCCGGATAGTAAGATGTACTACACTGTTAGAAGACGTAGAGGACGAGGAAAAATTAGCAAACTTAATAGAAAAAGAGCACCTTTTGAATAATCACCGCGGGATAGAGGAAGTTTTCAAAGAAATGAAATCTAAGATTTATAATCCGAAATTAAAAATTAGGATCACACAGTTTATAAATAATTGCGAGATCTGTAGCCTCGAAAAATACGAGCGGAAACCTCTAAAGGTAGCGTACAAAATCACGGAAACTCCTTCACGTCCCAACGAAATCATCCATGTCGATGTGTTTTACAGCTTGGAAAAACAGCTTTTCATGACGGTGATTCATTCATTCAAATTCAGCAAACTCGCTCAAGCTATCAAAATAACCGGCCGTACTTGGACCGAATTCAAACGAGGGTTAATCCAATATTTTAGTTCATACGGAAAAGTAAGAAAAATAATAGTAGATAACGAACTAGGGTTTAAAGCTCTTCCTATCCGCGAATTCCTTAGTAATCAAGGAGTTGATATACACTATACCTCTAACAGCAATCACACCTCCAACGCTGACGTAGAACGCCTACATAACACCATAAACGAGCACCTTCGACTTCTCAGACATAATGACGACAGCGACATAGACACAGTTGAAGAAAAAATTCTAAAGATTATAGGGTTCTATAATAACACAATTCACAGCACAACTAACAAAAAGCCCATAGACTTCGTGACAGGAAAAATTTCGGAAAACGAGTATAAAGAAATACACGATAGGATAGTCAGAACTAAGGAAAAAAGTATTAACAGACTTAATAAACACAGAGACGAAACAGAGTTAGAACCAGGACCGAACTATATTAAAGAAATTCGAGGAGGTAAAAATCACGCCAAGTATAGGAAAATAGAAGCAGACAAACTTGACGACGAACATTTAACAGACACTAAAAACGGACTCAAATATTACAAGACTCATGTACGAAAAAATAAAAAATACCAAGACAGAAGCAACCCTACTATTAAGTCAAAAATTAAATCAAGAAGGACCAAAGTAAAATCAGCACCAACTAATTCCTAAACCTGATTACAGGGAAATGAGGCTAACAACCACCCTACTTTAACAGCTACCAGAACATAAAAACTGCAGTTAGGCTGCAAAATAACGAAATAATAATAGTCCTATTAATACCTACTTATTCCCAAAATTTATTATCCAAAATACTAATCGAACCCATCCCGAATAGCCAAAACAAATCAATATTTCTGGAAGAGAACACAATATTAGTAGATTCTGACAATAGAATATATAAAACAAATGTAAAGGAAAACTTAAAGAAAAACCTAATTGAAATAAATGACAACTGTATCAGTAGTATAATAAAATTCGAAGAAGCTCATTGTAAAACTAAAAATCTATTGAAACAAGAAATAAAAGAAATCATGACGGGTGTAATCGTATTGAAAAATGTAAACAATCTAAATATTACACAAAATTGTAAGAATGCAAAAATTAATATCAAAGGGAATTTCTTAATAAAATTTGAAAACTGTAAAATAGAAATAGGAAATAATAGCTATGTAAACACCAACCTTAGAGTTTATGACAACCTAATTTTGCCCAATTTTATAACAAAAATCAGAGAACATGTTCAGGATATACCTGAAATCGAATTAGAGGAATTATATCTAAAACAATTACAAAGTGAAAGCAACATTAAATCACTGATATTTAAGACCGGTAGTAATAATATGATAAGTTTCGGTACAGATATTTCAATTGTAATTATATTAATACTCCTAATAATTGTATTCTTTTATTGTAAAAGGAAAGGCAACATCTACCCAAGAATCTCGTATCCAATAATTTCGTCGGAGCCTCATTCTAACGGTGGGGGTGTTACAACAATCTCCTCACCCCAACACAGAATTATAATATAAAGCACTATTACCCTTCCTCACTTAATATTCTTTACGCTTTTAAGATTATTATAAATATTTACCCTTCCTCAATTATCCTAAATTATTATAAATTATTACCCTCCGTCACTTAACATTCTTTACGCTGAGATCAGTTCCTTTTAAGATTTCCTAACTTTATTAACGCTGAAATTTCATTACCCTAAATAATCACAGACGCTGAGACCATTTCTTTTTAAAACAAACAATAATGTCTCTTTCCCAATCCTATACCCCAAACAAAGACCTAAAGAGCAAAACGCTTAACTAACCAAAACAAATCCAGAACAATGAACTGACCTAAAAGTAAAAGCTAAGTACTCAGCGCACCACTTGACCCCAACTTTCTTTCTCGCTGCATTCAGACAGAAATGCATGCGTAATCCTTTTTTCCCCTTCAACCGATCTTTCTTTTTAATCAATAGTTCGATTTGAGTTGCAGTCAGAGTTTGTTCCTAGTCGCAAGCGGGTAAAGTTGCCTCGCCTTACAACCTCGTATTGAAGCGAATGTTATAACTTAGTCTTGAAGCAATAAAGTGTTATAATTTTTAACCCAACCGGTGTTTGATTTTCGAATTACCTAGAAGTTCCCGGAGGAACTCATTTGTATACAGCCCGCTGACAGACAGATGGACGGACAGCGGAGACTTAGTAATAGGGTTCCTTTGGCACCCTTTGGGTACGGAACCCTAAAAATGGGGTAAATCGGTTAAGGGGTGGGGAATTCAGCGTTACATTCCTTTATGTAAAAATAATTTTTACCACATTGAAATCTACCTCTTCTCTCTGGCTGCCGCCGAAAGGTCTTTTTTGGTTTGCAAATATAAATATGGTATAATAAAATAAAAAAATTTTTGATACGAAGAATTTCAAAATCATTTGGGAGAATTTAAGGCGGAGCAGGAAAATTATTTAAAAATGAAATGCTCCGCGTCAACCGTCAACTTAATTACGGTTCTTTAAATCCTGCTGGCTTCCAAGTTCGGAATTTTCCCGCTCATTCCTAGAATTTATTATGAAGAAAGATAGAGATCGCCAAAGCAGTTTCACTTCTTTCGCGTGTACTGACGCGCTCGTTTTTTTTCAAATCACATTTACTATATTTGTCTCGTTTAACTTTGTTCCACAGTTATCGAATGTCCACCTGACTGATATCTGACCACATCACACTGACACTCAACTTATTGACATTGCCACACTTTTTTTGAAGGTATTATCCTATTTAATTTATTATGACTACCTGCAAGCTCTGTTCGGCTCAGTTGTTGTGTGTTTTCCCTCTGTGAGGGTGTTTGCAAATGATATTTTCATGCTGCGCGTCTGAGGCGAGCATCTAGATCTTCACCTGTTGCTAAAACCTGTCAGGAATGTCTCGACTTACATATACCGTGTTATATCTTCCGGATTGTGGGAGACATGTTCGAAATTCATTCCTCTAATCATGAGCTTATTGCTGAGAAGGTCGCACATAATTATTTCGAGCAACTGGGCTAACTTTGAGGTTGTATGCGAGGATCTTCATAGTATGGGCGGAAAGGATGACTCACTGCTGACTGGTCAGAGGCTGTCTATTCTTGCAAATCTTCTTTAAATGTCTCATGGCCTTTCTACTAAGATGCTCTGATCGATTCTGTCGACGAACTACGACCGGTTTCATTATTGGAATCACCCCTAGAATCGGCACCAGTATTACAAATTGCTTAAGATATCCGAAGAAGCGTCCAAAAGGGTGGATCCTGGACCACGATAGTTTCCTGCCACGTTGAAATTATTAAAAACATTGCTTCACATGTTAGGTGTCTTTTACGGAGGGAGGTTTCCATTTCTTCTTCTCCTCATCATGATGACATGTCGAATGGTATTACTGAGTCAGCTTCGTTTCCTATTGCTTCGGAAGTACCTAATAATTTATTAAAATTCATCATAATACAGATTTAAAACAAAAATAAATTAGGCAAGCTGACTTTTCACCTGACGCTATGAGTAGTGGAAGTCAATGCGCTAAAAATTAAAATTGAAAAGGCGCGACATCAATGAAACCGGTTCATAAAACCCATAGTTGGTACGATGATAAGTCACCTGGAGAAAGTCCACTTATAAAAGAGAATTTCACGGTTATTCTGCCAAAGGCCTTACTAAAATCAGTGAAGATGAAATCAATCTGCTCTCATTTTAACCTTTTTAACCCGCTTTAAACGCTTCTCAAACCCGTCATAAGCGGAACGGATGGCTTCCATCGGCATTTCGTTATTTTATTTTTATTTAAAGTTATTTTAATTTTAAAGTCGTCAAGTTTCGAAAGCATGTATTTTTATACCAAGAATTCCAGCGGATTCAAATCGGGAGAGCTGAGCAATTCATCCTGGATTGTCGTAGAAAATAAGTCAAATTAGCGCGACACCCAGCTTGTACTACATTTGCTTCATCTTGTTAGAAGACGTAGTAATCTTCTCCGTAGATGCGCTGTAAGTTTGGGGCAAAAATTTTCTCTAAAACTTCTGTTTTATAATATTCAGCGTTGATTTGGCAGTTTTTTTCGATGAATACCGGGGGAAATTGCTCCCCAAACCATTATTGAAGCTGCATTCTAAAACCTAGGAACGTTTCTCTGTCTTTCCGGAATGTCCTCTATCGTAAGTTTCTCGTCCGAAAACACAAACTCATCGCCAGCGTGCCAGTCAAGTATCACGTATGAAGTATCACGGAAATGTTTGTTTAGCATACACAAGTGATGCATTTTAATTATTGCTGCAGAAAAGTCATAAAAAGGTTAATGGAATTTATTTTATTGCTTGTCTTAGCTTGCCTTAGTAAGCCATACTTGGGTGTATCCTGATGCTCTGTTACTAAGACCTGATGGAAATTTTTTTATAAAAAATGTCAGTCAGAAAGAACATCGATCATAGTTGAAAAATCAATCGATAACTACGTCGTTCTTAAGCTGAAATAATTATAAAATGCATGAACTCACTTTTGGGGAATACGCTGATATAATTTACATTTACGGTGTAGTCGACGGAAAGGAAATAGGGGCTGTACGGGAATACTGAAGGAGATATCCTAGTCGACATGTATCCCACAGTAGGGTTTTTTCACGAATTTTCCAAAGGTTACGAGAAATCGGAAATGTAACTCCAAATAGGAGGGATCCGCGATCAGGAACATCGCAAGATTCTGCCGATGTCCAACAGCAAATAATCACCATCGTCAGGTAAAACCCTGAAGCGAGCACGAGACAAGTCCTAAGACGATTAAGATTGTCTTTATATACGGTTTGGAGGTTCTTTATCGTGAGAGACTACATCCATATTGTCATATGCCAGTACAAGGACTTCTAGAAGGAGATTCCGAGAGAAGATTGGAATTTTGCACTTGGCTTCTGGAATGTAACATAGAGAACAAATCGTTTCTAAACCGGATTCTACACTGAGAGAAAAACTTATGTAAAATTGTTAAAAAACCTGATACCATTTGTACTATTGCTAGTGCATTTTCCGGTCTTCCAAGTTTTTGGGTAAAACACCCAAGATAACTTGGGTAAAGCTTAGGGAAAAAAATGTTTAGTAACTACCTAAGAACTTTTGCAAATAACCTGAAAATACTTAGGTAATTTTATACAAGAAATTTAGGTGAACTACCTAAATATTTCGATGACTTACCTTAAAATACTATAGCAATACCATACATTGAGCTTAGTTAATAATACTAAAAACTTCGGTAAACTACCTAAAATCATCGCGGCAGGATATACAAAAACTTAGGTAACCTAGGCTTATTTTATACAAGCAGCTTGGGTAAATTACCTAAAGAGGCTATGGCAATTTTATATAGCGAGCTTAGGTAAATTACCTTAAATTTTTAGGGCAATACTGTACAATGTAATTCCTACTTTTGTTTCTTTTCGGTATATGAATGAAAAACGTGTTTCGCATCAAAAATAAAAATATCAATTCTAAATCAAAATAAACAATTCAATTAAGAAGAATAGAAATTGTTTATTTTGATTTAGAATTGATATTTTTATTTTTGATGCGAAACACGTTTTTCATTCATATACCGAAAAGAAACAAAAGTAGGAATTACATTGTACATTATTGCCCTAAAAATTTAAAGTAATTAAGAAACAAAAGTAGGAATGTAGGGATCATTATGTGTATTTCATCTTAAATAAGTACGAGAGGAATGCAAAAATATTTTGCCACAAAAAGCAAAGTAGAAAAGTGTGTGCAAGATATTATTAAGCCCCAGAAAGTTCAATTAATTCAATTTTAGAATTTTTTAAATAAGGAAATGCAACGTTTATTTAAATTTTTTTTTATTGAAAGTTGATTTGGTTATTACATGCAGATGATTATTAATTTATTTTATTAAGCGCTCAAGATCTGCTATAAAAGTTGCTACAACTGGAAATTCTTCCTGTGTGTCTTGAATTGAAAAAAGAAATTTTTGAATAAAAATCCAAACAGCAATACATTCATTTGGGTACTTTAAATTTAAGACAAAGAATACTTTAAAACAAAATTGCACTGCATCTAAATATGACTGAAATTGAAACTTCTCTCCATCAATATCTACATAAAAATTATTATACGCAAACTCATTTCCAGTAGCAATTATGAGGGGCTGTAATGTTGAACTTGATTTTATACACTCCAAGCGTTTTTCCGTCATTTTATTGGCAACATCGCTGCTTTGTGAGACTAATAAAGTAAAAGCTTCCTGGGAGTCCCTAATAGTATACTTCACTCTTTTCGCCGACACAGCTGAAATTCTAGATGTTGGCACCAAAATAGCATGAATCAACTGCAGAAACATAATATTCTTATTATCTGAAATATGTGAATAGTTAAAAAATGTTGGTTTAAACAGAAATATCTATTTAATATACCTATGTTAAGCTCATCCTTCCTTTTGAGTATTTCTACCAATAAGGCTTTTGCTGCAACGTCCTTAATTCTGTCCTCAAATAATGCCAATGCTACTTCGCAAAATTTTTCCCAACGCGTGAATGAAAATGTTTTATTCGGATGAATATAATGGTAGTCAATTTCAATCTATAATTAAGTTCAAAAAATAGTTAAACAATTGTAATGAAATAGTTAACAAGTAATAAGGATAATTTTTTTTTTAATTAACTAGACTAGCAAAATTGAGAATTAAATAGAAAGTGAATGGAAATTACCAATTCTGGGGCCTGAGAATATTTGTAAAGAGGCCAGTTATTAAAGATTTGCTGAAGAGTTAAATTAGAATTCAACTGCTTTCTCCGATATTTTAATGTCTTTTTCCAATTCAAAACAACTTCATCCCACTTTCTTAAATGTTTTAAGCTTTGGGACATTTCTTGAAACTCTTGTTCAGTAAATTCTAAGATCGAAAGGTTATTTGTGTGAATATACATATATTTAGTAAAATGTTTAACCTGGATCAGAAATGTCTTCTATTTCATTGCTCAATATTGACTTTGTCGACTTGGTACACGTTCGAAGCCTCCGCAAAGCGCGCTTTCTGCCTTGATACCTGTCCCACAGTTTACCTTTGGGTGGATATTTTCCTCTTCCAATAAAATATGTTGACTACAATTTATGAATTGTTATTTAAATTTATAATAATATAATTATTGACTTAGCAATTGATAGACTAAACATATAAGTTAATATTTTTGACTGACTGTTATAACCAAATATACTAACGAACTCTTAAATATTTGCTTCAAAACATAATACTAAAAATCCAAATAGGAAAAAAGTTTGACACATAAACAGCAGTGTCATGAAGCAACAATGGCCCATATGCTTAAAAACTGAGCTCAATCTTAGCCTGAATTAGATGAAACTCGGGTCTTCTGCGAAAACAAAAAGCGAGGCTGAGATTTTACTTAGTTTTAAGCATATAATTTTAGGTTTTTATTGTAAAAAAATATATTATTATAAGAAAAGGAAATAATGTACCATTTGTTCACTAGGGAAAATTTTTATAATTTGTTCTCCTAGGCTTTTACATTTTGACACCGATAGAGAAATGTCATTTTCAATGTAATATTGTATAATTTTATGAACAAGCTCTCTTCGGGCATCTGGACAAAGGAAACCTTCTTCAAGGTATCGTTTTAAAATTGATTTTCCTTGTTCTGTTCTACATATTATATCTTTTACCGACATCTACATAGAAAGATAAACAATTATGCGTCTAGCGAAAAAAAAATTCCACGCTAAAAATTCGAGAACTTACGTCATCTGAATTCCTACTGCTTGTTGATGGCGAACAAATGTTGGCGCTGCTGCTTACTGATGGTGAATTATTATTTATCCACGACTCAATGGAAGAGGTCATTGATAGAGTATCTCTACTGGATGCTGAATTTAAATTATATATACCCTAAATTAAAATAATTGATATATTACAGAAATATTCTAAACTTATAATACTTACATATTTATTTTGCCAAAGCGAAAGTTTATGCTCAAATATGATTTTAGTATTTAGGTTTACTCCGAAAAAAAGCTCATCTAAATGTCTTTCTTTGATGTATTTGAGTCCTTCCAATGTAATCTCTTTAGCTGTTCGAAGAAGAAAAGAATTTTCGAATTTTTATACAAATGAATAGTTCAGTGATTTAGAATTTTCGAAAATAACAAATAAAACAATACTAGTAAAACGCTTGAAACGAACAGAACTTGTAATTTCAAGTTTTAAGTTATTTTAATGTAGTTTGTTTCAACTTTAATTAATGATTGTATTGAATAATTACTTTTAAAATTTGTATTGTTATATTTTGATTTGAATCTATGCTTTTACATTTTAGCGTTTTCTTTATTTTGAATTATTGGATATGCTTTAAAAAGTACTAATGTGAGCTTACCAGTCAAAAGTTCGTAGAGTTCCTCATAAAGATTCCAATTACGTAAGAGGGATTCTAGAGATGCCGTGTCATTGTTTCCTGATGAGGATGCCAAAGTATTCGGTAAAAGAGTTCCAGTTGTGGGATTAAAAGCCGTTGAATTCGAATTGCATGGTTTAAATGTTTCTGGTGCATCAATATTTGATTGTTCCGGTGAAAATATATTATAACTGCTATCCAGAAAGATTATTTCTGGATTATCAGTGAAAAGTGTGTCTGAATTTACTCGTGGGCTTGCCATTTAGGTACTTTGTAAACTGCACGAAATACTGGTAGTAATAGTTCGAAAAATGATCCTTAATGATAGAACAAAAATCGGTATTATCACAAGCTTTTACATTTTTATATATTGTTGAAATAACTTTTTAGTCTTAACATAATTTTTGAATTAGGCAATATATGAGAATGGACTGGAGGCCCATCGAAACATGATATTGGTAAAATAGAGATATGATCAATATTGACAGTAGATAATTCGTACGCTAAATAATGATCATTGAAATGGCCTGGAACTAGTGAACACATTATATAGATATCTCTTTCAAGAACAACAATTATCTTGGTAATACAGTATACCTCAGTGGATTCCTCCGAAGATATTGATAAGAAAAACCCGGCCTTATAACAAGTTCCTTTATATAATATTTGAGAATAGCAAGAAAAATCGGTTGAGAATATTTTCAAGGAATTTATCACGAAATGCTCGTCTTCCAACACTATCTTTTTAGATTCTTCACAAGATAGTGCTTTCGGGTTTTCTTCCATTAAGTTAAAAGCAAATTTTAGTTGGAATTTTGTAGCTAATGAAATAAGTATGTTTTTTCTACTAGTTATTACTTTGGCGTAGGTTTTTAGTTCGCGATGTTTTCCCTCGTACCTAAAACACCAAAATAATTTTGGTGGTCCCGATTTTCTTATTATTCGAGGGTAATGAAGCAAAAAATGATGTTTGGGTTTAAGAGTGTCATCAAATAATTTTATATACAACTGATTATGTTTTTTAATTAATTCTTCTAATTCAAGCAATTTTTCTTCTGTAAAATTCGATGAAAGCAAAGAATCAATTATTTTAATAAACGTGCAAGTAAATATCCATACTTCATCGTTAGTTGGTATTAAATGACCAATTATTAATGTAAAATGATGTACCAATGTCCACATTTCCCTAGCAGAGGTATTAAATTTTTTCTTATTTAGGTGAGTCAGTAATACATCCTTGAAAATATTTTCAATTTCAGTTTCTCCATAAGAGAAAGTATTTTTTAGTTGGTTAAAATTTTCAATGGTAAAAAACCGCTTATTTATGCAATACATTAAAATATGTGAAAGATTATAGTGAGCAACTCCTTCAAAAATATCGTGCATAATATCTACAGCGAAATTTGTTGTAACATGAAATGAAGGAATTTGATTAAACAAAGAATTTTTCGAAATTCCGGTTAATGACACATCAGAAATTTCTACACTCTTTTTATAATTTTCAATAGTTCGCAAGGAATCCACATTTTCAGTTGACATTGTTGCTGTTATTATTTTTTTATCGGTACAAAACCTGCAATAAGAATTAGCAGAAAAACATTTACTAAACTCGAGTAATTGGTTAAGTCCTAAATTGTCACCGATAACAAGACCTAAAATAAAATTTATATTAGTATCAGTTCCATTTAGTTTGCAATTTATCCCGTTAACTTCTAAAGAAATAATTTGTTGAATTAAAGTGTACATTGTTAAGTCATTTCCATAATTTTTAACATCGACAGCTTTTAATAAGGCAGCCAAGTATATTTGATTTAATTTTGAATTATTTGGTAAAGTAGGGAACGAATAATAAATAGCCGTAATAGACTGATTTCGTGCATGTGAACCAAGAGGGTTATTGATTTCGAAATCATCTATGTATAGGAAATATGGAATAAGTATTTTTCCATCGTACAATTTCTTTTTTTCTTGCCATAACTCACCCTGTACAAAATTGTTTAATTTACAACTTCTTACATTAAATTTTTCCATGGACTCAAGGCATTCTGCTAACACAAAATCTTTCTCAAATATTTTACGAAATTGAAACTCTAATGGCATTACTACACCTTTATTTACCTTTTCTGCAATTGCGAAAACTCCACTTTGATGAACATTTGAGATTTCTTTATTTATAAAAAATTCAGTAGGTTTCTCATATCCATCGTTTTGGGACAGATGCTTCAGTAATTTGTGTTCTGAATCAATCGATAAGAAAAGCTCTTTATAATGACTTGAAAACAAATCAATTTCAATAGCATCTTCTTGACAGAATTTAGTTGATAACACATTCAAATGTTCAAATATTGGCAACACAATAAATTCATTCACTGCTGTTTGAATATTTTGTACATCTTTTCTAGTAAAATTGTTATTATTGTGCAAGGTTAGAGTGAATTCAAGTAACTTAGTAAACAGTTGTTGCTTTAATTTGCTTATGTCGAACTCGTCGTTGCTTAAGTTATTAAAATATCTGATTTCCCTATCAACTGGCGCAGATTTTAAATTTTCAATATTGTTACAAGCAAAATTCTGTTGAACGAACGAATCAACTTTACAATTTTTTTCACACTCGTGTACTTTATTCAAATGCTTTTTAAAAGCTGAACTATTTTGAAATAATTGTTGACAACCATTTTCACAACATTCGTAGAGACTTGTTTTGTTAAACCCATGAATAATTTTTAGATGTCCAACTAATATCTGAGAATTTTCAAAACTTGTTTTGCAAATACTGCATAAAACCATTGCTTACAATTGTCAATAAATTGATGTATCAAGCTAATTATTTTTCCCCACACTTTTAAAAGACGTAAAGACTTCCCGCTAAAGTCTAATTTTCCATAGTTTTGAAGACCTACACAAAACCTTTATTGCATTAATTATTATACATAATTAATAGAGTAAAGTAATTAAACTTACCTCTTTATAATTTCACTTAAGGCTTCTTAATTTCACTTTCTTTCACTTTAAAATTTCACGATCCGATCCTTCTGTGTGAATAACTCTGAATGAAGCGCAACGAGATTAGTTCAACGCACTACACGTAAACAGCGTTCGTATAAAACATATCCTTCTACACACAGCCTTGGGGAATCAAGCGCAGACTTGTGTCAGAAAGACGCTTTATTTGTATATTTTACCCAAGAACTTAGGTGAATCAGCCGATTTATAGGTACAGTGATGGGCAAAAATGAAAATGAAATATACACTTTTGGTAAGGAAATTTGCCTAAATACAAGGGTAAAGTCAAAGGCGAAAGTTTTATACATCGAACTGTGAAAAATCATATAATGGCTTAGGTAAATATGATTAGTCTTGTATAAAATTTGCTAACGCAAATTACCTAAGTTTTTTTCGATAATTTACCCAATCTAAGGAAGCCTAAGCTTGGTATAAACCAACCAAATACTAAGGCAATTTTTACCGAAGTTGTAACTTCCATACAAAATATTTTACCCAAGCCGGTTTAGGTAATTTTACAATAGTTTTTTCTCTGGGTGTACGGAGAATTTTGTACTTGGCTTCTGGAATGCAACATAAAGAATAAATCGTTTCTAAACCGGATTCTACGGACGGATAAATCGCAATTCACTAAGGATCACAAACTTGCACAACCTTCATACCTGGTCGGATACGAACCCACATAGGACAAGAGCGATATCATTTCAGTATATGTAAGTTCAGTGTCAAAGTTTGACCTGGTATTATCGACAACGATTTAATAGGATGATATGTTGATGATCCGACAGAGACGCTTCGTGACAAGTTTGTATGTATATTCTATTACCAATACTTTTTTATTCGAATACTATAATACAATGTTTCAAGAAGCTTCAATAATTTGTTTATGGTAAAATAGTTATAAACAAGCGCGTTATTACCAAATCCACCGAAGGTCTCAAACAAAAGACGTCTTGTGGTGCTCACTGTAAATCAAGTCTGGAACATCGGAAATCAAAATACCAACGGATTATGAAATTAAATTTCCCTGGTACTGAACGGACGAGTTTATAAACATTTTAATATTTTTAAAAATGGTGGAATTTTTAAGCAAAAACTCACTTTTTCGTCAAAAAACGCTTATTTTTGGGCTACGTCGACTCATCCTGCGTGCCTACACTATAGGTAGCGCTAACAGGTGACCGCTAGATGGCATAGTTTCGCATCTGTTTTGTTAATTATGTACTGAACTAAGAAACCAATGTTTTTGTTTTTTTTTTAAATTGATTAATTCGATAAAAAATACATAGGAACTGGATTTCGGCATTTCGTGACCAAGATGAGAATTTGTGATGCAATACACAGAAAGTAAGGAGTAGTAAGCAGGGGGATTCTTAGGGTAGTGATCACTGTTGTGAAGGTCTAAGTCAGCGTACTATTCCAATGAACCTTGTAGAGACGGTGTTAGAAGTAAAGCTGAAGTAGGTAGGGAAGCCGTCCATATTTGCACGAAAGTATAAACCAATGCAGTTACAAATTCGCGATTAATGACAATAAAATAAAAATGATTTTTATTGCATATTGCGAATAATCTGCTTTACCTAAAGCAATAATTGTTATGCTTGTAACCTGTGCTATAAAGCCTGAAAGACATGCTTTGTCTCGCTGTCTGCATAAATGTTGTACATGAGGAGTAAAGTGCTATTTATTTTTATCTGCAAAGTTCGCGATTCC
This sequence comes from Eutolmus rufibarbis, assembly GCA_963920795.1. Lineage (NCBI taxonomy): Eukaryota > Metazoa > Arthropoda > Insecta > Diptera > Asilidae > Eutolmus > Eutolmus rufibarbis. Next base: position 18,655,723 of record OY987205.1, read on the forward strand.
ACTATTGAGTTCTGATTGTTTATGATAGCTTTTGTTTGTCTGGTAATCTGTTTTAGCATTTGACTTTTTCGTTAATGAAGAAATGGGAAATGAATGAATTATAAATTCAAAAGATTTTAATTTTTTGTAATTTGTGAATAAAACCGCCATTTTATAACTTGAACTTCTAAGGGGAAGTGGAATTCAAGGGATGCGTGCATGTATTTCGCAATATTGCCTCTGGTGAGCCATCCGTGCACCTATGGACGGTATACCTTAACTTGCGAGGTGGAACAACGGATCACTTACCCCTATGACTAACTACTTGGTCATGTGTGTGAGCGAGAGATCAGATAATATCCGATATATTATTATCTCTTTCTTTCAATTGTATACACACTTTTGAGAATTCGGAGTCCCCTATAAAAATACATGCATGGGATTGTGAACCAGAAAGGCATTGCATATCTACTACTTCTGTGCTAATATTTCATAGGGTCCATCAGTAATTGTTTGTAAAAACGGAATCAAAAAATATTAAAATTTTTGGTCATGACACTATGGGCTTAATGGTTCCCATTTTTATTGATTCTTTATTTATTTTTATTAATAATTTTATAATTTATTATTTCAATTAATAATATTGTTGTTCATAAGGTTTCATATTCATTACTGCAATTTGCGTACTGACTTACGAAACTGATTTCTCTTTTTTTAGCTGACTTGATGGAAAGTTTTTGTTTCAAAGCTAACTTGATGACAAGTTTTAGTCCTCAATCTTAATGTGGTCAGAGATAACTTGATCCTCCACGTTATAGGTACTTGTGTACCTATTTATAATAAAGAAAATATAAAGTATAAAACAAATTTTATGTAAAAGAAGATTGATTCCTTTTTTTAATTAATGTTTATTCCATGAAGTTATATCAGAGACTGTTTACAAAATCAAATTGGTTATTTATTTTTTTAATTCAGCTAACTTGCTCAAAAGAAAGTAACAAATAATGTGAAAAGTAGCTACAAAAATATGCCTGCCACATTAATCTCCTCCCAGATATTGATAAGCAGATCAACAGTATAAATTAAATGTTGATTGAAGCACTTAAGAAGTTGAAATTATCGAGGTTGAGACAGAACCTTAATACGGAAATTTCTGTTTTCCAACAACACGTTTATATTTCCAGAAGATAGGGCAAGAAGATAATCCCTTATCTTTCTAGAAGTTGGTGTATGGTGAGGGTTTTTCTCACATTTTTCTGATGTTGAATTTAAGTTAGTAGATGAAAACGATGAATCCATACTAGAAGCTTAATTGGGGTGATAAAAAAAATTGACCGATTTGCGGTTGAAATAGTAGTTGTTATTTAGTTAGTGTAGTTATAATTTACTTCGACATTCGTCTTCGCTTGAATGATGGTTTTTGGGACATCCTCACCTCGTATGTTCATCGCCATTTTATATAATGTACATATATCTTTTAAATAAAACTACAAAATAATTATCCACTAATTATTATTATTTTTTTCAGTATGGGAATGGTCAGAACGCTGAAGATTATTTACCATGAGAACGGTGTTGTGAAAGGACTATATCGAGGAATGTCTATTAATTATTTGCGAGCAATTCCAATGGTAGCTGTTTCCTTTTCGACTTATGAATTACTTAAACAATTCCTTGACCTTGACACAGGAATGAAACTATAGATAATTTTGAACTTTATCTATTCTAGGAATGTAGTTAATTTATATTTTTGTAATGATTGCAAACATTTGCGGCGATGGAAATATGTTGAATTTAATAAAAAGTTTTTATTTTTTCAAATGATTTCATTTCATGCCTTTAACAATAATTCGTTTATCAGTCATTATTATTATAATTCTACAGGTATACATGTTGTCTTCGAGATATATTTTTCAAAAATATTTCCGTTCATTTCAAACCACTTTTTCTCCCAAATCCTTGAGGCCGTTTTTCAAAAATTTCCTTTTATTCACATCGCTTCTTAATAAGGACAACCTTCTAAAACTACAAGCACAGCAAATAATACAAATGACCAAACACAGTAGGCGAAAGTTAAGTTCAACGAAATTAAAGATGAAGAGTTTAAAAGCATTTTGGCTTTGCGTCTGTACTCAGTCGTCTAGAACTAGAAGTATTTCAAATATTTTTTTATCGATTGCGTTCTTAAGCGTGAGAAATTTTGTCGAGTACATTGCGAATTGCTGTTCTACGAGATAATTTTACAACGTTAAGATGCAATGACTGCATGAAATCAATAAAATTAGATGTTCAAGTGCTTGCAGATAAAATAATTATAATACATTGAAGTTACCTCCTAGTGGTACTATTTTTGAGTTAAAGTTGACATCATATGCCCGAACGCGCTGGCATTTTCGGTAGGGAAGTTTTTATTATTATTAGGGCAGTAGGCTGCAGTAACTATTATGCTTTCAAGGTGACCTCCTAATTCTACATTAATATATTCGATCCCCATCAGTGTAGAGTGAAACAAAGCGCTGGCCTGCAAAAACTCACTAACATGGAAGCTGTCAACGATGGAGTTTCAAGTCCCACGACTGGTGATATGGACGATTGGGGCAGCAGAGCTGGCAACGATGGAGCACTTGATGTCATGATCTATGACACGGTATCTTGGGGCTTCGACGCTGGCGACGTCGGAGATTTTGGTTCCTCAACCAGCTGTGAGACTGACTGAGGCTTCGAAGCTGATGACGAAATGGCCTTGATTTTTGTGACCGGAGATGTCGATTGAGGATTCGAAGACGTTGATGAACGGACTTTAGCTTTAGCGGTCTGCGCTATTTTGTGCGGCTTGGATCCAGGCGATACTGCTGTTTTATGCTTGCTAGAAGCCGTCTGGGATGGTTTATCCGTCACCAAGGCAGAAGGTCCTTCTCCAGACTGTGTTGATGCTGCTGGCTTTTCCTGACGAACCTTCTTTCCACCAGTGGGAACCTTTATTGGACGGTTTCGTTTCCTTATCCCACACATCGAATTTGGCTCCTTGACGTCGACTTTCGCCTTGGGTTTAGCCGATTTGAGGAGTGGAGGAGAATCCCCACAAACATCGATCACGGGCGAAGCTTCAGGAGTTGATGGTAGGCGTAGTTCCTGTTTTCTGGGTGGTACATTCTGAGGCCACGGAATTTCCTCCTGGTCGATAAACAGGCTGAGAATATCATCCATAGCTAGTCAATCCTTTCGTTGCACCAACTATATTTTCTTAATTCTACTGTACCTTTAATGAAATGCGATTTTAATTAAACATTTATAGCTAGAAAATAGTCTTTAAATATAATATAACCACTGGACCTGTTGTCGCCTTGATGGATACTTTCGGACAGACTTTACAACAAAAACCGACACAAATATTAGGTACCAATCTCCTTGATTGGTTTTGTACTACCAGAGCTATTTTTGGATTAATGGATAGAGCTTTGTTATAGGCCGCTTTAAGGTTGAATATTGCGTTTGCAAAGTTACAGTCCTTACATAACCGTCATTGCCAATAAGAACTTTCTTTCCTATCGCGAAGGGCCATTGCAAAAGCGAAGTTTTCTCATCTCTTATTAAAACAATTTGGCCAACCAATATATTCGGGTTTTTCTCATTCCATTTGAACCTTTCTTGCAGTTGATGTAAGCATTCATTTGATAATTTTCTCCAAAAATCTTGTCTTAGCTTCGTGGTGAGTTTCCATTTGTCAAGGTAATGAGTATGTTGATCAGTAATATCTTTTAATGGTGGTGCTAATAAAGCCGTGCCAATGAGAAGATGTCCTGGTGTTAAGACTTCCGGATTTTCAGGACCTGACGTCATTGGATATAGCGGCCGTAAATTAAGGCACGCCTCAATTTGATTTACTAGTGTAGTTAGCTCTTCATACGTTAGAGGTGTATTGCTGAGGACGCGTTTAAAATGATATTTCATGGTTTTAACTCCAGCCTCCCACAAACCGCCAAAGTGAGGTGTATATGGAGGTATAAAATGCCAATTAATTCCCATGGCTTTGGTTTCGTCTGCTGCAATTTTTGTAGAAGTTTTAATGACTTCTCTAGCTTCATTGTCTAACATTTTTTTTCCACCTACAAATGTGGTTCCATTATTTGAATAAACATTTGTACACATGCCTCATCGACTTATAAATCTGCGAAAAACCGCAAAAAATGCTTCAGAAGTTAAGTCGAATACTATCTCTATGTGAACAGCTTTAGTTGACATGAATACAAATATGCATATATATCCATTATACTTCTTAGTTTGGACATTCGCAGCTCAATTGGGCCAGCATAATCAATTCCAACATTTTGATACGCTCTTGATTGAACTATTCTTACTTGGGCAGATTGTCCATTAGTTGTGTTGCTGTTTGAGTACGAAACCTCACGCATTTTACGCACTTGAAAATTTTCTGTTTAATTACATTCAATCCGTTTATTACCCTAAGCCCATGCATACGAATTGTATTAAGTACTAATGAGCCCCGCCATGAATGGTTATTTTATGAAAATGATCGATAATGGTGTTCGTTATATGATTGCTTTTTGGCAGTATAATTGGATGCTTAAACTAATATTGTAGAGCTGCATTGCTCAATCGTCCTCCTATTCTTAATATGCCCTTTCTGTCAATAAACGGAAAAAATTTATATAATGAGCTATTTTTACTCATGGTTTTTTCGCTTTTTATGTCGTTGATTACATCGGCATATTCGGACGGGTGCAACATGTAAAATATTTTGTCCATGGTCTCCTCTAATTCCTTTATCGTTAAAGTGTCGATTTTGCGACCATTCTACGAGCAACCAACTAACTATTACATATATAATTTCTGCATTGTAATTTTTGCTAAGTTTACAGAAGGAGCAATCCAGCCAAGACGATCGAACAACTTTGCAATTTCTGATAAAATATTTCTCTTAGAAGTCGGTGGCTTATCAAATTCTGTCAACTTTATTGAAAACGTAAAGTAGTCTGCTGCAGGATGCAAAAGTAGACCCAAAGCTTTTATCGGATGTTCTTTTTCAAATTTTAATGGCAGCTCTCCTTCACGGTCTTGAGCTGGAATATTTAACAGAAGTTTGCTATTGTTTGCTGCCCATTTTTTTAAATGGAAATTTGCTTCCATTAGAATCTTGATCTTTTCTTGCTGTACAACTAACACATCAGAAATCGTGTTCGCTCTTGTAAGTAGGTCGTCTACATAAAAGTCCCTTAAAGCGATTTCTGATGCCACTGGATACTTAGCCTTTTCCTCACTTGCCAGTTTCTGAAGTTATTTTATGGTTAAATACGGTGTAGTTAAATGTTACCGTCGTTTATTCGTATTCCTTTATTTCTCGCGTTTTGTTCGATCTCCAAAGTAGAATTTGATATTTTTGATCACTAGGATGTATCCTTATCATTCTATACATTTTTTCGATATCAGCGGTAACCACATACCTGTGCCTTCGCCAATGTTGGAGCGTTGCAAATAATTTTGGTTGCAGAGTCAGCCATTCAACGGTTGCTCGTTGAGACTTTTCATATTCGACGATTTTGCCGATGCATCAAAGACTACTCTTACCTTCGTCGTAGTACTCTCTTTACACACTGCGTGATGAGGCATATAACACTTATCACACTATCACTTCCTTATGCGAATCGCTTTAGTTGCTTCTTTAGTGATATTAAGTCAACTTCATTATTCACCGTATGTGCAATAAACCTTGATTCTGGAACCCTTTCATTCTGTGAAGTGATTTCTCCGAATACTAAGAAAGCTGAGCCCTCAAGCTTTCTAACGGTAGCTCTTACGACTCAATTCGTCAACAAAGAAACGAGAGAGGCTGCGTCAAACTTCGAAAATGGCAATTTCAGTGCCCAAAATTTGACTTTGGCTCCTCATTCTGTCGATTTTTTGTATGGGAAGATAGAAATTTTTCATCAGAAAAGGCTCCCTCTCATGTAGCCTTTCTCAGAAAAAAATCGCACCCGAATCCGACTTCGTGTTCCGAAGTTAATCGTGCTACAGTGGTTTAGCACTATGAAGAGGGGATTTCCAACAAACGTTGTCAGGAGACCATGTAGTATCGAGTCAGATTGAGTGTACCACATTTCCTGATGTGTTCGAAATCGCTGTGTTAGTAGAGGTCCGCAGTGTAGGCGGAAATTTTAAGAGGGGTATTTCAAAAAATAATAATAATAACTTTCGCAAGATAAATCTATAATAACGACAGCAAATAAAAAAAAATCATAGAAAATTAAAGCACATACTTATAACAATAAATTCTAAAGTTCCTGGCATAAACTTTTTGCCCCCTCGCATGAGTTACGTTCCCTGATAATCCAAATATGCAACGTGAAATATGTCGTTCCAAGAAATGTAGAAACAGTAGATATTCAAGCGAAACCACTTTAAATGAGTTTCCCACAGAGTCTGCAAAATTCCCAGACAAACGACAGATAACTGATCCACATGAAACACTACTCTTTTGAGAAGAATATCAGGGAACGTGACTTTTAAAAAGAAGCTCTAGGATAGTTTTTAAGATAGTCAGTCGATGTTCAGCAGCGATAGTATTAAGACAAGTATCTTAAAATAAAAGGTCTTTCGAAAAATCAAGTTTTTCCTTTTTTGATTTTAAAATAAAAGTGAAATAAAACTCATGTTAGCTTTGCAATTGCACGCCACCATTCACGCGAATTCGAATGAATAAAAATACAAAAATTATAAAAAGGAGTGTTTTAACAAAATTTCATTCTTCCATTTAAACAATTTTTTGTATTGGCCTGGAATTCTGCTGGTTCACAAGAGTGGAAATTCGATCTGGTTGATGGCCTGCAAGGTTGTGTTTGTGTTGCGTGAAGATAAAGAAGAATACCTATTATATTTTTCCTGATAAAATTGTGAAGAACCACTGTTGCCTAAATGATGGATTTTGCAACTTCGTCCGCTATTATTGTTGTATGAAAAATCTTGAATCGACTGGTTAAAATACCGAACGTATTTTCAATAGGTCTCCTTGCTGATGACAGGCGTGTATTAAAAAATGTTGATGTTCAGCAGTTAGAATTCTTTCCCCTAAGGACGAAGAAGGCGTTTCTTCAGAGGAAAAGCTTCATCACCTACGATGTAATACGGGAAAGCTATGTCACTATTAGCAATGAATTGTCGCTTGGGAAAGCACAATTTATCTTCTATTAAATTGCGCCCAAAGTCGGTTTTCTTGAAAATACTACCTACGTACGAAAGGATAATTAAAAATTCTTGTATAAAAGTTATTTTAATTATTACCGTCAGACTCCGAACCATACCCACCCACATTAACATATGTAAGGTTGCAGTCTGCATCGCACACTTCCAATAAAATAATAGAAAATATTTTTTTGTAGTTATAAAATACCGATTCGCTAAAATTCTTCAAACGTTAAGTGCGTGTAATTATTAAAACTCTCATGATCACTTAAGAGCATTTCATTAATTAAATTATAGGAGTTGCCGAATTCCTCTCTGTTTTTAAATATGTTCCGGACCCAACATCTATTTGATTGTGTTTCTTCATTTTTCGCCACAGCTAGCACAAATTTTCACAGATTCAGTATTGAACTCAACTTTCATTCTCATTTAGATCATATTTTTCTACTCGTTATCCTGCTAGACTTTTCACTTTTTATGCATTTTCCCAAAGAAAGTTGACATTGTCCCAGAGAATCGGTATGTGTATACATATATGTATATCGGTATTCGAGTAGAGGTAAATTCAATTTCAGAGAATGTGGTGTGATAAAAAAAACATTGCAAATACATATATGCACTTTTAAATTTATTTAAAGAATCATAGGATTAAGGCATGAAAGATACATAGATACAAAATTGTTACAATTTGAGGTATGATATATGTAAGTAATTTGATAAAAGATCAGCTTATCAGATTGGTCCTATCCTTTTTAATGCATCTTTTGCTGCAATTGCCATAGTGTGTTCACTTGATCCCTCGGGCTCCATTAAAAGAATTTTTTCGCTTTCTTTTAATAATTTTACCACTTCTTGCAAGCGTTTCCGCAATTCATTACTGGAAATACGTTTAGTTTCAAACAACCTTGTGGCTAATATCATTATTGGAGCGTGCAGCTCGTACATGACAACACCTAAAGTAAATTGAGAATTTATTTAGAACGTAATAATGCCAAGGTAAAATATCCTTACCTCTTAGACGAGATAGACCGGGTTCCAAAATGTCCACCACTTTTAACACATCTCTACAATATTTCTCTTTACGTTTCAGACATTCTTCTGATAGTTCATTTATAATATATCCATCCGTTCGTCCATAAAGTTGCAATAAGTTGTATTTTGCCGAAATATTAAGATAATGATTTTCAGTGAGAACATTGCGGTATCTTATGACGCGCAATTAGTATTGTTCTTTTGTTATAAAATTAAAGTACCTTTGAAGATATTCTTCTAAGCCCGCAATATCATGCGGATCTAGGGTGTCCAAGTCTTTAAACATCTTCTCTAGTAAGCGATACATTGATTGAGCTGACACATTGTATGCGCAGTTTTTACATCTACAAGAATTAAATGTTTCTAACAAAATTCATTGTTGTGAAATACATATTATACTTACGTCCATGCAGCCATGTTATTTAGAGGATCCGTTGATAATATCATTCCGGTTTGACATTTTGGACAACACAGTGCACTAGAGTATGTTCCAAGTTCAGTAGGATCTGTGCACCTATCGCATCGGCACCAGAAAAATTTTCCTTCCTGCAAGTGTTCTCTTCGTTTAAGAGTACCCTGTAAGAAAATGTATTCGATTTTAATGAGAAAATATGCATCTTGACATAAAATACTTGAAAAGTATATGCGTAGCTTAAAGTAATTTGAGCTCCTGCCTTCAGTGGTCTAGTGACCCTTATCGACATCGTGTGATCTTTAGGATGATCAGCGTGCGTTGTGTTTGGGCAGCAATCATGTGCTAATAGGAATGCTGAAGGGTAAAGAGCTCTAGCTTTAGCGCCATTTTGACCTATCTCGAAGCAATTTACTTCAATCACGCCACATATTGTGTGAATTTCTTCTTCAGTAAAATCAGTTATTCCCCAAATCTTTTTGATTCGATTAACAATAACTTCCTGATTGCGATTCCATAGGGATGGTATTTTTTTACGGATATCATTATGCGATTCCATTTCCATTAACTGATTCCACTTAAATTCTAAATCTTTTTTCGTTAAAAGACAACGGAGGGGCAGTATGGCTTCATACAAAAGTTTGAGAGAGCTTTTATTACAGTTTTTCAATATATCACCAGATGCTTTGTCACGGAGAACATTACATTCTGTTACTCTGTGACCATATTCCTTTCCAATTCCAGGGCAATTTGATGCACACAGCGGCCATTTACAAACAGGACATCTACATTGAATATATTATTGAATACAAAAATCAATTAACCTAGTTATACTTGTATATATCGTTTTCTAAAGGTTGATAGCATCCCAAACAAGTAGGCTCACTGTCCACACAAGGTCCAATAGCCAATGGTTCTTCATGAATTATCAGCTCACCAGCTTTAAGGGGTCTGGCCGCGACCAAATACCTTCCCATAACATCAGATGTTTTTACAGCATAAGGAAGATTCTTAGAAGTGCTCTGGGCAAGAACATCGGATGAATTTGAAAGTTCTTCTGAACTGTTTAATATTAGAGAACTGGGTGAATTGTCGTTTTTATCCTGTTTCTTCTTCTGGTGCTTCTGGAAAATTAAATATTCATTAGGTTAATGTAAATTAGAAGCGAATATAGTATTACAATATACATATTTCATTTTTCATTTCATTTATGGGTCTTACCAATAACAATTTTTAGTGTCGCTATTAAATTAGTGGTCCCTTAAACGGCATTAATTAAATTAATAGTTCAACTATCTTTTCGTACCAGTAACATATTTAGGAAGGGCACTAAAATAATTAAGGTCGATTTACCCAGTCGTTTCAAATTATTGTCAAATTGAGTTCCTTCATATATGTAATATTACAAAAGTAAGTTAATATATAATACAACAAAAATCATACATTTGCCGAAAGAAGTAGGGTACTGGAGTTTAAGCGCGCAATTCAATACAACTGCAATTAAGCATTCCACTAAAGCTAATCATAGCATGAAAATCGTTTTGGTACGATTTTTTAGTTATTGGGACATTTTAGTTCCCAGTTTAGTAGAGCGTTATTTCTTACATAACTCGTGCTGCAGTGAATCTAAGAATTGATCACAAAACTGTTCTTATTCCTTTCACTAACATAGTAATTGGATAAATCGATGCAAGTTACTAACATTTGATCATTTCCGATTATGGCAACATTTCCCTCAAAACGAAGTATGTTGAAGTTCCTCGTCTCTAATACGAAGACCAATTAACCACGAACTAGCCAACCAATGTGCTGATTTAGCTGAATCACGTGTAAAGTACGAGTCCTTGTCTGTAGTTGTGCTAACCTGTTGTCCAAAACTCGCTTGACAAAAGTTTAATCCAGAAGAGCTTTTTTTACTTTTGGCTCAATTTTGCTTCTAATGTCGTAATGAAGCACTGAAATAGCGCTTCGTTCATAAAATTCACTTTACCCAAGACAAGTATATAACATTTTAACACATTGTGGTCGGGCGTTTTGTACCGGTGCATTATGGCTGGTGCGGGCAATTTATTGAAAAATGTGCATGAATTTTATTGTTACAAAGAAATCATTATAAATTTAAAAGGCTTTGAATTTTAGCTAAAACTAAAATACTTTGTAATATGTACTATGTATGAGAAAGGTCAACAACAAACATTAGTAACCCGTATAGCTTTATTTCCCTCATTCTACCACCCATCTATAAAAAATTAGAACTACATACGTGGCCGCGCTCCACTCACAGTTAGCGAAAAACGTATTTTTACGTGTCCCGAAAACAATGTGTTAAATTCATCCGAAACGCCTGCTACGACCCAGAAATTTAAAAACGTCACCGTAGTCTGCTGTGATTACGGTAATTGTACCGTACAGAATGTCTCCACCCCAAGGAAATTGATCCGGTTCCAGGGTATAAAAGTCGGCGAGTCGAGGAGTCAACAGACGTCAGTCCGCGGAAGCGGACAAGACAGGAGCTCTTGCCAGCGGCGGTCCGGTTAGGTTTGGTAGATATGTGTCTATTGTCAATCTAGGCATAGCATATCATATTGTTCTGGCGATATGTATATTTATTGATCTAGGCATAGAATACTGTACCTTTTTGGCTATGTGCCTGATGTCAATCTAGGCATAACATACCGTCCCTTTCCAACTATGTGTCTGATGTCAATCTAAGCATAGCATATTGTCTCTTAACATTGAATTATATTGTAGAGACAAAGCCTATAAAAATGCTATAAAAGTATTGTATTACCGTATAAGGAGGCCATGAATGTATTGTAGATTCGAAATACATGTCACATGGAATTCAAAAAAGACCATGAAAATGTAGTATTACCATAACTAAATTTGACTTATAAATATGTACTATAAAAATAAAATATAACAAAGCCATGAATTCATTTGTTGCATTGTAAAATTGGAATATAGTAGACTGAAATATAAAAAGGCCATGTACGAGTAAATGTTGTAAATCCAAGATATACATATTATGTATATACAATTAATGAATCTAAATTTTATTGTAATGCATATTATATAAAAAAAAAAATGGTCGTAGAAATATTGTAAGCACAGTATTGTATTGTTGGACAAAGGCCATCATTGTATTAATAGTTGCTTGGATGACCGAGCTTGCATGGATACACGGAATTCTGAACTGCATACCGGGCTAAAATTTGAGAGTCTGCCGTCTTGAATTCGTAAATTATGGAAGCCGGTTTGAAATCAGCGACCCTGAAAACCACCAAGTACTAAGTTTGGAAATTTTAGAAATCGCATAAGCTTTACAATTTTTCAATCCGCTCGTGAAAAATTAATTGAAATGACAGGTACTTACCTCGCCTCACCATTGCGGTGCCCACAGTGCTGACGACTTACGGAAAACAAGCACCCCGATGGTGAAAGGCGAGGAGACTCACCAAAAACAAGCTCACCGAAGGAAACAGAAAATTACTATGTCCACGTAGTTGTCCCTGAGTAGTATTAAAAGTTTTTAATTTATTGACTGCTCTCCATACTTGGAGTAAAAATTGTGAGGAGTTTGCGTTTGTAAAATAAAATTGATTTTTCTAATTTTTCTACCTTATTTTCATCCCCAGGAGAGGGGGCGATTAAAATGAGATTGAGCACAATTGAATAGTTTTTGTGAATAATTTCAACACATCCTTTGATTATTATCATTCACATGGAAGCTTATCGCGCCATCAATCGCGAATCGTAAAAAATTTTTTAGACAAAGTTACGTATTTTTTGATGAATAATCCGAACCTGATTTAAAAAACAGGGAACCGCATTTAATATTTCTAAGTTACCCCTATTGCAACCTCCAGCGAGGTTAATTTGCCCCTTCAAAAACCACAAGATTTTATTAGGGACATTTTTTTTGGTACAGGATATTTCGTATAAGATATTTCGATGTCTCAAGATAGAAAATTCACTCTGTATAATAAAAAAAATAGCTGTTTTTTATCATTTTTAGTAAGTTTTCAGCAACTACAAGCCTAACAAAATTTGAAAAATTTATTTTCTAAAATACGCCTTCTGGAGCAGTTTTTTTTGCGTTAGTTATTCCGTTTTTCATAAATTTGAATGAAAATAGCAAAAAATCCGAAACAAATAGCGGTTTTTTTTCCATTTTTGGTAAGTTTCTAGCAATAAATACAAGCCTAATAAAAGTGAAAAATTGATGGAATATTGTGGGACATTTATGAAGCTCATGCTAATAATCTGAAGCTCTTATCCTAAGATATTTCTTCGAAAGACCATGTTTGCTGCCTGTGTGATTATAATTTTCCAAATATGTACTGTACATACATGGGGAGTGGAATACGGATGATCAGCGCTTTTTCCTTGCGGTGTTATGAAGTAATGAGATCAAAGTGGTCGAAACAGTAACTACTTTAAATGTAGATCAGATTAATTCATATAGTAATGTTTTAGGCCGGTTGTTAGACTTAGTTATCATTAGCTAGGAGTTCATTTCTAAGGTGAGTACCAAGAACAACGCACGTAAATTGTACAAACGGGTACATTTCTCGCTGTAATCTCTCTCATTTTTTGATATTGAATAAAGAGTAAAATTTTCTTCATAAAATCCTTTATAAAAGCTATATCCTTACGGGTAAAGGCATCACTAGGCATGACAGCAAGATGTTTTGTTAACAGCGATAAATTTTATGGTAATACCTAAGTGCGCTGGCTCGCTATGTGTTCCTTTTACCTTATTGTTTAATCTATTTTTAACATTGGATGTTTTTAGAACCCTGGACATTTTCGTATATTACATATACATACATATATGGTAAGTCTTTATAAAAATTGCAATTTTGCTTCTTCAATTCCCATTCATTTTAAATATTTCAAAAAATCCAAAATAAGTTCACTTAATTAAGTGATTGTGCTCGGATAATTTAACTGTAAAAAATCCATCGGTTTACATTATTGATGGACCAAAATAACACATACGAACAATTCTGCCCGCCCCTGTATCTGCTACTACAAATTTTTCGAATTTAATGGGTCTGCTCTTTTTTTGTGCCAGCATGGGGTATAACAAACAAGAGTAGTATTTTTAGGCACTTTATAATGTTTATATCAATAACACCAAAATGCCTCAGAAATGTAAGGCCACAAAAGAACTTTTCTAGACTTGATTAATTGTTTGCCATTGGTAGTAAGTGTGTTGCGACTACTCAACTGTGGAATCGACTTAATTATACGCATAAACATAAACAGATCGTAGTATATATAATATAATATATAAACACAATCTCAGCTGGACGGCGAAGATGTGTGCTGTAGTTTAATCATTGCTACGACTTGATGATATTAGAGATTTCAATTAAAATGTGTTTTTTTTTAACCGATTTGAATAATGCTTTCATAGTTAACAATCCTTTTGCTTGACATTGGTTTCTTCATGAAATATAATCCTTTTATATTATTTAATGATTAATATTAACTACTTTCATAATCATTTAACAATAAAAATAAAAGTTTCATTTCGAGTTCAAGTTCAATTTGTTACTTTGAATGTTGTCTTTGATAGCATATATTTGCAAAATTTGTTTTAATTTTATATATATATTATTTTTTTATTTCAACATATCGGTATTATGGTACATGTATCAACTTATAATAAAGCTCTAACGCATTACATTGTAACTCTGAATCTACACAGTAAAACAATTTTTACTACTTTAAAAGTGGGCAACAAAATATCTACTCATACATGTAGTAGTAATTTTCAATCAGTTGGAAAAAATTATAAATTTATTGTAATTTTAATAAACAGTACTGTAAACGAATTACGTATAAATTCGTGAAATTACAAACTGGCTTTGTAAACGAATTCAACAAATGTTTGTAAAATTACTCATATTGATGGGAACAATTTTTAAAATTGCTTGAAATTTACAATCCTAATTTTAAACCGATGTTCATGTTTAATATGAATTTGTAAAATTACTACTCAGATGTGTAGATTTTTACTTCTATTTTATAAGTAAAAATCAAAATATTTTTTACTGTGAAATGGTGTTTGAGCAGATATATGACAAATCTATGCAGTCGTTTTCCAGTTAAGAACATCCGTAGTAACAATCCACTATATACAGTCTACAGAAAACTGCCGCTGGTTGATAGTAGTCCGGGTGGATAGTTTAATTGAACTTCCTTCTTATGATTGACTGGTGCTATAGTTTTTTTTTGAGACTTCCGATGTCTTTGTAGACTTGGTATAAGAACGATAGTTGTTAGCACTATCAAGATGGTTTCGAACTTCTCCGACTTTATTTATTATAACGATTTCTACCATTTCACCGGTATTATCAACCTTCAACATGCAATGTCCATGACTTCTGAACTTTTTGGTTGCGAGCCCTGTTTTGTACAATTAAGTGGATCATTTTTCCTTAGCTTAGAGAATTTTTTCGCAACTAGTATATTTCTGGCTGACGGGTTGGGATGGTATTGTGGAGTTTCGATGAACCTTCTAACAAGCTCATCCAAAATTTTCTTTCCTCAAGAACGCTCCAGCTCAGGGTCAATGGATATTTATCCAGCAGAAAAACCACCCTAAATACACTCCCGCAAGGTTTTCCCCTATCCCCAACACTTTTTAATGTTTACCTCGCCTCCCTAACCGGAAACCTGGAGAAGATTGATGGGGCCAAAACCAACGCATACGTGGGCAACTTACTGATTGCCACGGACATTGACCAACCACTTAATGACCTCAGAAGGGCCACCACCGCAATTAACATATGGGCACACGAAACAGGAGCCATCATCCCTCCCAACAAGAGCGAAGCCATAATTTTCTCCAGGCGAAGGACGCCCCTACCTATCACCATAGTGGTTGGCGACCAGGAATTACAAGTCCAAGAAACTTTGAAGATACTTGGAGTAACCTTCACAAAAGACCACAGATAGATAATTTAACTGAAATTGTATCTAGAATAGTAGGAAGACTATACAAACTACATTAAATTTAGTATAGATCCTTGACAGCTGCGCCATATAGGCTGCGTCCCCGATTGCGTTAGTGCATTTTAGCGCAGTAGATTAAGTCTATGTTCTGGAAAAAAAAAAAATAAAACTTCTCGAATCGATATAGTTAATAGTAATAATAATAATAATATTAATAGTAATTTATTTCAGTTATGTACAAAGATATAATCTTAAACGTGCAAGTTCATGGGGCAAGAAGCAGTATGGGGTAAGAGTAAAATTAATAATAATAATAGCGAGATAAATATAAATTTAAATTACTAAACAAAATTAATTAAGTAAACACAAAATAAAAAGAAAATGAGTGGAAAAAGGGAAAAAATAAAAAACAACAACAAAAATGAAAGAGGAAAAAAAATAGAAAGAAATGGGGGTCGATAATTTAACTTAACAGTAGTTATAAATCAGTGCTTAAAGGCGCAATTATTTATCAAAGTGTTAGAAGAGTTCAGTGGACTGAACCAATTTATAGAATTATCCATTGGATGTCGTCTTTTGTATACTGGCAGGCAGCAAATTCTAATATATACATATATGTATATAGCTTTAAAATAAAGTACGAATGGTCGAATTTGCCAATGTATTAACAATAAGATTTTGACATATACGCAAAATTTAAAGGAAAGAAATAGAACCGCCTTCAAAAGATTAGAAGCTCTAAAAAAGTGTGAAATACAAATTTTTCTTATTAAAATGAAGTCTCCATCAAAAGATCGGCACTAAAATAAAGCAAGAAATTATGTTCACTTTGGATTTCTCCACTGCTACTTACTAACCATCTTTAGATTTTATTAATTAGATAAATGTTTGATGTTGGCGCAGAATGTAAAACTAATTGTCGATGATATTTTGAATGGCATTTATATCAGTTAAGTACATATATAATAAAACCAAATTATTTTAAGAAAATCGAGAAAATTTGAAATAATTCATTGTCTTTCCCAATTCGTTTTCTTGAAAATATGTAGTGAAGGAAGCCCTTGAGAAAGTAGTTGCTTAAAGAAATGACAGAAAGGTAAGTGTCACGTGCAAGTATAGTTTCATTTTAATTTAATATATCCATGAGTGGAATTCCAACGTGGGATAGCTCTTAATCTTAGTAAATTAAAGAAAAGTGTTGTGAAAGGTATTCCCGGAGGCAATGTGAGATTTTGTGCGGTGAATGAAATAAATTGCAAAAACTTGTCGGTCGAATAACGTTTTTAAATATTTCACATTGAATAATATTTTGGAAATTGCGACCGGGAAAAATTTGCATATTTCTCACTCTTGAGTTTAGGGAAATATTCCCACAAAATGTTATCGAAATCGACCAACTTAATTTAAGTCCAATTTAAATATACTTTTAAGACAAAAACAATTTGAAAGAAAGTCTCAGAATTTTGGAAAATATTTTTTGGCGTTTTTCTAGTATGCTTTAATAGTATACATACATAAGTATATGTAAAATATTATTCGAAAAGCAATGACTTTGATTAAGGCAGGACTCGATCATGCGACCTTCGAATTGGTACTTTGTTGCTTTAATGAACTGAGCTACCCGTGTCCACTTGCCGCCAATGCGTTTTGCGTGTTTCGGGTGAGAAAAGAGATCGAACGCTCCCACATGTTTCTTAAACTTGATTCATAATACTGCTTCAATTGCCTATTTTTGGAGCAACTTAATGCGAACATAAATAAGAATCATTGCAGCTAATTCCATCCTCGTCTATCAAAAGTTTCATTTTCTAGAAAACCACAATTTAAGCAATTGCTGCTAATGGAAATAATTTATATAACACCACTTAGTTTATAGATATTAACTACGATAATGACTGCTATTGGCGAAGTGTACAAATAAAAAAAATGTCTGGTGCACGCCCTTCAAAAATCATAATATATGTACTTTTAAAAGAAAAGGAAAGAAAAGCTAAATGTAGATCCATTATTTTATTTGCTTCACTGAAATGCATAACAAATATCTCACTAGAGTTGCATGTTCTGTTAAAATCGCTGGGGTGCATCTGTATGTAAACCTACTCACAATCGCATCATGCTAAAGAAATCAAGGCTCCAAAAATTTATGAATTGAGGGGCACTATTTTGACCACTGAAAGATTTTCTATTTTTAACGAAGAGAACGGACGAGATGAAATTATCAAGCGAAGACAATAAAATACACACTCTCAGCGACAGCCTGATCTAATGCAAATATTTTATGTAAGCAAGTCTAAGAACAATGGCTGTACGTTACCTTCTTTCTGTAATTCTGCGGCATATTAGCTTTTGGTATGTTTTTGTCGGAAATTAAATCGCACAATTTCACTTTCACTAGTCCCTTAAGGTACCCAGGCAACAATGAAAATCAAAATTTTTATAATGCCTCATACGTGAATGTACGATTCGTTCTATTCTTGAAGTTGCTACTAGTCCTACTGAAATCAAAATTCGACTGAGGAAAATCTGTCTGAAGAATTTTAGTGTTCATGCTTTTCCGAAGTGATTTGATGTTTTGTTTGCATTAGTATTACCAGATGCGAAACCTTAGCACACATAAAAGCGCTGATATATTGACTGTTCCGGAAAAATTCGCCCTATTGAGAATATCGTCATTTCTGCGACGGTAAGAGCTTACCAAAAGCCCTTTTTGGATAAGAATTTCTTAATAAAGGTCTTAAATTCTCATAAATTCATTTCAGTAACTTTTGATTTAAATTAATATTTTTGTTCAAAGCGGTTAAAATATAATAACTCGATTAGAAAAATCTAATCTAATTATTTTGACGTTCTATCGACTCATTTTAACCACTTTGAACGAAAAAATTAATTGAAGTCGAAGGCTACGGCAAAATGAATTTATGAGAATTTAGCAACTTTATTAAGAAATTTTTAACCAAAACGGACTTTCGTAAGCTTTTTTCGATTCGTAAGATTGACTCTTAGTCGCAGAAATGACTATATTCGCAATAGGGCTTTTATTTATTTGCGGACTCATTTATTACATATTTTTAAGAATGTTCCCTAAAATTATTATTGAATGTCAAATCACTTATTGTTTGGCGTTTCTTCAAAGAAATTAGATAACTGTTATTTATAGTAGCTAGCGGTGAGAGTTAGGAAATTGACTACCATTGCAATTATAATATAAAATCATCTTCATAAATTTTTTCCATGAGTTCCTTTTCGGATTTCAAAATGACTCAGTTAAAAGCTTAAATTTAACTTTTATCTGCAAATACAAAAAAATGAGAATTTAGTTCGTACCCAATATATGTGCATATATACATATTTCGAAAAATGACAATATCTTACAAAATAGTATCATAAAATTGTTCCTTCAATTCTTTTCAGGAATAAGTAAATATTTCGATTAAAACAATTATGTTTAGTTATACCTCATCGAAAATTAAGAACAACAATCGTGTCTCAATTTGATCTTGCAGTTGATTTAGAGGCTTTAAGCACACCCTATAAATATAATAAATTGAAATAAAAGCATTTGCACTTACCTTTATGTCATTTCTTTGAGTGTAAATCCGAATGAAGTGCCTCAAAGGCTGCGTTCATTATATTTAAAAGTATACATTGAAAAAAACAATAAGTAAATTAATGTTTTTTTTGTAATTTTCTTCAAATAATCAGGTTTTAGTTGTATTGTATATAGTATTATAATAAAATATTAGTTAATATTAATAAAACTTATAATTTGGTTTTAGTGCTAGGTATATCGTAATAAAATACTAGTTAATCTATACTAATATTATAAAGCTGAAGAGTTTGTTTGTTTGAACGCGCTAATCTCAGGAACTACTGGTTCGAATTGAATAATTCTTTTTGTGTTGGATAGTCCATTTATCGAGGAAGGCTTTAGGCTATATAACATCACGCTGCGACCAATAGGAGCGAAGCATCAGTGAAAAATGTTGCGAAAACGGGGAAAATTATCCATATTTGAGGGCTTCCGTTGCATGCGCTGCGCTTAATTTAATTTTTAATTAAATTTTTTATTTTATATTTTTTTTTTATTTTAATTTTTATTTTTTTTTATTTAATTTTTTATTTTATTTTTTATTTTATTTTTTATTTTATTTATTTTTTTATTTTTTTTTATTTAATTTTTTGTTTTATTTTTTATTTTATTTTTTATTTTAGTTTATTTAACGGTTGAACTCAGCGTACTGATTTTTTAATTTGTTTTTGCGATATATTGAGGCACCTCCACCAGCCCTTTTGCGCCCGCAGCGCTCTCGGCGCAAACAGGCACTCATAGCGCGCGAGGTCTTCGCCTGTCAAAAGGAAGAAGAAGGAAAAACGGGCCCGGAGGGACCTCAAGGAACAAACTTTGTAGTAGTTTTCTATTGTTGTTTCGGCTATATCTCATCGTGTAATACCTTATTAATTAATTTTGTATTCGTTTTCTATATAGTAGTGTTTGTTTTAAGGAGAGTATTTTGTTTCTTCGTTTTAAGGAGAGTATTTTGTTTCTTCGAACACTTTTTTGTTTCCTACTTTCTTTAATTTCCTACGTTCTTTCTTTTATCTTATTTGTTACTATATAATTTGTTACTATATAATGCCTAGAAAAAGAACTCAGCTTTCTCGGCAGACTACTACTGCAAAGCGGCTGCGACTTTTGCGCAGCAATGAAGCAGCGGATGAAAATATGCATATGCATAGGTTGGCTACTCAACGAGCGATCAGTGAACAAAACCGTGCTAGGGAATCGAGCGTTGAACGTTCGCAGCGGTAAGCCTCAGAAAATTTCCGAACTTCGGCGAACCGACAACGGGAATCAAGTGCTGAACGTTCTCAACGATTAGCACAGCAAAATGCACGATCAGCAAGGAATAGAACTCGCAGGCAACATAATTTATTGAATTCTGCATTTGCTTATGATTGTACCCTTGACTATACTGAGCTAAATGATACTGATATTGGCAGAATGGATAAAATATGCAACTCATGCCAAGCAAGAAAATGGACAGCTGAAGCTCCTGGACTGTGTTGTAGTGGTGGCAAAGTAAATATACCTAAAATTCCGGAACCAACATCAGTTTTTAAAGAACTGATATCTGGCTCACATCCATCCTCAAAGCATTTCTTAAATCACTCAAGACAATATAATACACTTTTTCAGATGACTTCATTTGGTGCCAAAGAAATTCGTGAGGGAAATTTTATGCCCACTTTTAAAGTCCAGGGGCAAGTTTATCATTTGATCGGTAATTTACTTCCAGCTGAAGGTGCACAACCCGAATTTTTGCAAATATATTTTGTTTCTCATGCAGCTCAGGTATCCTTGCGCTCAAATTTAAACCCAACCTTGCAAATCGATCTTATCGACGCTCTCCAAACATATCTTCACGATCATAATATGTATATTCAAAGTTTTAAATACAATCTCGAAAATAGATCAACGAATGATTTTAAACTTATTATTCATGCTGATGTGAAACCTCCTAACGAGCATCGAGGTCGGTATAATGCGCCAATAGTAGATGAAGTAGCTGTTCTTTTGATAGATGAAGACAAAGGTCCCCGAGATATTGTGTTGAATGCGAGAGATGGTCGACTTCAACGAGTTTCTGAAATTCATAGGTCTTATGACCCACTTCAATATCCTTTACTGTTTCCCTTTGGAAATGACGGATACTGTATAAATATTCCACAGCAGAATACTGCTGCTAGATCTAAAACTGTATCATGTATGCAGTTTTATGCATTTAGACTCATGATGAGAATAAATGACTTTAACAGCATACATTATTTCAAAGGATTATTTAACCAATATTGTGTTGATATGGCGGCAAAAATGATTTCTGAGAGGCTTAACTTCATCAAAAGAAATCAAAAAAAATTGAGAGCTGAAGAGTATATTCATTTAAGAGATGCCGTGGTTAATGATGGCAATATAGACGCTTCTAATGTTGGCCAGCACGTTATATTGCCGTCGACATTTACAGGATCCCCCAGATACATGAATGAAAAAAGTCAAGATGCCATGACATACGTCAGGAAGTTTGGAAGACCAGATCTCTTTATTACATTCACATGTAACTCCGAATGGCCAGAAATAAAAATTGAGTTATTACCCGATCAAAATTCTTACGACAGACATGATTTCGTTTCTAGAGTATTTCATTTAAAACTCAAGAAAATGATAGACCTATTAACGAAGAAAAATATCTTTGGACCATCGAAAGCCTTTGTTTACAGCGTAGAATGGCAAAAAAGAGGTTTACCTCACGCCCACATTTTATTGTGGCTGGCTAACAAAGTACAACCCGATTCTGTAGATGCAATAATATCGGCTGAAATACCTGACAAACAACAAGATCCAATTCTTCATAATATTGTCATAAAAAATATGATACATGGTCCTTGCGGATTTCACAATCCTGCGTCACCATGTATGAAAGAAAACATTTGTTCTAAAAAGTACCCTAAGCATTTTATTTCTGAAACACAAACCGGGGATGACGGTTACCCAACCTACAGGCGCAGGTCTCCAGATAATGGTGGAAACACAGCAATAATTCGTGTCAAAGGTACAGAAATGAGCGTGGATAATAGGTGGGTTGTTCCCTATAATCCAGTGCTATCACGAAGTTTCAATGCACACATTAACGTAGAGTTTTGTCAATCGGTCAAAGCTATTAAGTACATCTGTAAGTATATTCATAAAGGTTCTGATCAAGCCACATTTTCGTTACAAAATAATAACGATGAAGTAGAAAAATATCTAAATGGTCGCTATCTAAGTTCTTCGGAAGCGCTCTGGAGAATTTTCCAATTTCCTATTCATGAACGTTTTCCGGCAGTAGTTCATTTAGCAGTTCATTTGGAAAATGGACAAAGAGTTTATTTTTATAATAATGAAAATCTCCAAGATCGCGTCAACAATCCTTCATCAACGACACTTACAGCGTTCTTTGATCTTTGCAAAAGAGACGATTTTGCAAAAACCCTTTTATATCACGAAGTACCCCAGTATTACGTGTGGGAAAGAAATTCATTTTCTAGAAGAAGACGTGGGCAAGATGTTGAAGGATATCCCGGTGTAAAAAAAGACAGAACTTTAGGCCGTGTCTACAACATTCATCCAACACAAACTGAATGTTATTATTTAAGAATGTTACTGCAACATGTTCGCGGTCCAATGTCGTTTGAACATCTAAGGACCGTTAATGGTGTTATTTTCCAAACTTTTCAAGGCGCTTGCAAGGAATTAGGTTTACTGGAGGGAGATGAACATTGGCAGTATACCATGTCAGATGCTGTCATGTCCGAGCCAGCTACAAAATTAAGAGAATTATTTACCATCATCCTCATATTTTGCCAGCCATCTGACCCCTTAGAGTTATGGAATAAATTTCGTAATGATTTATGTGAAGATATATTAAACAGAATGCGTAATGAGAATCAGGATATGACATTAGCATATAGTGATGATATATACAATGATGGACTTATCATAATTGAAGATAAGATTCATGAGATTTGCGATAAATCATTAACTGATTTTGGGCTTCCTGCATCAAAAAGGAATAATTCACATAATAATTTGGATCCGTTAGAAGTAGCGTTGCGAAAGCCGTATGACGTAAATGAATTAAATGAGTATATTACTGAAAATGAACCAAAATTAGTTAATGACCAGGTGACGGCGTACAATCGTGTTATGCACAGTGTTCGTTTTAATGAAGAAAAAATATTTTTTTTGGATGCTCCAGGTGGAACCGGCAAGACTTTCATTACTAATCTGATATTAGCGAAAGTAAGGTCTCAGGGAAAACTAGCTTTGGCAGTAGCGTCGTCAGGAATCGCTGCAACTTTATTAGCAGGTGGACGCACAGCACATTCCACTTTTAAACTGCCTCTAACTGTTTCTTTACAGAAACATAGCGTGTGCTCTATTCGTAAAAATGGCCCTTTGGGAAAAGTTTTGCAAGACGTCACTTTAATAATCTGGGACGAATGTACCATGATCCATAGAGCTCATGTAGAGGCTCTAGATAGGACTCTTAGAGATATTAGAAGCTGTGATAAAATCATGGGTGGGATTACTGTTATGTTTGCTGGGGATTTTCGACAAACTTTACCCGTAATAGTAAGGGGAACTAGAGCAGACATTGTAAAGTCTTGCCTTAAAAGTTCCCCATTATGGAAGTTTGTTCATACCTTAAAACTATCTACGAATATGAGAGCACATTTGGGGGGAGGTAGTACAAATTTTCCTTCAAAGTTACTTTTAATAGGAGACGGGAAAGTACCTCATTTTGAAAATAAAATTGAAATTGATCGCGATTTAGGAGAAAGAGTGACTAGCATTGAGGATTTAATATCGAAAGTTTACCCTGATATCGTCGAAATAGAAAATAAAGATTATCAATGGATGTGTCAAAGGGCAATATTGGCGGCGAGTAACAGTAGCGTTGACGAAATTAACGACCTAATTTTAACTAAACTTCCAAGAGATATAGTTACCTACACATCTATTGATAATGTAATGGATCAAGAAGATGCGGTTCATTACCCACAGGAGTTTCTTAATTCTTTAAACCCGAGTGGCCTTCCCCCACATTCCCTCAAGTTAAAAATAGGTGCCCCAATAATTTTGCTTAGAAATCTTAAACCACCGAATTTATGTAACGGGACCCGACTTCAAGTCAAATTTCTTCGCAATAACGTGATCGTTGCAATAGTTTTGACTGGTCCAGCAGTTGGTCAAACTGTGCTTATACCTCGCATCCCAATGATTCCAAATGATTTACCTTTTAATTTTAAAAGAATCCAATTTCCGGTTAAGTTATCTTTTGCCGTAACAATTAATAAATCACAGGGGCAAACATTTAAACACGTAGGAATCGATTTACGTCAAGACTGCTTTTCACACGGCCAACTATATGTAGCATTGTCAAGATCGGGTTGCGGAGAAAATCAGTACGTTCTTCTGTCACAAGAAAATAAAACTAAAAATATCATTTACGCAGAAGTACTTTAAAATATATTCTTTTAAAAACTTCTTAATCGCGATCATAATAACAGAAATTGACGCGGACGAAGTCGCGGGCAACAGCTAGTATTAAATAAAACCTCCTAAAAAAATGAAAAAAGTGTTGTTTTACTAAAGTTTTGTAAATTATTGCACTTGTTTCTCTGCAACGATGTATGTAGATATAGGCCCACAGTGGCCACCCTATCTAAAGAGAGTACCATTCATAAAACTTACGTTTTAAAATTTGGCATATTTCCACGGCAGTAGGATATTGCCCTCATCACACCCGCGTCATAATAATATCAAAGTATGTTACATCGTGATTTGGATTACTGTCGTTCTGTTAGGCTAATATCAATATGTGATTATTACTTTGAGTATATTTCACTGCATTCACGTTATATTCAATAGAACGTATGATAAACATTTAGAGGTTAGATATGTTAGATGAAAATGCAGTAATGTCTCGAAGGACAAATCGGACAGTGCGTACTACTATAACACTGCTAAGTAAAATTTATATTTTATTTAAGAACATATTTCTTAAGATTTTGTTATTGATATATGTAATCTTATATATGTATATCGTAATAAGACAATGATTTTGTTTTTTGTGTTTTTTTGTTGTTTTTTTATAGCCGCGGACTTTTTATAAAAACGATTATCACGTAATAATGTCCAGTCTGTTAATACTGTGACGGAAAATGAAGAATATGTTAATTATAAAGTAAGTCTATATTACCACTTGAGCGTTACACATGATTTTTATTGCACTGGTACACTACTGATCCAAAACGCTTGTAATAATTGTTGGATTTTTTTTAAATAATAAAGAGCTTGATTTATAGTTTTCAAAAATCTGCATATTTTTAAATAATATTATTTGTAATCGGCAATAGAAAGTCTTAAATGTATAAAAGTATACTTCTTCACCTTTTTGATTAATTTTATATAATTTTAACTGTACTGAAGATATCGGGACGAAAATTTCGGGTTTTATATTATAGTTTAAAGTACGCTGTTTCACGTAACATCGTTGATTTTTAATAATTTTCAAATCTTCGATTTTTTCTCGTAAGATAAATTAATATAATAGAAATTTATTTAAGGATAGCTGAAATATGAATATTTAGGTGATTTTACATCTAATCTGGACACAGTTCCGCATCACTATATTTGTAGACGGTAAACAAAAACAAACAAAACAAATAAAAATGTTAGGAGTTCTTTTATTTTTTATTTATTTCAAACCAGTAGATAGATTGCAAGTGTATTACAGATATACACAGTACTTCCTACAGAGATATTATATGATGATACCTGTGCGTAGGAAAACTGGTGACTTGTTAACTAAAATACAATCCAAGAAAAAACTTACATACTAAAATCAAAATATACTTATGTAATTAAAATTGCCATCCCCAAAATAACAATAGAACATATTTATTTGACAAAATTTTCAGTTTAATTAAGTTCAAAGAGTTATCAAATGAATCTAGTTTTTCAAATGTTTCCAATGAGTTTGCAATTTTGTCGATACTTTGTTCGTAATGTTCAAGTCGTAAAATGTGTAGTAAATTGTAGTGTCCTTTTACAGTTCTGACTGTTCCTAGTTGCATCGGAAGAAGTAATTTGCTGTTGGTCAGGTCTTGAATTTCCATCGTTTGTCCCAGTGCCGTAGGTATTGTCAGTACCAGTATCGACGGTATTGTGAGCCACATGAAATGCCACATAATTAATGATGTTCCTTCGTTGATGATGACTTGGTTCCAGCGATGTGCTTTCGTTGATTGTGGGTTTGTCGATGAAAATATTCCTTTCTCGTGCTCAGCGTTTGAAACAACACTTTTAATTAATATATCGTATGAGTCCGATAAACCGTCGGTACGAAATTTATTAATTATTAATTAGTGTTTTGCATAAACTCGACAAACCATCGGTATGAAACTAATTAATTATCGACACGAGAAAAAAAAGATCCTACCGACTGCGCCAGTTAAAGAACTTAGAAATTAATTTGATAAAAAGTTAAACATTGAAACGTAAGAAGTTCGACTTAGATTTTACAATTTTTAGTTTACCGAATATCGAGATACAAACGATAACTGAATTATTACAAAGTTTTTGGCATTATTTATAACATGAAATTGCTGATGCTATGTCTAGACATTTCAGGTGAACAATATGAGGTGATCAATGATCTATAAAATAATGATGGGACAGGGAACGTGACAACGGTGAATGCATGAGACGATAATGAAGTGTCAGTGTCAGCAAGATGTTGCGAGGTGTACTATTGCATGCGAGTTGCATGTGAGCATGTAACTCGCGCATATACACGAAGCGAGTTACGATTTTTAACACGCTTTTATTAGCTTGACCTGTATGTGACTATGTAACGGAATCTTTCAACGCAATTTTCACCCACTTCAAGACGTCTAATTGATTTGAAAATTTGAATACGTATTAAAGACCGATAACAATACAAATATTTAATTTAACTTATTTTAAAAGACAACGGAAAAGCTTGTATTATTGAATGCGATAATTTAGACGAGCTTCTAAGAATTTGTAAGCGCACAACAAGTAGTAAAAATGATCAATTTACACTAGACTACATTGATGTCGAATGTTTTGACATACCGGACTTTGTGGAACCAGAAAACTAAACACAACAGATTATTGAAAAAGACCGTTTAATTGTCCATTACTCGTGGGAGAAAAAAAGGCAAAAATTAATAGAGAAAAAAATGAAAAATGAAACTACAACACAAAGAAGAAGGAGATTGGAGAAAAAAAGGCAAAAATTAGCAGAGAAGAAAAAGAAAAATGAAACTACAACACAAAGAAGAAGGACATTGGAGAAAAAAAGGCAAAAATTAATAGAGAAAAAAATGAAAAATGAAACTACAACACAAAGAAGAAGGAGATTGGAGAAAAGTGGAACAAAAATGAAAAATGAAACTACAACACAAAGAAGAAGGAGATTGGAGAAAAAAAGGCAAAAATTAGCAGAGAAGAAAAAGAAAAATGAAACTACAACACAAAGAAGAAGGACACTGGAGAAAAAAAGGCAAAAATTAATAGAGAAAAAATTATAGTTTAAAAAAACTAAAAAACACGGTTTAATAGCAAATTGAACTAAAAAGCAGAAAATAATTTTTAATAATTGATATTTTATTCAACAGCCATAGAAAGTCTACTGACTCAATATACTTCAATCATTTTCAATGATTCTAAAATAAAAATAAAGTGATAAAAAGAAAACTAATTTCATTGTAAAAAATGCGTGTGGTGCTTTTTATTATATTTTTATAATAACTCTACTTTTATAAATAGATACTACTGATATATTTACAACAATCAATATCCAAGCACCACACACATTTTTTACAATGAAATTAGTTTTCTTTTTATCACTTTATTTTTATTTTAGAATCATTGAAAATGATTGAAGTACATATATTGAGTCAGTAGACTTTCTATGGCTGTTGAATAAAATATCAATTATTAAAAATTATTTTCTGCTTTTTAGTTCAATTTGCTATTAAAACGTGTTTTTTAGTTTTTTTAAACTATAATTTTATTTATATAGATTTAGACGAAAGTAAACAAAGTTGTTCTGGGCGATTTTACGCCAATTACAACGTCTGCTTCGGTTTCAGAGTTTATAGTTTTTAAAGATCACACCGCGGTGGCGCCGCTACGCCGGATTGCCGTTTTGAGCATATTTCACTGCAGTGATGAATTTCAATTAAGGCACTTTAGGCACCGGGCGTAGGGCATTACCACTAAGGGGGCCCCATAAAAAGAGATTAGGCTTTTTCCCTAGTTACAACTATTTCGGTTATTAGACTCCTGATTAAAAATTATATGTACGCACAGGACTTATAACATTTATGATCTCTTCATTATGATTTTAATACTTTTTTGTGGTAAGACTTATTGCAATATTTGCAAATTGAGGTGAAAACAATATTTTCTATTAATTGAGGTGTTATTAGCAATAATAATTTTTATCAATAGTATATTATGTAAGCGTGAAACTTCGCCTCGAGTTCAAAACAAAGGAACAAATTTACGTAAGCAAAGATACTAAGTATACATACTATCCATGTACTACATACTATTTTCTATTATATCTTTATCTTCTACACAAAGTTCAAATGTATGCTGAATTTAATGAGAAAAATATCATGTTGCTAGTTAATAAAAAAACAAATGAATCTCTCACCATTACAAATGCTTTAAATGCATTTATATTTGGTCCAGTTTGAAACATAATTTAAAATGAAAAAAATTCAATGCAATAATTTTCTTCGAAAATTTAACAATTCGTAAATTTGTGTATGATATCAACAATTGCAATGTTTTTTTTCTGGTATTTCTTATTTCATATATTACATTTTCATTGCTTTTTGCTCTTGAATAGTCATGCAACAGATTATGTAATTCTGATGATTAAAAAGCTGATGTTTTGTTGATAGAAGAAAAGTGGTATTGCACACAAAATCTTACTCAATTAAATGGTAAATATGATATACTGTATTCTTGGTATAGCATTTGCTGTTGCAAATTAAATTCTTAAAATGATTGCGTCGTTAATGGCTTTGGCCGAAATGTTTATCGGAAACATAAGTACAGGAAAAATTATTCTATAATTCAGCTTTACTTAAATCTTAAGAAATAGTGAAATCTTTTGGAGCAAAACCGATAAGCTCTTTCATAATAATCAGCTTCCTGAGATTATTTCGATCAACTCTCCAACTAATTGCCACATATTGCCGAAGTGCAAAATTGTCGTGATTGATAGATACTTTGATACCAGCAGAGAGCAACCATCAACCGGCAATATTTTATGAAGCTGGCAATCATAAATTATTATTCTTCAAAAGACAGATCGGCTACTGGTCACTAGCGATTTCCACACCGAAATTGTCGTTAAGCGAGACCTTCAGAAGAGATATGTATATCTCGCGAATCGAGGCACCGAATTTCAGGTAAATTATTAATTGCGTGCGCACATATCTTTATAGTTTTTAAAACGCGTAAAACGAAACAAACATACATAAGTCGTACTGCGAAGAAAAAAATTAAATCGATCTTTTTGATTCGCCTTATTATGTATGTAAATATGCGTAATTTATCGAATCAATGTGAAGAGTATATTCTAACCAATACATTATCGTACGTCCAAGCTTTCGTTGTCCGTCCATCCGCCCATCTGTCTATCAGCGGGCTGTATCTCATGAACCGTAATAGGTAAACAGTTGAATTTTCACAGAGTGTGTATTTCTATTGCCGCTATAACAAAAAATAATAAAAATAAAATACAATTAAATATAAAGGGGTCCCCATACAAGAAAAAAAAAAGTGGTAAACTTTATTGCTTATTCGTGGACCTGAGGCGAGCTTTCGACTCCGTTTCACATGATCTCCTTTGGAAAAAGTTAAGCAAATTAGGAATAAGTAATAAACTAATTAAAATCATTGCAAGCTTATACAAAAATGCTAACATGGCTGTTAAAACACCTGAAGGGTTATCACAAAACTGTAGAATAAATCAAGGGGTTTTACAAGGTGAAACACTAAGCCCCATATTATTTGCTTTGTTTATTGCCGATATTGAGGAATTTCTTATCGCGAAAGGAGTCAGAGGAGTATCCCTGAATCATTTGGTCGAGGTAATACTATTAGCCTTTGCCGATGATATGGTGTTCCTTGCTGATTCTTATGTATATTTAAAAAACATAGTCAAATACCTGCAAGAATATTTTATCTTAAACGAGCTAGAACTGAACGTACAGAAAACGAATATAATACTTTTCCAAAAGGGAGGTCATGGTCATAAAACCAAATTATCGCCAGTATTATACAACGGAAATGAAATAAAATTTGTTAAATCGTATATGTACTTGGGTGTTCCATACACTCAATCTGGCACGTATGAAATGGCATCCAAACACTTCATATCAAAAGGCAAAAATGCGATTCAACCTACGATAAATATGATAAATAAAATGCAAATGACGGACAGAAATGTTATTATTAAGCTTTTCAAAGCACTAGTGATTTCGACTGCCTTATATGCAGCACCTATTTGGAGTGCTAGGCACATGAGTAACTTAGAAATTATACAAAATAGTTACTATAAGAAGCTACTTTGTATGCCATCAAATACGCCAGGCTACTCAATTAGAGTTGAAATGAGCGTCGAAAGAATAGAGGTAACTATCTTCAAAAATGTACTAAATTATGTTCAGAAAATACTTAAAATGGATGAAAGTCGATACCCAAAAATATGTTTTAATCGCATACGAGCTTTAGCTCAATACGATACTTCAAAGGGTAAATACAACTGGGCAAATCAGATTAAATGTAACTTCTTTGAAACTATAGGTAAAACGGATTTTTGGGAAAACGTTACATCAGAATCACTAAAGTTGGAAAAAGATAACCTCATAAAGGAATTCAGAGAATTTTTAAACAAACAAGACGTAGAGTCATGTATGACATCTACCTCTTTAACTATTCTCCCGGCGCTCATTGAATATGGAAGTAAAATACAGTATCTAGACTTAAAAGTGCCTTTACAGTTTAAAAAAATAATAGCCCAACTGAGAATGCATAATCAATACTGCCCAAGATTGATTATAAAAAAGGAGAAGTATATAACGAATTGTCAAAGTTACTGTGAAAATTGTAACGACGAAAAGAGTTTGTTTCATTCATTAATATATTGTAAATATTTTGATAAAGAAAGAATTAAAAATTTAAGTGAAATTTCATCAAGCGAAAATAATAAAATTCAAATTTTTTGGAACTATTTAAATAACTTAAGTGAATGTAAAATACGAAAGTTGATCAATTTTATCTATATAATTCTTAATAGAAAATAGCTATCTATATATAAAAAAAAAAAAAACTGCGAAAAAAAGAGAAAGAAATAGTATAATGAAAATACAAATATTAATAATAATAATAATAAATAATTAACTATGTATATATAAGGACAAGCGCTCAACTCTTCATGTATAATTTATGTAATTTGAATTGAACATGAATAAACTACTACTACTACAAGAAATGTGATTTTTTCGGCGTTTTTTGCACGATGTTAATAACCACTGTATCTCTTGAACCATAATGACCACATGACATTTTCAAAGAGTAAGTAATTCTATAGCTGCTATAATAACAAATAATGAAAATAAAATAAAGTTAAAAATTAAAAGGGGTCTCCATACAATAAATCTTTTATTTTAAAAAGTACATATAGTGTTAAATCTTGTACGATAGTAAGGAACCCTTCGTGTGCGAGTCCGACTCGCACTTGGCCGGTTTTTTCTGTATTCCGTACCTCTTGACTGCCTAAAAAGACGTCTTATAAACATAACAGTGGTATATCATAATACACATTAGAAAGCGAAAAACAATATTTCAAAACGTGTAGCTATTGCACTTTGAATAAAAAACCATCTATCCTTGGAAGTGAAAATATCTAACATAAAAGAGAAAAACTAGGGCATTATTCATAATAAAAATTCTAGGGCACCAAATAGTTAAGT
Source organism: Eutolmus rufibarbis (assembly GCA_963920795.1). Classification (NCBI taxonomy): domain Eukaryota; kingdom Metazoa; phylum Arthropoda; class Insecta; order Diptera; family Asilidae; genus Eutolmus; species Eutolmus rufibarbis. The sequence continues at coordinate 18,687,938 of OY987205.1, forward strand.
CCGGCGTTGTTACCCTGGATTGTGCAACGAAGCCAGGAACAGAAACTAACCATTCTTTTGTATTTTTCAAATAAAACAATCGCAGAGAAATAATGAATAATGAACTGATCTTGTAATACATTAGGAACAATCTTATCGCTGTCAAGTGAACTATAGATTTCTGGCGTAACTTTAACAAGTATAATCAATAAAATAAAAGTTGCTCAATAATGGTTAATTTTCAATTAAATTTTATTGGCTAATGTTTAACCATTTTTTTTTATAATGAGATAAGATTTATCAATTAACTTTTATAATTCTTATCTCTAATAAGAGTTATTATCCGACTTATTTTTATTAGTTACCGGGTAAGAGTTATCGGTCAACTTTTATAATTTTTCTCAGTAATGAGATTTTTTTTCACATATTTTTCACTATTGACCCCAGAATTAATATTTAAAACGTTTCATCAAGATCCGTGAGGTGCGGAGACAACTAATCCAATCTGTTTCTAAAATATTCTTTTCCCTTAGGTTTAAAACTTGACAACCCGCCATCTTGAATTCGTTTATTCGGATAGTCGGTTTGAAATCAGCGACCGCGAAATCTCCAACGTACCAATTTTGCTGGAAATCGCATGAAAATTAGAATTTTGTGAGAAAAAAAAGGGCAGTGCTATTCGCAGCCGGAGTGTAGGCGTGTACATACGAGGGTGGACCGATAAGTACTTAGCCTCACCGCCTGATGGCGCCAGTATCGCAAGAGCAATTTACTATCGTGTAGTACTGTCGAAATTTCAGCCGGATCGGACTCGTAGTTTTGGTTTGACTTATCGGACGACCCTCGTATAAATGCGTGTAGATCAACTTCGGCAATTTTTGGGTTTCCGTTTGCACTCGTCGCGCGAGTTACATATATGTGACAACATACAAAATAACTTGTCGACAAACGAACTTCCGCAAATTCACGGAAATGCAGTACGACCAAAACCCAGAGCTTGGTAAACAATAAATCAACTCAAGCAACGCAATGACGTCACAGAACCAGGTGGTCAGGTGAAAACTGTTGAATAACTGAAGCAGGTAGTGAGAACGCCAATCTTGCAATTCTATTTAATAACCATAGCATATATTTAAGAACAAAATGTTACAGTAAGTTAGTGAAATGAGATAAGGCTGTTGGAGTTAGACTAATAAACGTTTTTGTAGTGAGAAAATTGTTTTTGCTGTCCACCTGATTGTTACGGCGCAAGTTCCTTTGAAGTAAATATTTAATTCCCATCGCGTGTAAATAATACACACGTGTACACATTTTGAGCCTAGGCACAAAGCTTTTCGGCAAACAGCCATATAAAGACAGGATTGTTGGTCCCGTACCTAATCCGAAATCGAACTATCTCGCTCCTACCTAAATTCCGCAGGTAAACTTAATAAACAATTTATTCTAATATTCGAATGAATGTGGCGCAAACCTGATAGATGCAATACACAGCATATCACTTTTTTCTTCATATTAAATTGATTTGTTTTGAAACAAAAAAAAACGGAAAAGTAATAGCACAAAAACAAAATTAAAATCAGCTGTAACAATAGCTTAACGATGACCAACAGATCGCTACGGTATTTTGTGTCACATCTTTTAGATTATGTTGGCATATTACGTGAAATATGAAAGTTAGCAACAATAATTTTTATATCTATTTCTGTTGTACGTAGATCCCCAGTTGGGGATTTTTATGAAAAGCTACAAATTGTCGGAAGGGGAGATTGAAGGGGGAGGGGGTGGAAATGATGTCAAAAAATCGAAAAAAAATCTTTGAATATACAGCCTTCAAGAAAAATATCAACGCAACTTTCTATCGAAATGGAAGTTTTCGCTCGATTCGCCGCACACGAATCGAGCCCCTTTCCTGTCCCCGTGTGAGCCTCTGATGTCAGAATTTCCCTCAACAAACCTGACCGAATTCTTTGACGATACCAGCGCGCCGCGCCGCACACGACACGTGACACGAACAAGTGCCAGAAGAGTGTTCGGCCTCTGCCGAATACCGACTGGCGCCCACGAGCACTCTCTCCTCACGCCTCCTATGACGTCACGCTCACATGCACGAACACGTTTCATGTCGTGGGTTCGCTTTTTCACTACTTTTCAATCGCAAACTTTTTTCCCACGCATTCCTACGCTCCGTGCTCATCCAGTTCTTAACCGATTTGCATGGAATAAATGTTAAAAGATAGCCCCGCATGAGCTTGATCTCTGGATCCAAGCCCCAATATACCGTTGCCCCTTTACCCGCAAACAAATTTCAAAAATACCTTACCTCAGAAATTTGTATTCCAAATGCCAACAGAATTTCTTAGTCTTAATTTTATAGAAAAGATAACCTTGAGGCCTTTTAACAGCCCGCGTATGAACCCCCTTTGCCCTAATTTTCATACGACATTTAACAAAAATATGTTTTCAGCGATTTTTTGAAGCCCACAGCAAGGCAATATTTTTTTCTGCATAGCCGATATTGCGTCCCTTTCGTTTGCTGGAGCGTTCCCCTTAGCCTGTCAGCCAGCCCTCTTTTCCCTACAGCGCAGGATCGGATTCCGACAGTCTTCGGCATAGGTATCCATCATATTGAGTCCTGTTTGAATTAGGATCTAGGCAGGTTTCAACCGCAAGGTAGGTTTCAACCACCAATACACCATGTATACCTTGTAGGTTTCTATCGCAAGTTCTATATTGGTTCTATCTACATTGAAATCCGATTCCGGGGATGTTCGAGTGCAGGTCTTCACCGCATTTTTGGAGTTAGAGTCTAGGCAGGTGTCCACCGCTATACACACACACATTGGCAATCTTGTTTAGGTATTCACCAAAGAATATTAATGCTATACTAATAAGGGCTTATAAATTATAATATTTGTCGGTATTTATCCCCAGTTATTAGTCAATTTATTGTTTCTCATACTAATTGATTACTCTTTTCAGACGATAAAAAAAGAAGAAAATAAATTTTTTTATATATATGTATATTATTTTGAATTGTATAAATGTTTAGTTTTTATTAGTGAACTGTATTTTATATGTAAATAATTTTTTTATTACATCATTAAAAAGTTGTGCTTTTCGAAAACAAGCGTGTTTTAAGCCGTAGATCCTAGATCCAACCCTTTTCAGGACATTTCTTAATTGAAACTCATATTATAGCTATAAAAGGCTGTAATATCTATGCTACAGATAAGACGCTGTAACAACTAATGTTTGGACATTTTTATGATATAACAGCAATCGGAAACCATGTCAATTAAAATGCTCAAAAATCCTGCACAAATTATGTTTAAAGTTTAAACACAACTAAATAACAAATAATTACATTGTCACGAGCAAAATTTGATCTTATTTTTAATAAGAGTTTTTGTACGGGACCATCAGTCCCGTCTTTATATGTATGTCAGTGTTTGCTTACAAGGTTTAGGCCTAAGCTAAAAATGTATACATATATTGTACGTATTATTTACACGCGATGGTAGTGTACACGCGCGCGTCAAATGTACACGGAAAACCGAAAATTGCCGAAGTTGATCTACACGCAGGTAAACATATACGCCAAGACTCCGGCTGTAAATAGCCACTGCCAAAAAAAGAATAAACTGAATAATGCTTATTCAGGTAACTCTAACTCTCATTATTGAAACAAATCAAAGAAGTTGATCCGATAACAAATAAAAATAAATTGCTGAATGATGGTTATTTTGTAACCAAAAAAATAAAAGTCCAGTAATAATCCTCATTACTGAGAAAAATTATAAAAGTTGATCGATAACTCTTATCTCATAACCAAAATAAATAAATTGTAAAATAATGGTGAAACGATAATCAATAAGATTTAAAACAAAATTTAACTGTTATTGTCTGATTTTTACCATAAAACTTATAACCATTAGGGTCGCTGAGCGAAGCACATATTCTCTACTTAAAAAATGCTCAACATAAATTGATGCTCGCGTAAAAGATTTGATAAGAAACGGTTTCATTCCACCTGTTCGACTAGCTATCCCTGAACTGGTCAGCTAGGTAACGGTCGCGTGAAACGCACCAAAAACTCGTGATACTCTTGAGTCGGGAGAACAGTTCCCGGTCGAAATTTCCTTTGGAGCTCCGCGAGCTGCCACTGACATACATAATTGCAGTCGTGCTTTATCGCACAAACAATTCCTGATAAGCTCTGCGCCAGTGATAAAGGGGCTGCGCAATGAGCCAGAAAATTCACACTTCAGTAATTGCGAGTTCAGTAGATTAATAGCTGATGTGGTCGTCGCCGCGACAATTACCTCAAAATTTGTTATAATCGCGATAGAATTACTCATCGATAGATTCGCGCTGCGGGACGCGGAGAACAAAATAACTCACAATCGCAAAATAGCCATAGCCGCGCGCGCAGATAAATACTTTGAAAGCGTGCAACTTTCGCGAAGCTTTCTTTGAGGACACACCGATCGTAAATAGTTTTTTGAAAACCGCGTCTTAGTGACCTAACATCGAGTGCGGTGTGACGCGGATTTATTTGTTATCTTCTTGCCGCGAATTTTTCCGTTTGATTACAAGATCATCAGTGCTGCACAGCAGCAGCGCTAGCGCCGCCGACCGACGTCTAGTTAGAAGGCAGCCACGCGACGGGTTAAAGTTTATTTTGGGCCCAGCATACCCAAAGATGCAACTAACCTCTGCCCCCACCTAGCGCACTTTAAGGCCGGCCCCGACAAAGTGTAAAAAGCTGAGAAAATGTTGGGAAAATTGTTAAAACTTCTCCTCGGCTCTGTGTTGCCGCTGTTGCTTGCTAGTTGCGGTGAGTTTGTCGACGACTGCGGTTTTGACGTGATCGTATGTCTTTTGGGAAATGTGACACATCCCACCTTATACCCCTCTGCACCCACCGCTATTGTAATTTGTCTCATTACTGTTGTTGTTTTTGTTTTTACATTTTTTGGCTGCGATATCGCTTCCATTGCACTCAGGAAAGTGATTTTACTACAATTACACGGCTCTATTCGGTCATACATACATATGTACGTCTATTTCAACCTTGGCATGCTTTTTATATTTTGTGAGTTCATCAGTGGTGCGTATCTCGCGTATGATAAGATATAAAATGGAGAAATTTCGTGCGTTGTTCAACAAAAGACATGAAAACGACAAACTTCATATAATTTCATGTGAATTCAGCAATTTAGGGTGGGGTACTGAAGAAGATATGATCTTATCTTGTGATAAAAGTACTGACATTGCGCATTTGTAAAAATAACTACAAAGTAAATATGTTGGCTGCATAACTAAACTAAATCGTGCGGGTTTTTTTGTGTGAATTATTGGTCACGATTCCATTTCGATTTGACGGGTTTTATTTTTTGTTCAAAAATTTATAATACAATAGTCAGAAATATTAAATTTTAATGCAGTATATTACTTTCCATTGATGTATTAATGAAAGAATATGATGTCTTTGTATATTTCTTGTCTCTAGAGCCTCTAATTGAATGGAAGTGTAAAAATAATTTTTTTTTAAAATTCCTATTAATTATACAATCAATACTTGTGAATTTAGTGCTACATTTAGCATGCCGGTTTTCGCTGTAAACATAAGTATTCTAACTGGTTTTTGCCCATATTTGACCCTTAGCAAGAATTACAAATCTTCTCCAGAATCACAAATCTGAAACACTTGCGAGTAAGCACTTGATGAATAAAGCGGAAGTTTTCCTGTTCGTATGACTCAATACCTACTAACTTTGATAATACCAACATTTTAGGTTTAGAAACTTAGAAGACAATGATGCTTTGTTTTTCGCACATTTTGGACTGTGGATGTCTGTATATATACAATTCACAAAAAAATCTTCGAAATTTTTTTTGTTGTTGTTGAATTCTTGAAATCTTACGACACCAGAGGCCCAATCACCCTACTTTGTTCAATTTCGCGTAACAAACGATATTTTTCATGAAAAAATAAAAAATGTTATCAGGATTAGAAAAAGCTATTTCATAATCATTGAGTGTCGAAATATGACCTAATATGTATTCTGCCAAATTTCAAATTCGTATATCACGTCGTTTTCGACGATGAATCAAAAACTTCAAATTTGTTAGCATCCCCTGCTGCTCTGTGCTAAACGTTAGAAGAGTTAAACAATTATTTCTTAAGTTTTATAATAACCTTAAATGACATATGACGCATAGAAAACTAGATAATTGCGAGAAAGCGATTTCCGTGACCTTTAATATCTTGTGACGCAGACACAAGATGATATGAAACTTTTCAGCTAATATTAACTTCATAATCCTGACTTATCAATACAACTGCTGTAACCAAAATAACGAAAATCAAAGGAAAATTAAGGATTTCAAAACAGTTTTTGAAATGTTAATAGGCTGTAGGACCTCCTTTTTCTCTAATAACAGCTAGGATTCGATTTGGCATTGATTCGTAGAGCTTTTTAAGATAGTCTATTGAAATATCATTGTGTCAAACATTTTCACATGTTATTTTTAACTTCAACAGTGTTTTTGGTTTCTTTTCTTGAATTTTTCGACCCATTATTGACCACATATTTTTAATAATATTGAGGTCAGGACTTTTGATAGCCAAGATAACTATAATATTCCCAATTCAGTTTTGAATTCTGACAACTAACAAAGTAAAGTAGTTATAGTAGTATTTTTTTTCGCGAAAATTTATTGATACCTACTTACAGATCGGGCCTTATGACAGGGAACCGAGTCGTTCTCGAATAGGAGATTTTCACTCTACTCTGTCATTCTCTCTAAAGTCGATAATAACCCCTTTTCCCAAATTTTTTTGCATCTTCCTGCATTTACTGAACCATCTACCAGTATTATGCTACCAACACCATTAAAAGTAATGACTCCTCATACCATTACAGATGCAGGAAATTTCACCACTAATATAATATGCACTCCTCATAAAAACTTTCGCTTTTTCTACGACGCACTGTGTACTTTCCATCAGGATCCATAATGTTAAATTTGGATTCATCACTAAAAGCAATATGTTTTACCCAGCGTCCAGGTTTCATGGCTTATAGCCATTGGAGTCTTTAAATTTTTTTTTGTTAACAATGGTTTCTTTAAAGGTCTATACGCAATAAGTCCCAGTCCATTTAAACGCCTCTGTACTATTCGTACGCTTATTTCAGCTGATGTTGCTTCCCTTAGTTCTGTCTTAATTTAGACGGAGATGAAAATCAATCTTGAAGTGCTAAGTGCTTTAAAACTCGATCTTGCCTTTCTTTCGTCTTTGTTTTTTGGATCGGTACAAACCCTGAGTTTCAATATTATTTTTAATGAAACGTCTTACAGTACTTTCGTTACATTTCGCTGACGAAGTATTTCGCGAAAACTATGTTTCTGATTTACTAAAGCTAAAATAAAACCTTTTTTTCGGTGGTGATTTGTTTAAATATCTCCATATTATGATGACCTTCTTATTACTTTGTAATGATGCGACAGCAATTTCTACCCCGGAACTATTAGGAACTACTATCCGACTGAGAAAATTTAGCAGAATCAAACAAAGGATCGAAAAAAGTGCATTAGCCTACAAAAATGCGCGAATTTATGAAAATATAAAAATTTAAGCACTCTGGCTTTTTCTATGTCGCGGTATTTGAACTGAAAATTAACCACTAGATACTGTGCAATTTTTATTTTATTGGTAATACTTCTTATTTTTACGCCAGAAACCGATTGTTCACTTAATCGCGAAAAGATTGTTCTAGATAATTAATCTTCGATGATTTCTTTTTAACCAAAATAATAATTATTTTCGGTCCCTGGAAATAATGAAAAGTCCATATATGTATGTATACATAAATGGAAACTTGAGCATATAACCTCTCCTTTACCGGCGTTAACAAAGTAAAAACAAAACTTAAACTTAAAATATTGTACACAATTTTTATGATAAGAAAAAAAAATTGATTAATTGAAAATTTTTTAGTTTATGCACCCTTCTGCAGAAATAGGTATAGAATACTATGTCGAATAGCTTTTTGGAAATCATTAGTCACCAGGTCAAAACACGTGTTTGTGAGAATAACAGTGTTTAAAGTCTTTCGTATCGAATATTTGTAGTCTGATATTGATAATTAGAATTCATAACACTTTATAAGGGAGCAGTGAACTTTGTGTGGAAAACCTAAGACTTTGGATAAACTATCATAAATTTAAAGTTATCATGGAAATAACTTTCCCCCAAAAACAGGACACTTGAAAATTATTTGTTGTTTTAAGTTAATATCGCACATCGCCATAGTGTATTTGTTTTACGGTTCCGTAGCAAAACAAGAAGGCCTTATAGTTTCGCTATGTCCGCCCGTCCGTCCGTATGTCACATTTATTTTATTAAGAGACTATTAGTACTACGGCGTTGAAATTTGGCACACGTATAGATAGTTATAAAGTAAAAAAAAATTAAGCCTACCTCCCTTACATAAAAAGTGGGGATGGAAAAAAATGTTTACTTACCCCATTCAGTGAGGTATTGTTGAAAAGAGAATTTAAAATCATTTTCTTAAACCGTTTTTCAAAATTATGCCCCCGTTTTTGAAATATTCTTGTAGTTAAATATAGGTATTTGTAGTTAGCTACGGAACCCTACATTAAGCATGGCCCGACATGCTCTTGACCACTTTTTTCTTCAACTTTTAGGATGTAGAATGTCCTCTTATTATATCAATGTGTGCTTCAGTTTTTAAAAACATCGGTTTTAACCGATATGTATTTATTGCTGAAGGATAATTTCGTCGAGAACAGAACAGCGAATGCTGCCCCGGTCTCCGAACATTTTGATATTCCGAGAATTCCAATATTTAGGGGATTGTAGGCCCCCAAATAGAGGAATTGATGACTGTGAATTTTAAATTAGCTTTTAATATGAATATAGTATGTAATTTTGTGTATTATTCATCGGTTGATAGAAATCATTTAAATGTAATAAATATACTGATAAACAATCTTAATGGCACATCTAAACAATTTTAATTAAACAATATATATGAAGAAAGGCAGACATAGAAATCTCAAACATTTGAAGGCAAAATTGCTGTTTTCCCATGATAATGACCAAACGCAAACCAAAATAAAAAAAATGTCGATAGCAGAAGTTGAGAACGGCCTAATCAGCGGCCTATCAATTCGTTTTTCCCTCGGGCGGGCACAAATCACCTACAATTTCCTTGTTCGAGTTTCGAGTTCTCCCTAATTTTGTGTGATTAGAGAATATTTTCCATATCACCCGGATAAATGCTACGGTGACATTTGATTCGGAGCTTATAAACATTTAAATAAATAAGTGGACTTGCTCGGCATAATTTGGCCTTTTGTCTGGATAGAATGACGAGGCACAATAAATGGCTGGAAGTTTCCATTTGCAGAAAAGTAATTGAACTCGTCTTCTGATAGACTCCAGAGCACAAGAGTGTAAATGGCTGATTATTTTACTTATAAAATAAAGCGTCAAAGTGCCATGATATCACGTCACGCTGCTTTACATTCTTACATACATACATAATATTTATGAGTGACGGGTGCCTCCGATATGGCTCGAATATGTGCAATATCGGCTATGACTGAGGATAGAGCAAATGCAGCAGTTGCAACAATCTAGACTTTTTAATTGATATTCAAGCCATGGCTTGGAGTGCCGAGGTCATGATCTGAGAGAAACACATATTTGATACATGTAGATGGTTATTTATTATGGAGGGATACAATAAAAAGAAATAGTTTACAATTTTCTGATCCAACGGAATTTGAGAAGCTTATTTCATTTTTGCATTTGCAGTTAAAATGCTATTTTCATACCTCTCTTAAGGCAGAAATATAAGAAGTACAGGTAAACAAACCTCCTACAACGCGATCGATATGTTCCTTTAACATACCGCCTTTTAATAAATCGCGTTATAAGAGATACCTACTTAACGGGGGCATCTACTGTAACAGCTAACACAAAAACGCTTATTTCAAACATTTTATTTCTAGACTAACTATATTTTTATGATATTTTAAAAAATTAGCCCTTATAGAACATCTTTTAAAGATCTTAAAAAAAAATTGTACTAATTTTTTCGGTACAAAATTGCGGCGTGGTAAGCATTTCTATCAGACCTCATTTTCGAAGTTTGTGGGAGTAATATCTCAAAAACTATTAAAGATCTTGGGCAGAAATTTTTACCAGATTTAAAAAATAAGTTTTATTCGTAGTTGAACCTACTTTTTTTGTAAATTATTGTTATAAATTTTATTTATAAATTTTGTATAGGTCAACATTTGATGCAAAAAATCGAACAATTTTTTCAAACTTCAAATTAAATACTTTTTTTTCAATTTTTTATATATTTTATAGGTTTAACTACGAATTATGAATGTTATTAATAAGAAATTTTTGGAATGGATGTTCCAGGTTCACCCTAAGGGCTGTAATTACTCCCACAAATTGGACATCGCAACTGCAACGCGTCTGATAGAAATGCTTATCACGCCGCCATTTTGTACCGAAAATATTAATAAAGAGAGTTTTTAACAACTTTAAAAGATGTTCTATAAGGACTAATTCATTAAAATATCATAAAAATATAATTAGTCTAAAAATATAATGTTTAAAATATGCGTGTTTTTTGAGCTGTTACACCCCCTTAATACAAAAACTGGAATTTGGCTCTTAAAAAGAAAAACGCCATTTATGGTGTAAAATTCAACATGTAACTACGACAAATTCGACAGTACTTCCTGTAGTTTTAGGTTTAAAAAAATCTGTCAATAGAGATTAATTGCTTTTGCTTTGCAAATCTTTATAAACTTCTTGATAGGCAGATAAGTAATTTTGAAGATTTGTGGAGATTAGACTGAGTATAATACCCAAAACAGAAGCGCCTGCTAACACTGCTCACAAGAAAAACTGATTTGACTTGATAATGAATAGAGTACAAGCGAATAAAAAAATAATAAAAAAAAGACCTTTCGGAGGCAACCAGAAGGAAGAGGTAGATTTCAATGTGGTAAAAATTATTTTTTCATAAGGGAATGTAACGCTGAATTCCCTACCCCCTGACCGATTCATCCCATTTGCAAACATAGTGAAGATATTGTCATCGAGAATATGATAGCCAAGTTTAATCAAAATCGATTAAGAAATATTACGATCTACATGGAAATTTATTAAAATATATAGCGAGGTGAAATTCCTCTTCCCCTTCCCCAAGCCCCGCAATGTTTTAACATCACCCAGATATCGAGCCAATAAATGCATACGCAGAGTTAGATCAAAATCCATTTAAAAATGCGGCAGCTATCCCAGTAAAAAATCCCTTTTAGAAACTGATGTAGCGCCTCATCCCTTTGACCGATCACCACAATTTTGTAACACGACTTTAGGACTACATGTTGTTAATGTGTATGTTAAGTTTAGTCAATAGTGGGTACGGAATACGAAAGATTTGGGGTCCAAACCATTTTCGTATAATTTACGTAGCCCCTACATCCTCATCCCCTTGACCGATTCCCCCATTTACGAATTTAGCCGAGATATTGGCGGGATAAATGTATAGGCCACGTTTGGCCAAAATCGATTAACCTGCTCAGGACGGGGATTTTTACGTTGAAATTGGACTTTTTTTTTACAATATTTGTACATAAAATCGAAGAATTCGTCACGTCAAGTGCCCGACAAATTTGGTGGTCGAAATTTCGACCAGTCCCGTCTGGGACGGAAAGTCCCATGTTAAAAATTTTATTTGTGGATAAACAGTGCTTTCCTAAGTAATTGGATGCGCTGAATACGAAAAAGATAATGAAAAATGTCCAGAAGACATCTCTGTCCTTGAAAATTGCATTTCAAGGTCAAATTCGTTGTTTTCTGTCCGAAATGATATCTGTACATTTTTTTTGCGTTGGATGCAGAAAAATAGTAATGTTTTTTAAGAATGTCATTTGCAAGAAATACTTCCGTTTTCGCTCTCAGCATGATCCAGGATCAACAGCGTGGATGTGGCGAAATTTTGATCCCTTTGGGGTCGAAATACCGAATAAAAAATTCGAGCTTGAAATCACTATTTCAAGGTCAAATATGCTACCTAAAATTGTTACACTATATTTCCTATATTCAAAACATAATATTATTCCCAAAATCAGTCAAAAATATTATGATACTTGAGTGGTCGAAATATCGACCAGTCCCGTTCTTAAAAGGTTAAGAAATATGGCCTGTATCGTGTTCGCAAGTTTCGTTATATGCCATATAGATATATAATACATATACAGGGTGGGGCATTTATCTTGAGACAAAATAATATCTCGGTTGTACTCGATTATTTCGAAAAAAGTTTCAGAAAATTGTAGGACATCGAAGGAGCCATTGAAAGGTCCATATTACGACTTCCGGTCTAGACCGAAAGTGGCGTTTTTAGACCGGAAGTCGATTTTTTGAATGGAAACATCCTTTTTTTACCACAAATTTCGATTCAAAAACGAAAAAAAAGTACTTTTTGTCCTTATTACGTTTTCGATTTAACCCATATTTTGGCCACAAAAAACAAAAAAAACAAGAATTTTTTTTTACATTTTCAGTTGTGTTTCGTACTTTTTGTAAATGTTGGACCTTTCTATGCCCCCCTCGGTGCCCTACAACTTTTGTAAGGAAAATTTTTTTTAGAAAAGTGATCCCAACAAGGTACTCCGTTGTCTTAAGATTGTTGCTTTTTTGTTCTTATGGTCATTTTATGACCAAAATATGGGTTAACAAGTTCCCGCCGGCGGCCTTATTTGTAGTTTTCGGCATCTGACGGCTATCGAAATTCTAGTTTGTTTCATCGGACGGCGCTGTTGTGAACCTAATCACATATCGGTCATTGAGAATTTGTACTGAATATGTACGCCATTTGTAAACCTTTCTTCTTTTTATTAGCAAAAAATACACATTAAATTGACTTCTTTCTTTGTACCACTAATGGTACATGCCGCTCGATGGGACAATTGTGTATGCACCACTAGTGGTACATGCCGTCCCATAGGACAGTCCTCTATGTACCACTAGTAATACATACATGCCGGCGGGAACGTGATCGAAAATATAATAATAATTTCTTTTCGTTTTTCACTCGAAATCCGTGGTAAAAAAAGGGTGTTTCCATTCAAAAAATTGACTTCCGGTCTAAAACCGCCACTTCCGGTCTAGTCATAATATGGACATTTCAATGGCCCCCTCGGTGCCTTACAATTTTTGTCTGAAACTTTTTTCCAAATAATCGAATCCAACCGAGATATTATTTTGTCTCAAGATAAATGCCCCAGCCAAATAAATACAAATAAATTTTATTTTTGATGTCTACGACCTGTGAAACGAGTTTTGGCATCATTAATTTTTCGAAATCTTGTCAGCAGGTAGGCTGCAATATGTAGTATTTCATATGAAATGTAGGTACTTAAAATTTTTTTTTAAAATCATGCTTTTGTAAAAAGTAAATGAAAAGTGGTAAAAATAATGAACTAAAAAGTAAACAAATAAAGTTTTTACAAGAAAAATTAAATAATTATTATATTATAATTGTACTGCATCCTTTAAAATGTCAATCACTTTGAAAATAAATCGAAAATTTACTACAATTTAAACATCTTTAATTTTTGACTTAAGAGAAAAGCGTGGACCCTATCCAACAAAGTCACTCAATATATTATATAATTTGTAAAAGCAATCAAGGGTTTTGTAAAAATTTTGTTTATGATTTTTTTTAAATTTTACTTTTTAGGCTTAGTTAAAGGTATTTAATGATTGTGAATGCAGTTGTTAGCATTTTTATTTTTTGTGCATTTTTTTTTTGTATCGTGGTATCCCCGGTAGGCCTTATCCACACATGATTTTTTCAAAGCTTGCAACATGAATTTAACCCATCTCCCCATGTCGTCGAGCGCTGAAATTCGGCCAAGAGTTTCATCTCCGACAATACCATGTTTCATTATAATATTGGAATCCGACATCCAGGTCGCCGATGACGGAGTCATGTATAGGGAGGATCATTTCAGTAAAATAACATATTTTGCATAAATTGTTTCTTGATGAGCCGAATGATGTTTGACGATAAATGAATTCGATTCGAATTCGAACGATTCTTGAAGATATTCTGGCGGTTACATTAATATCTCCTGCTCCAAATCTCCGTTCAAATAGGCGGTAACTACATCTAATTAGTAAACTGGCAAACCTTCACGAGCTATCAACACCATAAGAAGCCTAATTGAGTCGAATCTTAGATACTAATGGTGCGAATGTGTCCGTGAAGTCGATCCCTCGACGTTGAGAAAAACCCTGAACCACTATACGTAGTTTGTTGCGTAACACTATGCGGCTTCCCACAATGGTTCTGTAGGATTGTCGCTCAACAAGCTCCCATGTTTTATTTTTAAGCAATCCTCTTACTTCTTCGGTAATGGCGTTTAACCAATCTAACACATTCTCTCCTGTCATGTCTGCTTTTATCGTAGCAACGTCGACTAGTGCTGTGGCGGCCATTTCCTCACTGGCATCAACGAAGTTTTCATCTTCGTCCTAAAACTCTTGATCATCTTGAGGTCCCGCAAATACATCACGCTCATTTTCTGAAGATACACCGTGCTCATCATGATTGTCTCCTCGATCACTTCCCACTGACCTTGTTTGATAGATCGTTTTAGGTCTGCCACGTTTTTCAGAACGAACAAAACGGGGCCTGCAAGGGGCACGGGCTGAGCCTCTTTTTAGAGGATTCGGAGCTTCAACAACAATTTTCGGGATTTCAGCTTGGCCACGAATTGGAGTTGTTTCCATGATAGACCTCGGTGATGATATGCTCCCGCGTATTTCAGCCTCTGACGTTTCGAAATTCATTTCGACCAGCTCCTCAGATTCAATTTTCGAATTGTTGATTGAGTCAGCTTCGATTCCTTTGCACGAAATACAATTTTACATGAACCTCACGTCTCTATCATTAACAACCTTCCGATCTTCGTTTATCCATACTCGATACCCTTTAGATTCCTCTAAATATCCAACCATAATACCTTCGATGGATCTAAAACTTTTCCTTTTCAGGCGTTTTATCAAGTACGTACGCCTTTGCTCCAAATACTTTTAACTTTCTTAGGCCAGGCAGGGTTTCATTAAAAATCTCTGCTGGAGTACGTCCTCCCAAGCTGTCAGTCGTATGCATTTATCGGTTGGCTTATATGGGTCATTGCTGGGTTTGGGGGAGTGGAAGGGTGTTTTCACCTCGCTATATAGTTTAATTTGTTGCTATGTAAATACATAAATTGTATATTATTTAATAAATTTATAAATTTATATTTATATGTATATGGAACTTAGAGTATTATGAGTATTATAACTTACGTGGTTATAAAATGTACTACAATAATAGTAAAATAAATCAAGCAGATGGTGTTATCTTATATATTGATAAAAATTTAAATGAAATAACAAAAACCAGGGAATATGGAAGACTGAGTATTCTTCATTCTAAAATCAAACTTTCCAGTAATATTAATATCGAGGTTTCTGCTTTATACAGATCGCATGATCTGCACAAAACAGAATTTTCCAAAATTTAAAAGCATTTTTGTTTGATTGTCAAAATAGTAAAAATCATTTAATCATTGGAGATTTCAATGTTGAGTTATTGGATTTAGGTTTGATAAGTCAAGAACATCTAAGTAATTTTTTGGAAAATGGGTATAGGTACTCCTTATTTGCAGGATGTAACGAGACCCACGGATAATGAAAAAGGAGGATCTTGTATAGATAATATTGTTATCAAAGCCGATGTTCTTATATTTAAATCTGCTCGTATTAGCATAGTTTTTCCTGATCATTATCCTCTTTTACTCTCCATTGAAAAGTTCCCCTATAGTAAAAAGGAAAATTCGTGTCATAATATTAACTACAAAAAGCTAACAAATGTAGCTGGCAAATATAATTGGAATGAATATTTACTTTATGATCCTAATATTGCAATTGAATTATTAATAAAAGAAACTGAACACTGTATTTATAAATCTAGGTACAAAAAGACTAAAAATATTCCCTTAAAATGTTGGATAACTAAAGGTATTATTGTATCTTGTTCTACTAAAGAGCAACTATATAAAATTTGGAAATTAAATCCTAGGAATGAAACTTTAAAAGTTGAATATAAGCAATATGTTAAGATGTTAGACAAGGTGATAACAGATGCCAAAAAAAATATGATATTATAGTAAAATGATACAAGAAAATAGTAATAATAACATAAGATTGTGGAGTATTATTAACCAAATATTAGGTAAAAGTTCTAAAAAAACTAAAGGAATTGACTATTTGACGAGTGATACTGGTGTTAAGATTGATAAATACTATGGATGCTGCTAACTTTTTGAATAAGTATTTTTGCGAAATCGGAGCAAATTTAAGTGGTAAGATAATAAATTCATCTGCTCATGAGTATAAAAAACCAAATATGAATCAATGTAGTATTTTCATAAATCCGACATCCAAAGATGAAATTAAAACCATAATAGATCATTTAAAAAACAAAGCTGGTGGATTTGATGATATACATTCCAGAATACTGAAAACAATTTCTGATTATATTGCTGAACCTCTGGCATACATTTTTAATTTATGCACTGAATTATCAGTGTGGCCAGATGTGTTAAAGAAAGCTGAAGTAGTACCAATTTTCAAATCCAATGATAGAAGCAAAGCAAAAAATTATAGACCAATATATTTAATTTCAAATGTTGCCAAGATATTTGAAATACTTATTCATGATCGAATATACAAATTTTTGAAAAAATATAATATATTATCTAAAAAACAATTTGGCTTTATCAAGTGTTTGGGAACCAAAGATGCATTAGCATACATTACAAATTTGATATATAGTTGCTTAGACAAAAGTAAGCCGATTATAGTTACTTTTCTAGATTTGGCTAAGGCATTTGATACTGTTAATCACAACATCCTATTAGATAAATTGTATTGCTATGGAATAAGAGGTAGTGCGTTTGGATTATTAAATAGCTATCTTTCAAATAGGCAGCAAAGAATAAGAATAGACAATGTATTTAGTAAATATAATGAAATCAAAACTGGCGTACCACAAGGTACCATCTTAGGCCCATTTTTCTTTATATTTTATGTAAATGATCTACTTAGTGAAATCACAGATAACGACATTGAATCTTATGCGGACGATACAGCTGTAATAACCGTAGACAATACATGGAAAGAAGCCAAAAATAATATGAATGAATTACTAACTACAATAGATATATGGCTCACTGCTAATAAACTAACGTTAAAAATTGACAAAACAGTCTATGTATATTACTTTTGGAAATTATTGTGATAGTGTACCTATTAATATAGAAATAAAAATTAAAGAGGAACCCCTCAATGGAGTTGAAAATTATAAATACCTTGGAATTATAATTGACTACAATTTAAAATGGAATAAGCATATTGAATATTTAATTAATAAAACTAAATATCTTACTTTAGTTATTTACAAATTATCAAAATTTATGGAAAATAAAACTTTGATGATGATTTATTATGCTCTCTTTCAGAGTATTATAATTTTTGGAATTGTAGCTTGGGGTGGTGCATATTCTAATAATCTAAACTTGCTGCAACGACATCAGAACAAAATATTAAAAATTATAAACAAATATGTTTTTGCATCTACAACGTATCCGTTAAATTTGGAGCAGTTATTCTGTCTAGAAACGATTGTATATCATTATAATAAACTTAAAAATCAGTATGAAACTTCAGCAAGTAGGACCAGGAATTAAAATATATTATTACCAAATATTTCTAAAACGATTACTGATAAAAATACTTAGTTACATTGTTACAGTAAAGTTGTTTAATAGATTACCGAATGAATTAAAGATAATGAATGCAAATAGAAAATGTTTAAAAAGTAAACTAAAACCTTGGGTTATTGACAATGTGTAGTAAAATATTATATATAAAAATTTGTTATCACATATTGTTGTTTTAATAAAAAAACAAAAAAAAAAAAACCAGTTGTAATATTTAGATATATTATAAATGTTGTCAAATAAATATGTTTTCTTGTTATTTTCGGGATGGCAATTTTAATTGCATAAGTATATTTTGATTTTAGTATGTAAGGTTTTTCTTGGATTATATTTTAGTTAATAAGTCACCAGTGTTCCTACGCACAGATATCATCATATCTCTGTAGGAATTACTGTGTATATTTGTAATACACTTGTAATCTATCTATTGGTTTGAAATAAATAAATTAATAATTAAAAATATAGGTATAATAAGGGGGCGGGGGGATGGATGAATTGGTCAAGGGGATGGGGGGTTAAGGATTACATTCTCTTATGTAAAACTCATTTAGACTCGAGATTTCTCATAGTTGTTCATTACTATCGGTCGAAGTTAAGCTATGCTGATACACGTACGGAGTTAAGTTCTTGGTCGCGTATGGAAATTGTGTGGATTGACAGATTGGTTAAGGGTAGCACCTATTTCTTAAAAGGAGCAGTATATCACCCAATTTTATAAAAATTACTTTGTTACCACGTTTGCCCTCGCATTTATTAATTGAATTTTATCAAAGCTTGTCTATGTATTTATTAGAAGAATATCTAGTTCATATTAAGATTTCGGTGGTTGCGGAAAGAGGGAGAGGTAGTAGTTATATAATATATATAGATACAGTTGATTTTTACCTAGCTAATGATACTTTTTCATATGCACTTAAATTAATGAAACTCGGATCAGTAGAGTGGTTAGATTTTGAACGCAGTTTTGTGATATATTCGTGAAACTGAGGTTAATTTAACGACACTGCCTTAACACGATTGAAAAAATTTTATTTTTAGATACTGTAACCTTTGATCGCCATTAAAATATAAACCTGAAGATCTAAATATATTACAGTATTTTTCGAACTAAAATTTGGTTGAAAGCGCAAAGAAAATCAAATCAAATACACACATAAGAACCTTCTCCTTCTCCTCTTGCATAAATAAAGTTTTATAAAATACGCCTCCCTTCTCGAAGCGCAGTTCCTTTTTGTATTTTAATGACCACATTGAAATCTTCCTTTTCGTTCTGGCTGCCCCAAATTTTTTTTTTTATCTGCAACCGCTTAATTTTTGCTGCCACCAGTTCTCTGTTGGGTTTAAATCTGGCATTATTGTGTGGGCCAATCTATTGCATGAATCACTTTTTCTTGAACCTAGTTTTTCACGAACCTCGGAGTGTGTTTCAAATCGTTATTTTGTTGCAACATCCAAAGACGGATTTTATTAATCATTAAATCTTAAGTACATATGTATGTATTATAAAGATTGAGAAGCTTTCTAGTGCGTTTGACTCTTTCACCAGCATTTCTGAGGCCGTCTTAAGTGAAACCCATGATATGTTTTCTAAGATTTCTAACATCTATGGCACTCTAGACGACTTACATGCCATAGTTAGTATAACCCCATCTGCAGCTTGTGCCGCTGATAACGCAATAGTTGCACCTGTCATTGATGATATCAAACGCCAAGTCAGTAAGATTAATAGTAACGTTAACTCATTGAGTTATGAATTTTCAAAGAGCACTGAGTCTCTTCGCTCTACAAAAGGTGAGATAGAAACCCTCAAAACTTCTCATCACCCGAGACGTAATATTTTGACCGATAAAATCCAGGTCCCGTTTGCTCCACCTCCCTCCTCTGTGAACTTGAAGGAAACTAACAACCCACCAAAGCGAACGAATACTCGTTCCTCTAAATGCTCATGACCGCGCAGCCGTACTCGTTTCTGACTGTAATTCCAAACGACTGGCTCTATCCACATCACCAACCGAGATCATCCCACCCCTAACAAAGAATGCTAAAGAATTACTGAAAGTAGTTCTCCATCGATGTACCCTTTTTGCCTCGCGCCTCGACATTGAAACCTCGTCTGAAGCAATTATTTCTGATATTCAAGCTAGAAATACCCCGACACAAAATATTACTTTTCGGAAGATCACCAAACGCTCTAGCCCAGTTGCGTCCTTTATTCTATGTACACCTGAGGTACTAGCCTCCATTTTGTTGGATACTTCTTTCTGGCCCTCTGGTGCTTTAATTAAGGACTTCGTCCCTCATAGGTCTTTCATAAGCCCACATAAAGAAACTATTTCAAAAAACTAAATTTCCAGGCGATCTTCGTATACTATCAAAATGTAAGAGGTATTAGAACTTAGACTAAGACTCTCTACCAGTCGTCCATAGCTGGTAATTTCGACATTATAGCACCAACTGAAACTTGGTTACACCACGGTTTTTGCGATGCAAAACTTTTCGACTCATTCTACCAGGTATTTCTTATTAAAAGGTATAATAACTCAGAAGCAAGAGGAGGAGGTGTTCTCTTAGCTTAACCACCTTAACTGCAGCTTGATTTCATCACCCGACCTCTCTACCTCCTCTGACGTTGAGCTAGTTACTCTTAAAGTAACATTAACCAGAAACTCTCTATTTATCATGTGCTGCTACATTCCTCCTGATCTGATCAATAGTATTAACAGGAATGGACGTAGTATTTACAATCATCTTAATCTAATTTAATGAATCCATCTGACGATCTCCTCTTATTGGGTGATTTTAACTTATCCAACGTACATTGGGTAGCCAATTCCACAGACGATTGCTGCGATCCCCTAAACAAATTAAGTGTTAAAGAATCCTCATTCTTGGGTTCGGTTTTCTTCTTCGGGCTCAGGCAAATAAGTTCCGTAAAAAATGACATGGGGCGGCAGCTCGACCTCATATTTAGTTCTGACTGTCACAACACGATTGTTGATCACAGTCCAATTTTTCTTTCTACTGTAGATAATTTCCACTCGCCTCTACAAATCGATTATTGTCGCAATACTGAGAATATTAAGCAGCATGTTCACGATTGCGATTACGTGGACAATTTTAGAAAAGCAGATATTGACGAACTCTCTAAAAGTCTGTTTTCCACTGACTTCAATATACTTTTATCAGATACCAATATTGACATTGCGATATCTAGGTTTTACGTCACACTGTAACATTTTCCAATTTTGCGTTCCATATGGACGCCGGCGATCTCCTAATTCTTCCCCTCCCTGGTGCAATGACGACCTTTGGAGGCTTAGAAACAGGAAAAATAAATTGTGAAACGCATATCTCTTGGAAAAGAATAACTCCTCGTATAATGCATTCGTTGATTGTCACAACAAATTTCATTACTATTCTTCACAATTATAAAATGACTCTGTCAAACAAATGAAAACTGAAATGTTTAGCAACCCGCGAGCATTTTATAAAGTCAATGCTAAGAGGAAGGCGGCCAGCTACCCTGCGAGTCTCGAATACGAAGGAATTTCTGCTGATGGTTCATCTTCAGTTTGTGATATGTTTGCATACTTTTTTGAAAAATCCTTCACTCCTGATTTTCAGCCCGATCCCAAAAATTTTCCGCACCTCAACTCTAAATCCATCCGTCCTTATTACTCCCTCTGTAGTTCCTAAACATATTAATGAGCTCCCAATGGACTTTACATTGGGATCTGATGATATTCCACCAGCTACTATTAAATTCTGCTCTAACGACCTAGTGTTGCCCTTAACCCTAATCTTTCAGAAGTCTGTAAGCATCGGAATATCTCCTTTGCTCTCGAAGAATGCCTTCATCATCCCAATCCACAAAAAGGGTAGGGGTAGCAAGAATAAAGTCTGCAACTATCGGCTCATCGCCAAACTCTCTTGTATCCCAAAACTTTTCGAGTCAATTACATATATACTCCGAAATGTCCATTAGTTGTAGGTTTTATATACCAGCACGTTTTTCTTCAGGGTCGTTTTACCACTACAAACCTTCTTAACTTTGTCCCTTTCATTACTGAAGGCTTCCAGAAAGGTTTTCAAACCGACTGTATATATACCGATTTTAGAAAGACTTTCGATAAACTATTCCATTCGATTGTAATACTAAGATTAGAAAGTCGGGGTTATCCCCCTTAATTTCTTGTATGGATACGGTCATATCTGTCCAACAGGACGTATCAAGTTACTTTTAATGCCACTTCGAGGAAAATATCTGCCACATCACGGGTCCCG
This sequence comes from Eutolmus rufibarbis, assembly GCA_963920795.1. Taxonomy (NCBI): domain Eukaryota; kingdom Metazoa; phylum Arthropoda; class Insecta; order Diptera; family Asilidae; genus Eutolmus; species Eutolmus rufibarbis. The sequence goes on from OY987205.1 coordinate 18,710,102, forward strand.
CAGGGAATTCACCTGGGTTCGCTTCTTTTTATCTTAACTATGGATGACATCGCTCACTTATTTAAAGCTTGCCAAAAATGGTGTGCTAATAACAATTTTGAACTAAACATTTCTAAATGTGAAGTATTATTTCTCTGCAGAGGCCGTAACCCTTTAAGTTTTAATTATAAACTCTCGAATATTACTCTAAGACGAGTTCATTCTGTTTGTGACTTAGGCGTTATCCTTTATGGTGACAAAGGCAAGCTCTATGTTAGGGTTCATAAAAAGATGATCCCAAGAATTGTCTGATACAACTGTGTACAAAAAGCTGTATTTTTCATTTGTTCGACCTATTCTTGAATATGCAAGTCAGGTCTTGTCTCCTTATTACCAAGTTCCATGGGATAATCCAGTTTGCCTCCCTCCTTACAATTATCGTCTGAAGCTCCTTAGCATGGACACTCTGCTAAAACGTTGGGAGATCGCTGACATTGTATTTGTGCACCAAAGGCTTACTGATAAAATTGATTCGCCTCATCTAAGATCTAAATTCACATTCAGAATGAATGAACGAAACCTTAGGCATGTCCTACCTCTACAAACCGCTTTGTGCAGAAATATATCATTTCAAATAAAAATGCTGATTTGTTTGATGTCTGTATTAGTAAGCATGCTTTGCTTGTGGGTTTCATGTGTGTGTTTACTAACAACGGACCAAATGATGAACAGTCTTATGCAACATTATGTTGCTTCAAAACTTTGACTAAGCTGGTGGTTCGTGTAAGTAATGTGTTGGTGAAGGTTTTATTCGAATCCATTCTATAGATTTGAAGATAAGCATTACGTACATATTTGTATGTACGTATGTATATACAAACAAACTAACAAATAGCTTTAAAGATCCTTATTTTTAATAGCACAGATTGATCAATTTTTTTTAAATTTTTGTTTCATTTCAGTTTTCTGTGATACTATACAAATATACGATAATTTACTGCAATGTTACCGAGGAAACCTGACCGAAAAATGGAATGCCAACTCCCTGCAAACGCTCCTGGAAATAATCAGAAAAGTGGAGAACGCTTACCCCACATCTTTAGACATTCGAATATTGAGTGCAAATATAATACACCGGCTGCGCATCGATGGCATTGAACGCGCATACGACGTCCAGGAGAGCGATTTAATCATTCCTTACAGGGCAAAGGGAATTATGTTACCAAAATTTCAAATTTTGCTCAAATTGATCTCAGATGTACCTGCAAATTTAAGGTTTGAGGCCATACTAACGCCTACGGAGTTTTGTCATTTGCATCGTATGATAAGCTCTTCCGTCGAACCTTATATTAGAGGGGATGAACCAAAAACTTGCGCCACTAGGTCGGATATACCAACTGATTGGGTTCCAAGGCAAAAGTAAGAAAGAAATAAAACTAAATGAATAAACTTGAAGAACCTAAATATAATGCACTATATCAGTAAAATAATGCAACGATATTATTATATTAAAATGTCAAACGCTACTTTCGATGATGGCAATATCTTCCTTCTAAATCCCTGTTTAAGGTGTATTGTAGCCAGCCTCTCCTGTATTTTCGTCGCTGCTGCCCCAATTCTGTTAATAAATTCCTCTCTGGTGTTAACAGGACTTCAGCAAACCTCATCCTTCATCGTTCGTTCCCCATAAGAAATTGTCCTATAAAGTTAGGTCTAGCGTTCTAAGAGGCCAAGGAATTCGTCTAATCCAGCGCTCAGGAAATTTTACATTTAATATTACCTTCAAAATGTTACAAGTATGCGCTGGTGTTCAATCGCATTGGTGAAACATTGCCCTTGTATTATCCAGAGAGATGTTCTCAAGTAGATCTAGCAGTTTATTCTCCAAAAAGTTGACATAATTTTGGCTATTAAGCACTTGCGGCAAAATGAATGGTCCTATTAAATGGTTGCCGATGATACCAACCCAAACATTGACACTGAATTTATACTGAAATGATGTCGCCCTTGTCCTATGTGGGTTAATATCCGACCAGGTATGAAGGTGTGATACCATCCTTAATTATAGTGTTTGTGATACCATCCTTACTAAAAGCGATTCATTCGTCCATAGAATTTGGTATAGAATAGAAACGACCTGATCTCTATGTCGCATTCTAGAAGCCAAATGTAATTCTAATCTTCTCTCGGAATCTCCTTCCAGTAGTCCATGTACTGGGATATGATGACATGGATGTAATCTATCTCGACGAATAACCTTCTAAATTTTAGTTGAAGGTAATCGTAATCGTCTTGTGACACGACTCGTGCTTGTTTCAGGGTTTTACCTGACGATGGAGATTATTTGCTGTTCGACGTCGGCATAATCTTGCATATTCCAAATTGCGATTCCCTGCTATTTGAAGTTACACTTCCAGTTTCTCTTAACCTTTTGCAAGTCCGTGAAAACACTTCTCTTTGGGGTTATTTCAGCTTAAGAACACTCATATGTAGTTATCTATTGGTTTTACAACTATGATCGATATTTTTTCTGACTGGCTCTCTTTTATAGCAACAATTTCCATAACGTATTATATTAGTAACAGAGTCAGGATACTTGGTGTGAATTCTGGTTAACATAGGCTAATAACGACAATAATTCCATTAACCTTTTTATGAATTTTCTGCAGCAATAATTAAAATTAATTTCCTGTGTACGCTAAACAAACATTTCTGATCAGAAGTGTTTCTTTTACGAATTTTCCAATTACAACGCAATAAAACAATAGATACCAATCAGGATTCTAAGGAACACAATTTTCTACCTGAGTTTTACCTGGATATATGCATTTTCGGAAAGGTAATGAGATATGAAATTCGGAAAAAATAAAAAATAAGTGCATTAATTAAATGAATTTCGGAAAAAAATCGGTGAAAACTTGAATTTTAGGAAATGAAACTATTTTTTCCAGTTTCGAAAGTGAGTGTACCTGAAGTGGTCGGTCCACATTGTTGACATTTTTGGAAAGGACATTGGGATAGTAGATTTTTGGCGTCAGTTCGATGCCGCTGCGTTGAGTAGATCAAAACATAAAAATAAAATAATGATGTGCGTGCCATGTAAAGTTCGAATTTATAAAACGATTGGTATGCCTCCCTGTCATACAATTTTTTGTTTGTTAGGTTAGATTTTGCATTCCACTTATTTTGGCATACGCTATATGAAACACCCTATATGTATGTATATATATTTTCATTCCAATAGGCCAAAGCTTTAGGACTAGATCTAACACTACATAAACCTCTCGAAATTTCTCATAGATCAAACCTATGAACGGCGCAAAGAAAGTTTAGTTGCCCATACAATTTCCATGAAAAAGTCACTCTTTTACCCAAACGTGAATTATTTCTTTAAAAAAAAAAATATGGAAAGAATTTCCTATAGCAGCATTTTATTGAGAATTAAGTTTGCTACCTAAAAGATATATGTAAGAACTAAATTCGTAAATCCAGTAGTTTCAAGGATATGGTCGTTTGAATATTAATGTTTGTTCAAACATTACCGTAAAAATGCACATTTAGAATTCTACCACTCTATACGTTTTAAGATTTTCAGAATCAAAAAGAAAATATATAATAATAATAATAATTGATTCTAAGAACTGTTTTTTTTACTGCCTCTCCAATTGATATCCTTTTTCCTGAATTACTTTTTAGTTGGTTGTCTAAGTAGATAACTTACTAAATTCAATTTCTTCATTTTGACTTTGTCGTAGTCGGGTAAGAGGACGTTACGTTATGTTACAACGGAAGTTTCGTCTTGCCCCTGTTCTTTGTTATCTGTTTTACTTATCTATTTCTTTCGAAATTTCTCCGAATACATAGAAGCTGTCACATATGTATAATCTTTTTCCAAGGAAGGATTTTTGTAAGTGCAATATATTTAATTGCCGTCCTATAGCAAAACTTTACTGTTTGATGAAGGTCTTCGAATCCCTGATCTGTGATATTTTACGAGTATAGTACTACCATTGTAAACCCTTTCTACAGTCTTTCCAGCAAAGAAACTCTACCAGCACCTCCATACTTGCTGGAATTCTCCAACTTTTGCCTTAATAACATCGAAAATGGGAAACAGATTGACTGTGTCTTCACCGTTTTTAGCAAAGCCTTCGATAGGATTGGTCACCGCATCTTGTTTCTAAAATTGTCCCTGCTCGGTTTTCCATTTCTCTTTCTTGAATGGTTTCATTCCTACTTCTCTGAATGCCTCCAGCTCATTTCGTGGAATCTCTTTCAGGGAAATATTTAATATATCTGGGGTACCTCAGGGTAGTTATCCAGGTCCTATTCTTTTTATTATCTTCATTAATACCGTTTCATTGGTCCAGTCTAGTTCGAGTATCCTCAGCAACGCTGTGAAGCGAAGATTTTTCGGGTTATCTCTAACGAGCATAACTGTACGCTTTCACTGCCTTTTTCAGGTGGTGCTCACTTGAACAAATTGCCCAAATTTACTTAGATGAGCTTCTCACGTCTAAATATTTGATCTTATTCAACTATTCCATTGACGGATAATATACCTTTGTAACTAATTCGCACAAAATTTAAAAAAAAATATATTTTTGGAATCCTTAAAAGTAACCTTTCCAAACGATATCCCAATACAAAAAAATAAAACATTTTGAAAGGCCCAACTCAAGTAGTTCCAGAATAAAACCTTAATCTCTCAATTACGCTTGTCTGCAAAAAAAAACTTTTTTTCTTCTTATGCATGATTAATATAGATGCTGAATCTAAATATAGTATATTAATAAAAAATGCTGGTAAACATTTATTTTAAAAAAAATTTTACATTCATTTGAATTGCTTAAAAACAATCTGAAAAATAGTATTTTTCTTAGTAGTTTACTTCATTTTCATATTTTCCATTGGGGTCGCGAGAACTGCGCACGCACATACGTTGATGAAAAAACAACGTCTGTTGATATCTATCAGTTAAAATGAGGTTTGTTTGTGTGCATGCATGCAAGTTCTTAAAATGTACTAAAGTAGCGTAAATGCATTAACATAACACAATAATCAAGGAATTTTGTATAATGTAAAAAAGACAACATTTAAGGCATCGGTTCTCATCTCCCCCTAAAACGTCAAAACATAAAGTAAAAATCGTTACGACACCCTCACTATATACTTTACCAAATTTTTACATTGCTAACGTGACAAAGAATTTGTTAACCACTGACATTTATACATACATATGTGACTGGACTGCTCAATCTCCTATCTTAACCCAGCGAGAAATGGAAGTATTCTAGAACACAATTGCGAATGCTTCTGTCGATGTAATGTATGCATGAACTCTCCTTTCAAACTTAGCTTCTTTTAACATTACGCTGTCATTGGGAGGAAGCATTGACGCGAGCAAAAAAAAAACTGAACGCATAAATTCTGTGGAAAAACTGAACGCATGAATTCTGTGAACAAACTTTCGGACCGAAATGCTTCCACGTCCCTTCTCGTGAAAGCGATAAATAATGCTTCTTCATGAAGCACTTCTTAAATTTCTCGCTGGGAAGCGTCCGCTAATTTGATAATCGACCTGTCTGAGGGGTACGAGAGACAATAACCAGCTCTACTCGTATTGCTGTTTTTTTACGCAATGTAAGGATAGGACAAATTAGAGTGCGATCTGGTAAGCCGCCAGAATTAGTTTTTGTTTTCATTTACATAGATGTGATCAAAATTTGATCGGATCAGAAAAAAAATATCGGTCAAAATGAAAATAAAATTAAGAATTTACGTCGTGTTACCCTCAAGCAAAATTCGTCGCTTAGGAAAAAGCACCGTAACTCAAAGAGCCATTTCCAACCTCAGATGGTTAATTTATACTCGTTAGGTACTCCTTTAAAATAAGTGGATAATATTTATCAGATTCCTAGATTTCAGTTTGAACATGTTAGTCGACGCTATTCTTGTATCCGTTCGAAATCGGATCGAAAAGAGCTTATAATAGCACCTTTTGAATTGAAATTCCTTAATAAAGCTCCTAAATTTTTAGCGAATATATTTATTCAAGTTTTATTTTCTTCTTTTTCATACAATATTCTTGCAAAATAATAAAATTGCAAAACAGAAATTTAGCTGTTCAAACAACATATGTATGTATGCATTTGAAGGACCCCAGTAAAATGGCAAACGCATACAAACACATTTGCTCGATTTATCATTCAAAATGCAGTGCGGCTCATGGCAAGTAAGTTCAAATAAATAATTTCGACGCCTACTAGTATTACGATTTCCCACTTTGGTAACTCGGTAGGTAAATTATCTCAATAAAAAGTTTGTTTTTAATTTGGTGCCTCAGTAACCGCAAAGAAGAAAGATTTAAAATTCCGCCTATTATGAAAAATTATATCAGCAGTTTATTTTATACATATTATATGTATGTATATTTATACATATTATATGTACATATACATTAGGGTGGAGTGAAATTTTTTTTTTTTATATATTTACTGTGGCATACCCGCAAAAAGCTGCGTGATAGGCACAATAAGCAAAAGCGAAAATATTTTTTGTTTAGGTTTATATTTAGAGGTGCCCCCGTTGGGACAAAGTTTTTAAAAAAATTCAGAAACTTGTCAATGTTCGATAGTGCAAAGCCAAATGCTAATCTTCATAAAATGATGGTTTTATCAGGGCCAGACTGTCATCACGTCAAATGATGCCTTTTTATAATACTAAATGCGAATTTTGTACTTAATTCGCCATTTTGTAACATTTTTCTCATAAATGTTTCATAAATATGAATCGCAGTTTTATTGCAAAATTCTTGATTTATTTTTGTTTTAAGAGGTTTTGGGGCGCCATAAACTCCAAACTTTTATATATATTTTTATTATAACATAAAAATATAGGTTTTAAACAACATCAAAAATACTATTCCGATACATTATTTAGGTTTATATACATCTGAATGAGGCTGTCAAAAATGAATGAAATTATACTTTTTTTTCAAAATTCTTTCGGTTTGGGGCACCTCAAACCATTATAATACATAAATGATATTTAACATACTTCATTTGCTCATCCATAGGCAGCTTTTTACCACTATGCTATTACAAAATAACAAAAAAAATAATTCTCCATACATTTTCACTCCACCCTAATATACATCCATACCTCATTGTTCTGCCCGCTTTGCTACGCGAAGAGAGATTTGTGGAAGTTATTTCGCCCTAGTTATAAAAGCACAGGAACGAAGAGTTTCATTGTTAACCCTAGAATCGTAAGGCGTTTGAATAAGTGTAGTTTTGTAAGGCAAAGTAAAGTTTACTCACTTGACAATTTTCGAAGAATTTTTGTATAATATAAAAACAAAACAATTAAAATTTATAAAAATAAGATATTATAATATAGTCATTTGAGAACCTTTGTATGTAGAAAAAAAGATTTAAAAACACAGCAAGAGATAAAAAATAAAGATGTAGCGACAAGTGCGTAATTTTTATTCATTCTTATGATTCCGGGGTTAGTTACATGTTTTAGGTGTTAAAAAATAAACAGAACTATTATATGAAGGAAGATATAGTGTCAAAAAATAAATAACAGTGTGTTGTAACAGAATATTGGACAATAAAATATAATATAAAAAATATACCAAAATGGTGTACATCTGCTGAAACAGTGAAGAAAAAGACCGGGTTATATACAACGAAATATGGATTCATTGCATTGGATGACAAGCCGCAATGTGTTGTTTGCTATCAAGTTCTGTCGGCGGAAAGTATGAAGCCTTCAAAATTACTCCGGCATTTGGAAACAAAACACCCATCTTTACAAAGTAAACCGTTAGAATTTTATGAGCGCAAATCACTTATCTTGAAGAACCAACAAACTTCTATAAACCAATCAAGTCGTAGTGAGACTGCAAGACTTCAAGCATCTTACTTAGTTGCATTGAGAATCGCCAAGGAATCTAAACCCCACACTATTGCGGAAAATCTCATACTGCCCGGTACAATTGATGTGGTCAGTATGATAATAGGCCCAGAAGAAGCAAAAAAATTTAAAACCATACCACTTTCTAATGATACTATATCGAAGCGCATTAATGAAATGGCAAAGTTCGACACGTCCATTGACTCGTCGAACTTGGTTTAATTTTTATGTTTCAGCCGATACGAATGCGATGGTCAATTGAAGAAAATATGCTATTTTGTAAAACAATACCTGGCCATGCAACTTGCGAAAGACTTTTCGAAGTTTTTAATAATGCAACGAGGATCGAAAATTTGAACAGGAATAAATGTATTGTGGTATGTACTGATGGCGTGAAAGCGATAACGGGGAAAAACAGTGGCGTAGTTGTAAAATTAAAATACGTTATGCCACATATGGAATGGACGCACTGCTTTCTTCACAGACATTGCTACAAAAAAGATGCCAGATAATTTGAAAAAAAATCTGTCCGAAGCTGTAAAGATAGTTAGTTTTGTTAAAAATTACAGACAAGATTGCGTTCCGCTCCGTGCGAAGAAATGGGCGCCAAGAACAATTCACTGCTTTTCCATTCCGAAGTCAGATGGTTGTCGCGAGGAAAAGTTCTAACCAGACCCTTTAAGCTGCAAAATGAACTACAAATCTTTCTTACAGATAAAAATAACTCATTTTCACAGTTTTTATAAGATATAGAATCTTTATTACTGTTGGCTTATTTGAGTGATATATTTTCACATTTGAATGACTTGAATATAAGTTTACAAGGTCGTAACAAAAACATACTAATAATGACCGATAATGTCAATGCTTTCATCAAGAAACTTGGAATCTGGATTATTCGCCTTGAGAAACGCAATTTTGATGCATTTAGAAGATTTTGTTTTGTTAACTTTAAAAAAAAAAAAAAAATCTGTAATTTTACATGTAATTTTTGTATTAACAAAAACCATTATTTATTAATAAAATCTTTCATTTATGTGCCTTATTTTTGCCAGATTGCGGTCCCCTTATAGCTGATAGCGACCCCCCCGGGGATCGCGACCCCTAGGTTCAGAAACGATGATTTAAGGAAAGCGATAGCAAAAAATGGAACAAAGATATATATTCAGCGCATTAATATCTTCATATTCATAATATTTTTATTGCAAGAAGCATTTCGTTCATTGCAGGCCAGTGGCCAAATGACCAAATATGTGCTCGTCGTCATTAGGCGCATGATCAGGAATTTGTCAATTCATATTTTAACGTCTCATGGCAAGGGTGTTTCAGAATCATTTGCTCCAATTCGTCACTAATTGTACATACAGATAACCAAAACACAGAAGAGATATTTCATCTTAATAATGGTCGCACCTGCTGTTGTTATCGTAAAATATGTATATCATTCCAATTGGAGGTAGAGTCCGCTATTAAAAGAAATTGTTTGCAAAAAATGTAAGAAAATCGTTCATTCGATTAATATGTAGTATAGTTTCTTAAAAAAAATAAATCACAAATATGATGGCATTTTTTAGCGTTTTAGTGTATCCAATACTCTTAATAAACAAATTTTTACTTGGCAACGTTTGGTTTTTACTTGAACTGTTATACTAATTTAATTTGAAAGATCTCCTAAAGAATATACGCAAAACGTTTATTTGCTTACAGAGTTAATATCTTAGAGAGTGGCAAAGTATTTGTAGTTTCCGAAAAAGTCTCAATGTGCCCAATTGAAATGGGAGTAATTCGCATCGAAGGTAAATTTCTCATGTGGACCAAACTTATGAATGTACATTAAAAACTTATTTTCAGATTACGGAACTCTTTCTCCGGGTACAGTGATAGCTGCAATAGCTGCAGGCCTTCAGCCACAAATGGTGCCTATCAAAGAATTCTTCCCTGATATGGAGATAATCAAAGACGAATATGAAAATTTAGAGACAATGGAAAGACGTGACACGGAAAATGAAATCCGAAAACTTCTGAAGTCACTCAACACTATCGACAACGCATATGCGGCGAGTATCGCCGGTGACCTGGCCGAAGTATGCTTTTTCCAGGCACCCTACTATAAAAAGAACTTAAATGTGGGAACGACTGGCTACTGGAACGACACAGAGTACCCCGCAGTCCGGTATATTTCTGAAAATAAATACCTCAACTGGGCAATGACCGATTCAGAAATACTTGGGGGATTGGATGGACTTCACATTGCCAATAATATTCTGTCTTGGACGAATAGGGTTCGAAGAATGCGTCTGTCGCAAATTCTAGACATGTACTACAGCCCAAGAGGTATACCCACTTATGCAATTGAAAATGCAAACCAACCGAAGAGACCCTCAACCCATGGAAACTACCAGTCGCAGAACCTGAGAGATGGGGCCAGATTAGAGCGGTACCAAAGGTACCAAATGTCTGAGATGAATTTGCTTCCAAGGGGTGGATTTGAAGACCATTTCGACACCGTCAGATACATAGACACTGCATGTGAACGGAAACACATACTTAGTCAGATTCCTAAGGGAAAACTGAAAGACCAGACTTATTTCCTTGCCCTTATCCTTGAGCAAACTACAAGTAGTGTAACAATGGAAGAGGGTCTAGTAAGGGATTCATGTAATTCTGCTGTGGATACATTTTTTGAATATGCCACTAAGTTAGTAGATCAGTTACCATCATGCAACCAGATACCTGGAAATTATAAGCGCCCCGTGGTGGACTTGTTCGTTATTATCGATGGGTCAAGGACAAAGTGGGAGAACATGAAACTCATTTCGTAAGAGTTTAATTGCTTTATTTATGAAGCACTAAAAGACGATTTGTACTTTTTTCAGGTATTTAACAGAAGTCTTCGAAGTATCATCATATGGTTCAAGATTATCTGTAATTCACGGAACGAATGGAAGGTATATCGTCAAGGGAACTCATAGCTCTGTTAAAGTAATGGAAGATATGAAAGTTTTCGCCGGGCCTTGTAAGTTTTCTTGGTAATATTTGTTTTTTATTATACATATTTATATTATAATGTGTTGTGTATATTTTTAATCAGTATAACTTCTACCAAAGTTGATTTTAAAAATTTAAGGCAGAATCATTACTTAAAACTTGTTTTCAGTGTTTTGTGCCAAAATGAGCAAAACGGAACACGTTGAATCGAATCACTTTGGTGTTCATCCATCCATCCAACGGAATTTCATAGGCGATTTTCTCTACAACTTTTCGGTGTAAAACTTTTAAATTTAGCACAGAGATAGAGTATCATGGCCCAATTGAAAACGTGAAGTATAAAAAGTTGAATTATCTGATTCTGGAAATTAATTAATGAAAGATTATTGAAGCACTAATTGTAGGTATATTGTATATTATATAAATAATATATGTATACATATATGCATGTACTATGTATATTTTCTCCATTTCTTTTAACAATTTTCTAGAAAAACGCTTAAAAATAGTTACCCCCAAAAAAATGATCAATATTACGAATTAGGAGTACATTGAGCGAAATTTACATTGGCCTGCAACATTTTTGACTCGAATATCTGATAGGCTCTATATAAAATGTTTCCTATAGGTTATAAACATGAAAATGTTCCAGCACATCACATTTTTGAGAAACATGGAGTTGAAAAGCGAAAAAGCCATATTTTGGTCATTTTTGAAAATGTCTTAAAAGATAACGGCTTATCGAACGAATTTGAAACATAACTCAAATAAATTATAAGATTCTTCCGGCGATATTTCCCTTGCCCTTCCCGCAATGTCCCATCACGGCTGAAACATATAAATACTATTCAGATACCTGATGAGAGTGCTTTATGTCTATATATTCTTTGGTACAATCCTGCTTTACAGCATGTTGTTGATCCACTTAATTAACGTCGAATAAATTTCATGCCCCCGCATGGCGTCTGCCATTGCACTGTAGCCGATGTTGCCAAAGGTTCCCTCAATATCTATAAAGACTCTGAGGACAAAGTTTTTATTATATTGCGCCTTCTCGATGAAGGCAACCATGTGCTGTGATGCGGATTCAGTGGACTTCCCTTTTTGGTATGCGTGTTGGGCCGCATGCAGATGTTTAGATCTGATGAATTCATCAGCATTTTTTCCATGGTCTTCGTAAAAAAGCTTGTAAGTGTTATGGGGCGAAAGGATTTCGCCAGTTTATAACTTCCTTTACCAGGTTTGAGAATGAACACCTTTGGCCGTCCGCCAACTCTGTGGAACGTTCCCGTGGGCTAGGATCGACCTGAATATACTGGTCAAAGAATCTAGGCTTAGAAGTTTCTTGTAGCATAATTGGTAAGATTCCGTCTCTTCCTGGACTATTGAAGGACGATATTGCTCAGTTTAATAGGTCCTTGTTGATCACTGAATTCGCAATAGTCCAGTCAGAATTCTGAGGAATATATTCGTCGCTTCCTTCAGAGATATCACTGCTGAGCTACTAGTGGGGAAGTGGTTTTCCAGTAGATGTGTTCCTATTGAAGGGTCGTCATATATGTTCTCTCCGCTTGGAAGCTGTAGTGAGCCCAGCTGCATTGTCTCGTCTTTGGTGAGAATTTTGTGGATTCTTGCCGATTCTCTTGTCCTGGCAAATTGGCTCTTTTAATTTTCTTTCTATACTCTCTCAGATGTTTTCCACTTGGTCTGTGAGGTGTTGAGAGTGCATGCTGTTTCGAAATTCGTTGACAGTGTCTTCTAATTGTGTTGTCGATATCACTTGGGCTGTTGCTCTCCGGTGCCTATCCATTCAACTTCGAACGAAATATTACTCGAAACAGATTCCAATCGGTTTTTCTTGGAGATTGCGGGAGCTGGGGTGCTAGCAAGCAGCTTCAGCGATATACTTTCGTGGTCGGAGGTGAGGATTTCATTTATGACTTTCCAGTCAGCTATGTAGTCTATCAGACTAAATAAGCATAGCGTGATGTCAAGTGTTTCACACCTAATGGAGTTCATAAATGTGGGTTCGTGTCCGCTATTGAGGATGGTCAGTTCTGTACTCATTATAAATTCCAGAAGAGACTTTCCTCTTTCATTAATGTCTGTACTTCCCCAGCATATATGGTGCACGTTGTTGTTGCAATCTATTATTATAGGGAGTTTTTTTCTGCAAAAGTATTCTACCACCTCTTTAAGCTCTCTGCTTGGAGGGAGCTCGATTCAGTCGTATTCCGAATATGACGGGACGAATCTAACTTCTTGATTCTGATCGTCACCTGGTCTTTACAACAGTATTCCCTTCGGGGACTCGTTCCTATAGAACATCTGTCGACGCCTAGGTCCTTATTCTGCTTATGGAGCCTTTTTTGCATTTCCGCAGCAGTGTACACTTTCTTCCCCGGGAGCCATAAAAGGACGTTGGTGAAGGAAGTAACCCTGCTGAGTTTACACAGCTCAAGCTTATCTCCTTCCCAGGGAGCTTCTATTCGCTGGACGCATGCTTCCAGGCAGTTTCTAGATTCCGCGTACTTGCAAGAGATCATCAAGTAACCGCAGTCGTTTGCTGCCTTATCGTTGCACAATAGTTAATTCCGCTAAATTCCGGAGAGAAGACCCCATCCTCCATATTGAAAATTGTCTCCTGCAGTAGTTCAGCTTGTTTGCTGGTGATCAGGAAGTGGTACTTCGGGCCAATCACAACTCGCAGGCCCCGGCGACCTCAGCGAATGTTGCCTTGCTTAGATCTTGCGGGGTTAGTTTTCGTAGTGGACATCTTAGTTGTTTTAATGCGTTTAGCAGCTTGTTTGTCAGTCGGCGATCTTTTTTTCGGCGACAGTGACCGTTTAGACGTACTCGTAGTTTCCTTGCCTAAGTGGGCCGTACTCTTACTTTCCAGCGCATTTTGCCTTTCCGGACCAAATATGGGCGTACTCAGTTTTTGCCTCTTCAATTTTTGCTCCATAGTCCACCCGGGACGGGGACGGCGGTAACGCTGCCTTTTCTTTGAAGTCACATGTCCACTTTCTGCGCGACCTACTCGCCGAAGTTTCTGGAGAAGGTGCCCACGGAACGACGATTCACCCACGAGTGGCTTCGTTGACGGTGCGGAGAACTTTGTGCTTTCCGAGATCCCGGATTCGCATTTCCCATATAAAAAATAGGTGTATTAATTACATTAATTTTGGAGAAAATTCGGGGAATTTTGGGAAAATGAAACAAGTTTTTTCCAAGTTCGGAAGTGAGTGTATGTGCAATGGTAGATGGTAGGTCAACACTGTTGATATTTTTGAAAAGGACATTAAGATAGTAGATTTTTGGCGTGAGTTGGATGTCGCTGTGTTGAGTAGATCAAAAGATAAATAATGATATGCATACCATAAAATTATTTGGAATTTACGAATCACACTGTAACTTCCAAACAGTTGACATGCCCTCGCCCCCTGCCATACATTTTTCTGTTTATCTACCATAAGTCAGATCTTTTATCTCACTTATTTTGGCAAACGCTATTCGAAACACACTGTACAATAAATATTTAAGTTGACGTAAAAATATATCTTAATGTTTTGGATTAAATAAAAATAATCTGAGTGTAATAAGTAAACCTCCAGAAAAGAAATTGTTAACCTTCTAAGCTACCAATTTCTCGTGTGTGGCTGAGATCTGCTTCAATATGTATCATCATGCCCATTGCCAACAATTGTTACATATTGAACAATTGTTGGTAATGGGCATGTTTGTACTGAAGCAGATCTCAGCCACACACGATAAATTGGTAGCTTAAAAGTGTAACAATTTCTTTTCTGAAAATTTACTGGAGATTCCTTATTATGTATATATTATAATTACTAATTATATGCATATATGTATGCATTAATAAATACTTGCTTTCAGATCCCACTACTTTAAATCTTGCACAAAGTTTGAGTACAATTATCCTTGACATGGATTATCAAGAGCAAAAAGAACCAAATAGTGACCGCATCGCCGATTTATCGCAAGTAATTTTGGTCATTTCACAGGGTGAAAAAATCCGAGAGGTAACTCATTTGCAGTGTTTATTATTGTGAATTTTTAATTTATAGAAATATCTGTAGCTTGACTTCAAAAATTCTCGAGATTTGCTTGAGCAACTACAACTCAGGGACATGTACTTTGTTTTCCTGACAGACGACCAACAAACGTTCGAAGAAATGACAGCGGATATATCGAAGAAGAATTTAAATGAAAAAGAGGTATTTCTTATTATTTTATTGAGGTGTGGTATTATCATTTTACTTTAGGAGATAAAAAAGTCTTTCATATAAAAAAAATGAGTTAATTAAAAAAAATCATTATCTTATTATATACATATGTAGATAGCGGGAGAGAGGCAAGACGTATTTAAGGTTTAAAGCTCAATAAAGCTCAGTTTTTCAAGCTTATATACGAGTAGATAAATTTATTACTAATCAACCAAAACTATTCAGTCTCACAAGATTTGGTCAAATTAGGACCATTCGAGTACTAATTAAAATCAATTTACATTATAAATGAAATACTGCGGCTAAGATGGTGTATCCCCGGGCATGATAGTGTGTACTATTATATTAACCCAAACTAATATTTTGTTGGTTTAATTTTATTACATATTATTATATCGCGTTATTTTAAACAAAAGAAATCATACTGAAAAGTTAAAAATAATATGGGTAAAAAATATAACCTTTTTAGTTAAACGGTTTATAGTACATGCAACCAATGAAGTACTAAAAGCTAAAATGGGTCATCAATTTAAGGCTTTGATTAGACTAAAATAAAACTGTGGAACACTTTTAGTAGACATTTTTTCACACCTTAACACACCAACTTAAATTGTGTGATTTGTTTATTATGATTATTAGTATTATCTAACGAGGTTCCGTGATTTATCTGACTCTAAACTGCGATATTGTTTCCATTACCGTTCAGTTCTCTATAGACCTGTGACAGTACGCTTCCTTTCATATTTATAACCCATACCTACAAATTATGAGTTTCTTACATTTTTGATATAGTTCTCTTACATTTCTAAAGCTAAAAGTTTGAGGAACTGCATGCGGTGATTTTTTTGCGAATCATTGGTGACTACCGTTATTTTTGCAATTATTCTCGGATATTAACCATTTTTGACTATTTCAGAGTTAAGTATAATCCACATAGTCAATTCTTCAATTAAAAGAACTGAATTTTGTTTGTAGATCATTATTTTGCTTCATCAAGTACACTACTGGAAACATTCAAGGGAACAGACGTTTTTTTTGAATTATTTTGGCATTTTTTGAAGAGCTGTATCTTTGTGAAAAATGGCCGTAAGTAGATTATAAAAAAACCATTTTGAAGCTTTAAGAATCTAGTTTCGAGATCTTTTGGCAGAAATTTTTTATAAACTATGGTTATCGCGCAATCGAAAGAAATAGCGCGAGACAAAAATTTAAAAAAAATTTTTTTTTTATCAGGGTCCACGGCTTTCAGAAATTTTTTTTCAGTTATACCAATGCATTGGTCAGTTAGCTTGTTTATTCAGCTTCAATTTGCTTTTGTTTTTAATCTCTCTACGTTGATTTTTCGGTTAGATATCCGACTTTGAATGAAAAACGATCCTTTCATCTTTGAGCATCGATATCTCAGCAACCAATAACCGCACAGCAAATGTAAGGATGATTTTAAAAACTCGAATAAGTTTCTTACACAACCCTTCCTGGATTTTTTGAGAAAAAAATGTTTTTTCACTCTCACTATTAATTTGAAAAAAAGTACAAAAAATGACTTTTTACAGTTTTTTAGTAAATCTACCGCCTATTTACAAATACCTACTGATGGGGAAGGTCTAATGTTTCCAGGTGCTTTTACAGCTTAATGTACCCTCAATAGCCCTGTAAATTTTCAAATTGATCCGTCGAACCGTTTTTTCGGACCAATTGATCAAAGTTTTACAAAGCAATTAATTAAAGCTTCAAAATGGTTTTTTTATAATCTACATACGACCATTTTTCACAAAGATACAGCTCTTCAAAAAATGCCAAAATAATTTAACAAAAACGTCTGTTTCCTTAAATGTTTCCAGTAGTGTAATTATGTTAAAAAAAAGATAAAATCTTAGCTACGAAAGACGAAGGTTTAAACATTAGTGATGTCTAAGCGCACGATAGTGATCGAGTTAACCCAGTGCTTTCGCTCCCGTGCTTAGCAACAAAACCGGCTCGAGTTCATACTCATATTGAATTTAGATGGATCTAATTGTTTTAACACCTACTGGAGAGATTCCAGAAAGCAACCTATTTATTCCTTTAAATGAAATTCTGGTGGCGGTTCTGTAATGCATAGGGGAGATTTTTCTGCTACTGGATTGTTAAACATTTACGCCTTCAGGAATGAAGAGTACTGATTCAATACTCAAGAAAAACGATGCCATTTCTGGCAGATATTTATCAAAATCAGTGAATTTTCAACAGGACAATGCCAAAATTCATATCAGCGGCGAAAAAATGGATTGGTCGGTTTTGTACGGCCAACTTCGAGTATGCTTTGGTAATTTGGAGATCTCATTAAGATGTGCATATCAATCGCATCAAAGCAATAGGAAGGCGTTTTTTCCGCTTCGCTCTCCAACACTTACCCTGGAATGATCATATTTAAATCTTCCTCCTTTACGAAAGTAGATTAAGACTTTACTTCTGTTTCTGCCCGTACATGCAGAGCCAAGAGGATCTGCTGCTGTTCCTGAAGTTTCATGAATTTGTGTGCGGCCAATGACATTTTGGGGCCAGTTCCCCAATATATGGTTCGCACAAATTGAGGCACAATTTTTAACTTGTTGTATCACGGCGGACGATACAAAGTTCTGTCATATGGTGTCAGCGTTGGATAGTAAGGTGTTAAGTCAGGTGCGTGAGGAATTCTTAAAACCACCGAACGCAGGCAAGTATATTTCAATTAAACAAGCTCTGCTCAAACAGTTTTCTGAGTCTGCTGAGAAAAAGATAAAGCGTTTGCTGGGCAAAATAAGCTTGGGTGACAAGCGTCCTCCCAGTTGAAATGCGTCATTTGGCTAGTACCGTTGTCCTAGGGACACTTTTGCGCATCCTCTAGCACAACAAGTGCGTGCAATTTTTCTACAAGTAAAGATTCCCTAATCTCACTTGGGGAAATAGCAGACAAGATTATGGAAGTCAGTGATTTTCAAACTGTTTTGGCGATTGGCGCGGGGCATCCCAGTTCGTCTACAAAATCGGCGGAATTGTACGCGCTAGAGGAGAAAATCCTCAATTTCACGTGAAAACTGTCGGCACTAACTGGTGAGAAGATGTCCGCACGATAGGTCGAGTTCAAAATTAAGATCCTGGGACAGCTCCAAGAATTCCCTCTGTTTTTATTTTGAGCGATACGATGACAGGGCACGAAAGTGCAGACAGCTTTGTAGTTTCGTTCTCCAGGTTGGCGGAGTCCCTTCGGAAAACTTTTAAGCTGCTCAATTCACGAAGCCGTCTCGAACGGTCCTACAAGCCATTGCCACTTCATTTTCGATAAATCTACCAACTATAAAATTTTGATCGACACAGGCACGTGCGCATGCTTAAAATTGATGTTATGTGAGGTAATTATCGTCGCTTAAACGCGATTATCAAGCCGGACAGATACCCTATTCCGTTCATTCAAGACTTCACTGATATGTGCCACGGGAAGAAAGTGTTTACTACGTAAAATTTACAGCGCGCGTATCATCAGATATCTATAGAACCATCAGATGTTCTAAAGACTACAGTCATAACGCCTTTTGGGTTATTCAAATTCCAGTATATTACATTCGGACTGTGCAATACCAGTCGAAACCTACAACGTTTTATGCATGACATATTGTGAACATTTGCAAACTGTTTTGGGTATCCTACGTAAACATGACTTGGCTATCAATGTTTCGAAGTGTTAGATTGGAAAATCTGATGTAACGTTTTTGGGTCATAAAGTTACCGCGTCAGGTATCCAGCCGATTCCTGGAAACGTTTTGGCCATTCAAAATTTCAGCCAACCAGAGACAGCAATGAAGTCGAAGAGATTTTTGGGTATAATATCTTTTTATCAATGTTTTCTTCCGCACGCTGTGAATAACCAAATGATTCTTCGTACACTCATCAAGGTAAATAAAAAACACAATATACTACGCGTACATACATATATAAGGCTGCAAAACACTTTCGAAATTTTTTGGATGGACGAGTTTTTCGATATTCATGGATCATAAGCTCTTGATATTTGCATTCAAGCAAAAAGCTGAAAAAACATCCTCACAACAGACTAGACAGGAAGAGTTCAAAAGTCAGTTTTCAACTGACATACACCATATCCTCGGAAAGGACAATTCAGTCGCTGATGCGTTGTCCGGATTCGCAGCTATTACCGCGGCCTCAGTAAAAATCGATTTTGCAAAAATAGCTGTGGAACAAGTGTGGCGAACGTGAACGTTACATATTTTGAAATACCACACTAAATTTAATTTATTGTATTGATGTGTGAGACTGGTCAGTAGTTTTATATTAGAATCAGTTTTACTGTAGTTCTTGTTGAAGTATATTTTAAATCGAAGTAGTAAAAATATTGTAGTAGCTTGGAAATAGTTTTTGTTTGAGAAAAAATAGTTTAGTTTAGAAAGCGAACATTTGTAATTCGGGCGGAATATTTTTTTTTCACTAGAAGTTTTATTTAAAATAAATAATTCAACAACTCAAAGCAATTATCTTTTTATTTCCTTGCGAACAAGTAGTGAGTCCCATTGGATACACTACAACTGGTGACCCCGACAACAAAACCCAGTTTTCACACAAAAGTGCATCGACTGAAAGGTGTAGGGAAGTGTTGTGTTGTGGAGAAATTCGAGGCCAGTGAAAAGGCTGGAGAAAGGCAGTAAAGTGCTTACGCTGGTTCGACCTGTTCCAACATCTATAGAGTTTCACCTAGACAGCGCAGAATACTGCCAAGTCCAGTTCAAATAAACCTCCAAAAGAGCTTATACGCTCCAGCGCGTAAAATTCCGCAATTGTATCGCAAACATCAACAAAGAAAAAAAAAGCAAAACAAAAACAAGGCAGAAGAAAAGCAGCAAAGAAATATATATAATTCAGTTATTAAAGTTGAATGAATTGTACACTACACTATCCTCGCACATTGTAATTTGTAAATTGCTCGCCACGAAAGGCGCTGCCGTCTTCACAAGTGAGCCTGCAAAAGAGGAAAGAAAAAAAATCATCAAACTATCAAGAAAGAAAAACGAAACAACTTCAAGAAAGAAGATCGAGACAACCAAGGCAACTCAACAAAGAAAAATCAGGGAGTAGTTCTTTTTATGCTTATAGAATTTTAGACGCTATTTTAGTTATTGTTCATTAATTGTTAACCTTTTTCACACATTCCGCGTTCTCTATCGAAATGAATCAAAGTGGTGACTTCGTTCAAGTCTCCGTTACCGGTAACGAGAGTGTTAGTTCCGTTCCGCCAAAGAACACTCTCCCTTCCGTATCCGCGATTGGTGTCACAGTTTCCCCTTTTTGGAAAACGGCACCTAAATTTTGGTTTAAACGTTTGGAAGCTCAATTTGACCTCAACAGAATTTCAACAGAATCCACTAAATTCAATTATGCTCTTTCCTCGTTAGATGAGGATATGATTCATCTAATTACTGACATTTTGAACAATCCACATCCAACACAACCTTACTCGCAACTAAAAGAAACTTTAATATCTCGATTAACTGCCAGTGAATCCGCGAAATTGAATCGTCTTCTTGGTGACATTGTTTTAGGGGATCGTTCTCCATCGCAGTTCCTCCGAGAGATGAAAGAACTGTCTAATGGTAATCTAACGGACGACATTCTGAAGACTCTTTGGATGCAAAGATTGCCCGAGAACATGAGATCGATTCTCTCGTGTAATACAGGCACTCTAAGTGATTTGGCTAAGTGCGCAGATAAAATTTCGGAAATGACTAACAAGCCATCAATTTTCGCTTGTACATCTTCACAACAAGACAATTCACTTGTTTCACATCTCACTTCACAGATGTTAGCCTTGACTAAACAAGTTCAAGATCTGACTTTTGAGGTAAAATCTCTTAAAAGAGATAGATCGTTAAGTCGATCTTCAAATCGTTCTTCTTCGTCAAATTTTTCTTTTAACCGTTCCAGATATAAGACCAAACCAAATTCGCAATCTATTAAACATCCGGATTGGTGTTGGTACCATTTCAAATTCCAAAATAACGCAAAAAAGTGTGTACAACCATGTTCGTTTAATTCTTCAAACTTACAAAAAAACTAAATCGCATTTCATCAATGGCGACAGATGTTAAGCGCGAACTTACTAGTCGCCTACATATTTTCGACAAATCCACTAATTCTTATTATTTGATAGACACTGGAGCTGACATTTCAGTCATTCCTGCAACTAAATCAAACAAATTATTACCATCAGCTTTACAACTAACAGCAGCAAATTCGTCAATCATAAATACTTATGGTAAAAAAATTCTTACCTTGGATCTTGGACTCCGAAGAAATTTCCAATGGAAAT
This sequence comes from Eutolmus rufibarbis, assembly GCA_963920795.1. Lineage (NCBI taxonomy): Eukaryota > Metazoa > Arthropoda > Insecta > Diptera > Asilidae > Eutolmus > Eutolmus rufibarbis. The sequence continues at coordinate 18,731,576 of OY987205.1, forward strand.
TTTTAATTGCAGATGTGGACAAACCTATTTTAGGTGCTGATTTTTTGTGTCATTTCAAAGTAATTGTCGATTTGTCTAAAAGAATCCTATTGGATCCTCTCACAAATCTAACTTCAAATGGTAAACTTTACTCAGGTCCATCCTCAACCTTATCGGTACTTCTCAAACCTTCTTTGAATGAAGAGATTCAGAAATTGCTTAAGGAATTTCACAATATCACCATTGATACAAATTTTTCGAAACCAGTAAAACATCCAATTACACACCAAATCAAAACTATTGGCCCTCCAATTTTCTCTAAAGTTCGCAGATTATCTCCTGAAAAACTTTTGATTGCTAAAAAGGAGTTCGACTTCTTACTCAATCAAGGAATCTGCAGGCCCTCTAACAGTTGTTGGTCATCTCCATTACATATGGTTCCGAAACCAAATGGAGAATGGAGACCTTGTGGCGACTACCGACGTCTAAATTCAGTGACAATCCCCGACAGATACCCAATACCTTTAATCCACGATTTTGCTTTCCACCTTCAGAATTGCAAAATATTTTCAACTTTGGATTTAGCGAAAGCTTACCATCAAATTCCTGTAGAACCCGAAGATATCCCTAAAACTGCAATATGTACACCTTTCGGCTTATTTGAATTCACTCGAATGACTTTCGGCCTCTGCAATGCTGCACAATCTTTTCAAAGGTTTATCCACTCAGTTTTACAGGATTTACAATTCTGTTTCGTCTATCTAGATGATATTTTAATAGCATCAAATTCTGAACAACAACATCTAGACCACCTTCGCCAAATTTTCCAACGTTTTCAACAACATGGTTTAATTATCAACATTGAGAAATGTAACTTTATGAAATCGGAAGTAAAGTTTCTTGGTCATATATTAAATGCTGAAGGCATTAAGCCTACTCCTGAGAAAGTGGAAACCATCTCAAACTTCAAAAAACCTTCAACAGTGAAGGAATTGAGACGTTTCCTTGGAATGGTAAATTTTTACCGTCGTTTCCTTCCTCATGCAGCCGCACATCAATTACTCCTAAACAAATTTCTTACAGGAAACAAAAAAGATGGTTCAAAACAAATTAACTGGACACTTGAAACAATCAAGGCATTCGAAAGTATTAAATCCCAGTTAACCCAAATTACTCTTTTAGCATTCCCAAAAATTAACGCCCAACTTGGCTTATTTGTAGATGTATCCGATAACGCAATCGGAGCGGCTCTAAATCAAAGAGTTAACGACAATTGGCAACCTCTTGGTTTCTTTTCAGTGAAATTAAGTCTTGCGCAATCTAAATACAGCGCTTATGATCGTGAGTTGCTAGCGGTATACAAAGGAATAAAGTATTTTCGGTATCATCTTGAAGGAAGAAATTTTATAATTTTTACGGATCATAAACCCCTTACTTTCGCTCTAAAACAAAACCCAGAAAAGGCATCGCCCAGACAAGCAAGGCATTTGGATTATATTAGTCAATTCTCAACAGACATCAGACATATTTCCGGTAAGGACAATATCGTCGCAGATGCATTATCTCGTCTTGAAGAGATACATTTACCTTCCTCGATTGATTTCGAAGCTATAGCTACCGCTCAAGAGTCCGATAGCCAGCTTAAAAATCTTTTGGAAAAAAGCTCTTATAAATTTTCCAAATTACCAGTCTTGGGAAGTAACAAACAAATTTACTGTGAAGAATCTAAATCTCATAAAAGACCTTTTATCCCAGAAGCCTTTCGTCTACAAATCTTTAACTCAATTCATAATTTGTCCCACCCTAGCATTCGAGCAACAAACAAGATGATTACATCAAAATATTTTTGGCCCTCGATGAATAAAGATGCTAACAATTGGAGTCGCAGTTGTTTGGCTTGTCAAAGAAATAAAATTTCTCGTCATGTCAAAAACCCATTTGGCTCATTTCCAATAACATCAAATAGATTCGAAACTATTCATATGGACATCATCGGCCCTTTACCTCCATCACATGGTTTCAGATATTGTCTCACCATAATAGATCGTTTTACGCGATGGCCTGAGGCAATACCTTTGACCAACATTTCAGCCGTAGATTGTGCTGAAGCTCTTTGCCACAACTGGATTTGTAGATTCGGTGTTCCCAAAATTATAGTCACCGATCAGGGACGTCAATTCGAATCAACGCTTTTTAAAGAACTAGCTAAACTTTTAGGAATAAAACACAATCGCACTACACCGTATCATCCACAGTCGAATGGTTTTCTCGAACGATGGCACAGAACACTCAAAACCGCAATCAAAACATATCAGACAGACTCTTGGTCTGATGTTTTACCTTTAGTTTTATTTGGCCTTAGAACAGCATTTCGTGAGGAATTTATCGCAACTCCAGCTGAATTGCTTTATGGTCAAGCTTTAAGACTTCCTGGAGATTTTATTGAGACAAATGCTCCCGGCTTTCAACATAGCATTTTCGTTAGTCATTTACGAGATCTTTTTGATAAAATCCGTCCAATTCAAGCTTCCAACCATTCAAAGGAGAAGTTTTTCAAATTTAAAGATTTAGAGGATTGTTCTCACGTTCTAGTACGCAACGATGCATCAAAAGGTAATTTTCGTAGTTGTTATGAGGGACCTTTTCCGGTCGTATCACGGCATCAACATTACTATGTTATCAAAATTAAAAATAAAAATGTTAACGTTTCTTTAAACAAATTGAAACCTTATTTTTCTTCAATGGAAGACCAATGTAGTAATAATAATCAATCCTCACTTTCTACGATAGAGCAAAATACCATTTCGAATCTTACGAAGGTCCAGCCAGCGTCTGGTAAATCTAAAAGAGTCCATTGGCCAGCGTCCATGGAATTTGTTTCATTTTGAAAAGCAAATACAACTTACACTAACAATAACACAAATATAAAAGTTGAACTTCCTGCATATGAAATTAAAGTCATTTTAAATTTCGCTCCTTTTGCAAATCGCTGGAAGGGGAGTGATGTGGCGAACGTGAACGTTACATATTTTGAAATACCAATCTAAATTTAATTTATTGTATTGATGTGTGAGACTGGTCAGTAGTTTTATATTAGAATCAGTTTTACTGTAGTTCTTGTTAAAGTATATTTTCAATCGAAGTAGTAAAAATATTGTAGTAGCTTGGAAATAGTTTTTGTTTGAGAAAAAATAGTTTAGTTTAGAAAGCGAACAATTGTAATTCGGGCGGAATATTTTTTTTTCACTAGAAGTTTTATTTAAAATAAATAATTCAACAACTCAAAGCAATTATCTTTTTATTTCCTTGCGAACAAGTAGTGAGTCCCATTGGATACACTACACAAGAATACGATCGAGACCTTCTCAATCTTCTGGAGAACACTCAGAAGTCTGAACGTTTGGCCATGCGACGAGATTGTTCTCGCTTTTGCAAGGTTTGTATCCCGTGCCAGCGAGTTAAGATTCATAGGCATGCCAACACGCCTATTTCAAAGTATTCAATGCCAAGTGGGCGTTTCGCGCATATCAATATAGACCTCAGGACCATTACCCTCGTCAAAAGGTAATTCTTACTGTCCTACATGTATCGATGGAAGCACTCGTTGCCCTAAAGCTTTTCCACTTCCGGATAGGATTGCAGCTACGGTAGCAAGAGCCCTGATTGACGATTGGATATCCGTATTCGGAGTTCCAGCTCGCATACTAACTGATCTCGGACTGACATTTCGAGTCGGAACTGTTCGATAAATTTATGCGAACTCTTTGAATCTCACACCTTCGCACTACACCTTATCATCCCCAAGCCAATGGAATAATCGAGAGGTGACATCGGTCATTAACCCTTAATTACTCGCATGGGGTCATAGCATTTTCGGATTAAAAAATTAAGCACTTGGCGCGGCCCGATTCCCCCCGCGCTCTCGGTAGCTTCATAACTCGCGTCTAAGTTTGTGTTTTAGTTGCGACCAAGTCACGGGAGTGGAAGGACACGTTGCTGCGCTATTGAGTGGTGACCCCATGCGAGTAATTGCGTTACTTTTTTGGAAGAGGTAAGTTTTTTATTTTATGTATTTTTTTTGTGTATTATGAATTATGAAAAAAACGTCTGATGGAAGTGCATGAGTTGGAAAATCGCGTCCCACCAACCACTGCAAAACGTGAACGTTGTAATAGCTGCCCGCGGAAATGCGATCGCAAAGTACCAACAAAATGCAAGAATTGTACAAGATTTGTGTGCAATGATCACTCTGAAATATACTGTCAACAGTGTAACAAGAGTGATTCGGAGAGTTCCTAAAAAATAGTAATTCATGTTATTACTTATAGATATTACAGAATAAACAAAGCACTTTAATAATAAAATAGTTTCATTTACTTATATATTTCAATATATATTAAAAACTACTCATACTATTTGGGGTCATCTGTGACCCCATGCGAGCAGTTATGTAATGTTCTTTGTGCGAGTAGTTAAGGGTTAAAGATAGCTATAATGTGCTACGCAATCGTGGAGTGATGTTTTGCCTTTGGTACTTTCGGGCCTGTGATGCGCCGTTCGAGAGCAACTCGCACACATATTGTAGTAGGGGAGCCCGGGATGCTAAATTTGCAGTTACTAAAGCGTCATGGGGACTTATTGGATTGTGAAGTTTACGTTCTAAAACGAAAAAAAGTTTATGTCAAGTTTTCCATTTTAGTGGGGCAAAGAGCGTGTAAGAATTGTCAAAAATGTAAAAAATAACAGTCACATAAAAATACTCGAGCGCATCAGACATTTATAGAGTATACGCGCTTTGTCTTTCTGATAACCAATAGATATAAATCTGACGTTTAACTAAAGGCAGGTGGGCGTAAAGAAAGGTTGAAAAAAAAAAAAAAAAAAAGTTATTCGAGCGTGTCAGATATTCAAGGTTAATGTAAAGTGAACTCAAAAAAGTGTCCTATTTAAATGACTGACGATTTAAACGTGGCCAAAAGTCATGGCTGATTTTTAAAAATGTAAAAAAAAAATGTGACCTTGAGATACTCGAGCGCGTCAGATTTTTATGCAGAGGGATCAACTTGATGTCTTCGTCCTCCAGGATGATAATCTGACAATTATATGGAGGGGTACTGTTAATCTGACAATTTTAAAATAACAATTTTTTGTCGTTTCTATTTTTTATTACTGGATGTAATAAAAAAAATATGTACACATATATAAAATACACATTTTACACTTACATCACTCATTAGTGTAATGGATATAAAACTGATCGCATTAAATTCACAAAATAATTTCAAAACACGTGCTCGATGTCAAAACACAAAAAACAAATCAAAGCGTCTAGCATCTACCAAAAAGGTGCACACTATATTGATATTGATATATTGATACTATTGTGATCAGCTGAGATGGCGTAATGCCGCCAGAAGCTATAGTGGGGTCGGTGCGAGAGAGTAAGAGTTTAGGAAAGAGTGAGAGAGAAGTGAGGCGCGGAGTGGGGAGTACACAGCTCTCAGCATCTGTACGCTTCATCTTTTATTGACGATTTTACCTAAATTGCCCCATGAAAATTGTCAGATTATATGTTTTCCGTAATCCTGATAGGATTACCTTCAAAATGAAAAAAAAGTCAATCGCGCTCGAGTATTTCAAGGTGTCTTTTTTTTTTTACATATTTGTGACTCGCCTATTTCCTTATGTCACGCTCAAATTGTCAGATTATTGAAATATACACTTTTCTGGATGTATTTAACTTATCTTCTCTTAATCTGACGCGCTCGAGTTTTTCTGAGGATCGATTTTTTTTTACTAATCTGACGGGTTGCCCTCAACGTACGCCCCTACATTAAGGGTTCATATATGGTAGGAGTACATTACAGGGTGCAAGGTTTCTCCCCATATGATTTTCTGACGCGCTCGAGTAACTCCCAAAATCCCCGCTTGGGCTCCCCTACTATTGTATTCTTAAGCGTACACCCATTGTTTAGTGTAATCTTTAAAATAATAAGTATTTTTAATGGAAAGCCGAACCGGCACGGAAAAATCCCCACATACACATATTTGCTTTTTTTCGTTCTTATGATTGTATTTGTAACGTCATATGACGATGATGATGATGATGATCTGTTGATAATGGTAAATAAAATAAATGAGTTATCCTATCCAACACAAGTTTCATTTAAATTCGTAAAAAATCGGTCCTTCACACCTTAAATCGAAATTGAAAATTTGAAGTAGGTGAACCCACAAAATAATAGGTTTTTTCAGAGTCGTTAACGTTGATCAAGAGACCACGTGGAATCCATTGTTCAGACCTTAATGAAACACCCTGTATGTGTAGATTGAATTTAACTAGACAACAACATTTCCTAATATTGGCTGTATTACAACGAATAAAATATTTAGTTATTATATTATACTTCAAATATATACGTCTATTTAGGTAAGCAATTTTATAGTAACTTAATGATTAATATTTTTCAGAAATGCCAAATAATTCATTCTACCGATCGGGATCCGATTAACTTCTCCAAAGCATTATCGAGGGCAATGCTGGCAATTCCAAAGAAATTAACTGTTCCAAAGTGTGAAGGCCATTATGTTAATGATACTTTGAATATAATCACTCCTGCGGAATACGAAGATTATCTGAGTCCCAATGTTCCAAATTTCTATCGGATCAGCGCTCATCAGTTAATTGGTTTGCATGAACTTCGAATTCAGTTCATAAGTGCTGGATACGGCGATTTCACTGTGTGCAAATCGAGAAATTCTGCAGAATTGCAGTGTCAGAGCACCGTAGGAAAAGACGTCATTTGGTTCAATTTTACGCAACTGTGCGATCCGGTACATTTGGAACTTTGCTCCAGTCTTACCTTTCGAGTGGAAATGGACTCCTCCCAGATGAAATGTTCGGGTATGTACTTACTTATCAAATTATTTATTATATCCTGGACAAACTATAAAATTTGAACTAGTCCCATTGCTGACCTGGTTTGAACATCCTCCCTTTGAGCTAGCTCAAACTTTAACTGTATACCTTTTCCCGCTCTCAGTACCAGTAATAAAATATGTAATTACAAATTTGAGCAATACGAGCTTAGTTGCGAAAAATATACGATCTACTAGCGCAACAAATTCAAATATATATGTATGTACATATCACGAAATGAAAATATCCTCCTCTTTTCCCAAACCCCATCATTTACAAATATGACCTATTTAGATATCGAGTCGATACATACGTAAGACAAAATTTGAGCAAAATTAAAGAAATGTGACTACAACACTGGATTAATATTAATATTACAATTAATTTCGAGAATTTTTTGAATTTTTTAAATATTAGATCTGTCTTGACTTGAATTTAAAAGGAAATTGTTTGTAAGAAACGCGTTCAATAGCGTGGGTAGATAACGGCATATGTGTGGGTGGAATTCACCTACAAACACGACAACATGGTATTGTCATCGAAGTTAAACATATGTGCAAAATCTCATGTCATAATTTTAGCAAAGATAGAAATATGAAAATTTTGTGCTGCAAGATGTGACATACAACACAAGTTAAATAAAAATGTTTAATAAATGAGTCCAATATCAATGAGGGTGAATTGTTACAAGCTTTTATTTAGCTTGCATTGTTTGTATGTACGGTATGCGTCTGTCCGGCGCCCACTTAACAAAAGCATGTCGGAGTTGACCCCCTTCCCGTTATCTGATTACACTCAAACCGACTTTCCGAATTTAAAAATTCAAGATGGCGAAATGTCAAATTGTAAATGTATGTGTTTCCACCAAAATTGGTACTTGGGGGTTTTCGAGGTCATTGATTTCAAACCGACTGTCAGAATTTACAAATTCAAGATAGCGGACTGTCAAATTTTAAATCTTATTGACCCTTAGCACAAGCTCAAGCAGCGTTGTGTGCATGTGGCTATATCATCACTTGATTCTTGTTAGTAAACCGAGCCACACACATCATGCTAAACATAAAAGATGCAAAGAAATCAGGAAAGTTATTAGAAAAAGATTAATCAAACGGAACACCCGAGATTGATAGGTACGGAAGTCGAGTAGCAATGTTTTTAGTTTACTTTTACTTACATAAGTATATTAACATTAAACAGTTCCCCATGCTTATTAACAATAATGCATATGCGATTAGTAACCTCAAATATACCATAATTTGTTCTGTTATGCTTGGTTTCAAGAAGACTCGAATATCTTAAATTAAATTTCATTTTAAGAGAAGGTGAGTCAATATTATCAGTCAAAAGCTGGTGCGAAAATACAATATCCGCAACTTCACGGGGTTATGCAACGAATGCATATCAAGAAGGAGTAGACGGTTATTGTATGGAGGGAGAGAAACTGGATCGGCCCAAGGCAGGAATCTGAGAAATTTCCGGTGGACTTATTCAATATTATTAATATTGACTTGGTAGTGAGGAGACAACATTTGGCTCACATACTCAAGAATGGGTCTCACTAGAGAAAAATATAATTGCTTATATGTATATACATAGTAACGACACAAAACTTACGTGATCATCTCTTTACAAACCCTAATACAGAACAGGCCCTTGCAATTATAGAGTTGATGATCTCAGGAAACGCAAGCTTGCTATCGAGGATGACACTCAAGTCACGAACAGATTTGGTGCGTCGAAGAATACACCCTAAAAGACTGTATTCAAAGTCAAGAGAATTGCTTCCGTGACAGAATTAGATGACTTCGCACTTGTTGACATTAAGTTCCAAGTTGTTGTAAGCACACCAGCAGTGAAAAATATTCAGGTCTCTTTGAACCAAATGACAATCGCCTATATTCTTAGTATATCAGAATATCTTCATATCGTCTGCATACATAAGAATTTTGCATCCCTTTAGAAGGTGTGTGATATCATCAAAACCTAGAATAAAAAGGAGAGGACCCAAATGACTACCCTGAGGAACACCCGAGGTAGTTAAAATTGCTCTAAAATAAGCTCTGCGAATGACAACTTCGTAAGATCTGTTGAGCAGATAGGAGCGAAACCAGTTCAAGAAATACGATGGGAACCCCATATTCTTCGGTTTAAGTGTTATAATAGAATATTAACTTATCGAATGTTTTGCTGAAATCTGTGTAAATATAGTCAGTTTGCAAAGCTTAGCTTATACAGTAAATTGGGTAAATTGAAATCCTCCAATAACATGAGTTCACCAGAAGGGTTCATTAAATTTGAGACATATTCATGACTTCTATTATCAGGAGTGTTGATCATATCCGGAGGGATACATATAACAAGAAATTAAAAACAATTTTTTTTTTGAGAAAAATACGTTTTCAGAACTATGAGTTCAACGTCAGTAGAATCTGGTGAGTCAGGGAGTGGAATGGAGTCACAGACAAGCAAGTTTTTACAAGCTATAAGAACATCTACTCCTCTAGCTTCAGAATTTGAATTTGTATATCTATCACGACGAAAAACTTGGTAGGACGAGTCAAAAAGCTCGGCATCGCAAAAACCGTTATGTAACCAAGTTTCGGTAAGAGCAATGATATCACAGTCGCTAGCACTAAATACTTGAAAAGAAATCTCGTTTTGGTTCTTAAATCCCTAACATTTTGATAGTATAGGGAAATCGTCTCAGGGCAATTTAGTTATTTGAAACTGACGGATTTTTACTGGCAGCTATGGAAGTAATCTTTTCCCTATGTCTTTTTTGGGTTGTAGGTATTATATATTATTTTCCCCCTGTTTACCTTCAATTGCATTGTCAGGCCAGAATTGAGGCAAAGATATTACATCAAAAAGCTGCTGCGGAACAATCAGTTCAAAAGAAGCTACTGCGCCGTTAGGCTTAGTTTTATTTACATGAATGCATTTAAATTGTGGCATTACAGGAACTTTGCATTTACTTTTTACAAAATTAACAATATCTTCAGGCTTGGTCGATGGCTCAAATCGAGATATGAAAAGTTGCCGGGGTACTTGGACAATCTTGAGAAGATGAGGAGAATTATTTTTAACTTCTGGATGCTCAGAAACCTTAGCCGGCCGTTTAAGAGACGATTGATTCCAAGCCCCCTTTTTTACTTTCTTAAGTTTCAACTCAGTGTTAGAAGATGGGGAAACAGCAATAGAGTGATCTATGGTAGATGCACGTGCAAATTTACAACGTATCCGGCATTTTTCTGGGTGAGGTAGACAATAATTAAAGGGGTTGGAGATGACGGATATGATGTTCCGATGTTTTCTGTCGACACAGCATGATTGGAGTTATCACAGTCCACAGTGGTCGAAGGAGTTGGGTTTAAACTATGTGAAGTCAACAACCGCACTGGGATTATCGCAGTGAACAGTGATCAAAGATTTATTTAAGGATTAACTTGCCGCTTGTTTAAATAGAGAGAAACTTATGTCAAGATGAGCGTGTCGGAAAGGGTGGGAAGATACACAGCGAAGAAGAGGACTAACCGGCGATGGAAAGACCGGGGCTATGTGTATGATACAGAATTTGTAGAACTTGTAAGGTGTGGTTGAATCCAACAAAGTGAAATAAACTTTAGTACAAATACATATTTTTGTATCAATTTTGATTAAGTGATGTAAAAGCTTGGTGCCAATTATTATAATATAATTTACATAAATGAGTTCAACGTCATATATCATAAAAATCCGATTATTAATTTACAGGGTGCGACTTAAAATTTAGCAACTATTATAAATGTATTTTATTATTGATCGTTTCGACTTGTATGTATATTTTCTTTAGGAATATTGCAAACACTAGGTAGTACGAACTTAAAGCGCTAAACTATTACATTGAAAATATATACATACATGTACAGGGTGGTGCCAAAGTTAATCGCATGTAAAAAGTGTATTTTTGACTCATAATATACATATCTACAATACAATGTACATGCAAGGTTCAAATAGACATGAAAATAATGATTCGGAGTTAATCAATTTTAGGTCGGCTTATTTGAAGTCTATTCAAAAATTTTAGAATTAACTTGACCTACAGCCATATAATCACTTAAGTTTTAAATTTAATTGTGGTGCAATTTAAAAAATTTCTTATTTTTTTAATTATTTTTTTCCAGAAAACGATTGTCGGTATCCAGACCAAGTGCGGTTCCTCATTCGACCAGAAAACGCTGAATGTAGAAGTGGAGCCATTTGTATGTTGCCTCAAAATGCTTTGTTGTTTATTTTACTTTGTGTTTTCTTGCTTAAGTTCCTTTTATAATTAATTGTAAATAATAAAAATTTTTTTATTGTTGAATATTTTTAAAATTATAATTTCTTAAGGTGGTATTATAATTTTTTTAATAATATATTCTGAAGCATCATTTTTATGGGAATTATATTTAATTCCTTAGTAGCATATTTTTTTTATATTTCCATTTGATTGATTTACATTACATGGATCGGGCTCAAAGGCCCCTAACATACATTACTACAACCCTTAAGGCTAGAAAATAGGGGGATCACTTAGGCACCAGTGTGCTCCGGGGATATTTTTGTCACGTGGATTGTTATACTTGCTAAACTGTGTATCTTTTTTTAATATACCTCTTCAAGTCTTTGGAAAGCTGGTAAGCCAAGGATACTGCTATTAAAACGGTGAGTATGGTGAGGATGATTTCCATTTTCTCGGACTCCACTGCGACGGGGTTGATGACGCTGGTGTTGATGACCCCTCCGGTGTAGTCTACTTTCTTTGTTTGATGGTTTCCCAACCTTAAATTGGCAAAGGTTTTTACTGGGTTGCATTTACGCTTTTTAGGCTGAAGGCGATCTGCTCGGTGTTATTTTCGTTGAGCTTTATTCCTCATTGCTTGGTTCAGCTCATTATTTTATTGAAATTAGCCTATATCTCTCTAGTTGCCGTTTGTGAGTTTGAGTGGGCAAACATAATTGCTGTATCGTCAGCGAAAGTAGTTGTGAGTATTTCGTTGCTTGTGGGGATATCTGCTGTAGAGTGTGCAGTAGCGGTCCAAGGACGATGCCTTGTGGTACTCCTGCTCTGATTGAGTAGGTTTTACTGAGGCTATATGAATGCACTTTGTGTATATTTTTTCCTTCTTTATGGATGACAAAGATTTTTGCTTTCTTCCATTGTTTGGGAAAGTATCCGACTTTAAGTATCGCGTTGAAGATGTATTGTAGCCCCAGTTTCCCTTCTATTGGTAGGGCTTTTATTTGATTGCCGGTAATTTGGTCCCCTGGCGCTTTTTTATTTGCATATAAAAGCTCGATTTGAAAATATGGTACCTTTTATTTTAATTAAATATATTTTCAACGGGAACTCTACCCTTCTCTAAAAACAGATAATTGTACAATAATAATAATATAAATAATAATATAATTGTACCCCATTAACAGGTGGTTTGATGTGGTCCCTTCACTCCATACTTAACGGGATGATTCTTTAATGAAAAACCACGACCCTGCGACCTCAAGTAAAAATTGGATATAGTTTAGTCTTGCTTGTGTCTTGCTTTCAATTAAAAAAAAAACCAAAAGAGAATAACCATTATAAATTTATTTAATTTTATGGGAGAATCTAATTCTATTTTGTATTGAATTTAAAGTGATTTGTATTTACTTTTACTATAATTATTAAACTGAACCATAAAAAGGTAAATCACATGTTTGCCGACAAATGATAGATACTAGTATGAAAAGCAATCGGTGATTTAACTCAAATTTTGTAAAATTGGGTAAAACGAAATGTGCTGTAAAGAGTTTAATTTGTCCATCCGTCAAGTTAACAGGCACTTTCAAATAAAATGTTTTTACCTGTTTTACTCTTAAAAAACTTAGAGTTAACACAAACATATTGCTAGTGCATTCTTGCGTATTCCAAGTTTTTAGGTAAAACCCCAACAATAATGTAGACAAACTTTAGGGGACAACATTTCGGAAAAACAACTAGGGACTTTGGTAAATAACCTAAAAATACTACAAAAATGTTATATATGGAGCTAAGGTAAAATTACTAAAAACTTCGGTAAACAGCATGCCCGTTTCATACAACTTAACCATTGCTTCTTATAGCACAAGAGGAGCAGCGCCAGAACCTTTACAACTTCGATAGTCAGAACAAAGGACTTCACGACTTTTTTCGAAGCTGTCGAGATCAAGCCACAGCTGCAACTAATTTGTCGCCAGAACGAAATTGCAAACGTCGTAAGATTCTCTATTTTATGTTTTTTAGAGCGGGATTTTTCTTTTCTTCGTATTAAAAGCAATTGCAGAACCGCGGCAGGAACTCTTGTTTGTATTTAAAGAGCATTTAGTCCTCCTGATTTGCCATACCTATATATTTTATTAATTACGTAATTGCGTAAATTTTACTGGTCTTGAAGATTGTATAATGTTTTGCAATATTGGTTTGCATTAGCATATACCATATGTTTTTGTTGTAGACACGGACCTAATTTGCTGTTAGCTTAAATTAAACACTCCTAAAGGAGTGCCAAACAATTTCGCGGTGAAGATGTTCTGAAATAATATTGCCATTTTGTTTTTAAGCATACGAAAACATTATTTATCTATGTATCTTTTTCTCTGTAGTTTTTCCAATAATTTTGTAGGTCCCCTTTTTTGATGTCAAAACTGAGAAAAAGGTGAATGGTTACTACAACTATTTTCGTCAGTAAAAACTGAAATAGTTGTAATCATTTTTATTTTAATAATACAAACTTACTAAATTTGAAATGAAATAAAATTCTACATACATGAACAAGTAAACGGGAAAAAATTTTTTTTTAAGAAAAGGTTTTATTTAAAAGGGGACGTTGGGTTTCGTATTCTACTCGTCAAATCCTTTCATTTGATTCCCATATCAAGGGGGTTGTAAAGAAAAAATATATTGGATTTAGAAAGATGTTATACATATGTATATGCTATATTGTATTCTCTCGAGACTTATACAGGGTTTCCCAATAAGAACGTCTGAACTTAATTTGAATAAAACACACAATTTTCGAGCAAAAATGGTTCTGATTGCTTTATTTGAAAGATAATTTTATGCGATTTATGATTTGAATAAAATATCGGCCAAATGGCCACCGCGGCTCTTCTTGCACACGCCAGTTTTCGATGACTCTGTGCAACATTTCGGCCGGTATCTCAGCTATGGCTTGACGAATATTGGCTTCCAATGCCTAAAGAGTTGTAGGATGGTTACTGTAAACCTTCGACTTAATGTGGCCCCAAAGGAAATAATCCACAAGCGTTAGATCACATGATCTAAGCGGCCAAGCGATGGGACCATTTCTGGAAATTAACGACTACCCAACTTACTGCGCAATAAGTCTATGTTAAGTCGGGAAGTGTGAGGCGGTGCACCGTCTTGTTGGAAATAAAGGTCGACCGCATCAATTTCATCAAATTTCGGGAAAAAAAAATCGGTTAACATCGTGTTATAGCGGTTGCTATTAATGGTAACGGCATCTCCTGCCTCATTTCGAAAGAAATAAGGTCCGATGATTTCGCCATACCATAATCCACACCAAACGGTCAATTTTTGTGGATGCAATGGTGATTCATGAACCACTCGTGGATTTGACTCACTCCAATAGCGGCAATTTTGCTTGTTGACGAATCCATTAAGCCGGAAATGAGCCTCATCTGAGAAGATGATTTTGGGATGAAAATCGCCGTCGGCTTCCAACATTTCCAGTGACCAATCAGCGAATTGACGACGAATGTGATGGTCGGTTGGCTTGAGTTCTTGTGCCAATACCATCTTATAAGGATGCAGACCCAAATCCAATCGCAAAATTCGCCAAGTTGTCATCCTGGAGAGCCCCAACTCTTGAGAACGGCGCGGAACAGACGCATTTGAGTTTTCACGAACACTGGCTTGAACGGCGGCAATATTTTGTTCACTTCGGTCATTTATTTGTCTTACAGGCACCTTTGTATCGTGAAGAGTGAATTCACTTTCAAATTTTGTTATTATGCGTCTTATAGCGCGCCCAGAAGGAGCATTATGACGATCGTTTTTTGCACGAAGCGTTCTTACAGTACCGACAAGAGAATGCGAATTTGCGTAATAATTTTGGACAATTTCCAAGCATTGGATCAAAGTGAAACGTGTCATGATGAAATCGCAAACCTTACTGAACATAACTGCATAGACCTGTCAAAAAACCATAAACAAAAATGGCCGCCACGAGCTATCAAAACCAGGTCATCCCTATTGGAAAACCCTTTATATGAAAGTGTGCATAATTTCAGCCAGTTCGGATAACAGAAAATGGTTCAAAATTGACTTGCAAGATTCCAAGCAGAGACGGAACGAAGTCGGCAGAAGCGAAGCTTCTATGCATTTTTCGGTGGGAGTTTAACTTCGCCCTCCATTAGCGCACGCCTACACTACTGTCTCGAACACACACATACTCTCTCTCACAATCTGTCTCTCTTTTGAACTCTCCCTCGCTCTGCGCGCGCACGTTCTATCCGCGCTGGCTTAGCTGGTGCTCACGAAGTTAACAGTGATGGTGACGATCACGTATTTTCTGAATTTACTCCCCGGCGGCCGAGCGCGGAAGGACGCTATAGAAGCTTCGCAAGTTTGTTGAAGTAGATCAGAATAGTTCGCTTTAATATGGACAAAAGTAAAATAAAAATAATATTACTAAAATTTCACACTAATAATACGGGAGCCCGACAGGGGATTTTGGGATTTACTCAAGCGCGGCAGATTAACATATGGGGGGATACCTTGCACCCTGTTGAGTACCTCTATATAAGGCCGCGCATGTAGGGCAGCCGATCAGAATATCGATAGCTGGAAATACTCGAGCGCATCAGATTAAGGTATGGTGGGTTAATTACATGCTGAAAAGTGTGCATTTTAATAATCTGACGATTTGAGCGTGACGTAAGGGAGTGGGAGGGTTACAAACTTGCAAAAAAAAAAACCTCACCTCGACATTCTCGAGCGCGGTCGAATGTTTTTTTATTTTGAATGGAATAATTCAAGGATAACGGGAAAAACATATTATCTGCCGATTTCGACAAGCCGTAGTAACAAAAATAAAAAAATGCAAGACGGTTTTGGAATATCGTCGGAGCAAACCAACCCTCAGGAAATCATGGATAACGTACGATAGTGTTGAATTTCCAGCTGAAACATCAACAGAATTTTTTCTAACTGTCATATTAAGAAAATCCCTCCAAATAATCGTCAGATTATGGACCAGCACGACCAGGACATCAAGCTGAACCGTCTGTATGAAAATCTGACGCGCTCGAGTATTTCAAAATAGCGTTTTTTTTTGCATTTTCGAAAAGTCGCCACGAACTTGCGTCACATCCGAATCGTCACTCTTTTGAATGGGAGCTTCGTTCGAGATCACTTAACATCCCCTCTGAATATCTGACGCGCTCGAGTAAATTTTCTTTCCCCATTTTCCCATTTTTAACCCTTCCGTATGGCCGCCCCCACCATCCAAACCGGCAGATTAATATACCTCCGTTATCAGAGACTCGTGGGGCATATACACTATCAATATCTGACGCACTCGAGTATTTCCATGTGAATGTTGTTTTTTACATTGTTGAAATTTTGTAGTCGCTCCCCTCACCGGTGAAAGGGTACACATGATATAACCTGTTTTTCTTTCTACCATCTAACCTTCAAAATCCAATAGGTCCCCACGACGCTCGAGTATATCCCCATTTAGCATCGTGGGATCCCTTACTATAAAAACCTCTAACTATTTAAATGTAGTCACAAGAATCTCTAGTCGTCAGTAGAAATAACAAATTATTTTTATTCTTTTACTATTTTTCCAAGTTGAATAGAATACTATCATGCTATATGTGATATTTATTCATAAAAAATTCCAAGCGCCGGCCGGGTGGCATAGTTGGCTGAGAGTGTGCCATTCCGGGGCCTAGTTCCCAAGTACGCGAAATAGAAAGCAGGATTGGAATTAATTTTAGAAAATAATCTATATTTATAAAAAACATTAAATATTTTTTTAAATACTAAAGTGAATTTGCTATGATATATTAGTTAAGATATTGGTATTTATAGCTACTTTTGGCAGCACTTTTTAGCACTAAGCGAGTTATGCGATTCAATTGACGACATCTAAACCTGGTTTTGCTATAACCCGAACTGTTCTTTGAAACCACACTCTGCTACAACACACAAGTAGTAAGGTGACCACCTCCCCTTTAAAATTTCATTACGCGCATAAGGAATAGCATAAACGGAAGTGTGGTGAGCATCCCACCGGAGTGGTTTTCTGCAAGACGGTTCTCATTGGTGGTAAGAAATGTTTAAGGGGTAAGGTGGATAGACGCGTCCTTGTCATGACTATTCCGAGCTAAACATAAGAAGGTTGAGCTTTGTTTTTGGGGGAGGTTGGGTGGAGTATGAGAGCTGGAGTGGTCTGTGGAAGAGATAGGGGTAAAAAGCAGGTTTTGGAAAGAGTCGGTAAGGTTTAGAGGTTATGTTTAGCGAATGGGAAGAGTTATGCTATGAGTGGCTTCAGATGCTAAAGCCGAAGAAAACAAAGAGGTAAAGAGATGCGGTGATCGAGCATGTTTAGGGTCCGAGGAGTTATGAGAGGCTTCAGATGTTAAAAATAAGCGGTAAACAGATGCAGTGAGATTAAGACCTAAAAGAAAAGATGCGGTGGTCGGATTGGGCCAATTCAGCGTGACGGCCGCTGGTAAAAAAGAGCAAAACGAAACGCGGTGAACGGGCTTTACGGCGATCAGGATAAGAAGTGTTTGAGAAGAATGGCGAAGGGATTCTTGCAGTGCTACTGCTGACAATCAATATAAAGAAAAATCAAAGATGCGGACAGCAAAAAACAAGTTCGTGAGCAGAGATAACTTTTCTGACAAGACCACGTGGTTCTCGGTGATGCTGTGCACAACATGGTTCACTGAAAGGGTCAACGTTATGTTATGGAGGAGAAGCCGCGTAACATTGTGGGATGTGGGTTAATAGGTAACATGCGAAATAAAAGACGAGAACTCATAAGATACGTTTATTTTTATTTATCACGAGCTATTACAAGCAGTTTGTCTTTAAATTTTTAGAAATCAAATTTTTATTCACACATCCAAAGAAAAGTCGATTGTTAAAAATTAAAAGAAATTTGTATTATGTATGTACCTTTATATTTTCCGTGCAAACTGTTCGTAAAAAGTAATGCATTTCACAGTCCCCGGCATATTCACGCGGTGGCGGTATGCTTAGCGGTGGCAGCGGTGGCAGCGGCGGTGTACAGCTTTTCACACTGACGCGGTGGCGGTAAAATTTTGTTTTGTTAGCACAATCTTAGTACTCATTTCTAGTTACTGGCTTCATTATGTTTCTTCTGTGGAAAATGTCGTTAGAAGTAGAAGTGTTACTTTTAGTAACATTACCTGAAGACGAAGGAGAAAATTCTTCCAGGTTAATATATGTATTTTGCATTTAAAAAATAATCAATTTGCCTTTCCTCGTACATTTTTATATTCGCAATTACCCATGTCAAATAAAATTGGATGCAATTTGACATTTTTAATATATATTTGCACATATTTGTCTTTAGCCGATCAGATTCACGCTTTAAGATCACCATTGTGACTGTAAGAAAGGGTGTTTATAGAACGTCTTTTATATTAAACTCCTGCACTTCCGCATCCATAAATGTTTTTGGTCTTTCAAATCAAAATCACCACTTTTAAATTTTCGAAACCACGTCTCACATGTTTTTATGCTTGGAGCATGCTCTCCGTAAGTTTCTACCAGCAAACGATGACTTTCAACAGCAGGGGCGTACGCAGGGGGGGGTGTTCGGGGTTCAAACCCCCCCCGAAATCGGATGAAAAATTTCCAAAAATTAAAACTTTTCCTATTAATATTTTTCCCATGTTTTTATTCCAATTATTTAATGGGCGAGGAGAGGTTGAATGGTTTGGCTTTGTTAAATGTTCATCGAGACATAAAAGTGCAATGCGAAAGAATTATCGATATGATGGCCAAAGAATCGAGAAGGATGGACCTGCTTTTATAAATCAGTATATTATTCTCTGTGAATGAAAAATTTATATAATGGATAATTATTAATACATCAGTATTGCTTAACTTATAAATTATTCAAATAAATCAATATTTTATGTGCAAATATCATTGACACGTGTTTCATACAAATATTTTTCTATAACCCCCCCCCCCCCCCCCCCCCCCGAAATTTATTTCTGCGTACGCCCCTGTTCAACAGCCTTTTTCTTTTGATGAAATAAGAAAAGCAATGCGCCGCAAATGCTCTTTCAGGTACGAAATTCGACATATTCACAGAACTGTAACACTATGAGGCTATTATTTGCGGAATAAAACTTTTGTTATTTTTGAAGCTTAACGACAATAGGGGCCGTCCTTAAATTACGTAACGCTAAATTCGATGATTTTTGATACCCCCCCACCCCCCTGTAACGGATCCGTAACGGGAAACCAAACCCCCCCTGAAAAATTTAAGGTTAAGTTATTTTGGCAACGGCATAAACGCGGCGATTTTTCCCTACTTTTTTCATTTTGTAAACAATTGGGTTTGTCAATTGCCAATCATAATTTCTTATTTTTGGACCAATCAGATTCGTCACATTGTTTTGAGGGTAGGGGCACCTTTATCGGTGCACCTTCGAGGTACAACTGAGCGATAATCCGAAAACAATGCCCAAATAGGATGAAATTTTCTAAAAGCGATTAAAAATAGAACAATAGAAAGTTCTTTTATGATAATATTTTTACACAGAACATTCGAATTTCATAGATCCCACATAATTATCCCTTTTGTGTAGAATTCTTTGTATCTATTTTTAACCATTTATCATTTACAAATGACCATTTTCTGGAAAATGCTGTTCTTTCCACGGTAAAAATTTTTACAATGCGATTATACTAAAATATATTTTTCCCTTATGAGCTGAAAAAATATTTTTGGCGTTACGTAACTTTTAAAAAGAGACCCGCTCACCCCCCTGTAACGCTTCATAACGCTGCTACAGTCCCCCCCCCCCCCCCCCCCCCCCTCCGAGCGTTACGTAATTTAAGGACGGTCCCATAGAATAAAATAACATACTCGTATATGTATGTCAAATCATTTTATTCCGGTAAGGACTTTCCGGTACACCTGGTATAATATATTTTCTTATAGTTTTATTCAACTTTTTCGGTTTAACAAAGTTGCCTTTACTTATTTACTGGACGAGCTTTCTGATTGCTTTCAAGAAAGGACAATTTTAACTGCAATTCTGAATGCGATTAAATTAGCCCCCAGTTTAAGATTTTTCGCAGAAGGAGGCTATCAAAAAGGCGTTGGGCAAGATTTTCATGTCGCAATGTCCCAAAGTAGTGTGTCCTCCGCTTTATCCGAAGTATTTCGCTTGTTTGAGATAAAAATTTGCCCGCTTTGGATCAATGTAATAGTTAATGAGGATGAAATGAAGATGACTACACACCACTTTTTCCAATTATATGGGTTCCCTGGAGTTACCAGCTGTGTGGATGGTACCCATATAAAAATTATTCAGCCTGTTGAGAACGAGCATCTCTATTTGAATAGAAAAGAATTTCACAGTCTTAACACGATGATTGTAATGCCACAAATCACTTTTATAATATAAACACTAAAATGAAATATTTCTAGGTATGTGACCACAAAATGAAAATTTTATCAGTGGATGCTAGATTTGGAGGAGTCTCTCACGATTCGCATGTTTGGGATCTAAGCGATATTCATCGCCATCTTCGTATAAATAGAGGATTGAACTCAAGTAGTTGGCTTCTGGGTAGAATTATTACCTACACAAAAATGTACAACAATTAATTATTAAAATGTTTTTTGCAAGCGATTCCGGATACAGGCTATAACCCTGGCTTATTACCCTGTTTCAGAATGCAGATGTTGGGAGTATGTAGAGAAGCCCGATTTAATACTACGCAGTCCAGAGCTTGCAATATAGTGGAAAGAACAATCGGCTTATTAAAAAACCGATTCCGCTGTTTGCTTGGTGCTAGGCAAATTCATTGCACACCACTGAAAGCAGTTCAAATTGTAAACTTATGTGTAGCACTTCACAACATTTGTATACGATACAATGTATCCAATGTGGAACCAATGCATAGAGTCGGAGGAAGACGCCCACAACATTAAAAATGAAGAGAACGCTGATCAAGATTTTGCTGGAAAAAGAATAAGTCTGAACGCTATTTTTAAGTAAAAAGTAATATTAAAATTAAAACAAAAATAAAAACTCTTCATACTATATGTACTATATAACATATAAAACAAACATTTTCATTAAAAAACAAAACAAAAAACATAACAGTCTTAATATTGCGACACCTATTCACAGCTAGTGTTCCTTTCCATTAGCTGAATTTGTCTCTCCTTAATGTTTAATTTCTGTTGCTTAATTTGGATCTTACCCAAGTATCTTCTTTGGTTTGCAACTTCTATTTTCATCTTATTATTATTCTGTTCTTTTTGTAACTCCAGTTTTTCCCTTTTAATACTTAATTTCTGTTTTTCCACTTCCAACTTCTCTTTTTCAACGGCTAATTTCTCTTCTTCAATCTTGTAAATTTTTTTAAGCCATTTTGAGTTATCTTTTGTTGCACAATTAACTGACTCTAAGGAAGCATGATGTCAATCATTCTCTCTTCCATTGGAGAGAAATGACATATTTTGCAGGGACCTCCATCTGTCCCCGTAATTTGTGCTTTATTATTTCGTTTTTTTTTTTTTTATAAAAAAATTGAAATCGCTCCAAACCTAAAAATACATATTTTGAAACTCTGCTTCATTCTTTTTAATCATTCATACTTTCATCCATCCTTCAGCACTTCTTAAAGGAGGTCCCTTGACATTACATTCTGCTGCAATTTGCTGCCATAAATTTTTTGCTTTCCTTTTGCCTTCTGCAGAGTTAGCTATTCCATGAGCTATGTCTACATTTTTATCCATGTGATGAACAATTACAGTGGAACCTCTTTAACTCGAATCCCGTTAACGCGAAATCCTCTCTAAACAACGAAATTAATTATTCCCTTCCGTTGAAGTACAAAAAACCCTATAACTCGAATTATTTAGACGCTATAACTCGAACTGAATATGATTTCCCTGTGATGTACTATTCATACATATTACGCTCTGTAACTCGAACTACAAATCTACCGGACTCTACGTATATCGCGAAGAAGCAATATATAAACATTGCGGCCTCTGTAAATCGAAATTCTATCTGTAAGACTCTTTACTTCGAAGTAATTAAATTTGAATCATGACTCTATAACTTAAAGTATCATACATAGTACATATGCCTCTATGAGTCGAAATTGACAGTTTAAAAAGTCCTTATCTCGAAGTCCTCGATAAGTCGAAGATTCGTTAACTCGAAATTTGTAACTTTTCCCTTGAAGTTCGAGTTAAAGAGGCTGAAATATAGTGGTTTCATACTTTTTTTTTTGATCTATAATAATATTAAATTATCGAAGTCATGCACGCTTCAAATATATGTATGTATAGTATATAATACATACAAATTAAATTTGCATTTTTATGCACTACTTTAAATGTTAAAAATACTTACTGAATTTGTTCTGACATCTTGTCGACACAGAAGTCATGACTGAAATGCCATTGAAGCGAGAAACGGTTGCGACTGTTTCTTTTGGAAACGATTTCGTTTCTCGTAATACGAATTTGTCAATTTCATTTCGTTTCTCATAATAAGGCTCCTAGTTTCGTCGAATGTTGGTGAAGTCGAGAAGTTTATGCCTGGCAAAACTGATGGGGATGCGGTGTCTGACGGTCGAGATGGACGGCCTGATTTCTTGAACATCGAGCAGATCGAAAGGTCGAAACGGTCGAAAGACAGAACGATAATAGGAGATCAGAGAGGCCGAGAAACATCAGACCGGGGCAACGAGGTCGACCGAGGAGACTTTTCCAGCGAGATGTGCATCTTGAGACAACGGATTCATTTGAGCAGGTATTTTTGACTGAGCTTCCAATAAAATGGATAGATAATCCCAACTCGCTTTGGTCGAAGAGGTTCGTTCGATCAGCAGAAATGATACTGGGCTGTTGAAGGACCGACCTGTAGGGACTTCTGAAGGTGTTTTGTAGCGGTGGAAGGCTCGCCCAGGGCTTTGCTCAACGACCTGGGATTCACTTTATGGAAACTTTCGCGCTGTCGCTATACAGTTCCTCTGCGCTTTGGCAGCAAGATATAAAATTACCATTAGATAGTTTGCCGTAACTACTGCCTACTTGAATGGTGAACTACAGGAGAAGACTCTAATGGCGCAGCCTAAATATTTGAGGGTGATCTTGCAAATCATAGTTGACGGCGAAACTGATGATGAAATCAGAGGGAAGGCAGCGAATATGCTCGCAGATATTGGTAAGGGTGATAAGGAAGGCCACCTTAAAAAGTCTTTATAGATTGCAATAAGCAGGAAGACAGTGGCATGCCAGATTGCGCAAGATTCTTCTGGATTTTGATGCCAAGGCTTCAAATGGTTATCCGTGCTAGTACCATAGGGGTCAAGGGTAAGACATCATTCTGATAGCAGTGTATGTGGACGATATTGTGATCGCATCAAGAAACCAGAGACTTATAGATCAGCTGAGAAGGAAGTTATTTGAAAGCTTCGAAGTTAAGGATATAGGGTGCATCCGGTATTGTCTGGGAGTGGAGTTCAACCAGAGTAATCGGGGCGTCGTCCTGAATCAGCTGGGACATGCTGCTGATTTGCTGAGACGATTCAACATGATAGATGCTAATCCGGTGAGTACTCTAGTGGATACTAACACCAGATTAAGTAGAGGACCACAGTCTGAGCCGTTGGACGAGAATGTTCCTTACCGCGAACTTGTGGAAAGTTTGAGTTATTTAGCTTTGACTACGAGGCCGGACATCGGTTTTTTCGCCAGCTTCTTGGGGTATTGCAGTTGCTGGAGAAAGGCTCACTGGACCGCAACGAAGCGTGTCTTGCGGTACTTAAAGAGGACATCTACTCTCGGATTGATGTATAGGTACGGCTCATGCCAAACAGCTCGGGGTATTCGTCGACTCTGACTGGGATAATTGTCCCAATGATCGTCATTCCTACTCTGGGCATATTTTTATTTTGAGTGGGTGCCCAATTTCATGGGATTCTAAAAAACAACGGGCAGTTGTACTTTTGTCAAGCGTGGCTGAGTATATGGCCCTTACAAAAGGAGTCAATGAGCCGATTACTGGTCAGCATTTTTGAAGGAGTTGGGATTCGACAATTTGACGGACATAGAGGGCTATAAGGTCATTTTCGATGCACAGAGGCTCGCGGATAATCCCGTTTTTCATGCGAGAAGCAAGCATATAGACGTTCGTCATCACATCGTGCAATGATTTGGAGAACGGGCTTCTTAATGTTCTGCACGTTTCATCGGTCGACAATGCTGCGGATATGTTAACAAAAGCCCTTCCAAGCTCAAGGATTGAGAGGTGTGTCAACCTATGTGAAATGCAGGGGATTGACGACTGTTTGAGTTCGTCTGCGGAGAAGTGATGATCCATCGTATCGAGGGGAAGTGTTGAGCAGTACTTTGCCGTATGGCAGCACTTTTTATCATTAAGCAAGTTATGCGATCCGAGTGCCGACATCTAGAATCTGGCTCTGCTACAACACACGCGTTCATTTTTGCTTGTAACATATGTAGATATTAATAAAGTCCTTTAAGGGATCATCACAGTGTGAAATTTTAAAAAAATCTTTTTTTTTTTTTGTGCATTATCGGATAGTATACACTGTTATAAACATTCTCTTGAATTTTTAAATCAAAATTCGAATTATTTCGGTAACTACAGAATTTCTTAGAGAAAGGGAACGGAGCGTTAACACCTGCCTCGTCCGTCACTTCAAACTTTAAACGCGTTTTTCTCGAAATGGTATTTTTCAAAACTGTTTTACCTCTCGAAGGTAGAGTTTTCAAGCTATCCATTTCAAATTTTGACAGAACATTCTTCACGTCATTCTCTATCGTCCTTTTTTTTTTTTTTCTACATCTTCATATTTTTTTTACGAAAAACTGTCGAAAAAAAAGGCTAAATTCGATACATTTTGTTTAAACCGCCGCCATTTTGTCAAATTAAAAAAAAAAAAAAAAGCCTCCATAGCACCATAGCGGCTTTCCTACAGATTAATAATCTTTTTGAAATTTTTCTTTCAAAACAGGACTAAGGCCACGACCTTTCCGACTATGCAGGACCTTTTTTTTAAAGAACACTTTTAAAACATTTATTATACTATTATTAAATACAAAAATTAACCTAAAAAAAATTATTTTGTATTCTTTATCACTGCTTTGATTTGTAAAAAAAAACCAGACCGATTAGTTTATCCTAACCATAAAAAAAAAAATCGCGAAAATCAGTGATTTTTCGGAGGGTCACACTGTGATGATCCCTTAATGCTACGGCAGGTACAAATCGTATTTTTTTTTTTCTGAGTGAAGGAAGTTACGGCAGGACCGCGACAAGTAGCGGGTTAAGAGCTTTAGTTTAAGATTGTAATGCATTTAACTCGTTCAAAATGTTATTCAGTGTTTTAATTTTGAAATTTTCCGATCTTTCTATAAGCAGAGGGGATTCGGAACAATTCTGGAAGCATCTCAGCTTATTATTCTAATGGGGAATAAAAAGACCCATTTTACAGCAATAGAAACTGAATTTATTTCATTCTTTTCTTCATATATATAATCATCTCTTTCTTTATATACAAATAAATTCTGGTAACATTTATATATTACGCTTCTTTTCGTCAATGCTCTTCTCGCTAAATTACATGTTGGTTTTACAGGTTTTACATTTATCCAAA
The DNA here is from genome assembly GCA_963920795.1 of Eutolmus rufibarbis. Classification (NCBI taxonomy): domain Eukaryota; kingdom Metazoa; phylum Arthropoda; class Insecta; order Diptera; family Asilidae; genus Eutolmus; species Eutolmus rufibarbis. The sequence continues at coordinate 18,757,429 of OY987205.1, forward strand.
AGGTTGCATGTGTTCAGTTGATCTCACTTTAAGAATAACATAAAAATTTCTCTCTGCTTCTTCAAATATCGTTTACCTAAAAACGAATTCCGATTTATTTTCGTTTTATTGGTTTTATTCATTTTAAGTAATCATCATTAATCGTTGCTTGACCTCATTACAATTAGCTTAATACGATTATTTCATTTGACCGCGTTTTGTTTTGTGTCCATGTTCTTTTAATTATTTACTAAGTTGTGTGAAAATATTCTAGAATTCTTCAATTACTTTTGTTTTCCTTCATTCAGTATTCTTGTCCCGATCTGAAATTTGTTTTTATTTATTTTTTTATCTAAAATTGATTTCTATGATATTTTGCATTTCTACCAGTGCCCATTTTCGTTTTTTATAAAAGCTATCTATCGCTAGCTGTTGCAACCTGGAAAGGGTTCAAAGGTTAATCCTTTGGAATTTCATTGAAACAAAAAATGCTTCATACTAAAATCTTCTGTTCATAATTCGTAATTTTTATTTGAACCCTTAAGAAAGAATTTCAAGAATGTTACGCTAAGTTACGTGCGTCTGTTTTTTTATGTCTGGCATGCCAATTTCCAGAGATCAAAGAACTTATCCCTTTCTAAAAGACTGATTTTTTAGAGAAACTTCGCAAGTTTTGTATAAAAATGTGAGCCCAGTCGATTTAGCCGCAATTTTAGTATGATGTACTCTACAATAATAGACATGTAGTTGTCTCGTGAACTAAGCAATATGACAAAAGATTGTTTAGACAAAAGTCGACACTCTAGAGGTCAAATTAAAGGAAGATTTCAAGGTCAACTTGATTTTTATATACGAAAAAATTTCTTTTTTTTACTTCAGAATTAAAAGTGGGTAAAACGTTAAATTTAAATGTACTATCATGTCATGGGTTCAAATTGGCGCCTTACTTTTTGTTCTTATCAGATATGTCATTATACCAGTGTCAGCGTTACCCAGGATCAAGAGCGGGAGCTTTTAGGTATCTAATTTTATTGAAGTTTTTGCTTAAAATGAGTCTCCTTACTCAGTATTGATTATTATCATGAATTGCTCATTAAAAATTGTATGTATTGTATAATGATTTCCAATAATCTTACGCTGCGCAAACATTCCAAGTATTTTGTTGGTTTTGAGTTTTCCACCACACATATTAGCTTTTGATCAAGCGAAAATTTCAGCCAAATCGATTGGAACCACTTTTAAATATTTACAAAAGATGCGGGTCCTTTATTTAAGTAAGATATTTTATTATGGTGGGTTTGTTCTAGAGTTACTGTAATGTGATTAAATATGGTGAATTTAGCAGTAGTTAAAAGATACTCACTTAATAATAAGTAATACTGTGCAGCATATACACTCCTCGACAACTGGATAGCACACTACTTCAAAAACACGGTTTAGAGGTATTTTTGTATAGTAGGGCATACAATTTTTTGCAGTTAGGTATTCCATCCGTTGTTTAAAGGTAATTAGGAATTTTCTACCTCTCCTACCCCACTCACATTCTGGGAATTCCCAATTACTTCAAATTAGAGTGCGACAAGTGGATAGCACAAGCTATAAAAAACCCTAGTTTTTTGGATCCGGCATAATCCTAAGTTGCAGTTTGTAGTGAAATCATAAGCGGAGTGCGCGGTGAGGGGTGTTCCATAAGCCTAGTAGCGAAATACTTAGGCCGGAACCATAGAGTTGTTCAAAATTATTTGGCTAACCGCGAAAACTACGTGCGGAGGTACAAACCCTGCAAAAAATATGGCTTTTCTGTTAGAGATAAAAGGATTTTGTTACGAGAATCGTCGAATTCAGCGTCAAAAATAAGGGAAATTGCGACAACAGCTGACCTTACGAACGTGCAAAAGAAGCGGAGGACCTGCCAAAGCCGTTTAGTAGAAGCAGCACATCTTCAGAGGAAAAGGCTGAAGAGAAAACCTCGCCTTCAACAACGTTATTGTGAAGATCGATTCGCCTTCCCTAAGAGCCATATGGGTTGGAAGAAACGCTGGAAAGGTCATCTTTTCTGATGAAAAGGGGTTCTACCTTGATGGTCCTGACGGCTTCCGACACTATTTTCATGACCTAAGAAAGGACGAATTATTTTCAACATGGCGACAGCAAGGCGGAGTTGGCGTTATGGTCTGGGGAAGCATTAGGTATCGTCAACGGGCGAATATTCGTTTTGTGAGTAGCCGTATGAACAGCGATGATTACATCAAACTCGTAGACGAAGAGATCACCCATTTCACCAACAACCGGTTGGGAACAACTACATTTTTCAATAGGACAACATCGTAATTCAGACGGCTCGAAAACTTAAAGAATTCTTCGAGCGCAACGAAGTCCAAACGCTTGACTGGGGCCAGCGATTTCCCCTGATCTAAGCATAATTGAGAACGCGTGGGGGCATATTTCATGTATAGTGTACCTAGGAAGACTCCAGTATGCCAATGCTGAGCAGCTCAAGGATGCCATATATGCTGCGTGGGAAACGATGCCAAAAAATATGTTAAAAAGGTATTTAAATCATTAAAATCAAGAATTTTAGACGTAATTGAAAAGAAGGGTGGCCACACATATTATCAAAATAAAATACATAATATTATTTTCCGTAAATAATTTGTGTTTACTTTTAAAATTCTTTCCTCTGTGCTATCCACTTGTCGCACTCTAATTTCAGTAATTTCAGGTAATAGGGAATTTCCAGAATATGAGTGGGGGTGAAGAGTTAGAAAATTCTTAATTACCTTTAAACAACGGAGGGAATGCCTACTATACAAAAATACCTCTAAATCGTGTTTTTGAAGTAGTGTGCTATCCAGTTGTCGCGGAGTGTATGTATATGTAAGTGACATAATTTCATCTTTTCAACAGAATACTTTGTGAAATAATCTTGAACCTGAAAACCGCGGAGATACAAAGCAGGATTTTTTCAGACTTTATATCGTCCCCTTTAAGTCAGATCAATGAATGTGAAAATTTGAGAGATTTGGGAAATGTATTATACCATATTAACGTTTCTGGCTCTGGTAAATGACTGATTCTACATTCAACCTATTGGCGTAGTATGGAAGTACTGTTTCCACTGCCTGGATATTCTTGGTTCTAAGACTTATCACACATTAACTAATAATCCTAAAACCAGAAAAATTTCACATTCATGTTTCTGTAGTTTATGGTTTTATATAGCAGACATTCGATGTGTACAAAATTAAAAAAACAAAAGCAGCTTAATAATATAAGGTGCAACAGATATAAAAGTTACAAAAGAAAAACTTTTTTTACGCTGGTAATTTAATTGAATAAACGGCTCTTTTCAAAATTCGAAAATTACGAAAGACAAAAAACTAATGTAACATATCATATAACTTTTTGATTGTTGGACTTATCTTAAAAAAATTTTTTTCGCCAAGGGTAATTTGAGAAATGTTTAAAAATTAATGTTTTTTAAAAGTAGATATCCTGCATATTAAAAGTTTATTGGATACAAAAATCTTGAAAATTAAAATATTCGTTTTCTAGGTGATTTTACTGCCGGAAATCATTTTATACAATACATTTTAATTTATTATTGAAAGAAATATTTTTACCGAAAATGTTATTGTTTTTTTTACAAGTTAAAATTTATGTTTTAAGGACTGATATTTGATAAAATTATTAGTAATTTAGTGAATAACTTAAATAATCTAACCTGGGGATATCTGGTAAAGGGGATAGAATGTTTCATCTCAGTTAAGTTCGTCAATGTAGTAAATCGGTCAAGCCGGACAGTTAACTCATTACCAGACTTGCATTACTTAATTCATTTTAATCATACTTTACCTATGCATTTACAGCTCATATTCGAAAATTGGGGAGTTTGAGGAAGAGGAGGCAAATATTAATTTGTTTTGGATTGGTATTGTTGATAGAATTTAAGGCGACGTTCAATATTTTGAAAATGATCAGGAAAACAAATTAATTAAATTTTTTTTTTCGATTTTCTTAAAAAGTTAGTTTCAATGTTGAATATATCTTAATAAGATATTAGTTAATATAGATGAAAATTAAAGTACTAAAGTACTGAAAGAAGTGTTTTACTAAATATTATTGCACGTTTTGCTCAATTTTAATTTTTCTAAATTGTAAATTATTGCACTTGCTTTTCTTTGTCAATCTATAATTCATAATCCATAAAGCCAAAAGTAATCACATTTACTCAAGAAACAAGACTAAACCGAAATTTTGTGTGGCGAAATTAATATGCAAAACATGTTGGTCCAACAACAATTTGAAATTTTTAATTAAAAAAATTTAAAATAATTGCGACCGATATAAATGTTTGCAGATTCGTCACTTTTGAGTTGAGAGTAACGTTCCCAAAAAATTTCATCGAAATCTGTGAAGAGACAGAAACTCAATCTGTTTCGAATTTGTTGCCATATTTTTAATTCCTTTGGGTACGATTTAATCATGAAAAATTGTGCATGAAATAACCATTTAATTTTTATTTAAAAAACATATTTCATTTTATAATTTATGCATATTGTTAGTTAAAATTGTAAATAGTAATTCAACAGGGACTTTAGTCACATGACAAATTTAGCTCGTCATTGTACCAGCTGGAGCTGGACGAGCGTGGAGCCTATTTATTGAGTTCGTAAGTGGTAGCGATTGATTAAAGGAGGGAAGGTTACAGATTTTTATTTACAAATAAATTTTGACTGGGACAATACAGACTTTAATTTATGCACATTTCGTTTTTTTGCAATACATCTTGTAATTCGGTTACACTTTAACTTAAAAATGACCGATGATTGGGCGCGATTATGATCATATGTCTGAAATATTGCCAATTTTATCCAAACTGAAAAAGGCAACAGCGAAAACGCATAATTCGATAGAAATCGATATGCAATTTATCGTGCTCACAGGAAAGTACATACCTCCATTTCTAAGCTTGACCCCATTAATGAATAAATAAAACTTGATTAAAATCGCTCTATAAATATACATACGTCATTATATACGAATATTTATGTAGGTATATATGTATATATCGAGATGCAACTCCCTTTCCTTCTTCAATCCTTCAATTTTAAAGTATGATACGTACATATATTGAGCCAATAAATACATAATAGTACAGTCATATAAGGTAAAATAAGGGCTAAACCTCCGAATGAAAATAAGAAAGCTGTTTATTTGCATAAACCTTGACATTCTGAAGACTGCTTGAAAAGTCTCATACATATAATCTCGTATCTGCGTCATAAGATATTAAAGGTCAAAGGTCAGGAAAATCGGTTTATCGCAATTATCTCGATTTCTATGCGTCATGTCATTATGGTTATTATAAAAATTTTAGATCACAAAATTATCTATGTAAACTGTGGATGTTTGTGACCAGTGTAATGGATAAGCATGCCTCAACGCTCCATAAATACTAAATGATTTCGATGGAGAAAGTTAATTTATCCCTGTATTTCTTCAGGATTTAGAGACAAATGTGACGGACAACGAGTATCATGATAATAATCCGAAAATTGAATTTTGGTGACAAGAAGATGACGATGACAAACTAGAGGAATCTTGAGCCGTATATCAATACTTTCATTCCGAGGTTGAATCATTATTTAACTGGAGTATAAGCAAAGATTTGTAAAAATCAGGGGCCGAATATAATGGTTATGTTTGAAATTGTAAACAAAAATATAATCAATATATATTAAGCTAAAATCAATTATATCATTTGTATACTTATCTTCAATAATTGTCATACTTATATTCAATAATAATTTGTATAAAAGGTTTAATTTTTTTCGGTTAAATAAAAATTATAAATTGGATAATAAGGATTATGAGGTAACTTTTATTTTTTGATCCCTCGAAAACGCTTATCAAGTAATTTTTATTATTCGATCGCTCGATAATGATTATCAAGTAATTTTTATTTTTCGGGAATGGTCAATTTTTATCTATTTTCTTAAATAACTTTGAAAGTATTTATTTCAAAAATATAAAAAAAAAATATATTTAAGACCCTCACAACAAACCTATTCATTTTATTCTCACATTGTACAGTTTGAAAAACTTTTTTTTTTTTAATTTTCTAATTTGTCCCCCAAAAGTGACACTCATATTCAAAATTCATTTATTTACGTTACACGTCCGTGTTTGGGTCACAGAAATTCATATGTGCACCAAATTTCAACATCGAGTGATCGAAAAATAAAAATTACTTGATAATTGATATCCAGCGATCGAAAAAAAAAAACTTGATAATGTATCACTTGATAAACGTTATTTTCTAATTTATAGTTTTTTGATTATAATCATTACAGTCTCTGATAAAAATGCGGCAGCTGGCGTGATGGCAAAATCATTTTTAGATATGAGTGTAGTCCTCCACTTTTCGACCAGTTTACACGTCGAGTCTACATACATGTATCTACATATATCATTGAAGAATTACTACCGATATTGTATCTACTACATTATGTTTTCATAAGGGAAAGTAGCTCCAAACTTCATTAGTCAATTCCTCCCATTTACGAACTTAATCGAGCCCGAGATAAAAGTAGGTAAGGTTTATTGGAAATGACTTGTCAAGGGAATGGGGAAAGTGTTTACTTCTTTTAATGACCAAGTGTAAATCTACCAATTTCTTCTAACTGTCGCCGCAAAGACTATTCTTTTATTGGCTAATTGGTTTAATGTATAATTTTTGATAATTAATATATAAATTATAAATTAATGTCAAGCTTTTCCAATACTTTTGAATAAACATTACTATCCGCAACAATTCTTCAACTTCTATCAGTATTACCATCATATAGGATAAAAAAATATCACTTTCTTCAACATAAGTGTTACCGAATTGCCTGACGGGGAAACGGCCGGACTAGCCTCCGCTTGTAATCCCGATGTTGGGACACTTTTTATAATTTTTTATTTATTTAGTTTTTATTATTTATTTATTATTATTTTTTTTTTCACAATTACCACTCGTCCGCCAAGGCAGACGAGCCCAAAAATTGTTGGAGTTTCAATCCGGAACACCAAGCCGATTTCTTCAGTCTACAGCTGCCACAGACGCGGACCAAACGCCAGTCCCCTTATCCACTCGATTCAAGTTCTGACTGTGAATTACAAGCGAAGGCAAATTTTGAACCATTTGTTTTATTTCTCTCCTTTTAAATTAAATCTGAGTGGAAAAATGATAAAAATAAATTTATTATTTAATTCAACAGTTATTTAAGTTTAACAGTCTGACTGAATACTACAAAATATTAATTTGAGAATGTTGATATTTCTTGAAATCAAAAAGACAAAGCTCAGCATAAATAAGTCAGTGAGCATAATGCATCAATCTGCACAACCTATTACTATTTATGAAAACGACGACCTTTCTTTTAAAATAGAATTTTTGTTTAATATTTAACTACGGACACTAAAAACAGCATTCTACTATATTTACACTGGCTTGTGTTTGCTGGATAACAACTTTGAATTATACCTTGTTAAAGAATCAACATTTTTTTTATTATTGGTTTTTAATGAAATATTGAACGTTGTGAAACACATTCGAGAAGTCGAGTAATTACCGGAAAATTAGCACTTGACAGAAAAAAATGACAATAATCGCGTTCGCAACAATCCTTAGTGGTATTTTAAGGAACTATTTGTACTTTAACTTAAAGAAATTATAATACCAACTAAATAAAAAGCGTTTTACAAAAATTTCTGCAAAGACCGTTTTATAGAGTTTAAAAATTATAAAGGAAGAAAGACAATGAAACCAATAAGTAATGATGAGATAATGGACAGTTACAAATTGACGAGATTTGAAAAAATCCACTTTTTATTTAATTTGGGTATATTCTGATCATTTAAAGAAGCAACACCGTTTATTAAGTAATTAATGCGTATTTATGTAAAAATATTTAATGGAACTTTATATTATTAAATAAAAAATTACAATTTTTTCATAATAAATGTATTGAAATTAAACAAAAGGAAAATTTTCTATGTTGCATAAATGAAGACACACTTGAGTCTATCACTTCAAGTAATTTATTTCTACAAGTTACGAAAATTCTTCATAAATATTGCACTAACATGGTAACATATTTTTGGCGTACGTATATCTTCAATGCAAGAAACTTAAAAATATGAATTTTTAAAATTATAACATATACGAGTATACAAATATTTATTAATTCGTTAGCTGGTTATGGTTCGTTTGAACATATGAAAACACATAAATCCTTTGCATAAATAACCAAAAATTGAAAATATAAAAAATAAATACAAAATAGGTAATCAAGCAAGAATAATAAGTAGCTATGACTCAAAAACCACCAGCATTGTGTTTTTAAATTACGAGTGCTTTAAAAGTAGTACTGTTATATATATAAAAAAAAAATCACGAATTGAAATGGTGAGGGTACTAGGCTTATTGATTTTACGTGGAATTCCCTCATTTACATGTAAAGGTTAGTTTTGATAGTAATTTTAAATTTTAACCCAATGCATTTTCAATGTTATCACGTTGTTCTCATCTCCATCGAGAGATCGACATACGAGTACAAAGGAATAATGTGATTTGCATAATTATGAAATTGTAAAGCAACGAAATATTAAGTCGTTTGCATACAATAAGAATAAAAAGTAATGATTTATCGCAAAAGATTGTAATTATAATATGTTAAATTGGTTGCAGTTTGTCGCGCAATTCAAGTATAAGAAAACAAACGAGATGTTTCGTTTCAAAACAAGTCAGTATAAAATAAACAATTAATAGCTACTGATGCATTCACCATATCCTATTCAGAAGTAATTTGCAAAATCAAAGTTCATATTTTCAAGCCCAAGTATTTCATTGATGTGTAGACAACTGATGCATTTTTAATGAAACAATTAACTTTTAGCTACAAAATTTAGTTAATCATTTATATCAGCCTAAAAGCCATCTTCTCTCCAATAAGTTGTGTAAGGTAAAAGTTTCTCAAAAGGCCTTAAGACTCAAGAAAAACAAAAGATTCTCCGAAGCACTTTCTAGCTCCATACTTCCCTGTGAATGCACTGAAAACAGGAGCCAATTTAAGCTAACTGTAGACAGGTATATTTTTCTTTTTCACACAGCGTAGAAAAACAATGAAGATACATATAAAAAACAAATCTCGTCTACATTTATAAAAGAATATTTAAAAATAAATCAGCTTTCGGTCCTAGGGCCGAGGTCGCTATAAATTCCTTTGTTCCTCTTAAATGAACTACACTTTTTCTAAGCAATGTTTTTCTTGTGTTACTTTATATATGTTTTTATATATATTTCCTTTTTTTGGTTCGTAAAATTGTTTTTTTCTTAAAAAATATCTGAAAAAGCCGTTGTTCTCTTTTTTCATATAAAATTTAATAAAAATGGTCATGTTTTTTTTGTCACACATTCCGCGCGTTAAAAATTACGCCATTTTTCTAATTATTTCTTTTGTTGTGGGGCTGCTGCTGTTATTTTTGGATTTTCGTGTTATGCTGGTTATGCTCTAGGCTTCTGTTTCTGCCCCTTTCAGTCGTAGTCTAGCAAAATCCTCAAATATAATGTCGTCATCCTGACCACCATCATCCCTGGAAAAATAATAAATTATGTTAAGTATTCTTGCATGATATAGTTTTCCGAGAAGAAGTATGTAATAATGAATTTATTATTTGTTAATTTGTAAAGTTTTGTTTTTCCAAATCGGCGTTAGTATTTTTATCTGGTTTCAACAGGATAGTAGGGTGGAACGAATATTTATTTTTAAATATTTTTTAATAGTATGATAAAGACGTCATTCGATGAGTAATTGTACGTTTAAAAAGAAAATATTACAGTAAAAAACAAGTTTTTTATAAATAAGCTCTTATTTACTTTGGTGAACTAAACAATGGGCCAACCGTCCGGATTCAGCATTAGACCAGCTTATCGGATTAACATATACATGCAAAATTTCAGTTGAATCAATTATTAGGAAGTGGGCAAAATCAACTTGGAAATTTTCACGACACAAACAGGTGAAGTTAAATAAAAGCTTGTAATAATGCTGCCGACAATTTAAATTTGTTTTCATAAGCATACGTCCAATAGAGCATGATCAGATTTGTTTTTGTTGCGTCATTTATAAAAAAATACTCCGTCCGCTGTTCTGTAGGGTAGTTATCTGGATGCGCTTCTGTTTATTTTATAGATATGGACGATATCTTGCAGCTACTAAAAGCCTATACAATCTTGATATTTTTTAGTGGGTATGCAGAAATGAGTGGGATGAAAGATCTGACCTAGGCAAACAAAAAATTGCATGGCAGCGGGGAACGGGTGCCACATCAACCGTTTGGGAATTGGCTGATTGTCCACTAAATAGAAAATTTCTCTTAAAAATTGTCTTCATACTTTTTTTCTTCAATTAATGAAATAACTTTTTAGAAAGGCTCGAACAATCAGTTGTAAAGCTTTGCTACGAAGGCCGGAAGATTTATTGCGTATTCAACGATTTATTAGCACTTTTTTGAAAATTCGAGACAGGTTCTTATAAAATTATTTTGTTTTTGGCCGGTAACTTGCAACATAACAAGTAAGAAACCGATATGCTAATTATACAACTATTCCGCTAAAGAGCTAAACGTAGGACCTTTGCGTACATAAAATAAGGTAACGAGCTGGGCATATGGCATCGCAAGGCAAAGCAGCCTAAAATAGGCAGGCGAATTTTTTTTTGAGACAAATAATCGCTTGTGGCAAAAACTAATAAATCAATCTTAAAGTATTAGTAATAGAAGATGAACCTTCTTATGTATGAACGACATATGTTATTATTTTGAAATAATTGCTAAAAATAAAGAACAAAATTAATAGGCAGGGGACTGTTATTTTATGGGTTCCGGCTGCTTAGTTCACCTAAAAACTCGATTGCGATAATGAATAAAATGGCGTCGGCTTGTATTTTTCGGCATCGGCGTCAACTTTACTCTGGTTGCGTTCCTTGTGATGTAAAATAAGTTGGTTACCGCCGATAGCACATATCATATTTAGCGGAATTTCAAAATGAGCAGTTAGGTGCAAAGTTTGAGTGCAATTTTCGAATATATGACAATATAAAAAATCACAGACTTTATGTAAAAAGCTTTGATAAGTATAGTATTGTTTCATTACCGATTGTTAAAAAGTCCAAATTTATCAGATTAAGTATATATGCATATTTGCAGTGGCATATTTCATTCTGGGATTGGGACATGACAGGAGAATGTGTTTTAGGGGTATGAAAAGACTGTACACTCAAAATTTATGTTATATATTATATTATCTGAAACGCTATGGTCCACTTAGATAAGTTTATGTACCATTTATTGTTTAAGTTTGTAATGTACAATAACAGTCATAAATATAAATATTTCCTCATCGACATCGATTTTCCAGTTAGTGGGGTAAATTCAATTTTTCCATGGCATCTATGCACATCACTATTTTTTTTTTATCTTTTGATCTACTCAACGCAGCATCATTCAACGCACGTCAAAAATCTACTATCGTAATATCCTTACCAAAAATGTCAACAACGTTGACCTGCCACCACCCACTGTTCCAACTATTCCATGGAAAATCCTGACGGGTATCTTATTGTTTTATTGCCCGGTAATTGAAAAATTCGTAAAACGAACAACATTTTCAAGAAGAAGATCGGAAATGTTTGTTTGGCAAACACAGATAATTAATTTTAATTATTGCTCCAGAAAAAAATGGGTTACAAGAAAAAGTTTTCCACGAATAAATTTTCATATTTTTTCTCTACTTGGACATGTACCTTGTTGGAAAGGTAATAAGATGGGCAATTCGACAAAATAAAAAATAAGTGCATTAATTACATGAATTTCGGAGAAAATACGGGGAAAAACTGAATTTTAGGAAAAAAATGTTTTTTCCAGTTTAGGAAATGAGTGTACCTGCAGTGGTAGGTTAACATTGTTGACATTTTTGGAAAGCACATTAGGATATCATGGAAAATTTCAATTTACGAATAACCCTGTAACTCCCAAACGGCTGGCATGCCACCCCTGACATACCATTTCTTTTTGTCTAAAACAGATCTTTCATCCCACTCATTTTTGTATACCCACTAAAAAACATCCTGTATGTATGATTGCGGCGCGGTTGAAACTGATATAATCTCAACACATTCCACTCATGGTGTGTTCACAATAATTTGGAATTAAACATTAATAAGCGCGAAGTCATATTCTTCTACAGAGGTCGTAATCCTTTCAGCTTCGATTATACCTTGGACACGTTACCCGTTATTATGACGGCAACCATCATAATGACAAATATCAAAATGACGGTATAACATTAGCTTAGCGTATTTTTGGATGGCAGTTTTCCATGTGTTACAGGATTTATGACAAGTTTTTCATGTGCTGAGAGTTTTCCATCATTTTAATTATTTATTTATTCATTTGCTGTTCCCAATATTTACACTTTTAAACATAAGTGCTATAGAAAGCATCCAATGCTAAAAATCTTTCTGACAGACAGCAACGAATTGAACTCAGTTGAACGAAATTTGTATGCAAAGTTTTCAAAAAGCTAACTATTGAGCGCAGATGGCGCTGAACCGTAATTTGTGCAAAATGATTATGATTTTCGGTAATTTTGTTGCCATCATAATGGCGTTTTTTGGTGTCATAATGACGGGTAGTATGTCATTAGTATTATACTGTATCGAATTGTACTCTTACATAGACGATTCCATTCTGGTTGTGATTTAACGTCATCCTCGTTTGAAAGTTAGATTTCGTCGAGCTAATCGGATAGTATTAAGTGATGTTCGAGAGCATTTTCATATAACTGTGTATAAATAATTGAATTTGAATTGCTCTTTTGTTCAATCGTTTCTTAAATTCGCGAGGCAGGTTTTTTCACCCTATTGCTAATGCCACATTGATAAATGTAGAGTCTGATCAATGGAAATTCGAAAATTTTTATTTACTAGGGAACAATTACTACAAATATCGTCTCTTGTATAGATGCCAGGAGGTCGCAGACGTTATATGCATTTGCTTACCAAATTACTAATGGATAACACAGACTCGACATCCCTTAAAAATCAATTCACAGTCAGAGTGAATGACCCGTATCTTGAAAAGTGCTCCTTTTGGAAGATAGCTTTGCAAAACTAGCTATTGTGTATTCCCACACATTAATGGCATGAGATAACATGTAAACAAGAAACGATGCGGCGTTTAACGTCGGTATTGGCAAAACTAAAACAAATGTTTACTTGTGTGATATCTTTATAATTTTTGTTTCGTGTACGATGTGCATGTTGCTTTAAATGAATGGCTGTATACAGTTTCGACTAAGTTAGTAATTATATATGTATGTAAATACAAGTTTAGTTCTGAGAAGTTAAAAAACAAACTTTTTTGTCAGTCGTTACAATTTCTTTAATTGCTTTATATACTTTAATTAAAAAAAGAAACCAAAAATAAATACAGCATCAAAAATGGCGTGTTTGAAATGAAAATCACACTACCAACCATTCCGGGTTATTATTGATCAGAGGGATTGCACCATACAATACTATTTCTGCTATTATTCTCTATAATAAACTAAGCTATTTGTCATACATGCAACATTAGCGCGAAATGTTGCTCAATAAAAATTGATTCAAGTGTAAGTGCACACACACAGTAACAAGTATAGTTTCAATCGGCCATATGTTAAAACAGTTGCTCCTACGAACAAAATAACTAGATTTGTTCGTAAAATACATCGAACCTTATTTGTATTTCAGATATCCAAATCTCATTACAGTTACATATTTTTGCCATACCTACAACCAATAGATTAAGCAATAGATGCGGTGCGTTCTTTTCATTGGGTTCCAGCTCTGGTCCTGGGGTATGTGAAAAGAACGATCTGGGTTAGCGATTCATTGTGATTCAAAAGTTGGTATATCTGCTTGTCTCACATATGAATAAAAATTCAAAATTTTGTTTGTCTGGAGAACACCGAATGAAAAGTAATTTCGTTTTGAATTAAAATTGAATTAGTTAATAATTTGGAGAGGACACATGTGATGAGTGACGATTTTAAACCTTCACTTTTCTGACAGTTTAAAATTCCAATCAGATGTCAGGGTGACAACATTTGCGAAACAAAATTTGACACTACAGCCTCTCTTAGAATAATTTTGAACTATTTATATAGTTCTTTGATCAAGAACCGGATAAATATGTGGGTTAAGGGGTTAGGTGGGTTTCAGAGGTTCAAAAAAAGGGTATTTTTACTATTTTTTTTTTAATATATACAATCATATATTTTATTTAAACAATTCATACCAATTTGTACCTCATCTCCCTTGACGTCTCAAAAAAAAATGCTCTTGCCGTGGACAGCATAACTCATTATTGGTTCATCTAAAATCAAAAAACCAAAAATATTTCGGTAGTACATGGATAAATCTCGTTAATGAACGAAGGAAAAAAAAATTAAACTTTGAATTTTTGACAGACTTTGAAAAAAAAAACACATTTTTTGGTCAAATTTTCGCCATGTATTGGCTCGAAAAAATTAGTTGTAATAAAAACAAAAAAAAATCCTTCGTTCAATAACTAGATAATGTTATTTCAAAGATGTGTGCAAAATTTGAACAAAATCGCTTCATAACTTTTCGAGAAATCGTGTCCACCGACTTAAAAAATTAAGTTTTGAGATAAACGCGTTTAAAGTTGCCCTATGCAGCTGCTTCCGTATTCCGTGGCCTGATGGGCGGAACTTCCAAAGGGTCTATCTCTTAGAATTTTACTCGGAATTTTAGGAGAATATTTTAAACATATTGTACTATTTAATAAGACAAAAAAAAAAAAAAAAAATTGATTTTTTGAAATTTTCAAACCCACCTAACTCCTTAAGAGTTGTTGTTGTATTTGCATGTCAAGCGCCTGAACTAGAGACAGAACTCGATGAAACGAACTCCGCTAATATTTGCGATAACCTGGGTTTTGAGACCCTATATTTCGTGAACTTATGTTGCTTTGAAAATGGGGTATGTCCAATCAAAGGTATTTCCAAAATATTTTTTATGATAAAATCCTAAGCTTTTGATCGCCAGCTATTAGTCTGTTATTTTCGCATTTCTCGATTTGTCTTAGCGCTATGAAAAAATACTAACATTCATTGGTTGTTTACACGTTATGAATTGAACTAAATGGTCTAAAAGTGTCTTAAACGATTAATAATTAGGTTAATTTTAGAGTTTAATACCTTAATCACTTGGGTCCCGCTATCTTTTAAAGTTAATAAATAGACAATATTGAAAATTCAGGATTTGTAAATATGTAATTTTAACAACTCTAATTATACGCCTCTAGACTTTATGTTTCGGGCCGTATTAACTATAAGTATTTTATTTTATCCAAAGTAAATCGGGAAAATGATGAGAAAATATATACATATAAAAAATGGGACTCAAGAGGTTAAGATATTTGCTTCAAATTTTGTTCATACCTCAATCCTTGCATCTGATCACTTTTGGGATGTGAAAATTTTTGACAATAAAATAGAGAAGAAAATGGAGCAATTTATATTGTAATTGTAATAAGTTATTTAAAGTATCGAAAAAAATCAAGGTGCTACATTTTTAAAGGCACATAGATTTGAACGCTTCGTCCACAAAGCTTCTTTTTTAGTTGTCTAGAAATGAGCAGCTCATTCGTCGTTTAATATATGTATATGTAGGTGTTATACAGCTCGTTTCATATTTGCAACCCACCTACAAATTTTAGATTTCTTGCACTTTTATCCTACAATTTTTAAAGCTAAAAGTTTCATTCGGAATTACCGTTATTTTTCGAACAGATCTCGGATGTTAACCATTCTTGACTGTTTCAATTTAAAACCCACATGGTCGGTAGTTCAATTAGAAGAATTGAATTTAGTTGTAGGATCGTGAGTTTGCTACACCAAGTAATTATTTATAATGCCGCGTGGTTTGTATAAATGATATCCAAAAGGTAAAACTCTAGCGTTAAAAGACAAAGGTTTGAACATTAACGAGGAAAATTAACTGATGGGTCTACAGACACCATAAAGACAGTATTCTTTTTGTATTTTTATAAGCTACATTTTTACTAAGAATGATTTTTTCGATAAAATACTTACTTTTTGAGTTATTCGCGAAAAACCGTCTGAAAACGTGGTTTCTTTGGTTGAAAAATGCACACTTTCATTCGCGAATAATTCGAAAAGTATTGACTTTGATTAAAAACTTTATAGAACAAAAGTTGCTTAGAATTAGTCAATCTATCCATTCCCCGACTTTTTTTTTCAATCAGTTATTTTTCACCCCTGAGAAGGGGTGGCATCCACCCCCAGGGTAAAAGCACCCGTCGGCACAGGGTCAACTTTGAACTAGAGGGTAAGTGGAACCTAAATTCAAATTTTCATGCAAATCGGTCCTGTTTGAACAAATCGAGCAGAATCGCCTTATTTTGCCTGCATTGACTGGACTATATATGGTTTTGAAAAAAGCTATTACTGAAGAATGGCAAAAACTTTAACCCGATGTAGGTACTGAAACAAAAAGTAGAATCAATGAAAAAAATAATATTTGATTTAATAAGAGCTAGAAGAAATTCAATTAATTATTTACTTCTTGTTGGTGAAATTTGGTGAAATAAACATTTTTGTTAACAACTTTGGGTTATAATAAAGAAACGAAAAAAAGAAAAAAACATGTATACATATTTCGGAAAATTTTTATGAAAAAATTATATACTGTTCTCAAATTCGGCTAGAAGTAATATCAGCTCTTCCTTCAAGTCCATGATCCTCAACAATTAAATTCATAACGCTGATTTGATTCCAGGCGAAACTAATTTAAAATTATCAGGTGGGTTACTATAAATATATGAAACGAAGTGTATTAAATTAATTGAATTTTGACTAATCACATCTTACAGGCGCTTTCGAGAATAAATTTAAAATTCTAGACAATATAGCGTGAGTGTGTTTGCTTGTAAGGCATGCCACTATAACACGGTCTACTCTGAAATTGCAAAGAATAAAAAAAAATGTTAAGACGGTACTTTTCTTGGAACCGGCATTGGTTTTTGTTTTTTGTTTTTGAAATTCAGTATACATATAAACTATACAGGCTGTTTCGATAAGGTCTGAACAAGGATATGCCAATTGATTCTACATGGTCTCCTCATCAACGTTTGTTCGGAGACCCCACTCCGAAATCGGTCCTTCACCTCTAAAATCACAACTGAAAATTTTATGGGGGGCAAACTCAGAAAACGCTTTATAAGTCATTTGAGAGACATGGTAGGATTTTGGTTAATAACGTGTTTGAAAGTTGAGCCTTCATACCTTTTACGACCCAATCCGTCAACAAACAACCGAGAGAGGCAACGTCAAACTTTGAAAATTATAATTTCAAAGCCCAAAATTTGAATTTGGCACTTCGCTCTGCCGAATTTTTGTATGGGAAGATCAAATTTTTTTCTGAGATAAAGCTTCTTGTGACCTTTCTCAGAAAAAACACCATACTCATATCCGACCAGGCGTTCTGAAGTTATTCGTGCTAGAGTGGTTCAACACCATAGACCAGGTGTAGAAAAAGCCTGACGCATCGAATTTCATAATAAAAATGAGAAATTCCTGTTAATTATGTGCCTAGCCAACCCAAAGCCGCTAGGACGAGGCTCCAGCGACCCACTTGGTTCACAGTGTTGAACCACTCTAACACGAATACCTTCAGAACGCGACGTAGATCACGAGGCCATACCACGAACATTGCTCATGTAATATGCTCTGAAATACTAATTACTATCTTTGGATCTGATGCATACTTTTAAAAATAACTAAACTTTAAATTTTTGAGTATATTTATAAAAACATCAACCTCTTATTATTATTATTCATCTACAAAACGCAGAAATTGATATTTTGGAATCCTCAAAGAATTACTTTTCATTGAGTTACACTAAATGTTTTACCATTTTCGATATAACTGAAAAATCTTCGAATAATTTAGTTAAATCATTTAATTCCCGGAACATTGTTTAAATTTTCACTACATATTTATTTTACTCAAAAATGAACATGATTGTTTTTAAAATATATAATTTAGAAAATTAACAAATATAGTTCATCATCTCAATTGGCTTAAATGAAAGGTAATTCTTTGAGGATTCTAATGTGCTAATCATAACACCACCTTAACACGTTCACGCCGGCGCGTACCACCGGTGGCTCGCACATGTCTGCCTGATCGGGCGGCGCGTACCACCGGTGGCTCGCACAGAATTGTCTCATCGGGCAGCGCGTACCATTGGTGTGGCTCGCATATGATTGTACTACCAAGCGGTGCGCATTACTAAAAATTTAGATCCGATAGAGCGAAAACCTTTCAGCGCAGCCGCCTATGGGCGGGAAACATGAATTGCAGCGCCGGCGTGAACGTGTTAATGGAGATTTTCCTTGAAAAAATGGTGATATTCTGAAAAAAACTAACAAGAAATCAAATGTTTCAAATTTAACTGCTTACCATTTTTCAACGAGCGATAGAGAGGCGGAAACCTCGAAGTATCTAGCATTACTATCATGCTTAAAGGTGAGAGAAAGTTATACGATGATTTATAAAAATACACCTAAAATTCTCCAAATACAGTAATTTCGAATAGGTTGCGACGGACCTAAAAGGGCCCCGAAGAATTTTCATAGCACATTATAATATATGAGAACTGCAATGTGAAATTAATTCGCTTTAGGTGGGATACCCTGAATATTTAGTTTTTATTTCATCATATTCAAATTCAACGAATCTCGAATTACACATCATGTACAGATATAAACTTTAATAAAAAAAAAGACTTTGTGATACAGCTAACCCAAGTTTCTTACATTCAAAGGAACGAAATATAATATGTATATCAATTTCTTGCCACTCTAGTCTTACTATAGGTACATTCATGATTATTATATCATGCGAAATAATTATAATATAATAACAACATATTTAAACACACTAATTTAATTCAAACGCTGTTGTTTTAGTACATTCTCTTATTTAATCAAATACATATGCATATTATTTAATATGTTTTTTTTTACATGTAAACGTGAAATTAAAGCAGTTCAAAAGCAGATTTTTTTGAAGTGCATTAACGAAATGGTGCACTACGCAGGACCAGTAATAAGAGTCCAAAATATTTCCACTAACATTACACTACAATTAAAGACGGACTCCACTAGTTCTTAACACTTTTCTAAGACTATGTGCATTTAAAAACATGTACCATTAATTATAGATTATGTAGAAGTGCTAATTCAATTTGTAATAATTTTTACTTTTCCGCAATGAGTAGTCGAAAATTATCAAATATGTATATTTCTAAGAAAACTAATTTATGGGTAACATTTAAGGGGTCATCCTACATTGAAGTGATTATTTTGCGTCATAAACTAGTTACTGATTTTTGTACACCTTTTAACTCTTAAACGCACCACATATTTCCAAAAGAAGTTCCAAAACTTCCATAGTTACATATATATATTTTTTTTTAACTTTTAATTTACCTTTGTTAATGTGAAATAATATCTTAAAATAAATGCAATCGAACAAGTAGTTTTTCAAAACAAACCTATTTAAAAAGGAGCTTTCTTCGATCGATAAAGTAGGATGACCCCTTTAACTATATTCATTGATTTTTTAAAAAAGCACTTAAATAAAAGAAAAAAAATTCATATTTAAAATAAATTGACAAATATTTTTTAAACTTTCTTAGAGATATTATGACACTGGTTTTTTTATACGCTTAAAATACAACGCAAACACAGCGTTTGACTGATAAAGACAGCAATATAGATAGAAATACATATGTATGTATATAAAAAGAGTCAAGCATGAAACTTTTCTTACTGTGATTTATAGACATTATTTTAAAATTGATTTGAAAGGAATAAGCATTATATAATTTTATATATGTAGGTGTATAATTAAACGTTTAGAGTTCCTTCGATTGAAATGATTTAATAAGTGTGAAGTCATTTCAAAATGAGTACATACTGTAAAGTGATGGAAATGTGAATTCGCGGTTCTTTTCGGGGATTTTTCAGCTGGAAAGATTCGATGTACTCGTCCTTTGGAGTGACGAAATAAAATAGAGGTCTGGGCTCCGTATAAAATCATGATAGTCAAGAACGAAAAATTGGCTTAATATGCGTATAAAATTCCACAAAAAGGGGGCTACAAAAAAATATTAAACTAACCCTGTCGGAATTGGAGTAAAACATTGTAAATCAATTAAGGAGGAACGCTACTTTAACGAGGCAACAAATTGCCAATCTTTGGGCATTTTTTCACAGGTACAACAAATTACTTCAGGATTGGGTAATGTATATTTTATTAGGTATTGTATTCAAATTGTTCAATACTAATTTTTATTGCAAAATGTTTAACATTTATAAACCTATGAACCTTGATGCAATGACAAAAAAATTCCTTTTCATTGTACCATTGCAATTTTTGGGAGGGTTATCGGAAAATGAAAAGTAAAAATTTATCAATATCTAAATATGTACTGTACATATATTAATGTAGCGATAGTTGTACGTAGCCGTTTTTTTTTCACAAAATGACAGCGATTTTAAAAATTGTTTCATTTTTATAACCTTTTAAAGTGAAACTTTTTTTCCATCGCCTCAAATTTTTCGTCCATCTATCGCATGTCGCATTACAGCCGGCCGCGGGGTAGGGGTAAAGAGAAAGGCGCTCGGCAGAGCAACCAATGCCAATATGACGGCGCCAATAGCTCGCAAAGAGGAATCTGCTCCATTTACTGAATACTTGAGAGAAGTATTTAATCTTGAAATTAAAAATGATAGAAATATACCAACCACGAGATATGGTACTACGATCGATGCGGTTTTTACTAGATACATTGAAAAAATAGAATGTATCTAAGTCATTGTTTACTTATTTTAGTTACCATAAAATATTACTTATAGACTGTGAGACTCAAGGCGAAAATGAAGTTATTGATAGAATAATTGAAGTTCAAAATGATTCAATGATTTAAATAAATATTGTGCTCAGTTTTTAATATGCGTCTATCATCTGAATGATTGTATTTATTATGTATTCGGTACTCTAATACGCAGATTGAAATTAAAATTTATAGATGGATATCTTGTCTACTATTGATTTCCCATTATCATTCCCATTTTCCAATTATTAAATTAAGATTAAAAACGCGATTTTAATAATGCCTACGATCCGAAAAAAAGTTTCACTTGCATCGTGGTTTCATAAAACCACACCACACTTTTTTTATTCAAGTGGTCTTAAAAATAGTAACTATTAAAATTTTAAAAATCAGCTACGTACAACGATAGTCACTGAGGTTACGAAAACTAAAAAAAAAAATTCAAAAAGGTTCATTAGTCTTCGAGTATTCGTTGCGACAAAGTGGAAAAAAGTCATTCCCAGAAAAAACTCGTTTAAACTTTTGGTTGCACTTTTTTTTTTACAAAAAATATAGTTTTAATTCGAATATTGATATTTACATCGAACTATCTTGTCTATTCGTAGGCTATATGACGGTTCGATTTTAGCACCTCCAGTTCTTGTCCTTTTTTGAATTTTGTTAATGGTTTTATGCGTCATTCGGCGCAGTAGGAACGTTAATTCTCAATAATTCAGTCAATTTTTCAAGAAATGCAATAGGAAACCTTTTTTACACGTTAAAGTGACGTTACCTCTTAAGGACAGGCATAGAGAAAACAGTAAGCGTTATCGTCTCTTTTCTCGTTATAACAAATGCTGGACTTTGGAAAAGAAGGCTTGCTGTAAACCAACGGTCATACACTCGTAATATACGACAGTACTGTATAATGCAATATAATAATGTAAAAATTCATGATGTCATAAGAAAAATAGTATTTATGAATTCGAAATCACTCAATTTCTTTATAAAAAATGTATTTATAATATTGCTGTTGGTATAGTTTTAGTTTTTGTTCACTCTTAAGCCTGAATGGGCCATATTTCACCAATGTCCTTTCCGCTTAATTTCCAACTGGGTGATTCCATTTCAAATCGACGCACTGTTGGTGTCGACAATTTATGATTTAGATGACATTTTGTGAATATATGTATTTGTTATATCTTTAAATGTTTCACCAAAGGGTACTGGAAAAATTTATTTTTCAAAATTTATTGAAAAATGTAGTTTTGTGAATTTCTTGCGTTTTCCAAATTTCTTTTTTAAATATCTCGAAGACGGTTTAGATTAATTTTAAAACGGATATATACTTGGCGCTATGATATCACTCATAATTTTATAAATTTTATGCAAAAATGTCAAAATGGCTACAACGAATATGGGGCATTCCATGTCAAATCACTGAGGCCGTGACCCGACCCCTTTTAATTTTCCTAATTTTTTGGTATTATGTAGGGCCCATCTAGAGTAGCTTTCATGAATTTTTTTAAATTTTTATTTCAACCCCCCAACAAGCTATTAGCATTTAAATATTTCGGGTAAAAAATTTTCAAATACCTGTAACTTGGCAAAAAGTAGAAATATCATAAATTTTTTTTTTTCATTTTATTCCTTTTGAGATGTCGTTTTATAAAAAAAAAATGTAAAAATAATACGTTTTTAGTTTTTCGAGGTTTTTTTTGATTTTTAAACCAAAAAAGGGCTTTTTGAAAAAGAGTGGCGTTATGAATTTTTTTCGAAACATTCTCAAACATTTCTTTGTTCAATATGCATATTTATGAGACAAATTTTGGAGTGGGATATGACTTTGTTCTATTTTTTTTCGAATTTCAAAAAAAATTTTTTTTTTTTGGTATTTTAATTTTTTACAAAAAAGGATTATTGGCACTCAAAAACTTCATTGCGTCATTCCAGACACTGATGGTACACTAATTATAAAAGATTATTCTAATTCTACAGTCACTGAAACGTGTAAAATATTTAAACGTGTCAGAAAATAAATAGCTTTCACATTATTAAAAATGGCTGTTTTCTTTTTCGTAAATGTTGTTTCTAAATACAAATGGTCAAAAATATCACAAGTATAATAGCATTAAGCAAAACAAACTTTTTAATATGAAAAAAAAAGTGGAATATTTAGTTCATGATAATTTAGATATTTAGTAGTGACAAAAATAAAATAAGTAGTCTTGGAAATGTGGTATTTTTGATAATTAGTCACTGCGATTAACTTTTATAATAAAATTTGGCTTGAAAGCGTACATTATTTGTAAAAAATTAAAATACCAAAAAAAAAAAAAATTTTTTGAAATTCGAAAAAAAATAGAACAAAGCCAGATCCCACTCCAAAAGTTGTCTCATAAATATGCATATTGAACAAAGAAATGTTTGAGAATGTTTCGAAAAAAATCCATAACGCCACTCTTTTTCAAAAAGCCCTTTTTTGGTTTAAAAATCAAAAAAAACCTAGAAAAATTAAAAACGTATTATTTTTACATTTTTTTTATAAAACGACATCTCAAAAGTAATAAAATGAAAAAAAAAAATTTATGATATTTCTACTTTTTGCCAAGTTACAGGTATTTGAAAATTTTTTACCCGAAATATTTAAATGCTAATAGCTTGTTGGGGGGTTGAAATAAAAATTTAAAAAAATTCATGAAAGCTACTCTAGATGGGTACTACATAATACCAAAAAATTAGGAAAATTAACTAATTAGGCTGATAACTTTATTCTTCAGATAAAAAATCAACTTGGCTGTAATGAAAAATATTTCATTCTAGTTGTCAAGAATTTTGCACACACCTTTGGTTCTGAAAACACTGCAATATAGTACATTCAATATTATGGTAGATCCAATATGACCGCCCCTATAAAATGGTGGATTACCTATTTCTTTACAACACCTGGACATGGATATCAAATGAAAGGGTATGACAAGTAGAATACAATCAACTGTATGACGTCATTCCAAATTCAAAATGGCGGCCGACACAAAATGGCGGATCATCTTTTTCTTTACAACTCCTTCAACATGGGTTTCAGATGAAAGGGTATGGCAAGTAGGATATAATTAACTATGTGACGTCATTCTAAATTCTACTTTTTAGTTCGTCTAATAAAAGCTTGTTTTTAAAATTTTTTTTTATTAAATATTATTTCAATCGTCAGATAAATTTATTCGTCGAATAAAATTGTCCCAATAATCAACTTGGCTTTGATTTAAATTAACTATCAGACGGATAAACTTATTTCCTGCTTAAGCCGGCAGATAGGACTGTTATCCGTCGGTTAATTTGACAAATCGAGTGAAAAATAATTTTTCCTCACAGCCAAGTTGATTTTTTATCTGAAGAATAAAGTTATCAGCCGATTGAGAAATCGGTCCTAAGCAGCTAATAAGTTTATCCATCTAAAAACTATTTTAAATCATAGTTAAGTTGATTATTGGGAAAATTTTATTTGACGAATAAATTTATCAAACGTTTGAATATTGGCCATATAACAGTGTTTTTTTCAGATTTTAAATTTTTTATTGTAACCATTTTCACATTTTTCGATAAAATTTATAAAATCATGATTGATATGATAGCCACAAATTGGTTTCAAATTAAATCCAAATCAAATATTTTATCTTCAACCACTTTCGAGATATTTAAAAATGAAATTTAAAAAATCAACAAAACTTCATTTTTTAATATATATTTTTAATTTATTTTTCCAAAATTCTTTAGTAGAGTTTCATGACATAACAAATATATCCACAAAATTTCATCAAAATTAAAAATGGTCGAATCCAACAGTGTGTCGATTTGAAATAGAATCACCCAACCTATTTTGCAACAAGATTTCCATATGGAATATGCCTAACCTTTATCAGTTTCTTTAGTTAGTCTACAATTTAACTCCAAAACCAGTGCCATAATAACATAATACTAACATACACTAGCATCAAATTAGTAAGTAACTACTTGCAACTTACCCATCTAGCTGTATCAGATTTGTTGTAGGCACCTCCACCTGATTATCCGCTGATCCACTTTGCTTATCCATGCTTCGTCTAGGCGATCGTTCCGAAAGGATTGGATTTGGTTCCTCCTCCTCGGGCTTGGGGTGCATCAAGATGAACGGTAGTTCGGCGACTAAATCTCTGAAAATCCAAAAAATACTATTAATCTAGTGACCAGCATGTACTTAATATCAGAGCATTAGTTACCCTCCAAGGATTGGCCCACTGATAAGCAGCTTTACTTTCACTTTGTACTGTACAATAATTCCTAAGCTCTCACGCTGTGATGGATCCGCAATTCTATGTAAAAAAAGAAAATTTGTTTGCGAAAGGTTAGAGAGATTCATTGGTGAGACGATTCGTTTTTTTTTTGTACCCTTTATCAGAGACATTCGTACAGATATTATATTTAAGCTACGACAGAAGCATGCTTCATTTAGTGTTACTATTAGACATTAAACAAGCTCCAAGCACAAAAAAGTATATGGGGATAATTAGTGAAAATGAACATGTAAATTTTAGCCTGGGATGAGACCGAATCCAAAATGCAAATACTTGTGGTCCGGGAAACCGATCCAGGCGGGACTTCATCGCCGAAGTTATTCACGATAAAAAGGAAACTTGCTTGCATTAATTTAACTTTCATGATGCTGAATTTTGCGTGGAAATTAAAAGATAAAATTCCGGCCTGGATTGGTTTCGTTGCGAGGGATGCAAAGAGATGGCGGGTGCAGGAAATGGAGCCCTTTGAGGAACATGCAAAAATGAACAAAGTGTAAATAAAAATTCACGCATAATAAAACAATAGCAAGAGAAAGAAATTTGTTGTTTGGGCCGAGGCCAGCAGATGAAAGTAGTAGAGGCTGGTGGCGGCCGCGCGGATGTATGTACATTTATTTAAGAGTGGGAGGGGACCAGATAGAGTACACAAAAACTTGAAAAGGATTTACATCCGAGCACGGAGAAAGGGGTGAGTTCTTTACACAATGAGAGAAGATTGGGCAGGGGTGGCATTCCGCAAGCGGGCTATGCAGGGTTACGGGGGTCCGAGCATTTACCTATACTGTCCATCAACTAAGTTGCGAGACCTGATTGTTTTCGTGTTTTTGAGGTTTTTTTATTCGTTCGGGTTGCGATTTTTGTGTTTTTGTTTGGTGTTGGAAGGGAAACAATACATTTTCGTTAATTAAGCTTTTGCTTCAATTTTTGTTATTTACTTTCAACAAAGTGAGAACATAATGGATCACTCAACAATTGCTAATTTTAGCGGGTTGCGTTACATAACATTTATTTATTTTGATTTTATTTATTTACTTTTTAGAGCTGAACTCATTACAGAAGGTTACGCGATTTGTAGAATGTTTCGGTTGCTTCATATTGCCCTTCAGTCAAAAAAGTAAAATAGTTCAAATTTTTCAAGTCATAGTTTGCTCAATTAGAAGTAGATTTTAAGTCGGATCATACAAATAAATCTTGAAAAATGTTCTGTCGGACTGCGAAAAGAAAATGTAGGCACATCCCATGAACAAAAAGCATTCTTTCATTAAAATATAACTTTCTCGAAGTGAAAGATACACGGAAATTTTTTTAAATATTTTTCATTACACTTTCACGTATAAATAGCAAAGCGGAGAATTTGGTCAAGAAATAAAATTATTTCTTCTACATTACTAAAAACAAAAACGTTTCTTTAGGGCGCTACAAATATATTTAACTGAATGACATTCTAGTAATTTTGACACATGCATGTGTATCGTAATAAATCAGCCGACTCTGGAACATACCACGTACGTATGCGCAGGCACTCACACAAGCGTTTGCATCTTTCATTTGCAAAACAACAGGATTAAATAATATACATACATACATATGTATGTACGCTTTTATTAGTGACGAACTAAAAAAAAAAAAAATAAATAAATAGAATAATTTTATGCAATACATTAGATGGCATTATTAAGCTAACCATTTCTTAATGTTAAAAGGCTAAGTGTACACTGAAAGAAAAACCATGGTAGAACGAAGGTTGAAGCGAACAAATTATAGTTACTGTGATCATATTCACAGCAAAATTGCTGCACCAGTGAGTGAAAGAGAGCATTTAATTAGCAACAAAATCTATTAAATTCAAGTATCTTCAAAAGCTTCAACCAATTTATGGTAAGAAATATCTTGAAACATATTTTAACAATTATATTCACAATATATATAAATTTTGTCCTTACTATTTTTGCCACTTTTGCTGTGCAGTAAAGAGAAATAAAAAAAGAGTTACCCGATTTTTTAAAGATTGAAAAACAAGAATCATTTATAAATCATTACAAGGTAAGAAATTCTCATATGGTGAATATTATAACATTTATTTACGTGATTTATTTTGAAAGAAAACTATGAAGTAAAATACACTATAATTTGCGTAATTATAATATTTATAAATTGTCTTCTTTTCAGAATAACACAGAAGCTGACACCTTTATTAATAGATGCAAAGAAGAAATTATTGCATATTTTATTTTTCTCGTTGGATCTCCTTTAAATTGAGCATATGTGTTTGTAGCCGATATTGAACATCATTAATATATGTGAAGGTAGACACTTGCATGTCAATGGAAAGTTATCGAGTTTGGTATTTTGTAAAAACGCATAATTTTCAAACTCGATAGTCCAGAGAGAGCTAGAATTCTGGAATAATAAATGTAAGTAAGGGCATAAGTACATACAATACTTTTTGTGACAAAAAATATTTGATAAAATTCTTCGTAATGAATTGAAAATCTTTTATCGCACTAATTGTTCACCAACAATACATATTAGATTTTATGACTCATATAAAAAGAAACCATACCAAATGATTTCCATGTGTTTTATGTAATAGAGTATATGAAAATATGTACTACTTACTATAAGGTTCATTTAAAGCATGATATTAAAGCATGTATATCTCTTTGTATTATAAATAATACTCATAATTCAGAAAGAACTTACTTTACAGTCCCATTAGAATTGACAGGTATGAAATTAATCTTTTATATTACTATTCGTACTAATCGCATGTCCATGATGAATATTAGTTTTGAAAGCTGTCGTCTTTAGGAAGTGTACATACAGTGGGTTGCCAAATTATTAGGGACACTCATATTTTTTTCAAACTGTTTCTTTTAACGCAGTTCAACTTCAGTTATGTGGTATAAGGTATGCAGAAGTGTTATTTTTTCGTTTGGCATGTTCTTATGTCTCAAATTTTAAGTGGGTGTTAAGCGTTAAATGGGATATTTTGGATTTTACGAATATTTTCGTGACGGAGGTCGATAACTTTAGTTTTTGTTAGGACGCCAAATCACAACCCCAGAATCAAAGAAAGTGCCAAACAATGCATAGAAAGCATGCCCAGGCGCATAAAAGCATTAATTGAGGCAAAGGGAAAAGTGACTAAATACTGACGTTTGCTAAGTAACATTTTGTCATATTTATTGAATTGATCTTAAATTACGTAACCTTAGTTACTTTATATAAGTTTGTGAATATACATTTGACAACATTAAATATAATTTTATATGTAGAAAACCGTGTTTTTATTTACTTATTTTTACAAAAACTCTAGGAATTCAAGTATATTTGTGACTGTCCCTAATAATTTGGCAACCCACTGTACATGTAATAAATATACCTACAATTTTATAATTTTACACATATTATAATAATGAAGATTCTTTCTCTATGAAAATAGGTGTTTTAAATGTTTGAGTAGAACAGAATATGTTTAAATGATTGAGTAAGGTATGTTCTCATTGGCACATACATATAGTCCAGTCATTTTAGGTTTTATCTGCGGAAAAATTCCTAGTGAGCTGAATTTTTGTATACACCTTTATTACGAAAGGTGAAAAATCGTGAAATAAAATTTAATTTTTCAACTTCCATAGGTGATTGTGGCCAAGGGGTTGGGGGTAGGGGGACGGTGTTGACCTTTTTGGAAAGGGTTTCAAAATAGTGATTTTTTGAGACCGGTTTGGGGTCGCTGCGATGCGTAGAAAAAAAGATAAAAATACAATAGCGGTTCCCATATAAGGCAACATCCTGATTTACGAATCACCCTGTAACTGCCGAACGGTGCGAGATACCCCCCCCCCCCATACGATTTTTTGCTTGCCTTGGCCTGACCTTTCACCTCCTGCAATATTTCCCTCCCACCTCTGAACACCCTGTATAACATGGTTGTTGCAACCACAAATTCCAACCATGCCATAGTTATTTAAAAAACATTGTTATGGAAACCATAGTTTTTCTTTCAGTGTAAGAGCATGGGACGCTTTTTGGTTACATTTCTTTAAGAAAACTTTATTATTTTTATTTATAGATTATAGTTTTCGACGTTATTGGCATTTGTTTGCAATTGAAAGCAAAATAAACGATTCACGTGCTCGCCATAAAATCGGGCAAGAACCAATTTTCCCTAAGTTTACTTATTAACCCCATTTTATATTCCGAGGATACTCGATAACACATGGCCCCGGTTCCGTACATAAAAATATGAAAAGTAAAAAAATCAAGCGCCGCCTCAGAATTTGAATGATCCATTATTTGAGGGATGGGAGTCAAATCAATAAAAGAGCGAACACAAAACATAAATCGAACAACACAAACACAAGAACAAAAGGAACAAAACAAACAGAGTCCAAGTAGGACTACACAATGGAAAAAAATTGAACTGAACAAAAACGAGCCTAAAATGCAAAATTCGGTTAGATCTCTTCACTTAAGTTTCCTACGCATTTATTTGATGCCCCTTGATCGGGGGCACTTTATATTTGTTCTTTTACAGAAAGATGGTGGAACGAAAAAAAATTTTTGTGCAAAACTTACAGGGTACTCGAGGCCAAGTTAGTGTCTTCATGCTTTAATTGGCCGTCCAGGGCCAGACCCCATTTGTCCTTGTTGTTAGCCAACAAAGGTGTCAATTCAAAAACTTTAGACAGTGTAAAACCGGGCGGCACTTGACATCCATCCCTTAAAATTATTTTCATTTTATATTGTAATTTATTTCAACATAAAGTACGGCGATAATTTCGCGGCAATTTCGCCCTCAAGTTATTTTTGTAACATTCCTATGGGTTTCGTTATTTTCAGTGACTGTTGTTCGTTCTCCTCGTGTCTTTGGTGTTGTATCTACTGCTTTTACTTATTTTATGAATTTTAATTTATCAGTTGAGATATTTGAATTTATGTCTTACTTTACTATGATTTGCGAAAATCACGGCGAAATGTTAGGTTTGGAAATAATTTAAAAAAAATTGGAGCACCGTTAAAGCGGTAAAATCAATGACAAGAAGCTTAAAAAGTTTCGTAAGTCTCCAAGCGCAAAATTAACAAATTGTAGTGAAAATTAGTAACGAAAACTACTATTCTCTCAAAATTCCTTCCTATGATATTATTTGAAGCCAATCATTATCTTTATCACCAAAACCAAAATAAATATGTATATAAATTAAAATATTACAATAAAATAGAGGTAAACTAAAAAGGCAAAGATTTTAGAAAATATCCCGAACCAAGAGAAGCCAATAATACGAGTAAGAAGGAATAAACAAAGCTATAGGTAATTTTTCCAGATTTTTTTGGATTAACATAAAATAAAAATAAAAAATTCTTACATTGTACTCGACGCTAGATTCGTGTCCTCATGCTTAAGTTGCCCGTCGAGGGCTAGTCCCCGCTTATTCTTGTTATTCTTGAGTAAAGGTTGCACTTGAAACACTTTGGATAGTGTGAACCCGGGCAATACTGGGTTATCTCTAGATTCAAATATTTTTTAGTACATCTGCTTTTCGTGGATAAATTTTGACTTGATTAAATGATATTGTGTTTTTTTTTCTTTCCAAAAAAATGACGAAACCCATTGTGGTTTAAAGTTACTTTATAATAATGTGTTTTTGTTTTATTAAATAGCAAGTTTTTTTAAATACTCACTCAGATTCCGTTTCGGCAACAATGCACTTGTACTGCGCTGTGGAGAATAAGCAAATGTCGGCAAATTGTCTCACAAATACTTTGATTTTCTTAACAGTCCTATTTGAATTATTGGCAACATGCACGTTAACTGATATTGTTTCTCCGTGATGATATAACTGAAAAGATAATATTAGTTCGATTTAATTAGTTTCCCAAATGTGTGATGAAACAATTTGTAAATTGTATAAAAGCGAATGTATTATTTAGTTATATACTTTGAGGAGTTTCTACAAAGAAAAAGAGGACGTTTCGTTTTCTAAAGGTACCCAAGGTGTCAAACTTTAGCATTATTTTTCGTAAATCGTTAATATTCATAACCGGTATTCGATCACTTCTGAAATCTTGAGAAGAAGCATCATATTTGAGGGAGCCTACAATATAGTAATATATGCTTCGGCATTACAAATATTATTTTCGTTTGATGATTAATTCACGAGGTAAAAATTTAGGTACTTAAAGATTTCAAAAGATATAATTACCGTTTTTATAAGATACAGTTATCCCGTTAGCGTTATGGTGGAATAACAAAATAGAGAAAAAGTGCTTAGATTTGGCTTGTGATAAAAAATTATGATATGTAACCTATTTTTTCTCTTCTGCATCTTAAAAAATGAAAATGATTTACTATAATTAATTATTTTTACTTTTATAAAACAAAAATATGGTTTGTAACGACATCTCTTAAATATTTATTGTGCCTACGGAATTTTAATTTCGTGGCTTCAGAAAATAGACTTGAAATAAAAAACCCAATTGCTCGTCATCTTTGATGTTTTTCGCACATTCAAGTTTTAGTAAAAAAAAGAAGTACCAAAACAGACTTCCTAGTCACTAAACAGACTTAGCAGACTGAATTAACTGCAAACCGAATTCCAGAAACTATTGAAACAGGAATTATTGCAAAAATTTAACATTCCATAAAATAATTTTGGAGACCGTTTTTCAGATGTCTGGCATCAGCAGGAAATTTCATGAAAATAATTTGGCTCAAATCTATTCCCATTCGAACGAACCACTTACTATTTTTCCCGCGAGTATGGGGGAAAATCAATTAACTGAAGGAGTATCAGGACTAGCTGGACACATTTTTTGAGTCATGAATGAACTAAAGCTGGGCTAACGAAATTTTCTTAGGACACTAATGAGGAAAACGGAGGAGCGCTGTAGGGCTTCATGAGGGTCTTAACTGCATCGATCGTCAATCCAGATATTCTTCTCATTTCCTACGCGGGGGTCCAAAAAAGGGAAAGGTTAATGAAAACGATTTAATTTCTTAGCCGGAGCCATAAAAATTAAATGCCCGCACGTTTCGATATGATTAGGTCATGTTTCGGTTAAGTACCCGAAGAAAAGCGACTAAGCGCTCCTCAAGTCAGTTGATTTTCTCCCCTAGGTGATTTTAATTTTTTTTTTTTCACTTGGAATCGGATTACGTCTGAGTATGTTTCGACGATTCGATGTTTTTCAAAAGCGGTTGCTGTTGCTAAATCATTCTAATCTCCGAAGGTTTTCACGGACTCCTCCTAAAAGCAGAGGGAATATGTGCGGAATATGCATAAACTATTTTAGATATGGTTACGGGTCTGCTATAATATAATAACTATTTAGGGAACAATTAGTAGTTCAGCTTATATCATTACGAACACATTTAATTTAAATGTTCATGTGCAAATCTAAACTCTAATCAACCTAAAAGTACAAAATAATATTTAAAAAGGTCAAAAGTTTGTTGCCCTAATTTTACTTAAAAGCGCTTAATTTATGAATCTTAAAACCATTTCCTTTTTAAATTAACCTGCATACTTTTGTGATATTCTTTTCGCTATTAATTGACTTGTGCGGTGTAAATATTTATTTTTAAATTGGAAAATCTCGTGTTCTATGTTACACCAGTTGCTACCGTGACTTTAAATTGCAGTAAAACCCTTACTTAGTGAATTTTCCTTGGCCTAATGGCTGTTAATTTAATAACTGAAACCAAAGGTAAAGTTTGCGATTGTATATATTTAAGTGGAATTGGAAATTTGATTAACCAGCCAAACGTGTGGACATTATGGTGATTGAATCATCCCAAACGAGTTGTTAGTGGATTAATCAAACTGTAGGACTGGCAAGGTATACGGTCACTACATCGATTAAGTTTTTAAGTCACTCAAAAATAATCAGCGGAGCAATTAATTGCCTCACCTCTTTGTCCAAACTAGCTTCCAGGTGGATTTTATTTGGTTTCAGCATAAATTCCTTGCTAACTTCAATAGACGGCTGCTCTCCAAGTTTTGATGGTGCGTACATGATTTTCCTAATTGCTAATCGAACTGAGTTCCTTTTGTGCGGTTTGTCTTCTATGTGCTCACCGACGAAAGCCTGCAAAATTTAAAGTTATGTTAAAATAAATAAATTAAAAACAAAATGTAAGGCAATGAGACTATACTATAAAGATTAGTTAAACAATTTTTTGGCACGTAAAGTTAACTTTTAAAAACCCAGCTATTGTTAGTCCTGAAAGAAGCTTAGTGTGCAGCTAAAGTATCTCAAGATTTTATTTTGATCGTTTGGAAGTTAAAAGACTAGCACTCCCTACGAATTTATACGATCCCAAAAAACAACATTGGCATTGGCGTTAAAATTCTGAAAATATGTATCAATCTTGCCTTGGTTAAGTCCCACCAGGCATTAAGATCTGTATTTAGACAGGCGGTTTGCAGCGTTTTACTTCGGAAGGACCATCAAATTGTTTCTTTAAGCCAATAAAAAAAAGTATTCAAAATAGCTTTTACTCTATTCAGGTATGTAAACTTTAGATTCATCTGTATAATATTTCAGTTTTTGACATCTTTGTTTTAGTTTTTGGCACTTTTATACTTAATAATTATAAAATTAACATGTTAAAAAATAAAACATGAAACTACAAAAAAAAGTAATATTACGACTGAGCATGACCCTTTAATCCTAATACATATAACGAAACCGTTAAATTTAATATGGACAATCAGAATTGAGTCAAATCATCATTGTTATTTAAACACTTTTGAATCTAATTTATTCTAACTACGAATTTCTCAGCTCACCAAACGGCTTTTGGACAAGCAAATTGATTTATTGTCTAATTAAAGAATCATTCTTATATTATAATATTGATTTATATGATTGATACTTACTTTAAGCTCGTAGTCAACGCCACACGG
Organism: Eutolmus rufibarbis; assembly: GCA_963920795.1. NCBI lineage: Eukaryota > Metazoa > Arthropoda > Insecta > Diptera > Asilidae > Eutolmus > Eutolmus rufibarbis. Next base: position 18,791,672 of record OY987205.1, read on the forward strand.
TTTTCCAGTGTCACCGGGTGCCGGCTGGAGTGACACTGATGCTGGACAATGTGGAGGAACTTCGAAGTAGAAAGGATATGCATTTGGTCCTAATTTTTTAATAAGACGTTCCTGCAGTCTTGTTAGGGGTCTATCACTACCCAACGAAGGATAGATTTGTTCGTGCGCCAGATACAAGTCTTTCCGGAATGTAAGGCCGAGCACGTCCAGGTCCTCGCGGCCGTAGCGAAAGGCAGCAAGCACATGACCGAAAATTTTCCTATCCTTAACGTAGTCAGGGTCGATAAGCACAACTCCGTCTAGAAGATAATAATCAGGGGTCGTAACGCTTATAAGTTTTATTTTAAAACTCATTATTTAATTACTTAATTTATGAACTCTATTTTTAAACTACGAACAAAAAGATTAAATTTAACACTTAATAGTTTCAGTTGCTTCTAAATGCTTATTAAAAATTATATTTTTTACAATCATCCATAACAATTATTAAACGATTTCTATTTTTTTGGTCATGAATAAAAATAATCAAGTGATTTTTTTTTCTGATCATTTGTTGATCACTATCGATTTTTATATTTTTAGTCAACATATGATATGTAGTTATTTTCGGATTTTTAAATTATCAGTCTTTTAGCCAATTTACACCTTGTTCGAGGCCATATTGTCATCATAAAATTATAAATCATGTTCATCCTAGTTCTAAAAGAAAAACATATATTTAAATACATATAAATTCAAATGTTTGTATACATATACTAATAATTTTGCAAGCCACTGTAATTAATAATCACTGGTAAGAATATTACTTTCAACTTTTCTATTTTCTGTATTTGTAAATAACTTGTAAAGTATGTAAACTTAAGGCTATTGGCTGCATTTCTAAAAATTGCTCTCTTTCCACTTTGCCACTCGAATTGTAAAGATTCTTTATGGTAGTCGGTTTTTTGCGTTCTGAAAAGTATAAGTATAGTAAGTAGTTCAATTTTGATATCTCATCTGTGGATATTCAACAGAGATTTTCTATAAGTAGTTATATCAGTGTTAAGTTTTCCAAATCTGAAAATATGCGGATTCTGTGAATGTTACGATTTTATGGCAGGTAAACATGTTTAGCATCATCTTCATTAAATTAGAATGCACTTTAGATCATTGGCATAAAATCAGCCGGTGCATCGGAACGCAAAATTGTATCAAAATTGCACGTGAAACTCACGTGACCTGTGTCCATGAGGCAATAAAAAGGTATGAAGAAACGAGTACAATTGGACATCGTCACAGATGCGGAGTTTTTTGACCACACCAAGATATATTTATCACCTCATACAGTGAATTTTTCCCCGCCTCCTTGCATTTGGTACGTCTGGAAACGTAATGCTTCACGGGTAAATCGTCGAATGCAAACTTTTCGATAATTGGAAAAAAATTGAAAAATACTCTCATCGGAAAATATGACATTTTTACAATTGTCAAGTGGCTAGTCTTTATGAGCCCGACACCATAATAATCGTCTAGAGACAATTATACGACGCAAAAAGCATTTTCTTATAGACGGATCCACTTTTTATGTTTTTTTTTGCATAAGATTCTTCGGACTGTCGAGGAACAAACATCCACTCTTCGGAATAGCCTGAACTCCTGAGCCAAATCTGCGCTGATAGCAGTCTTATTACTCCTACATAAGGACACTTTTTTGCTTTATAATGAACATATGATAAGACATTTTCTTCCTGTTCTGATAGCTAGTTGACAACATTGAAAATCATTTCCTTAATTATAACTGTTCAATTGTGTATTGTAATTAATTACGGAAATATTATTAAAACTGATACTAATGCTTGTACGTGAATATAAATAGCCCAGGCAAATTAGCTGAAAAAGAGGGGTCTCCTGCCAAAAATAGCATTTTTATGGTAGATTCTTGAGTTTTTGGGGTCTGGAGATCACGAATTTCGCAAAATCGGAAAAATCGGAGGTGGCTTTGAGGGTCATTTTTAAGGTTAAAGGGTCAAATTTTCGAAATTCGAAAATCAAGCCAAATCATACATAGTGAATAAGGGGTTTTTGGGGCCGGAGATCACGAATTTCGCAAAGTTAACCCGATCCGAGTTGACCTTGACAAGACTTCCAAGGTCAAAGGGTCGAATTTCTGAAGAAAAATTAAAATTTCCAAAAACTACTGACCAAGGGGTTTTCGGGGTCGGAGATCACGAATTTAATAAATAAATACTGACCATACTAACCCCGGTCTCCCCTGCAGAAGAAAATTTCCCGGACCCGGAGACCGGGGCTAGTATGGTCAGTATTTATTGTGAATTTTAATATTTCATCGAAAATTCGGCCCTTTGACCTCAGAAAACTTGTTAAGGTCAACTCGGATCGGGATAACTTTGTGAAATTCGCGATCTCCGACCCCGAAAATCCCTTTATCACTATCATTTGGCTGGATTTCCGAATTTCGAAAATTTGACCCTTTAACCTTGAAAATGACCCTTAAAGCCACCTACGATTTTTCCGATTTTGTGAAATTCGTGATCTCCGATCCTGAAAACCCAAAAATCCACCATAAAAATGCTACTTTCAATTATTGGGAGGAGAAATGCTAATTTACCTGGGCAAAAAAGCCTAAATTTATTTCATCGGGTACACGTCAAGGATGTAATGCAATTTAGTCGAGTAGGAACTGCTACGCATCATCACTTTTAGTATTTTTAGGATGTCAAATGTTCTAATTTAAAAAAAAAAATTATTGAATGAATTATAATATAAAATAAATATATATATTCACTTTTCGGTGTATTTGGTCTTGTATGTTATCATAGGAAATTCTAACTACATTATCCTTAAATACTAAGTGCAACAATAAATGTACGTGACACATATTATATTAGATGTAAAAGTGAACAATAGACATCTCGCTTCTAGCTTTTGAATATTATACCCTTGTAATACCTAGGCAGGAGGCTACTGCGTTTTTCTATTGCAATTTACTTATACGTATTTGTCGTTCAAACTCAAAATCTATCAAGTTACTTACTGACTGTATTTGTCATGGAAATTTTACAAGAGTGTATTCATATTTTGCTATAGGGTGCTAACTCTTCACTGTAAGCGAATACTACAAATTGGCTATTTGAATAAAAATACACCGAAGACTACTAAAATAAATTCGCTATGTATTTCAGTGTGCATTGATTAAAGTATAGGAGAACCAAATGCGAGCGACTCATGAAGGGTAACAAAATTAAATCGTATGATACAGTTTTCTATCTCTTCGAGGCATGTACAATGGACCAGTCTAAGTGCGAACTCTGAAGTCAACCTCCCGAAATCTACATTTACAAATTACAAGGTAAAAGTAACTTCATCCAAAGCCGCATGTATTATGTTTGTTTAAATTGACAATTTTATTTTTCAATTTGACTTTACAAAGTTCCGACGGTAGATATGGCTTAATCGATTTTACTTGAAGATATTGTTTTGTGGGAATGCAACGTAATTTCCACATACAAAGTCACACCGACATCAGGAACTTCCGTTTCGGAATAATCTAATGCGAAAGGACGCGTAATGTTGCTAAAATCTGAAAAGCAAAATTCAATTTTGACACTTGTTCTAGATATAATACATGAGAACCATTTGAGGGCTGACCCGAAGCAGGGTTACAGCATGAAAAACTGTTTCCTTTAATAAAAATCGAGTTCTTGAATGCCTTAAGTTGATCGAAGTTTATTGAAAATGATTTTTCGCTAACGCTTGTTCCATGACAATTTAGGAAAATGAAAATACACGTCGACGAATTACTTCCCGAAAATCCTAGGAAGGGGCGAAATCGCTTTTTTCAATAAATAATACTTGAGTATTTTGTCTGTTCTTGTCTTGTAAAAATGTACTTACCAATAGGATCCACGTGGGTTATATGATCAACAAAGTCTCTTTTCCCTAGGTAGACAGTGATTTTTCCATTTGACGAACTTTTCTTGAAAACTCTGAAAATGATAAAAACAGGTTTTATGAGAATATTCTACACTAGATCACAAAATATATACATATATAAGGATAAATTGAGGCAAATAGATTAAGGTAAATCCATGAAGCAAACGAACAACATTAACTTCTTAATTACTACTTGAATGAAGCAACATAATTTTTAAGTGAGCTCTATTTGCTCATTCCTATATAATTTCTGTAGGTTTTTGTTAAGATATTTTCGTCCGATTTCCTTGGACTCAATAATTCTTTTCCCCTTTTTTTTTTAAAAAAGAAAAAAAAACATATGGTTGGCCGACAGAATAAAGAACTTGAAGACGTAGAATTTTTTGCTTGCGATTTATGTACGTGTCGTGCTATGCACAAAATTATGTCGACGATTTCCCTGCTCAACTGACTGATGGCTCTTTTATGCTTTCGGCGAAGTGTTCTTGAATGAGATGATTGTTGTGGAGTTTTTCTTTGTGAGAACTTCACAAATTGTGCGAAAATACGTTTATTATTTGCTATGATTTGCTTCTCAGCATGTCCTGAAGAATTATTTGACTTCGCGATAATTTTCTGGTATTCTGAAAATGATGGAAATTAAACTTCCTTGCCATTCGATACTTCGATACTATCTTTGTTGTTTATAATACTAACTAAACCTTCAATAGTTTATAGAAAAGTGCTATGAAATTCGAAGAAATAAATTATAATATAATTTTATGAACATTTCGAACTCAAACCTATATGGAATACTAGCTGAGTAGCCCGGTTTCACCCGATGTCTCATAAATACTATTTAGTTAAATAATTCTAAAATGTTCAATTTTGGCACTTCACCCAGATTACTACAATAAAATCTGTGGTATAGAACCGTCCAAAACTCATTGTGCTACCACAGTTCATATCAGAAGGGCTCATAATCTATTCTCTGATCTATAAATAAATCAATAAGGGTATTAATTTTTTTTCGCTAGTTAATTGCTGCCTTATTGGAAAATGTTAAAGCTGCAAACCTTATGTTGATTGCCTATTCGTTATAAACATTATATTTGCTTAAACATTTCGTTACACATGTAAATGATCAATATTAAATTATTGGATATTGAATCAACAATTCTAATTTATTTTCTCATGATATTACTTTGAAAAATTTGGTCGCCATATTGAGTCTAGTATCTTGATTTCTAAATTTTAAAACCGGATTCACAACAAAACGAGGTACAACATGTTCAAGTGGAGAAAAAATATGCAAATTTATTCGTAGAAAACCTTTTGTGGAATATTACAAAACTCGAATTTTAAATAAATTAAACTAAAATTATCTCCAAAATGCTTTTTGTTTAATTAAAAACCTGTTTAAATTAATGCTAATATCTCACAAAAACTGCTCCAAATAACTTTCACCACTTTGGATGCATGCCAATAACCTCCTTCTAATTCCTTGTTTAAGATGTATTGTAGCCATCCTCTCCCGTATTTTTGTCGCTGCAGTCCCAATTCTGTTGATTGATTCCTCTCTGTGGTTAACAGGACTTGAGGAAGCTTCATCTTTCATCGTTTCCCATTAGAAAAAGTCACATTGAGTTAGGTGTGGAGATTCAACAATTACAAAACAACAAATTGCAACGGCTTGCTTGCCTTTCCACAACTGGAGCTATGCGGACCTGTTGCCATGGAGGCAATAGTAGGACTTGACCCCTGCAAATTTTCATTCTGAAAATAGGTGCTATTAGTGCTCTGAAAGTGCAGATTACATCATACATGCCCATAGCTGACAAAGGTCACATGAGCATCTTGAAGCTCATTCCAGATATTAGGGTCTGTCTTAATTCGGATGACATGACCAAGGAGCTGTGCTTCGGTACAAGATTCAAGATTTTCATTGCTGAACGTGCGGACTGGAGTGGCGAGAGTGTCAATCTAGATCTGAAAAGCCTTAATTGGTACACTGATGGCTCGAAATCGGAGCATGGCACTGGAGATGGTGTGTTTGGACCCAATACTACGGTCACGATTTCAATCGGCAAGTGGGCCAACGTCTTTCAGGCCGAAGTCCATGCCATCAAAACTTGTGATCAGCTGAACCTTAATAAAGAACTTAAAGGCGCAACAGTCAACATACTATCTGATAGCCAAGCGGCAATCAAACAAAACAAATTAATCACAAGCTCGCACTTCGCGTCCATCGTGGTAATAAAAGTAACGGAATTTAAATGTCAAAATTATTCATATCGGTGTGTTGCCATAGGTTACAGGAAAAATGCCATGTACGAAATAATTCCTGTAAATTCGTTAAAAATTTAAGTTAAAAAACACTGACAGTTATTTGTGGCCACCCTACATAGATACAATTGAGACTTTAATACGACGTGCAATTCTATGTGAAGCATAATCGTAATTTACGATCCCTGATATTTTGTTACCAAGCCTATTACAAAACCTGCGTTACGTGAGAAGCTTCAAGTTATGTATAATACAATATTACTCAGATCCTGTACTTACACAAAAATAATAAAAGTAGTTTATTGTACAATAGAAAAAGTTGTAACTTACGTTGCGCTTAAAATTTGTCTTTAAAATAAGGAGATTATGTTAGCCAAGTTTAATTAAAATCGATTAAGAAATATACCGTCTACATGGAAATAAATTAAAATATATAGCGGGGTGAAAATCACCCTCCTCCTCTACCCCAAAGCCTCCAATTTTTTAATATGACTTAGATACCGAGCCAATAAATGCATACACCAAGTTGGATGGTTTTGTTACCATGATAACTGCCGCATTAAGAAATGCGGCAGTTATCAAGGTAACAAAACCATTTTTAGAAACTGATGTAGCGCCTCACATTTCATCTTCAATCGCAAAAAACAATTCCTCTAAAATTTAGCTTTCCTCCGAATTTTCTCCGAAATTCATGTAATTAATACACGTATCTTTTATTTTTATCGAATTTCTTATCTTATTACCTTATAAAAAAGGTACAACATGTCCAGGCAAAATAAAGGTAAAAAAACTGTCCTCTGGAAAATCCTGACTAGTATCTTATTACTTTATTGCCCTCTAACTGGAAGATTCGTAAAACAAAAAACATTTCCAAGAAGAAGATCGGAAATGTTTGTTTAGCAAACACAGATAATTAATTTTTATTACAGCTCCACAAAAGTCATAAAAAGGTTAATACAATTTATTTCATTGCTGTAATTAGCTTGCCTTAGCCTACCATACTTGGGTGTATCCTAACGCTCTGTTACTAATACCTGATGGAAATAATAGTTGAAAATACATTCGATAACTATGGGTATTCTTAAGTTGAAATAATTAAAAAATGGCCCAACTCACTTTTGAGGAATACGCTGATATAATTTACAATTACGGTGTAGTCGACGAAAACGAAAAAGATGCTGTCTGGGAATACCAAAGGAGATTCCCTAACCGATGTGTACCCCAAGGGTATTCTTGCGGACTTTCCAGAGGTTAAGAGAAACCGGAATGTAACTTCAAATAGGGGAGAATCGCGATTAGGAACATCGGAAGATTCTGAAAACGTCGAACAACAAATAATCATCATCGTCAGGCAAAACCCTAAAACGAGGGCGAGATGAGTCGCAAGCGATTAAGAGTGTCTTCAGCTAAAGTTTGGAAGGTTATACGTCGAGAGAGATTACACCCATATTATCATATCCCAGTAGAAGGACTACTGGAAGCAGATTCCTAGAGAAGATTGGAGTGTTGCACAGTGTCAATGTTTCGACTGGTATCATCAGCAACAACTTAATATAGGATCATTCATTTTGCCGCAAGTGCTTAATAGCCAGATTTATGCGAACGTTTTGGAGAATATGTTGCCAGATTTACTTGAAGACATCTCTCTTGATAATTTAAAGGTAGTGTTTCATCAACACGATGGAGCACCAGCGCATACTGGTAACATTTTGAATATTAAATGAAAAATTTCCTGAGCGCTAGATTGGATGAAGTGGACCGATTCCTTAGCCTTCTAGATCTCCAGACCTAACTCCATTGAACTTTTTTTTTATGGGGAACTATGAAAGATGAAGTTTATTCAAGTTCTGTTAACACCAGAAAGGAATCAATCAACATAATTAGGACTGCAGCGACGTAAATAGGGGAGAGGCTGGTTATAATACACCCTAAACAGGGAATTAGAAGGAGGTTTAATTGGCATGCATTCAAAGTGGCGAAGGTTATTTGGAACAGTTTTTGTAAGATATTAACAACAATTTAATCGGGTTTTCAATTAAAAAAAAAAGGATTTTGGGGTTAAGTTTAGTTTGATTCCTTTAAAATTAGAATTTTTTTTAAAGTACCACAAAAAGTTTTCAACGAATAAATATGCATATTTTTTCTCCACTTGGACAAGTTTTATCTCGTTTTGTTCGAAAGGTAATAAAATAGGCAATTAGATAAACTTAAAAAATAGGTGTATGGATTACATGAATTTCGGAGACAATTCAGAGAAAAGCTTAATTTTAGGAAAATAAAAATCATTTTTCCAGTTTCGGAAATGAGTGTACCTGCAGTGGTAAATCTACATTGTTGACATTTTTGGAAAGGACATTAAGATATAATAGTATATTTTTAGCGTGAGTTCGACGTCGCTGTGTTGAGTATATCAAAAGATAAAAATAAAATAATGAGGCAATGATAATGATACCATGAAAATTGGAATTTACGTATCACCCTGTAACTCCTAAACGGTTAAATGACACCCCCTCCCGGCAAACAATTTTTTGTTTGTCTAGGTCAGATCTGTCATCCCACCTATTTTGTCATACGACCTAGAAAACACCATGTATACAGTGGTGACCAAAATAATTGGCAAAATAATTCTACTTCATGTGTCCTTTAGAACCTCTATAAAGAAAGGTAAACATGTGTGTTTCTGATGGTAGATCCTTCGTTCGTCGTCCTTCAGGTAAAGAATGGATGCCAGTTATGCTGTAAAAGCAGTTAAACATGGTGACTTTGGTTGTACAAATTGTTAAATTTTCGTCGGTGTGCCTATTATTTTGGCCACCAGTTAAATTTTTTGAAAGTAGAGCCAAAAATTTAAATTTTCGTATAATTTGTCGCTTGTTCTTACACACTTCCACGATCATGAAAAAGTAATTTTATCTGCAAAATAGGTGCACCATTTGCAGAGAAAGCCTTTTTAACCTTTTTTGAAAAAAACAGACACTCCCCTGGGATTTGTGGTGGTGAAACTTTTCCTTAAGCGAGTCGAAATTTGCATCGTAAGCGAATGAATTCTAGAGAAATGTTTACATGTTCGGATTCAACTCAGAATTGCAGTAAAAGAAAGATAGGAAATAAGAGAAAAAATAAAAGATTCTTCTGGCGAGGCAGGGAGATGGGTTTTGATTGTATAATAGATGTTCACCTCGTTGCGATGCTTTGCAAGGAAAGTTTTCTTGTTAATTTCCATATGGATTCACTTTATTTCAGCAACTTCCTTCCTTCCTTTTGAACGAATTAAAGTGACTGAGTTGTTGCGAGAAGGGCTCTTCCTTAGGAGAAATAGCAGGATAAAGAAAAACATGCGCTAAGAATATTTGAGAACAATTAATTATTTATGATAATCACAAAGGAATGATTGATTGAAGAGGCTACCTGCCTTAAGCTCAATTCTGTCGGAGCCAAAATTTAACATTCTCGAGTTCTTACCTCAGTTCCCTATCCATCCAATATATTTCCACACTATCTCTGCTCTCGATCATAAACTTTCTTTATTCAAATGTTCCTCTGAAGTAAGAACTCCGAAAAAGTTTCAAGAACAACATTTCTTCCGAAAGGAGGCGGATAATGTAATTATTGAAAGACGTTAGCAGCCCTGACTCAATTTCCAAATATTTACGCTACCACTTAGACAACCTTCCAATTGAATTCTTTGAGAATTCAGAAAGATATATGTATTTAAATGGTCAGAGGAGATCCAGTCGGGAAAGTTTTCGGTTATACGTACATGTTGTTTCCATTCATTGCAGACCGACTTTCTTTACTATCCTTGAATTTCTCCAAAAATAATATACGTCATACAATTATCCTTAAATAGTGAATAATAAGGAATGAGCACAATTGGAGTCAAGAATATGCGCGCTTAGCTCACCCATTGGACAGCACGAATGGACTTCAGGAGGCAAAGCCTTTTCAATTCATAGCAAACAGGTATGCTGGGTTTTAAACTTTAATTATTACGACAATTCAATTTGCATAGATGCTGTTTATAGGCTTGCCGCTTGTCAAGGAATAATTGTCCTAATTTTTAAATGGACGTAATTTATCTTAGAAAAGTTTTTCAATTTAAGAAATTGAAATTATCGTCGAATAGAGATAATATATTTTGCCACATAAATCATGTTATCCCTTTGCACTCATCATCTTATTCATTCCATCAACTCGATAAAAATAAACATATTTTATCATGACAAATTTAGGATAACTTTATAGCTGAAAAAATAAAACATTAAAATATATATAATTTTTACATATTATAAATTTATTGAGAACATTTATAAAGTTTCACATCTTATAGTTTTTTACATTGTGATACCATTAAAAAAAAACACAATTTCCTGGGTTCCCTTTCAGAAGTATTACAAAAATAATTCGTCTTTCTTTGCCCACGAACATTAGCCCTAAGTTTTTCCAGATAATTGAAGCAACAAAACCATCATATCTGCCAAACAAATTAACGTAAAAAATCAATTGCTACTCCGTTATTGCCACAAAGCAAAAAACTTCAACTAGGGCAACACCAAATGTGATTCAAAAAAATATGTACATATTAATGTATTCTCGCAATCACAACGATTACTGTCCGAGCAATATCATTCGTAACAGACATCTAGTTCAATAGTTTATATGGGCAGTATGCCTCAATAGGATAAGCCTTTCTTTTCGCCCATAACACACCAATTATGGCACCAAGATCAACAGAAGATGCAGGCATTGTGGTCACGACGGAAAACTGAAACACACGGTAGTTTTTAACATCTCGTACACGAGCATCGCGATTTTATCATTGATTACAACGCCCAACTCAACGAGCCAGTGCCGGATTAAGCTCATCGGGGGCCCTAGGCCATTCAAATGAAAGGGCTTGTTGTGAAGATCTCAAATATATGTTCTGTATAATTTTAAAATAAATAGTTTCCAATACATTTCTAAAATACGTTGTTGAATTGGTATCAACAATTTTTTTTTTATATTTTCAAAAACATGAAAAAAAATTTCTTGAAATTAAAAATTACATTAAAAAAAAGTTATGTCAGATTTTCATGGGGGCCCTTGCTCGTCGGGGGCCCCAGGCCATGGCCTAGTCTGGCCTAATGGGTAATCCAGCACTGCAACGAGCAAACGTGGATTATAATCATGGAGTCAATAGAAACCTATGACGTCAATAATGGTCTGCAACAATCAAGATTTTCTATTCCAACTAATGAAGTTTCAAGAATGATGAGAGCATCGTGGCATCAAGCGACTACATACATTTTTAAATCAACAGATATAGGAGCTCAGTGCTGAGTTATGGTGGTAGTAAATATCGTTAGAGCATCTATGTATGTACAGTACATATACTCTCACCGGATTACTAATACCCTAGGCACATGGCATATTCGAATGAGAATGATCATAGTTTGACATGTGCGTCACAACATTATTGATATAATGATCCTACGTTCCGCCATTGAATCAATTATGTCTACGCAAGCTCATTCGGTAAGAATAACCATTGCTACTTGACGACAGTAGCGATCCTAGTTCTAAAATAGAGGATCTGATTGGAATCCATTGGAAAATTGCCTGATTTTCAAACCATTTGTCATTTAAGTGTCATTTGAAATCAAAATTTGTATACTGAGAAATAGTGTTTTATTGTTAAATTGTTTATATAATACATAAATTGTTTCGCCAATGCTAGTCGTTTTAATATCCTTGATTCTCTTCGTAATATTTGCATAAAAATATTTAAATTATCAGACACAATATAGCTTTCCATCGCTCACTTGAAATGTTGCAAACACTTCTCACAAATGACAAACTTATTTCAAAATTTCTGCCAACTGCGAACTGTATCGTTTGTCGCAAGCATTTATGTATGATCATATGTAGAATCAATTACGTAATTGCACCAATGATCATTCCTGTGTGCCGTGTGCCTAGGGTATAAGACCTTGGATATGAACTTCATTGACGGCGATAATGGTTCATAAGGGCTAAAAAAAGGGACAATAATTCAGTCTGAAATTTTACATGGGCCTTTGCTGTTTTTTTGGAATATAAACCTACAATAATTTACACTCTCCCCGAATAGCAAGAGTACGCTTACCATATAGATAATGCCTGTTTGTGTAACTTCGATATCATCAAGCATGATTTTATTTTCTTTATTTCTTTTTTCTTCATAGAATATCAGAAATGGTCTATCTATTTTGAAATCTTAACGATGCATGGAATCAAGAAAATATTGAACTAACTTTCCCGGGCGTTATTCGAACAAAAGACCTTCCAGATCGCAGAGCTCATGCTGAGAAAAAAGTGAGTGGTTACTATAGAACCAGAAACTAAATCAATTTAAAAAAAAAAATAGAACCGACTCCAAAAAATCTCAAGCCCTAAGAAGTTTTAAATAATTTCACTTAAAAATCTTCTGCTACTACTTTCAACATTGAATCCTAAGATTTTACTAGATTTTTGAAATCGATGCGAAAACCTGACTGGTATTAATCCAATACTTAGTAATGAAGATATTCAATTCGTCTAGATTATTTAGTATTGAGATTTTTTGGAGTCGGCTATATTTTTCATTTTCAGAAACTTTGCACTTTCAATTTGGGAATTACATTACAAATACTTACTACTCGAATTTATGGATTAGTTGAACTGAAAAAGACTTTGGCAGTGCCAGTTTTTAAATTCATGGTCATTAACGCTGTTCTTTTAGTGCAATTTAATTATCAAAAAGCAACCATTGAAAATAAATATATAAGATAAATACTTTTTTATTGTTATTAATTTTCTTCGAAATGTTTTCATTAACATTAAAATTTAGATTTTACAAGGATATCTAAAAAAGTAAGCACAAAAACAATCTTACTGTTGTGATAAAATACCGAAGGGGACTACATATCTCATTACAAATGTTAAAAAAATCTATTTTTTTTTTAGTTTCGTAGCAAATCAAGGGACCCTTATATGTAGTTTCGCCATATCCGTCCGTCCTTATGTCACAGTCATTTTATTCGAAGACTATTAGGACTAGAGCGTTGAAATTTGATACACGTAGGTATAGATAATTATATACTGTTTTTCAGAATTATGTTCCATTTTTGAAATATTCGGTTCCAAAGTGGCCATTTTCGATTGGGTTTGTCGGCCAAAATATAATCCTGAACGAAATTTCCGAGAAAATTCGGGGAAACGGTGAATTTTAGGAAAAAAAAAGGTTTTTTTCAGTATCAAAAGTGACTGTACTTGCAGTGAGTGGTGGTAGACAACATTGTTGAAATTTTGGAAAGCACATAAGGATAGAAGATTTTTGGCATGAGTTGGATGTCGCTGCCGTTGAGTACATCAAATAAAAATAAAATAGTGATGTGCATACCATGGAAAATTTGAATCTACGAATCACCCTGTAACTCTCAAACGGTTGACATATCCCCTGCCATACAATTTTTTGTTTGTCTAGGTCAGATCTCTCATCCCACTCATTTTTGCATGCCCACTAAAAAACACCCTGTATATGTACTTATGTATAGATATTGTTTTTTTTCATTTGATTGTTATACTAGCTGATTCATACTCGGCGTTGCCCGGGCACAACTATCTCTATAATAATACTAAACTTTAATAAAAATATGACGTTGCCAATTTCAAATTTACTATTTAAGCTGAAAATTTCGATATGGCGGTTCAGTTTTTTACAATCTATCGGAAAAAAAACCTGAAAATTTCAACCAGAGTTTTTTTTTTAAAGGAAGAAACAATTTTTAGAAAAAAAAAAAAATAAATATGTACGATTAAAAAATTATTTATTTTTTCCCTTAAGAAAAACATGCTCTTGAAATGTTCAGAGAATTTTTAATATTGATTAAACGTAAAATATGTATGTAAACATTTCAGCCCCACTCCCCACTTTCAAATTTCGATGCATAACCTATGTCATTCAGAAAGTTAAGGCAACATGCCCATAGAATTTTTTCTCAATTGGATAAGTACGTTTTCGTGATTCACCATAAACATATCACTGATCAACATTTCGCCTTATATCTCTCCTCCATCACCCACACCTTCGAATTGCGATGCATAGCCTATGTCACTCAGAAGAGGTTATGCGGAACATGAGGCTAGAATTTCATCTAAATAAGATAATTGCTTTTCGCGTGGCTTACCATAAACATCATGATCAACATTTCCTCCTCCTCTACTTTCCCCTTCACTTTCCAATTACAGCGTATTGCCTATGTCACTCAGGAGCTCATGCACAATAGACGTGCAAAATTTCATTTCAATCGGCTCGGTACTTTACGAGATTACCTCTTACAAGCACTCTCTCTTTATATATTAGTTAGATAGTATGGATAATATAGATACATATAATAAATATATAATAATAATATATAGTATAAATAATATGGGTCCTGTTCTAATTTTCGTACAAAATTAATCAAAAAGAGTTTACAAAAGCCCTTTTTGGTTAAAAATTCCATAAAAGAATTCATAAATCTGTAACAAATTCATTTTAGTTACCTTTGACTTGAATTAATTTTTTCATTCAACGTGGTCAAAATAATTCGGTAGAAAAATCCAGTCGAATAATTTTTATTTATTAATTTATTAATCTCAATTCATCAAACAGGCAGTTTACTCCAAAAGTACATGTAAAAGTCAATTAATTGCAACGAAACTGATTTTTTAAATGATTTCGTTGTAAATGACAATCTATGTATATGACAATATTTAGCGTTGAAGAGGCGCGACATTGACATCAAGGGTTCATTCCTACCGTAATTAGTCCGATGGTAAGACACATGGAAGAAGCCTCGTTCTCTAACAGAGCGCGGGCTGGGACGAAAATGTTGAATAGAGCTACGATCTCTGGGGAGTTGATTCTGCCAAGCAAGCAGTCATAAGCAAAAATAACACGACGCTGTTCCAGCGATTGCAATGTTAGCAATTTAAGCCGGCTCGCATAAGGAGGTTTGTTCAAAAATGTGATAGACGGTACATTTTCGTATTTTAATGTGGATTGATACTAAAAAAAAAGACGGACAAGTGCGAGTAGAACTCACACCCTGAGGGCTCCGTACCGTTATAAGTAGTACCGTAAAACTTAGTAAGTAGTTATTTTATATTTTCAATAAAATTTGAATTGTAGAAGAAAAAAAAATCTTTTTTGTGATGTAGCTACAAATTTATAAATTAATATCTCCTAAAATATTGGTCGTTTCGTCTATTCACCTCTGCGTTTGGGTCACAGAAATTGATATGTGTACCAAATTTCAACTTAATCGGTCTGGTAGATTCGGAGAAAATTGACTGTGACAGACGGACAGACGGACACACGAGTGATCCTATAAGGGTTCCTTTTTTCCTTTTGAGGTACGGAACCCTAAAAAATATCAAAACCAATTTTTTCAACTTTTGAAGTCTGTTAATTTGTAGAAGTATGATTCTAATTCAATATTTTATTGCCGTACAACAAACCTAAGTACATACATATGTATATTGACTTCAATTTGATTTTATCCTCAAATCTAGTAGACGAATGCTTAATTAAGTAACAAAAGTAAACCTCGAAACACCTTCAGGGCCGCAATAGACAACCCGCTGTCCATCGAAGTTATATTTATGGCCCCGAGCTGAATTTATTAAAAAGTTTCCAGTATATCTCTGAGCTGGGCTGCGCTCGTAAATAACGTTCAAATCATGAAAAATTGCAGCGGTACATGTCAATTTCCCTAAAAGCCTGTTTTGTTTGTGGCGTGTGAAACGACCACCAAAATGGAATCCTAACATTTATTGGACGAAGTGCTTTCCCTGTCCAGAAAAACGACGGACCCATTAATTCTGGGGGACTATTGCTAGGCTGAGTATCGGGTATAATTCCCAACTTCGTCAACAGGTACAGCGCTTGCTCGCCCTGCCAGTAAAGCAAAATACGCCACCATGGAGCAGGGGAAGAAGCGCTTGCAAAACAACTTTTAAAGTGGGAATCGTGCAGAGGAATGATAATGCAAAGACGCGCTCAAATGAGAAAACTTTCCCAATAAAATTGAAAGATATGGATCACAGGTAAAGTACGTGCAGAATTCAGAGCTCACCTGGTCGCCTGCCTCTTGGAGCTGCCATCCTCTATGTCCGGATCAGGCGACGGCACCGGCGAACGATGCGCTTGATTAGTCGAGTTCATCCTCAGGTGTGGTGCTTCTTCTTTTCAGGTTTCGTTCCTTCTTTCTCGGTCCTCCCCTGTGGCAATTTGTTTATTTGTGCGGTTGCTGAGATTTATAGGACAACTGGTGAAATCCTGGGAAGTTTTTCCGGTAAAAATTGTTCGTGTGGACGCGATGTGATCGCGATTTCATAAGACCTGGCCGGATAGAAAAACTTTGGCTGCGGGGTTAAATTACGTTGTATAACTCGAAAAGGTTGCATAAGACGGACGTATTGATGATCGGCATTTTAATTTTTTTATTTATTTTATTTTATTATTATTTTTTTGT
Organism: Eutolmus rufibarbis; assembly: GCA_963920795.1. Lineage (NCBI taxonomy): Eukaryota > Metazoa > Arthropoda > Insecta > Diptera > Asilidae > Eutolmus > Eutolmus rufibarbis. The sequence continues at coordinate 18,808,390 of OY987205.1, forward strand.
TCTTTTGCTAAGAGTCGTATTGCGCGTGTCGGTACTCTCCAACGTTTATCTGAAAAGGATTAAACACTAAAATTAGTTAATTTTCCGTTTTGATATACATTTTATAATAAGTAAGTAAGGTTCATAATTTTTTTACTTTTTCCATTGCCAGGAGAGGAGAATTTCCATATTTTTATTTATTTATTTGTTGACGTTCAGTATATAATGTGTTCAATGTTGAAAAAAAAACCATAAAATTAAATTAAAATTGTTTAAGAAGGATCCTACAAAAGGGTTTACACTAACGTTGAACAAATTAAATAAAAATAATCGCATGCCTCGGAGGACGATAAAAATTCTCATAACATAAGAGTAAATCATTCCCCATCGGGATTACAAGTGAAGGTCAGCCAATCGTACGGCGGGGTAGAATTGTAACAGTACTAATTCACGGCACCAAAATTAACCGTTATCTTAACGATTCAATGAGAGGTAGGTACCGCTTATGATACTTTCAAAGGGGATCAATGAGTTCGATGGATTAGCGTTTGAAGTTTGAAAGTGTCAAAGTTATGAATTTCACAACTGGGAAAATAAATTTTGCATATACACACTTGTACTATAGTATCAATATTACAACATATGACGATACTAATCCTTAATTATTTCGTAAATTTTCTCTCTTTACAAAGTATAAATTTTAATATTTTACAATATATTAATTTTTCAGTAGCGAGCGAGTCTAACGTATATACGAGATCTGTTCAAAAAGTATCACGAATTTTGAATTTCCGCGGGTTACGTACATATATTCGATTTTCGATTTTTTTGTGGCGTTATGTTGGTACTCATGTCTCTCACTTATACCGACAAGTTCGGCCATGTTGAATGTTCAGGTAATTTTTGACAGCTGCTTTGCTTGCACGTGTTTTGGCTCGTCTTCGATTTTTGCCTATTCCAAAAAATGGATCACTGAATCTGTATCAAATTTTGTGTGAAAAACAAAATTAAGTGCGCGGACGCATTCCGAATGTTGGCTGTGGCATATGGTGAATCTACCTTGGACCAAAGCAACGTTTATCGGTGGTATAAAATGTTCTCAGAGGGCCGAGAAAATTGGTTTTTACACCATGATAACGCCCCTGCTCACACATCGTTGCTTGTGCGCGAATTTTTGGCCAAAAACAACACACTAATAATGCCACAGCCACCGTATTCCCCAGATCTGGCCCCCTGTGACTTTTTCTTGTTCCCGTAACTGAAGAGGCCTATGAAAGGACGACGCTACGCTACGATTGAGGAGATAAAGACGGCATCGAAGGAGGAGTTGAACAAGATCACAAAAAATGATTTTTTGAAGTGCTTCGAGGATTGGAAAAAACGTTGGCACAAGTTTATAATATCTGGTGGGGATTACTTTGAAGAGGACAAAATAGATATTCATGAATAAATTTGAAATTTTGAAAAAACAAAATTCGCGATACTTTTTGAACAGACCTCGTATACATAAGTGGTGACTCATCTTTTGTAAAGTTAAAGTGTCTGAGATATGAGCCGTTTATTTTGAAAGTGGCTTAAGTCCACAATGTCATAAGGTGGAATTTATTATATTCTTTTAAAGTAAATTCGACCTTATGACATTTTGGACTTCAGCCACTGTCAAAATAAACGGTTCATGTATCGTTTTAAAACAGAACTATGAATTGAAAGTGTGCAGTTATTTATGGAATGGCCGAAACACAGGGCCAATTTCACCCCATTTTGCAATACTTCAAAAATTTTAACAGAAATAAAATCTATGGAAAAGTGGTAAAAAGCATTGGCTGTAGATAATAAATTGTATTAACATTTACCTACAACCAACAGAAGGCGCGTAATAAATGAGGTATGGGTATATACGATACTTCGACGCAACGTTAATTGTGTCATAGCTCATGAATTCAGAGTTTGGGATTATTCAAATGGAGATTACATCCACGTGGATTTAACAGTGATGCACTTCACACCATTATTATCGAGGATAAAGTAATTCGCACTGAGTGCGTTTTTGATCATTTTATGGATTTTCGCTGTAAAATACCTTTTTTCGGGCATAATGTCAATTTTATGATTCATAAACCTCAACATATCTCCCCAACGTTATCTGGGGGAAATAAGTGCAGCCCCATTGTATCTGACAACCACTTTTATGGGTACTTGACGGTTTCCTCCATTTACGGGCGCCGATATGTGTGCGCAACAGAAAACTGTATACTTTGCAACTTGTCCTCCGATGGAAAAGGTTATTGATCGGATTGGGGTGAATGGACTCTTCGTCCCCCCCATAAGATAATTGCTTCGCTTTCGCAATACTTTTCAGTAAAACTATAAAAACAATTCCAGACGCTATCGTTGTCAGGATGCATTATATGGCATTACAAAGTCTAGAGTAGGGTACTTTTTGGAATAAGTGCAATATTTATGAGGCGATAAAAATATGATGTAATACATACGACAAGTTAATAACGAAAATTATGACTAAGGTGGTGGATTGATTAAGCGCAGAACTACTACAAAAGTATACTGACCAAGGGTAGAGGTTTAATAGCAAAGACAATAAATCTCCAGAGCTTTGAGAACAGGCAACGAATTTTCCGATTAATTATCAATCTTTCCCTTTAAGAAGTAAAACCCTATAAGGATTAGTTCTGTCGAAATATATCACCGGTAAAATATGAGAGCGCAACACCCCACCATTAGACTTATATATACCGGTGAGCTTGACAACATATTTCAAGGTCAAAATCATCGGCCCCGTACAGCATTTTCCGGATCAATATAAAAACCGCTTTTTATTCTTCCTATCCCCCGGTCGAGGTCAAGGTCAAAATTTTACTTCAATAAATTCCTAAATAGTATTTGTTATTAAATTGAAATGAACCAAAAATAAGGGGATATTTCTCTACTTAACGGGGAAGAAGAATGTGAAATTCTTGACAATATTAAGACATTTTTTTCGCATAGAATGGAATAAGTAAAAATTTACATATTGTTCACTCATATGTACATTTAACTCTAAAAAAACTATTTTTTTCATTTAAAAATATTCCAAAATGGCGGAGCTCTCGTGATCATTTCCGGAAAGGGTTGAGCTCAAGTCTCGAAATAGCGTACAGTCTAGCGTCTGTTGTACTGATCCGAAAAAAAAAATGATTTTGTTCAGAACAATCATAATTCATGGATAAGGTCGGCTCAAGAGGTGTTTTTATAAATATTTTTCCTTCACCACTAATGATCTATGCAAAATTAAATAAACTCATAATATTTCAAAGTATTTCTAAGATGTAGAGCAAAATTTGTATAAGCTGAACTCTTAAATCAAAAGATTTACGGCCGTATTCATAAAATATCTTAAAATAGCTCTTAAGCGTTCATTACTTAAAACACTCTTTAAGACTAATCGGCGTTTTAAATACGAGCTATTCATAAACGTGTTGTAAACACTCTGCAACTAAAATTGAATTAAAGTGAGTTTGAGCGTTGTTAAGTTGCAAAAATGTGTCAATGTGTCAAATTCAAACCGTCCGGCAGGCGGCAGTTAGCGATAGTAGGCTATTGCAAATTTTGAAATGGAGTGCAAAAGATCTCTTCACAGCTTCCAAGTTAGCAACGAAAAAAAACGGGCTAGGAATCTTGATCTAGAATATGAAGTTTTAAGAGAAAAACTGCAATTTTATAAAAGAAAATATCAAGAATTAGGTATGTGCTTATTATTACTATTATTAAATTAAAAAGTTATTTTGAATAAAACTCCTAAGAATACAATTGGCCCGCCTTTCATGTTGTTGGTTCAGCACACTACCCTCTTGTTGATTGCCAACTTCCAACCGCTCATTTACAAGGTTCACAATATACCGAACACTGTCTTTAGAAAACCGATATTTTTTTTTGAACTCATCGTCACCAAGAACTAAAAACGGATCAACTCTTGTTTGATAAATTTTTTGCCGACGGCCACTGGACTCTTCAATAGTGTCTATTAAATCGATTGCCACTTTGAATCCATTTCGCGCAATATAAATTATAAATAATTTATTGTCCTGGTCCTGTCATTCACGCGATTGTCATAACCAGAGCTTTACAATAGGTTTAAAGTAGGAGGGAGCCTTCTGTAAATTCTCTCAATTTTTAAAGTTGTTGTAAGAGTGTTTTAACGATATTGGACGTTTATGAATAACGCTTTTTGGCACTTTCATTGTAAAGACTTTATAAGTCATTTTTAAGTTTTTATGAATACAGCTGTTAGTCTGTAAATGTACTCTTGTCATGACAAATAAATAAATAAATAAATAAAGAAATAAATTAATTCATGGATGAACCATAAAAACGTGAGCAGTCATTCAATAACAAGGCAGTGGGAAGCAATCAAATCCAAAACACAAGTCAAGCCCTCTACAAGTTTTTCTCCTGGATTACAACATGCTTGATTTCCACTTAATTCCACTTGATTTCAAGCGTGCTATGGCGTTGGGCGTTGTGCTGACTACAATGACTTATGTATAATATAATTGACCGCTCACGTACATATGTATATGGTTTTTTATAAAAACCGACGCGATTTTTGTTTCCTGTCTTTCCTTCTCATATAGTGACAGCCACGATATGCATTCCACAATTGTAGTGAATTTTGCACTTTTGACTCTAAAAGCAACTTTTTTATTTGGGTGATTCCATTTCAAATCGACACACTGTTGGACTCGACCAATTTTAATTTGGATATTTGTGAATATGTTTGTTTATAATTGTAAATGAAAGTCCACCAAAGGGGTTTGGAAAAAGGAAATTCTTCAAAATTTACTAAAAAATGAAATTGTGTCGATTTTTCAAGATTAATTCTTAAATATCTCAAAAACGGTTAAAGATACACCCAATTCTGTTTTTACACGGTTTTGATTTAACACGGTTTGGAAAAAAAAATTGATTCCGTTTTTACACGATTTCATTAGATTTAGCACGATTAAAAAAAGCCATTTGATTGAAATTTTAAAGAAAAATATTTTTATTAACCGTAATCTTTTAGAATTTTTTTTTTTCTATCTCTTATTTATAAAATTGTTAGGGAATTCCCCTTTCCAATTTATTTTCGTAGCAGCTTAACCCTTTCGCTACCAGGGTCTCAGGAGAAAAACCGCCAACACAGCCCAGACGTTTTATTATTTAAATATGATACCAATTATTATTAAGTTTTCTGGGATGTATTTTAACGTTCCAAATAAGCGAAATGAGCAATTTTATATACCGATACGAATAAGTGATGCACATAAAAATTTAATTTGGCTTTTATAAAGACTCTCATAATAGTTTTTTTTTGTATGAATCATTTTATTTTAACAATTTTTTTACAGGGTTGAAGGATATGGAACTAATCCCCTTTTTTTCTATGTACTTCATGTCTTTTTTTACACGGTTTTGTCTGGAAAGTATCTACCATTTAAAAACAGAATTAGGTGTACTTTGCTTTTAGACTCATTTTGAAAAAGATACTTAGGGCTATCATATCAATCATAATTTTAATTTTATGCAAAAATATGAGAAAGGCTACAATGAAAACTTTCAAAATTTAGAACAATGTTTGGGTACATATTTTTGGCAGAATTTTTTACATAATTTATGTTGAATAGATCTGGTAACACCCTAGAAACTTCAAGTTTGTTATTTTTTTTAAGGGCAAAATAATAATTTTAAGATTTTTTAATTTTTTTTTGTGTTTTTCATTTGGTCTATCTAAACCAATGCCATTGGGTCTGACGCAAGAACTATTTTCCTCAGAAACTATGTATAATAAACCAAGCGCCAAGTCGGGAATATCAACAACATTTTCTTGTTTGCATTTTCTGAAGGTAGGTATACATACTTTTAGAAGCATGAGCACAAATTTTTAGTTTTGGCTGTTCGATTTTAAATTTAAAATCACGAAAAGTTTTCAATGTCAGTGGCTACGCTTTCACGATTTTGTATTTAGAAAATTAGCACTTAAATATAAATAAAAATTATTCCAAAATAATTTTTTTAACACCCGCCATTTTGTGAAAATGTTTTTGGAAAAAAGGAAAAAGCGGTCAAGAGTATCTCGAACCATGCTTAATGGAGTGTTCTGTAGCTGACTACATATACACATACAGACAGCCACTCACGCAAATATTCAAAAGCGTGCGCGGTTTTTCCCGAACACTTTGTTCCCGATCAAATAAGCCTAATTTAATCGGCTATATTTCGTTAATTATGTGACTCTAGTAAGTCGTGTTATTTTTAAAAGTAATTTCAGTGTATGTGCTAGAGTTCTACCATTTTTCCGATATTGCGTTCAGGGTGATATTTTGGCCGACATAAGCCTAATCGAAAATGGCTACTTTGGAGCCAAATATTTCAAAAACGGGGCATAATTTTGAAAAACGGTTTAAGAAACCTCATCATGATTTTAAATTCTCTTTTAAACGATACCCCACTCGATGGGGTAAGCAAACATTATCTTTTTCATCCACACTTTTCATGTACGGGAGGTAGCCTTAAATTTTTTTGTTTCCCAAATGTTAATACATATCCTTGTAGCGGGTATAAATGCACATGTACGAAATTTCAGCATTGTAGTACTAATAGTCTCTGAATAAAATGACTGTGACATACGGACGGACATGGCGAAACTATGGTTCCTTATTTTGCTACGGAACACTAAAAAGTCTACGTACAACGAAAACTATATTTATGTATAGTCAAGAGAAAATTTTTTTTTAGTTCAACAACTTGCGAAGAAGCGATCCGGTCCGTGGACCATCATAATTATGCAGAGACTCAATTATAATAAGATAAAGAAATTTGTTCATTTTTTAACAAAATTTTCATAAGTTAAATGTATGAATACCTTTTTTTCCCAAATCCTAAATAAATAATCAAGTTACAAAAAAAAAATCATTTTTCAACCCCTCACAAGTTCTTTACCCCTTAGCCTTTTCAACCCGGCTGAGAATCAACCCTCACTTCACTCTCTGACCGGGAGCATTTATTTTCGCCCACATGCATGGGGGAAAGGCGGGATGAGAATTATAAAAGAAAACGAGAGAACAAGAAAACCTAGTAGGAGAGGAAATTCGCAGCTGTGATGGGAGTAGAATAACCAATTTGATATCAATGAATGATGCATCACACCCTAAAATGATTGAAAAATTGAAGCACAAGCTAATTCATTTGCTGGGACAAAATTCGGTTAGGCAGAGCAAAATTTTGTCGGGACGTACATATACCCACCCGGGTTGAAAGGATTAAGGCCGATTCACACATTTACGATCCGTCATCGGTCCGTCAACGATCCGCCCGTGCAGGCTCCGCATTTTATATTCACACATTTCCGACAGCAAACCAGCAGTGCCTCTTCAGAAAGCATTAAGTATGTTGTATTTTGGTAAATTATTTTAGAATTGGCATAATTTACTACAGAAGAATTGGCGGTAATAGCCTAAATTTTAGATGACGCCGTCAAAAAAAGGGTAACTTGGGTTCACAAGGCTTGGAGGAAACGGGATAGTTAAGAGAATTTGTTCTGATGAAAATTAAGTAAATTTGTGCATCGTTAGTGGCAAACTGACTGAAACAACCTGGTTTGATGATCACACATCATCAATTAGTCAAAAATCCGTCGCTGTAACCTTCCGGCTTCAGTCAAAATATCGTTGGCAACTTTCTTGTCAGGCGCATGACTGAGCCGGATAGGTTTCGGAAAGTCTGCGCCGGAGATGTTTGAACACTTTCGTGTAAAATATATGAAACGATTAAAATAGTGACTGATTCTGAACGGACGGACCGGTGACGGGCCGAAAATGTGTGAATCGGCCTTTAACGTTAATAAACAAAGTGTAGGCTGCTCGGAACTACTACAAAATTCTGAATTTTCATGCAGGAAGAGAAGTGACGTCAGCAAAAATGTTTTCTTCCTTTTAATTAAAATTGGCTATGAAAAATATTGAAGTATTCTAAATCCTCAACACAATTTTTTTTCCATATTTTTAATCAGATACTTAGGTACTTATTTCCTGATCCGAAATGAAAAATCAGAAAAACCTCTTAGTTACTACATTCAGCCACAATTCACTCAGGAGGGAGAAAATTAAATTGGTCTCGTTTAAATTACATAGGCGCCCTCTTCCGTTTTAATGAAGGGCAATCACGACCACATTTTTGTGCAGCCTTGGTAAAAAATTTTCCAGTCTCAACGATCCAAATTTTATTATTTGGTCGAAAGGCTGTCTGATGACGGGCAAATCCTTTATACCAAGCGCGACATATGTATATGTACGTTCTATCGCCACCCAACCACCAGGCGACCTAAGGACCTGGAGACGTCACATCGGCAGTAACTGTGATGATGCTCAATAACGCGCGAAAGAAATATATTCCGTCGAAAAGCGGCTTCCATTCCAAGAATCGGTTGATGGGAGATTTCTGAGATATTACGATTTTTTTTTTCAAAACAGGCAAGCGGCCGTGTACACACTCGCTAGAATGGGGTGTACCTACATGAAAATTTAATGGAACAACTCTATTTCAGGCACCCTGTCTCTTTTAAAAACATTTGCACACGAGAAAGGATTTCAAAAGCTTCGCACGACAGAAGGCAATATCGATTAAGGAGAGATTGAAAGGATTCGGGGTGGATTTTCGGTGGATTGCCTTTACTTGCCCTTTTTTTCGGGTGACTGACGCCGTCTTTGATTTAGAGCTTTTCTTCACTCATAAAACTGCACATCGAGATCAGGTGCTGCGAATTGGTCTAAGGAAGGTGATTTATGCGATATTGACATGAACTTTGCCGATTTTAATTACTTTTGTGGGGACTCACACTTGGAAGCCGTACTCTGAATATTTTGCAGATACTAAATACGAGAAATGTGATAAACACTATGTTTAGGTTTAACATTATATGGGTTAAATACGAGCACAAAGTAAAATTTCGTACAATTTTTGTCAGAATCCTGTTTTTTTTTTTTTTCATTTACGTCAAATCGAAATTGGAATTTAAAATGGCTATCATTTAAAGGAGCGGTAATATATTACAGTTTCGGTAAGTATGAAAATATAAATTGTATGTTTAATAACATATAAAATAAGAGCAGTAAACAAAAAATGGAAACGACAAGTAAAAATAACTTAAAATAAATAGCTCAAAAAGTACTTGAATGTGTAAAAATCCAATTGGCCAGTAAAATTAAATGGACCGTAAAACGTAGCTAGCTGATAATATAAAATAATTTGAGCGGTAGATTAAATATTTGAGCGGTAAAATGAATGATTTCCAGAAGAAGAAAGAGCGGACGAGTAGAACATTTATGAGGCACAATTCATTACAGGGTGTGCGGGGGAGAGCTTGACAATATTTCAATTCTATAGCTACCTTCAAATATATCGCCTCTTGTATTTTATTTTTTAGTGAGAAGTGCCTCATAAATGTTCTACTTAGTCCATTCAAATTAGTAAATTTTCTTGCAAAAATTCTAGCCAAGTTCTTAGTATGCTAAATTAGTAGAGAGGTGCTTCCTAAGTTTAAAACCGACAAGTTGGCGTTGGATCGATATTATCTGGGAAACCGTTGATCCTACTATAAAATTATTAACGACATTTCTTGTTTAAAATTAAATTTGCTATTTTGTTTTCATTTAACAATCGTGGATTAGGCCTTGTATTTAATTATAAAATAATAATGATAACGCAAATAAATAATTCAATTAGGAAGTATGTATTACGTTTTTGATGAGAAAAAATTAATTATTTAATTTATAAAAAATGTAAATAAATTCATTAGTAAGGTTGCACATTCAACACGCTCCTGTACCTATCGACGACATTTGTTGCGCTGTACATCGTAAACAATAAAAAAATTTGGATACAAATTATAGATAATTGTGCGTTCTACAAAATTGATAATAATATTTTTTCTAATAAAATCAACAGTTTGTGGAATATTTTGGAATAACCATTTCAAAAAAAAAATTTAAGACGCTGTAATTCCGAAATTTTTGATTTTACGAAAAAAAAATAGTTAATTTAGTTTTAAACAGGGTCTTTAATAATTTGATCGTAATATAAACGGTTTCCGAGATGATAGGGAAAACCTGTTATTTAATATTGCGGATACTGATCAGTGTTTGATTTTTCATTGTAGGTACCTTCAAATAATATTTTTACAAAATTTGCCTTCACTTACCATCCACACTTGAAATTTGAATCAAGTGGATATGAGGACTTACGTTCGTGGAATCTGTGGCAGGGGCACCAAGCCAAAGCCATACTGATGAAATCAGACTGGTGCCCCGAATCGAAACGCCGACCAAGTTTTGGACTCTTCTGCCTCGGCGGACGAGTACAATTCTACAATTTTTAAAAACAATTGCAAACAAGTCTCCATATCGAGCAATTGCAAGCGTAGGCCAAACTTGTAGTTTTGCTAGCCAGCCACTCGATGGACAAAATTGTAACAATATCACTATCTCGAATAGTAATCTAACTGCTAATTATTTCAGCGAATTATGACAAAAGCCACATCCATAGCATTTGTGGGCCATATACCTACTTAATGTTGAAAAGTGTCATTCATCTAACTAAAATATCAGATAATAGTTATTTAAAATTTATCGTTATTTTAAAACGCCAACCAAAAGTATTTAGAAGCAGAAAATCCCAATTTTGAATGCAGACGATATCAACAAATTTGCTAAGGAGAAAATTGGCATTTCTTTTGAATTTGTTTAACGTTTTTACTTTTAAAATTATTATTATTACATTTTAATGATTTTATTTTTAAAATGGTACCAAATATTCTACTATATTTAAAGTCAATTTCATTATAATTTCAAAAGATAATATTAGTTTCAGACTAAATTATCTGCTAAATTGTTGAACGGCCTTTTACAAATAATGTTTTGCGGTGGCCATGAGTATTGCTTAGTGTTTTATCCAAAATAAATATAACAACAAAAATTTTTAGCTTAATAATACTTACTTTAGTTTAATACTTCATCAAATAATTTTTCCAAAGGCATTTTAGAATAGTACTTTGTTTAATTTTTAATTTCAATTTTTTTGGTGCCCCTTCACATCGACATCTAAAAATACTTAACGACTTCTCTGTGTCAGGGCGATCGAAATTGCGCATAATTATCGTGGGCTAACATTTACCAAACTATTTTTAAATCTTGAAAATATAACTTTAAGTGTAATAACATGTTCAATGAACGAAGAACAATAAAAGTCATAGATCTAAAAATCACTTTTGTAAAAGGATTTCAAAATCTAGCTGACGTCTCTTATTGCCACAATTCTCCACTGCACACTTCATTATTTTGCACTATCGAACAATAAATAAATATCAAAATTCTGCATATTATTTTTCATCATATTTGACTTTTTTTTTGCATTTTCAATTCAAAATATTAGTTAAAATAGTTGTGGTTCACTTCACTTCATCATTTCATTAAGTTGACAAAGTATCTTCTTTTTACCCAAGGCTCTTTTCCCCCGAAATTTTGTCCGCCAGAGATAATTCATTCACAGAATACACGTTTTACTGTATATTGTTTTGATGAAGTCGTGATAAATAAATAATAGACAAATGAACATATCAAAATGCACAGACAGGAAGATCCGTAGCTTGATGGATTCTAAAATCAATAATTTTCTTTTATATTGTACCAAATTGTGAGTTGTCTTGCCACCAATTTGCAACATTCCTGGAACGAAATAAGATTAATGCACCAGGTCGTGGTGTTATAAAGTACAGCGGGGAAGAAATTGCGAGATAACAATGGTTCTAGCTCCATTTCCTCCCAACTCTATAAAAAATGCAAATTCCTTCGCAATCCGTAAGTGTGCTTCTTTCAGCATTATTCCCCGGAAACAAAGCAGTGCTCCAGATTTTTTGCCGTCTTCCTGTTCGCGGCTATAATTTGTGTTCTCACAAAAGTGAGATTCTTTTATTTCATTTTTCCGCGAACATTATCGTTTTACTTTTATTCCATTACGAAAAAGGAGTGGAAAAACCTAGTCCCTTACAAGGACATTAGCCTTTACCAACTGTGTTTCGTATCGTGGGGATTCGAGGGCAACGCGTAGGAATTTAAATAACAAACCCGCGCATGGAGCAAATACCAGTGCGTAAGGCATGTGAACGGAAGCACATACATCAAATTTTCGCACCAAATTATTAAGCTGCTGAGATCGTAAATGGTATTATTAAATGTTCACCGGGTCCACATCTGTATTGACGGGGAGTGTTTTATAAATAAATCTGCGATATATTAATCCGGCCATTGTCTTTGGGTGAATGATACAAACGGAAGTAAGAAGACTGTGGCACCCATGTCAACGGCTCTTGCTGGGATGATGATGGAATTGCTTTTCTAAGATGCCGTCAGTGAATATTGTAGGGGAAATTGGGGAATTGTGAGTCACACTTTTTCAAAGCTCGCTAACTGCCACAAAAATCAAAATTTTTAAAATTTCTTAATGATTTATGTTACTAGAAAGGAAACCCTATCTTTTAGCTTGAACAGTTTCTTCAAATTATTATCTGCTGAAAAAATTTGAGCGTTAGCAAAAAACACACGTTTTTGAGATTTTTAAAAATGTTGGGGAATTTGTGAGTCACCGCCTAAATTAAGTCGAAAATCAAAAATATCGTTGTTAAATGTTTATTGTGTAGTTCGAAATTGTATAAGAATTAGTTAGAAAAAATATAAAATGGAAGATATTGAAATAATTCGGATTCGCAATTCGGGCTTGTGAAATAGGCTCCAGCACTGACGCATTTCAAATGAACAGCTCGATCGCATAAATCGCAGCGAATGGAATTGTTCCGGCTCAATTTCTTCGGCATATCCTTCATATTCTGTTGGAATTTTGCATAAAAAATTATAAGCACATTTTATAAATGCGATATTAGCTTGAAAAATGCCAAAAATGTTGTGACTCACAATTCCCCAAAAAAAGTGACTCACAATTCCCCAAACGGTTTGGTTGACAAGAAGACCGTGTATAATTCGCTCATTGCATGTTTATGTGAAATTCCTTTTAAAAGTTTAAATATCAATGCCATACGATAATTAGGAATATATTTACCTGAATCAATTCTTCGAAAATCGTTGTCAAATTAATGTAAATACAAACGCTCGGAATAAATATTTTTCGAAAATGTTGCAAGTAGTTGTCGCACGGACCGAACGAGGCGTGTACACGCAATGGCTGCTAATACAAAATGAGTTTGGTCAAAGAGAAGACGATGCAAGCCATTTGCAGGAGTCAGACTTTCCAAATATGGTGAAATATTGGCGTGACTCACAATTCCCCATGACTCACAATTCCCCAATCTCCCCTACATTTTACTAGTTCCTCCTCAGAAAGTCCTGCTAAATGCTAATGGCAAATTCATCGACACCCTGTGCTTTCACATGTTTGTTTTGTTGGGAAAATACCACATGAAGGATTTTCTAATGGGACTAAGCGCCGGAATAATTGAGTGGAAGATCTAGGCAGGTAGGTGAACGGAGCGCTAGCACTTAGTGTGTTATGATTTTCCAGAGTCTGTGGAGGAGCTTTTCATCAGAATCTCTTAGGAAACACATAATCATCTACAAGTATGAATGTACATACCTGCAGGTAACAAGAAAATAAATCAAGACAATTTATTAAGGATGCAAATTTTATAACATAACCATTATTTTAAAAAAAACATATTTTTCATTTTTGCAGTCTTTAACCCTTTGCAGTCCATTGATATTATTAGACTGCTTGTAGTCAGGTCTCAACACTGGACAGTGGACTGCAAAGGGTTAAATATAGTACACTCAGAGAAATATAATAGCAAAAAGTAACTATTCTGATGGTTACTTTCATTATTACTCTGAAGTCGATCTCAAAACGTAAAATAATTAAAAAGATACACAAACAGTTATGTTTCGAAAATTTATAAAACTCGAATTTGAACACAAAATTATTAAAATTAACTATAAAAAGACCTTTCGGCGGTAGCCAGAAGGAAGAGGTAGATTTCAATGTGGTAAAAATGATTAGCGAATGTAATGTTGAAGTCCCCACCCCCTTTACCGATTCACCCTATTTGCGAACATAGCTGAGATATTGCCACGAAAATTATGTCAGCCAAGTTTAATCAAAATCGATTAAGAAATATACTGTCTACGGAAATAAATTAAAATATATAGCGAGGTGAAAGTCTCCCTTTCGCTTCCCCAAACCCCGCAATTTTTAACATGACGTAGATATCAAGCCAATAAATGCATACGCAAAGTTAGATCAAAATGCATTAAGAAATGCGGCAGTTATCGCGGTAACAAAATAATTTTTAGAAACTGATGTAACCCTTCACCAATTTGACCGATTACCGCCATTTTGTAACACGACATAGAACTATAATACATGTTGTCAATCTCTCTGTTAAGTTTGGTCAATAGGGGTTAAGAAATACGAAAGATTTGGGGTCCAAACCATTTTTATATAACTTACGTAGCACCTATATCCCCAATCCCTTGACGGATTCCTCCCATTTACTTGGCCGACGTATTGGCGGGATAAATGTGTAGGCGAAATTTGGTTAAAATCGGTTAAGAAATACAGCATCTATCGTATCCACAAGCTTCGTTATATCCCATGTATATATATAATATACAATATATATACAGCTAAACTCGTACATTAAAACAGTTGTATAAAGCAAACAAATATATTATTTCCAATATGTGACACATAAAACTTCTTGGTATTTAGTGTTTTTTAAAATTTATCATCACATTTACAAAAACTAATCCAAACAAAAATTATTCGTTAAAAACGAAACTTGTCCATTTTCTGGCTCACACGAATAATGGGACAGAAGAGAAAACAAAACAAAGTCCTGCTATAATTGACAATTTTGAGATTTTTACTTTTTACTAATACTTAGTAGCGTACCCTTTTCACGCAATAACAGCATTTAAACGAGAGCGCATTGAATTCACTAAATTTTTACAAAAATCTGGCTCAAATTATTCCATTCATTTATCAATGTAGTTTTTAACTCATTAACGTTGTTGAAGGTCCTGCGGTACACTCTACAAGCAAGCTTCTCCCACAGGTGTTCTATGACGTTTAAGTGACTGGTGGGGTGGTTCCAATAATTTGGGGCAATTAATAAGACTTAAACACTTTTAAAAACTTAACCCTTAGCGGCCACATGGGGTAACTAGTTACCCCAGGCTCAGAAAAAGTGAAATTAAAGGTCTAAAACCTTTGAAATTGATACAAGTGTGAGATGTGACTCCATTACATAGGAAGCCGAAAAAACGCGTGGCAGCGCTTTGAGCGTTCGTTTTTTCCGCGTGGGGTAACTAGTTACCCCAGTGTGGCCGCTACGGATTTTCGGCACAAATTTTTTTTTTTCCAAATCGACTTGTTTGTGGTGTCAATAGACAAAATAAAGGTAAGTTTTTGATATTCTAGTAAAAAAAAAATTTTTTCGTCGAAAAAACGCGTGGCGGTGCTTTGAGTGTTCGTTTTTTCGGCGTGAGGTAACTAGTTACCCCAATGTGGCCGCAACCGATTTTCGGCACAGATGTTTTTTTCAAATCGACTTGCTTTTGATATTGCAGTAAAAAAAAAATTTATCAATCCTAGTCGTTATGAAAGTAATTTCGCAAAATAAATATACCGCCAGTAATTTTGCAAAATAAATATACTTTTTGAATGATCGGCGGATATTGTTACTTTTTTATGGTAGTGGTATATGTTGTGCGTACAATCCTAAAATTTTAGCCCTTAATGTTGAAAAATGGCGGAGTAATGAATTTTTTTCTGAAAAAAGCCATCTTTGCTGAATTTTCACATACATGGCCAGTTTTTAGAACGCCACCTATAAATTGACCGATAAAAATCATTAGAAATGTTGAAGAACTCTTCAACAAACATGAAACAATCGGTTAGAACTGTTAGCAGTCTTAAAACACCCGTATGTCTTGTACAACTAGGTTTTTCAGCGTGGGGTAATGAGTTACCCCATGTGGCCGCTATGTGGCCTGGCTGAGGTGTGGCCGCTAAGGGTTATAAAGCCACAATTTATAGACCCTTGGTTAAAAAAAAAAGGATTTTTTAAAAACCTTCTAATTTTCAAGCGTTCTAAGATGCATAGTGTATAGTATATGTAGCCCCTTAAATTGATAGAATCAAAATGTATTATTCTAATATTAAAAATTTTTATTTTAAGGCGCAATTATATATATATGTTATTCTTTGTAACCTCAGTTAAATAAATAAATATTTAAACAATTTCTTTGTTTTCTTCTATATTATAATAAATAAAATATAAGTTCATATATTTCATTCGCTTAATACAATTTACGTACAAATGAACTTAAATTAAACTAAGCTAAAGAGAGAAAAGGGAAAGTAGCCTACAAATTTCATTCCAATCCCCTTTTCCATGGCACACAGCGTTCTAGAGACGAAGTCGGATAGGTTGGTTGTAGGTAGTAGATCTACCTTTAAGGAAACCATGCTGGGATGGGGAAAATATGGATTTATAATACAATGAAAGAAAATACAATCGTAGACGATGCTTTCAAAGAGTTTGGGTACACAGGAGAGTTTGATTATAGGACGCTAGTTAGAAATGTCACTCTTACAGCCTTTTTTAAGGAATTAGGCTGATGAAAATCTTTCCACCTAGCAAGGAAAATTCCTTGGGTGATTGAAAGATGCAAAATAGGGGTAAGGGGTCTATCAAGTGTTGAGAGCACTTTTTCAGAACAATGGCGGGTCTCTTTGGGACCTGGATTGTAATCATCAGCAAGTGCATTGATGCAGGAAGCAGGTTCGATGTTGATGGAAGCAAGGGAAGTCTGAGGACAAGAACGAATGAAATGGAAATAGCTTGTGTCGAGCTCGGGAGAATGCTTACTGAAAGATTGACTAGAGTAATGCGCGAAGAGATTAGCTAGTTCACGAGGATCGGAAGAAGAACTGTTGTCAAGTTTAATTGTAGAGGGGTAGCCGCTGGATTTTCTTTTGATATTGATGAATTGGTAAAAACCTTTAGGATAGGAGATAAGAGTAGTTTGCATACGTTCGAGATATTCAGGATAAGAGGATTCGCTGTGTTCGGAGAACAGAGAAGCCAGAGAGAGGTATGGAGGATAAAAAATATGAGCGCCGAGAGCATGAAGCGTTACACTTTGGAAGTCTTTGCCTCGATGACGATTGTAATAAGAACGGTTCTAATATCAATGTATAAAACTTCACAAGCCCTCGACAGCACAATAACTAAATCAAACTTTTAAACACAGTAATAATTATTTATTTTAACAAAAATAATATTTAATTAAAACATAACCTGCGGGGATTTAATAATATTTAATTAAAACATAACCTGCGGGGATTTCTTGCAAAACTTTCAACCACTTTATCATTAAAATTATTTAGGTTTTTATTTATTATAGCTCTGTGTACACTCATCATGGCCAGACCATTAAGGCGATCTTCTGCCATGGTGCTTCTTAGCCATGTTTTTAGACTTCTGAGGCTACTAAAAGATCGCTCTACTGTACAGGTCGTGCATGGTAAAGCGATCAAAATTTTCAATGCTTTTTCCGTTTCGGGAAAGAAGGAATTTGTTTCTTTTAGGACATCAACAACTGTTAGATTTGTTAGATTAAGCCTATCGTGCCACAATTGCTGCCAAAGTTCGATTTCATTCTTCGAGTAGCAATACTAGGTTTTACAAGGATTGTAGTCTATTTATTCAACTGTAGGTGTTTCTTATGAACACTTACAGACAGATGGCATTGTCCACAAAACCAATTAAAATTGTATGTTCGTAACAATAACTTCTACTTTATTTAGGTATGCCGCATTCAAATACAGATGAAAATGGCGGCGATTTTAAAAACGGATGTCAAAATCTTAATGTTATTCTGAATATTTCAATACTTTCTACAATATACATTAAACCTTGTGAATTTATTTACGTTTTGTCATGCGATGCGGAATTTATTAATATGTAGGTAAGGAAGTCAATTGCTCGCACTTTGGTCGCTTTGCGGCTAGCTACATTTGATCTCTAGGGGGGGGCAATTGCTCGCACTTTGGTCGCTTTGCGGCTAGCTAAATTTAATCAGAGTTGAATCTCTTCGTCGGAGAAGGCATTAGAAGGGACATAATGCAGTTCGTCATCAGACCGAATCCATTGAATGCGAGGGAGATTAGGTCCAAGAATATTGGAGAGGGAATCGACCACGTCGGTGGCAAGTTTGCAGGCCTCAATAGGTTGGGAGGGACGAATGTAGACACAGAGAAGGTACAAGAATTTACAGGTTAGAGTAATATTGATGCAGACGAAATTGTAGTATGAGTTAGAAGATGTGAAAAGGCTGGCGCCAAAACGATTATGTACAGTAAGGCGGACGCCGCGGTCAGTAGGGGTTAAGTCATTATCGCAGGCGTCAGCACGAAAAACAGAGAAATCCATAGAACATAGTACATTACTATTTACGCTGGGAATTAAGTTGGTTTCAGTAAGAGCAAAGATGTCGTAAGGAAAAACGAGGGAATTCTGGAAAACAGTACAAGTTTTGGTGCGCAAACCTCTGAGATTTTGGTAGTACAGGGAGAGACAGCTGGGGAACGGACAGAGATTTTGGTAGTACAGGGAAAGACAGCTGGAGGAACGGACAGGGTCAGAAAAGGAGATGGTACGGGATAAGGGAGCAAAAGTAGATGGAATTACGAAATAAAATAATTTCTGTGATCGTTACGGACTTTTTGAAGGTGGGAAGGAAAGGTAGCTAGATCGGTTGATACCTTATTGGGAGTAATACCGAATTCATTATGATACTTGAAAAAGAGCTCATGCAAAATATAAATAACTAGCAAATGCCCGCGACTTCGTTCGCGTGTTATTAATTTTATTACTTTTAGTTTAAATTGTATTCTCAATAGTATAGAAGCGCTTCCGAAACGCAATTCAAAATAACTGAAATTAAAAAAAACTAAGTACGCTCTAGGGCTGTGCGTAGCGGCAAACAATAAATTTTTCCTTTTACTTTATCTTATATTTGAGTTTTCATTAAATACAGCTTATAATAAATCACTGTAATATTACAAAGAATTATAAAAAACCGCATCACAATACCTTCAGTAGTTTTTCCATAATTCTCGCACAGACACCAAGCGAGTTACGATTTTATTTACATAGATTACTATTATAAAAATTGAAAAAAGGTAGTATATTTTATAACTTCGAAAATTCAGTTTCGAAAGTATGTTTGAGGAATACTTACTATGTAAAAATGCAACAACAATTCTTAAATTTAAAACTTTATATCGCAATATAACCTAATAGCTTGTTCGCCCTCAGCGTTGCCCAGAATATTAATTAAAGCGAAAACATGTATATAATTGTGTATAATTGTCCCTATTATTCTCTTTTCTAGGGGGTAGATTTTAGGAAAATAATTACTTATTTTTGAAGTTATACTTCTTTAGGCGCGTTATGAAAAAATGATGACAGTGAATTTTAACGATGCGCGAGCAACCGATACCCAAGTTTACCCTATAAAGTTAGGCGTTATTTACTATTAAATATTATTATACATTAAATTAATTAATTATTCTCCCAAAATAATAATTTTTGATCGAATTTTTGCATTAATAAATGCCATTTTCGTAATCAATGACCCAAAAAACCTCAATAACGACACCCATATCGATTTTTAGGTTTATTTACCCCATTTTACCCCCTAAGGGGTTGATTTTCGAAAAATCGCGAAATACGTATAATAAGTATATAATATATTTTTTTATTTTTTTTTTTTATATTAAAATATCATTTTTTAATGGTCGTTGATGATATATAGCTAGTACTCAATGAAAATTACAAATAATTAGAGCGAAGCTGACCGTTTTTCTTAAAAAAAAAAGTTGTTCTATCATTTTGACTTTTGTCAAAAAAACGCAAAAAATCCGCAAACTTTCTCAAGTTTTCCACGTTCTAGACCAAATTAGCTTTCAAATGAGATATAAATATCGGCATCGGCAAACAGCTCTAACTTTAAAAATTTTAACTAAACTTTATAAATTGTGTAACACCCTATATTTTTGAATTTAAAAATTTTAAATTTTTTGTCAGAGTGTTATTCCCTGCTGTTAATTTTTCCATAATATTATTTTTATGAAATTTTATTGTTAAAGGGGTTGTTTTAACAAATATACGTCTAAAAAAGGTCAAAGTTTATAAAATTATTTTCATGAATTTCTTGCAATAAAAAATTGTAATTTTCAATATGGGACTTTTAATCATAACAACAACAAAGTTGTAATAGTTAGAAAAAAAAAAAAATTTTTAAGCTTTAGTTTTACTATGATAAAGTCAAACTATTTTTTAAAAAAATTTTTTTTATTACAAAAAAAAATATTTATTTATATTTAGTATCATAATTTGGAAGCTTATATACTCAGTATTATGTATAAAAAATTTCATCCAAATATCTCAACTAATAAAGTAGTTACAGATTTATGAGACGCAAAACGTCGTTTGGGCCCACTGTGCGGCGCACCGGTGAAGCCTTTAATCAAGAATGCATTCAGCAAACCGTGGGGCATCCGCAACAAGTAATTGTCTGGAGCATCTTCTCATCACAGGGTCCAGGACAAATTTACATCGTGGAAGGAACTATGCGACATCAGCAGTATTTAAGAGTACTGGAAACACAAATGCTTCCTCGGCTTAACGAATGGTTTCCTGAAGGTGGTGGAAAATTTATGCATGATGGAGCCCCTTGCCATAAAGCCAAGGCAGTCACGGATTTTCTACAGGAGAGGGGAGTCAACGTTCTCCCATGGCCTGGTAATAGCCCCGACATGAATCCAATAGAAAATTTATGAAGCATTTTGAAACACAAATTATCAAAAAGGAAAATAACGACAAAGAACCAATTGATAGAAAACATCATCAACATATGGAATGAGGACTCCGACATAAAACATATGTGCCCTTCGCTAATAAGAGGCATGACTGATAGAATAAATAGTTTAATAGAAGCCAAAGGAAAATGTACTAAGTATTAAAAATTAATAATAACATCCTTACTTTAAGTAATAAATGATTTTATAACGAAAATTCGATTTTTCTTTAGTGATCGTAATTTTTTGGCCACGTCTGTATGAAGAGGTGTCACGAGCAAATAAGTAATGGGTCGCGATGGTATTTGTTGGGTGGGGGTGGGGTAGGTGCATTCGGAGTAAGCGGATTACGGATAAACGCGATTCGGATAAACGGGAGTTTACTGTATATCCATCGGACCGTACAGACGTGTTTTTTTTTTTTGTTCCCCATTGCTACAGTTCATTTATATTCTTTCAAACAAAAATAATTCCACACTCATAAAGTACAGCCTTGGCCAAAAGTGTCAAGCCACCTACTAAATGTTGGATTTCTTAAATAAATATAGAGTGGGAATAAAATTAAGTTATACGTACTTATAGACAAGTATTATACATCAAATTTATTAATATTTTGTAGGCCCCCCCCTTGCCCTTATTACAGCATCTATTCTATTTGGTAAACTACAAACTAATTTCCTACAATCTTCTGCGTTAATTTTGTTCCATTCTTCGCGTAGAGCTGTCTTCAGGCTGTCCTTTGTTGTTATTTGATGATTCCTGATCCTAGCCTTTAAAGTAGACCACAAATGCTCAATCGGATTTAAGTCCGGTGATTGAGCGGGCCAATCTAAAAGCCGAATGTTGTTTTCTTCCATCCATTGTCTTGTTGTCCGAGATGTGTGGCAGAGAGCATTGTCCTGTTGAAATATGACGTCGTTGTAATCCCCGTCACCAAATATGCTCCGAAACGACGGCTGAAGGCAGGACTCTAGAACATTTATGTATTGCTGACTATTCATGCGACCCTCACAAATGAACATTTCGCCCACGCCGTTAGCCGCCATACAGCCCCAGACCATGATGCTGCCTCCTCCGTGTTTCATAGTGGGCACAATACATTCTGGGTTGTATTCCTCGCCCACGCGTCTTCGTACAAACGTTGCACCAGGAGTTCCAAATATCTAAAAAAATGAGGTTGTGGATTAAATACCGTAATGAGGCCTAATAACTTTGAAATGTGTCAAATTGATTTTTTTTCTTATTAAGCAACAACTTACTTGAAAATTTGACTCATCAGACCAGACCACCTTTGACCAATCTTCTTCTGTGAAGTCCTTATAGCGTTGAGCCCATTCTAGCCGTTTTTTAATATTCTTTTTGGAAAGCCATGGCTTTTTCCTCGCTTTGCACCCTCTTAATCCAACTTCCAAAAGTCTTCTTCTGACAGTCCTTGCCGATATTTGTCGTCCAGTGTCCTCCGATGTTTCAGCAGCCAACTCAGACGAGGTTTTTTTCCGATTTCGTAGAGAGGATCGAATTAAATTTCGATCCTCACGAGACGTAGACACTCTTTTTCTGCCCGATTTCGGCCTGTTTTCATGAGAACCAGTAGCCGCAAATCGTTTGAGAGTGTGCTCAACAGCGCCACGTGAACACTTAACGATCCTCGCAATCTCCCTCTGCGATTTACCCTCCTCGTGTAAAAACTGGATCCTGCTCCTTTGAAGCAATGTCAACTCACTTGTTTTTGGCAATTTTATTTCACAAGAACTCTTCTCAACACTTCACCGACAACTAACCACATTTTCGAATTTACCTCAGAATTTAAGGCCTTTTAAACTGTACATAATGCATTTATTGAGAAATCCTTAATTACCCATTAAGGCTAAATGGTTATTTTGCATCCTCTTCCGAATAATATTTATTACCTTATTCTGACTTCCTACCTGCGACGGAAGCAATAAAAGTGATAACGAGGTATTTTTGTCCTTAGTTTTCATAGAATGATAATAAATTAGGGTGGCTTGACACTTTTGGCCAAGGCTGTAGTTTAAATATTATTCCTAGTCCAATCAAATGATCGCAAAAAAGAAACAAATAGTGCATTTTGAATAGGCAGCAATTGTTTTTGTAGAATACACAAACCGGTTGTAACCTTTAACTATTATATTAATGCTGGATCAGAAAGCAGAAACTTTTCACCAAATTCACAAATGTAGAGAAATCACTTCTTTCTGGTCCCACATTAATATAAATACATAATTTTAAACGATCTTACATATTCCGCAATGGCTTTGGCAGGACTTAGGGCAGTTTGTTATTAAAAAATGAAATTACAACTTAAAGACAATGAAACATAATGATGAATCTTAGTAACCTAAGGCAGTTTCGAATAAGTAAAATATATGTATGGCCATCAAAAACACACAATGAATATATAGAGTTGCCACAACCACGACGAATTCAGGGCATAAACAAATTGTTACTTAACGGCCGGAAAGGGGTTCGGTCTGCTGAAATAATATGCGCCTATATTTTGTTTTAATTTTCAGAAATTGCCTCAATAGGTTTTTTTTTTACTTTTTAACTCAAGTTTTTTTCGAAAATGTGATGTGATTAAGAGAAGGCTTTCATGGACCAAAGTTCTCAGTCCTATTAACTTTATGTGTCAGATTCCCGACAAAGCAGCTAGCAACATGATAATTAACGCTCTATAGTCTGACACGGTTCTCAGTTCCCATACTGCCAGAAAATTCCATGTCCTTTTTCACAGAGAATCTGTTGATCGACACTTTCCCACAAGAAAGGCTGAAAACGTGCAGTAATAGCAGCGCAAGTTCAACTCTCAATTAGAATTCGATGGGAACCATGAGAACTGTTCTCCCAGCGTCGTCGTCGGCGCCGCGCCATCCACGGACATCGTCCTTCCGCTTGTTGTGCCTTCTTTATGAGGTGCATGAATCAGCCGAGCCTACCTTGAATAGAAGTGCACAAGACCTTTTAAGGCGGCGGAATGGGCAACTCCGTGCGCCTTATCCTGGGCAGTGGGAGCTCCAAATGAGGTAAACAGCCAAACATCGTCGTGAATAGGTCAGCGTGAGAGGTCCCATGGGCCGATTGAAGGCAATCGTTCTCACGGGTTTCAGTTCGCGTTAATTAATTTTCAACTATCTTCAACTCGCACATTCTACGGTCCCCCTGCAAATGAATTAAAGTTACGAAAGAGATTCCATTAAATACATTTATCACAACCGGGTTGATCCCCCTTATGTGATATTGTCCGGGCGTAGCCAGAATTGGGAGCGATGAGAGATTCACACTTTCATTCTTTCGATGAAGAATATTAAAAAAAAAAAATATAATGGATCGAACCAAAGGAAACTTAAAAAAAACCGGTTTCTTTAAGCAGAAAAAGTCTTTATTCCCGGGCGGAAATTATATAAAATATCTATTCACAAAATCGAAATTGATCAAGCCAAAATTATATAAATGATATTCATTAACAAAACCGAAATTGATCAACTGACTATCAAACGTGTTAACCCGCAAAAAATTCCTGGTGGACTGTCCGGTCATAAGTTAACTTTTCCAACAGGTCGAGGGTAGTCCACGTGAGCTAACATGACACTTTTGCTTATGCAGTGTCGCGACGTACTCAGGTGATAAAGGTTAAAGTGCTTTAGTTCGCTGACCGGCACGGCGAGGCGGGTGGCTCGTCGTGACCTGTGGGAAAAGATTTCGCAATGTTGTTGGCAAATTAAGTTTTTCTGCTTAGATTTGAGTTTTGAAATTACGAGCTCAACTATAACAATTCACCTAACTTTCGAAGGAGTTCAGCTGCCGAAGCTTCGTTTTTATCCTGCCTTGGACAGATGTGGTCAGTGGACTGTCTCCAAATATAAAACATAGTTGCGGTTTTAATGAAACTCTTTTCATACCGACATTAAGGTAAATGTTCCATATTCCGAACTAATAGACTTTTGGAGACTTTTAGATTAATTAATTAATAGAATAAAAGTACATAATCACGTAAAAAATCTAAGGTTATATAGCGGTTCTGTTTAGAATTTTATTCATTCCGCATGTAGTTATTATATTTAGTCTCACTTTATATTTTTTATTAATAAATTTCTAAACCCTTCTATTGTCTCTAATGTCGTCCTTCAAAATTTCACGCTGCATATACATATAATGCTAATGTATCCTTAATTCCGGTATATTTAGAAAGATTACAGTTTTGCTATATATGAAGACAATTAAGTATATGCATATGGTATACCTAGCTGGTTAAATGCTAGAAACTTTTTAAGTAAATGTTTATTTAAAATTAGCACACTAGTTACATAATAATTAAATGATATAAATTTAAATTTTAAAATGAATAAACACCTCTATTATTTAAGAATACTGTTATACTATATATTGTTTCATCAAGACCTTTCATTTGATACTCATATCGGTATTGTTGACACTGTAGAGAGGGGAAAATGAAAAACACGCTTGAGAGCGTCTATTTAATTCAGAGATCTGACTTCAACTAATAATATATCTTATAAGTGGAGACAGTAGTGTTGCCATCAGTAATTCTAACACTTCTCTTTGATGGCAGCACTACATTTAATTACAATTATTGATTATATTTTTTCGATTAGTCCTATCATTTTGACCATATTGCTATGTTTCGAGCCATTTAGGCTTTTTGTATTTTGGATATCGGCGACCATCAGGTCTGTAGAAACGTGTCGTTACCCCTATGTCCACAAGGAAGAGGTTCGGAAACAAGTTAATGACATGCTGGCTCAGAATATTATTCGGCTGAGTTACTCGCCTTGGAGCTTTCCAGTTTGGATTGTTCGGAAAAAAAAAATATGAGAGCGGAAAACAAAAATTGAGAATAGTAATAGATTACCGCAAGGTGGCTAAAAAAAACTATCGGTGATCGTTACCCTCCTCCTAACATCACCAACATACACGACAAGTTAGGAAAAAACAAGTACTTCACAACGTTAGATCTCGCGAGTGGATTCCAGCAAATAGGAATAGATTCACGAGACGTAAAAAATACGGCTTTCACCGTAGAAGATGGCCATTATGAATATGTCCGAATGCCCTTTGGCCTTAAAAACTTCCCGTCCACATTCCAACGAGTTATGGACAATGCCCTCCAATACCTACAGGACAAGGTCTGTTTAGTATATTTAGATGATATAATCATTTCCTCCACTTCATTCTAGGAGCACGGAGAAAACTTATAAAAATTCTTCCAAAAATTTCGCGAAGCAAAATTTCAAAGTCCAGCTCGACAAATCGGAGTTCCTCCCTAAAGAAATTGCCTTCCTAGGTCATATTGTGACAACTGAAGGAGTGAAACCGAATCCAAATAAGGTTAGACCAATTAAAGAGTTTCATAGCCCTAGGACACAGAAGGCAATTAAAGGTTTTCTTGGTTTGTTAGGATATTATCGCAAGTTTATTAAGGTATTCTGGTCTAGAAATAAAAAAAAATCGTTTTTTTTTTTTTTTATATTTTCAAAGTTTAACTATTTAAGAATATGTCTACAAGAGGATTTTTCAAAATTCAAATTATTTTCGGAGATATAGGTATTTTGCTGACCCGGCATTTCATGATTTAGACTGCGAAAAACTTTACGCGAAACTTTAAACGCGTTTTTCTCGAAACTATCTTTTTCAATACCATACCCACGATTTCTCAGGTTCTACTGGACCGATTTACCTGAAATTTTTAGAGAGTCTTCTTTATAGACTTGTCTATGGCCGGAACTAACCTCATCCCCAAATTTCAATTTTTACTATTTTTAAAAAAATTCGAAACAGTCAAAAACAGGGGTAAACAAATTTTTTTTTTTTCAGGCAGTCGCCATTTTGTGAAAAAATGTTTGTCCAACTTTTCCCTAGTTCCGGCCATTGCGACACTATTCTAGATTAATAATCTTTTTTTTTTTTTAGTTTCAGATTGCTAGGAGGGTTGAAATCGTGGGTATGGTCACGCGCCAATTTTTGGCGACCCCCCACTTCATCACCTGCTAATTTGTGAAATTTTCAATTTTTTTTTTCTTTTTATTTTTTGTCTGCATTCTTCTAATGTTAATAAATGACTAATAAAAAAATGGATAGTAAAAATATTAATAGTTTTTTTTTTATGACACTTCAAAAATTACATGAAATTCATGCCTCTAGACCAGAATACCCCCTTAAAGGCTTCGCGAAACTAACCAAACCAATTACCGAATTTTATGAAACCATTCGTCCATAAGATGCTAGCTACGTCGCCATCGGTGCTGTATTGTCTCACAGTACCATTGGTTCGGATGTAGTCATCTATTATTCGAGCAGAACGTTAACAGATTCAGAAATTAACTATTCTATGGTTAAAAAGGAGCTCTTAGTCATTGCTTGGGCCATTAATATTTCAGACGGTACCTATTCGGCAGATCCTTCAAAATTATGACAAACCATAAACCATTAACTTGGTTAATGAGACTTAAAAACCATAGGTGGGCACAGTTAATCCAAAAGTTAACTTCGTTAATCGTTAATTCGTTAGATAAAAAGTTAACTTCGATAATAGGTAGAGCGTTAAATTTTCGAAAATTTAACGCAAGTTAAAGTTAACCGTTAAAAGTTAACCATTTAAAACTTATAGGTACTGCTTTTGGGCTGAGAGAAATAGGTAAATAAAACAAAAACAAGTAGAAAGAAGAATTAAACACACATTTATTTATGTCGATAATAAAAAAACACAGTTTGCATTCATAAATCAACTTCTGTTCTCCGCATCTTGATTGCAATACAAAGTAATCACTTAAGTGAGGCCAAGGATTTGATTTAATTTCAGTACTAGTGTCCATGATGTAAGTGTAACGAGTTTATGAATGTGAACGACAATTTGATCAGTTTCACACCTGACACCACTAACTATCCAATCAACACAAATGAAAAAAAAACTAAAAAATACACAATTAGTATTTTAGTTAAGTAGCTTACAAAAAAGTTAGGTTACAATTTGTCGTATTCACTGGCACTGGCACTGGCTGAGCAGACTTGCTTACTTACACTCACACCATGCCTAGTATAAATTATACATATATGCATCACACTCGCACGCGCACTTCGCATATATGATATCGTTCATCATTCGACTTGCCGACAGTCGCCGAACATACGAGCGTGGCATGGCGCGTAATTCAAACAAACAAAATGACGACAGCATGTCAACAAACGACTAATGTAACGGACTAAAGTTAACGGAAGTTCAATTTAACGGAAGTTAACAAGAGCGTTAACATTTTTTGAAGTTAACTTAAAAGTTAATCCGTTCAGCAGATTGTTAATTTCGTTAATTAACGATTAACGGATTAACGAGTTAATGCCCACCTTTGTTTAAAAACCCAAGCTCTAAATTGGTTCGTTCGCGACTGAAACTTGTACTTGTGTGATTACGACTACCAGATTGTGTACAAAAAGGGTAATCAGAACTTAAACGCAGGCGTCCTCAGCCGAACTATAATTCCCCGGAACAAAATTCACCTATAGAAAATGGAAGTACACCCAATTCTGATTTTACACGGTTTTTTTACAGGGTTTTGATTTAACACGGTCTAGAAAAAAAAATTGATTCCGTTTTTACACAATTTCATTCGATTTAGCACGATTAAAAAAAGCTATTTGATTGAAATTTTAAAGAAAAATATTTTTATTAACCGTAATCTTTTAGAAATTTTTTTTTCTATCTGTTATTTATAAAATAGTTTGCGAATTTCCCTATCTAATTTATTTTCATAGCAGCTTACCCAGTTAGACCCAGTTAGAATTTTGAAAAAATCTATTTTTTTTTTTTGCATTTTCTCAAAGTATTCTCTGA
This sequence comes from Eutolmus rufibarbis, assembly GCA_963920795.1. Taxonomy (NCBI): domain Eukaryota; kingdom Metazoa; phylum Arthropoda; class Insecta; order Diptera; family Asilidae; genus Eutolmus; species Eutolmus rufibarbis. The sequence goes on from OY987205.1 coordinate 18,837,197, forward strand.
AAATTTCAGACAAATCGGACCGTTATTTATGGAATAGACGATTCAGTGTAAGTTCCAAAATAAATTTGTTATGTGTATTCAAATCGTACTCATAACTTTAAACGCGTTTTTCTCGAAAGCATGTTTTCGAAGTCGGTGATCACTTAACTATTTTTTACAGGGTTGAAGGATATGAAACTAATCTCCTCTTTTTCTATGTACTTCATGTCTTTTTTTACACGGTTTTGTCTCGAACGTATCTACCGTGTAAAAACAGAAATAGGTGTACCTTTACTATTCACTCAGAGGTCGAAAATATGAATTAAAGTATCCCCATCTCAAAACGACCATTTATTGAGTTTAATTTACAAATAATTTTGGAAAAAATGGACAAAAAACCTCCCACTTCGTTCGAAGCCATATTCCGTAAAACCATCGCCGAACTTTCCGCTTTCCTACCTTTACAGAGGAAAACGTAACACAAATAATTAAGGAGTATTTAGCCCCAACAAGCTATCTGCAATATACGCTTCAGGTTAATCCAAAACGCATATTGAAAATATTTCTCCAACAATAAAGCTCTAAAATTAATAAAAAGTACTGATATTTTGACTGACGTAAGACAATAACGAACAAAACAAATTGATATACGTATGACTATCAAAATAAAGAACAAAAACTGTGAGATAAACGAAACCTGGAGGCACTTAAAAATATTACACTTTTTCCCCTTCTTAAAGAATAAAATAATTGCCTGTAAAACTATTAAATTCTGTCAAAATCTTCACTTTAACACAGAAGATGAATAATTAATAAATTAAATGCGTTTGAAAAAAATGTATACCTCGCGATAAGAGCACAGGTCGAAGGATTGATCAATAAAAACATCGAAAAATTAAACTCAAGAAGAGAAGACCCTACTGAGTTTAAAGAGAATGAAACAGTTTACAGGAAAGAATGTAGAAGGAGTAAGATAACACCTACATTTGAGGAACAAAAAGTTAGGGAAAATGTCAAAATTACAATAACCACCCATACAAATCAAAAATTACACAAAGCCAAACTTAAAAGGACAAAACTACAATTTGCAGTGTAGAGATCGCAGTGGGCTGATAGGATGGTGGGAGTTTTAAAGAAGAAAAATACTGGCTCGTTATGACGTCACTTTATTCAGTGTGATACAAGAGTGAGTACAGGAAGTAGATGAATATATTCAGTGTTGCCAATTCAAAATATGTAGATACATTCAACTACCGACAATACTGGGACAGGAACTAAAACTTGTTCCTCTTAAGTAGGAAAATTCCAGAATAATAAGACACAACAACCTAATACATATAATTAACCTACAAACGTACGAACGCACAATACACTCAATAACTTTAACGGTACTGATGATATCAATAGCTCTTTGTGAACAACAAAAATTAATCTCGGTGACTTGGAAAATCAATTGGCTGCACTTCTTCCAAAAAAACAATCCAAGAGAGGATTAATAAACGGACTCGGCACTATTATAAAATTTATCACTGGTAACATGGACGCAAGAAATGCAGAAAAACTAAACAAAGAGATTGAATCATTATTATCAGATCAAACCAAATTAAAAGCCGAAATTAATCACCAATCTTACATGTATAAATAACAAAATGATTGAAAGATTCGAAAATATAACAAATTTCATAAATTCACAACAAGAGCTGATAACCAAAAGTTTGAAATATAATCAAGATTTCATCAATAATCAAATTAGGAAACAATATAATTTACTTCAAAATATCGGAAGCAATAGTCCTGGACAAACTTAAGGTTATCTCAAAGCATATTTTAAATCATGATGAACTTGTAGAAATCTTCAGTTAGTATGTAAGTAGTAAAATCAAACAATTGAAATAGAAGCGGAACAACATCTTTATGAACTTTTAGACCTCCAAGCATGGTACAATAGTACTAATATAATCTTTAATATCCAAATTCCTATTGTCCGCAAAGAAACTTACTTCCTTTTCCATGTAATACCAATCCCACCAAAAACATACATATAAAACAACAGGCCAAGTGCTCGTCAGACTGTGTGCTTTGTTATCTCAAAAAACATAACTGAAATGTAGAAATTATGCCAAGTTCCTTGCCTAAATTAAATTTACAATCAAAACTTGACAAGTTTTCATTAAAGAACTGAACAATATTGAGACTCTTGGAACTTACAAGTTTTGTCTGTTAATTTATCAATTGACATGAAAAACAACAAAAGAAAGAAAGGAACAAATTTTTAAAATGAAAATTCTACCAAATTCGTTTTGAAAAGCACGGTTTTGAGTTAAATATTCTGTATTCTTTATGCCGCAATTAAGAAACACAACAACTTTGTCGCAATTAAGAAACACACAACAACACAATTGAATATAATTCGAATTTGGAAACCAAATAAACTTCGGCGACATTTTCTTCTCGCAACAAATAGCTGTCACATGACAGCAATAATTTTTCTCTGTTGCATACAGAGCGATATCTGTATTACAATTTCAGACTAATAATTTAAAGTTTGAACTACATTATCGGCGCCATTGTGAGTTTTACGAAAAATATTATTGAAATTTAACAATATAAACTTCACCACAACCTAACAACATTTCACCCTTCAAAAATTACAAAATTTTAATTTTCAAAACAGGAATCTTATAGACCTTCCCCAAGACAGCACAAGCCAAAAGGACCTAATAACCTTCAGCCTCATAGCAACACTAGGAATTTTGACGATCATTGCAATCGCCTTAGGCTATAGACACCAAAGACGTAGCTTCAGCATCACAACATCCGCACCTTCAACACAACCCACAAAGTTGCAGTATCTGTTTCCGTTACTCTCTTCTATGTACATCTACACGCTAGACTAGCACTCATCTTTCAACACCCGATCACCCCACGCCAGCCAAGCTCATGTCGGTCATCAATAGAGGTCAATCCAAATTGCACCAGACCCAGTGTCACCGAAAACCTGACCGCAGCGTCAGTAAGTATAGGCGAAGCAAGGTTTGGATTTGGAAAAGTCGACAAAAAGTTAGTTCTACTCAAGAATTAACACTGTAAAGATTAATATTAAAGAGTTCCGATCAAATAAATAAATTTTGTAATAAACAAATTTCTTTTTTTTTTTTATTATTTCGGAATCGATAATTTAATTCGCTCGCCGAAAGGTTACGCACTTCCGTCTCGTATTTGTGTTAAACGCAGTTCCGTCTTATTCAGGAAATTAGTACCACGAAATGCCGCATACCGAGATATAACATGTTACACATCAAAAACCAAAAATAGAGCTCATTCATTATTATGTACATATACACTGCGGGACACTTGATTACCCTCACTTGAAATTTTCACGTAAGTCATAATTCTGTGGAACTATTTCTTGGAAATAATTATCACAACATTTCATACCTCTTTTTACATGCTACCTGATGACGGAAATAAAAAATTGGAAATTCCCATTTTCAATTTTAGGGCCATTTAAAAAGGGACACTTGATTACCCTCACTAATCTGTTTTAAATGTTTAAAGGGTGAAGGTGCATCCAAATTAGTAAAAGTGTGTTTTATGTAACTGCTACTCTTTATTTGTCACAGTTGTTTAAAATTGTGTTGCATTGTAGCAAACATGGGTCGTGGTAAAACGCTGACAAAAGAAGAAATGGGCAAAATTCTTGCATTAAAGCAGGAAAATTTTTCAAATAGAGAAATTGCGAAAAAAATTAGACGAGATCCTTAGACAATCAACAATTTCCTCAACGATCCTGCATTATGGAAAAAACCGAAAAGGCCGCACCACAAGAGCGACAACAGGACGAGAGCGCAGGTCCATCTTACGAGAAGCGTCAAATCCTGCGGCAACCGTTCCCAAAATAAAGGAAAAAGTTGGAACTTCAGCCAGTGTCCGAACAGTTCGTCGAGTAATTCAACAGTGCCCGCAACTCCAACGCCAAAAACTTAAAAAAAAAAAACAGGTTTACTTCAGCGTCATAAAGTTGGCAGATTAGAATTTCGTCACTCTCACTTCAATTGGAAGGAGGAATGGCAGCGAGTAATTTTTTCTTACGAGAAAAAATTTAATTTGGATGGGCCTGATGGTTTTCAGCATTACTGCCATGATTTGAGGATATCTGAGCTGTTTTTGTCACGTCGCCATAGCGCTGTTGGTTTCAGCATGGTATGGGGTGCAATTTCGTATCATGGCGCAATAGACTTAGTTGTTCTAGAAGGTCGACAGACATCAACAGACTACATTGAACTCTTAAAAATCCAAAAAATTGATTTTGACGAAATGTTTAATGGTCGACGATGGATTTTCCAGCAAAACAACGCACCCATTCATACAGCAAGAAGTGTAAAACAATGGTTTGTACACAACAAAGTTTTGGATGGGCCAGCTCTTTCTCCTGATCTTAACATTATCGAGAATGTTTGGGGATGGCTTTCACGAAAAATTTATCCAGAAGGAAGGCAATTTGAAAACAGAGAAAATCTTATCGCAACCATAAATGAAGCTTTTGAAGAAATCTCTTTGGATTATTTAAAAAATGTGTATAGGGAGACGTCCCCTAAGCCCGGACGGCTCCTAAAACCGGACAGAATTTGATTCAGTGCGAAGAAGCGCGCTAATTTGTTGCTTGTGCCAATTTTACCTGAATAGTTCGACATCACCAAATCCCAAATAGACTTAATAATTAAAAAATCATTAAGTTTACATTTTTCACATTTCTTTGACATTGCTGCCTATTAAACTTCTCTTTGCAAATAGGTTTTATTTTGAATATATACAAGACATATTTGTCAGGAATTGACAGTGTAAGTTACCAATGTGCACATTTAAAAGAATTGCGAAAAAGTACATTCACGTCATCTTATTTACGAGATGTAGAATATACGAGCCCAAGTAAATTTGACATGAACTGAATACTTCTTATTTAATTATTGACGATTCATAAATTAGTTGGCAATGCATACTAAATCGTGCAAGACAGTTATAAATATATTGCAAAATATATTCAATACCCATGGAATCCCTGTAGAATTTTATTCCGACAATATTCCGTTCGTTGCAGAATAATTCAAAAAGTTTGGAAAGATTATAAAAATGTTTAATTATCCTTTAATCCCGATCGATGGCCCAAAAGCCACGGACTTGCAGAAAAAGGGGTAAATATTGCAAAACATATGATACGAAAATATAAGGAATCAGGTAAAGGTTTTGGAGAGGCCCTTATGCATTATCGAGATTCTCCTATTAAAAACTTATGTTATTCCCTAAGCGAGATGCTTATGTCGAGAATTGAGAACGAATATTCCTACAAAAAGAGTTATTAAAACCTCGGATACCTCACAATCTCTAAGAGGTAAGAAGAAATTTAACTAATAAAATAAATTCGTCTCTCGACTCGTGCTCTGCTATTTGAAGTTCTTCCGTATTATCTTAACCCCTGAAAAGACCGCGAAAATATTCATCTTTTGGGGTAGACATCGATTAAGGAAACTCTTTTGGTATTTCCAGACAGGCTCTTTTTCGTTTTCTATCCAACCATCAATGACCCTCTTTTATAGCAAAATTTCCATCAAGTATTAGTAACAGAGCGTCAGGATACACCCAAGTAAGGCTGACTCAGGCAATTATGGCAATAAAATAAACTCTATAAACCTTTTTATGACTTGTCTGGAGCAATAATTAAAATTAATTACCTATGTATGCTAAGCAAACATTTCCGATTTTTTTCTTGGAATTTTTGTTCGTTTTACGAATTTTTCAATTATAGGGCAATAAAACAATATGGTTTCAGTCAGAAATTTCGATGGAAAAGTTTTTCTGCCTCTATTTTACCTGTACCAAGGTACAACATTGTTGGAAAGGAAATAAGATAGGCAATTCGATAAAAATAGAAAATAAATGCATTAATTACATGAATTTCGTAGAAAAATCGGGAAAAAGGTGAATTATAGGAAAAAAAAAATAATGTTATTATTTTCTAATTGGCAAGAACTGTTTTTGAAAAAATATAAAAAAAACGTGCTTTACAGAAACTCTGCGTGAAATTTTGATTTTTTAAATGTTTTTTTTTTTGTTTGTGCTGATCAAGGTCTACGGGACACACTAATTTTCAACTCCCGCGTAACCTTTCTGTAACACTCTGCCACAGCTTAATTTGTTCGCGTCTTAATGTAGGGAAAAGGGGACCAAATTGGGCATCTTAAGGTAAAGGTTAAAAAATAAACTCCCTTAAAATCTAAAAGTCCTACATACATATTTTACTGCTATATGAAGCAAAATTTAGTGCATTTTCCTTATGTACCAAAAATTCATCTGTTTGTCTTCAAGAAACAAAATTATAGGTAAAATACAAATACTTTACTTTTAAAATTATAGGTAAAATACAAAATACTTAAATTCTTATCAGGAAATAATCGTTTTTATAAAAATCAGTTGCTTTAAGATAGCAATACAAAAGTATCATCTTGTTAAGGTGAACATATAAGATTTGCCCTAAATGTTTACCATACGTTCAATTGAATATGTTTAAAATACAGTGAAAACAATAAACCAATAACAATAAACAATAAAACAATAACCACATATTAACACAACAGACCGATAATAATTCAAATGACGATGTAACAGACCTTGACATTTTTTCATAAAAACGTCGAAAATCACTTTTTGTTGCACAAGATCTATATACTTACGCTTCATCGCGGGAGTACCAAACGACTTCCGCGGGGCGGGCAGAATGGGGGGAATATCTTACCGCCGCGAGTGCGCGTCACATTTTAAAATATCAGTTTTATGAATAGGTGCTTTGGGCTCCCTTCCCGTACATGTAAATTCGCTTATTACAAAGACGAGTTTTCTGATGATTTAAATTTACTTTTTATTCATGTGTTTTCTTTTTAACGTATTCTAATATGTATGCACGTCTCATCATTGTTTATACCCATTTTGATGAGTTTAATATTTACGACAATATGGCGACAGATACGACAAATCTCACGACATCTTATTTATTAAAGTTCATCAAATAATTTATACGCTACGAGAGTATGAATTAGAGCTAGCCATTTCACGTGATAACGGATACACGTGATAACGTATGTATATATTATTTGGAACCATGTTTTAAGCACATGAAATTAAGTACACGTGATTATGCAAGTATATCCCCGAACTAGCAAATCCGTGTTTTTTATGCATTTAAAGGTTATTTTATACATATTTATAATACTTTACTTGTGTCACGGCAGCAACACAGTAGAGTAGTATGAAGTGGAGTTCTGAAATTATTCAAATAGTCATTTATGTACATATTTAGGAAATATTAATGGATGAGCATTGAGGTAACAGACGAAGTTATTAAGAAAAAAAAGTAATACCTAAAAAGCTAGAACCATAGTATCGAAATGCTCACTCAGGAGCTCCTCAAATTTTTGAGCTTCTGAGCGAACATTTCTGTATTCTGGTTAGGACTGTTTATCGGGTAAATAAAAGTTATTAGTCAAAGTAAAAAATTCAGATGTATTTTAGAAAATCATAAAGAAGAAAGTCCCCAAATTTAATTTGATCGTAGAGATATCCGGATATCCACATGAAATAAACGGACACCCGTGATCCGTGTACACATGTACTTCACGACACGTTTTTATTTTGGAGCTGTAGTATGAATATACATGTTATACTATTTATGGATATGTATGTATATCCGCCCGAAAAACATAACCTTTTCCTTGCTTTCGCGCGGTCTGGTGAAATGCCTCGTTTTTAATTTGCCTTTCTTTTAAAAACACATTTTAATTAGTATAACCCAATCGAATACTTCGTTTTCAAGGTTCATTGTGCGATTTTCATCAAAGTTTATATATTGGGACTTTGCAGTAACTAATTTCAAATCACCTGTTAAAATTAATGCTCTCAACATATTTATTAAAGTGAGTATACCTACATAGGGTTTGCATTATGGAAGTCATTTCGATATCGCTGTTTTTATCTATCTATCTACATATATACATATGTATATAAAAAGAAAAGTGCTGACCCAATGACTCATCAACGCCCAGCCCAAAGCCTTGGACCTAGACAGCTGAAATTTAGTACATAGGTTCCCTTTATGATGTAGGGGAAACTAGGGAGACTTGACCCAATTTTCAGTTTTTGATTTTTCGTCACGCAGACTTTGTTGGACTTTAACTGCGTTGAGGCGGCGATTTTGCAGAACAGTAAGTTGGATGTAACGATCATCATTCGTACGATGGACTGGCCAGCTCGAAGCCCGGACTTAAATCCGATAGAACATTTATGGGATGAGCTGAAACGTCGGTTTCGAGCCCGGGTACCTGCTCCAACAAGGCTTCCAGAGCTGCGAATCACAATTGAAGAGGAGTGGAATGCAATTCCTCAAGATTTCATCGTCAGGCTCGTGAGGTCGATGAATACGAGGGTGTTGGCAGTTATCCAAGCAAGGGGAGGGCATACTAAGTACTGACCAACAACTTTTTCAAAATTTTTTCTTTGTTTCTGGCTTTTTTTTTTTTTTAATTTTATGATTACTAACGATTAACATAACTGGAAAACGACTTTTCTTTGCAAAATCCCTAATAAAAACTTAATAAATTGATTAATCCCAATGAGTTTCCATTCATTTTCATCATCATGAAACGCACTTTCTTTTGGTATAACTTTGACAGTTGTAGGTTTTATACTTTTTGAGAAAATCGAATCAGAGTTCCAAGATAGCGGGTGGCCCGGTTTATTTGCTGTCAAGTGTATATTATACATTTGTAAAAAGCATAAAAAAATTGGGTAATTATGGATTTTAGGGGCATCACCTCCGATGATCTTGAAATTTTAGTATGTTATAGAGTTTAAGATTCTGAACAAAAATATATATAGGGGGAACTAGGGAGACTTGACCCATAGGGAGACTTGACCCAAGGGCATTTTTTCCATGAAATGGAAATTTGGGGGAAATTTGGCTGGCATCACTGATTGGCCAACCACCTTGCAGTGTTTTAGAAGGAACAACCATTAAAGAAACATCAGTAGCTTTGAAGCAGTTTGATGTTGATTGATTATGCAGATCAAAAGTAAATTCTGGTGGTTTGTGAACTTCTTGGAATTGAACCTCTAGTTCTGAGATATGTGAATTTCTGTGTAATACTTATTTTTTGTCTTTTCTTAAGCTAAATATTGGTATATAGTAGTTTGGTATATCTTTGATGTAAGTAACCAGAAGTTGAGGTTAAAGACAGCAATGCTAACTAGGGGAGACTTGACCCGAGACTGCTAGGGAGACTTGACCTGTCAAGTCAAGGAGTCTTTATCAACATGGTGTTATTTTTCTTTGTTGTTTTATTTACTAAATAACTAAAACATTTTATATTAGAAAAGGTTTTACAAAATAAGTCACAAAATACTGCAACAATTATTATTTTAGTAAATTAATTAATTAATTTAATGTAATAATATTTAATAGTAAATAACGTCTACTTCATAGGGTAAACTTAGGTAACGGTTGCGCGCGCATCGTTAAAATTCATTCTCAACATTTTTTCATAACGCGCCTAAAGAAGTATAACTTCAAAAATATGTAATTCTTTTCCTAAAATCAACCCCTTATAATAGGGAATAAAGGGGATAATTATATATTTTCGCTTTAAAGTTGCTTATTTCCGTAAATATATCTAATCAGTAAACCGTTGCTTCCATTGCCATTATCATCCTCCAGAGTCACACGCGCCGCTTCGCGGACAGTATATAAGCAGCGCGAGAAGGCGGGCCAACACATTATAAATGCAATATTGGTCTCGATAGCACGTTTAACGCAAGCGCTGCGATCGTTTACGGTACAATTGAACAGTACTTTGTAGTCCAAAACTATCTTTTTAAAACTGTGATTTTCATTAAAACTCTTATTCACTCTATAGGGATGAATCGGGGTTTCAAAGGTTTTATGGAGAAACAATAGGAATTAAAAAGATTTCCTGCGCGAGCGAAGCCGCGGGCAAAAGCTAGTTGCTTCATAAGAATAGCAATTACCTTTTTCTTCAAATTGGGCTACCATTCTTAAGAGTTAAGACCCTCTTGTGCTGACAAATATAACCTTTTATGGTGTTACAAATTGTCAGGCGAAACATATTCTCCCCAAATAATTGCTTCAATTTTTTCCTACACGCTGTTCATCAGAATATTTTCTTGAGAAAAAGATAAAATTAAAAATAAACTCAACAAACAAAGCCAACACACTTTTTAAAGTGAAAGGAGAAACGAGCACTTCAGCGCGTCTACATCAAGCCGACTATAATTCTTTGGGTTCTTCGGTCCATTTCTATCTTACAATTTGCGACTCTACGACGTTTTGAGAGTTTAAGGTAAGATGCGTTAAATTGACCTACTACACCATTACGGTTTTAAGCAAGATTCAGAGTTCGCCACAAGGTCTAGCCAGGAAAAACAGACTGAGAAGCGTAATTTTGCCCCAATTTACCGCATATAAAAACAACTTCAACTCTTGCCTCCATCCAACTACGAGATTTATTTCGTTTGGAGAAGGCTCAAGACCTTCTTGTCGGTGTACCTGGGAAAATAATTAGCAGAAAAATTTAAAATGTCTACAAGATATGCTCTCACTCATTTTACTCCCACTCGCTCCATCAAAGTTATCAACGGGCTCATAATTTTCTACAACGGTCTAGATGTTTTCGGCCCTGGACATAATCAAGGAATTGTCAATGGGCGCAGGAAAGTGAATCCCTCAGATGAATTTTTGAGCAGATGAATAAGATGCTGACTAGGTCCCCCAAATGAGTTTCCTTCCCGGGCCCGGGCTTATCTTGCTCCTTATTAAGGTACAACCGCAAGAGCGATTTCTTTCGCAGAATATTTACCAATGAAAAAAATATATTACTTCCCTCATTTTCTTTTGGAGGTTGTGGCGCCCATTGAAAGTGTTTCGGGTAAAATTGTACTGATACTGTTTGTGCTGCCATTTATACCGGTATTTTTTCGTCAAGGCTCTTTCCAGCGCAAATAAATATTTTTTCTCTCGTATAACCTTGAGGGTTTTTCTCCACTCTACCGTTCTTCTCCGCGCTCATTCTCAAATTTAAAAGGATCACGGGGAATTTATTTCGGGAAGAAGTGTGGTCAAAATGAGGATTCCTTTTACTAAAAGGTGGAACCCTCGGAATTGCCCTGAGAATTCACGTTACGGTAAAAATCCTTTGTTGGCGTGTGTGTCGGACGCGTCTGGGAGTGGCATTCTTTCGCCAGGATAACATATGGGCAATTGGTTCATCTCACTTTAATGGGAAAGGACTTTTATGGCAGTTATATAAGCCCGGTGGGGGCCTTCCGAGAGATTTACGTCCGAACTAGCAATTTCGGTGTTATAACCTTTGGGCCGTCTTAGGCAGAAGTTGTAGGACCAGGCCTCGGCTAACAAAGGAGCGATTGGGGAAATGATAGCGAATTAAGGTTGCATAGGATGACTGACGGTGGGTTTCGTTCAATTCTCTGTTCCTCTTTTCGTTTCGTCGTATAAGTAAGTGATTTAACGTAATTAATTTCAGGTTGGTGGAAATCACTTTCAAATGAGAACTTTATGAGAAAAAAGGAATAAATTGCTGAATAATGGATATTCAGTAACCAAAAAATTAAAACTCAGAACTAACTCTCATTACTGAGAAATATTATAAAGGTTGATCGATAACTCTTACCCGGTAACCAATAAAAATACATTTCTGAATAATGGTTATTCGGAACCAAAAAAATAAAACTCGAGAAATAACTCTCACTGTTGAGAAAAATTATAAAATTTGATCGATAACTCTTTTCTCATAACCAAAATAAAAAAATTGTAAAATAATGGTTAAACGATAACCAATAAGAATTACAACTAAATATAACTGTTATTGTCTGATTTTTATCTTAAAACTTATAACCGTTACAGTCCCTGAAAAAAACATATTTTGTACATTTTCTTGATGTACATATATTGCGTTCTTTCGCACTAAAATATTCACAGTGTCCATCATTACATTTCTGAGTGGTGAATAATAGACAAATTTATTTTCAATTGTGTTCCATTTGTGTTTGGTGCATATTGGGCTCTATTCTTGAATCCGTTCGAATCTAATTGAAAAGAGCTTACAAAAAGCCTTTTCGGATATCTTAAATTTCTTAATAAAGTTCCTAAACATCTTACAAATTAATTTTGGTTACCTTTGATCTCAATTAGTCAAGTGAGCGATTGAAAGCCTGTCGTCAGTGAAACAATGGGCTGGGCAAGCTCCTCAACTTGCCAAACGACCGCCAAAGAGTAGCGTTCAGCGTGTGAGCGAGTAGGTACAGATTAAGACGAACTGACCAATTTCCTAACTTTTTGAATTTGAATTTTCCTTAGAAGTTTCATTTCCCTAGTATGTAGTATGAAGCCACGGTAAATTTTGTTGTGCTCTATTTCTCATGTACTTCATCAACTACACCAATTATTCCTGGATAGGGCTCTTTTCATAAAAAAACACAGTCGTCTGAATCCGTTCAGGAGAGAGTATTTTTCGAATTTTAGCTAATCACAGTAGTTGCCATTCCAACTGTGTACAGTATGAATGTATCGTTAGAGTTCGCTTTTCTTAGAAGTTCATTCTGTTCTTCCTTGCTTTTCTCTTTGTCTCTTGTTTTTTCCGTTCATGTGCCGCGTGCTATTTTATTTCACTATTTATTTTTATTTGTTTGTATTCCACATTTGCCCTTAAAATTAGACTTTACTCTTGGCCTTTAGCTTTAAATTCTAGCATGTAGTATAATATTTATAGTATTTGCAATTAGTCAAAATTAGCATATCAGCCATTTTAGATTCAAGCGTAAAAGAATCTGTGTTCTTATTCTACCACTAGATCGAATAAATAAATAAACATATCCACAAAATGTCTTCTAACTTAAAATGGTCTAGTCCAACAGCGTGGATTTGAAATGGAATTAACCTATATGTTCTTCATTTGATTAAACAGCATTTCCGGTTCTCCAGACTAGTACAAATACTTACTTAAATTGTAATACATTTTATAGCTTATCTAAAAGTAATGAAACATAAATGAACTTAAACCAAACATTACTGGATCTCTAGGGGAGAGAAATTGGTACAAAATAGAACATTTTGTTTCTCCTCCTGTATCCATCACAAATAAGCTTCAAGTGAGCATCATTAGTAAACCCATGCCAGTTTTGGAGAATGGCAGCCTATTCCTAAATTAAATTATTCCCTTTCTCCCAAGTGGCAAGAAGCAACAGCAGTAGGTATATCGTAAACAACTTCCAATTTATCCCTTGCCTTGTCCTTGAAAGCATATACATATAGAGCTCATTAACTTTGGTCGTCTCGCATCCTCCAGAAAAAATTCCAATTGCTGAATTGGGAAATTCCGAAATCAATCAGCTGTCAAGAGGCGCTTAAGCCCCTTCCAAGAGGGTATAGATTAATGATAATATCTATTCAATTCAAAAGATCATTCCGGATGGGTTATCATTAACCAAAAGTCTTGTTGGTGGTCTACTTCAGCTTTTATGTTGTCCTCGTTTTCCAGAGATACTTATGCGCATTAATTGTACCTGTGACCAAGGATACCAGAGTATTATCGCACAGGGATTCTCCTGGGAGCCTCGCTTAAATATTCATCCAAAACTCCCTTCTTGAGGCCACATATTGTATTACATCGACATGAGAGCAAGCAGATCGCAAAAAGAATTAAGGAAAAATCAATTTTCAAATAATCCAAAGACTGGAAGGGTATGAGGCCGCCCTCTGATTTTGCTTGAGGGTGGAGGAGTTCATTACCTACCGTCTCGGAGCGACTTCGGAATGTCAGAAAGTTTCCTTTTTATAACGACCAAAATAAGGTCACGCACAAAATCGAAGAAATAAAGGGTAGAGACTTTATCGGCTCCGTCTTAAGCGATTTTCTCAATAAGAAAGTGCGTTCAATTTTAAGGATCACTTTACAGTATTTGTATTGTAGACGCGTTCCCGACTGGAAAACACCTTTGAAGAAACGCCTTCGGTTTTAAGTCGGGCTCGCAGTCGAGGATGGTGGAGATGAAGCACATGGCAAACTCGTCTGCTTTTGCAACAAAACGTTAACCTTAAGAATTTTGAGACTAAAGCATATGGTAGTAGCTAAAAAGGGGATTTTCAGATTTGAAAGCAAAGACACCAGGATTGAGATGATTACTGGGAAGGCGTTATATAGCATAAGTTTCACAGGAATTGTCTAGTTACGGAAATTACGTCTGACGTAATTTCCCTTAGGATTGCGAACGACATCTTAACTGAAATATTAACGAATACTTCTAAGCACTAAACTATTTCAACAAACGCTTGATCCAAACTGTAATGAGTTAAGTAGTTGTTGCGCTTAAAAAAATTAAATGCTTCCTCATTTTGGGGCATGTCACACCACTGAGGGTGTATAAGGTATACGTAGTCTATTTTGGTACAATATTACTTTGTCTGGAGAGGGTATCATGTTTCTTCTCTAATAGGGCGATAAACAGGAAGAGAATTTTCAGCAAATGTTGTTAGCCCCGGGCAATGTTAAAATATTTTGGAATTTGTCACAAGTCCCAACCATGAAGCCTTTTCCTTTTGAAACATTCTCGTTTTTCTCAGGTGGTTTATTACTCTCGATTTCATATGAAATGCCCAGAGGGATTTAAGAGAGAAGCGTAAAGTCAAATTAAGTTGTTATATCTACTTACTTTGTGCTGCAGTCTCTTCACGGTGTTAAAACGCCTGAAATAAACCAAGAAAATTGTCTAATTAGTGCCTAAATTGCCAATTCATAAATTATGAGAGAGAACGTTTACGCGATCAAAGACTCTTGCAAAACGTAAAGTATTTCAAGCAGCTAAATTGCATCTTGCAAAATGTTTATTATCCTTTTACTCATCGTAGGTTATTGCTTTAGTTTATTTAATTTTTTTTTTTATACGTACATAAATACACAATTCATATTAAAGGACTTGTGTTCTGTTAGCCGTGACAAGCAGAATTCTACCTTTTCTGTGAACTCACACTCTACGGAAATGAACAGTTAACAAAAAGGACGGACGCTATACCCCCGGGTAAGGGTTCAAACGGTGATGTTTTCATTGAAATAAAGAACAGCAAATAGTGAACTTACTGAAATAGATTGAGGATTAAATCGACATAGAGAGAGAGTGCTGTGCTGTGCTGTCATTGTAAAAAACGCATCGCAAATAAAGTTTTCGCGGGAATGGACATGAGTCGCCAACAATATACAGGGTGTCCCATTTTAGTTGACCCCCTCTTAACTTTTCATGTAAACACTTTGAGGCCCAGGTAAAAGTTGTAGGAGCTTGAGGGGACCAACTAATGGTGACATTGACGTTGACCTTGAACGTCGTTCTGAAGGTCAACTTAGTTTTTTTAAATGGAAATACCTATTGTTGACCTTCATTTAGAACCTTATTTATACGGTATTTTGAAGGCCAACTTGTCTTTTTTCAAGAGATCCACTATGTATTTTTGCTCCTAGAATTTTAAGTAGTGCAAAGTTTTCCACATATGTACATATTTTTAAAGGATTAATGGTTACTTGCCTCTTATGTGAGGATATCTTAACGTGTTCAACGTATCATTCAGATCTATCACTCTTACGACTCTTATCGCCAAGAATTGAAGTTTCTTGCAAAACACTTGATACCTGAATGATCTCTAGAGGTAATTTTGATCCATAACACTATTTACCTTCGAGGTCAAGGTCACCGTTGGTTGGCTCCCTCGGACAACACATAACTCCTATATTTGAGATCAGAACGGTACTGGAGGAGTATTTTTCGTCACAGTAGTAGTAGTCGTTCGAATCGGATCGAAAAGATCTAAAAAAGGCAACTTTTGGAGTGAAATTCTTTAATAAACTTCCTAAATGTTTAGTAACTTCATTTCAGTTACGTTTGAGTTCAATTAATTTTGTCACTCAAAGTGATTAAAATCATCGGATAGAAAAATCCAATCGACTTATTTTGACGTTATTTCCGGAAAAATTAATTGAAGTTAAAGGTAACCAAAATGAATTTCTGAGAACTTTAGTATTTTTATTAAGGGATTTTTCACCAAAAAGGACTTTTGTAAGCTCTTTTCGATCTATAATAATTCGAACGACTACAAGAATAGGGCCCCAAGGATTTTACGCCATGGTCGACTTGGACTTCCTTGATATATAAAATAATTTTAACAAAGCGGCGCAATTTTCAAAATATAGGTATATATTTTCCGTAAAACTTTGCGACACTTAAAACATTTATTTTTAACACGCTTTTTTATTAGCTTGACCTGTATGTGTCTATGTAACGGAATCTTTCAACGCAATTTTCACCCACTTCAAGACGTCTAATTGATTTGAAAATTTGCACACGTATTAAAGACCGATGACAATACAAAAATTTCATTTAATTTAATTTAAAAGACAACGGAAAAGCTTGTATTATTGAATGCGATAATTTAGACGAGCTTCTCCGAATTTGTAAGCGCACAACAAGTAGTAAAAATGTTCAATTTACACTAGACTACATTGATGTCGAACGTTTTGACATACCGGACTTTGTGGAACCAGAAAACGCTTTTTTTGGAGGTATAAATGTCTTATTATTCGGTGATTTAATGCAGTTGCCACCTGTGCGAGGACATCAAGTTTTTCAACAACCAGAACATATGAAGCCAGCTACGCATTTATGGCGATTGTTCAAGCTGGTTGAACTTAAACAAAACATGCACCAACAAGGAGATACAACATTTATTGACATAGGTACTCAATGCTTTGAGAATAGGGGAACTGACATCTAAACATCTTGAAGTGCTTCTAGAAAAAGTCTCAACAAATTCTATCGATGAATTTTCAATTGAGAAAGCATTAAGAATTTACCCAACAAATGATCAAGTCGCTAAACATAATGAAAAAGTTCTGAAATATTTTGAGAAAAAAGGGGCGAATATTCAAAGGCGTAAGATCAACTCATTGATGCTACACGAAATTTAGGTAACAAAAATTTGGACTGTGTTATACCTAATGATATTAATAAGACAGGAGGTCTTCGTAAGATATTGAAAATTGTTGTGGGCGCTAAAGTTATGTTGAGATCGAATATTGACGTGGCTAAAGGTTTAGTAAATGGCAATATGGGTTTTATCACCGAAATTATCTGGTCACATTTTCGACGTGATCAAGTAGGTATATGATACGGACATACCATCAGTCCGTATAGATTTTGGTCCTGACGGTATACATGTAATTAAGCCAATATCGATACAGTTTCCAGCAAAATACAGCTATGGTACAGCTGAAAGACGAATGCTACCATTAATCTTAAGTTGGGCATCGACCGTACACAAAATGCAAGGCTGTACAGTAGATTATGCGGTTATTTACCTAGGTCCTCGGCTCTTCGCTGCCGGACAAGCATACACTGAAAAAACAACTTTCGTAAAATCATAGAATCATCTGTTTTTGGCTTGGATTCATTAGGTCTTAAAAAGCATTATATCATCTATATAAATATTTCATTTCCTTAATTTTATACTTTGTTAGATTTATAGAATTGAAAATCACTCTTTTTTATATATTAATTAAATGATTTGTAGGATTTCCGAGTAACCTGCCGAGCGGCAAGTGATGCCTCACATTTTTTGCGACTCGCCTTGTTTCGGTCAACTCGCGTAAGCGCGTAGATCGGCTCACACACAGCAAATAATTCAAAGAATCGTGCTCTAAAAACTCAACATGCGCTGACGCGTATGCTGATTGCTTGGTTCGGGATAGCGAAGAGTTCTTGGAAAAGGTGTCTGCCTAGATGCAACACAACTCGCGCATTTACTTGAACGGAAGGATCCCGTTATAATCAAATGGTGTTAGTATCCTGGCGAAGAACGAAAATTCAGTAGTTCGTGGAGTGTCATTCGAAGTGCTTCGTGTTGTAAAGTTGTGAACAAAGAAAAGTGGTTAAAGAGTACAAAAGTCATACAACGTATAGCGAGATATACATTGGGACAATAAGGTAAGTACCCTAATTTAAGAGATAAATGTTATGATAAATGTGTGTGGTTAAATGTTTTAAGCTATAGAGTGCCCGCGCCCTTCCGTGAAACGTGAGTGATCGCGTGGGTGGTATTTGGCCCGCCCGTATATTTAACCCTAGAACTGCAAATCCTTTTTGTTTTACCTGTAAACCACAAACCGGGGTAAATATTTACCCCACGGGTTTTTTCTTCAGAAAAACCGTTTTGAAAACAGCTATTTGACTCATAAGTACATGAATTTTTTTGTTTTTTCATGCAAAAGAGAATATTGAAGAGATAATTCAATTTTATCATTATTTTTGGTTGGTGAAAATCGATTTAAATAGCTAAAAGTGCTGCAAAACGGTTAAGGGGACTTTTACTTTCTAAATTGGAAAAAATGACAATTTTAAAATATTTAACAAAAAAAGCTATTATATTTGTGGCTACAATTTTTTTTTATACATTGTTGAAAAGGTTTTGAAGTTTACAAAAAAAAAAATTTTTTTGGGCACTTTTAGTTGTTTTTCACCACTGCAGAGGGCGTTTTCCAAAAGTTGCATTTTAATTTGGGAGACACTTTTCTGCCTTCCTGTAACATTTTTTTTTTTTAATTCCAACGGGATTCAATTCGTGATATTTAAAACTAATAAATAAACCTTTAAAAATTTAATTTTTTTATATTTTTAAATTTAAATTTCGAAAAAACCTTGTTTTGGGGGTGAATTTACCCCTGTACTAAAAAGGTGGAGTGGTGTTTTTTAACTTTTTAGGGGTTTATTTAGTAGTCGTATATAAAGTATCAAAAAAAATTGGTTTACTGAGATTGGTATAGTCGGTTTTGAAAAAAACTCCCAGTTTTGAAAAATGTGATTTGGAGAAAAACGCGTTTTAAGTATTTTTATTGTAATTGTATCGAATAAAATGGTCATATTTATTTTACAAATATAGCTATAACTTTCTTAATAAAATCTTAGGACAGTATTTCTGTGATACTAAGGAATGGTTTTACGTAAAAAAAATCGGTTTTTTGAAAATTTAGAAATTAAAAGTCCCCTTAAACCGTCATTTAAGAAACAAAAGAAAGTTATCAGAAACTGGATTTAATGTTTTGTATATATTTTAGGATACAATTTCTAATATGGAAGAACAATTTCATCAGGACGACAGTCTTAAAAAATTATTAGAAGAGTGGGATTTTATTTGTCTCTATGAAGTCTTTAAAGACAAGGGTATAGACATTGAATGCTTGAAAAATATGACACTGGAAGACATTAATGAGTTAATCTCTACCAATAATCTTGGAATGAGAATACGATTTCGACAACGTCTTTTTGAATGGCGCCAATCAAACGTAAATTTATATAAATATATATATTTCATAAGCGTAGATTTTTTTTACATGGCATTAAATTTTCAGGGTTTTGTTACACCATTAACGGAAACTATCGCTTGCAGTTCTCGAACTGCAAGCTGGATTAATGCAAATAGTCTTGCTGTATCACCTTATTCCAGTCAATCTTCGATTAAAACCGAGCTAGCAATTTCACCAACTTCGTCCAGTTCAAAACCTTTAGTAAGATTTAAATTATTTTCGAAAATTCCCGATGGGAAATATTCGTCACTTTATAAAAAGCCTAAATTTTTAACGTATAAAGGCTACTTTACACTATTTGATAAGTCACATGCCTAGACATATGACTTTTTATTTGAGTTCTCAAAAGTTACGCTCATATCATAGCATTCTAAGTTTTCTGGTTTACATCTATTTGACAATCTGTTTGAGTTCGAGTGTGTTATTTATTACTAAAATGTTTATTTTTTCAGCCATATAGACACAGTGTTTGCTCCCAAACGATTAGGACCATTTCACTCTTTTTATATAATAATAATAATCTATCTCTAATAATTCACAAATAATAACAATAATTGGAAATAAATATTTAACCTTCTTTTCCACATACTCATTGCCCATTTTTCAAATAAGTCTTCAGCAATAAACTTTTATTATCTTTTTATGTACTACTTAATAATTTTGTTTTCAATAGAAGGTAGAATTGATTCTACCTTGCTTTTATTTATTTCACGCACTCGGGAACTTTAGCCCATATGGCGCTTTCTTTGCATTTTTTTAATATATATTTTATTATTATTTTTTTATTTTATTGATTATTTCATGATTATTTCATGTGGGAATCGAACCCACAACCCCGGAATAGCATACTCACAGCCAAACCGCTCAACCAACTACATTAATAAATGCGCAGACTCTTTCAAACTCCTATGACTTCTCAAATTGAATTAGAAACAATTCTAATTTTCAAAAAGTCATATGATTACTCAAATGTCAGGTAATTTGAGAGATATGGGTGAGTTTACACCATATGAGTCGTATTTATGAGAAGTCATATGCTTTTTCATATTACTTATCAAATAGTGTAAAGCCTACTTAACTGAATACATATATTTGTTTAATTATATTTATATAGAATTTGGAAAACCTTTTGGGAGAATCTTTTTTGGGAAAAGGTGTTAGAATATACTTTGAGAAAAAAAACTCCCTGTCACGTACAACTCGAAATGATTTATGCACTGTTATTGCAAAATTTTGGGTTGCCGAAAGGAGACATGTAATTGACGAAGATTATCACGAAGCATTCAGAGAAATCAAAAAGTTATTTCCAAAAGAAAAAGAAGTAAGCGTCAAACTCTTAGATATAATAATTTTTTTTTCAAATACAGAGATTTTACCACACTTACTGTAATTGGTCCCTCTCTAAAATGCGTGATAGTACTTGATTTATATACAAAATCGTAATATTTTTAGGAAACATATTTAACAACCTGTACAAAATCTAAAGGAAGGCTTGCTGCTCGATATTATACAATTTCAAGAAAATATCAACGCAAAGGTATCCTACAAAGCCGTTATAAATTAAAAAGTCTTCAATCAAGTCAGTCCACAAGTAGCAACGTGTGTGACAATGAAACTGTCCCGCCTTCAATAATTGAAGATATACAATGGCTAAAGAAAAACTTTGAACCTGAGGGTCTTGTAACGCAAGCTTGGTTAAGAACTCACTCTTATCGTATGAAGCATGTGAAGGATGAAGAAATCGATATCCTGAAAGAATGGCCAATTTTAAAACAGAACTTTTCATACTATTTGGTACATTAAAAATGTCTATTCGTATAATATATTTACTGATAAATGTATTTTAATTTCCAGATCGAATTGGATTTTGAAAATATTTATCCCGGAAAAGATAAATTACTTTCAATAAAGTGGGATAAATACACTGGTAAAATTCTAACTATTTTTAAGGAAAATATTAAGGATGAGTATTGCAAAAAGTTTTTAAACCAAATTGTTGGAGGCACCCCAACGGAAACAATTGACTATCTTTCTGTATACCTCTTACCGGCTATACTGCAACCAACTATAATTCACGCAGGAAGTAAAAGATGGAAACCTTCAATTCTAGAATCACAGCAATCTTTCATATTGCACGTCGAGGTAAATCAATATTTTACATAAGTATATATGTACATATTTCTAAATCGCATTTTCTACAGGTTGAAAATGATATTCTAAGGCAAGCTGAAGAGCACAAGAAATTATTAACTGGAAAAGGTCTTCGTATTCAACCCTTCATTATAGCCGTCGGAAGCCTTACATCCTTCAAATATTTTTATGTTTACTATAATGAAGCAATTTATAAATTTCATACATTTTGTAAAGCACTTTCTGTAACATTCAAAATTTTTCAAGTTTTTAATCTGCAATATCCCAAACCTGCAGCTCAAGTTTGGGAATTTATATCGTGTTATTTTTATGAAATCCCCTTAACTGGGAAGCACTCAAACGCTCTCTACGGATTATTATCCGACCTAGAGGATTAGTTGCACTATCGATTGAAAAAATGTATGAATGTTATATTTGCGCCAATTTAATGCCGGATATAGAAAGATATTTTGTTCACTTAAAGTATTTTCATAACATTTCTCATCATTCAAAGTTTTTCCAATGTACGGTTTGTCCCCAGAGTTTTCAAAGTATACATTCATTTCGACGTCATCTGATCCGAAAACATTCACATTTCAATCAAAATTTTTCCGAAAAGCCTAATTCAAGTAGCACTAGAGCGGATGCCGAAAATAATGTTGAAGATTATTTTGCAGATAGCTATAAAGAAGACAATGAAAAAGATTTTAATTTGTTTAACAGTTTACACGAAGTTTTGAGTTTTGTTTTAAAACTTTATGGGAATCTCTCTATAAACAGAAAAGTTGCTAATCAAATAATTACAGATGTTCAAAACCTCATTCAAACCTTTATTGCATTCACTAAAACAATTGAGGATATAAATGATTTAAAAGTGAAACTTATCGAATTTCAAAATGCTTTCACGTTTTTCAACACGGAATACAAATTAAAAAAATACTTACAAAACCATCAGATAATTGCAAATTTAAACGAATATGTTATAGATGACAGTATTAAAATAGGATCTAAGAATACAAAATCAAAAGGCATCCTTCTACCGATTAGAACAAATATTGTTAAGTTTTTGGAAACTCCGGGTATATTTTTAGCAATGAAAGAAAATGAAAAAAATATTAAAAATTCGAAAGGATTATGTAATGTTATCCAAGGATCAGTTTGGAAAGAAAAAATGAGTAATTTTGAAAATAAAAGTGTTATTCCATATATGCTTTACCAAGATGACGTCGAAATTAATAATCCTCTGGGGTCAAAGGCTGGTGTACATAAAGTATCAGCGTTATATTTAAGTTTTCCTTTATTACCGTACAATGAATTATCAAAGTTAGATAATATTCTTGTTTGTTGTATAACTAAAACTACTGATATTTGTCATGGATATTACAGAAATTTGAAGCCTTTAATAGAAATTCTTAAAACTCTTGAAGAAGAAGGTCTTGATATTAAGATAAACAATACTGAAAACCATGTGCATTTAGTGTTATCTAATATAACTGGCGATAACTTGGGACTTAATGGCTTGTTAGGATTTGTAAAATCATTTTCGGCCAATTTTTTTTGTAGAATATGCAGTGCGGAAAAAAGTGCCACCAAAACAATGTTAACTGAAGATAGTTCCCTCATTCGAAAAGAAAATGACTTTAATATTGAAAAAGATGAAAGTAGTATTCACGTAAAAGGCATTAAAGAACCGTGTTCCTTTAACATAATAAATTCATTTAAAGTCATTGATAATATAACATGCGACTTAATGCACGACATATACGAAGGTATATGTCACTTTGAAATTTGTAGCATTCTGAGTTATTTAATTTGTGAAAAAAACTACTTTACTTTATGTGAATTAAATAGCAGAAAATCCTTATTTGACTATGGTTATTCAAACAACAAATTTACAGATATAACTTTAAATCAATTATCAAACAAAAAATTAAAAACTTCGGCTGCTCAAATGAAAACTTTTGTTCATTTCCTTCCCCTAATAATTGGTGACCTTGTGCCACCACATGACGAAGTATGGAAACTTTTATTGTTTCTCTTAAAACTTATCGAGTCTGTTTCACAACCAACTTTTGATGATAACAGTTTAGAAGAAATGAGAAATATAATTGAAGAACATCACAAACATTACATAAAGGTACTTAATGCAAATCTTACTCCCAAACACCATTTTATAACACATTATCCCACAGTAATTAAAAAATTAGGTCCAGTAAAACGTTTATGGGTTATGCGCTTTGAAGCGAAGCATAAACAATTAAAGCAATACTGTAATATGTGTAATTCGAGGAGAAATATTCTGCTGAGTTTGGGTACAAAATTAAATTACAACTTTGCGGCCAATAATTATTTTAAATCTTTAAGTCAATTATCCAATACTTATTATGTTTTTGAGGAAGGAATTGAAATTGATTTCACAAGAAATGAAATATACACTAAAATTTCAAACTTAAAGATAGATGAGCAAAAACATATTTTCGAAAAAATTTGGTCTCTAACAAAAATTAAAATTTTTACAATAACTTTTCAAACCGGCAATGTTTTGGCCATTATAAACAACTTTAATGAATTGAGTTTTCATTCGATAAAATATATTTTGTTCCATTCCGATACATTTTATTTTATAACAGTTACCCTTAATGTAATGAATTTCAATGAACATTTACAAAGTTATATTTTAAATGAGAATGTTTTCAGTAATAATTTCAACATTATTTTTCATAAAGAAATTAAGTATGCTCCTTTGCATTTAATCAAATTACCTGACGGAAAACTAACTGTAAAATTGGACCTTCCACTTATGTAATCATGTCGGCTATTAAATCCGACGGAACCATTTTGGCGGAACTCCATCCGACCCGCATTAGTTTCATTATAAAACATCCAATCAATTTGCGCTACTCGTTGAAAGGATCAGTCGGCTTGAATAATCGACAAGAATATATTATGAATGTATGTACTTACATGTATGTATATTAATAAACAAAAGTAAAATATATATATATGATTTTCGTCAAAAATATGAGTTTTAAATTAATCTCCTATATACCCTTTTTAATTCATTTTTACACATTTTTTATATAAATAACAAATTTGAATATCATAAATTAAATTATTTTAGTATATAAAATAATTTTCTATATTATGAAAGAAATTTTTCTAGTCTTCATTTAAAAACTTTATGAAATTCACACAATGTATTTCTATGAATCCTAGAAATTAGAAAAGAAAATTGGGGAAATTATATAATTTATTTAAATGTAAGATATACTGAATATCTTAGAAATATATACTAAAATTGTTTAGAGCATAGAATTCAATTAGAAAAAATAAAGAAAACATTCTTCGTTTTTCCGAAAGAGTGATTTCGAAATCTCATAGAATTTTGAATCACTAAAGTATATAATTAGGAGGTATGACTGAAAATCATAGAAAGTTTTCTGGTATATCATAGCCAGTTTTCTTCAAGTCCATACAATCTTTTTTTTCAGTGTATGTAGCCCTGAGTCGCGGAAGGTCACTGAATGGTATCGAAATAGAAGAACTTGATTGCTCAAAGTTAACAGGGAGAGTTCCATGTAATGATGATGCATTGAATGAAATGTCTAGGTTACGAGAACACGAATAAAATAATTTTAGATTTACTGTCGAGTAAGATATACTAAACATTACGTATTCTGATCACTATCAATGTTTATTAAGCTTAAGACTAAAAATGAAAAAATAAATTATAGTTTAAAAAAACTAAAAAACACGCTTTAATAGCAAATTGAACTAAAAAGCAGAAAATAATTTTTAATAATTGATATTTTATTCAACAGCCATAGAAAGTCCACTAACTCAATATACTTCAATCATTTTCAATGATTCCAAAATAAAAATAAAGTGATAAAAAGAAAACAAATTTCATTGTAAAAAAAGTGTGGGGTGCTTGATATTGATTGTTGTAAATATATCAGTAGTATCGAGTTAAAAAAGTAGAGTTATTATAAAAATATAATAAAAAGCACCACATATATTGAAGGAAAATGTCATGCAGTAAGACGCGTTGGGTGAATATGACCCGATTTATTAAAATCCTTCGTCGCTTTTGATGAATGATAGAGTCTTAAAATCTGTCGAATTAGTTCCAGGTGAAATTTTGCCATCGATTTTTGTTTCCCACTTCTCAACTTATATAGAGAGTAGGCATTTCATATAGATGTATTCAAAAAATTAAACAAATAATTCTTGTACCATTTTAAATTTTTTCTTTGGAAATGAATGGTGCTTATTACCATATTAGTTTTATCCACAGCTCCCATAGAATTATTGTAGTCCACGATACACTTTGGTTTTGTGATCATTTCCTTCGTGCGATAATGAATTTTTGTGTTAACAATTTCTTGTGTGGAAAGTTGATAGCATGTACACTTCCCTTTTGTCATACCATTTCATAGCTAGCATATATTTCGACGACCAGAAACTCACCTCGCCTTTCTTCAATTTGTTGTTCATTCTTGGCATACCTTGTACCACAGGCGTTAGTACCATTTTTGTGTAAAAAAGTAAACAGTGCTAGACTTGTGTACCAGTTATCAACATATAATGTGTGACCTTTGCTTAAATATGGTCTGAGTAGCTGGACAACAGATTTCCCAGATTTTCCAATATTTGCACCTGCGTTGGGTAATTTGGAGAGAGATCCGTCATAAATTAGAAAGTCCTGAATAAATCCAGATTTCTTGTCACATAATACAAATGATTGACTTCCAAACCTATTCCTTTTTGAAGGAATATATTGTTTAAATGACAATCTACCCTTATACAACAACTAACTATCGTCGATACATAAATCTTGGAAGGGATATAATGTATTTTTAAAGCTTTCTCTAAGCATATCACAGATTTCCCGAATTTTGTGTAGTCTGTCACCATTTGCTTGCACATCATTGGTATTAAAATGTAATATTTTTAGTAAATGTAAAAATCGGTCCCTAGACATTATTTCGCCAAAAATTATATTTTTCTGAAGCTCACCGTTTGATCAATACTTAAAATGAGATAGTTTTTTGTTCCGCGACATTAACATCTTTATACAAAAGAAACAATAGATATATGTATCTCGGCAACAGAAGTTCCTCGTGAAGACTCAAAGTCAATACTTTTCGAATTATTCGCGAGTGAAAGTGTGCATTTTTCAATCAAAGAAACCACGTTTTTAGACGGTTTTTCGCGAATAACTCAAAAAGTAAGTAATTTATCGACCAAAAAACAATGCATTTTTCAAGGAAAACTCATAGAACTTTTTTTGTAGTGCTTAAAAACACCTTTATTTTTGTTTTGTTATAAAAGTCCCTAGCTTCAAAACTAAGCGAGTTGTGACGAAAATAAAGTTGGTCCCTATTTTTAGGCGAAAAAAAATGTGAAAATCACCCTGTAATGACCACGCCAATTGAAAATAATCGTTACAACTTCACAATTCACTTTATTTATATACTTGTAATATGCTCGAAAAGTTTGACCCTTTTCCAGTGCTTAGTTTTGAAAAAATTTGAGCTTGAAGTGAAGAGAGAATTTTTGTAATTTTGCAAAAAATTGCCTTTTCTTCAAAATAACTCAAAAACTATTAATGATACGCAAAATTTTGTAGAATACAAAATTGTAGGCTTTGCCCTTCTAAAAATATTAGTTTTTTCTTTTTTTCTGTAGGATAAAAATTGACTAAGATATGGCCATTTAAAATTTGCATATATTCAGGAAAAGCTAGAAGGGTGATTTGGATTAACTGGAATTTAATATTTTCGCATGCTTCAACTGCATCTGGTGTCCAATCAATTTGTTTGGAACCGTCTTTTTTGTTTTCAGTTGGATATTTATTCAAAAGTACATAAGGCAACATAAGGCGAAAAACGACGATAGAAATTTATCATTCCGAGAAAGCGTCGTAAATTTTCAACTGTTGCCGGAAGTTTAAAATTGAAATTATTTTGACCTTCTCAGAAGATGCTTTAATTCCTTTTGAATTAATAAATTTACAGAAAAATTTCACTTCTTGTTGCATGAAATTACATTTCTCGATGTTAATAATTAATCCATGCTCCTGCAAACGCTGAAAAATTCGTTTTAAATGCTGTTCTTCAGAACATGAAGCACAGTGCCGGATTAGCCAATAAGCACCTGCTTAGGGCATGACGTCTCGAGAGGCAGCAGAATCACAGAGCAAAAATTAGAGGTGTCTCCTATGAAATATAAGAAATCGTCCGCAATTAAATATAATATGTACGGAACGATTTGATACCGTGCCGAGCGTGTCGTTTGTTTTGTTCTTTGAATATATGTATGTATGTATAGTCTAAGGAAATTCTGTAAAGGTGTAAAGGTGTAAAGGTCCTGGAGCCCTATTTTTGAATCCGTTTGAATTTTATAATCAAAAAGAGCTTTCAAAAACCATTTTTGGATAAAAATTTTATAATAAAGTTCCTAAAATTTTCGCAAATTCGCTTCAGTTATTTTTGGTTTCAATTAATTTGTCCGCACATAACGTCAAAATAGATAATTCGATTGTATCTTTCTATTGAATTATTTCAACCACTTTGAACGAAAAAATTAATTGAAGTCAAAGGTAACTGAAACGAATTTGTTTAAAAATTAGAAACTTGATTAGGAATTTCAATTCAAAAGGTGCTTTTGTAAGCTCTTTTCGATACAATTCGAACGGACTCATATATAGGGCCCCTGTAAATGAGCGTAGTAAAATTGAGGTGCGGGTAGAACAAGAAATACCACTTTAAAAAACGATAGAAAGACAGAAGTAGCACTGAGCACTCAGTGACGTCGCAAGGTTGGGGGTTCTGCACTAACATTAGTTTTTACTACGCTCGAATAGTGAACTCAAAATTACACATATATTCAACGGTTTTGTCAGCCATGCATTTGCGTGTAAGCATAAATTCTAAATCAAACAATTCAATCACTTAATAAATGTGCACAAATTATTATCAATTAAAGTTATATTGCAAATGCCGGCATAAATTTAATTTGAGGTCTCTTCACGGATGTTGATGAACACTTTGTATCGGAATGACCATTTAGGGTCTTAAGCGACGGATATGCAAAAAAACATTGTCAATCGCTAATATTTCCTGAGATCTTTAACTTTAAAATTCTGAAAATTAAACCACATATTCTTTATAATACTATCTAAGATGATGAGAGCTGTTTGGAAACAAAATTCTGATTTTTATCGAAATTTTCAGTTTTAAAAATGTATAAAAACTGAACGCGGAACCCAATCAAAAAAATTCTTTGCTATATCTTTGATAATATTATAAAGGATATGTGTGTGTTTTATCAAAATTGGTAGACCAATTTAGACCAGTACTCAAAGTTGAGGCCCATAGGCTTGGAATGCTTAGGGCATCAAAGAGTCTTTATCCGGCACTGATGAAGCGACTAAGATATCATCGAGATATACAAAACAAAATAGTAACTCTTGAAGAACTGAATGAATAAATCTTTCAAATATTTCTGCTGCATTACGAAGGTCAAACGTCATACGTGTAAATTCAAAAAGTCCGAAAGGTGTGCAAATCGCTGTCTATTCAAAATCATCAGGCCCTACAGGACAAGCTTTAGGTAAATCTAAGCTGGAAAATATAATATTTTACAATTTTGTAAATGAAAAGCAAAATAGTGGATTAAAGGAATTGGACAACAATCCAGTACAGTAACTGAATTTAACCTCTATAATCACAGCAAGGTCTGCAATCACCATTTGATTTTGGAATCATATGTAATTGTGCCGACCATGGGCTATTGGACGGCCTGCAAATACCTTGATTCAGTAAAAATTAAAATTCTGTTTTGCAATTGCAAGCTTTTCTGGAGACAATCGTCGAACTTTAGAAAATATAGGTTGATCGGTAATTTTAATTTGATGAGTAACTGAAGGTTTAAAAGATAAAACCAGTATATTGTAATATTCTGGAACTCACGAAGTACCTTTTGAACACTCTCATTTATAGAAGATTTATTTAACAAGGATACATTTTTTGAACGACCTTCAAAGAGATTACCGTTGAAAGTTAAATTAGTCAAGGGGCCGATTAAAATTCTTTTAGACAAATCAACTATTAATTTATAATGAAACTAGCTGAGTAACCCGGTTTCATACGGTGTATCAAAAATACTACTTAGTTAAATACTTCTAAAATATGGGTGCTTCAGCTAGATTAGGAAGTTTAGAAGTGATACTAAAATCTATGGATGTGGTACAGAACCGTCCAAAACTCATTTTACTAC
This sequence comes from Eutolmus rufibarbis, assembly GCA_963920795.1. NCBI lineage: Eukaryota > Metazoa > Arthropoda > Insecta > Diptera > Asilidae > Eutolmus > Eutolmus rufibarbis. The sequence continues at coordinate 18,867,067 of OY987205.1, forward strand.
CACCGTCCATATCAGAAGGGTTCATAATCTATTCTGTACTTATACGTTTCCACAGGTAAGTGTTAAATAAATAAATAAGGGTATTAATTTTTTTTAAGATCTTATCGCTACTTAATTGGAAAACATTAAAGCTGCAAACCTTATGTTGTTATAGAAATTATATATCTGCCTAAATATTTCGTTACATGTAAATGTTCAATATTTAATTATTGGGTATTGAAACAACCATTCTAATTTATTATCTCATGATATTTCTTTGAAAAATTTGGTCGCCTTATTGAGTCTACATACTATATCTTGATTTCTAAATTTTGAAAACGGATTCGCAATCAGCATCTCCAAAAACTCCAAATACCAATATTCATGGCAATCCACTGAAAGTAACAATTGCTGGACGCCATCATAACTCCGCCATTTTGAAACTCTTAATTTTATGTCCATACAAATAGTTCATATGTTAAGTTGAAACATGTATACTACCTTCAGAAAAAAATTGAACATATGAAGCCGACCGTTTCGCCGTGATTGAGCAACAAACATCCAAATAAACAAATAAACTTTCGAGTTTACATGTATGGGAATCAAAATCGATACCACTAATACTTGAATCTCCAAATTTCGATTATAGATTCGCAATCAGGACCTCCAAAAACCCCCAAATACCAATTTTCATAGCAATCCCTTGAAATTTAAAATTTTTGGCCGCCATTTTGGAATCCGCGAATAAAAAGTAGCTTATATGTTAAGTCGGGATATGTAGTGCCTTCACTCAAAAAATGAAAAAGATCGGACCCAGCGTTTAGGCGTGATTGAGCAACAAACTTTCGATTTTATATATACATATTGTATACGTATATATAGGGATATAAAGTCTGCGCGTAAAATTGGTTTCTCGACATCAGTGATTAGCATTGAAATTTTCCTCTCAAACCTAGACCCAAATTTTATTTTCATAAGTATTTATAACAGAAGAATTTACAGCTAACAATTGTATACCAGAAGGCGATAATTTTGCTGAAATGAAAACAGGAAGTTAGACAAAATTCAAAACATATGGTGCGAAACGTCAACCTATAAAAAAGGCCATACATCCCAGAGACCCTACCAAGCGTTGCTTTCGATAATATCCACAATTTATCACACCCAAGTATTCGAAAGACAAGAAAACTCGTGAATACAAAATATTTCTGGCCAAAGCTGGGCAAAGACATGTCTATCCTGCCAAAAAGGCAAAGCAAACAGGCATACTCTTTCTCCCTATGAAGAACGCCAACCGGACGTTTCGAAAATTTCCATATGGACATTGTTGGCCCCTTGTCATCATCTAATAATTAAACTTACCTTTTAATAATCAAAGATAGATTTTTGCACTGGCCCGAAGAACTGTCTTAAAATCATTCATGCAAGTACTATAGGTCACATTCGATAAACAACTAAATTGTAGTGTCTATCTGAATAACATCCTGAACAAGGCTACAAGAGTCTTTTTAGCTTGCAGGAAACGCTTCGATAGGACCTACGGTCTCAACCCAAAGATCATGCTCTGGCTATACAACACTGTTATTAAACCTATTGTCAATTATGCCGCTCTTGTATGGTGGCGTAAGATTCGGCAGCAGTCAGCAATTGCAAAATGCAACAAGTTGCAACGGCTTGCTTGCTTCTCCATAACTGGAGCTATGCGAACCTGTCTCACACTTGTTATCGAGGCAATAGTAGGCTTGCTCCCCCTTCTCATCTTCATTCTGAAAACAACTGCTATTAGTGTTCTGAAAGTACAGAACACATCAAACATGTCCATGGCTGACAAAGGTCATATGAGCATCTTGAAGCACATTCTGGATATAAGGGTCTATCTTATATCGGACTACATGTTCAAGAAGCTGTGCTTCGGTAGAAGATTCAGGATCTTTATCCCTGAACGTGCGTACTGGAGTGACGAGAGTCCCAATCTATGTAGATCCGAAAAGCTTTAAGGGGTAACACCACTCTAGGATTTTGAAATTTTAGAAATTTTATTTTCGTTTAAAGTATAAATACTTTAGGGTCATAAAAATGATAGATATGCAATTGTATGTACCTATAGTCGAAAAAAAGTGTTAAGTGGTTCAATTTTAAATTTTCCGGAAGCTCCTCGGAGCGTGCGTTTAGCGCTTATACGTGAACACTCCGATTCTTTCCTAAAACTTTAAACGCGTTTTTTTCGAAATCACTTTTTCAAAATCGGGCGGACACGCTGCTCAAAAACCGCTCGATGGATTGCTTTGAAAATTTGACTGTAAATTCACAATCGGATTATCTAGTGAAGTACATATCCGTTTTTTTACAGACGATTTAGTGTCGATTTTTTTGACGAAAAATCGAACTTTTTTTCAAACTCCACACTCTGCCATTTTTGCAAAAATAATTTAAAAAATCAAAATCGTATGTGTACTTCACTGGTTTTTGATATGTACTTTAAGAAAAAATTTACTTTTTTGTTCGTTTGGCTACCGGGATATTCTGACATTGGGATAAATGAGATCGCTGATGAACTGGCTAGAGAGGGTTTATCAATTAGGTACCAAGGCCCTGAACCCTACTGCAGCATTGGATGATCTCCAGGCATAACTGTGGTGGACGGATGAGTAAAAACTAAGCATATCCTACATTGAGATAATGTTTCGGGGTTACAACAAGCTAAGGAGCTTATTAAACCCTATATTTATACCGACAGCACCGTATTGAGCAAAGCAGATCAGGCTTCTGCTGTTAGGCTACTTATATAGCCATCATGGGTTACACATCACCTTCATAACATAGGCCTGTTAGTTGAGACCGAATGACGGCTATGTCTAGAGGACAAAGAAACAACATCTCACATCTTTGAGTTTGGTGTTTTTCTTTTTAAGGAAATTCTCCGATATTTTTTATATTATATATGTAGATTTTATTTTATTTTGCTGGACATTTCGGGTCCTAGTGCGAACCCTTCATCAGGAACTGTATTAATTTTATAACAAACTATTTCCCATATAACAAAAAAATTTACAAGCAAAAATATGGCCTCGCTATGGGCAACCCCCTCTCAGGAATACATATTGGCTGAAATGGCACTAGATCGCATCATAAACGAAACTTTAAAAAAAACAGATATAAAACCCACTTTCCTTAAGAAATATGTAGGCGATATATAATATATGCAATACCTCGAGGCTCAGAGACAGGCTTTATGGATATTATCAACAGCATACATCACCGATTTAACTTCACTATAGAGACAGAAATAAACAACAGCATACCATTTCTAGACATGAGGCTAATAAGGACTAAAAATCAACAAATAATCACAGACTGGTACTGTAAACCATGTAGCTCAAACAGGATCCTTAACTACTACTCAAATCATCCACATAACAATAAAATGAACACCGCCCAAATGTTTGCCAACAAAATTTTGAAAATAAGCTATCACTCCTTCCTGCCAAAGAATAACAAAATTATCAATGACATCCTGCCAAAGAATAATTATCCACTGCACATAATTCGTTCCATCATAAAAAGGGCAACACGAAACAGACATTTTAACAACATAACACATGAGTACAATGACACCCCGATACTACAAAATACCAGACCTATTTACACGTCCCTTCCGTACATACAACCATTATCACTAAAAATTGCAAAAATAATAAAATCACATAACAACAATTTATAAATAGCTTTCAGACCAATTGACAAATTAAATAACAAATATACGAAAATAAAAGACAAAATATCAGCACCTTGACCACAGGACACAATTTCTCTTTTGACCATTCCAAAATTATTGACACAGAAAACAATAGAAAAAAACCCCAAATGAAAGAAGCATGCCACATTCATATATGTATATCAACAAAGATCATCTTATAAATTTAAAAACAGATACAGAACTCATTAATAAAGAATACAAACACATTATAAGTAAACTAAAAACCGTAACATAACATGATTAATACGTACAACCAACTATAGAAGAATCTGCTCAGTAACGTTTCCACCGTCAACACTTCAGTCAGGGAATTTCTGTTAGCTAATAAATAAATAAACACTTCACATTGTTAAATTTGTTCAGATGTTTGAAAATTGTGTTTTTTCTTTTTTGTGATATATATAAAAAAAAATTATAAAAAGGTAAATTTTAAATTAAAGTTTTTGTTAAATTGTAAAAAATTTTTGTTATAAAATTAATACAGCTCCTGATGAGCGGTTCGCACTAGGACCCGAAACGTCGAGCAAAATAAAATAAAATCTATATAAAAAAGATCGGAGTATTTCCTTAAAAAGAAAAACACCAAACTCAAAATTTTTTTGCCCGATCATAAAAAACAGAATTAATAAGCTCACATCTTGTGTAGCTGTCCGGCTCTTGCGCGGATTAGAAGTAGAACCCTCAGCAAGTAGTTCTTAACCCATTTGCATCACACAGAAAAGTGGAAAATACGTTCTTATCACCAAAAATTTGTTTGATTGCATTTAAATGAAAATGTTTCAAAGTATGAAAAATAAAAACAGCATCGCATGAATAAAGAATTGTAAAGAATTTTTATTTCATTATAGATTAATAATAATGTGGGTGATAGTTGCCAGGCAAAATGCGCTTGTAATGCAAATGGGTTAAGCTAGGCTGAGGTCCATAATTCTTTTGTGGGTGACCTTATGGACTTCTTTAGGGTAGCGGGTCGTCTACTCCACTAATGGAGCATTGGCAGAAAAGACCGTCTGGCTTCAGTGTCCACCATACAGGTAGCCCTCTCAAATAATAATATACTTTTTCATAAAAAAAGAGTGCTCATTAGGGGAGTTTTGCGTGATTATCAATTGGCTGTTATAAGTCCTTTTAATTAATAACAATTTTTTGTTTCCAGTTTGATATCCACATGCCTGTAAGGATATTTATTCCGCAAATCCTAAATTGATCCCATTTTTTATATGCGCCTTATACATTTTAAAAGTCAAATGGTTTCTTAAGAGTACTCGTTACTGGGTGTCATACCCTACATTCTGCTTTCTTTTTTAGAAAAAAAAAATTGATAACTACCCAAGACAATGAAATACCCCTGAAAGGCCTCTTTTACCTTTTACGGCTCCATAAAACAAATGACAATTTCGGCGCTATCTAGAATGTTTTCGAATTACGCGACGCCTATAAAAAATTCATTACCACAACGTGTGCGCATTAAAAGCCTAAAGCATCCTCATGTTGTATCTACGATAAATAAGCTCATCTCAGCGAACAAGGGTATAATTTAGCTATCAACAGCGCAATCTTTTTCACTACCCGGAGCCGGTCTCGGGAAGATACCATTACGGATCGGCACACATCCCGTACACCATTATACAGCTTCCTTCGTGTAATTAGTCTTTTGCCGGCATCTTTTCTCAATTACTCAAAGCCTTAAAGAACAAGAAATTCTTAACATGGATATCTTACAATTAGTTTAGTAAATACAAACAGCCCGAAGTGGATCTATTCTATGCCTGATGAAGACCTAGTGGTCTAGCACCCGTGAATTTAAGAAATTTTTAGGATTTTTTTGAAGGTGAAAATAGTGAACAACGGTATTTAAACTTTGTAGGTATATTATAATATTCAAAAAGCATACAACAACATTTTTATCATTATCAAAAAAAAAAATTTTTAGTTATTCAAAGCATGGTGCTGAAGATGACCCCCTCAAAAAAATGGACCTGAGCGGCGTGTGATATTTTAGCTCTTTCACTTATCCGAAAAATAAAAAACAAGAAAATTAAATCTATATGAGTGTAGCTATCCCCGGAATCAGAAAAAAAGGAAATGAATTGTTTTTGACAAAATAGCGCGTTCTTGAAATTTAAATATCGAAAACAGACAATTTTTTTAGTTTTTTAAGTAAAAAATAACAAGTTATTAAAATAAAAAATTTTGGATGGTCCCGGCCATAGCCACTGGTGTACTGAATTAACATATTAAAATTTGAGACGATTTGGATGAATAGCTTTTTTTGTTTTCATCCCGCCGCTCCAGAAAAAGGTAGTTTCGAGATAAATGAGTTACGAACAATGCTTAGCTTCCATTCATGAGGCGAACCAACCCTTCGCTACCTGCTGTAAAGGCTGTAGAACCTAAAATACCGTCAATATCATTACAAAAATTTAACAGTATATTATCGAAAGACTGTAATTTCGAAATATTAAAAAAAATTCGATTTTTTGAAAATTCTACACCACCGGGTCCACTTAATTGAATTTAGATTTTACCGTTTCACAATTATTACGCAATAATATTAAGTATATTTTAAGTTTCATCAATAAGCATAGAGTAACGGCACCAGTAACGAGCAGCCTATGCTTTTTCTCATGATTCCTATGAATCATGTTTGGCTGTCTATTTCTAGGTATATCAGAAATTTCACCTTAAAGGATACAGTGAAAATGGTAAGTTCTAAATATTTAAGTTACAATTTTTAAAGAAAGTTAACGGAGCGAATTTTTTATTTGTTGAAATTACAATTCTTTAATAGCTTTAATTACATGCTTAATACATTTATTTCTTTCTTAATTAATGCATAGGGGAAATAGGGAGGTTTAACCCAATTTTCAGTTTTTGATTTTTCGTAATTTTTCTATATATATTATACATTTGTAAGAAGCATAAGAAAATTTTCTGTTCTCTTTACACACAATGGTAAAAAATAAAAGCAAAAATTCTGACTAGAAGTTGTGTAAAAAAAAATATTTTCCAAGTCTGCCAATGGGTCAAGTGTCCCTAAGTCTAGGGAGACTTGACCCAACTTTTAAAATAAGGAGATTCTTCGGCATTTGAATGAAATACACATGTTTTATGGTTTGAAAGTAATCTAGTTTTAATTAGTATAATTTTGTTAATGAACATAAAACTTTTTCATGTATTAGACAAAGTGTTTTAGGTTTAGTTTTAGTTTTCTTAACTTATTTGGTTAAACTGTTTCACTATTTTCTAAAATAATGAACCAAAAGAGATTGTCACATAACTCTACTCCACCTCAGCAGAAAAGCAATCGTCAAATTCAAAACTTGTGACCGTCATTTTGTACTGTTATAACAGGGGGGCTGAGACGGGTTTCAATTTGTTCAAGATCCACTTCAGACACATCACTGAGTTCAGGCCATTTAAATCGTTTACATTAATACAATTTTATGCTTGAGATTAGAGTGGTACTTAACATTGGTTAAGAATGATAACTGAGGAAAAACCTTACCCTAGAAGAAATTAGGTAGACCCCAGTCAAAACACTTAGCATTTATAAAATAATGCACTATTTTAGATTTAATATTGAGTTTAGTGAAGAAGGAAGAGGAAGCTCTCCATAAATACAGCAGTATTTTGTGACTTATTTTGTATATCGTTTTCTAATATTAGATGTTTTAGTTATTTAGTAAATAAAACAACAAAGAAAAATAATACCATGTTGATTGACTGCTAAGGAGACTTGGCCCGTCAGGTCAAGTCTTCCTAGCAGTCTAAGGTCAAGTCTCCCTAGTTAGCATTGCTGTCTTTAACCTCAACTTCTGGTTACTTACATCAAAGATATATCAAATTACTATATGCCAATATTTAGCTTACAAAAACACAAAAAATAAGTATTACACTGAAATTCAATTACCTCAGAACTGAAGGTCCAATTCCACGAAATTCACAAACCACCAGAATTTACTTTGAATCTGCATAATCAATCAACATTAAACTGCTTCAAAGCTACTGATGTTTCTTTAATGGTTGTTCCCTCTAAAACACTGCAGGGTGGTTGGCCAATCAGTGATGCCAGCCAAATTTCCCCCAAAATTTCCCTTTCATGAAAAAATGCCTTTGGGTAAAGTCTCCCTAGTTTCCGCTACTCTTACAAAGATAATATTAATATTGTAAATGGAGGTTTTGAGACAAGTTTCAATTTTCTAGATTTTAATTGAATAATCAATTTTCTCGATTTAAAAGAATAACATTTCAGGGGTCGTATATTTTACATGGATTGTTCGAGAAGAGTTGTCAGGTGTTGTTACTAAAGGACAGGAATTATGTAATAAGATCATGGATAAGAAATTTTAAACAATATTCGATTATAAGCAATAATTCTGCCCATTCAAGTTTAGTATAGTATAAGCTTTTCTTATATTATTAAAATTTCATGGTGTTCTATTTTTATTTCTTTAGTAACCCAGGAGAATTCCCGTGTTTAAAGGGACACATCGTAGCATATAGTGGAAAATCTGCCACTTACCGCACGAATGCACCCACCGATATTCTTCTTCTTTCTATTTTTCTTTATTTGAGTACATAAAGTGATAATCTTTTCTCAATGAATAGTTTTTCTCTTTTTTTTTATAATTACACATTATTTAAATAATTAAAAATATTGTTTTTTTCCATTTAGTCATTATTTCAGCAGGTAATTGATAACAGATTTCAATCAAATATAATTTTTTTTTTAATATCTTGTCTTTTTTTGCGATGTTATTGGATATTATTGCAGTAATTAACCGCCAGTGATAAGCCTCAGTAGTTTACCATAACAATCATACGGGGTTAGAGAAACCCCGCATTTTTAAAACGTTCATAGCTCCCGTTTAAATTGAAAAAAATATTACAATTGATTAATATATTAAAATTTTAAATAAAGCTTTGAACGATTCAAAAGAAGAAGAGACCATTGAAAATATTGAAATGGTGGTCCATGGTGCTGAATACGAATAATTTCAAAACGTGACGTCAAATTCGCGTGCGATTTTTTTTTTTTTTTTTTTTTTTTTAGAAAGATTAAGAGGTATCCTTGAAAAGCCTGAAGGTTCAGCTTTCTAACACGCTATCAACCAAAATCCTACGACGTCTCTAAAAAAACAAAAAAAAAAAAAACATTCAAAGCACTTTATGGGTTCACCTCATCGAAATTTTCAATTGCGATTTTATGGGTGAGAAGGATCGATTTTAGAAGGGGGTCTCCGAACAAATGTTATGTGTATTATATACAGGCTGTTTCCTTAATGTCTGAAGATAATCGATGTTAATCGATTCTACATGGTGTCCTGATCGATCTACATATACATATGTGTGCGTAAAAAAAACCAAAAATTGTTTTCATATCTAAAAGTATGTATTTTTATATAAAAAAATTTCATTGAAATAATTGAATAAATTTTTCATAATAATACTTTGCACATTTTTTATTTATTTCAATAAGAAAACGCCCAAGTAATATCGTCTGCCATATCTTTATTTCTCATCAGTTCAACTTCTATTGAGATACTGCAACCGATATCGACAGCTGAGTAAGGAGATCAAGAAAATTGTCTTTGTTTTAAATAACTTCTTGGTATGGCTATCAAATGAAAGGTAATGAAATAGATATTCTAAAAACACTTATATAACAAAAGCTATTTCGAAACAAATGCTCCAAAATGCATTAACACGTTTGCGGACGTGAATGCCATAGCATTATTTTTTAATATCAAGTTATAGGACACAAAAGCTTTACTGTCTATGAATGTATTAAAGATCGGGGCGAGAGTGAAAAGGAAGTACCAGACTCATATTGATTTGATAATTGGGTTTACTTAAAATTTTAACCCTTCCGCCGAGTTTCAGCTTTGGTTTATTCTTGAGAATGTCCTCTACTACAAACCAGGAAATAGAACTGAAACAGCCCTTCCGAAATGTTTTTATCCCATCGGGGCATGTTTTAATTAAACTTCGACGGTAAGCAGAAAAAGAGTCTTTTGTTTACTTACACCATTGCCAGTAGTGTGTCGCAACCAATGCTGCGGGGTTTAGCTTCGCTCGGAATTCGAGCTCTAAGGAAATTGTTTACAGTCAGCGCAGATAAACTCGAGAAAACTCGCCTGTGTGCCGCGCGCTTTTCAAAATAAACAAACGCTGATTGTATTCTCGGCAAACATTCAAATAGAAAATAACGAGATTTGTACCATTGTGTCTGATGAACGTCGGCAGCGGCAGTGACGGGGATATTTTATCTGTCTGGCAAGATGTCACACCGCTCGCCGAGATCGCGTTTCCACAGCAAGTTCTTGTTTCCGTCGGCATTTCTTATTTGGTCAATCTGTTTTTAGTGTCTTAATTATAAAGTTAGCAAATATAAATTTTTAGTCACGTTTTCCATCTAGGTCTTGCTTAGGTAGACCGCCGTTTTGCATTATTTATTTATTTTAATTTTTATTATTATTTTTGATATGTCTTTGTAAGTAGTTGTATCTATGTGAAACAGAAAGCTGTCTTTCAAGAGCGCCAGTTGCATATAACTATATGTATATATCATCATTTTGAGAGTATAAAGCTTCTATTACTTTAATTTATTGAATAACTCCATCTATTGCTTTTATCCTTAGACTACGAACCGAACTGACGGAAAATAGTTTACACTGAACGCGGCCTTTAGGCGGTGGTCCTCTGCTGTGGTAAGAGAAAATATTCAAAGCAAATATCATTAGTTTTCCGCCAGATTAATTAAAATTAGGTGGTAAACACCTTTGAATTCATTATACACGGACCATACATAAATAGGTCATCACTACGGAAAAGTGTTTATTAGTTTGGAATTTTGAAAAAATACTTTTTAAAGCACAATGCTGGAAAAATAACCTCAAATATTTTAGACTAACTTTGCCAGACTGCATCTAAGATGGCTACCGTCGACATAAAACGCACATTTATTCGAAAACATTATATCGTGGACGGTCATTTCGGGAACATTCCTGGATGATTGTTTTGTGGTGGACTTTTACTTTTAAGCTTATTGTAGGTAATATGAAACAAAAATCTTCCATTTCTATATGAAACTCGCAATATACAAACTCGATGAAATCACGCACAAGTTCATATACTATAATCATTAAAAATATTAAAGGATAAGCGAAAAACTTAAAAAATAATTTAATTTTAATGATCCAAAGCTTTATTGAAAGCTTGTACCTTCTAGTATATGAATCAGAAACTTAAAATGATGTATCATACTCTACTGCTCTGTTCTAACCGTTATAACATAAGGGTGCGTATCCACCAAGGTCTCCGCACAGTGCGCGGACAAGCAACCTTGAAAAGGTTTGAAGCGCGCAAAGATGTGTTGCCGGTTGGTGGCTCAAGGCGCCCGGCTAAGCAGCCTCGTCCGGCGGTTTGCGGCTGCGAGCTCGCAGGCTAGTATTTGCGATAGTGTGGGGGAGTTTGCCGAAAAACCGCGCTTAGCCGCGACCATTTATTTATGGGATATTTTTTATAAAGAAAAGCTTGAAAACGTGCCTGGATAAAAACCGGTGTATCTCCGGTTCTATTACGAATTCCTCAAAAATATTTTAGGAGATGATACCCAAGACTACAAGGATTCGAAACCAATAAAAAAAAATCGATTTTTTGAAAATTCTACTCTGTATCCTGCCTTAAGGAAGGTAAAATAAAGCGAAAATACCCACATGATTTCACCATACAAAACGCTTTAACCAGTTAATGAAAGAAAATGATCACGTTCATGACTATATGAGTTTAGATCCCTTTGCCTTTCCTGCACGGGAGAATATTACAAAAAAAAAAGACGCTACGAGTATTTGTCTAAACAAGCATTTCCAATCTTCTTCTCGGAAACTGTTTTTATTTTACGAATTTTCCAATTACAGGGCAATAAAATAATAAGATACCAATCAGGGTTTTCTAAGGATCAGATTTTCAATATATAAATTCCATAAAAATAAAGAATAAGTGCATTAATTACATACATTTCGGAGAAAATTCGGGGAAAAAAAACTTTAGGAAAATAAAAATAATTTTTCTAGTTTCGAAAGTGACTGTACCGGCAGTGGGTGGTGGTAGCTCAACAATGTTGACATTTTTAGAAAGGACATTAGAATAATAGATTTTTGGCGTAAGTTGGATGTCGCCATGTTAAGTTTATCAAAAGTTAAAAATTAAATAATGATGTGCATACCATGATAAATTGGAATTTACGAATCATCCTGTAACTCCCAAACGGTTAACATGCTCCCCGCCATACAATTTTTTTTGGTCTAGGTCAGATCATTTATCCCACTCATTTTGGCATACGACCTAGAAAACGCCCTGTATATGTATAACATGTATACAAAACAACGAAGTTTTATTAATCATGTAATCTTAAATATTATACATATATAGGTTTCTCATCTTGCCTCGCCCTCCCCTAAAAAAGGAAAGGCGATAAAAGCAATTTGAGGCTAAGTTTCAACTTTCTCTAATAACAAATATTTCTGCTCCCTTTTTATATGTAAGCAGGCGCGGATTCAAGGGGGGGGTCACGGGGGTCATGACCCCCCCCAAAACAGCCCGCATTTCAAAAAATTGAGCTGAACCAATATTTTGAAAACCGAAAAACAAAAAAAACCAAACGAACAAAACCTAGTTTTTGCAAACTTAAAAACCGGAAACTAACCAAACCAAAATTGACTAATTTTCTTACACAATATCGACTTTTTTTTATAATTTTTTCTATATTTGGATTGTAGGTATAGTTCATATACTAGCATTTGTTTGCAATCTGTTTACAAGTTCCAACTAAAAGCATCATTTAAAGCACAAAATCCAATCTTCTATTTTGTTTCGCAAATCTGTTAAGGGGGGATCCTCATTTAGACGGTTCAAAAAATCGATTTTTTTTTCATTGTTTGAATATATTCCTTATGTATCTAAGAATGTGTGGACAAAGTTATATACATAGGCTAATTCCAAATATTTTCAAAGATATAGCACTAAACGCAGTGGGGTGTCGAGCAGATATACGAGCGCATTTGTTCTGACCGTAAATTTTGAAGCGCGTTTCCTCGAGTTTTTTTTTTACGATTTTCCTAAATTGGCGGGCGTGATTGCTAAAAAACTAGACGACCAATCAAAACAAATCAAGGCTTGTTAGCTTCAATATTGTTTTCTTTTCTATTTGAACTAAAAACATTCCCGAAAAAAAAATTCTTAAAAATTTTTTAAGCAAGTTGAAATGTTTTTTTTTCACAAAAAACAAATTTTTTGTTTCAAACCTGAAAAAACATTCGAATTTCATAATTTTTTTAGTTTTTCTTAGTTCATGTAGAAGAAAAATATATGACAATTAAAATGGTATTTGGTTTTTTTTCCGATGAAAATTACGAGCTCCATTTGTCCCGCCGATTGGAAACAGCACTTGCACGGATGTACATAAAAATCGGTTGCCTGTGAATATTTTTCTCTAAATATATTTTTTTTACATTGTTCAGACATAGAATAACATAATCTGAAAAATTCGCTACTCTTGCTTTTTTCTTACTATCCTAAAAAAATTCCCCAAAAAGTCGATTTTTTGAACCGTCTAAATGAGGATCCCCCCTTAAGACATTTCTTAGTTTTGAAATTACATTTTTTATATAAAAAGTTTATAATTTTATATAAACAATAAATTTATATATGAATGTAATGAATTTTTTCGTAAAACAAATTGGACGAGTTTTTACATAAGGTTATCCTGACTTTGTTTTTTAATCATTGAAAAAATTCGGTTTGCTTTGTTTATTTGGTTATTCATGTTATTTTTGTTATTTTTGATTTTTTTCTATCCTGTGACCCCCCCCGGAAAAAAATTCTAGATCCGCGCCTGTATGTAAGTATGTAGATACTTAATTTTTCAAGGATTATATATCTGCGGCAAATAACTATAGACATATTGAAAGTGGGAAAGCGGCTTTTGCCTCCCTTGTGAAATATTGTATGTAAAACGCGACCGACCGGTAGCGTGGAAACAGCATAAATTGTTTGCCTTCGAGCAAAAATAATTTTCGTTTTCATTAAAGCGGAAATGTTTTGAATATTTACAGAGTAAATCGATTGCCCAAAAAACTCCTTCAATGAATTTAATCATCGCCGTCGGGTGAGCAAAAATTCAGCATTTTGAAGTAAATTTAATTTAAATTTACGAACAATTAATGCGGCGACCCGTTACGTTTGTTCGTAATCCGGCTTTTGGGGTGTGCTGAAACGAGAAAACTTTTCGAATGAGGGATGTGCCCAGAAATTCAATGTCCGTCGGGTGATGATAGTATTAATCGGAACAGCGGTGATCAAAACACGTAATTTGAAAAACACTGTGAGAGTAATTAGATAAAATATTTTTCAATGAAAGCGCATTATCAGTATGCCACTACTATTTATATATGTTTTGCGAACTACGTACTATTAATTTCTGCAGCTTCTTCTATTATGCAGCAAACCAACTCGGGGGCAGATGGCTATAAAATCGTACTAAATAAAAATTAAGCTGAGAATTAGGATGGCAAAGTTAAAAATTTGGATGATGATAGGGTTTATCTGAACCTTAGATACTGGCGGGAGTTTATGTTTACTAACGGTGACCCACATCCAAGCCGAATGTTTTCATTCAAAACCGAATATTTTTCGAGCAACTTACTGCTCCTTGAAGGCATTTTATCTTGTGGAAAGTGGAGAGGCTTTCAGACAATGAGTTTACCCAACAACCGATAGCTCTATTCAGTTATCTTCAGATATAATAATCACGTAGGTTAACTCAGTGAACGAATTTAGCAATGAATAGCGACGTATTAGAAAACAATTGGCCCTCTCCTTTCACCCCTATAAAGGCGATAAATGCGTAAAACATGCTTTTTTATTTTCTTCCCAAAAACGCGCTAAGAATTTGAAACACTTCTGCTGATTGTCTTCAAATTAAGACGGATGAGACTGGCGCTGGAATGCGTCGATGAAATATTCAATAGCAGCTGTGTCGTCGCGAAAATTAAACAAACAAAAGAGCCCTGATGTTGCCGTTGTCGGTGCCGTCGTAATCATCATCTTTGTCGTTGTCAGTCAATGCCACAAGATTTGTAATAAGTTGCTAGTGGATTGGCTGGCTCATCGAAAAAGTTAAAGTCCTCTTATGTCACTGGCCCAAAGTCCACATTATATGCAGACAAGACTCTCGAGCCCCGATAAATCGGAGTAATTACCCTATTTTGCCCGCATTTTTAATAGGCAATATCGCTTGATATACATACATATGTAGCTTTTCTTGCTACCTAAAATTTCTGTGAGGTATCGACTTCGATAGGACCGCCTCATTGTCGTAGATAAGATAGTCTCTTCTGATCATAATTGATAACAATGTTTGTGATATTTAGTAATGACTAGATAATATTCAAGAAAATCATTCAAATTTGGACACAGTTATCTAAAGAACCCATTATACGAATACCTTTTGGGGAATACACCATATGCGATTATTAGACAAAATCCCTATTCCCTATATACATATATACATATACGAGTATGTATATAAAATCGAAAATTTGTTTGCTTGTTGCTTAATCACGCTCTAACGCTTGGTCGGATCATTTTTATTTTTCGAGTGAAGGCACTACATATTCCGACTTAACATATAGGTTACTTTTTATTCGCGGGCTTTAAAATGGCGAACCTAAGATGGTGGACAAAAATTGTAAATTTCAAGGGATTTCCATGAAAATTGGTATTTGGGGTTTTTGGAGGTCCTGAGTATTTGAGAGTTTGCGGATATACAAATTGCACATCTACTTTCGAAATTAAAACATTCAAAATGGCGAATCAAATATGGCGACCAAAAAATTCCGAAATTCAACGAATTTAACTGAAAATTAGTATTAAGGGTACTTTGAGGCCACTAAGTTCGAATCAATTATCAACATTTGGATATTCAAAATGGCAGACCCAATATGGCCACAGATATTTTGGAAATTAAAGGATTTTCATGTATGTACATATATTAATGTAAAGGAAAATCGGTGACACTAATTTCGAACCTGCAACCAAAATTTGGAAATTCGAAATGGGTGGAATCAATATGGCGTCCACAATTTTTGAAATTCTATGAATTTAAGTTAATTTTCGTATTAATGGTACCAATTTTGAATCCCGTACATATAAACTCGAAAGTTTATTTGTTTATTTGGATGTTTGTTACTCAATCACGCCGAAAAGGTTGATTTATTATTTTTCATTTTTTGTCTGAAGGTCCTTCAAATTAACATATGGACTATTTTTATGGACATAAAGTTAAGAGTTTCACAATGGCTGAGTTAAGATTGTGGCCAGCCAACAATTTAGAAGTATTTAATTAAGTAGTATTTTTGATACACCGGTTGAAACCGGGTTACTCAGCTAGTGATTAATAAATTTTCGAGTTATAATTATTTATCGATATTTTTTGCACAATACATTATGTTCTATTTCTGAAAAAAACGCTTACAATTAATCTGACGTAAACAAGTGTCCTCATCTAATTTGTAGGGAATTAAATTCTGCACAAAATTGTTTATAATCATTTTTAGCCCGTAACTTCGATATTTTTTGAGTTATTTGCGAGGATAAACGTAGTGAAATTTGATAATTTTATTTCATAAATAACTCAAAATGTCAAAATGTAGATATTTCTATAAAAATGTTACTTTCTACATAGTACGTAATAACCATTTTTACGATATCGGCTACATACAGTTAATGAGCAACTCGCAAAAAACCTTACTGTTACTGGTTCAATTTTGCATCGGGGACGGACAATTTTAAATGTCTCTTTTTCTCAATTAAGTTCAATACATGTGGACAACTTTTCTATTGAATACCCTGGCCGCTTGGTTTTCTCCAATTTATAGAGCACTACCAGAACACTGCAAGCGTATGGTTGTTTAAGTTATATCGCTATTTAAAAATTCTAATAGACGCGAATCCCAGATTTAAGTTCAAACTTGAAATAGCGGCGCATAACAAGGTATTTATATGTACATAACAATACCTTATTTAAACCTTTGCGGTCGGTGTCCCCGTAGCGGGGACATTTTTAAATCGTCGTAGAAGTCAGTGTCCCCGTAGCGGGGACATTTTTAAATCGTCGTAGAAGTCAATGTCCCCGCAGCGGGTTTCTTCGAAAATCGCAAAAATTACATCATAAAATTTGTGTTCAAAATTTTAATATCCATAAATCCTGTACGAAAAAGTAACTGCGAAACGCTAGATTTGCTCCGACTTGCTGGTACTCCCAAAAGCGAAATCTGCCGACCACAAAGGGTTAAATATGAAAAACAAAAAGTCACATTCTGCACTAGCCACTTGCATAACTTTACCTAATCGTGGCTATTAAGGAAGCTTTAATTTGTCCTCGAATTTCCTACTAGACTCTTGTTGAGTGTTCGCCATAAACGCAGGCGGTTTTCGTTCTTACACTTTACTCACTCAAAAGTTTGATTTCCGCCGCCTGATATCCACCAGCTCGAGAGCCACTTCACGCAGCCATCATCCCTCTGAAAAGTACTTGGTGAAGTTATTAATTAGTCAATGGCCCTCTTGTGCAAATAGACGCCGACATACCTCAACCTGACTCCGCGGTGACAAGTGTGCGATTGCGGTGTGGTTTATAATTGGTTTGCGTGGCATAACTTCGAAAAATTATTAAGTGTGCTAAAAAGGGCGTCAACACATCCGTCATATTACTTACCACCCCCATTCACTCCGAGTCGGAGGGATTTTTGCTTAATTATTTATCGAACAGAACCGTCGCACACCTTTCATGCTTCTGGAGTATTTGTTTTATTATACCTGCACGTGCATTTCTGTTTTTTACTCTGAGTTCACAATTTAGCCTAGCATCCAGAGGACTTTTGTTTCACCTTACACACTCGTTGTCAAATAAACATGTCTCATTCTTACCCAGCGTAGAGTGAAAAAAGGCAACGCCAAAGTAGATACTTATGTAATATTACTAATCTGACGCTGAGTGTTTGAAAATTTTCATTTTTAAAAGAAATCCCAATTCAAAAAGAAATGTTGCTTTAAAATAACAATTATTAACGAAAGACGGACAAAAATGATATATGTATATTAGGGTGTCCCTTATTTTCCAACTTGATTATTTTTCGACGCATAGGGCCTACTTTTTTTCGTATTGATGTAAAACACTCGCACAGCAAATTTTGTTTCATTTGGTACACTACAACCCGTGCCGACTTGCATGCGAACATGTTCTTACAAGTTACTATGGAGTACTAAGCGCGCGAACGGCATGCCCTCTTTCAAATGCAATTAGTCGCGATACCAACACGGTTTTATTAATTTGAATAAAATGTCCATTCAATTACGAATTGCTAAAAAAAGTATACCCGTCCCTCGATTTGCACGGTACTCAATTTACACGGTTTCGCTTTTACACGGTTTTTAAATGAAAACAAGAAACAAATTTTTTTGATTTTATTTTGATTGTTTTGCATTATATTATTTATAAATTAAAAGAGTTATCATATTAATGAACGCACTGTTTTAAAATATCGATTAAAAGTTACCTAACACACCCTTTTCAAAAACTTCAACCGCAATCGTCAAAGTCATTTGTTTTATGTTTGAATTCTAATGTAAGGAAAGGAAGAAAGAAGACGTCTAAGTGAATTCTAATAACAGGTGAAAAAAAGGGCAGTTTTGTATTCTTAATAATTTATTTCGTAATAGTGTTATAATTTATTATTATAGCCATATAATGTTAACAAAAAGAAAACAGATTCCCAAGCAAAGACAAACCATTAGTTTGGAAAATAAAATTGAAATTCTAGACAAACTAAAATCTCGACAAGGCTCAACATCCGTAGCAAAAGAATATGGGATGAATGAGGCAACTGTTAGGACAATAAAGCGAACGGAAGATTCTATTCGAAAAAATAAATTGAAATAGTATAAGCATTAAATTGTCTCTAAAAATGAATGAACCAATTTCCTTTTTATTTCTTTAATCCTTATCTCATTTTACACGGTTATAATGAACATATCCTCGACTTTTCTTTATCTTCTTTAGCTCGATTTATACGGTTAACAGTTTAAGTAAACATATCCTTCTATTTTCTATGAATTTTGTGTCTCGTTTTAGACGGTTTCGTTTTGCACGATTTTTCCAGGAACGTATCTACCGTGTAAATCGAGAGATGAGTGTACTTAGTCGGTGAGGAAAACCACCAAAATAACAGGCTCAAATCTACCCTTAAATCGACATGTTCTTGCGGTGTTGTTTTTTAACATTCGTGATGTAAAATTGAATGTTAGTGAAAGTGCATTATTTTCTGGGAAAAGGCGCAAATACCTACAAAATCATCTCCAAATTAGTTGATCTCTATCATGTTTGGCGGGAACTTCAAAAAAATAGTACAAAATACCAGGAAATTCATAATCAGCGGGCAGAGAAATTCCAAATGGATTTAGATAATTTATTTGACATCGCACATGTTGATGCCCTCGAAAGAATAAAGACCGAGAAAGATAAAATTGTCTCAACGTGGAAAGATAATGCTGTTTACATGGAAGCCAAAAGAAAAGTTTACCATTTTAAAGCAGTCAACGATGGGCTTGTATTTGGCCAAAATATATTGAACCGTTGATTTGGGTATTTCCAACTCTCTTGCTATGCTGACCTGAGTACGACTTGGATTTTCCACGTATTTGTCCACAACTGCTTTTCGCACTTCTCGCTTATTGAGGTCCATCTTCCTTGAAGTTCAACACAGGACTAAATTATTTTACAGTTTTATTAACTACCTATCGAAGATCCTGGTTACAAAAAATTAACCATCTACCTGCATTATTTTAGAAGGAAATGACAAAAGTATTCGGCCAAGTTTTTTCTGAACCACTCTTTATGTAGTGTTTGACATATGTATTTATGTTGAATCAAGATTCCTATCCCTAATAAAACCGAAGATATTTAAATTTAAAAAATGTAATTATGTCGTTTTGTTTCCGACATTCAAGGGACCACATCTACTTGAACGCATCGAAGAAATTGAACGTTTTTTAGGAAATTCAAAGTGTCATAAAAACAAGAGAAAATCAACTGTATTGTTTCGTTATTAAAAACAGTATTACTATAAAATAACAAAAATTCAGAAATTAAACATTTTATCCCTACATCCCTATCCCTATATACATATGTATATATTATGTATATAAAATCGAAAATTTGTTTGTTTGTTTGTTTGTTGCTCAATCACGTCTAAACGCTGGGTCCGATTATTTTCATTTTTTGAGTGAGGATACTACATATCCCGACTTAATATATAGGCTAATTTTTATTCACGGGTTTCAAAATGGCGGACTCAAGATGGGGGCCAAAAATTGTAAATTTCAAGGGATTGACGTGAAAATTGGTATTTGGGGTTTTTTGGAGGTTCTGATTGCGAATCTACACTCGAAATTTGGAAATTCAAGATGACGAATCCAATATGGCGACCAAACATTTTTGAACTTAATTAGTACTATGGGTATCTTGAGGCCTCTAATTTCGAATCTACTATCAAAATAAGGAAATTCAAAATGGCGGACCCAATATGTTTATTGCTTAATCACGCTTTAACGCTTAGTGCGATCATTTTCATCTTTTGAGTGAAGGTACTACCTCTCCCCGCTTAACATATAGGCTACTTTTCATTCGCTGATTTCAAAATCGCGGACCTAAGATGGAGGCTAAAAATTGTAAACTTCAAGGGATTGCATGAAAGTTGGTATTTGAGGGTTTTTGGAGGTCCTGATTGCGAATCTACTTACAAAATTTGGAAATTTAAGATGGCGGATCCAATATAGCGACCAACATTTTTCGAACTTCAACGAATTCAATTGAAAATGAGTATTCTTGGTACTTTGAGGCCAGTAATTACGAATCTACTACCAAAATTTGGAAATTCAAAATGTTGGATCCAATGTTTTTTTGTTTGTTGGTTAATCACGCCTCAACGCTTAGTCCTATCATTTTCATTTTTTAGGTTTAGGCACTACGCATTCCGACTTAACATATAGGTCACCTTTTATTCGCGGGCTGCAAAATGGCGGACCCGAGATGGTGGCTGAAAATTGTAAATTTCAAGGGATTGCCATGAAAATTGGTATTTAGGGGTTTGTCCATATTATGATTGCGGTTCTACTTACGAAATTTAAAATTCAAGATGGTGGATCAAATATGGCGACCAAAAATTTCCGAAATTCTACAAATGTAACTGAAAATTTGTAGGAAGGGTACTTTGAGCCCACTAAGTTCGAATCTAATATCAAAGTTTGGAAATTCAAAATGGTGGACCCAATATGGCAACAGATTTTTTCGAAATTGGAAGGATTTTCATGTATCTATATTAATGTAAAGGAAAATCGTTGACACTACATAAGTTCGAACCTGCAACCAAAATTTGGAAATTCAGAATGGACGGACCCAATATGGCGACTAAAATTTTTGAAATTCTACGAATTTAAGTTAATTTTCGCATTTGTGGTACAGATTTCGAATCTCGTACATATCAACTCGGAAATTTATTTGTTTATTGGGATGTTTTTTGTTCAATTACGCCGAAACGGTTGATTTGATATTTTTAATTTTATATCTGAAGGTACTTCTTCAAGTTAAGATATGGACTATTTTTATGGACTCCTAATTAAGAGTTTCCAAATGGCGGACTTAAGATGGCGGCCAACAATTGTATTATAATTCAATGGATTGCCGTGAATATTGGTATTTGGAGTTTTTGAAGATGCTAATTGCGAATTCGTTGTCAAAATTTAGAAATCAAGATAGTACATTAAATATGGCGACCAAATTTGTTCAAAGTAATATCATGGGAAAGTAAATTAGAATGGTTGATTCAATACTTTAATTAATTAATTAATAATAATTTAATATTGAACACTTACATGTGTAACGAAATGTTTAGGCAGGGATAATTTCTATAACGAATAGGTAATTAATACACGGTTTGCAACTTAAATTTTTTCCAATAAGGTAACGATGAAATAGTAAAAACAAATTAATACCCTTTTTTATTTATTTAACACATAACAATGGAAACGTATAAGTACAGAATAAATTATGAGCCCTTCTGATATTGACGTTTGTAGCAAACTGAGTTTTGGACGGTTCTATACCACATCCACAGATTTTAGTAACATTTCTAAACATCCTAAACGGGCTGAAGTACCAATAATTTAGAAGTATTTAATGAACTAGTGTTTTTGATACACCGGGTGAAACCGGGTTACACAGCTAGTAGATTTATATGTATATTCAATAGAACGAAAATGGGCCCGCTTATTAAAACTTTACCGTTTTGATCGAAATCACGAACTCCTGATTCCATTTTGATCCTTTTTCAGGACGTTTTATTTGAAAATGAGTACAAGATTAAATGCACGGATCCATGTACAGCCGGATATAAAAAAAAAATTGTTTGTAATTAGATGGTTTCATTCGTCAGCTCCTCATATGTATTTAGTATGTCTGACTTTTAATTAATAATCTTAATTCATGTAGGAAACAAAACAATAAAAATAAATGAATTAAAATCATTGGAAGACGTTAAAAAATGAGTGGATTTTTTACCTAATAAATGTATATCTAGTAGGAATCGATTTGAATTTTTGAAATCACACATGGCAAAGGTACGTACCGTACATATATACCCTTAATTTTTAATTCTGAGCCAAAAGCCCATTTTGAATTGTGAACACACTGTACATTGGAATACGTCGCATGCTTTTAATGTAACTTCCATGGGGATCCATTTTCTATTTTTATTTTTGAAGTTGTTCCAAAACGTTAGAGCAAGTCGCCCTCATCCCCATGAAAATGTTAAAGTCGACAAAAAAGCTTTCTTGCTTTCGGGAAACTGTTAAACTCAATTCTTCTCCATTGAATTTGTTTCTCCCTTTGTGGTAATGTGTGAATGTGTGAAAATCTAAGCAGTCACCTAGACGGATGGGAAAATGGTGTTTCTCGTTTGCTTGATGGATTACATATATGTATGTACATATGTACATAATAAATATAATGAAATGTTACTATCCATTATTATAAATTCTTTCCTGTTTCCCTAAATCAAGTATAAATTACCAAAATTGGGCAACATTGGGACATTTTTGCTCTTCACTGTATGTATACAGATAGAGAATTTATTCAAGATCTTTTGTAGGCCATTGTGCCAGCTCAAGAGCACAAAATGTGATACAGATGATGGTACATTCCTAGAAGATGCAGTTATATGTATATTTGACCCAAAATCACGCGGAACAGTGTGAATACGATAAATATGATGAAACATCTAAAAGTATATATAAAAGGATTCTGTGGAATATATTTTTGGAAATCCAATTTATAATCGTTTCATGTTATTTAACGTTGGAATTAAAATCTTTATATAAGTATGCATATGTAGATATGTTCAGTTGCTCAAATAAGACCC
Organism: Eutolmus rufibarbis; assembly: GCA_963920795.1. Lineage (NCBI taxonomy): Eukaryota > Metazoa > Arthropoda > Insecta > Diptera > Asilidae > Eutolmus > Eutolmus rufibarbis. The sequence continues at coordinate 18,890,341 of OY987205.1, forward strand.
TTGAATTTCGTGAAATTAACATTTTTCAGTAAAAAAATATATTCCTAATCATTCTTCTCATTAAAACAATTTAGCTGTGATTTTTTCAAATCGGTTCCGGTTCCAGGTTTAGCAGGAATAAATTGCCTCACTATCATCGATCCTTTCTCTCGTTGGCCTAAGGCAATTCCATTAATCGATATTTCAGCAGTCCTGTGCCAAAGCCCTTTTTCGAGAATGAATCTCCCGATTTGGGATTCTAAAAATTATTGTTACCGATCAAGGAAGACAATTTGAGTCGGGTCTTTTCAAGCAACTCGCTAAAGTCTTAGGTTTCTAATCGGACCACTCCTTATCATCCTCAGTCGAATGGCTTGCTGGAACGCTGGCATAGAAATCTTAAAGCAGCAATTAAAGCTTACGAAATGGATTTGTGGTCGGATTTCTTACTGTCTGTTCTGTTTGGATTAAAGGCTCACATACCCCTGGGCGCGCTGAAAACCTAGTAAATTTGAGAAATTTTTATAAAGGTTATATGGTGGAAAAAAATTAAGTTGTTGATTGAGCATTCTTTATTAACTTTTAAACTATAGGACAAAAAATGAAAAAAAAAATTCAAGCATTATTAGCATTATTTTTTACATATAGGTATAAATGTCCTATATTTTTGATAACTCGGTCAATTTTCAATATATTTTAAGTTTTTTTTTCAAATCTTGATAATTAATTCCTGTATAATCTGACGAGGAGTTTTTTTAATTTTTTGGTTGGACAATTTTTTATAAATTATTAAACATAATTTTTTTTTTAATGTATATACTAAAGTTTGAAATACTGTAATTTATTAAAAAAAAAAACAACAAACAGACTATAGAGGAAGAGAAAAAAAAATTGACAATTGACCGAGTTATCATGCAGACACTGTCTAAAAATATAGGACATTTATATGTATGTGTAAAAAATAATGCTGATATTAATTGTTTTTTTTTTCATTTTTTTTCTTATAGTTTAAAAGTTAATAAAGAATGCTTAATCAACAATTTAATTTTTTTTTCACCATATAACCTTTGCAATAATTTCTCAAATTTACTAGGTGTTCATCGCGCCCCGGGGTTTGTGAGACCTTACGGTTTTTCGGGGAGAATTTGTCTCCACACTATTTGAGTTGCTCAACGGCCAGTCTTTAAGACTTCCGGGAGATTTCATTAAGCCAGGACATCCAAATTTACACCAAAACGAATTCGTAAATCACTTGAAAATTAATAATATTCGTCCTGTTCCGGCTTCTAATCATTCAAAAGTTAAATTTTTCGAATTTTGGAGACTTACTCTCATCTTATCTTCTAGTTAAGAACGAAGCATCCAAGGAGACCTTTAGAAGTTGTTGCAATGGCCCGTTTCCAGTAATAGAAAGACATCAAAACTTTTTCACAATTAAAATCAAAGATAAAAATGTTAATGTCTCTTTAGATCAATTAAAACGATATTTTATTCCATGCTTTTCAGAAAAATTGAATCAAAACTGTAATCCAATAATATTCAACATGACAATTTTACACAAGGTATGTAGCTCTTCTATTTCAAGGGAGCAGACAGAGTATGTTCGTACTCAAAATACTCTTCGTAATAGACCAGTGTCTATGAGATATCAAAATTTCAGAAACACTACAATCTCTGTTTCGTATTCTCGGTAAATTCAAACTTAACTCACAAAAGAGTTACCTTTGTTTAGAGTTTTTCAAATCAGAATTTATTTTCGCTCCTCTGGTGCTTCACTGGGAAGAAGGTGTTATGGTGGTCGGCGTTGTTGGTTTACGATTTCCATCTCAACGTAATTCTCGACGCGAGCTTTTCTTTTCCATATTAATCAGGGACCGAAAATAACCGTTATTTTGTATTTTTAAAACAAAAAAATCACAGAGAAATAATGATCTGATCTTGTTGCATCTTTGGAACAATTTGATCGCCGTCAAGTGAGATAGATTTCAGGCGTGATTTTAAAAAAACAACTAATAAAATAAAAATTGCTCAATAATGGTTAATTTTCATTTAAAATTTATTGGTTAATGTTTAACCATTATTTAAAATTTTTTTTTTTTTGGTTATGAGATAAGAGTTATCATTTAACTTTTATAATTCTTATCTCAAATAACAGTTATGATCCAATTTATTTTTATTGGTTACCGGGTAAGAGTTATCGATCAACCTTTATAATATTTCTCAGTAATGAGAGTTATTTCTGAGTTTTATTTTTTTGGTTACCGAATAACCATTATGCAGCAATTTATTTTTTATTGGTTACCGGATAAGTTTTTGGGTCAATTTTTTTAATTCTTCTCAGTAATAAGAGTAATTTCGGGCGTTTTATTTTTTTGGTTACCGAATAAGCATTATTCAGCAATTTATTCTTTTTTTCTCAAAAAGTTCTAATTTTAAAGCGATTTCCACCAACTTACCGACCCCGAAAACCCCCAAGTAACAATTTTGGTGAAAATCGCATGCACTGCAAAATTTGACAGTCCGCGATTTTGTATTCGTAAGTTGGTGAAAATCGCTTTAAAATTAGAACTTTGTGAGAGAGAGAGAGACCAAAGAGGTCATAATAAGAATAGCATTCGGTTGATTCGCGTTGTTGTACTATTCGGATTATATTAAGTAATTTCTATTCAATAGTGTCACTTATTGCACTTGTTGTATCGCTCAATAAAAAGGTGTTCCACTCTAAAATTTTTTTTTTTTTAATTTGCTGTAACCCTCGTAAACAGTTTTTACATTGTTTTCATTTGTTCAACTAAACACATATGTATACTCGATCTCTACACGCATCGCATCGCACCGCATTGCAGGAGAAATCCTCTTCTAAAAATAGCGTATATCTGCTCCGACGTAATTACACAAAGAGTAACCACAGCAAATGATGTTATGCACTTAGTAGAAATATAATTATTGAGCATTTTCCAGAGGATTTGGATGTGTTCGGATACTTACAGGTTTCCGTCCACTAGTCCCACTGGGACAGGCACATATGCAGGTAATAGGATTGGAATGTGATAGCTTCCTGGCTTGACGAACGAACGAACATACAATGTGGCGTGCCGGCTAGAGTTTGACTAGCAACCTGGCTATCGTGGTCAAAAGCAAAGGGTGCGCTGCAGAGAGAAGAAGTGCATGATATGTAGAATATTTAATTGCGCTTAAGCTGTGTAGGCTACGGCTAATCCGGATAAAGTCATTTTCAAATGGTTTGGAAATTTAAATTATCGAACGTCGCGTCATCACATTCTATTTTACAAAGAGTAAAGGAACACGAGTGTTACAATAAAATTTGGTTTCAATAAATATTCCGGGGCTGATCTCATGCGAATGGTGTGGCCGTTGTATTTTGAATACAATGCGAGATACGATGCGATTTCAGATGGAAATTGGTTCTTAGATCACGATTTTTGGAAAAAAGTTATTTTAATTTTTGGTTTTGTAAATAATTTCTATTTTATATTAATGTCATATATGATAGGTATTTTATTCATTAATGAATAATAAATAATAGTAAATTTACGGTAACGAAAAATATTTTATTTTAATTTAATTTTAATTTATTTAATTCGCTTAATACAAGCTACAATAACAAACAATTAAATTAAATTAAATTAAAAAGACGTGTGAAGAAAAACTTCTTAAATTTTTTTTTGTATTCTGAAAGTCTTAAAATGCATAGAGTAGTCGAATTCTATCAATATGAATTTTTACGTTAATATTCAAACGAGCATATCTTTGAAACTACTGCAATTATGAATTTATAATAGTTTTATTCCCAATTATGATGCTGAGAAATTTTTAATTTTTTTTTTTTTTAAACGAGTCATTCCCATATAAACATACATACATATACATAATGTAAATTGTATGGGAAAGTAAACTTTCTTTGCGCCGCCCGCAGGTTTGACCTAAAAGTTTGAAATTTCGGGAGGATTAGTGTTAGACCTAGAGCTAAGACATTAACCTATGGGAGCGAAAAAAAACACTCTAATATGTTTATACATATTATAGGCATTTATGTACACCTAGTGACAAAAAAACCGCCGCATGTCAAAATTGTTCGAAATATCTTAGAAACTCCTTAATTACCTACTTCCTAGAAAATGCACCGATATTTTCAGGTATAGTCTAAACAGTGTAGGTATAAATTACCTGTCAATCCAAAAATTACAAAAAGTGTGCTGCAAATATGCCGTAAAGAAATTTAGTAGTAAAGGCGACATTTGCGATGTTAACCCATTTGCATCATAAGCGTATATATACGCTCAATTTTCCTGGTCACTATCACCGGAGCGTATATACACGCGTCTGCATTCGGCATTGAATCCAAATATGCAAGTAATAAAATAATACACTCCCTAACAGTATAAGATCACAGAGGACAAGCACTGATACTCATACACTGCTTGGATGCAATGATGATTTGTTATTTTGTTTCTCTTTGTTATCTCTGCAATTACTATTCTTGTCATTGTAATTTGTTAGTCACTAAACTTATTCGTAACCTTAAAAATAGAAATGGAGGGAATTCTGGAATCTGAAAGCAGTTTTTCTGATTGTAGTGCAGAAGAAAATAGGCCGCTAAAAAGAAGACGAATTAGAGAAATAAGATCCGATAGTGATGATAGTGATAGGGAATTCAAGTGGGAAGAAAAAAATGAATTACCAAAAATTCACAAATTTTTAAGTGCTGGTAGTATAAACAAATATATTTCAAATTTTACCAGACAAAATGTTTTTGAATTATTTTTAAATAAACACATTCTGGAAGATATTGTAACGGAAACAAACAGGTTTAGTGAAAATGATAATCATTTTGAAGAGATTAGTTTAGATGAAATAAAATTTTATTTTCCTTTAATTATTTTGATGCCTTTAGTACAAAAATCAAGGCTTCAAAGTTATTGGTGCACAGATTCTAGCATAGAAACACTATTTTTCAAAACAATAATGTCTAGAGCTAGATTTATGTCAATTTCATTACATTTGCATTTCGTAAATAATGAATTTCTACAATCTGATGATCCGTTGCAAAAAATAAGACCAATACTTGAAAAAATTAGTAAAGCATTCAAAGAAGTATGTACACCAGGATGTGATATTTCCATAGATGAATCGTTGATGAAGTGTAGAAGTAGTTTGCACTATATTCAGTTCAACAAATCAAAGCGGGCCAGATTCCGAATAAAGTTTTATAAAGTGTGTGATTCAAAAACCAAATATATACACAATTTTAGAATACATGTAGGAAAGGATAAAACTGAAAAAGAGCTAGCAAGCACGAATATTGTATTAGATCTAATGAAAGAAAGTAGTTTGTTACGAAAGGGTTATTGCCTGTATATAGACAATTGGTATAGTTCCCCAGATTTATATGTATAATAACTTATACAAACTACAAACTAATGTTTGCGGCATAGTAAGGATTCACAGGAAAGGAATGCCAAAAGCTTTAGAGGCTAAAAAACTCAACAAAGGAGAAGCTAGTATTTTACAAAGTAAAAACATATCAGCAATAAAATGGAAAGACAAAAAAGACGTAGTAATGTCATCAACAATGCACGCTCTCGAGTTTGCTGATTCGGGAAAAATTATAAAGCCTACTGTAGTTTTAGATTATAACAAAAATATGGGAGGAATTGATGGAGGTGATCAAATGCTAAGCAAATTTCATATTATGCGACGTTATCACAAAGCATACAAAAAGATTTTTTTTTATTGCGTCAATATAATGCATTTCAATAGTTATATTATTTTCAAGAATATTCATAAAGACAGAGCATTTCACGTGTTCAAACAAAAACTTGCTGAAAAAATGTTTGCAAATAATATAGGAAAACTAAATACACCAAGAAAAACACGAAAAGTTACAACGTCCGTATCATTGCCACCAAGATTTTCTGGACAACATTTTCCAATGGTCACCATCAACTTCGTCAAAACAAGCTCAAAAGCGTTGCGTTGTTTGTTTACAAGGGACCGTCCTTAAATTACGTAACGCTCGGAGGGGGGGGTCTGTAGCAGCGTTATGAAGCGTTACAGGGGGGTGAGGGGGTGTCTTTTTAAAAGTTACGTAACGCCAAAAATATTTTTTCAGCTCATAAGGGAAAAATATATTTTAGTATAATCGCATTATAAAAATTTTTACCGTGGAAACCGTGGAAAGAACAGAATTTTCCAGAAAATGGTCATTTGTAAATGATAAATGGTTAAAAATAGATACAAAGAATTCTACACAAAAAGGATAATTATGTGGGATCTATGAAATTCGAATGTTCTGTGTAAAAATATTTGTATCTATTTCTAAACCATTATCATAAAAGAACTTTCTATTGTTCTATTTTTAATCGCTTTTAGAAAATTTCATCCTATTTGGGCATTGTTTTCGGATTATCAGGGGGAGGGGGGGGGTTAGCGTTTTACGTAATTTTTCAGGGGGGGTTTGGTTTCCCGTTACGGATCCGTTACAGGGGGGTGGGGGTATCAAAAATCATCGAATTTAGCGTTACGTAATTTAAGGACGGCCCCCAAGAAAAGAAAAGGAGGGAAACTATTTACCAGTGTGAAAACTGTGAAGTGCCTATATGCATCCCACATTTCAAATATTACCACACTGAACAAAATTTCTAACAAATTATGCTGAAAAATGATTTTTTTTTTACTTTTCTACAATTTTACACCTAAATATAAAATAAAAATTTTTCGGTGATATAGGCCTTTTTTTCATATTTCCATATGATGCAAATGAGTTAAGCGAAGTGCATAATTTGTGGAATCGGGAAATTACACGAATGGTAGGCTGTAACGAGTCAACAATGCGCAGATTTTTAAAACATTACAATAACAATGGGAGCTTAGCGCGTAAAAGTGCAAGTGGTAGAACGACATCAACAAAACCACGGGCCGATCTTTATTTGATTCAGTTAGCTTTACGGGACCGATTCATACCAGCCTCAGGAATAGTGAATAGTGAATAAGTGAGTCTACAGTCAAGCGAAGGCTCAATGAGATGAATCAAGATATCACCAAAACCGAATAGCTTCAAATTATTTTTTGCGTGGTACTTATATGAACCATTAGCTATCGCGTATCATCACAGTCTGCGAGGTTTTTTAGGACCGTGTACAGCCCTTTTACGCCCTTAGAAAAGCCAAGCGGCCCTAATTTTACCGCTGATCATTTTTATTCGGATTTTGTAGAGAATCGAATTCTCCATAATTTTATCTTTTTGTCATGACTTCAGTGATAAAAAAGTTTTGAGGACAAGAAGACAAAAATTAGCTGAAAAGGATTTTTCATTAGTAGGTGTATGTTTTTTTTTTATATAATTTTTTAATATTTGTAATTATAATAATTACAGTAGTTATAATGTATTGTAATTTTTGTATGACACACGATTATGGAGATAGAGCGCAAAAACTGTTTATACCCCTTTTTTTCAAGATGGTAAGTGTAAATATTAGCAAGCCGAAACGAAACGAAAAACCATTTTTTTGAGTTATCAAAATTTCATATGTAAATGTAATGATTTATTACAATATTAGCCGTGTGCCCGATGAGATATCTCATCGGCAACTTCTCAGGTACTATTTACATATATAACTTAAAAAATGACGGACGTCTATACAATTTTCATCCCCTATTTAACCCCCTTAGAGGATGAATTTTCAAATGTCCTTTTTAGTGCTCACCTACGTTATATAAGAAACTCCTGTGCAAAAATTTATACTTCGAGACCCACCGGTTTAAGCTGTGAATTAACTGTCATTCAGTTAGTCAGTGTTAGAGTTTTATTAACCTTTTAAGGACGGGACTGGTCGATATTTCGACCACTCAAGTATCATAATATTTTTGAGTGATTTTGGGAATAATATTATGTTTTGAATATAGGAAATATAGTGTAACAATTTTAGGTAGCATATTTGACCTTGAAATAGTGATTTCAATGTCGAATTTTTTATTCGGTATTTCGATCCCAAAGGGATCAAAATTTCGCCACATCCACACTGTTGATCCTGGGTCATGCTGAGAGCGAAAACGGCAGTATTTCTTGCACATGAGATTCATAAAAAACATTACTATTTTTCTGCATCCAACGCAAAAAAATTTACAGATATAATTTCGGACAGAAAACAACGAATTTGACCTTGAAATGCAATTTTCAAGGGCAGAGATGTCTTCTGGACATTTTTCATTATCTTTTTCGTATTCAGCGCATCCAATTGTACTTAGGAAAGCACTGTTTATTCCACAAATAAAATTTTTAACATGGGACTTTCCGTTCCAGACGGGACTGGTCGAAATTTCGACCACCAAATTTGTCGGGCACTTGACGTGACGAATTCTTCGATTTTATGTACAAATATTGTAAAAAAAAAAAGTCCAATTTCAACGTAAAAATCCCCGTCCTTAAAAGGTTAAGCAGATGGTTCTCACTGTACCTACAGTATAAAGTTATGCTTGCTGATGAGGGAGCCAAAATCATTTAAAAATATGCTTTAAAATGTGAAACTTTGTGCCATAATTTATGTCGCATAAAAACACATAACTAATACATAATACCACATGGAGCAAAGTTGAATAGAAGATTATTTCCGTAGTGCGCGAGAGCAAGCATTTATAATCAAATTCCCCTCGCGGCACCTGTGCCAGACCGCAAGTGGAGATCTCTACATGCGATAAAAACCACTAAAACCATCCCGCAAGTCATTACCTTCCTCGCAATCGCAGGCGGAGCGAAGTTGGCGCAATCAATAACCAGCACCTGAACAAGAGCCTCCGACACCAGCAAGGAAAACTTTTCCCTTTTACATTGTTTCCCTGAAAATACTTGGTGCTATTGCTCGCTGCGTGGGAAGCGAGCGACTAGGAAAACTTGCATAACCAGCGAACCAGCGGCATCGTGTAACTCACTTTCTTTTATTGTTCGTGACATAACTCCAGCAGCTAACTGCAAGTTATCTAGTAAAGCGCGCATTTGCGAACCCTTCCCCTTTGTCCTCACTGCCACCTCAGTTCCAAAGTCCTGCAATCTATCAGTGTGATTGATCTGAATATGGAGGAGCGAGCGCGGAAATGATTCAGGCGATGATTTATTCCAGAAAACCCGATTGGGCGGACTGTATACTGGGGGTTGGGGTATGCGGGAAGATTCATTCTTGACCCGAAATAGTGCTGATGGATGTTTGGCTGCGGCGGCGGTCCCACTCTAGTAATTAATTAGCACTCTTTATGAAACTTGGCCTAAAAATAGCGGCGCACTTAAACTGCCACTTGCCGCCCAGTCCGCAAAGATTTCCTGCAATGGGGCACATGACTACCGCAATCCGGGTTTTATCTTGGAAGACAAAAAACCGAGCCAGTAAAATTGGCCAAATCGGAATGCTGAAGTTTTTTTTATCAAAACTGCGAATAAACGGTCTTTTGTTGAATTTGGAATCCTTTAGCTCCTGCCAGCAAATCCACCGGGATAGAATTTTTGTTGCTGCACAGGGTAAGTGCGGTCGCACGTCGAACGTGCCCAATTGCCCGATTAAGTTTGGGCAGAATCAATTAAACGATGGTCCATGTCGCCTCCCTCGGGACGGCTCTATTCATAGCAGGAAAGAAAGGGGCTAAAAAGGCGTTTGATTGGAGATTTCGGAGAGGCCATTAAGTCCGCAGAGATCCGCCTTCGTTCGCACGTGCGATATACGATGCGGCAAATGAAAGTGTTGGAGGCTGCCATTGTTCGCCTTGGATTTTGGATTTCAATACCTTCTATCTCCAATCTCCATGCAGGCCTGCATGAATTATGGAGATTAATCGCTTGATTGGAAAATGTTGCATACCTTATAGACAATAGAGCTTCAATTTTGCTTCAATATAGAGAAAGTAATGCAATCGCACGAAATGAATTATGTAGTTTTCTGTTACATTCTTTATGCACGGATTTAAAAATATTCGGTTATATTTTTTTTTAAATGTGTGTAGACGATAGTTCACCGATTTCGTGTGGACGTTTGGCACAACTACATTTGTTTAAAAGTAAGATCGGTCGCACTTCTTATTGAAAATCAGAGCAAAGCAATTACAATAGCTCAGCAATTACGGCCCAACCATAATCGACATAACTTAACATAAGTAACGTCACTTAAATGACACGATCTAAGCTTAGCTAATGAATATACCCATAGTTGACTTGACATAACATGCGATTTTTCGTTATACATTCGTTAAGCATACATATCTCTTACCGTTGAAACCGTAGCTGACATAAGGACTTGCAATTTCATTTTCTTTGTCAGATTGCGTTTGCTCAAAAATATTCAAAAATGGAACAATTCGAGGAATTGTTAATAACTAACGTTCAGAATTATAAATGTTTATACGACAAATTCAATAGCTCATATCATGACAGAGCAAAAAGGAAAATGATTTCTAATAAATAAAGAAGAACACTGAATATTTATTTTTTCATCCAAGTATGAACAAAAAAACTGCTTATTTTCTTCTCGCGTACAGTACACTTCATCCCTCAAGTCTTTAAATTCTTTTAAAGTAAATTTAGCAAATGATACAACTTTTCGCCACTCATTTTTCTCCGTTTTAAAATTTCTTCATGTCCATATGTCGTTACGGTTTGCTCATGTTAACATTTGAAATTCGTTAAGTCCATGTTGATTATGGTTGCGCCTTTAGAGCATCAGAGCGCAAACCCAAAGGTCACATGTTCGATTTTTGCTTGTGAATTTGTTTTCTTTATATTGCTGCAATTTATGTTATTTAATTTTTGGTTATTATAAACGTTTTATAAGCTTTTCACTAATTTTCTGTCGTACAAAAACAAGCTCTAATAATTTATTTTGCGGGCTTAAAAAAATCATATTGTAAAAAATCTTTGTAGAGCATTTTAAAGCTAGTACTTTTCGCTTTAAATTCTTTTTTAAAATTGTTAAACAAGTTTTTTTTACTAGCAAGGGGAACAACCAAGCATATCATTAATCGATTTTCATGAAATTCACATACATATATTGGTATAGTTGGTGCCCCTTAGAACTTCAGTTTTGAAAATGAACCCCGGTTTTTTAAAGCACAGCTCAAATATTGATGTCTATCTTTTTGATATCATAAGAATTTATTTTGCGAACTATGAATTTTGTAGCTTAAGGGGCACACCCAGTGTGACTGCCTAAAAAAAGGGTGATTTTTGGGAAGCAGCAGTGAAACTAAACCTAGACATTGAGCAAATGAATGTCCTAATTGCTTTTCTATACCGAGATATGAAAGAAACGATATTCATGTTTCAACCTGAAATCTATGATGATGGAACTGATCGTGACTAAAAAAACATCGATTAAGCAAGTCGTCAATAGAAGACTGAATGAAGTTATGATGGAAGCTGGATATACACGCTGCAAAACAGATTCTTGCATTTATGTTCGTCGAATGGATGGATCAATAATTGTAATAGCAGTGTATGTAGACGGTTTATTGATTTTCTTCAACAATACAGCATGGAAAAATCAACTTAAGTCAATACTATCAAAGAACCTCAACATGAAAGATCTGGGCAGAGCAACAAATATCTTATGAATCCATATCGACTACGATCGGCGCAATGGAGTCATAAAATTAGATCAACGGAAATTATGCCGAGATGACTCTGCGTAAGTTCAATATGCAGTAGAGTTAAAGGATCGACAGGCGTGAAAGGACTTTGGTCTGCACGCCCGACCGGGAACTCTGGATTTGTACACCGACGGCTCTAGGGAAGACGGGCTTTCTGGCGCCGGGATCTATGGTCCCAACTGCCAGATCTCAATAGCCCTGGGAAAAACCCCAACCATCTTCCAAGCCGAGATTCTAGCCATCGAAATCTGCGCCAGAACCATTCTGGAGAAGGGTTTCAAGAGGGCTAGATTTCGCATACTAACGGATAGTCAAGCGCCGGCGCTCAAAGTGCTCACAGGTGTCTCCGTTACTTCCAAACTGGTATGAAGCTGACTAAACGTACTGAGATCGTTCTTCGCACTCAATAAAGTAACTCTAGATTGGGTACCAGACCACGAAGGAACAGACGGCAATGAGAAGGCCGATAAGCTCGCGAGAGAGCGGATGGAAACCTCATTCATTGGACCGGAACCCTGTGGTCCGACAAGGAGCAAAGTAAAAGGTTGGGAGGAAGAGTAAAAAATCACTGCTCTTGTTGAACCAACCTGATAAGGCGGATAACCAAGACACAATAGACTTCCATAAAGATCTCAATCTGGGTGGGGAATAGGCCAAGTATCAAACGATCTTTTTAGGTTGCGCTGCTTCTGGGTGACAGACTCACGTCTAAACGACCCACTCCAAAAAAAACGAAAAAAAAGTTCAACATGCACAATACTGATCCCGTAGCATTACCGTGTGATCCTAACCAAAAGTTGACGAGAGAGATATCACCGAGTGCAGATGCTAGCCATTCCGTATTAAGAAGCTGTTGGTAATATTTTGTATTTGGTATTATATACTCAGCCGGATATTTCATTCAGACTAGTATTAAACAATTTAATCAAAATCCAGGATTAGCACACTGTAAAGCGGTTAAGCGTATTTTTCGCTAAATGAAAGGTACATTCGATTTCAAATTAATAAGGGTATTCACTCTTCGGTGGCCTTGGTCTTATATCATAGCAAATTCATACTTAAATACAAAAAGTACGTGGCACATATTTTATTAGATATAAAAATTAAAAATAGGACATGTCTCTAGCTTTTAAATATTACACCTTTGTAAAATATTCTGCCTTCGGCTGCGTTTTTCTTATAAAATAACTTTATACTGTGTGTCAGAACGATACACTTTAGGATAAAAAAAAAATTTTTTTGGTGAGATGATTAGGTACTTACACATATGGGACTGTTATTACCTGCAAAGTTCTTTCAAATCGCGGTGTCGGATGATTAGTCGATGAATATAATCTGTAAGAAGAATAAAGGGACAATTTTAAAAATGAATTTCAAAAATTAAAGTGCTTTCCGCCAAATAACTTATTACAATTTAAAATGCCAGTCATATTGAAAAGCCAATCAACCTTTTACGTTTGACTAAGGGAGAGTAACATAACATAAACTCTCTTTCAAAGCTATCTACCTACCCTACGAGGATTGTCTGAAAAGTTTCTGACCTAACAAAGATACAAGGCATTTTTTCTTGAAATTTATTTTTATTTTTCTACATAGTCTCCTTGTAAGTATACAGACTGCTCCCAGCGATTCTCCCATCTCTTTGACCCGAACAAAAGTAGTCGGCGTCTTTCTCTGCGCAATAGTCGTTTACGAAGATGATGGCCTCCTCATTCGACAAAAATCTCTCTCCTCCGAGCGCAACTTTTAGTTTAGGGAACAAAAAAAAGTCGATTGGGGCTAGATCTGGTGAGTAAAGAGGGTGGCCAAGCAGTTCAAATCAGTATTCATGGATTTTCGCCATGGTAACCGCTGATATGTGAGACGGCGCATTGTCTTGGTGAAACAAAAAAATTTTTTTTCTGCAAATGTGGCCGTTTTTCCCCAATTTCTGCCTTCAGCTTGTCAAGTAATGATGCGTAGTATGCTCTTGTAATATTTTTTCTTTTCTGAAGATAATCGATTAAGATAACTCCATGACTATCCCAGAAAACAGTCGCCATCACTTTCACAGCCGAAGGAACAACCTTTGCCTTTTTTGGAGCCAATTCCCCCTTCGTAGTCCACTGTTTTGACTGTATTTTGGTTTCTAGAGTATAATGGTGTATCCAAGTTTCATCTACAGTAATTAATCGTCCCAAAAACTCTAATTTATTGCGCCTAAACTGCGCCAACAGAGCGTTGGAAATGTTCATTCGGCCACGTTTTAGCTCCAAAGTGAGCAAACGCAGCACCCAACGAGCGGACAGCTTCCTCATGCCTAAATCTTGATTCAATATGTGACAAACACGTTCTTTGGACATGTTCATAGCCTCCGCTATCTCTCTAACTTTAATTTGACGTTTGCCTAGCATCATTTGATGAACTTAAGCGATGTTGTCGTCAGTGGATGCAGTTTCTGGACCTCCTGAACGTTTATCGTCACCCAAATTGGTACGACCAGGTTTAAATTCAGCTGCACAAAATTTCACGGTGGTAAATGATGGTGCAGAGGCCCCGTACACAGCGTCCAACTCGTCTTTGATTTTCGTAAGGCGTATTGCCTTTCAAAAACAAATATTTAATGACGGTTCGATACTTGATTTTTTCCATTTTCACAAAAACACTCACATCGACTCACTCAAATGATTGTCAAACAACAACTGCGCGTCAAAAATGGTTGAAATTTTGGTGAGGACCTTCAAAACATGCGCAAACACATTCCCCAATTTTTGTTTATAAGTGCTGCCATCTTCATGTTGAGGTCGGAAACTTTTCAGACAACCCTCGTATTGATGTTTGATATCGAGAAAAATGTACTAGATCAAATAGAAAAGGAAGTTTTCTTAATAATTTTACTAAGGATTACTTTTTTCGGTTTAGACAAATTAGTTTTTGCTGCAATAGCGGTACATTTAGTATTAATAATTTATTTGGCCACCGTAGTTTTAAAGTACCTACAAAGGCGATTTTTTATTGAGTCGATGTATGGTTGTAATTGCTCTGGTGTCGAGGAAGACATTTTCTTGAGCCCGTTTCAGCTCTGCTACGATGTTAAATAGCGTATTGTCTGTATAGACTCTCCTGACTATCCATCCCAATATATTCTTCATTGGGTTTAAATATGCAGCTCTACACTATGTCCTGGAAACCATTCTCTTGTCGATGCACTTATGTACATGTACTTCAGAAAAATTACCTAAGTACGGTAGGCTTGCATGCACGAAGCATATTTCTAGGTAGAATGCACCCGAACGACCGATAATCATGAAATTGCATATAACTCATTTTCTAGGGCAGATATGATGAAAATGATTACATAGGGTTATTTTAGAGGCTTAAGAGTATCGAAAAATGCAAAACAAATTATCAGTCGTAGGTACTGCCTCATTTACGACAAGGTTTTGCCTAATCGCATGGGGGCAACTCATAACAGTGCCGCCGAAGCGGTCGTCTCTCGTATGAACCGAGCCTTAGGCACACGTCATACGAGAGACAATGAGACGATCGCCTTGAGCGGCGTCACCGTCATGAATTTTGCCCGCACGATTAGGCAAAACCATGTCGTCAGACGTAAATGAGGCACTACACACGATTGCAAAGAATTTTATGACTTTTGCGCGTAGAGTGTCTCACTTACGACAAGATTTTGCCTAATCGAGCGGGGAAAACACATCACGGTGCAGCCGTGAGGCGATCGTCTCTCGTATGACCCGGGCTTTAGAGCAGTTTTTTTCTGTTCGTCCTATGAAAAGCATTGGCAACGCCGCAGCGGAAAAAAGGGCTTTCATGAACAGTTCGGAGAAAGACTCCGATGTCTGCGCGTACATGAAGCTGCAATGTCCACACTGTAAATCACACAGACTTTGGTCTGTACAGCAGCGTTGCAAAAACCAAGGCCTGCCTCATGTTCGCCATCTATTAGAAGTAAAGTGTGGAAGAGGCAAATATTCTCGCACCAATACAGAGTTTTATGATTTTCTTAGGAATTTCCATTTTAAATAAAAGTGGAAGCCGTATGGATTGTCAACAATATCCTCCTTCTTAATCGCGAAACAAAAGGCGAACTATACCACGAGTTATGGGTGGGGCTCCGCCCTCTCCGTAGATACATAACTGAGACTAAAGCCTCTGAAAATTTGCCATTTTCGGAACAAAGATCTTATCAAAAAGTTGTCCTGAGCTCTTTGAACTTTGAATCTTGGCGGAGCTCTCGTGACCAAGATAGACGACGCGACGGTCAAATGAACAGGCCGGCCACCCACGCAAATGAAGAAGGCACAAATGGATGTAGCTAAGTGAATCCCGGGCCATTACCATCAAAGAAAAGTAATTCATTTTCTCACCCCACCATCAACGGACCCGAAGTCGTTGTAGGCATCGCCTTTGTTGTGGACGAGGCGCGGTGGGTGAAAATGTTTACAGTCTGTTCTATCAATTTCAACTGAGGTTTAATTAGTTTGGCACAATTTCTCGCGTTCATGTGCAACCTTTATCCGTGAGGCGTGAAAAATTATAATAAAAAAAGGTATATGTACTTCTATCAGTTCATATGCATGCTTATGAACAGTATTAAATGGATGTATGAATGAATATTATGACTATAGAGTAAAGAATTTCAGCGATTTTACACGTTTTAAATATTTTCTAATATAAAATTATATTTTTGTTATATCATGAGAACAGTTCGTTCCAACAGAAATATTTGAAGATGGTGTTGAAAATTGAGGATGCATCAGTAATTAAGCATTTGGCTATTAGCGACGCTAATTATGAATCTGCGTGGAAGGAGCTGGAAAATAGCTAACACCAAGAAAAATTTATCAAGGAAGCACATATTAAGGATTTAATGGATCAGCCTAGTTTACATCAACCAAGTTTAACGGAATTAAAACGATTATTTAATACTACAACCGAAGCGATACATGCTCTTCGCGCATTGAAGGTTCCTGTAGATCATTGGAACCATAGGTTGATTTACTTGATAACAACCAAACTCGATTACGAATCCAGGCAACTTTGGATTAGACATTCAGCAACAAAAGAAAAGCCAACTTTTAGGGATCTCTCAGATTTAATTTAGAAAAGATTATACATATGAGTTAGAGGTGCTGAAACCTATAACAAAAAGGGGTTCGACAGGACAGGAAAGGCCGAAATTGGTACATTCAGTGGCTATAACAACATGTCCCAAATGTTCAAGGGAACATAAATTGTATACTTGCAAGACATTGAGGAATATGGTCATACAGGCCCGAAGAGCGTTTATGGTAGCTAGAAAATTGTGTTTCAAGTGCCTCAATTCAGTAAATAAATTAGAGCAGCGGGGTGTCAAATTAGCAACCGAAGACATCATATACTCTTCTCCATGCGTCGACTGCTATTCTTTAAGGAACAGGAAATTCTATGTAGCTGCTAAACCTTCAGGAGCATTGGCCACCACACTGCCTAGTGCATCATCGAATCATACCAGCGAGACATTGCGTAATCATTTCGCTTCACATTCATTCGGAAAGGTACTTCCCCCCACCGCGCTTGTGGTTGTAACGGATGCATCAAATGTTCCGATAGTGTGCCGAGCATTATTAGATTCCGATTAGCAAGTCACTCTAATCCTAGAAATCTGTGTACAACGATTAGGCCTGAAAAGACGATATTCGAAAGTATCTGTTAGCTTGGGCGGAGATGGTTTCCAACAAACTAGAGGATCGGTTAATATAAAATCGGAGTCGAAGTTGAATGACCTCTTATTTGAAACTTCTGCGCTTATACTTAGGCCGATTAAGAGCAAGAGAGAGCAAGAGCACGGCCAAACCGGCTTAACATAACGTATCCTTGTCTTGATGGTGCGACACTCCAGATCCAGATTTTGGAATGCCGGGAGCGGTGGACATATTGATAGGTTTTGATATATTCTTTGAAAAGTTAACTGTCAAACGGTGCGGACGTGTTTTTTAACCTCCCCAATATTATTTTTATTGTTACCCTCGTTATTTAATAGTTCTGTTGTGACCGTGAACACCCCTTACTCATTTCAATCCCAAGTTTATTGGGCAATCAGCTCTTTCGTCAATTATTGTGCTCGTTACTGCTGGCTGTTTTCGCAAATTTATGCTGAATTGGATAATCCAAATCTCATCTGTGTCGTCACTTGCTTGACTGTGCCCGCGAAGCTTGCTGTTTTGTTGCCGCTTTCTGTCTGTCACCTGTGTCATCACCTTCTTTTTGTCACGTTATCTGCTGTCGATTACGTTACTGCTGCCATTCTCAACGATGAGTGCCTGCAAGGTATGCAATGGAAGTCTCGCCGGCGATCTGACCGAGTGTGATGGCGTTTGTGGTCAATTTTTTCATGTGGCTTGCCTAAAGCGCGGCGCCCGGTCACTCTCTTCTTCTGCCCTCTCAACTTGCAACGAGTGCGCGGATATTAAGCCGTGCCATGTACTTTGTGTCCTGGCTACTGTTTCTGACTCCATTGTAAACGAGCAGTCTCTCCTTGTTGCTAAGTTGCTCATTTATGTCCAATTGTTCCTGTTTTCAGTCCGTTGCAGAGGACCTCTCATCGATAAAAAAAATATTGGACAAAATTCTAAATACTGCCTCAGCTGCGGAGTCTGAAACTGAAGCACTCCTTGCGAAGTCTCACCAGCTCTCTTCGAAGTTATCTATTGCGGCGCGCACTCTGAACGACTTATACCAAGCTTTTTCCGTTGCTGATCTTCCTGCATCCGTTATGCCGGCAGTTGATGACATCCGTCATAGTATGAAGCAGAATTTTATCAAGAGCTATTTCGCCTTCTACCCGATCAGCTGCAGAAAACTTGCTTCCATTTTTAGTCACCTTTCCAGCTTTCGGGTCAATATTCCGCCTAAATATGCATGACTCTTCTCCTGCTCCTCTAGTGCTGGTCTCACATATGGAAAAATACATATTTCGGTATGGAATGCTGTTTCATCTAGTCATGTAAATACTAATAATAGCTCCCTTAAAACTCCCTCCGCTCCTACCACTAACACTACCTTTAGTAATAAGCTTACACGTAATTCCCGCTGAGTCAGGTTTACCTCTCCCACCGTTATTTCTAAGCCTAACCCTAGATCTAAGAAAGCCAATAACAAAGCCCCTAACAATAATTCTTCAGGCACTCTCCCCTCGCCTCTTTTCACTCCTCAAACAAAGCGAAGTCTATTTCTGCGAAAAACAATCCGCAACCAAATGTTTCCTCTCAACGTCGCCCCAAACCCCGTTCTTCATCCCCGCTCAAACCCAATTAGCACCTTAAAGCGAGCACCTTCCCCAATTTCAATTTTAGTATCGCGATTAAATATCCAAATTTTATCAAATCCCATGTCCTTTCTTTATCCCAATTCTGCCAGCACTTCATGCTCCATTCCATATTCATCTGTCTCACCCATTGAGTTCAATCTTCCCGATCAGCTTGCTTCCATTCCGTTTCTCGACCCTCTTCTTCCCCTCGTTTTGAAGCGCACTATGCGATCAGCAGAATCCAGTGGTGGACACTATCTGCTATCACGTTTTCGCGATCACAGACTTTACAACAACGTCCGATTATTATTAGCTTACCTCCACGATAAACCTGACTCCGTCTGCATTGATGGCAAAACCAAAACAAATGTTCTTGTCTCTATCCACCAAGAAGGCCTTCCCACCGACCTATCTACGTCACATCTTCCTAAAGTCCCAGTCTCTTCCTTACGATATCTTTGCTCTAACTGAAACAAATTTATCTCCTGATATTAATAGTCCTGAACTATTCTCGTCCGCCATTTTGAAACTCATGAATAAAAAGTAGCCTATATGTTAGGCCGGGATACGTAGTATCTTCACTCAAAAAATGAAAATAATCGGACCCAGCGTTTAGACGTGATTGAGCAACAAACAAGCAAACAAACAAACAAACAAACAAACTTTCGATTTTATATATATATAGGGATTATGTAGGGATTTAATAAGCTTGCATTTGATCCCCCAAACAATGAAGCTGAGAACAGGATAAATTTCGCAAATACTTACTTTACGTAGGGCCGATAATAAGAAAATCAATGTCAAAATTCAAATCATTAATTCGCATGTCCTCTGACAAAGAAACCGTTATGATATCTTAAGTGTTCACAACACTTATAAAGAAAAATAAATAAATATAAAGTGTTTTCGTTCAAAATAGAATAATTTTCATAAAAATATACATATAAGATATCGGCCATGTTCAAGAATTAAATTTCTGCAATCGACTACTCAATTCAGCGCATGCTTGTCATAAGCTGAATTGAGCAGCCAACTGCAGAAATTAAATTCTTGAACAGGGCCATCGTTTCATTTTTTAATTTTTGTACTTTTATACAAAAGTAATACTGTTTTTAATGAGGCAACAACACAGTCGACTATCTCTTCTTTTTATGACAATTTAACTTCCCTAAAAATAGTGTTCAGTTCCGATGCGTTCAAGTAGATGTGACCCCTTAAATATAATATGCAATCAAAACGTTACAATTGCACCACTCGCAAACAAAAAGACATACAGTAGGTGATCAACGAATTAGAAACACTTGAAAATATTATAGTCCAGTCATCTTAGTAAGTTCACCTCGGAATTTGAGATACCCAGCTATAAACTCGTATAAACTTGTATTTTGACATCCTAAAAGTTGTCTCAAAACCTACATATGGTAGGGTGTCTGCGACTATTAAAATTCAAGGTCAAAAGTCACAAAAAACGATTTGTTGCGCATTTTTTGCAAATATCTCGTTTCCTATGGGTTTTTCGCTATTTGTATTTATTATTAATATTGTAGAGGATTAAATTCCCTACAACTTTTGTTTTAAACATTTTTTTATACGTTGAATTGTTTTCAAGATAGAGGGCGGAGAGCGCACGGTTAGAGCATCATTTAAGGTCAGCCGGTAGTCCCGGTCAAAAACACGCCATATAAAGTTTATTAATTATTGATAAATACACTTATGATTGTGGAAATTATCTTCTTCTTCATCGTCGTCTTCCGACCACTGTAGTATTTCAAAGTCCTCTTCTTTATCGTCTTCAACGACATTTGTCTCCAGGTTTTCCATGATTTCTTGGTCAAAAGTTCTGTCTTCATTGACATCGCTCTGATATGGTAAAGCATTGAGACAAGCTTGCCCATTACACTGGTCAGAAGCTAAAGAGCACTGCAACCCCGATTTCCTGCATCCACATCGCGGACCACAACCACTCGTGCAGTTGCAGAATATTGTGTTGAGCAATTCCTCTGGAGCAGGTGCTAAAATTGTCGTGATAGGTTCCAGGAATTCGTTACGCATTGCCCAATCCCATTCCTGGGGTTTGAACTCATGTACGACACATTGTTTTCATTGAGAACAAAATCGATTGGCGTCATATTGTCATACAATGACGATTTTGTGGTTTTTCTCATGCCATCATTATCAAATAGTGCTGTTGGATACGGACTCAATTCATATTGAAGATATTCTTCAAGATTACTTTCAAATTGTTTGCTTACAGTAATTCTTTGGAAGAGTAATAATGGATCTATTGAAACTTTACAATCATTAATTATTACAGATTTGTTAACAATTGAAAGCGGCATTACTTGTTTAGAGCGTTTAAATTTTATTTCATGAAATTGTAAGCCAGTGATCTTCGTCATAGACTCTACTCCAATTTCGTAAGCTCTGTGACAGTTAATTTGCTCATTTCCAACCATTCCAGAAGCTAACGATATTTACTGTGTAGTATTTGGAAAAGGATCATGAAGTTTAAACCATTCAACTAGTTTATTTACGTCAATATTGTCTATTTTTACTCTTGATCTTCTGGAATATACGTGTTGCTCTGTCGAGTCCAAGGAAATATTACAGAACTGCTCCATTTCCTCACAAATAGTGTTTGTGGCGTACATAGCATATACCCATTTACACAAAACACTTTCTTGCGTACTTCGACCACGAGATACTCTTCCTTCTGTTTTCATTGATTTCATGAGACTTTGTTCAATCACCATATCTGTCCATGTACCTGAATTGAATTTGTCTGTTCGTTTCACAGTGAAGAATCCATTTTTGAAGTTGTTAAAAGTTTCTTCATCCATAGTTTCTTCCAACTTGAGCATATCTTGCAGATATAAGTGGGCAGATTTTGCATATAAGAAGTGACCACTGGCGTGAAAATATGGCAGCATTTTGCGCACTGCATCAAGATGTTCTTTGAAAAGCCCAAGTCTTTCAGCGCGAACAAAATCAAGTGCTACAGTAACCATTTCGAAATATTGCTTCGCACGGGTGTACAGTGTAATGTGACTAATAATTATAGAATGTCTTTATATACAATGTTTAGAGCTGTTTTTTACGACATCATTACAAATCTTTGAAATTGTCGTTTTTCCTCTACTATAATATGGATGTATTATACATATAAACCTTCCGGAAGGAATTCTCTAAATAATAGCGAAAACCGTATCAAAATCCGTTGCGTGGTTTAGAAGAAGTTAGCGGAGAAACAGACAACCGCGCGCTCTCCGCCCTCTATCTTGAAAACAATTCAACGTATAAAAAAATGTTTAAAACAAAAGTTGTAGGGAATTTAATCCTCTACAATATTAATAATAAATACAAATAGCGAAAAACCCATAGGAAACGAGATATTTGCAAAAAATGCGCAAAAAATCGTTTTTTGTGACTTTTGACCTTGAATTTTAATAGTCGCGGACACCCTACCATATGTAGGTTTTGAGACAACTTTTAGGATGTCAAAATACAAGTTTATACGAGTTTATAGCTGGGTATCTCAAATTCCGAGATACTTACCTAATTTTGACTAAAATGACTGGACTATTAACACAGTTTCAATTTATAATGTGCAATATGCATTGGTGATGAAGTCTGATAAAAAAATTTTTTCATGAAACAAGTAACGGAATCTCCCACATTGGGTTAGGCAGGTGAATTTTATAACATCCTTCTTAGAAAGGGTAAAAAGGAGGTATGCAAAGGGTATAAAAAGGGCGATTTCAGAAAAAATGCAATCATTTGCAATACGGCAATTATCGAGTGAAGTTATTATAGAGGAAGTGAAGTGGTTTTGTAAACAATAATAAACAGTAACTGTGAGCGAAGGAATCTGCGAGTGACCTGTGAAAAAAAAAAGTGAAGATGTATGTGTTTAGGTTGTGTAGGATTTATTTTTTTTTAATTTGCCAATTTCGTATAGTGGGACGACGAAAAGACATAACGAATGAAAAAAAAATCGAGATTGCAACATTGTTGAGATTGCAAAAGTTTTCTGTGCGACAAATAGCAACAATAGCTGATGTTTCGGCGGCTACAGTGAGCAGAATTTCAAAAAATATTGAAGTTGGCTTAAGTCCTCGACGTAATAAACGGGAAAACTGTAAGGGTTTGAGAAAAACCACGGCGAGAACTGACCGGGAAATTATTCGAAGGGCGGCACAACAGCGCAGGGCACCAGCACGCTAGAGATCTAAATGAGCAGGGAGTGGACATATCAACGGTGACAGTTAGAAGAAGATTTTATGAGGCAGGTCTGAAATGTAGGCGGCCTGCAAAGAAGCCGAAATTAACGGAAAAAATGAAGAAGAAGAGATTAATTTGGGCAAAACTTCATAAGAGCTTAACCATCGATGATTGGAAAAAGGTAATTAAATTTGGAACATTTGGGTTCCGTTGACGCTTATGTTTGTCAGGGTTACGATTTTTCATTTTTTCTTTTAAATTTAGTGACGAATGTCGCTTAGAGGCTGTCACGGAAGCAGCTAATTTTCTTAGAAGGAGACCCCACGAACGTTTCAACGAAGACTGCCTCATAAGAACTGTAAAACATCCACCGGCAACAATGATTTGGAGTTGCATTACTGGAGAAGGCCCCGGTCCTATTTATTTCGTCGAGGGAACGTTACGCTCGGAACAATATAAACGTGTCCTGGAAACGGTCCTTCTTCCTTATATGGACTCCCTGGATTCCGGAACATCTTCCTACACGTTTATGCAGGACGGCGCACCATGCCATACGGCAAGATCTGTAAATGATTTTTTAATTTCAAAAAATATGAATGTTCTTCCTTGGCCAGGAAATTCCCCCGATCTCAATCCCATTGAGAACTGTTGGGCCTTTCTAAAATGTAAAGTGTACTCGAGAACAAATAATACCATACAAGTTTTGAAAAATAACATCGAAGATATATGGAATAACGACCCTGAAATTAAGGCAATGATCAACAGTTGTATTGAAAGTATGCCAGCGCGAATAACAGAAGTAATTAAAGCTAAGGGGGGGACAACAAAATATTAATTTTTTGACTTTTTATGTACACCAGATGAATTGAGTAATAAATATTTAGTGCAAATTTCACGTAATTTTTACTTAATACCTTAAATTTTCACAAATTCTCAAACTTTTTTTAAAGAAATTCTAGTGTTTCTAATTCGTTGATCACCTACTGTAAATGCGTTTTTTTTAAATTTAAACATCTTCCGTTTTATTAGAAATAGGAATCTTGATTTAACATACATATGACAAATGGAATCAGAAACACTATATGGGAAAATATAAAAACACGTCAAAAATAAAATGTAAGTACGTTATTCAGCTTTTTGCTCTTGAAAACTTAATTTTGTGTAAGTTTTGTTCGCCGGCTCCATAGTTTAAAATTCAATTGACATCGTAATAACGATGACACCATATTCGCATTGGTGCTAACACACAGGAAGAAATATCCCTCGTCTCTTTTACAAGGTGTTTTCGTGAATAAGCGCGCTAATATTTGCAAGCATGTGCCACTGGTGTTCAATTCGTGTGCTATAATCACCACGACTAGCCCACACAGGACGAACCCACTATTTATCGCCGATGCTCATTTCCCTGGCTTGTTGCATGATTAACGTCAATAACGAAAAAAATTCTAATAACACCTTTAACGTGTCACACTGCATGCCACCTCGGCACATTAAGATGTCAACCGTCATGTGCTGTTTGTTTAGATAGGCATAGACGATAGGCACCGCCTTAGGCATATATGTATACGTCGAAATTATTGATTCTAACGACGTGTAACAAATTGACTTTTGGCAAAGTATTCAGTGCCTCTTTTCGCCAGCCAGTATTTTCCCATCCCTCCAACAAGGTTTTCATTCCCTGGTCACATTCCTGGAACAGGAATGAGAGAATTCGCAACATTTCTCCTCTAGACAGACACATTCGAACTGTCGAGTCCATATCGAGGGTCTAGACGAGCATATCGTGTTACGTGTCTGAAGTTGTTATTTATGAACTTCTGCACCACATGGGCACCCAACTAGTCACTTGCTTATGTAGAGAGATAAATAATTCGCAGCGTGCTGATGTTTTTCCGCCCCGGCTTCAAGACGAACATTACTCCAAACAACATTTTCGCCCACCTCAGACGTCCCATAACACAAACTAACTCTAATTTTTCCCAAGGACAGGATAAGGAGGAGTATGAAGCTCCGATCCTGTCCATCTTGTCCAGGCGTAACCTGATAAATTGGAAGCCCCAAATAACGCTACGCTGCGTCACGGATAGAGGGTATAACACATGAGCGCGAAGAAGTGTACCATACTAATTAGGCCTCAGTTGGAATTGATATGGGTTATTGCCACATTTTTTATACAGCGCATCGACGACGAGGTATAATGAAGTGAGTTTTCAATATAATAAAGAACTTATTTTTGAAATTTCAGACATAAGATTTTTCATTTGCCGTTCTGTTTGTATGTACGACTTCTTAAAACTTGAGAATTACTGATCCGAGATTTATTTGTATCAGAAAGACCTAGAATGTCAAGATTAACTTAGAAAAAAATGGTGATAGGAAAACCGAACTGATAAATGTTCCTCCTGCCAGCTTAAGATGTTAAGCTTACAACAAAAGCTCAAACATAGCTGAAGCTTAAATCAAAACTGTAATGCAACTTTATTTAAGCTTAGCTCAAATTAGACTTAAGGGGTTACATGGGTTTTGAATAAAACAAAAACGCAATTTTTCGAATTTTTTTTTTACGAAATTCATAGAAGCGATGTATTTCAACTTTTGGGATATAAAAGTACATCACTTGAACAAGTTATAAAAAAAATTCATGAGAAAAAAATGAAAATTGAGCCATTGACAGCTGGTTTACGAAAATCGACGATTTTTTACCGTAGACGAGATATTCTGCCTTGGTAGGCTTATCTGAAATCAAAAAACCAAATTTTTTCTATTAGTAGATGCATATGGCTTGTACTTGGACGAAGGATTTGAAAAAAAAAATGATATTTGAATTTTTGACATTGTTTTAACAAAAAAGTTGATTTTTATTTAATTTTCTGTGAACATATTTTTATATTTTGGTGATTTTCTAATAGTAAAACGACTTCTAATGAACGAAAATAAAAATCCTTCGTTCAAGTACAAGTCAATACTGTGTAGAAGAAGTGTGCAAAATTTCAGTAAGATTGGATTATTAGATTTTGAGAGATCATGCCTACCGGATTCAAATGTGTAATTTTGAGAAAAACACGTTTAAAGTAACAGCTGCCGCTTTTTTCCGCTGGTTCGAGCGAAACGGGGGGAGTTTCAAAATTGTATATCTCCTTCAGTTTTATTCGGATCGACTTGAAACTTTGAGAAAATACTCTCCTCGAGATATACCTACTTTAAGATAAAACAATAAAAAAATCGCTTTTTTTTGAAGATTCAAAATCCATGTAACCCCTTACGGCCAGCAATCCCTTTAGGAGCGTGAAAAATAGGTATTTTTCGGGAATTTTTTTAGAGGCGATAAAATAATCGAATCATTTTCAAATTTTGACATAAGTTTGTTATAACATCCAAGTTGAAAAAAAAATGTTTTTTCTTGAGATGACCAACAAAATGGTGGCGACATCGAAAACTGCAGCAGTTGTCACTCTTTTGCTGTTGATCTGAAGTTGATTTAACAAGTGTCATTCGTTTACTGACATATTAAGGGGAAGGATATACCTAACAAATTATGAAAAAGTGCAAAATTGAAAATTTGGGAGCCTTTTTACTTTTAAGTTCGAATTTTCGACCATTTTTTCGACATATTTGACCCCAAAAAAATGATTTATTTACACGCTACCTTTTAAATTTTAGGTATATCCTTCCGATAATATTACTGAGAGTGACCTACCAAAATTTCATCGAAATCGGTCGATAACTTTTTGAGCTACAACACGAGCAGTTTTTGAAGATTTAGTTTCGAGATAATCGTGTTTAAAGTTTCATGCTGTTTCTCAGCTCCATACTATATGCTGTTCCTGCGCTCCATACTATATGCGATAACTCCGCTAATATTCAATATTTCGGTTTTCCTTTGGTCAGTATATTCTTTGGGTATCATACTTTCCAAATATGTAATAAAAAAAAAAAAAAAATTTTTGAAAATTCTAAAGGGATTGCTGGCCTTAAGTCAAGTTTCGACTTTATTCCTTGTTTAATAAATTAATATTCTATCCATTGAAAGAAGTTTTTTGCGTCACCTGGTAAATCTAAAACTTTGTAATACATTTCTTACGAATTTAAAATTTTGTACGCTCCGCCGATTTTAACAAAAAGAAAAACAAATGCATTTTTTAATCAATATTTATAATTTAGAACAGATCCTGCCCTGATACATGCATTTCAAACGAAAAAGAAACTATTATATGTATGTACAAACATATACATTAGATTACAAAGAGTACATGAAGGGTTTCCATCGTGTTGACCATATTATTCGATTGTGCAAAAAACAAAAAACTTAACTAAAAATGTTGCTTCATTTGATGCTCAAAAATTATACAGAGGGCTGCGCTAAAGTCGGAACGGCTATATGCCAATCGATTCTATTATATATGGGCTCCTGATCAACGTATATTCTATCCCCCCTAAAAACCGGACCATCACCCTTAAAATCGCAATCGTAAATTTAGTGTCTCATGGAGGAGGTGAACCCAGAAAACACATGAAAAGTCCTTTGAATGACATCGGTTAACAGCACGTTAGAAAGCTGATCCTTCAAGCTTTCTAAGAATATGTACTTCTTACAAACCAATTTGTTAACAACCATGCAAGAGATGCCGCGTCAATTTCCAAAATGCCTATTTCAATGTCCAAAATTTGGTCTATGACCCTTCGTCCTGTCGATTTTTTATATGGCAAGATCGAAAAAAGCTTTGCTGTCTTATGACTCCTCTTAGAAATAAACCACACTCGAAACCGATGATGCGTGTGACAATTTTTCGTGCTGGACTGGTTCCAGCTTAAGGGTCGCTGGAGCCGCAACCTAACCGCGTTGCGTTGGCTAGGCAGCTAGGCTTATGTGTAACACAAAGATCTCACTTTTATTGTGTAATTCGATTCGTGATGTTGGCTTGGAAGATTTCGTGTAAATTGGGGATTTTTGTACATGCCAAAAAACGTGAATTAGGTACTCATTAAAAAGAGAAAATTTTAAAAATTTCTCATTACAGCCTTTTGTTGAGAATTCAATGTATTGCCAAAAACGTCTAAGAACTAAATTCATAAATTCAGTAGTTTTAAGGATATCTTTGTTTGAAAGTTATCGTAACAATTCATAATGATAGAATTCGACCAATTTATACGTTTTAAAACTTTCAGAATCCAAAAGAATGGTTTTTAACCAGTTAACTGCGTTCGTCGTGTATACACGTCAATCCAAAGCTCTATTGAGGTGCGGTTGTCGTGTATACACGTCGTGGAAAATAAAAAATTACCGTTCGATATAAAGACTCAAAATTTCAGTAAGATGTAATACCGCTGTCATTTAGTATTATCTTTCCTTTTTATTAATAGAAAACCTGCTATAAATTTAGAAAAAAATAGGTTGAATTCTTTGTTATTGAGGTCATTCCCCATACAATGTATTGCTGTTTACAATATTATTTGTTTATTTTCCCGAGTGCTAAGCCTTGTATTGCTTTGTTTTCTTTACTGGGTACCCGATTCCCCGATAACAATAGCAATAATATAAATAAGTTGCGCGCACTATGAAGGTCTTTTATTAATTTCTGTTGCAACTGCTAATAAGCAATTTTTAAATTTTCAATAACAAAACCATTTTCAACAATGAATTGTTAATGTACTATCTGCTTAATAAATATGAAATATTTTTTGCTTTACTCTAATTTGTTCGCAAAATTTATTATGGGACCATTTGTATTCTGTTCCGCGTGTATACTCGTCATCGCTAGATTTTAAATACGCACGTCGTGAGGGATTTTTAAAAATAAATTCCGCAGTTAACTGGTTAAAAAGTTTGTGTTCGATTGTCAATCCGAGACATATCATTGTTTGTACCTTGAAGAAATGGCTGAAAAGGAACTATAAAATAGCTGAAAATGACTCAAATAATCAAAAATTTTCCACTTTTGATCGTAAAAAGTTTTTGAACTAGAGTTTTTTTTTCTTTTGGCTTTTTTACGGTTACTTTTAGATCTAGAGTTAAAACTTTGGCATATGGGACCGAATATGAAAAACAAAACAAGAAACATCCTAACGTATATATGTACCATATATGAATGTCGAATACGCCAAAAACCCTGAAAAAAAACGAGATATGCATGAGCGATTTCATAAGGGTTCACCCTGAAAATATTATTCCTAAAACAAATTCAAGACAAAATGTTGTAACCAAATTTGTGTAATTCAAAATAGCTCTTAAAGAATAAAACCGCCTGTTTGAAGCTAACAATTTCGTTATTTAAATCTGAAACCCACTTAAGATTAAGTAATCTTGGCTTTATCGCATAAATGCGGTCAGTTCCCAAAATAAACAACCACAAATTTCTTGAAACATATTGCACCGCGGATGCGGAACTTAACGAAGTTATAATAAATATTCAGCAGGATAACGACGTAAGTCTACGCTTGGATGCATGAACCCGCTTCTCTCCACGTCGTTATTGCAGAACGTGAGATTTCCCTGGAAAAACGCATTAATTTGCAGTACTTATTTGCGACTATTCGAAACCCTTCACAAAAACAGGTACATAAATATGGCCGAGAGCTGGTCCAGCGCTTATTCATAAAGTACAGAAATTGTCGAACAGCATGCTACTTGAATCCCAGCGTTCCGCATCTCCGACAACGACCTGTCCGCCCGGCACGAGCCCGAGAATGGTATTTTATCGGAAAAACAAATCTCTCGAACCGTGAAACGCGTGTTAATTTATCAAAAGCACCAAAATAAATTTGCAAGTGCACAGAGATCTTTATGGGCTCGTGGACAGACACATACCGCCCAACCCACAGCCTCTCAATCTTCGATTCAGTCCGAAGCTTTTCTAGGCTCCATGTACGTGCATATGCCCGGGAAGAGGAAATTAAACGCAAGCCCACCTAAGCATACACTGTAGGGGAACCTCGGCACAACCAGAAGAGGAAAGGAAATATGAGAAGCATAAAGCATCCAAGACCATCCAAGGGATCTGGGGAGATCCGGGAAATGTGTGTCACCGGCGGGGGTAAGGATGCAGTGTCAGAGGGTGCAATTAGATTCACTCTGCTGGATATGCTTTATGATCCATAAACATTTCTGCTACAGGAGTGGGCTGATGCGTTACAGCAGCAAAAAAAGGGCATTCCTCGGGGCTGCTAAAGAACGACGCAACCCAGTGAATTCCTCCAGTTTTGTCTCCCATTTGGAGCAGTACAGCTCTGATTGGACTGGAGATGCAATTCTGTAGGCATGGGGAACAATTACAAAATATGAAAAACCCGAGCTGAGTGCCTTGTGCTCGTCTCAACTGTAGCCATGGGACGTATTTTTTACAGAGGTCCGCTTTGACTGGACGTCATTACTCCGTGTGGCGCGCTAACTCAATCCAGAAATTTGGGGTTAAATTGAGTCTGAGATCTTCTCACGGATATCGATGAAATTTTGTGAGAACGTTCCCCCCAGCTCAAAAGTGTAAAACATGTCGGTCGAGTGACGTTTCTAAAAATTTCAAATTGAAATATCTTGGAAGCTAATTGCGACCGACAAAAAAATGTTTGCATATTCCTCACTTTCGAGGTGAGGCAAACGTTCCCACAAAATTTCATCGAAATCCATGAGGAGATCTCAAACTCAATCTTTTCCGAAATTTGATTTCCGCCAAAGTGACGCATATCTTGGAATATCTGGTTCGCGAGACGTCAGGCAATTAATTCGATCTAGATTTACTCCTCGTAAATTTGTTTCTTTTCTCGTAAGTAGTAGCTAGTTAGTAGTTACTCGGATGTTTATACATATTTAAAAAGTTTTGTGTGCTCATTTATCCGCATCTTAAAAATATTCAGAGATAATCCTTTTGATATTCTTGAGACTATTTTCAGGTTCACGAGAATGGCTACCCATTTCTGCAGTGGATACAATAACTAAATAAAATGTCTGTGTGGAAAGCTTATTTCAGTTATTTTTGTCGAAATCAAAATAAATCGAATTTGGGAAAAATAATTATTCAATTTCAATATCACTAACTTATCAAAAGCCCCCTCATAAGTTAACCTTCCGAAAGCGTATTGACCTCAAAATTTTCTAAATGTTCTACTTGCTATAATTTTAAGGGTGGGCGATTTCCCAGGTACTAAGGGATCTAAGTCTTGTAACAAAATAGGAAGTTTATTTCATCTCTTCTAATTAGTATGGTTTTAAAGTAAAAAAGACCTTGCGGCGGCAGCCAGAAGGAAGAGGTAGATTTCAATGTGGTAAACGTGATTTTTAAATAAGGGAATGCAATGCTGAATTCCCCACCTCCTTTACCGATTCACCCTATTTGCGAACATAGCTGAGATATTGCCGCGAAAAATATGTTATCCAAGTTTAATCAAAATCTATTAACCTATTCAGGGACATTGGCACATATGTGTGTGTACGTTTAGTTTTTTAGAAATTAAAATTATTTTAATTGAAAAACAAATTAAAATCTGTTAGAGAACTATTCATTAGATTACATTTCAACAATAAAACCAAACAATTTGTAGTATGAGAGCATGGATAGCATTTTATTCTATTGGAAATTAACTGCTTTCAAAATATTTCAAAGTTGCCTCTGATTACCGCGTGGTTTCTTTTTAGTTTATTGGAAAAACATCCTAAATCTCTGATAAATAAACTATCCAATGTACAACATTTGGTTAGTTTAAATAAGTGCTTTATTTTGAAAACATAATCTGCAAAATTAGATTTTTTATTTTTTTACTAATAGCACTTTACTGTGAAATATTTGAACTCAGTTTTCTTTTTTATACTAATTGTTTTTCCAAATATTTCTAACTTACTGGGTAGCTGTCGGTAAAAAATAAGTAAAGAAGTAATCAAATAAAACATGAAACCACTTTTTCCACCTTTAAAACATTCGTCCCTGAAGAGGTTAAGAAATATACGGTGTACATGGAAATAAATTAAAATATATAGCGAGATCAAAGTCCCCCTCTCCCTTCCCCACACCCCGCAATTTTTTAACATGACCTATTAGGTGTAAACAAAAATAAGTTCGGTTTTTTTGGTAAAAAATCTTTATTTATAAAATATATCTTTTTTGAGCATCATTGAAAGTATGCTCCATCGGAAGCTATATCGTTTGATCTTTCTGGCAACTTGCGGATTCCATCCCTAAAGAATTGGTCGTCCTTCGAGGTGATCCAATTATTGAGCCAAATTTGAATATTTTCAAAAGAATGACACCGTTCTCCACTAAGGGCTGACTGCATCGACCCGAACAAATAGTAATCGGAAGGTGCAATGTCCGGTGAGTACGGTGGGTGGTGTAACATTTCCAAGTTTAACCTTTCTAAATAGTTTTTCACTGGTTGAGCTATATGAGGTCTCGCGGTGTCATGTAAAAGTATTACCTCATCGTGTCGATTGTTCCATTCTGGTCGTTTTTCTTCAATAGCTCGCTTTAAACGCATTAGTTGCCGCCTGTAAACATCGCCAGTAATGGTTTCAGACGGTTTCAGTAACTCATGATAAATAACACCTTTCATATACAGAACATCACCTTGTCACTATGAATATCCCGTTTTGGCTGCGATGGACCAGGTTCACCAGGCTTAACCCAAGCTTTTTTACGTTTAGGATTGTCATAGTAAATCCAAATTTCATCCGCAGTAACAATCCTGTGTAAAAAAAACCCTTTCTTGATTGCCTTTGCAGCAGCACTTCACAAATGGCTTTTATGTTTTCTTCTTGCCTTTCGGTTAGCTCATGAGGCACCCAATATTCTTGTTTCTGGATGAGTCTCATTGCTTGCAAACGCTTTTCCACAGTTGATTAGTCAACATTTAATGCTGACATTAGACCTGTCAAACACATGTCAAACCGGTTCGGACGTGATACATACAATAAGAATTACGCCATCTATTAGAAAACGGAACTTAATTTTTCTCATACCTAATAGATATCGAACCAACAAATGCATACAAAAACCTAACATCCTACTTAAAAAAACTGAAAAACAAATTTGCTGTGGAAATAAATATCCTCATCGTAAATAATCTTATGCATATTCAAATAGTGTGGAAGTGAGGTGTGAATTAAATATCACCAGGAGAACGCGCCGGGGAACACGTCGTACGAGCACGGTCTAAGGGAAGGTAAAGTACGTACGAAGTGAAAAGAAAGAAAAAAAATGAGCGGTGCGGCCAGGAAACGCTTTAAATGGCTACTGGCGATAGGGCATGATTCTGCCGAGGCTAGAGACCTAGCCACCAATCCTCTAAAGAAGCTGAAAAACAAACCCAAACGCTGCAGATCCGAAACACCAGAGCCCATATTGATCAAAAAAAGGAAGACGAAAGGGGATGAAACCAAAGCCATTGCTGGGGAAGTAATAACTGAGAAAGTGCAGGAAGTCCATAGCTCCACCACCTCCATCCTACAAGCAAGTCCTTACCGGGTCTAGGATGGGAATTCTTCCTGGAAACTTCCCTCAGGTGACCCTGAATAACGAACAGCTGCAAGCTGTCAAAAAGGCCATCCTGTAGGCGATCCTGTGCAAAGAGGAGGGTAAGCTGAAACCCATCTTCAACGGGATCTCTCCAAAAGCAGACTGGCTGATGCTTCAATTTGCCAATGATAAGATTGCCCAGTGGCTCAATGCGGTTACAAAGGAGCTAAAGCCGTGGAATGGAGCGGAGTTACAAGTGATCGAGGAGGCCCAAGTGCCACGTTCCAAAATTCAGGTGGGCTAGTTCCCAGTTAGCCTGGAAACATCTACCGAGAACATCCTTCGGTACATCCACTCTCAAAATCACGAGAGTGACCGAGAGGCGGATGCTCAATCGAGCATCAGAAGGCATGCTCTTGCACCTGACACTGTCTGTGGCCCACCTATCAGCCGAGAGGTTGAAGAAAGCCTCCTTCAAGGTCGGATTCAAGTTTGGGTTTGTAGGCCCAAAGGTAGCCTCCTGAAAGAGTCGGCGGGGAAAACGAGGGAGAAGCGCAGCCCGATTGCCTGACACCCCAAAAAGACAAAAAAGTCCAGGGGGGTTGTGCCTTCGGCCGTCAAATCATCCTCGGCTCTCCTTCCTGGTGGCTCTAAAACTTCCAGGACCCCAGCTGCCCCTATATATATTGTCAGTATTATGTATAAAAAAATCTCATGCAAATACATATCTCATTAAATAAAAAAGTTACAGATTTTTGAGACGAAAAACGTCGTTTGGGCCCACTGTGCGGCGGCAATCCCCTCCACAAGCGGTGTCTCAAAAGCTGGCCAACCAGTTTTCAAGCGTGGAGGAGGGCACCTAGTTACCAGGACACGAAACAACAGACGACAATGAAAAGGCAGTTAAGCTTGCGAGACAGGGAGCGGAAACCCCATTAACTGGACCCGAAGCCTTCTGCGGTCTGACTATGAGCTATAGAACTCCGTCCTAGAAGGTTGGGAGGAAGAGCAAAAATCATTGCTCTGGCTGAACAATCCTGGACTTAAACAATCAAAACGATTCGTAAAGCCCTCCTGAAAAAGGGGCGACAAATCATCTCTCGCTCGACGAAGCGGGATTAAAAATCATCACGGATTTATACACGGGGCACTGCCCGCTGGGATATCAGCTTAAGAAGATGTGCCTGACTGACGATGATACCCTGTCGTTTCTACCTCGGAGAGGAAGAGACAGCATAGCACGTGCTCTTTGCCGCCAGAGACTGATTCGGGGGCTCCTTAGTAACCCCGTCGGTGGTATCAAAGGCGGCTCTCCAAGACACAATAGCCTTTTACAAAGGTCTCAATCTGGGTGGTGAATAGACCAAGTAGGGTTCGCACAAAAGATCTTTCTGTAGTTCGCGTTGCTTATGGGAGGCGGATTCACACTTACACGACACACTTCCAATAATGATAATAAATAGTGTAACCACTGTTAGTTTTTTCAATATTTGTATATTCTTAGTGCGGAAGAATCCCCTTTTGAACAGACACTCCTCACCTACGGTTGCAGTTATGTACGATGAACACGGCTATGCTAGCTGAGGATAATTCTAAGATGTAGGAGCCATCTGTTGATGGGTTGATGGAAAATCTAGTTCGATTAATTGATTTTTTTACAAACTCTGCTATTATATAATGTTTGCAAAAAATAAATATGTAAATAAACTTACCTTTTCTGAAGATATTTTCTATAAATAAAATATGAATAATACATATAATAGTGCAACTACATAAACCACCTATCAATGTAGCAATAACATAGAATAAATGCAAATAGTTGGTATTGTTAATTTATACAAAAAAACAATGTTCGCTTTAGAAACCTATATAGAATATAAAGATGGGGGAGACGGTGCTTTTTCGCATATTTTGGGATATACCTTTATAACCAAATCACCATCTTTGAAAATAGCCGAAGACACGATAAATAAAAATTCCAAGGTAGGCCAATTTGCACTCGTTACATAAGTATTAAGAATCATCTTTTCTTTCATTTTCTTTGACTGTCGAAATATGTACGCGTCACAAAAATCTAACATTCTGCCAAATTTCAA
This sequence comes from Eutolmus rufibarbis, assembly GCA_963920795.1. Lineage (NCBI taxonomy): Eukaryota > Metazoa > Arthropoda > Insecta > Diptera > Asilidae > Eutolmus > Eutolmus rufibarbis. The sequence continues at coordinate 18,926,007 of OY987205.1, forward strand.
ATTCCTACACCTCGTCGTTTTTGAGAAAAACGTCTGTGACAGACAGACGGACGTATACAAGAATGATCTTATAAAGGTTCCGTTTTTTTAATTTTGAGATGTAATGCGGCATTCTAAAAAGATGATCACCTAGTGCAGAACTGCTTACACTTAAAAAAAAAATATTATTGCAAATATGGCTTAAACTGATACGGGGTCATCTACCCGACCGCTTTGTGGCAAGTTTAAAAGGACAATAATTTTACGCCATCACAAAATTTCTGTATGCCTATTTTCTAAAAGTCAAATTTCATCTATAAGAAACGCTTGAAGAGGGTATGCGCAAAGTTCTTTTAATTCCTTAGGGAATGTACGAGGACATGCGATTTCCTGAGATGTTCCTTCATTGGAGCTAATTGCGAGTCCTAATTGGAAGGAATCTGCGGATTAGAAAATTAAGAGGAAAGAAAAGATCGACACAAATCCGAACTGATTGCAGGCGGAAAGATGGCACCGGAGACAAAGGGCTGTTATCATTGTTGTCAGGCATGGCCAATTAAAGCCATTAACAATTTTTTAATTACTTTCACGGCGCTGCGGGCATTACGTCTCAAAGTGGATTTTCTGGTTTTCGCCTCAATTGCCTGCCCAAGGGTGTTCGACACGCATCTAGCAGTGTCGCTTCTGTTAATTTACATTTCAATCACATCTCCCTAGCGAAATTAAGAAAACTTTTTGCTTTCGTTTTAAGGCTAGCAGGTGGAGAGAGAAAATTAAACTGCTAAAGTCGCGAGCTTGTAATTACTTCGTTTAATTTTTGAGGGATGCCCCTTAGTGTTTTACGACCAAGACATATTTGGTACTTTTATTTTGTGGATTAATTAAATAATTGAGTTAATGACCAAGATTTTAATTTGCCAGCTTTTACTAAAGGAAAATTCCTTGTCGTTGGATGAATTTTTAATTTAAAAAATTTTTCGAATTTTTAACGGAATTTCTTACAAAATGTGTAATCAGATCAAAGACTAATTTCAAGAATATAAAATAAAATGTTTTTTTTTCGACTCCACAAAGAATATCAGAAAACCAAAGATAAAAATTAAAAAATAAACACTACTATAATTTTAATTCTTTGCTTTTTATTAGTCTAAATACGGAATATTTTCGCTGAAAAAAGGGAATTTTCATTAAAATAACGCAATTTTTCGATACAATTTTGCATTATTTTAACATAATTTAAAAATATGAAGAATTTGAATTGAATATGTATATTAGAGCATCATAAAGTGCAGTATCGAAAGGAAGGAGTTGAGAGGGAAGCGGGAGTAAAGGAGAAGCGATGAGGGGAAGGGAGAGACACACGTGTAATCGTAAATTGGATGTTTTAAACAAAATAGATTTTGCTTTTCCTTAAAATAGTTCTTTTTGTTTTCATATACTTCTTAAGGCAAAATATACGCCAATGGTCGTATGTGTCGAATTAATAAGTCCTCTTTTTGAAGTTTAGCAAACATTTCTCTATTCGTACATTGGCATTTTGGTTACGACTTTTTGAACTGCAATTCAATAATATGCTTCTGCACTACATGTATGCGAATGCTGTACACTCCCGTGCAAAAGTATTCGAGCACTTTGAATTCTACTCAAAAATATCTTCTAGCTTACTTTTCATCATGCCTGTACACATAATATCACAGCCACTGATCGGGTGTATACCATAACGTTGTTTCATAATTTCACAACAGCTTAGTGCGTTTATTATTAGATATTTTAGGAATTGTGTACTTTTGATGAGAACGAGTTCACTCAAAAATTAAAGTGTTTTTCCTCATAGGAGTTTAGATAATATTTCAACTGGGCATCGATAGGTGCGGAAACAATTTCGAAATTAGTTGAGAGTGCCAAAATTATACGCTGCTGTAATAAAGTAGAGCACATTGATGAAAGCAAAATATGAGCTACTATGTGATTAATATTAACCTGTCTTTATGGATATATTTTATTTATATATTGAATAATATAAATACCTGAATTCCATTTTCTTTAAAGTCTATTTTGTGTTTAAGTTTCAACAATAAAATCACAAATTTCCAAGTGTTCGAATACTTATGCACGGGAGTGTACATATGCCTTGGTATGCTGCTTTTGCAATATTGAAACATTCAATTCTGGGAACCAATTAAATTTAGTGTGCTGAACAATACTTTTGTCTAGAATTTTAATTCGTTGAAAATAAAACTAATACGAACGAGATTCCTGACCCTTCATTTTTAATAATAAAATCTTTTTCGATCTATTTAAAAAAAAAAATATCTGAGATAAATCGCAAATATGCCCGTGCATATTTTCCCTTGGGACGCAAAAACCAATAGCGAACTTTCATTCGCGAAATCTAATAAATCTGCGTCGCTCAATTTTATTGAATTGGACGGGAAATTTAGTATATCCATCTCCGAGACCCCGCTTATCACCGTGGGCATCCGGTAACGAGATTGTTTTTGTCATGCATCAGAAGCAATTTTTGCGGCACTGGGGTCGCAGCGCAGCGTAGCAACCAGCTTGGTTGGCTCACCGGAGCACCATTCAACGAGGACCCTGAGCGAGTGTCGAGTGGGCCAACTAACACAGCAAATCAATCCGGCCCAAATAGATAGCGGCGGAAAGGGGGAATTACATTAGGTAGTAGCACAGCAAATGAACACCAAAAAAATTATATAGGCTACAACGGATGGGTGCTTCCTCACTCCAGAAGTGCTCCTTGTTTGTAATTTATAGCACGAATTGTACCCCTCCCTCGGAATTAACTCCCCCGTGATTTAACGTTCTCTCCGTGCACCCCACATAGAACGTGACCTTACTCTCAGCTGATATCTCCCGCCTTCTTACAAGACTGCGAGGACGGGACTGTTCGGCAATAATCTCGGAGGAAATGAGAATGATTGACGGGGAAAGTCTTAAAGATGAGGGCTGACATGGCACCAAAAACGCCGGTGATGCGGTTAGATCTTGAATGGATTGTGTAGTTTTGAGATAGCTGAAAGTTGTCGTTTATCTGCACCTTGCACGGCGGTTATCTCGCAATCCCAGATGTATATTAGTGTTGGGCAAACATAGCCGCGATTTTGGATTCTATCTCCGTATCATGTTAAAGAGAGCTTAAGTGATACAAAGCCTTCGCCCTTGTTTCATCTGTGCTTTGGTAGGGGTACATTGAGGACAGGTTGAAGCACGGCGTAGGAGAGGAAGCAATTGCCATAAAGAGGAACTTTAAATTGACTATCAACAAACATGAAAACCAGGCAAGCGCTCCCCAATTTTACACGCGTTGAGTGTTCTGAGTAAATAAATCATCTGTAAGATAATGACAAGGATTGCCACGAGGGTTTTTGGTATCACATTCTGAAAGAGAACACAGAGAAAGTTAATATTGCTTAATTAGAAAGAAATCGTGCTCAGAGGAAATGGAAAGCGGGCTGGAAGTGTAGGATATACATATGTATAATACATGTTAAATTAGACTACGTTTTGCTACAAAAATGGTGAAAAATCGTAATATTATAGGTAGAACGATTATTTTGTAAGTTATTACACGATTTCGTTCCCTGGTGCTTGCTATTTAATAAAAAAAAAAATTAATTGAATTCTCATCTAAAATAATTCAAGCAAAATGCTTGAAGTAAAAGTATCGGTTTTTCCGATGGTATTAAAATGTAAAATGTTATCAATCAAACATAATGTTACAAAACTTGCTTTTACATTTGTAATTCACACTCAGAGTTTTAATCGAGTGGATATGAGGACGAACGTTCCGTCCGCGCGATCATGGCGTCTGTGGCAAGGGCACCGGCCGTTTAGCCACACTGAAAAGATCTGACTGGTGCCCCGCATCGAAACGCCCACCACTATTTGGACTCGTCTGCCCCGGCGGACGAATAGAATTAAAATTTTGCAGGAAACTTTGCTCTGTATAAATATATTTATTATATTAATCGTAAATACGTTGTTTAACAAAAAGTTGCAATATTTTGTAGAGAATTAAATTTCCAACAAAAAAGGTCCTTACGCTATGTTAAAAATGCGGCTAAAGCCGGCTAAATATCCATTTAGAAAGATAATGTCAATTTTAGTAATTTAGGTTGATCGATTTCCTAAAACTATATTATCGACACCTAAATGTAAATTTAACCATTTAGCTAGTTAGTTGCACTTCGCACCCAACCTTAGGATATGTCCGTTTGAATATTAGCGTAAAAATTGATATTAGAATATTCAATTTTATACAACATGAGTTCACCATCTTTTCTTTTTTATTTTAGTTTGCAGATAGCCAATTGACAAGAAACTACTACAATACAATCGGCCAAAATTGCACCACAACAATTTAAAGGATGTATATGATAAGTGTGGTTATATACACGGGTAAGTAAAAGTATACATACATACATATATGTACTCTTACTTGATTCTAATTTTCGAAACATATTGCAAATTTCTTTTTGGCTGCAATGTTATATTTTTTTGTTTTTCTTTCAGAAAGATCTGGCTTTTTCTCTTTTTAACTGCTTGCAAATGTGTCTTGTAAAGCCCAGACCTCCTTTTCGGTTTACTAATCCTGGCGGTTGTATATAGGTACTGTTGTAAGCGATCTAATTGTTGATAACATACATACATACATAGATTTATCGTTATTGTTTGGTTGACTTGAAAAAGTTCAAAGTGAATGATTTCTCGAATATACCACCAAACAGAGAGTTACACCTCCCGCGTATGCAGTCCAGGACGAGCTTGATAAATTGAGGTTTCGTGGTGATCTGCCCCTTTTTCGTTAAACATTGTAATAAAGGATCCACTTCTCTCTTATCTCTTATCACGATCCGATCCAAAAATGGCTCCTATTCATATCATGTATGTTCCAGCCGTGCTTGGGGTTGAGCTGGTGTGGTACCCAATTTTCGAATTTGTTCACCTTTTCCAATCTTTGAAGGAGACGATGGAGATTGGATCCTGTTAAATTAGGGACCTAAGCTAAAGCTTCAACTGTTTCACATGTATCCCCGTCCACAATGCTGTTCACTAACATCGTCCAGAACGAGACTCATCGAAATTACCGTTACGAGAATTTTCGTACCACGCGCATACCTGACTAACACTTATGGCACCATGACCATAAACTTCATGAATTTTTAGGTTGTGGTTTGATTTTTTCCGAAAGAAAAACAACATCACGTGCCGAAAATGCTCCTTAGATGATTACATTCTTTCATGCAGGAACTTTCTTCGAAATTCACTTTCGCACTTCAAAACTTACAATTATACTATGACTAATCAGCCTGCATTACCGGCTGGACGACTACACCTTTATACTTATAATAACTGGGCAACACAATTTTTGTAAATTGAAAATATCATATATTTTCCATAATATCCAACAAAATTAAAAACTCTTCTGTTATAACTGACTCAACATAAGTCTTTTACTGAAAATAATAAAAACAAATTCTTACAGTTGCCCACGTCTAAACACTGGCAATTTTTCAACAAAAGTTTCGATTTTAGGTCCTTTTCAGCACTTTTTTCTTCTTGTACGTCTTACTTAATATTAGCTATGTATGTTCTTCTTATTTTCCTATGTAGTACAGATTATATTGAACTGAATTTTAAAAACCGTCACATTATGTCATGATTTTGAATATTGCGAAAAATGCACTAAATTCCCATGATATTTGCCCATCCAAACTTACCAGATAAATTTTTGGATTAAGTTTTCCACGCAAAATGGGTATAAATACAGGCAATTTAATGCTATAATATAAAATGTTTGAAATGAATAACTGCATATTCATAAATTTAAAGTTTTTTATAAGATATACATACATACGTAAAATGACAAAAGCTATCTCGCGAACTTCCTTTTTTTCCTTCATTTTCATTTCCTTACGCATCATAAATAAAAATAAAAAGTGACATTTTACATTTTTAAAAATAATTGAACATGTTCCATTTCAGTTTGTTATGCGTTATAGGGGAATGTAAAAAATTGACGGAACTTTTTTTGACGAGTACATTACACAAACTATTAAGTCGCGTAAGTGTTAGTATGAATTTTTGCATTACTTGTGAGATGACCTAATATATTCTAATAACTTGTTTTATTTTCAGCTATTTAACCAAACATTTTCGACGTGTAACTAGGCAATTACACGTCGAAAAATTTTTATTCGAAGTGTGAGGTCTAAAAAAAGTAATCATCGATGATGAGGTAATCTTCGCGTGTAAACTAAATAATTGGTATTCCGGACAACTCTGTGGGCGAGGAAGATAGTTGTTAATAAATTTAATTTTCTTAATTTCTTTGCGAAAACATTAGAACACCCAAAGAACATCACAAAATCCTTTAGATGTGCTTGTGTGCCATTGAAAAGTTTTTTATTAATCAAACTTCAATTACAGCCTTTCATAGTGGGTAAGAGCATATCACTTAATTAAGCCATCTGGCCCACTTCATCATCCACTTAACTTTTGGGTCATTTGATGGATTTTAAGGAGTTCGCAATGAAATTATTCGAGGATCTACCTGCTTCAGCGGAGGTAATTTTAATTTACGAAGTTCTTATGATGGATGACAGATTCGCCCCTCTTCAGAAAGATGAAAGCCCTTATAAAATCCTTTAATGAAAGAATCTTGTTTGTCTCAAGGGAAGCAGCACAGTGTGTACACAACGTGGACGCACGGCATCAATATTTTCTAGTCGAATAAATTCAGTCAAACTGAAGGTCATTCAAAGACTTATTAATTTTTCCTTTTTTATCGTATGGTTTTTCCAATTCTTTTGATATTAAAGACTCTGTTTCGAAATTGTTGTATGAAAGAAAACTGTTGAAGTAGATGAAAAATCCTGAAATTTATTGGTAATTTCATTACCTTCAAAACAATTCGATATGAGGAATTTTTCTAGAGTGGAGTTGGTAGAGTGAATTTAATGATGCTGAAGTTAGGAGCTAGTTTTGCATATAAAATATCTCCGCTGGGTTTAATGCGCACCATTCACCAGCAGCACAAGTCGTTAGGTAGCAGTCCGTACAAGGAACTCTTATAAAATTGTCCAGTTCGTCCGTCCATCCTGCAGTCTATCACAGTATCATTACTTTTACAGTTATAAACCGAAATGCATGAAATTTTGTATAAGTATACGTTAGGAATATTTCTTGTGAGCGCACTCCCTAAGTGGGGTAACGAAGAGGACTTTTAAAATGAGACAATGTCAATACAAAATACAGTCCGTTGCAAAGCTATAGCCGCACCCCGAAAAAGTGCGGTAGAGTTACTTTGAATCGAGAGGGGAAAAATTTTTGTTCATCACAAGTATTGTTGAGTCAAGTAGTCTCTGATCATGCAAAAAGAATTTCCACGTGGATGCAACAGGACGAGTAAAATGGTAAAATAATGGAAAAGTTAGGAAAATTGGTGTTGCATTGTTATAGCCGCACTTAGAATTTAATTATTTTTCCACATACAGTTATTTCAAAAAAATCAATTAATAATCAATAGCACAGCCACTGTTTACTACTACATGCAGATTCCTTTTCGGCATAGATTCCAGATATGGTTTCAGTTTTTCTGGTGTCAAAGAAGTCCAAGCTGTCTGAATGGCATCTCTGAGCTCATGAACTGCGTTGAACTGCTTTCCGTCCTGTAAACTCTCCTGACCAGCCAGTCCCAGATGTGCTCCATAGGATTCAGGTCGAAAGAACGTGCTGGCCAGTCAAGAACTCTGATATTTTATCTTGGAAAACAGTTCTTAGTTGAATTTCTTACATGTATCCTGGCATTATTCTGTTGAAAGATCAAATTTTCTTCAGGATAACGCCTAATGTATGGACGTAATTTTGAGAAAAGACCTCCTGGTACTCGACACTGTTCATCCGACTGGACGGAAAAGCAACTTCGAGCGGCCCATGGCTACTAAACGCCTCCAAGACCATTAAAGCCCCAGCCAAAAATTTCTGGTTGGAAATAACGTGGCTCCTTGCGTTAATCCCGCCAGTAACCACTCAGGCCGTACATATTGTGGTCAAAACTGGAATCAAGTTTGCATAGATTCATTCCCATTTACGAACCAAAATCTTATTGAGCTCATTGGCGGAATTTGCGCAAGGAGCCACGTTAGTTCCAAATCAGAAATTTTTGGCTGGGTCTTTAATGGTCTGGGAGGCGTTTAGTAGCCATGGGCCGCTCGAAGTTGCTTTTCCGTCCAGTCGGATGAACAGTGTCGAGTACCAGGAGGTCTTTTCTCAAAATTACGTCCATACATTAGGCGTTATCCTGAAGAAAATTTGATCTTTCAACAGAATAATGCCAGGATACATGTAAGAAATTCAACTAAGAACTGTTTTCCAAGATAAAATATCAGAGTTCTTGACTGGCCAGCACGTTCTTTCGACCTGAATCCTATGGAGCACATCTGGGACTGGCTGGTCAGGAGAGTTTACAGGACGGAAAGCAGTTCAACGCAGTTCATGAGCTCAGAGATGCCATTCAGACAGCTTGGACTTCTTTGACACCAGAAAAACTGAAACCATATCTGGAATCTATGCCGAAAAGGAATCTGCATGTAGTAGTAAACAGTGGCTGTGCTATTGATTATTAATTGATTTTTTTGAAATAACTGTATGTGGAAAAATAATTAAATTCTAAGTGCGGCTATAACAATGCAACACCAATTTTCCTAACTTTTCCATTATTTTACCATTTTACTCGTCCTGTTGCATCCACGTGGAAATTCTTTTTGCATGATCAGAGACTACTTGACTCAACAATACTTGTGATGAACAAAAATTTTTCCCCTCTCGATTCAAAGTAACTCTACCGCACTTTTTCGGGGTGCGGCTATAGCTTTGCAACGGACTGTATTTTAACAGTCGAACCATTTGCGAGATATAGCCCGCCAAAGTCATTAACAATGTGTTCCTCCTTGTAACTTTTAATACTTGACCTACAGTGAGAAAAAAATGAGTGGTTTCTGCAGTTATTTTCGTCAGTAAAAACTGAAATAGTTGCAACATTTACTATTTTAGTAAAATTTACTATAAAATGAAAAAAAAAGTTTGTTGAAAAACTTTAGAATAGTTCGCTTTACCATGGACAAAAGTAAAATAAAAAACTAATGTACATACATATGTATGTATATGGGGCATTTCACGTGAAGCGGACAGGGAAAAAAGGTTCAGGTTTCCGATTTCAATTAAATTTGAGTAATGTTATATCTGTACATGTTCTCGACACAGTTACAAAATATTTTTACAGTGGTAAGTCTGGTTCACAAAATATGGGTCTTTGCAAATTTGGGTAACCGTGAGGTATGTACTACTTCGAATTCCTATTTTAAGTTCAAAAAAGATATAGTAAAATAAATTAAGCACTGGATTTTATACTTCATTTATTGACCTTTTTTACCTCACAATTCGATTTTAAAAATAACAAAAAAATCACTGAAAAAAAATTAAAAATATATTTTTTTATCGTTTTTTACAAAGTTCGCATTTTTTTTTTTTAAGTTCATTAAAAAAAGCTTATATCTATTGTGTTTATACTCCATGCCAAGTTTCATAGTGGGCCGCGCAGTCGTTTAGGAGCTATACATATGTACTATAATACCGAAACGCGGCGGCAGTCCCGTTCTCGCGTCTAGTCAGTTAGCGCGACTTACTTATCATTCATTCAAATAATAGGTCAATAACGTTATATCCGATTTTTTTTTTTTGCTTTAATGACGGTTTTATGGTAAAATATAATAAAACAAGAAATTATAACTAATTCGTTTATTTAAAAATCTTTACAGTTTTATAAGCTATACTACAGTCACAGTAGAAAAATCGACCTTATGACAGTTTGGACTTGCCCCACTTTCAAAATAAACGGCTCATTTCGTTAGTTGGCTTAACAACTACTTAATAGGCAGTCGTTGTTACTATGGCTCCTTATGGTGATCGGTGTTTTAATCCATTTCGTTTACCATTTCATAAAAAACATAATAACTTAAGGAAATTATCTAAGAGATTAACAGTAAAGTGGTCATTTTCAAGTGATTTATACGTGTGCAAACAATGCACACAACGTCTCAGTAGTAAATTGCCGCCAGAAGTTAGCCAAGATGTCGACCTGAGTAGCCAATCATCAATCGAACAACCACAAAGTGTATCTTTTATTCCTGAAGATAGTAAGTTTACGAATACTTCGACACAGACAGACGATACGAATGAGAATGAAATTCTTCTGCAGTTGAAGGATAAATTTAATGACCCTTCCACATCTACTTCCGTGAAAACAATGATCCTCACTTTGGCGCCTAAATCGTGGAGTGAAAAAAGGCTTGCTGAGGAATTTCATACATCTAGACGGAAAGCCAAAAAGTCAAAGGAAGAAGGTCAAGAAGAATGGTATTTTATCATCACCTAATCCACGTGGAGGTAGGAAAAGCTAGTAACAACATTTAACCTTAGAGAAGACAATACACGGATAATGCCTGAAAAAAAAGACTTTGTGTCTTTAGATGTCGGGAAAAGAGTACATTTACAGAAGCAGCTCTTGATGCGCAACATCGATGAGTTATACCAACAGTTTAAATTGGAATATCCTGATATAAAGGTAGGCCTTACGAAATTCTTCACATTGCGGCCTAAGCAATGCATTTTTGCTGAAGACTCAGACACACATGTATTCTGCGTGTATATTTATCATCAAAATGTGAAATTGATGTTAAACGGTGGAGACATTCCATCTCTTACGTCTGAGTCAGCGATCCCTTTGACATCCTATAAAGATTGTTTAAAAAAGATTGTGTCCAAATCCTACACCAACTTGCCATTTGATGACACAAAAATCACCGTCAAACGAACGTTGTAGCAACTGTCCAGGCCTTACTGAAATTCGTGAGCACCTGAAAACAATATTTGATGAAAACCAAATTACAAGTGTGCAATTTAGTACATGGATTGGTGCAGATCGCTTCACAGTCACCACTCAAGTTCTTCCTTCAGATGACTTTATAGATAGTCCCTGCACAGCTCTAGATATTTTGAAGCCTTCATAGCAGACCATCAAGCTAAATATTTTAAATCACTAAAAGACAATATTGTCGAAGGTCATGTTATTGTTCAATGCGATTTTGCTGAGAACTACAGCTTTGTAGTACAAGATGCTGCCCAGTCTTTCGACTGGAACAATGACTAGGCCACTCTTCTGACATCCGTTTATTATTATCGAGAAGGACAAGACATAAAACACGGAAGTATTGTAATGATATCAAATAATTTAAAACACGACACTGCCAGTTTTTTCACCTTTCAAAATATCTTGCATCGGCATCTCCAAGAAAATGACATAATTACTCAAAAATATATCTTTATTACTGACGGGGCACCAAAACATTTCAAAAACAAATTTAATTTCATAAACCTTTTCTATTTCAATCACGATTTTGGCACAGAAGCAGAAATCCATTTCCATGCTACTGCTCATGAGAAAGGACCATGTGATGGGCTTGGTGGCAACATAAAACGCTTGGCGACACGGGCCAGTTTACAGTCGGCTCCAAACAAAGCAATCACTACACCTAAGCGTTTGTATGAATGGACTAAATTATCATTGCCTCACACTACAATTTATTATTCTGATAAAGATGAAATCGACCAATATAGAAAACATCTCAAAAGCTGCTTTGATTCTGCAGTAACCATACCTGGCACGAAAAAATTTCACGGTTTCATTCCGACCACTGAGAGTATCATCATCAAACAAACAAGTGACTGTAGTATAGCTTATAAAACTGTAAAGATTTTTAAATAAACCAATAAGTTATAATTTCTTGTTTTATTATATAATATTTTACCATAAAACCGTCATTAAAGCAAAAAAAAAAATCGGATACAACATTATTGACCTATTATTTGAATGAATGATAAGTAAGTCGCACTAACTGACTAGAGGCGAGAACGGGGCTGCCGCCGCGCTTCGGTATTATAGTACATATAGCTCCTAAACGACTGCGCAGCCCATTATAAAACTTGGCATGGAGTATAAACACAATATAAGCTTTTTTTTAATGAACTTAAAAAAAAAAATGCGAACTTTGTAAGAAAAGATAAAAAAAATATATTTTTAATTTTTTTTCAGTGATTTTTTTGTTATTTTTGAAATCGAATTGTGAGGTTAAAAAGGTCAATAAATGAAGTATAAAATCCAGTGCTTAATTTATTTTACTATATCTTTTGTGAACTTAAAATAGGAATTCGAAGTAGTACATACCTCACGGTTACCCAAATCTTCAAAGACCCATATTTTGTGAACCAGACTTACCACTGTAAAAATATTTTGTAACTGTGTCGAGGACATGTACAGATATAACAGACTCAAATTTAATTGAAATCGGAAACATGAACCGTTTTTCCCGGTCCGCTTCACGTGAAATGTATTTCTTGCAAATGACATTCATAAAAAGCATTACTATTTTTCTGCATCCAACGCAAAGAAAATGTACAGATATCATTTCGGACAGAAAACAACGAATTTGACCTTGAAATGCAATTTTCAAGGGCAGAGATGTCTTCTGGACATTTTCCATTATCTTTTTCGTATTCAGCGCATCCAATTACTTAGGAAAGCACTGTTTATTCCACAAATAAAATTTTTAACATGGGACTTTCCGTTCCAGACGGGACTGGTCGAAATTTCGACCACCAACGTCGGGCACTTGACGTGACGAATTCTTCGATTTTATGTACAAATATTGTAAAAAAAAAAAGTCCAATTTCAACGTAAAAATCCCCGTCCTTTAAAGGTTAAGGAGGGGTATACAATTAGTCATTTTTGAGGAATTTTTTTAATCATTTATCAAACTGTATTCAAGAATAGAAAATATTTTTTAAATTCATTTAACATCAAAATGGCGGGAATTTCGAATCGGCATGTAGTATAGCTTTCCGTAGACTTTAAATTGCAAACTAATTCCAAACAAATTTTCGGTTAGAACATGTATAATGTACACTAGCGACCAAAAATTAAGCAAGAATGCATAAATGTAATTGTTTCATTACCTAGGGCGACAATTAGTTAGCTGATTTAGTAAATTGTTTTTCAGCTCCATATCGCCCTAATCACTTTGTTTACTAGCTATGTTTCCGAACGTTCTCCATAGTCTTTCCGAAAACAGCATTGTTCATGAATTTAAAGAGATTTTTCTCGAATTTATTTTTAACAATTGGAGAATCCGATGAATTTTATTTTATTTTAATCCGTGAAAAAAGACTTGTTTCAAACTGCGGTAGTGTAAAACATATTTTTTTTCGTGCAGTGTAGCCACAAATTTTATTTTGAAGCCAATGTGAGGTGACGTTGAGTCATTACCCAACCATATTGGTTATTAATATCAAAATATACAAGAAAAACTGAAGTTTGAGAGGGACCATAGCTGGACATGTACTTATTATTGGCCTTTGAGTATCGCTTAGAACATTGGCTAAGACCATGAATACATTTCTCATTAAAATACCTAGAGCATATCTATCAATATTTTCAGGGTATCGTTGGTATTCTTGCACGTAGCATCCCAAGTATAGCCTGGAAGTGTATAGTAGTGTACGGGATCTAATCCATATGTCTCAAGACAATTTGATCGGAACTCCTCAAAAACATTAGCTAGAAGAAGTGTATCTACTTTCAAATACAGATCGGAATATTCACCCAGGTTTTGAATGCTAAATTCAATCCAGACATGATTATAATCTTCTTGGCTAGTATTAGAATCGTTCAATTTATTATAAAAGTTGGAAATATTTGGAAGTTTGGTCTCTACAAATTTTGAAGTGCAATTGAAATAATCGTAAGGGTATACTCCTTGTATACAACATTGGAGCTATATTTTCAATTATAAAATGGGAATTGTAGTCGCTAAGGTTGTGGAAAATTACTGAGATAGTGTGACTATATTGGAAGTTAACGTTATATCCCTCATGTGATGAACCTCTGTACTTAGCTGTTAGGTGGCAGTGATTATTATCTGTAGTGAACGGCTTCTCGCATATATGGCAGATTGTGACAGTGTCAAAAAGCTTAATCTCTTCAGCAGTCATCTGATCCATGAGTAGGGGACAAAGAAAAGCTGTTTCCAAATTTTCCACGAACTGATTCAAATCACTCATTAACCACTCGATACAATCCTTGCCGCGATAAGACTTGAAAAACGATAGTGTGGGGTCATATAGACACGGTACATGCGTTTGATACTTATTTCTATCCCTACATTCTTCTAATATACGAGGGTGGTCCGATAAGTACTTAGCCTCACCGCCTGATGGCGCCAGTATCGCAAGAGCAATTTACTATCGTGTAGTACATTCTCTTAGACGGCTACTGTCGAAATTTCAGCCGGATCGGACTCGTAGTTTTGTTTTGACCGCGTGTGGAAGCGGGAGTGTCCGCGGATTTTAGAAAAGTGGAAAAAGAGCAATATCGGTCGGTGATTCGATTCTTGTTTTTGGAAGGGAAATCGCGCAGCGAAATCAAAGAGCGTTTGGATGCTGTGACGGTCGCCATCGAAGGAGAAGAGTCACCGTACAGCATCCAAACGCTCTTTGATTTCGCTGCGCGTACCAATTCGAAAGTTTATTTGTTTATTTGGATGTTTGTTGCTCATAACATAACATAAATTTACATAAAATTAAAAGTTTCAAACTGGCGGACTTAAGATGGCAGCCAGCAATTGTAAATTTCAATGGATTGCCATGAATATTGGTATTTGGAGTTTTTGGGAATGTTGATTGCGAATCCGTTTTAAAAATTTAGAAATCAAGATAGTAGACTCAATATGGCGACCAAATTTTGTCAACGTAATATCATGAAAAAATAAATTAGAATGGTTGATTTAATAAATATTGAACATTTACATGTGTAACGAAATGTTTAAGCAGAGATAATAATATAATATTATATATATAATATATATATGTATAATATAATAATAACGAATAGGCAATCAACTTAAGGTTTGCAGCTTTAATGTTTTCCAATAAGGTAACGATGAAATAGTAAAAAAAAAAATTATTATTTATTTATTTAACACTTAGCAATGGAAACGTTTAAGTACAGAATAGATTATGAGCTCTTCTGATATAGACGGTGGTAGCAAAAGGAGTTTTGGACGGTTCTATACCACATCCACAGATTTTAGTAATACTTCTAAACTTCCTAATCTGGCTGAAGTACCAACATTTCAGAAGTATTTAACTAATTAGTATTTTTGATACACCGGGTGAAACCGGGTTACTCAGCTAGTGAAAATATAAAGTTTTGCACTCGATGCAATCAACGATACAATACGAAAAGTGTGAATACTTCTGCTTCCATTTCAAAACAGTGCACTTATATTTTATTTACTAGTATATGTACATTAGGGCGGAGTGAAATTATTTTTTTTATTTACTATGGCATACCCGCAATAAGCTGCGTGATAGGCACAATAAGCAGAAGCGAAAATATTTTTTATCTAGGTTTATATTTAGAGGTGCCCCCGTTGGGACAAAGTTTTGAAAAAAAAATCAGAAACTTGTCAATGTTCGATAGTGCAAAACCAAATGCTAAACTTCATAAAATGATGGTTTTATCAGGGGCAGACTGTCATCACGTCAGATGATGCCTTTTTATAATAAACGCGAATTTTCTACTTAATTGGCTCATAAATGTTAATTTTTCTCATAAATGTTTCATAAATATGAATCGCAGTTTTATTGCAAAATTCTTGATTTATTTTTGTTTCAAGAGGTTTTGGGGCACCATAAATTCCAAACTTTTATATATATTTTTATTATCACATAAAAATATAGGTTTTAAACAACATGAAAAATACTATTCTGATACATTATTAAGGTTTATATATGAGTCATTCCATATGAAATCAACAAATTGGTGTGCCGCATGATTTTTAATTTTAATAAAAAAAATAAGGGATAATCTTTGTGGTGCCAGCAATGCTAACCCACCATAATTTTTTTTTTTTATTGAATAATTTCTGATCAGTACCCATCCGAAGTCAAAAATTGGGTCAATTTCATACTTGCATATAATATGGTCTAGCTTTTTACTTAGAATAGGTATTGAAATGATTGATGCTTTGTTTGATAGGGTAGTATATGTGTATTTTATATTGTGAAATAAAACTGAACTGGAGTAATCAGGAACAAAATGGTGACCATCTAAAATTTCCACAATTTTTTCACATTTTTAGGATTTTCAACTGGACTCTGTGTCAATCCAGTTGCACATTAAGGATTGATTTTTTTTAGGAATAAAGTATGAACCCTGCTGATGCTATAAAAAAACTATCATTGTCCTAGAATGATATCTTCTAGGAAAAAAAAATTTTTGAAAATTGATAATTTTGAAAAATGCTCAACTTTGACCCTCAAAAAACCCATGTGGAGGAAAAAATAACAATTTGATATTTTGAGTAAATATAGTCTATATCTTCGTTAATTACATCCGCTTAGTGCCGTTTTGTTATTTTCATTTTTTTAGAAAATATGATTTTTTTTAAAGTAGTACTTTCACAGAAATATGAAAATAATTTAGGAGTCTGATAATTTCTAGAAGTTTTATAACTTATTTAAACTATTAGAATTATGTTAATTTATGATAGACATGATAAAATAAAAGACAAAATTTTCAAATTTAGTTATTTATTAAAAAAAAATATGGATAAATTATTTATTTTTGATTGCAAACTTTTACTATTTCGTAATTTTCTGAGCTTGAATATCGTCGCACTTTTAATTTAGTATTTGAGATGGGGACAAAACGATGATAGGATCGTGTGTTTGTTATTGTTATTATATTTTTAAATCGATCTGATAAATGCAACTCAGCATCATCGACATCTGATTTTGACACAAAAAAAAATTTAATTCCGGGAATTAGCTTCTCACAAAAAGCATACATTGCTTGAGGAATTAAAATATGATTACTCGTGGTACGTTGCAAATTCCACAATATGTGTAACTTGTCAATGATGGACAGAAACTATATACGAACTTGTGCTACCATGAGGATGATTTTGGGTTACAAGCAGAGTGGAATTTCTTCGCCACTTCACATCACATCAAATTTTGTCTTTTATTTTATCATGTCTATCATAAATTAACATAATTCTAATAGTTTAAATAAGTTATAAAACTTCTAGAAATTATCAGACTCCTAAATTATTTTCATATTTCTGTGAAAGTACTACTTTAAAAAAAATCATATTTTCTAAAAAAATGAAAATAACAAAACGGCACTAAGCGGATGTAATTAACGAAGATATAGACTATATTTACTCAAAATATCAAATTGTTATTTTTTCCTCCACATGGGTTTTTTGAGGGTCAAAGTTGAGCATTTTTCAAAATTATCAATTTTCAAAAAATTTTTTTTCCTAGAAGATATCATTCTAGGACAATGATAGTTTTTTTATAGCATCAGCAGGGTTCATACTTTATTCCTAAAAAAAATCAATCCTTAATGTGCAACTGGATTGACACAGAGTCCAGTTGAAAATCCTAAAAATGTGAAAAAATTGTGGAAATTTCAGATGGTCACCATTTTGTTCCTAATTACTCCAGTTCAGTTTTATTTTATAATATAAAATACACATATACTACCCTATCAAACAAAGCATCAATCATTTCAATACATATTCTAAGTAAAAAGCTAGACCATATTATATGCAAGTATGAAATTGACCCAATTTTTGACTTCGGATGGGTACTGATCAGAAATTATTCAATAAAAAAAAAAAATTATGGTGGGTTAGCATTTCTGGCACCACAAAGATTATCCCCTATTTTTTTTATTAAAATTAAAAATCATGCGGCACACCAATTTGTTGATTTCATATGGAATGACTCATATAATACATCTGAATGAGGCTGTCAAAAATGAATGAAATTATACTTTTTTTCAAAATTCTTTCGTTTTGGGGCACTTCAAATCATTATAATACATAAATGATACTTAACATACTTCATTTGCTCATCCATAGACAGCTTTTTACCACTATGCTATTACAAAATAACAAAAAAAATAATTCTCCATACATTTTCACTCCACCCTAATGCACATATATACAAGCTGAGTAACCCGGGTTCACCCGGTGTATCTGTTTAATTAAATAATTCTAAAATGCTCAAGTTTGATACTTCACCCAGAATAGGAAATCCGTGGATATGGTATAGAACTGTCCAAAACTAATTTTCCT
Source organism: Eutolmus rufibarbis (assembly GCA_963920795.1). Classification (NCBI taxonomy): domain Eukaryota; kingdom Metazoa; phylum Arthropoda; class Insecta; order Diptera; family Asilidae; genus Eutolmus; species Eutolmus rufibarbis. The sequence goes on from OY987205.1 coordinate 18,944,270, forward strand.
GCAACGGTCCCTATCAAAACAATTCATAATCGTTTTTTTACTGGGTTTCAATTGTTAAGTATTAAATGAATAAATAAATAAGGGCAATTCATTTTTTCCTTGTATTTACTATTTCATCGTTGCCTTATGGGAAGACATTAAAACTGCAAACCTTATATTTATTGCCTATTGGTTATAGAAATTATCGTCTACCGTACCATTTCGTTACACATGTAAATGTCCAATATTATATTATTGGGTTTTAAATCAACCATTCCAATATATTTTCTAATGATATTACTTTAAATCGCGGAAAAGTTGGCCGCCATATTGGGCAGTCTGCTTTGCCTATCTTGATTTCTTAATTTTGAAAGCGGGCTCGCAATCAGCATATTTTCAAAACCCTAAATACCTATCTGTATTCATGGCAATCCCTTGAAAGGACCCCTCGATTGGGTTGGAAATTCGGGAAAATTTTCTTCAAGTTATCATGATCAGAAATCATAAGGTCCGCGAGTTTTAAATATCACGATTTTAAGACCTACGGCCGATCGAAGTTTACTGGACGTCAGAATTCATTTCATTATATCGAGTATTATCAAGGGCCGATTTGTGTGTATGTGCGTGCACATGTGTGTATTGAAAAAATTCAAAAGAAACGCACATGACGTGCAAAAGCCTATCTGCAACCTCCACGCGTTACACGTTGGATAATAATGATGCAGAGGATAAAAACGTCCTTGCTATAATATGGATCGATAAATATTTGAAAGTCATTTTTACGGATGTCGGCTGAACCACCCATTCCATTTCGGTGTGCTTCTCGTTGTAGGCTAATGGAAATAAATTGACAGAACTTTTTGACCAGTTCTTATAACTATTTTTAATTCAAGACACAATATCAGGTTGACCTTCCTCTATAATATTTTATGCTTGTTTTAAGGTTTTGCGTAGTCGGGTTTTAGTTTTTAAACTTTTATTTTATGAATTTAACTTTTTATGGAAAACATGCACTTACTTTGGACAACTCTGTCTTGTTCTTGACACATTTAATATTAATTAAGTTATCGAATATAGGAACTACTCACCCCATAATTGAGTATATGAAAGGATTGGGAAGATAGAATTCAAATATGATTCATTGTTTACTATTTCAAATTTTAGGATTGTCGTGGATGCAGCAATGATACAATTCTTTACAAAACGTACATTTTCTCCATTAAGTAAAAGTATTGCCTAAAATAGTCCGTAAATAGCAACAACGAAGACGCAAGAGGAAATCTAAAGAATATCCCAGAATAAGTGGAAGTATTGCTACTTGTATTTAATTCGTTTTGTGGGCGAAATATTTTGGTTTTATTTTGTTGGGGGATTAAACTATTTCCAGAATAGAGGAAATGACTAAAGGCGTTCGAAAAAAAAAAAACAAGACTGAAGCAAAACCCGCAGAACTGCCTCCCTCTACTTTCTTGAGATTTGTTCCCAAGTAAATTCACACAAAACATTAATTCAGCTGGAAAGCTGTTGCAGCACACTGCACACTTCCTCAGCGGATTGTGCGGATTATGCAACAGAACTGGAGCTTCGCGTTAAATTCGAATTCCTCAGATACTCGTTTGAGATGTGATGCCGCCGTCGTCGACCGGCGGCAGTCTGCTTTGCCTAGTACCCGCGCGTTGCGGCAATACATTAACATCCATTCCGGCAAGAAAAACACGATGTTCGCGACGGTAAAGGTTTAGTACGGTACCAACGCGACAAAGCGGTATTAAAACAAAAATGGTCGAAGAGGTCTGGAAGCACATGTTGCAAAATGCTGTTCCGCACAGTCGGCCCCAATCCGCTCTGCATGAACAACGTGACTTACATGTGAGTAATCACGCGAAAAAATACTGAAAATCGTATCATTCACAACATGCGGTGACATATATACATAGTGTAGTCGGCATTAAAAGTAAAAACCGCGAGATTCCCATGAAAGCCGACTGTGGTCACCAAGACAAATCACACCGCAGGCACCATAGTACGAATATCTGTTTTACCTTATGTGGATAAGATGAGCAATGAAATCGATGATAGTGACGGCGACAACGACGACTTCATCAGCCTGGGAAGCGGCGCGCTTTTTTTCATAGTTTCTCTTCATAAAAGCCTTCCAATTTGTTTGTGATATAATAGTGCATGCGGTCAATCAAACTTGGTTGGGTGGAGAATAGATTTCATCCCTCCGTCGCGAACTATCAACATTTGTAGCCACTTGTTGGCATTTGTATTTTTCACACCCCGTTCAGAATGATCAATTTCTTGTAAGAGTTGTTTTTCATACAGAGGGTGGATTTTTTCAAAAATCTATCTCGGCTATTTTAAAGCACATAAAACCCATTTAATTTTAATACTGTTTTTTTTTCCCAGGCCAAGTATAACCCTGCTGGTAAAGGAGGCCAGCTGGCGCGGCAAATTAACAATAATCATTTGCCGTGTTAATTACCGGCCACAAAGATTTTTTACGTAATAATCCCATGAAGAGCACATTATTTTGCCGTATCGTTTTTTAAATTTTTTATAGGTGCCGGTGCCAGCTGGACATACCTACGCCGTGTTATGTTCTCTGAGCAATTTATAATATTCCTCAAGGTACGATACCCAACTATAAAAAGCGATAGACACCTATCGTGAGATAACACGCCATGGCACAAACGGGACTTCCAAGGTGAGAGATTATACAGAATCTTTGGAAGAGTTACTACTTTTTCACAATTCTCGAGAAATGTAAATTTAAATTTTTTAAATGGAAATTTAAGTACCCTGAACTTTAAAGCATACTTTACATATGCTACGGATCTCTTAATTCGAAATTGAAACTATCGAATAGGCAATACAGACTTCCGGAAAGTCAAAATCACCCGGTGTTAAATCGTCTGACGAGGATTAACTGTGAAAGTGTAGCCGCAAATAAAAATTGAATGCCATTAGATAAAATGAAATTTATGAGTAAAAAACTTTTAGAAAATACAGTACAATTTTATAATTAAATCATACTAGCGGGTAATCATGGTTTGTTGTATATCATATTGCATCGTTGCACTGAGTCTAAGAAATGAAAATTTAGGGCGCAAGGCCTATTTGCACTGAAGCGTGAATATTGTATTTGTATGCGTGTGAAGTCCCGGCATTTTCGTTTTTGGCAAACATTTTGTTTGTGCTGTAATGTGCTATGGATGAGATAGTTCTGCTATTGAGAAAACAAATTTTAACTCCACAATTTCGATTTTACAGCCACAACTCCATTTTGAGTGTTAAGTTAGCCGGGTCATTTATTTTCGATTTTTCGAAAATTATTTTTGTGCTGTAATGTGCTCTGTACGTCCTGATTGCGCTATTAGGTCAAAAGATTTTAACTCCATAATTGCGACTTTTACAGTCACAACTCGATTTTTATTTTCGGTTTTTGGAAAAAATAATTGTGCTAAAATGTGCTCTGGGTGTGCTGGTTAAGCTTTATTGAAACAAAAAATGTTATCTTCACAATTGCGATTTTTATTGCCACAACTCCATTTTGGGCGTGAAGTTAACCGCGCCACTTTCGATTTTTGCAAAAATGTTGTTTATGCTTTATGTGCTGGTTGTGCTATTGAGATAAAAACTTTATCTCATCACAATTGCGATTTTTATGCCCGTTCTCCAATGCGCCAACCAACCAACCAAGTACTGAATTCCGTGTAAAATACATGTCCTTGCATGTAGTTGTGCCTGCCGGCTGTGAAAACATCCGCAGGCAAATGTTTAATCTGGAAGAGTTTTTACCACTTTTTGAGCGGAAAAACTGCTCAATTTAGTTTTTAGTGCTTGACTAGAATTACCGCACACATTTTTACAAACTCCTTGTTTTATAATTAGTGGAATAATGTTTTGACAACCTTGTGATAATTCCAAAACAGTAAAAGCTTGAACCAACAATGAGAGAAAAGCTTTAATTTCTGTGCAAACCCAGTACAAAAACCACCATCCATCTGGCGGGAAAAGGTGGCGGAACTACTCAGATCATTTACCTGCCAACAACCCGACTAGAAATTAGTTCAGGTATTCCGGATTATGATCAGATCCGGATCAGATTTTCCTTAATACGGCCATTTGATCAGGAACTGATCAGAATGCAGTACCGTATCCCTTGATCCGGTCATCTGATCAGGAACTGATCAGAATGCAGTATCCTATCCCTTGATCCGGTCATCTGACAAATAAGTTCGTTATTATTTTCATTCAATATAATTCACACATCAAGTTTGTAAGATTCATTTATATACAACTCAAATATTTTATATAAATAATTCCCGAGTCATACTCAAAACTATTTAAAATGTTCAATACAATTAATCATTTAAAATGTTCAATAAACTTAAGATAAAATAGTAATAATTATTAAATTATTTAGCAGCATTTAAAAAGCTCCAATGAGAATGATCCGATTCTCATCACTATATAATTTAATTTTTTGATCAGGATCTGAAAAGAAAACCTGATCCCTAAAAGATCATATAACCTTATCCGTTTCTGAAAATAATTTGTGATCAGGACCGGATCTGTTATGCGGATCCGGCCCGCTTAATATGAGGTGTGACGATTTTGATCAGAACCGGATTGGAAAGCCTGATCCGTACCTGATCATAAATCAGAAAAATCTGATCCGATCCGGATCCAAATATGAAAAATTTTCCAGTCGGGAAGAGCTTGAGAAGTTGAGAGCAGATTGAAGTACTCGGGAGTATTTTACTCAGCACAATGGAACGCAGCTAATATCGATGCAAAAGCAATTTATCATCTTTTACACAAATGATTATTTTACAACATCGTTCTTCGTGCCGACAAACAGGTAGGAAGGACGCTAATCGCTTCGATGCGACATGAAATTAACCCACATCACAGGAGGTCAGACCCAGGTAAGTTTTAGATATCAAACGTCTGAAATGACTCTTAGTAAGCGCGGTGTAATGCGCTGTCTGAGTTAAGTGATAGGAACCAGAAAACATGGTTAAGTTTTAGATTTTATCCATCCCCGACCTGCTCATCGTTAAGCGGCGATTAAAGCCACAAAGAGCAAGAAGCAAAAAACAATTGTCAAACAGACTAAAGAGACCACACTCATCTTCTTACGCGGCCAGGTCGGAAATAATGAATCCGTGGCGATTGAATTTCACAAACAGCAGCTCCAGCACTTTTGTTCGCCAATATGGGCAATGCGGGGACTAACGGGTAGACAGGAGGCGATAAGTGAAGTGACGGACAAACAACGGATTAAAGGTTGGAACTATAGTCCAGTAAGCGAACCTTGAAGGTAAACATCTTCCTTCAAGGATTCAAATTCGTGCCGGCCCCCTCTGCTGCAATGGCCTTCAATTGGTATTACGACTGCTGAAGAGAATTCTAAGAAACCCAGATATTGATAGCAAATAACTTTAATTCCAAACAGGAAATAGCTGGAAAAATTCATTTCCTGGACCGCAATAGGAGTAGGAGCTAAGCAAGGAGCAGAACATAAAGGCTTCCTACTCACATACATAGTGGCGAAGAGTCTGTCTGAAAATGCACGAACTTTCTACGAATATTCGAAGTAGTCCAGGTAAAATACATACATACATATGTACATATATTCAGTTCTTTTAAAGAGAAATTCTTCAGACAAAAACCACGGATAACTTTCAATAACAGAATTTTATAGAATTTATTTTACAGGTAGAAGGTTTAATGGTTTAACAGCAGGAGGGAAACAAATCACACAGGAGGGGTCTCACTCGATATATGTACATATGTATGTACAAATCCAATCCCTTTTTACGAAAAATTAAGGTATTGAATTTTGGGATGAAATTTGGGTTTTAACCTGTTAACTGATTAGTTTCTCTTAGAAAGTTCGATTTAATGTGCTGAATTAATTTCAAGCAAAGACGCGTATTTACGACATAAACAAAGTAAGTTACTATTAATGCCTACTTTATAATATCACCATTACAGGGAAATTTTTATTTTTTGCGTAAGGAAGTAGTCTGGTATCTCGCACCGTTTTTCACACTTGTTTTCAGGAACGTTTTTTTTTTTGGGAAAATAAAAATGAATCGTTTTGATTTTTTAATGTTATTATTTACATCTAAAGGATATAAAAACAAATTATTTTTAGTCAATTTAACATTTTCTTATTATTATAATTAATGGATGTAGGCGCTTAAAAAAAGAAGTGCGTGGGTGGCCCCGACGATTTTGCTCTTGAGGACATATGAAGTAAAAAATTGAAGTTGATTATTAATCTATAGATATGTCATTCTCGTCGGAACTAAAATAAATTTTGTTCACTCCTAACTTTCCATTTTACAACCCCTTTTGTGCTTCAAAACCATGAATTTTTTTTTCCAAGGCCGCCATTTAGTTATTTTTCAATAAAATTTAACAATTCTAGTTCCGACGAGAATGACATATCTATAAATTAATAATCAATTTCAATTTTTTATTTTAGATGTCGTCAAGAGCCATAATCGTCGAGGCCACTCACGCACTTTTTTTTCTAAACGCCTTCTTCCATTATTATAACAATAATAAGAAAATGTTAAATTGACTAAAAATAATTTTTTTTTATATCCTTTAGATGTGAATAATAACATATTAAAAAATCAAAACGATTCATTTTTATTTTCCCAAAAAAAAAACGTTCCTGAAAAAAAGTGTGAAAAACGGTGCGAGATACCAGACTACTACCTTAACTTTAAATTTCATAGCAAATGCAATTTTTTTTTTCAGCATGACGTACATACAATTGCAGTCACTAAAAGGTAAATAAATTGAATTCCGTCAAATAAAAAGGCAGCATATTTAAACAAAATTATTTATTCAGAATTCCGTTATTTAGGCAAATACTATAAAGTCATAAGATTATAAAGAAAGACTGAACTACATAATATTACATTACATAAAATAAAATTGATTCAATTGAGCAGAAACATCAAAAATTAATCAGTCAAGAAAAAGTAAACAAAACTTAACATCCACAGTGTCCTCCATTGTTTTGCGACATTTTAGCCACACGTGATGGTACAGAAAGAACATACTTCCTACAGTCTTCCGCTGGGAATTTATACCAAATATCTTCAATTGCAGTCTTCAAATCTTCCATATTTTTAGGAGCCCTCTCGGATACCTTCCTTTTGAGCCAAGCCCATATGTTTTCAATTTGCGAAAGGTCTGGACTTTGTGGTGGCCATTTAAAAACATTAATATTGGTCTCTTCTAAATAATCCTTAACAATTTTCGCCGTGTGAATAGGCACATTATCTTGCTGCAGTACAAAGTCTTGTCCAATAAGATTTTTGCCTTGAGGTATGATTATGTTTTTTAAGAGTTGTGAGTATACTTTTGCATCTACCCTACCCTCCAGAAAAACAATTTTGCCAACACCGTATGCAGAACAACAACCCCACACCATTACTCCTCTGTCCAAGGACTTTAATGTTGGTCTTGAGCACTTATAAGAAAAGGCTTCATTAGCTTTTCTCCAAACATACATACGGCCGTGACTATATTTTAGTCTAATTTAAGACTCGTCAGTCCATAAGATGTTGTACCAAAAATTTCCTGGTTTTAAGATGTGATTCATGTAAAATTGCAACCTTTTCTTCCTATTAGCTTTACTAACAAGAGGTAGTTTCCGAGCAACTCTTCCATGTCTTCCGAATTCACGCAGTCGTCGACGAATACTTTCCACAGATGGGGCTTCCTTACCCTCTTCTATTAGTTTTGCTCAAATTTTTGGTGCTGACATAAATGGCTCTGCTTCAATCAACCTCTCTATTCGCTTATCCACCCTTTCCGTTGTAGTTCTTGCTCTTTTTGACCCTTGAAAACGTGCAACGCGTCCACTATCCTGAAAATTTTTCACGATTTTGTACATTGCAGCCGGCGTTTTTCCAAAAACAGTAGCAATTTCTCTATATGCTTTCCCTTCCTCTCGGAATTTAATTACCAAACGGCGTTCTTCCGTAGTCTATTGCTTCTTATTACTCATACTGCAAATTTTAATGTTTTAGTAAACGGGGACTAAGCTAGTACTACAAAAATAATTATTTTACCTGAAATTCACAGTACCGAATATGTACAAACTATATTAAATTGCAAGTACTTAGGTCTCACTTCAACTCAGAAATAATAAATTATTTGTAAATGTTCAAAATTGTTACTCCATAAACAAGAAAGCCACCGTACCAATAAGGGAACTCATAAACTGTAAATACTTCAGATACCACGCATTTCACTACGAACACGTGCTTATAATTGTAAATGTTCAATTTCGATTTACACTAGGAACTTATGAAACATTTAGTTGTTCCACAATTTTTTTGAAAAACTATGTGGAACTTTGCGTGATGGTTTTGTTTACTTTTTAGTGACTGCAACTGTACGTATACGACATTAAATAAAAAATGAACTTTTGTAATTGACGCATATATACGACATAATCAGTTAACAGGTTAATGTTTCAAATAGTAACACCTTCCGATACGATGCAGTAGTTATCGCTTGAAATTGTATAAAAATGTTGCAATCTTACTATAAATGTCTAGAAAAATCCTTGAAATAAACAAATTATTGACGACAACAAGCACGATTTATCATGTGAATTAGAAAATTTTCTATTATTATAATATATTTATTTTCGGAATTATTGAAGTTATTTATGTACAAAAAAAAAAGATGAAAACATCACTAATTCGAAATTTTGTGCAATGTTGACCAATGACACCGGTATATAAACCAAATTTTGTTTCTTGCGTCTCGGTTTATTTCATAATTTTATTATATGTCATGTATCAAAATAATGAAAAAATTCCCACAACCTCCTTAAAGTTTGCTTTTGTAATGTTGGTAGTAATAATAAAGATTTTGAAGATCGTATTTTGACCATTTTTGAATCATCATTAAAAAATAAAAAATCATCAGAGAACTTTTTAATGAAAATCTAAGAAAATCAAATACCATTTATCTCAATAGACCTTTTTGAACATCTTGTCGAACAAATTTTTGATGAGTGTGCGCTTGCTATGCTCTTTATTCGTCACTTATTATATGAAGTAATTGGTTATGGAAAAAAGTCAAATTCATGAATCACTTCGAAATGTTTTAAGGCCTTTTGTATTTTTATATAATAGCTTAATATTTCAGCTATCATTTGAACAACACTATAAGCTCCTGGCTCAATCCGTTATTTTGTAATGACTTTTCATAAATGGTTAAAATATGGTCCTAAAGAGATGATTTGCAAATTCATTCATTTATTATTTCTTTCTTTGAAAATATTGTAACGATTTTTATGAATGCACCTCCATTCAAGATCCAAGCACATTACATTTTCAATTGCGTTTTTAGTAAATCGACCAAAAGCAAAAGCTTGTCGTTAAATTAATAATTTCGTGCCGAAATCGTGATATAAAGTTAAAATGGAACCCGGATGGTGGTAGCCCATTCAGGCACTCAGGCATCTAAATTAACTAATTTTGATAATAAACGGTGATCGCAACAATTCAAAGAATTGATTCTGTGTTGGAACACTTAGTTACGATCTACTGCTTACCATCTGTACTGGGAGTTCCCAATAGGTCTAACCCCAACAAACAAGAAATTTTAATAATGGGATCTGACGCTTCTTAAGTCTGTCTGTCGTTTTACTCCCATAATCCTCTCTCCAGTCCAAACATATTAATATTTATTCTAACTTTGGGTTTTCTCAAGAAAATCAACAAATTATATACTTCCGAACTTTCCGCGTCTTCAACTGAAATTGAATGGCGGTCCTAGCTAGGCTAAAATTTTAACGCATCCTGTGGGACCCATGAGTGAGGGCAATGCTAATGATATGGTCATTTATGAAGTGTTCCGAGTGCTCCAGCCATAAAATTCGTTATACAAGACTCATGGCTAACCGAAGATAGCGTGCGAGCAATGGCTTAGTGATGTAACCTGCATACACGGCTACATAAAGGTGACCGCGGTACTAAAGGCACCATTTTACCAAATTCACATGCGTTCAGCACAAACTTGAGAAACCACAGCGCCCTGCTCAGTTTAAGCGGTGCCGCAACGCAATACTCAAGGATTTCCATAAAGAAAGCGCTGCACCGAATTAATCAAATCAAGCAGTGATGGATTTCAAGAATTAATCAATTTTCCCCATAATCCCGGCCATTTGTTTTCCACTTTGTTTCCCGTCGCTTAATTTTTTCCGCAGTGCTGCCGAAGGGCTATCAATGCAACCATTCCATTCCATTCAACCACAATGCAATTTTGATATTTGAAATGCAAATGATTCCTTAGCGGTCCGTCGAAAAGTGATTTAGTGTCATCAGAGCGGCTTATGCACTGAACACAGTGAACAGACCCATGGGCATGAATCAGACTAGGATAATTGCTAGAGATAGAGACTGGGGAATGCTATGAAACGGTCGATGAACTAATTGTTACCCAGACTTTTGGATTTTCGCAATTAGGGTTAATGCATAGCAAACGGTTCGTATGTTGCGCAGCAACAATTGACCTTGAAGACATCTGACCTCGAACTAAACCCATCGCATTTTCCACTATTTTTCTGTCAGTCTAGAGATAGTCGAATTAAAAAACTCGGCGGCTGTTTCATGCATTTACAAAAGGCATAAAACAAACTGCCGATTTACTCGAATAGTTACACTTTGAATGTTAGAAGCTTTAGCGTATCGTAAATACAATTTAGCCATGGTCCAACTAGAAACGGGCTCTGAAGTTACCAAAAATTCAAATAATAGTACATTGTGCACCTAGGGAGGGAATTCAATTCATTCCTCTTCAAAATCGATGAAAATTCCACTATCTGATGAATCTGAAGAATTTTAATAATTTTTGTGGTTGCTATAAAATTAATAAATAAAAATCGCGAATGTCTAATTAGTAGGAATAAATATTCACGGATTTTTCTTACTCCTCCTGTGAAACTAAAAATCAACCAAGGCTTAATCAAAATTTTATATTTCCCAATGTTTGTTGCAAATTCGAGAATTTCATTCATAGCTCATTTTGGCCAACGAGCAGCAAAACCAACAAAAGCAGCAAACTTTGTCCATGTCGATGTTCCGAAATCAGCGAATTTTTGCCTGAGCTTTCAGCTGTGAGACGTTTTCGTATATTAAAGGTCCTTGGCTACAACCTCTGATTACACAGGACTAGGAATCCGTAGAGTACATGATCCACTTTCTTTCTCCTGGAGACAGTAACGACAGATACCACCTACCGAAAGGCCTAAAATTTTAAGATGGGCAGTGGAAGGCCTAATTTAAATGTGCATGCCGCCAAAATACAACGAACCGAAGCTTATGCATATTCGACAGCTGTCAAATATTCAGTGAACTACATTTTTATCGCAGAGGCACGGAAATATATGTACACCACTAATAACGGGTGTATTTCTTTAGTCATTCAGAATATTCGTAATATAGAAAATTCCACTATCGCGTAATTCTGACAGTCGGCCTGAAATCAGTGACCTCGAGAACTCACAAGTACCAAGTTTGGTGGAAATCGCATAAACTTAAAAATTTGACAGTCCGTCATCCCCTCCTCTCCTCTCCCCTAGACTTTCCAATTACAAAGTATTGCATATAGCACTCAGGAGCTCATGCGCAATACCCGCATAAAATTTCATCTTAATCGGCGCAGTAGATCCCGAGATTACCTCTTACATATAAACAAACTTTCTCTCTTTATATATTAAGTATAGATTAATAACCAACTGACCGGTACCCGGCGGTGCCCGGGTACAACTATACCTATTATAAAGCAACAATTTAATCAAAATACCCCCTAACAATATAAAAAGCATAATAAGAACATAACAAACCGTTAGAGTAAAATAGTGCTCGAAAAGTCAAATAAAGCGAAGGTCTTATCATTAATGCTTCAAATCAACGCCAAAATGTAAGCCCAGTATCTCTAGTTTAAACATAATATTACTGGTCATGTATAACAAATGTGATTTAAAGCAATAGCATTGAATTAATACGATAATTACCTTTTATGTCGCACTGCTCAGCTTCTTTCAGGAAATATACATCATTGCTCAACATTCCCCCCTCCCTTTCCTGCCCCCACTTCCCAATTACAGCACATAGTTTATGTCACTCTGTAGGTCATGCGTAATACGCCCATAAATTTGAACATCAATCGGATAACTACAGTGAGTCACAAAAGTAAGCATACATCCTTTGTTTCAGTATAGTAAATACTTGAAAAAAAAACTAATGTTTATGGAAATATTGCCACGATTGTGCATCTGAACAACTGTTTGTAGACCTAAGAAAATGTTAGTTCTTTCTTTTAATTATTGGTTATTGATTACATACTTAGAGGTTCAGACATACTAATTATCTTAAAAATTTTAATTTTTTTAATTCTAAAAAGATTCCCCACTTTAATTTCTAAAAAAGTTTAACTTGTAAACTAAAACCATTTTCTTGTTATAACTACATGTTTAAAACAATGATTCCAAAGGAATCTGTTTTTATTGCTTGTGATTATTTTCATTGAAACCCTATGAATTTAATCGATTGTCAGTGTCAAGCAATTTGTTAGTAACAATTTTTTATATCGTGTTGAGCGTGTTAGTGTTGAAACAAAAGAAACATTACGAAATTTAACCCTTATTACTTTCAAGTTCTCTCAAGCATTGATCGTGTGATCAATAAAACATTAACCATTTGTTCTGTTTACGTTTTGTACGTCTGAATTTGCTTACCACTTTCTGATCTCCTTATAAAGACAATTTAGAAAGACAGTGTAATCCCAAGATTTTTAAAAGCAAATTGAAATTGGAAAAATCCAAATCAATCAATCATCACTCGCTGAACTTACTAAACTACCATAACACGACAGAAAGTGGATACGGAAAGGAGTTTCTTGAATTCATTTTCAAAACTTACATTTTAGTGGTAACTACATATTTTCTCCCGGTAAGACGGTGAGCCCTGCGACACGTAAAAATCTTACGAAAAATGAGGAATTTTGGGCCTGTTCGGAAGGGCTTTGCTCAAGTACTCGTAGCGGGTTGCTTTGGAGTGGGTTTTGCTAATATTTTATTTAAATATACCTAGAATGATTAATTGATTTGCTACAATTCTTACTGGCATTTTGGAAAATACATTTCACTCAGGAAATAATGATACATACATTTGTTTTGTATGATTATTGAAATCGAATTGAGAGAATTGACAAACAATCACCCTGAATGCGTAGAAACAATAAAGTTCATGCCCACGTGCAGTATTTGACTGCGGGTGTTTCTTCATTGTTCAAGAGCCATATCCGTGTCCTCACCATTCCATAGGGAAATATTATATATATGTATTTATGTTTGAACCGTCTGGAAATACTTCAAAGGATTCATCCCAATTTGTGCGAAGGTGCGAGGAAAATGGAAGATTGGAGTGCTTAATATTGTCAAGAACCTTTTTTTCCTTTTTCTGCCTTTCCCACGTTTTCTTTATTACTTCTACCTCCAAGTCCTTGAAAATCTTTGGGATCTAGCCCCCACGTTTTCCACCGAGCTTCCACTTTAACATAGAGACCGCTTTTAAAACTTTTACATAATTTTTTCTTGATCGCTTTTGCAAGAAAATCTTTCAAAGGACCAACTGTGCCGAAAATGTTTAGGCGAAGTTTTCTTTCTTTTGCTTATACATGCTGCGTATTCATTCATCTATACTCGTACAGAACTTTTATCGTACATCGAAATTTAAAGATGTTCGTAGAAAAAACAAAACCAGGGTTTCTACCACTAACATAAAACTACCGACGCTATTTATTTTGTCCACCGACCCCGAAAACCCCCAAGTAACAATTTTGGTGAAAATCGCATGCACTTCAAAATTTGACAGTCCGCGATTTTGTATTCGTAAGTTGGTGGAAATCGCTTTAAAATTAGAATTTTGTGAGAAAAAAAGAATAAATTGCTGAATAATGGTTATTCGGTAACCAAAAAAATAAAACTCCCGGAATTACTCTTATTACTGAGAAGAATTGAAAAACTTGACCCAAAAACTTATCCGGTAATCAATAAAAAATAAATTGCTGAATAATGGTTATTCGGTAACCAAAAAAATAAAATCCAGAAATAACTCTCATTACTGAGAAATATTATAAAAGTTGATCGATAACTCTTACCCGGTAACCAATAAAAATAAATTTCTGAATAATGGTTATTCGGAACCAAAAAAATAAAACTCGAGAAATAACTCTCACTATTGAGAAAAATTATAAAATTTGATCGATAACTCTTTTCTCATAACCAAAATAAAAAAATTGTAAAATAATGGTTAAACGATAACCAATAAGATTTACAAATAAATATAACTGTTATTGTCTGATTTTTATCTTAAAACTTATAACCGTTACGGTCCCTGAATATTATTATTTCCCAGTAAATCTGTCATATTCACCCACTTTTATGAACAATTCGTAAATTTGTGAACGCTAAAATTCTCGAACACTGTTATTTCACACTTCTGTCACGAGGCACCTCTGTCACAAATTTATCACTCAGATTGTCGGTAGAAAAGTAGAACGCCCCATTAACAAAAAATTAGTACGCATTTACGAGTTTAAGAGATGTCACTGATCCAAGATTGCTTTAGTTTTTAATTAACTTCTGATAATTAATATGCAAATGAATTATAAAAACAATAATATGAGTCCAACCACTAAAATTAATAGTTATCACACCTTTTTGCACATTTTTATTATTATTAATATCATTTAAATTTTCAAATGAATATATATGATTATTTTTCTTTCCTTTTCTTTTATCTTCATGTATTTTTTTTTGTGTGCCAAGAATTCAACATTGATAGCAAAAGTAGGAGATTCTTTGAAATTGAATCTGTTATTTTTATCTAAACCTCTAGTTTTCTTCGAATATGTTCCAATAGGTAGTTCAAAAGGTATACTTTCCAAAACAACAACTTAATCAGATCTTAGTCTTTGTTGGTAAACATTGAATATTCGAGTACTTATCAATATTTATAAGAATAATCCAGTCCTTCAAGAAGGAATAGTCGAATATCAAAAATAATGATAGGCTATTTACTGTAAAAACAAAATTACTTCTATATATATAAAAATTAATGTTTGTTTGTATGTCCTTTATAGAATCGTAAACGGCTGGACCGATTTGGCTGAAAATTGGTGGGGAGGTAGCTTAGAACCAGGAGACGAAGATAGGACACTTTTTATCCCGTTCCCGTGGATAGGACACTTTTTATCCCGTTCCCGTGGAACGTGACATAAAACGTAGTATAAAAAAAGCAACTGACAGCAAAACGAAAAATTTATCAGTCTAGCCGTTGAAAATTTGACAATTTCAAATTTTGAAGTTGACCGGGAATTTACGAATTCAAGATGGTGGATTGTCAAACTTTGAAGTTTATGCGATTTCCACCAAAATTCGTACTTGGGGGTTTTCGGGGTCGCTGATTTCAACCCGACTGTCAGCATTTACAAATTCAGGATGGCGGACTGTCAAATTTTTAAGTTTATGCGATTTCCACCAAAATTGGTACTTTTGCGTTTTCGGGGTCGCTGATTTCAACCCGACTGTCAGAATTTACGAATTCAAGATGGCGGACTGTCATAATTTTTCGAAATGAACAAAATCAACAAAATGACTCAAAATGAATTGAATATTTGTGTAATGTCTTTCCTTCAAATGTATTTTAGTTGGTGGCGTAGCAATGCGCGCAGGGTACAGCTAGTACTTTATAAAAATTGTTTGTAAAAAAGAAACTTCTGAAGAAAAGGAAAATCTTCAGTCACTTAAAATTAGAACACCGAAAACAGAAATATATAGTTATTATCGTCAGTTTTATTATGTACATATACATATAAATATAATATAATACATAAATATTTTTTAAATAATTCTTTCATAGCATTTAAATATTCAAAAATTAATTTGAAATAGTATTTGTTATTTCGAATCCATTTAGAACTGTTGATGAATGCACGACCACTTACTGAACGCATCCGAGAAGGTAGGAGGAGGGCAACTAGAAAATGTAAAATATCAGTTTGACAGATCTGTCATATTCAAAGGGGATACTGGTAAGTAAACTAAATAAATAATACAACTTTTATATATTTTCAGATGGAAATGGACAGAATAGAGGAAACTGGGCAACTGAATTTAATAGTGATTGAAGTGTTATTCATAAATGGAGTGATAACTCACAAGTGAAATTATGTAGGAATTTTCGTCACGATATTTTGTTGGAAAAAATTTGTAAAGTTAAATATGCCGGAAAGTATAGCTTTCCGACAAAAAATGTTTACATATTGGCTCTTTGGGCTCCAAAAGAAAATTCCTACAAAGTTTCATAAGAATCCGGAGACTTCAGGAATTCTTAACTTGTTCCCCTACTTTTCTCCTTTCATGAAATATTACAGATATATGTAGTTGCCTCCGAAACAAATTCTAATTCAATTTAAATTAAAAAAATCTAAAAAAAATTACAAACTCAGTTTCATTTTAGTGTGCGAAACTAAAGCAACATTTTAGTTGCCTCCTTAGTACTTTGTTGACTTTATTTTGAATAACCTCAGCATACCAGCATAGACGCTATTAAGGTACATATGTAGTAGTCTGGTATCTCGCACCGTTTTTCACACTTTTTTCAGGAACGTTTTTTTTTGGGAAAATAAAAATGAATCGTTTTGATTTTTTAATATGTTATTATTTACATCTAAAGGATATAAAAAACAATTAATTTGAATCAATTAAGCATTTTCTTATTATTATTATAATTAATGGAAGTTGGCGCTTAAAAAAAAAGTGCGTGGGTGGCCCGGGTGATTTTGGCTCTTGAGGACATCAGAAATAAAAAATTGAAGTTGATTATTAATCTATAGATATGGCATTCTCGCCGGAACTAAAATTGTTAAATTTTATTGAAAAATAAAATGGCGGACTTGGAAAAAAAAAGTCATGTTTTTGAAGCACAAAAGGGGTTGTAAAATGGAAAGTTAGGGGTGAAAAAAATGTATTCTAGTTCTGGCGAGAACTACAGGTGTGTAGAATAACCAGTTAAAATTTCAGACCAATCGGTTGTATAGAAAAAAAGTTATCAAAAAACGCGTGTAAAGTTTCAAGAATCGATTTTACCACACCGTGAAACCACGAGGCGCTCTCGAAAATTCATTATAACCCCGTTCGTATTTCGAATTTCGGTCTAAAATTTATACAGTATATTCTCAATATATTGTACTTTCGAATTAATTAAAAAAAAAAAATCGAATTTTCAAACTCAAAACACCAGACTACTACCTTAAACTCATTATAGTAGATTGAGGTATGTTTTCGCATTCCTTTTCCAGTGTTTCTATTAGTTTTGTTTTATTTAGGAAACGCTATGGTGAGACGCCCCGCTTAAGGATCCCGAAGAAAAAGAAAACGCAGAGAGCTCCGGACCACTAACAAATGTACGGCGGGAAGAATTGGCCGAATCGAACCGAAGAAACCAAAAATTACTACATTTTCGCCAGAAATTCATTAATATTTTTGGCGTATATGGAGTAAAAGCCCCTGTAGTTTTAATTTGTTAAAACTTTTAGGGCCTTAGAAAAAACCATATTTAATTCAATTTACCCTAGAGATTACATTCAGCCTCCATATAACAAATGTAGATTTCTCGAACTGTCAGACCACTTACGCACACATGCAAGAGGCCAGTAACGAGTAGTCCATTTCTATATGTCAGTGGTTGGCATGCATATGCATGAAGGTTACACAAAGGCAAAAACAATTGTTTCTATATCTACCTCTGTTGCACCTAAATATCAAGCTGATTGTCTGGGGCATTTTTGTGAAAAAACAAAAACTTGAGCGTCACATAAGTAGAAACCACAATTTGGTGGCAATTTGGTTATTTGTTATTTAGTACTGCTTAAACATAATTGTGCAGCATTTTCGAACATTTTAAATGGCATAATGTGCCTTAAAAGGCTTGCGCCTGGAGTAAAAATGGTCTCATTCTTCAGACGTGAGTTATCAGTCTACTTCATATATGTCAGTGTTTCCACTATAAAAGCATAGATAAAAATCATTGGCTTAAATTAGATTAGATTAGATTTAATTTGGGGCGAGAGCAAGTGTGGCCTCGCGATCACCGCGACCAAGTAGGTCTTTCGTGATTCCCCGATTTCTAATTATATTCCTAGGTTCAAGCCTTTAATCAGGCCGATTATATCCTTGGGTTTGGAGTCCCAGACCTGCTTTGGGTGCGGGAATACGATGCCTAGATGGGTTAATCTGCGCCTGGCTAGTGCAAGACATTGGCATAATCAAATGCTGAGACGTTTCCGGTACCTCAGAACAGAATAGGCAAATGAGTGAAGTTGCTTTGCCAATTTTATTAAGGTGGAACCTTAAGGAGAAGTGTCCGGTAAAGAGTCCTGTGATTGTGCGGAGCTCTGTTCTATTTAATGTGAGAAAGCTGCCAGGCTTGTCATGCATAGTATTATATATACATATGTATAAATGTTTTCGCCTGTTTCTGGCTTTCTAAGGCATTCCAGAGACGCTTCACCTCTTTACTTTCGCATCTCGTGAGAATCCCTTGGAAGTGACTCTTTGAAGTGCCACAGAAGGGTTCTGGTCCTATGAAAGGCGATTCCGCTCCCTGTTTTGCTAGACCATCTGCTATCCTACCTACATGGCCTTCGTGTCCCAGAATCCACATGAGGATGACTTTTGTTATTCCTCGCCAGGATTTTTGTATATTGGAGACAATCCCATACATCATTGGCGTAAGAAGTACAACTTTTTCAAAATCTAATCCGTCCCTGTGACGGTCGGGAAAATTCTTTGCAATTCAATAAAATAATCTATAGTTAGTAGTTCAATTCTTCAATTTAAAAACAAGTAAAAATGATGAGTCTTAAACTCTACCTTAGAAGAATACAGAAAAATCGGACTTATGATTTTGTTGACTTGTACCACTTTGAAAGTAAACAGCTCATATGTACATACAGTGATGTGCAAAACAATAGCAACCATTCCAGTGCAAAAACTTAATGTAACTTGTTATTTCCTTCATTTTATTTAGTGGAAAATAAAAAGCTATATCATATTTTTCTCCTTTCATGAAACGATTAGAATACGCAGCACGCCATAAAATGGCTTATACCGCGCATGCAGGTCGAAGCATTTAGCACCGAAAGGGTTAAACTTTATTTAAATATTAATAATTGAGTATATCTGTACGTAGTGGGAATAGTCGACCTTTATTCAAACGCAAATTTGTAATTAACTTTCAAAAAAACGTACTTTGGGGAAATTTTTTCAAAGCACTCGTAGATTTAAGAGCTTCCAACCAAAAAAATTATAAAAAGAAAAATGTCAAAAAGTAGATTAGTCGTGTTTTCAAAAGTTCGTCTTAGTTACTATCAATTTCACAGCCCACCACAGTTAATAGGATATTTTAAAATTGGGGCATCCAATTTCATTTGCACAAAGTGCTTAGATGGTTCTGGCAAGCCTTGCTTTTAAAAGGAGGCAGAACTGCATTTCTGGATGCACTTCTTCGGTTTGGCAACGCCTCTAGGAACAACCAGACAAAGCCGATTGAGCACAAAAGTGCGGTAATCGCGGCGATTTGTAAATTCCAAGGTGATTTTGATAGGGGGAGGGCACAAACAAAAAAGGGAACAGGATAACGAGCTTGGCCACCACACCCCCTGAGGGCGCTAGAGACTGGAGGAACTCGACGAGCCCATACATGTTAAACATGAGCAACTGGAGGCTTGTTTGCTGCTGTGATAATTGAAATCTCCAGATAATCCATCGATGTGTCACGTCTAATAGGACAGGGCAGAGCAAATATAAAGTCCTGAACTTACCACAAGCAGCATTTGTGCGATTACTGTCAAAGTGGTAGGCCAACCCGTCTTCTGCCAGAGAAGTATCCTCACCTTCAAATCACCGGAACGATACTTGAATCGCGAACTTTTCACAAATCTCAATGCACTGCACCACTGGAAACTGCACGAAAACTGCTTGCCTCAGAGCTCCTTCGGTCAGGTCCAGGGTCAAACAGGGGCACACGAAACCGCTGACAAACGGAAAAGGGCGGTCTCAACGCAACCCTTCTGTTGAACTTGTCAAAACCGAGAGCTCCGATTGCGACAGGGGAAAACGCCCGGACCTAGTACTTCTGAAACACACTTATTTGAATTGCCAAGTTTGGGGATCAGTTCGATCAACACGAATTACCCAAGAGTTCAGTTTTTCACAGGAAAAATCGACACCGAAACAGGAGGAGCGCTTGATCTCTGGAGCACTGCACAACCTCGTCAACTTTACACAGCTCAATGGCAGCAGCAAAACACAGTCCACATCCACAAGGCGCTGCTAGTTCGTGTGGCCAGCTCCAAGCGTTTTCGCTGGCCTTAGGACCGTCGAGGTAAGTGCTGTGTAGTCTTTTTGCTCCGACCCCGACGTAGTCGCGCAGGGACTCTCCAGGAAAAAAAGCGTGCGACTCCTGGCTGCCGCCGGTGGAGTTTTCTTAAATAACAAAATCACGGCTTGCGCTCGAACATATACTTCCCCAGGTTTTGCTGCACACAATTTGTCATCCGACGGGAGACACCCGGGATGCGCATGAACCGGAAAGTTGCACGCAGCGAATAAAAAAAAAATTACACAAGGGAGCCGCGAAATACCGCGCCGACCTGTTACACACGGAATCCGGACTAGTACGTATATATTAGGAATCTCTTGGAGCTGTACTCGACGAAGGTGATTAAGCGCGCTAATTGCAGAAATTGTGCGAATTTAATTGGATTTCGAGGACTATTCGGGAACTTCGATCTCGCTCTGAACTCCAGCTGACTCACGGGCACTCTTCTCAGAAATGAACTTTAGGTACAGTTTTGACATTTACCACAACTGGAGAAAACCGGGAAATGTCTCCAAAAATTGCATTCATGTTTTTTGAAATGCTCTGTTATTTTTCCTTTATGGGCGTGCGAAATAATTTGATATTCAGATCTTCAATTCTTCTTTCGGATATTCTTAGTTGAACGCGGCACAAATATCTAATTTTACAAAATTTAAAATGTGCGGCATCTCTTGTTATCTAGAAGAACTAATAGTCATATATTGATAACAGAACAATTGAAACGAATGAAAATGGAGATCTAAGGCAGGCCGCACACTGACTATTCAAATGCGGTACACTTGCAATGCATTTTTGTGCTTCATTCATAAAGCATTTGAATGATGCATCTGAAATCGCACATTGAAACATTGGAACTCCATATGTACTTCATCTACGCATGCTAGTTGCTGCGTGTGAATCTGGATGGATCTTATATATGTTTTAATAAAAAAAGGAAGGCGTTCGGGGTCGCCCGACAGAAGTGAAGCTTCTACGCATTTTTCGATGGAAGTATACAAGGTGTTTCTTATAGCGTATGCCAAAATGAGTGGGATGAAAGATCTGAAAAATTGTTGGGCAGAATGCACCACAGACATACATAGAAATAGACTGCTCGATCTCTTGTCTCACGTGGCCGCCAATTTGACAACCGAGTGCCTCAGCGGGACGAGATGAGATATATAAGAATTTATATAGCGCTATCTATTTTTATCACATTACAAGGATAGGCCGATTCCGCGGATTTTTTGAGTGCGGAATTGCTGAATGCTGACAAAAATATTTGAATTTAAATATTTGTTGAACAAAAGTTTTAAAAATATGTACTTTAAATTGAATTAATGGAAATAAAAATCATTATTAATGCCACAAATAAATAAATAAATTTTTTTCCCTGCCAGATTACCAATATTTTCAAAGATTTGTGATTGATAAATTTTAAGTTATAAAACCGATGTACCATATATTTGTTAATAAACATAAACAATTGAACATATACTGTGTTTTAATTAAAGAATTTGGAAATAAAAGCTATTTATAGCAAACGTTTAAATTTAGGATGTGACAGCGCCTATTTTATGTAATTGGTCCGCCTTTAAAGGATTGCAGGAATTGTTTATACACTTGACTGAAAGCGAAGAGCAAAATCTGAATCTTCCTCTGCTTCAGTGGCACAATATTTTGCGATCGTGCCTGCAAAGCTTTGACAGTTTCTCCAAATGTGTTAAGTTCCTCTCTCAAGTCCTGCATGCCTCGGAGCAGAGCTTCGCCCTGATCCAAGCCGAAGTCGGACTGAGAATATTTCGTGTTGAGAATCTCATCACGTTTGGCAAGCCATTGTTCGGCGTCTTTAATTTCAGCAAAGTACTGATGGTACTCTGTTGCATGCTTAAGATGAACCTCCAGACAGAGGGTGAGTTGTAGCAGCCATGACCACTGGGATTGCAGGACCTGCAAGTGAGCTTCGATGCACTTTGATGCTGGGTGCTGCTGGACTAGAAGGGCTTCTCCACGATCCAAGATTCTGGCGAAATGGAGTTCACGCTTTTCAAGCTCCGATATAAGATTCTCATAGTAACGATGAATTTTAAGAATCCCAACGAATATCACTCAGATAAAATAAACTAATACCCATGTTCTGCATTCCGAGTGAAATAAAATCGAAAAAACCTCACAACACTCCTTTTGAATTGAATTTCCTTAATAAAATTCTTAAGCTGTAACAAATTCATTTCAGTTACCTCTGATTTCAATTAGTTTTTTACAAAAACTACAAAATATTTCGATTGGATTTTTCTATCGAATTATTTTAGCTCTTCTCGATTTAATTTCACTCGGAATGGGGACTTGGGCGAAAATCAGCTCTGGAATTAATTCCAGTAGTTTCTCTGAAATGCCTGCAATAAAACAAACTAGTTGGCCCGTGCCAACTGTCGCACACGGCGCTGAGTGAGCTGTTTGCCCCGCCGTGTTTCCCAGCCGTGCACCGCGCTGAGCCAGCTGTTTACCCCGCCGCGCTTTCCAGCCGTACGCAGCGCTGCTGTAGACGGTGACGAACAATTCCAAATGGCGGTGACCGTGCGCATAGTGTGCCAATCATGATTTTTTAATTCGAGTTTATTTGATTACCAAGCAATAATTAGGGAATTATAATGCGATTCGGTGAAGAAGGGTGATGTGACGAATCCAAATATACCCCATATGTAGGTTTGGCGTGCAGCAGGACCTTATATTTGGTACCAAACTGATCGGGGCCCTTAGCGGAATAATATATGAAGGATTGATCTGCTAACATATAATCACGCTGTTTCGCACTGATATTTCAATTAAACTTCCTGCATAAACAAATTAGCGGTCATTTGACAGTTCTCCAGAGAATTGTCAGAGAAAATCTTTAACGGCAATTCAGCCCGCTGACAAATCTCTGACATTATAGACCGTTAATTTTACGTCATTTCACGATTTGACAGTGGCTCAGTGCGAAAGAGAGGGAACAAAAATCGCACCGTCTGCTTATATAGGAAATCGTGTACGTGAGCGGTCCATTGTATTATACGTCAATGGTTCAGACTCATTTAATTGTAGAGTTTTCTACAAACGAAGTTCTTTATAACAGTAGGACAGTTAAGGCACGCGCCCATAGAATTCTTCAAGACAACATGAATAGAATCTTGATCTTGACTTTGACAATATGATAACAAGCACAGCGCGGGAGTTTTATTAGAAAAGAAGAAATGTTTATTGAAAGGACAAAGATGGATATTAACAGATTAGTTAAATTTATATTAATAGGTCTTGTACTTTCAGAAGCCGACGAATGTTTGGCTTTATTGGAGGGAAGGCGCCGGTTTCATTGGTCAGTGGTCAAAGCTTAGAAGCTTGAAAGCTCCCACTGACGCGTCGTTAAAGTCCAAAAGTTGAAAAATGATCAATGGATCTTGTTACATAATGTCTATTCTCTAATGAAGAGCCCAACCAACCACGAACCACTCAAAATTGCGCCATCCCGTTCCTTATTCTTATTTGCGTCATTTTCTCTCATGCTTGTGTTTTGGTCCATCTGCACAACTTTTTACATGTGTGCGTTTTAACCAAGAAGAATAGTCACCCATTCAGCAACCATTTTGTACTAATAGTTACAGCCCCACAGCTGTCTAACCGGTTATCAAAACATCATTGTACTAATTATAATATAAGGCACAAAAATGTTTGCGGTAATTCCAACCCAGCACTAAAAGTAAAATTGAGCAGTTTTTGCGCTCAGAAATTGGTTCAAACTCTTCTAGATTAAACATTTGCCCGAGATTGTTTTGACACCCAGCAGCCACAACTACCGGCAAGGGCTTGTACTTTATACGGGATTCAGCTAATTCAGCACTTTGGTTGGTTGGTCGGTGCATTGGAGAACGAGTATAAGAAAGCATATTGTAGTTAAAATTCCAAAGTCGTGCAATCGCAAAGCAAATTTGTAGGATTATATGGGCCAGGGGCTTTATCTACTCGATAACTTTATTTAATTTACAGCTTGGTGCGCTTGTATTGAGTGTTTATACATATAATTCCCTTCTACTTCGGTCTGAGTTCGAGTTCTCATCTTCGAGCAATTAGTTGTGCGTTTTCATTGTTCATCAAATTATGTACATATTCCCTCGGCGATTTTTTATCTTGGCATTGAATTTGGTACATTCGTTGGATTTCTGAATTGACTTCGTTTTTTGTTTTTTGAGTATATTCATGAGAATTTTCGACGAGTTTTTTTTAAACAATTTGTTTGTTATGGAGGGGGGGGATTTGTGCAGAAGGTCTTCACAAATTATTCCACGAAAACTCTTCCTTAACTCCTTTATTTCCGTTTCAATTTTCAAATTTGATTGATTTTTAAAGATTCTAGCGGGTTAAGTTGCTGAAATTGTTCAGTATTTATTCAAACAAACAAAATTTGAACAACTTATTCCAAAATGACTGGTAGTGTAGTCATTTCCCCCAATAATACCCGTTCATCATAACAGATTTGTAAGAACAATTATTTTTACAATAATTTGTTTAAACATTAATTGTTTAAAAAAAAATCGTCGACGACTCCGCGGTTTTGAACTCGCGCCCTTTCCCCGGCTCACAATTTGCAGCCTTTAGCCGCGGAGCTTCGCAATGGGGAGTCGTGAACGGCTAGTAAAAGGAACCGCGACTTACCTTTTCCCGGTCTCCATTCCTGGTGTGCTTACAACAACTTGGAACTTAATGCCAACAAGTGTGAAGCTATGTATCTCCTTCTGTCGCGAACGCAATCCTCTTCACTTTGATTACAATCTTGCAGGGTGTATTCTTCGACACACCAAATCTGTCCGTGGCTTGGGTGTTTTTCTCGATAGTAAGCTTGACTTTGCTGAGCACATCAACTCTATGGTTGCGAGGGCTTGCTCTGTATTAGGATTTATAAAGAGATGGTCATGTGAGCTTTCTAGCTTTACTATATATAAGCAATTATATTTTTCCCTTTGAGACCTATACTTGAGTATGCGAGCCAAGTCTGGTCCCGTCACTACCAAGTCCACAATAATAATATTGAATCGGTCCAACGCAAATTTGTCCGACCCAGTTTATCTCTCCCTACACGATGACCGCTTACTCTTGCTCGATATACATTCGTTGCAGAAACGCCGAGAGGTTGCGGATATTGTATTTGCTCACCAGCTTATGACTAATAATATTGACTCGCAATTTCTTAACACGAAATTCGTGTTAAGGGCTAACCCTTGCAGCCTTAAGCTAAGGTCAGACATTGCAGTTTTTACTCCCCTGCAGCACAAAAAACTGCGAAAGTCGTGGGTTGCAATGTGTGACAACCATGGTTGCAGCCGTAATCACACATTGCAACCCACGACTTTCGCAGTATTTTGTGCTGCAGGGAAGTAAAAACTGCAATGTCTGACCTTAGCTTTAGATATTACACTCTTCTTGAAACAAAACATAGCAGAATTAATTATGGTGTATTTGAATCTACTAATCGCATGTGCCTCAGTGTTAATAAACATGCCGACCTGTTTAATATTAATGTTGGTAAAAATGCACTAAAACAATCGCTATTTGACTGTCGTGCCCGTTAATCTTGTGTCTTCAGTATTTTCAACCTTTTTCTAATAACTTTACTAGCTCTTCTAAGCCCCTTGTTAGTGTTATTATTATTTCTTTGCACACTTTATGTGTTTGTTGTCGCTATTTTGTCTGTTAAGCATGTTGCTGCATGATGTGTGTGGTTCTGTTCATTAACAAGAACCAAATGATGATGCACATGCGGCATCGCTGGTTGAGTTTGAGCTAAGTTGATGGTAAAAAAAAAAAATATATATTGATTCGCTAACAATCATAATTCGTGTGTCTTTTTATAAGTTCAAATGTACCAAAGGTCAAATAAAACACGAGCCTCCAAAAAGCTTAATAAATTCATGTATTTCACCATTTTCCATAAACATTCCATTTTTGTTTTCTCAATCTTAAATTCTTCAATTGATAGATATTTTGTCGAGAATGTTCTTTCCTCCTTTTTTGCTTACCCAAAACAGAAACTAAAATTAACAGTGAATGGAAATAATTTCCCACTTAAAAATGAACAATTTCAATATTTTCTTAAACTTTTTTATTTACTTGGCTGCAACTTAAGCTGAATCAAACAGTTTAATAAATGTATTTATAAAAGCGATTTTACATTGTCCCTCTTATCCTTGGCGAAAAAACAAATAAAATCTGTTTAAACAATCGAAAGAATGCTTTTGTCCATTAATTTTTAAGCAACAACTTTTCTAGGCATTTTATTAATGTTTTTTTTTTTACTTTAAAACTCGCATTTAAATGTTTTTTGTTATTAAATATATGTTTATGTTATGGCTTTGTCTTTTACTCACTTGCTTTCTTAACTTTTGATATTAAATGGTGCAAAAAATAAAAGTTTCCAAGAAATTTTAAAATGATTCACAGAAATAAACTTAAAAAAAAACAAAAAATTAAATTGTGTTGATGGAAAAGACAAAATGAGACACAATGCTTGACGAAAGCTAAATATCTACAAGCAGTTTATTTTCGAATATTATACCTTTGACACACTATCCGTAATTATGATGGCAGCCATTATTATTACACCAGAAAACGGTCATAATTACGGCTCGAAAATGACGGCTATCCACCATCATTTTCCACAAATGACGGTTCAGCGCCATCTGGACAAGCTTTTTGAAAATTGTTCATACAATTTTTGGTCGTGACAAGACGACACCCTTCGCTGATCACCGAAGTTAAGCAGCAAAGGGCGTGAATAGTAGTTGGATGGAGAACGACACAGGCAAAACTGTCATCCAAAATTACGCTTAGCAGTATGTTGCACCGACATTTTCATATTTGCTATTATGATGGTTGCCGTCATAATTACGGATAGTGTGTCCAAGGTATTATTAGGAACGTAAAATAAAACGCGATTTTGTTTATAAGTCAGTTGGTCGGTTCATTGAACCCTGATCTCGATCATATCAGATCCAAGTAGTAAAACTTAGATCAGCTGTCAAATGATTATTATATCAGATTAGATCAATAAAGATCGGAAGTCTCAACGAACGCAAATCGATCCGTTAAAATCATCAAGTATCAGTTGTCAAAAGTGTCGAGAAGACGAAGAAATTTGAAATTGTTGAAGTAAATTATTTTAAAAATGAAAGTAAGGAAATTATATTAGAAGAAATCGTTTAGCCTTGCATGGAAAACAAACCATGGCCACCTGACTATTTCCACTAATTTGACCTTTTACATCTAAAATAAAAGGGTAATTTATTTTTACCTTGCTTTCTTGGAAAATAAAGTTTTGATAAATAACAATTTTCTAAAACACTTTAAATCACTTTGTAACCGTTAACTGCCACAAATTGTCAAAAGGCCGCCCTGGGATTCGCTAACGATTTAGATTTAGAATTAGAGTCTAAATTCTAAAATTGGAGGACTTTGAGATTATCTAAAATAAAACGGTCTAAGATAGAGCCAGTTTGACAGCTCTAAGTTAGAGCAACACGCAACAGTGGCACTAACTTTTGGTAAATAGGTAAATTAAATAAATGTACTAGGTTACTCTAAATTTAGAGCAATATTGAGATTCTCTAAACATTTTTTCTCTAACTTAGAGCTCTAAGTTACACCGATTTCACTCACATATCAATTGTATAGTGAGCAGTTAGGTTCATTGAACCCGAGGTTGAAAAATAATAACGTAAGTGTGAATTTATTTAATACTATTGCTTGCCATATAAATGTGAATTGCACTATTTATCGGAAATTTTTAATTAAATTCGATTTTTTTTATTTTATAGGAAAATTAAAACCAATCGCGAGCAATTCATCATATTGGTGAATTTCGTGAAAAGCCATCTGGATTTATCGAAAAATTTATTAAACTTATTTGCAGTCGTAAATATGGTTTCATTTAATGTTTAAATAATTGAACAAATAAATCCTTTGTAATCCTGAAGAGTTCTTTGAAGCTAACAAGTAAAAGGTAAAACGCCCCATGTCAAAAAAATAATATATAATCTTTTTTCAGACACACTAAGAGGATCTCTCAAATATTTTCATAAAATTGTGAAATTTCGCGTTTCCAGTAATACTCTTCTCATTTGAAACAACACAATAGCTTGTTCAAGTTTATTTTGAAATGCCACTCGGAAATTACACCGCCATTTTACATGCAAAAATATAATATTTTGTTCGATAATCTAGTAAATCTCTCCAAATGGTTCAGAGAATTCTAACTTGTTCTAAGTTAGAAAACTTGTGTGAGTTAGAGAAGCTCTAAATTCCAAACTCTAAATTGTTACGTAATCCCAGTACTAATCTAACCTAATCTACAAAAATTTACGAATCAGAAGGGATCGATAATTACCAATCTACTATAGATCAGGCTCAACGAACGCGAATCAGCTCAGTTCGGATCAGAAAAACGCAGTGACAGTCCTCATCGAACACGGATCTCTTGATCTTTTCTGATCTAGACCGAGCTAGGTCATTATATATTTAAAAATGTTGGAATCGGTACTGTTTCGCATTTATAAATTTAAAATAAATGAAATGTTGTAAAATTTATAAGTGAACTCCGGATAACATAATAGCTTTCGGAATTTTCATTAAATTTCAGAACCTTCGTAGATAAAATAAAATAATTTGCCTTTTAACTACTATTTTGAAGAGCAGAGCCTTTCCGCAATATGTAAAATTTCGATGATATTTAAAAATGACGGTTAATTTCTTTTTTTCTTTCATTGCATATATTTTATAGAATATTTTGATAAAATTTTTAAAATGCAACTTGTTCCCTACATCCGTGTCAGACTTTTCAAGAAAGCTTCAATTAATGAATTACATGTAAAAATGTATTTGACGGGACATGCGGCACGGATCGTGTTAAGGAAGTTACAAAGCATCAAAGATGGCAAAAACAACTAAATCTTGGACTTTAAACGTAATTTTGTAACAGCGTTTTTGAGACTAAAAATAAAAACCAAGCAGTAAAAATTCGAAACAATTTTTAAATTCGTTTGCGACCATTTTTTCTGTAGTTACAGTTAGGCCTTTCATAAATAAATTTTTTTATGAATATTGTTGTCGAAGGATTTTTATTGTTATATCCTTTTTTATTGAAAATTAAACTGGAGTTCTGTGGGCTAAAAACATTTAATAAAGCCGAACGGCCAACGACAGAGTGATTAATACATATTCTAAAAGAATTTTCTTCATGTTTCGGAAGCGGAACACTATATTGGTCTATCTTAGCAGTGCTGTTCATCCTACAGCCTGTTTGATTTCTGATGAACCTACTTGTCGAAATCATGGCAACCGTAAACTACGATCTTAAAACCTTGCCTGTTGTACTAAAACTACTGATTATTTTTGAACAAAAACTATTTTGTGCATTGTTCAACGTATATATTATAAATTTAAATATAATTTGTTTAAAAAATATCTTGTGCAAAAAGAAAAAAAAAAAAATCCTTTCTCAAACTTTTTAGTGAATGGTTTTCGCAGCAATACTGGGGTGTTATGTTGACTCTGATTTTCTGAATAAGCCACAAAAAAGCAACATTTAAATAATAGTCCAAACTCTGAGACCAATTTGGAATGCAAAGTAATGTTTATTACCGAGTTCCAGTGAGGCATAAAACTATTGAATCGAAGAATAAACATAAAAAAAACAAAAATTACTTTAATCGGCATAATAGAAAAACATCACAATTTGTTTGCGTGCATTGAATTAAATAAATAAATTTATGCGTGAGTTTGTATTGTTTTGCTTGAATTGTCTATTTGAATAAATTTTATTCAATTCTCGTCTTTTCTCGATTCGTAATAACGATAATATTTTGAAATCTCACATCTTTACTTATCATCATTGCTTTCTTACAATTACGCTTACTATTGCTATAATTTTTTTAATTATTCAAATCGAGACAAAGGGAGGAGTGATTGCAACAAAACATGGTGCTTATCCGGGTTTGTAATTGTGTAAATCTTATCCTTATTTATGTCGTCTTATTTGATTTTTATAAAATTGAATTTATTTTATTTTTATATTCCGCCTGCTTATTCATTCCTGCTATTCAGATCTTAATATTTTTCTAAAATTTTACAAAAACTCTAGCAACCTTAAGTATAATTTTAAATACATAATAAATACTTTTGTATGTGTGCTTCTTTATGCTTTGTTCATTTACAAATTTTTTGTGTTGAGCCGGCGCTGAAATTGATCCTTTTACCTGTTTGTTGATATTTTACTCTTACCTAACTAAAATCGCTTCGTAATTATGAAGTTTTTTGAATCAGTTTCGAACATGTCTTCAGAAATTAAAAATATAAAATAAAACTGAAACTTTTGCCACATGAATGCCTGTAAAATAAACTCGTTAATTGTCAGCTTGTATGAGAAACAACTTTTTTAAATCCACCCTCTTATTACATAACCTCACTAATTTTAATAAAATTTCTTAACGAAAGGCATCAAAGTTATAAAGTAAATTTATACTGGTAGATAAAAAATTCGAAGCAATATTTAAGAATTTTATATGATATTGATATTTGCATCGAATTAGAGTTAAATCTGCAAAACTCAGACATTCTCCATTTTTTTATTTTAAAATCTTCGAAAAACACGTAGAACTTGACAATAGAATATTTAATGAAATAACTAACTACCAAGTACTCAAAATTATTAAAGAAAGCGATTTTGTCGATGGAACAAATTATTATCACAAATTTCGCCTGCGTCCATTTGGTATGCTACGCAATACTGTACTTAGACCGAGTTGTAATCCTATTTACGTCATTAGTATTATAGATACAATTATACGCAAAAGTTTAAGACTACCGTTTTAGAAACATTTCCACTCTAAGAAATTAAATTTCAAAATATTTTTTTATCAGACAACAAATATTTAGTTTCATATTTATAAGAAATTAAATCAACTAAACTTTTTGTATGGTTTATTTGTGCGTAAAGTGAGATGTTTTGATTAAATTATCATGTACTCTATTTGTAAAAGCTCTGTTGTATTAAACTTTTATGACTATAAAGACAAATATGACATTTCTGATAAAATATTTATATTTTAAAATTGAGGTTCTTAAAGTGGAAATTCTTCAAAAATCAGTAGTGCTTTTCTCAAGCTTTTGCGCACAGAGATAAAATATCCGAAGAGCGCTTAACCGCTTTTTTCTCATTTACGTATGGAAAAAAATTATCTATTCGCCCGACAACAATTTAGGTTATTATAAAACTTGTGGACTTGATTATTATTTTATTATATTATAATTATTTTATTATAATTGTAATTTATCATCAAAGAGATCATGTACATTTTTCACGTACAATCAATTAGTTAATTAGGTGAAATTTAAAATCATTGAGTTATGGCTAAAAAAATTAAACTAAATTAACAAGAACAAATAAGGTTACGACTAGTTTAACCCTTAGTGGCCACACGGGGTAACTAGTTACCCCAGGCTCAGAAAAAGTGAAATTATAGGTCTAAAACCTTTGAAATTAATACAAGTAACGACATCTGCCGGTAGTAGACAAGTGTGAGATGTGACTCCATTACATAGGAAGCCGAAAAAATGCGTGGCGGCGCTTTGAGCGTTCGTTTTTTCCGCGTGGGGTAACTAGTTACCCCAATGTAGCCGCAACCGATTTTCGGCACAGTTTTTTTTTTCAAATCGACTTGTTTGTGGTGTCAATAGATAAAATGAAGGTGAGCTTTTGATATTGCAGTAAAAAAAATTTTTCTCTATCCTAGTCGTCATGAAAGTAATTTTGCAAAATAAATACACCGCCAGTAATTTTGCAAAATAAATATACTTTTTGAATGATCGGCGGATATTTTTATTTTTGTATGGTAGTGGTATATGTTGTGCGTACAATCCTAAAATTTTAGCCCTTAATGTTGAAAAATGGCGGAGTAAATGAATTTTTTTCTGAAAAAAGTCATCTTTGCTGAATTTTCACATACATGGCCAGTTTTTAGAACGCCATTTATAAATTGACCGATAAAAATCATTAGAAATGTTGAAGAACTCTTCAACAAACATGAAACAATCGGTTAGAAGTCTTAAAACACCCATATGTCTTGTACAACTAGGTTTTTCAGCGTGGGGTAATGAGTTACCCCATGTGGCCCCTATGTGGCCTGGCTGAGGTGTGTCCGCTAAGGGTTAAAAACAAAGAAGGGGATTGAAGAAGATGGGTTATTCTAACAGTAGGTAGGTTGGGCAAATAAAGATTATGTTTAAAAGAGGCTTAGTCAATATGGAAGTTAAATACGAAACAGTTATTCACTTTCAGTAGCATTCTAGCGAAAGGTTCGAACTGACCAGAATTAGTGCGATAACTTTCAAAGCGAAAGATGGCGATAGATCTGACGTTACAAGGGTTAGTGTTAAGGGATATGCTATGCACGAACTCGGGACAGTCGATGGAATCAGTTAGGACTTGATGGACGAAGACAATATCGATGACATAACAATGTAAGGAAAGATGCTTAATTTTAGACGACTCTCATATGGAGGAAATCTAAGGTTTTCTATCCAAAGGCCACTTAAGGGAAAACAGATGACTCTGCGGTGAACTGATTTTATCCTGTTAATGGACTATGGTAGATTGGAAAGGTGACCAAACTTGACAGGCTCGAGAAGTAGCTTAACAAAGAACATATGTAGAGTAATTTGGTAACTTAAGAGGCAGAGGGTCATTCCATGCATATTTTCATAAATATGCCTAAACGTTAAGGTAACCTTTTAATTTAAAGTAAAATTAATGTTGAACAATACTATTAGAAAGTTCCAAAACATTTCAGCTTTTCGTAAGATGTATCCAACGATATTCTATTCGATGGGATAAGTGAACTTTTTTTATTTTCACTTTTCGCAATTGACATATCTACCTTATATACACTGAACTGCTGATTTCTGAAGCACTTTTTGACGGAACATTAGCTATCTCCTTCTGCCCTCAAATTTGCAAGTAATGCCTATAATATGTACTATATTATGTATGGGCAAAAATGTATGTTAGAATGCGAATATATTTATATATATATTACATATATCTGGGACCTGCCTTCTTCAAGACTTTTGGTAAGTAATGTCAGTCATCTTTTTTGAATATGACAGGTAGTGTGTTATTAGTACTAATCTGTGTTTATCGCGTTCAAAGTTACAATTTCTTATTTTTCATTTGTTAATAAGTAATCCAGTATTATACGTCAGTATACTTTTCACTATGAAACGAAAGTTTCGTTTTTGAATTTTCATCAATTCCAATTTGGGTATCAGTATACTACCCCAACAACTATGTGTTCGGGCACCACGTAATGAAAACAGTTGCAAAGTTTCGGTTATAAATTTTGGGCCATTACATTATTACAATCGCCATTTTCCTTAAGTTTTTTACTTTTCCTATTAGTTAGCTATAATTTGGTGGAATTTGAAGAATTTACGACATTTTTAAAGTCACTAATACTGAGTTAAAAGAAAATGATTTTGACAAATAAGAATTCAGACATACATATTTATTTAAAAGGTAATACATATTTCCAAAAGTGTAAATTTAGAATATTGTTATGTTGTTTTTTAGTAATAACCGCGGACACTCGATCTGGAAGAGCGCTTTTTAAATTCTGGCATTCTTCGGGTGTTATTGAATCCCATACTTCTTGAATTTTATGTCTTAAAAGGTCCATTCTCTGCCCAGGTTGATCACGCAGCCTTTTTTTATTATTTCCCACAAAGACTCAATCGAGTAAAAGTCAGGGTTGCTAGGCGGCCCTTCTAGAGAAGATATTTTGAGATTTCTAAGCCAATCTTTAGGCTTTTTGGCATCAACAGATCTTACAATAAAATGAAGATTTCCTACATGCTTTGACGCCATACAACCCCATACCATGATGCTTGCAGGAAATTGAACCGTCAATTTTTGGCTTCATCCGGCATTCGGATAACAATTCCTTATTGATCAGCAACGCTCTTACATTCATCACTTAAAATGACAGTATTCCACTATTTTTTACTTTAGGCCGAGGAAAGACGAAACGGGGTTCAAAGGCAATGGAATACTGTAATTTTCCGTGACACACGGTGATAAAAAAGGAATTATTGTCCGAATGCCGAACGAAGCATCTAATGATGATTGCCTAAAAAAGACGATTAAATATCATACAAGCATCATGGTATAGGAATGTATGGCGGCAAAGAGTGTAGGAAATCTTAATTTTACTGTAGGAACTGTTAATGCTAAAAAACAGATAAAAATATTGGATGAAAATCTGATGCAGTCTTTACAAAAGTTGAGTTGTATGGGAGATTACACCTTCCAACAAGACAATACATCGGCACATACCGCCAAAAAGACTAAAAATTGACTTAGAGATCCCAGAAACCGACTCTAGAATGGTCGCCTAACAGCCCTGACCCCCTGACCTTAACCCGATTGAGCCTATGTGAGGAATAATTAAAAAAGGCAACGTGATCAACGTGGGCAAAGAATGGACCTTTTAAGACATAAAATTCAAGAAATATGGGATTCAATAACACCCAAACAACCTCAGAATTTAAAAAGAATCCTTCCAGATCGAGTGTTCGCAATTATTAAAACAAAAGACAACGTAAAAATATTCTAAATTTACACTTTTTGAAATATTACCTTATAAATAAATATGTCCGAATTCTTATTTGTCAAAATCATTTTCTTTTAATTCAGTATTGCTGACAATGTCGTAAATTCTTCAAATTCCATCAAACTATAGCTAATAACAGGAAAAGCAAAAAATTTGAAGAAAATGGCGATTGTAATAATGTAATGGCCCAAATTTTATAACCGAAGCTTCGCAACTGTTTACATAACTTTGTGTCCGAACACATAGTTGTACGAATTGGAAATTCATCTCAATAAAAAATGACAACTTAATAGAGGGTTGAGTCACAGCCATACGGACAAATACTTATATTTAAAAAAATAAAAATAGTAATAGTGATTTCATATGAAATTGACTAAGCTAAGAGCGCTCTGTAATTTTTGATCTTGATAAAACTTGCCAGAAATCTTCATCTAAACGTCAAAGAAAAACAATCGCTCACTCTTTATTTTTAATTCCGTTAGTGTCGACCCATCATGCTCTGAATACTAAAAACGTGTTATTTTTAAACCCCATTTTTTCAAATTTTCTATGAAAGGTTTGCATGGTTTTTTTCTTCTATGTACATATATGGAAGCTAAAGAAATATACATACATTTTTGCAAAAAATTTAATTAGCTAATAAATTATATTTTCCTGGCAGCACATTGAAATTTAAGGTAAGAAATTCCTAATCAGAGAATAAGAAAAATTAAAATTATACCGCAAGTTTAATTTATGATTAAAACTTAAAAGTCAAAGCATAGAGAAGACATATTCAAAATATTCAACAATCCTTTTTATTCGTTCGCCTCAACTAAAACGCTGTTCTAGGACTTTTGATAATCGTATGTAGTAAATTTTTTACGTTATATAAAAATGCAATATTAACAAACTTTTAATGCAAAAGCTATCGTATTAATTTGGAAATATAAAAAAAAAACGCGCTTAAATTACAAAGTCACTGAAGACATCGTGAATAACGTAAGAAAAAATCAACAAAAGTCTAACGAGATCACACTTTTAAATTTGTTCAAATATTAGTACCTACACAGACACCGCATACATCGAATAAGAAAGTCAAACAAACGTTGCTCTTCGTTAAATTTAGTATGTCAATAACATTTTGTTAAAAAACCTCTGAAACAATTGCACATTTACAAAAATTCGTTAAGTCGTTTTAAGTTTTAAAATTTAGAAATATTTTACAAAGTTTTGTGTCCAACGGAAACAGAAAATTTTACAATATTTTTGTTCGTACTTCATCTAAATTTTTAACAATTTAATTTTGAATTGGTAGTGTGGAAAATAATAGGATACAATTTTCTGTAGCAGAAGAAAATAGAGAGAGAGAGAGAGAGAGAGAGACAATAGGCAAAGAAGTGGAGGTGGTGGCTCTTTAGCACATGCACCCGCCCTCTGAGTCCTGCTGCTGTCCTGAACACGATGGCTGGGTCTGGAGGTCGACGGCTGTTGGTTGCAACAAGTAATAGTTTTTTTTTTTATTGGGTTAAGGTAAAATAAATTGAAACAAGTTGGTTTGCATTGGTGACAAAATCTTTTTTACTCGTTCACTTATGCCTTAATTCGTTCACGTTTTGTTATTCGGTACTTTCTTTATTGCTCATATGTTTCTCTATGTTTGAAGTTTACTTTTTATTTAATTGCTTGTTTCATTACTCTTACAAAAGCTAATGTATATAGGTTTGAAAGGTTCGAATGACCTGGCGGTCACTTTTGTGTGTTTTTCTTATAAATTTCATTTTTCACTTAAATTAGCTTACAATTGATAATTACAACATTTTTGGATTCTGAAGACCAAGCGCTTGGCGACGATTTAATGCTCTGATGAGCTTTATTACTTTTATACTAATTTTAAAAGTCCTCAGATTAAAAATAATGATTTAACTCAAAATAAATGTAGAATACCAAAAATTTGCAAAAATGCCAGAGACGAGTGTCTACTTATTTACTGTGGGCTTTATTTCTTTGTAAGTACCTACTCAATTTATATAATATGTAAAGATTTTTCCATTGCTCTTTCAACTTACGGGAATTAGAAGTTCACTAATTTTCAGCATAGCCGAAACAACGAAACGAATTTTCTTTTATTTCCCTTACTTGTCTCCTTTCGAGAAGGTGAATTAAATTAATCCCGGTTCTCTTCTTTCAATATTCTTTTACGTTCTATAAAATTCCACTATTTTGTCGCAAAAGCGGAGTCGTTAATGTTTACAGCTAATTTTGAAGTACTAAATGAAACCTTAAAATGAAATTCTCATAAAAATCTTATTACAAAACTTTGCACACACACATTCGCTCTGCGCGCGCACGTTCTATCCGCGCTTGCTTAGCTGGTGCACGCATAACCGTTGCGCTCAACTGTCTTTCTCTATACACAAAATTAAAGTATTCGTGAATATTCGGAAACGTATAAAATATTTTCATACATACATTCTTCACATTACTTTTAATATAATATAAACTTCCACCGAAAAACGCGTAGAAGCCTCGCTCCTGTCGGCCGTCTCCCGACGCCACCCGTTGTTTTTTTTTATAAATACCAATAATTAAACAGAACACAGAAAAACAATTATACACACCACCGCAATTCACAACAAAATGAAAATTTTATCATCTTTATCGAAAGGATTGCATACGGTGTTCTTCTTCACCAGGACGAAGAATTCTCGCTGTTGCAGAGTCTTTCAGCTGAAAAGTCTCACAGTGCTAGCCAACTTCACCAAAGCGAAGAAAATTCAAAGTTTCTAATCAGAAAATAATTTTTGCTTTAGCTTTGAATTATATTAGACCAAATGGATGTATTCGACAGAAATTTCGGAAGAAACTGCCAGTTCCGATGAAGATCTTGACAATTTTGAGGGAAACAATAAATTGAGCGGTTAAAAAAAAACCGAAGGAAATTCGAAAGGATTAATTGTATAAGTAAATAGGGAAAGGAAGAGTTCGAAAAAATATTCAGAATTCCATAATTGATGGATTTTAATTAGATTGGTTATATTGCATTGTCACAGGACTTATACACATATGCAAAATGTCAAAGCTCTATAGTAGTTCAATTAGAAGTAGTTCACAAATGGATCGTAAGAATTGAAACAAATATACGGAATGTGATTTTAATTAAACCTTATAAAAATCAAATCTTCATATTGAGTGGCTAAATAAGGAAAACATGCATTTGTGTTTAAACCGAGTATTAATGTGTTTTTCGATACTTCTTATTTTATT
Organism: Eutolmus rufibarbis; assembly: GCA_963920795.1. Taxonomy (NCBI): domain Eukaryota; kingdom Metazoa; phylum Arthropoda; class Insecta; order Diptera; family Asilidae; genus Eutolmus; species Eutolmus rufibarbis. Next base: position 18,982,671 of record OY987205.1, read on the forward strand.
TCATTAATAATGGTTTTGCCTTTTGAAAATATCTTATTAAATATTTTTTTCCTAACGTCTGGTTGTAAATATATATGTAATTCACTTTTTGAAGATAAGGACCTAGTTTAATTTTAACCTTAAAAGCTCTGCATTTAAACGAATATTTGCCACTGCATAAGGATGACTATATCGGTCATTCCATTTCAACAATTTTTGAAATTAAACTTTTTTAGCACGGTACATCAAGTTCAATTCATTCGACTGAAAGTTTAACGAAAGATTGTAACCTTGGCGTCCCCTTTATTGGACACTAAGCAGTGACCTCCTTCCGATGCAGTGATCGCAACAGTTTAGGCGCGTGAATACGGAGTATTGCCCGTTCTCCAATACGCCAACCAACCAACCAAAGTGCTGAATTGGCTGAATCCCGTGTAAAGTACAAGTCCTTGCCTGTAGTTGGGGCTGGCGGCTGTCAAAACAACCTCGAGGGGAATGTTTAATCTGGAACAGTTTTTACGACCTTTTGAGCGGAAAAACTGCTCAATTTGACTTTTAATACTGGGCTGGAATTACCGCACACTTTTTTTGAAGTGCCTTATGTTACAATTAATGCAATGATGTTTTGACAACCGGCAGGTCAGCTGTGGTGCTGTCACTAATCTAGTACAAAATGGTTGCTGAATGGGCAACTATTCCTCTTGGTTAAAACACACACATGTAAAAAATTAGCCAGTTTGGCTAAAACAGGAGCGAGAGAGAAGATAGCGCAAATAAGAATAAGGAACGGGATGGCGCAATTTTGGGTGGTTCGTGGTTGGTTGTGCTCTGCATTGAAGAACTGGCATGTGAATCACTTTGCGTGCATTTACGAATTGGTAATCTATGGGGAAAACTCCTATTGAAATTATTTGCCAATTCTTTGAACAAAATTTTGGAGTTGACCTGTGATTACCATTCATTCAAATAGAAATTACATAAAATGAGTACAAATTAAGGGAAAATTTGAGTCAGGTAATTAGAATGAAGTTTTAAGTCTAAATGAGTTGAATAGTACCAAAAAAAATTAAGTTCATGTTAATTATGCTATTTTTAAAAGATTCATTTTATTTTTGAAGATTTAACCGGGAATAAAATTTGAAAGCATATTCACTTTCGAAAAGGATTGATAAATAACATATATTAAAATAAAAATCAGATGAACTTGTTCAAGCATTTTCACGTTTAAAGTATATCTTGTATTTTTACTCTATCCTTTATAGTTTTTTAGGAATTTGGTTTAAAAAAAACTTTTGTGCTAAATTTGTGAAAACTCATAGATTTTAAAATGTTTTTTCCAAAGTTTAAATAACTTCAAAAGTTATCTGTGGGCATACACTAAAAAAAATATAAAAATCTAAAACATTGGCGACAAAAACTTAAAAAGTGTTATTATTTATAGAATGACAATTATATCGAATTTCTTATAAAGTATGTTCTTATTACTGACCTATGATTTCGGATAAGAAAAGCTTGAGAGTCGACTGTGGGCAAATAATAGCTACGACACGGTAAGCATGCGCATTAACATTTCTAACGGTCTCACAAGGACGTTTCGCAGGAGATGTGGAACAGTGTTATCGTTGGACGAAGTAAAATTCAAGTTGTACTCTTTTACATAAAATACATAGAGTATCAGCAATGAAAGTCTTCTTAATTATTAAAATAATTTTAATACGAAAGATAGTGAAAATCTACCTGATTACTAGAACTTTATTTTTTAACTTTAACACTGTAAATATGTACGCAAAAACGCTAAAAAATCGAAACGTTTTTGTTTTGCTCTTTTTCGGACCCTTAATCAAAAAATAACTTGACATATTGTTTCACATAACCATGACAAAGTGACAAAAGTTACAATTTGAAAAAAAATAATTTTTTTTAAAAAAATTAGAGTATTGTATATTACTACCCCAAAATTGAGAATAAAAATACTTTGCAACACAATAAAAGTATAGAATAAACCTTTTATCAATAACTCACATGTAAATACATTGTATAAATGTGTAAGCAGATATCCAACAATGCAGCATTTAAAGAAAAGAGAAGATTATAATATTAAAGGCTTTAATATTTAATGTAATGCATATTAATGTCAGTTAGGTTAGAAAATTTGGACCTGCTTTATAATTTTAAAAGACTGCATAAGAAAATGTTCAAAAAATTCATCATAAAATTTCTCATTGTGTCCGTTTCCCCGTGGCCCAGAGAAACAACCCTTTATCTAGAAAGCCTGTGTACTAGAAGCTAACTTTAGTTATATTTTTGATTGTTATGCATTGTGGGAATTTTAATTTTTGTATAAAAAATTTATTTTTGTTACGAAAAAGGAAAGAGCTCTGTTTGTTATAAAAATAGCAAAAAATAGGTACAAAGAGTATCCAAAATGGTTTTTTAAATAATTTTCAAAAAAGCAATCTTGTTATTAAAAAAAAAATTTTAGATCGAAAACTTAACCTCAAAACACTTGACGATTTCCTAATGTGAATTTGTAAAATATAGTAGCCGAACTCAATCATCACAAGTCAAGACAAATTTAGCAGTATTCTTAAATATGCTAATAAAATGGTTACAAGGAACCAGATCATTTAAGGCAATTGAGAAATAAAGTAGCTCTTTGAGCGTCTTTAAATTTAAATGTTTGATCCTATTAATGCAGATAATTTAAAGCAAGTAATAAATAGTGACCTCGTGATTGAAAAAAAAACTAACATTCATTAAACCCTCAAGTAGGTCCAAGCAGACAACACACAGAATTTTTTCCTAAACAAATTTTACTAAAACATAATCGAAAAAAATATAACTGAAAACCGAAACTTACAACATTTATCCCTAAGAAAACTTACCGAACTAAAATGAACGAAATGGAAACATAACAAGAGCACCAAGGATACTCCCTTGAATTTGTATACATATAGAGCAAATAAACAGGAATCATCGCTTTCAAACTTTTAGCTTTATTTGAATATACTTGCTTCATCCTCGCATTAAGTATGTCGCAATTTATAATAAAAACAAGCCCTAAAGCTGAACCGTAAGCTCAACCATGCGATCGGAGCGAGTGTCAATAGAAAACAACATAAAAGTTATTTTTCTAGCTTTATATCTTGATCAATGTTTACTTGTTGTTGTTTAAATCATGTGTTCTTCTTCTGTTGCTTAATTTTTTGTTTTTTTGTTTTTTTTTTAATTAATATAAATATATTTAAATATATGGTTTGTAAAAAAGGGGGAAAAACAAACAGAGCACATCACTCAGCAGGCACAGCCTCCTTCTGGGTCCTTTGTTTCGTTCGGTGTATCTTTGAGGACGACTTCTTGCACTGGAGAGAGAGCGCACAAGAAAAATTAAAGCAAAAAAGTTAAGGAAAAATTAACGAAAAAATTAAATTACACAATAAATTAAATAACTATTAAAAAGAAAAGTCGGTAATTATTCGGATTACCTGTCACAAGGCCAATGACCTTGATCTTGAAATATGTCATTTTTGAGGTATTTCTGAGCAACTTTGTCCACGGACATATGTATGTTGCGGAAATGCCTCCTTCATAATAATAATCCTTTCATAATATTTAATACATATTTATATATTATATCATAGGTTTGTAAAAGGAAAATATCATTCCATAGGCAGTTTGTAAAACATAAATATCATTTCATAGGCAGTTTGTAAAAGGAAAATATCATTCCATAGGCAGTTTATAAAGGAGGCATTTCCGCAACATATGTCCGTGGACAAAGTTGCTCAGAAAGACCTCAAGGTCAACATAATTCAAGGTGAAGGTCATTGACCCTGTGACAGGTAAACCGAATAAATTCCGAAAAGTCTCCTTTGGAAAGGAGAAAGCCTCCGTTCCAATGAAGAAGGAGGAAGAAGAAATACAACATAAAAATTAGATAGTGTGTGATAGGGATAGATAGAAGAAAAAAGAGATTTGCAAAAAATAAATTGAAAAAAACGAAATTAACCTCTGCTTCGTCTTTTTTTTTTTTTTGAGTATTTGCGAAAAAATATTTGTTTACTATTGAAAAGGATACTGTCTTCCGGGGGCTTGTTCTCAGTTGAGTCCATTCCGGGCAGAGCAGCGGCTACTCTTCGGAATAACTGAAATTAAATTCGTTATTGTACGGACTACAGTCTTAGCAATTTAACATGAACACTGCTCACCTGTTTAACATTATATCCAGCCTTTGCGCTAGTTTCTATGAACATAACATTTAATTCTTTCGCCTTGTGCTCTCCCTCCTCCATGGGCACTTGTCGCTTGTCTGATAAATCAGTTTTGTTACCGACTAACATTATTATAACATCGCTACCACGTTCTGTTCGAACATCATCGATCCACTTGGATGTTTGATGGAATGAGTTTGCATCTGAAATGAGAATTTGCCAAAGTGAAACATTTGGTATTGGTAGGTTGGGAGCAATTTAATTAATTTTTAAATTCTACGACGACCTCGAGTGCATCTATTGGTGGCGTGCGTTAGATATACGACCCTATAATGTTCTCATTATTTATTTTGCATTTGATTCGCATATTTTTTTATTTTATTTTATTTTTATGAGAAGTTTAACTGCAACTACTGGGAGAAGTTTAACTGCAACTAAATGACATCGATTTTTAGACCGACTGAAAATGAGTTTTTACCCCTTTCGCAACACTCGGGACTTTGCTGCAAGTAAAAATTTTGTTTATTTTAGTTAAAACTACATTTTTTCATGGATTTAGCCATACCGTGATGACACGAAATTTTGGTCGAGGGCTCCCCTACTAAAATGTATTACTACACAAAACTTACACAGGATTGAAAGAAAAAGTCACTTAGCTTGCTATTAAATTAATTACCCCCACTATTATTTCAAATGTACTTGAAACATGTTGATCATATCTTGTGCATACCTCTTGCCTACCTGCAGTTGAAAAATGAAAGTGATCAATAATTGAGCTGTTTATTTTGAAAGTGACAAAGTCCAAATTGTCATAAAGATTCATTTTGCCTTAACAGACTATAATAAAATCGTCTTGATGACATTTTGAACTTAAGGGGACATAGCACCTATAAATTAAAAAAAAATTTTTTTTTTCAAAGGTCATTTTTTATTGAATACGAAGACATATCTTAATGAAACATTGAACATATGTTTTATTAGTCTCATAGTATACAAAAATATTATACTATACTATATTAGTATACTATGAGACCAATAAAACATATGTTCATTGTTTCATTAAGATAATGTATTCGTATTCAATAAAAAATTGACCTTTGAAAAAAACAAAAACTTTTTAATTTGAAGGTGCTATGTTTGCTATGTTTTTTATTGTTAAATTTTATTGAAAAATAACAAAATGGCGGACTTCGAAATAAAAGTAATGTTTTTGAAACACAAAAAGGGGTTGTAAAATGGAAAGTTAGGGGTGAAAAACATTTATTCTAGTTCCGACGAGAATGACATACATATCTATAGATTAATAATCAATTTCAATTTTTTATTTCAGATGTCCTCAAGAGCCAAAATCGTCGGTGCCACCCACGCACTTTTTTTTTTAAGCGCCTACTTCCATTAATTATAATAATAATAAGAAAATGTTAAATTGATTAAAAATAATTTTTTTTTATATCCTTTAGATGTAAATACATAATAACATATTAAAAAATCAAAACGATTCATTTTTGTTTTCCCAAAAAAAAAACGTTCCTGAAAAAAGTCTGAAAAACAGTGCGAGATACCAGACTTACTACCTTAACCCACTCTCAAAATAAACTTCAATTGTTCCTGAAAATGGCGACGGAGAAAGTCCGTATTGCTAAGTATTTTTTGATGTGTGTATTTTCGCCTTTTTTCATATGGGAATCATAAATAACAATAATATCAGTAAATTAGTAACTTAGAAAAATAAAATAGAACAAATTTTAGAGTTATAGAGGAAACCCTAAATTTAAATGTTCTTGGAAATTTTCCAAAACTTCAACGGATCACCTTATAGATTGCTGAAAGAATCCTATGCTTTGGCTTGCACTTCAATAACTTCTAATTTTTTGAACATTAAAATTTGTTGGTTTTTTTAGAACTTTTAGAATTCAACCCAAAACTCAAATAAATGTCCATATTTTCAGCAGCCAGCCTCTTATGAAAATAATAAATATTAGGAGTATCGCTCTGTATCACAGCTTATACTCGTAACTACTCATTTATACATTTTTGTTAAATGTTGCGATATTCACCAATATACATATACTTTGAATAGTGATAAGAAAATTTTTTTGTTAAATAATTTTTTCCAAAAAATGTTCAGCATTTAACATTCGTATACATATTTCATATTTGTATGTATAGTCGGAGTGCAAATCACACTTTTCTACTGAGTAACATGTAACGCGAAATGGTGGTTCATCTGCAACATCCCTTGTTTCTCTATACCGTGACTGTATGGTTATATCTTTATAAAGTAAACATTCTAATTCTATAGCATATCTTATATAAGGAAGCTCTCAACCAGGATTTTCGACCTCATCACAGCATGAAGATTTCAATTATGTTCCAAAAATTTATATCTCCCTGAAAAAAAGGATTATTGCCACTGACATTGCTGGCGTTGTTAAAGGGGTAAATTCGTTTATCGGACATGTAAAAATAAATGATCCATATTTTTTATAGCGATACGTCAGTTTGCTTGTTTTTCCATTCAAGGTAAATCTAGTCAATTTAGGAAAAATAATAACTAACATTTCCTGCCTTACCCGCGGTCCTCCTGGTGGAGAGAAATTTCGAATAATCTGACATTTGGAAAATATTTTCATAACGGCACGGTAGTTTCTCACGTAATTACTTTTTTTTTTGATGACGGAGAACCAAGGAAAAATATCAACTGACAATTTGATCATTGTCTGCGAAAGGGGTGGAATTTTTTATTGCAATTTTAGTTGCACAGTCGAATTATAGCGGAACGTTTGTTTCTTATTTCAGAAGATTGATAATGCTCGGGAAGCGGTGGGGATAATGATCACTTACATTTTCAACCTTGCAGGTGGCAAGAAAGAAAAATGGAAGAAATGTAGGATTATCTATACATTCCGTGTATACTGAGTACTGGATCCTATTAGCGAGGCCTTGAGATGCGCGCGCCGAAACTCCAATGAGGAGCAGATGCGATGCAACTCAATTCGATTTCCTATACCTGTGCGACGCTGCAAACATTAGTTATCATTTTTAATGAAGGATTGAGAATCTAAGGAATCATTTGATGAAGGTTTTATACGCGCCGCTGTAACTCTATCGAGCCCTTTTTTAACAACTGATAAGGATTTTATAAATGTTTTGCAACGCGTTAAATTTCAGTTCTTGATGAATACGTGATCTATTTTACTTGGTTAACAAGATTCTATTAAGAACTGATGGAATATTGTAATTAAATGACATCGATTTTTTTGACCGACTGAAAAAGAGTTTTCACCTTTTTCGCAACACTTCGGGAATTTGCTGCAAGGAAAAAAGTTGTTTATTTTAGTTAAAGATACACATTTTTCATGTATTTAGCCATGCTGTGATGACACGAAATTTTGGTCGAGGGCTACCCTACTAAACTAAGAGCCAGCACCTATCAGACATACGTTAAAGTATAAAGGCTAAAAGTTTTTATGTGTGTTCGCACTACAGTAGGTGAAAACGCTTGGGGGTTGCAAACCTTGACTAACGGTGACTTAGGCAGGTATCAAGTAATAAACGTGTAAAATAATTGGGCTCATTTACGTTAAAGTGTAAAACTTAAATTTATATGTACGAGTGTTCAAAAAGTATCGCGAATTTTGTGTTTTTTCAAAAATTATTTATTTATTCATGAATTCTGTCCCCTTCAAAGTAATCCCCACCAGATATTATGACAATAATAGCTGCGTTTTTTTCATCCGGATCTGGATCTAGATCAGCTTCCTACTATGGAATTACAACAACAACACGTGATCCACACTTCTATCCGGATCTGGATCTGGATTTCAAACGTGTTGGTTACTAAATATTTTACAAGAGGCGCTTGTGTCGTTTTTTCGTATTTTATATGTTGGCAGGAGAGAGCTGGGACGTCTACCTGCGACAGCGATTGCAGTGTGCGCTGCATTATACTTAAAATTGTTCTTTCCTGCGAAGCGTAAACACAAAACTTATTATTGTCACTGACTTTTGTATTGACATTTCACGAAGGCAGTTATACCAATTTCTCAAATTAAACACGTGCTGATCCAGATCGTTTTTTTCATTTCTTGTTGATCTAGATCCAGATCCGGATGAAAAAAACGCAGCTATTATGTGCCAACGTTTTTTCCAATCCTCGAAACACTTCAAAAAATCATTTTTTCAAAATCATCTTCAAATACATTTTTAAATCGCCCTTCGAGCTCTGATGATCAACGACTCAATTTTGCCGAAAATTAATTCAAAGCAGCAAAAATTATGTTTTACTTTTTTACAAGCGCAAGCCCACGCTCCCAATGCAAGAATCTGTCTCCGTAAACATTAGTAAATACACTGAACCTCAAGCTATCAAGAATTCAAACATGGCGGCATTCTTTATCACCCAACAAGGGAGCCCGTTATGCATAATAATCTTTAAATAATATACATAAGTATATGAATTTATTATTTCTAAACTCCGCTAATACACTTTTACATACGTTCATGCACTGGGGCAACACTCTCTCGCTTGCATTTGACCTTATATTGCGTCTGGGGGAGTGTTAGGCCCTTCAGACGGATCTGGCTTAATAAATACTGTGATAAAATTGTTGTTTAAATAACATATGTATATAAATTTCAGCTTTTATACTTTAACGTAAATGAGCCCAATTATTGCGATACCTGCCTAAGTCACCGTTAGTCAAGTTTTATATAATAACTCCCAAGCGTTTTCACCTACTGTAGTGCGAATACACACAAACAATTTTAGCCTTTATATAGGGTCTTTTTTAAAGGTTTGGTTTTTAAATTGCCAACACTGTTTCTGTGACTGTCAATTTTACAATTGGCTATTGATTTGTGGTCAGTATACGTTTTGACATTTCACCGCGTGACCATTATGCGCCCCGTACATTTGAAATTTCAGCTTGATCCTCTTTTTCAACATAAAATTTTGTTCAGCGATGAGGCTCATTTTTGCTTGAACGGCTACGTCAATAAGCGGAATTGCCAAATTTGGAGTGGAGAAAACCCAGTAGCCTTTGTTGAGACGCCCTTACATCCATTAAAAGTCACTGTTTAGTGTGCTTCCTGGGCAGGTGGAATCGTTGGCCCATATTTCTTTAAAGTTGATGCCGGCCAGAATGTTACCGTCAATGGAGAGCGCTATATAGCCATGATTGCTGACTTCTTATTGCGGGAAACATTCGATGAACGCATAATTTCGCGTAATGGACCTGTGAACTGGCCTTCACGATCGTGTGATCTCACAACAATGGTTTACTTTCTTTGGGAACATGTGAAATCTCTCATGTACGCTGATCACAGACGTTGGACTAGTTGGAAGTCAACATTCGCCGCGTTATTGCCGATATACAACCCTAATTGCTCGATAAAGTAGTCGAAAATTGGACTTCCCGATTACGCTTCATTCGAGTCAGCTGTGGCGCCCATATGGTCGAAATCATATTTAAACACTAATGGCATAAAAATATATTTTAAATAAAGCCAACACCATGGCCATTGACATTATTTTTACGGGTTTTATTTCATTTTAAATTGTTATACCTCTAAAAAACAAAACACTCTATACTTTAATGTACATATCTTTGGCAGGCGCTGGCTCTCTTTCTATATTATTAGCTATGGTAAGGCCCTACTTACTTGTAATATCATAAACGACAACAGCCACTGTTGAATCACGGATATATGAGGGTATCAGCGACCGAAATCGCTCCTGTCCAGCGGTGTCCCACAATTGTAGGCGAACTGTCCGGTCCTCTAAGTACATTGTCTTTGACAAAAAGTCTATTCCTATCGTTGCCTGAAAAGCAAAAACGAATACCAAAAATTAATGAGTTAAAACAAGAGGAAAATTCAATTAAAATGAAAGGATATTACAGGAGCCCTGGAATAATTCAATTAAGAAATCCCGTTTTATTCATCTGCAAATTTTGTTAAGTTAAGCTCCCACAGATCAGAAGGAGCCAGTCTGGCCTTCTGTACTCAATTTCAGTTGAACAACTTTTTCGTATTATGAATTCAAAGTTGAAGTTGATTTCAAATTACTCCGGGCAAAGTGCCAGAAATACAAAGAACCAGTTTATCATGTTTATGCATTGCCATGTCCATCATTCCATGAAATTACCGTTCGAGACAGCCGTAGAATAATGAAGGCGAAAGTAAACAGCTTTGATGTATTTACTAGTCCGTTACCTTTTGAACTATTTAAAGACAAAAACATAACGATAGATTCGGCACGGACTCGGCGTATAATGAGTCAACGCCACTGTACGGCTGTAAACCCGGCAAAAGTCCGATAGCACAATAAATTTCGGAAATTATTTGGGTGCTCTTCTCGTTTCCTTAGATGTTATCACTATGCCGCTTCCATTTTTTGTCTCAAGTCGCATCGAGACCGCCTGTGTATTTATGTCCTGTCAAAATTCAACCATAAAAGGGAGACGGGTGGCAATGGGAAGTTTATGCCCCAAGGAGAGGTGAGAAATATTGTACATTTCCTCTATAAGCACAAGTCCTTTTTTCCGCTTGTTTTCTTGGACTTTTTTTTGTTTGTTTACATTTTCGTTATGGATCCCCGAAGAGCATACTTGCTTCAAGAAAATTGTATTTAAGTAATCCTTTTGCCTCAGAGCAAGTCCAAATTGGCCATGTATGTGACGGGGTTTGGAGAAAGGTTAGGGCTGATGTAGGAGTAAAGTTGTGTAAGGAACTTATTAGATCTTAAGGCTGTCAAGTTTAGTAGCCACTTGTTGATTGAGTTTAAATATTTTAGCCAATCGACCGAAGTCATCCGAAAGCAAATGCTTTATGGCTGCGATGGGACTTGGGGAATTTTCATTTTAAATTAGGTAGATCGATTAGGCCAACGAGCTATAAAAACCAAGACTTCTGCAAAAACTTATACATAATAACTTGTCTAAATTCTTGCGTTAGGCAAAAGAACATTTTAAGACATAAAAAAAGACTCTTCGGCAGCAACCAGAAGGAAGAGGTAGATTTCAATGTGTTAAAATGTAAAAATCCAAAAACTTGTCCCCATTTCCTTCACAAATCCCTTTGGACAACGAACTTGATTTAATCGATTAAAAAATAAACGGTCTACATGAAAATAAATTCAAATATATAGCAAGGTGAAAGACCAAATCCCTTTCCCCAAACCACGCAATTTTTTAATATTGCTTACATATTGACCCAATGAATCCATACGCAAAGTTGGATTAAAATCCTTTTTTCCCATACCACCGCCGAAAGTTCGAATTTTTGCCCTATTTTGCAGAAGCAAAATGCCATTTTTTTACCTCGGGAACCTCAGGTAAAAATGTCCTATTTTGTTCCCTCGGGGTAAAAAAGTGCCATTTTACTCCCTTAAACCAGGGAGAAAATTCAAACTTTCAGCGGTGGGATTGGAAAAATAAGTAAGTTCACCGCGGGACCAAAATAGGACATTTTACACCAATTTTACACAAAAATGTCCGATTTTGATCCCTTGGTGAACTACTACTATTAGAACTGCGGCAGTTATCGCGGTAACAAAATCATTTTTAGAAATTGATGTAGTCCCTCACCTCTGACCGATTATCTTATCACCATTTAGATACACGATTTAGAACTACATGTTGTCAATGTGTACGTTAAGTTCGATCAATAGCGGTTAAGAAATACGAAAGATATCGGGTCCAAACTACAATTTTTATATAACTTACGTATCCCTTATATCTCACCCCCTTCACCGATTCCTCCCATTTACGAACTTAGCCGAGATATTAGCGGAATAAACGTACATATAAGCGAAGTTTAACCAAAATCGGTTAAGAAATACGGTTTCTATCGTGTCCACAAGATTCGTTATATCCCATATACAGGGTGTTCTCTAGGTTATATGCCAAAATTAGTGAGATAAAATATCTGACCTAGACCAACAAAAAATTGAATGGCAGGGGGGCGGCTATGTCGACTGTTTCGGTGTTACAGGGTGATTCGTAAATTCCAATTTACCGTGGTATGCACCCCATTATTTTATTTTTATCTTTTAATATATGTTCTCAACGCAGCGACATCCAACTCACGCCAAAAATCTACTATCCTACTGTGCTTTCCAAAAATGTCAATAATGTTGACCTACCACCTACCACTGCAGGTACACTCACTTCCGAAACTGAAAAAAAGAATTGTTTTTCTTAAAATTCAGCTTTCCCCCGAATTTTCTCCGAAATTCATGCAATTAATGCACCTATCTTTTATTTTTATCGAATTGTCCAACAATGTTGGCCTACCATTGCAGGTATACTCCCTTTCGAAAATGGAAAAAAAAACTTTTTGTTTTCCTAAAATTCAGCTTTTCTCCGAAATTCATGTAATTAATATATAATTTTTTTACTTCTATCTAATTGGCTATCTTATTACCTCTCCAAAAAGATGCAACATATAAGTGGAGAAAAAATATGCAAATTTATTCGTGGACAACTTTTTGTAGTACATTAAAAAAATTCGAATTTCTCTCTGGTGTTAACAGGATTTGAATAATCTTCATTTTTCATCGTTCCCCATAAGAAAAAGTCCAATTGAGTTAGGTCTGGTCCCTAGAGGCAAGGAGACCGGTCCACCTCATCCAATCCAGTGCTCAGGAAATTTTTCATTTAATATTACCTGCAAAGTGTTAGCAGTATGCGCTGGTGTTCCATCGTATTGGTGAAACATTGCCCTTGTATTATCCAGAGAGATGTCTTCAAATAGATCTGGCAATATATTCTTCAAAAAAATTCGCATAAATTTTGCTATTAAGCACTTGCTGCAAAATGAATGGTCATATTAAATTGTTGCCGATAATACCAGCCTAAACATTGACACTGATTATATGCTGAAATGATGTCACCCTATATATAATAAAAAAACAAATTTTGTTTTTGAAATCAACAAACTCTAAAACGAGTTTTGTGGTCATTCATATTCCGAAATCTTTTCATCAGGACATTTCAATAGGTAGTACCTATTTTCTATGAAATCTACCTAAAAAATACATATGTACTTCGAAATCGACTTGCTTGACAGTAATAAATCCCTTAGTTAAACCTAGTTTCCCAATATATATGTACATACATATACAGGTAACCCCCGTATAACACGGCACTTCTATAGCACGGATTCACTCTAACACGGTTCGAGAATTTTTTTACCTCCAAATACAACTGCTTTACTTCAACCGTTAGATCAAGGAATTATAGCTACATTTAAAACCAATTACATAAGGAGATCATTACAATGGATTTTGAACAAAATCGATGATGAATCTATGGACGTCAAGGAGGCGTGGAAACTCTTCACAATTTTGGACTGCATTAATCTAATAAACTCATCTATCAGAGAAATAAAACCGACGACATTAAATGGTTGGTGGAAATATAATAGCATTTTTTTTTAATTTTTGGAACCTAACCCCTCTTTTCGTACTAGTCCTTTGTTTCGTATAACACGGCAAGTTTTTGGAACGTAACTCCCGTGTTATACGGAGGTTACCTGTATAACAAAAAAATCAAAAAATAAAAGTTTGAACATCGGTTTCGTAGGCATCTATGCCGCCATTTGATCAGGTGTTTTTATTAAATAAAATAAAGGCGATCCTCTAACTTTAAGATTTGATTTCTATCTTACAAACTATAAAACATTAAAAGATCTTTTCTTTGGCTAAATACTTTTTGGAAATTAAGAAAATCTAACTGGTGGACACAATGACGGTGAAACACTGACTGGTTGTCAGTATTTACCGTAGTTAATTTTGAGTGTACTGTTATAACTATTTACCCTTTTGTTTTTTCGAGGATCTCCGGTGGTGCCATTGCTATTGTCAAAATATAAATGTCGAGTACGACAAGCAATGGCTCCGCTACAATATTAGAGCTTGCCTAAACAAAATGCTAGTCGGGATAGTGATTCGGCTAGAACAATCGTTCCAATTGTGAAGTCAAATGGCCACGTGAGAATATGTGGGAATTTCGAGGTAACATAAACCTAGAATTTTTTTAACACAGCTCTCTGATCTGCATAAATGTAAACCGAAATATGTATACATGTAACTACCAATTTCGCATAATACCTTCAAGAATATATAATGTATGTATATAATTCAAATCCAAAACATAACCCTCCCTTATTTTATAGAACAAACTAAGTACCTCAAATAGGCAATTAACTAAAAGTGCCGAAAGTTAAACATTTTTCAGCCCATCAAAGAAAATGTTAGCAGCACACACTAAAATCCTAGGAAATTTAAAGCAAACTGAAAAACCTATTTGTTGGATATCACCCTGGTACTAGAGTGGAGACGTTTCCTCCGACCCACAGCCGCCCAACCGACTAACAACGATATATTACGCAATAAAAAGAAAGAGTTCAAGCGCACACCAGTTGCAAGCGCTGGAATAAGTAATAATAGCGTGATTATGCGGCCGCCACAAGATCCACCCATGAAATTTATGCAATGCGATGCGAGCATACCTACGTGTGGTCGGGTCTCTGTAAAAGTGTAACTGTCTCTGGCTTTGCTGCAATAAAATTGCTAATTGCAATTCTGCGTTTTTTATTGCTGTGGTGAGCGATAAGAAATTTCTGGTTGATACATGGTTAATTGGAACATTTTGGGACACATAAAAGACAGGTATAAAGGAATATGTGAATGGAGTTTATATATGTAATTGAAATTTAGGCAGGGACCGATTATAAGAGTTATTAAATTTTTATATTAAAAATTGATTTAGAAGTGATCAGATTTCTAAAACAAGGACAAACAAATGATCCGTTGAGAACGTACTTTCCATTAACTTACATATTTGAGATTTGTAATTTTAATTATAAAAAATTAAAAGTTAATCGTTATTTTTAATTTCTTTAGTAATCAAACTTAATAACAATAATTCAATAACTTTTAATTGCCAGATCAGGAATAAAAAGTTATCAGATGATTTTTATTTTTTTAGATCAATAATAAAAGTTATCAGATGATTTTCATTTTGTTTAATCAAGAATAAAATATATCAAGTGAATTTAAATTTTTTAAATCTAGAATAAACGTTATCAAGTGATTTTAATTTTTTTACATCAAGAGTAAAATTTATCATGTGATTTTTATTTTTTAAGATCAAGAATAAATGTTATCAAATGATTTTTATTTACATATTTAGATTAGGAATAAAAGTTATGAGATGATTTTTATTTTTTTAGATTTTGAATAAAAGTTATTGGATGATTTTTAACATTCGAGATATTTTCTCGTTATTATAGAACATTTTCGTTCAGGGACTGTAACGGTTATAAGTTTTAAGATAAAAATCAGACAATAACAGTTATATTTAGTTGTAAATCTTATTGGTTATCGTTTAACCATTATTTTACAATTTTTTTATTTTGGTTATGAGAAAAGAGTTATCGATCAAATTTTATAATTTTTCTCAATAGTGAGAGTTATTTCTCGAGTTTTATTTTTTTGGTTACCGAATAACCATTATTCAGAAATTTATTCTTTTTTTCTCACAAAGTTCTAATTTTAAAGCGATTTCCACCAACTTACGAATCCAAGATCGCGGACTGTCAAATTTTGAAGTGCATGCGATTTTCACCAAAATTGGTACTTGGTAAAATTAAATAAAAGGTCCGATTGTGCAATCCCGAATCGAATCGAAAGGAGTTTACAAAAGCTCTTGGATAAAAATGCCTAATAAATTTTATAAAATTCTTACAAATCCATTTCCGCATATGAAGTCAAAATATGTAATTCGATTGGATTTTTCTATCGAATTATTTTAACTCTTTGAACAAACAAATTAATTGAAGTCAATGATTACTGAAATGATTTTATGAAAATTTCAGTAACATTTTTAAGGAATTTTTATCCACAAGGATTTTCGATTCGAATGGATTACACAAATTATTAAGAAATTTTTATCCAAAAAGGGCTTTTATAAGCCTTTTTTTTCGAACGAATTCAACAATCCGACCTAAAATAATAATAAATAATGTTATAATAAAATAGAACAATGATTATAAATTTAACAAATTTACATTATTGAATCCAAAACAAGGCTTATCTAAAAAAAAATTCCTGTTACTTTTTAAATCAAGTAATTTGGATAAAATCTTCCCGTCGTCCGAATTATGTTTACAGCTGGAATTTGAAAAAGAACTTCAAAAGTGGAAGGAATCAGAAGCATGTTGAAATTTCTATTAGTCTTAATATCACTTAATGATTTATTGAAATCGCAGTTAAAAGTATGCAGTACAATTTCATCATCATCTTCTGTTAAAAATTGGCTGGAACAGGAATGTACTTCTGATATCTCAGAGAATTCTTCTGTTAACTCTGAATGTTTAAAAGTAAGGCCTTTTTTAACTACGTAACATACTCTAATAAAAATGTTTCAAAGCCAGTCTCCGAAATTTTGTCAAAATCAATCACAGGAAAATACATTTTAGAACAACATCAGTCAATTAAAATAATAAATCGACACCAATAACGACAAATTGTTAATTTAATAGTAGAATATTATAATATCATTAACCGCAAGTTGAGGTCAAATGAGCTGGGGAAAATATTGGAAGATATTGTAAATTGCTTTCCTGGGAAAAGTAAAGTAAACAATTTACATACAGTGACTCACAAATTCGTTCACATGTTTAGCAAATTTTCAAGTTATGCATAGTTTAATATAAAACCCTCAAAGGAAATAAATTAAAAATTTGTAGATTATGAATTAAAGGTGTTAATTTATGATATTTAAGATACAAACAACAAAATTTATCTTCGTTTCTTATGCAAAATAAGAAAATTGATATTAAATCAAATTGAACAATTTTGAGTAGGTGGACAAAAAAAATTAGTGCTTAGTATAACCGCCCTTTGCTTTTATAACGGCTTCAATTCTAGCAGGCATACTTTCAATTAAACTCTTGCATTGATCTGCTGTTATATTTTCCCATTTCTGCTTTACCCTTACCCATAGAGTGTTGTTATTTGGAGGAGGGTTGCCAAAATCTGCCATAGACCTTTTTAAAATATCCCATAGATGCTCTATGGGGTTTAAGTCTAGAGATTGGGGGGGGGTCATTCAAGAACATCGAAGTCCTTAGCAGATAGCCATGATTTTGTGATCCGGGCCGTATGTTTTGGGTCATTTTATTGTTGAAAGACAATGTCCCTAATTCCTTTTCCCCAAAAATTCAGACTTTCCAGCAAATTTCGTTCTAAAATTTGAATGTAGTCCGCCGCCGTCATCTTGCGCTCTATTCTTGCAAGGCTTCCAACACTACTCGAACACATACACCCCCATACCATAATGTTTCCGCCTCCCAATTTAAATGTGGGTGTAATGTGTCTTTGCTGAAGTCTTTCTCCTTTTGTTTTCCAAACCCGTTCCTTACCATCAGAGCCAAACTTGTTGATTTTAGACTCATCTGACCACACTACTCTTCCCCAAGCTTCTTTCGTATTATATAATTATTATACTTTTTGGCAAATTGGAGACGAAGCTTCATATGGCGTTTGGTAAGAAGTGGTTTTTTGGTTTAGCACGTCCACGCATTCCCGCTTCACGTAAAGTCCTACGAATAGTTTCTGCGCTCACGTTGATTTGGTTAAATGTCTGAAGTCGGCTGGTTATTTGAACAGCATTATCCACTTCACCTAATTGTACGCTCCTTATGATTCCACGCTTGATAGTGTCTGATAATTTTCTTTTTCGCCCTGGATGGTTATATGGAACCTCTTCATCGAGCTGTTTTCGCATAGTACATAGCTATACTTCCTATAGAACATTGAAACTTTCTAGCTAGTTAACGATAGCTTTCACCTTTTCTAAGGGAATTCAGGACTCCACTTCGAATTTTTGGTGATAATGCCTTCATTCTGATAAAAATAGTAACAAAGAGACAACATTTATCCAAAAAAGCAAACCGATAATTATGGTTTTAATAGATTATAAATTTATTCACTTACTAACTTGAAATTTCAAACTCACAAATTTGTTCAAGTGCACTCTTTAGAGTTTTAAGCTACAATGATACTGCCTAATAACTAGAATTGGCGGCCAATGACCTTGACCTTGAAATATGTTGACCTTGAGGGGAGGGGGGGTAATGTATTGTGGGCAGAACCAAGTAATCCGCTTTGCAAATGCTGAAAAATATCGACAATCACATACAAAATAATAAAATGCTACGGAGAAATGCCTGTCCTGATATCTAAGAAATGAAAAATTTCAACATAAAAAAAACATATGAAGGAAGCATTTCCCCAACATATGTCCGTGGACAAAGTTGGTCAGAAAGACCTCAAGGTCAACATATTTCAAGGTCAAGGTCATTGACCCTGTGACAGGTTTTCCGAATAAATTCCCAAATTTTTCTCTAAATATTCAACGCTTTAAGAGCACTTACTCACCTCTTATAAAACAAGTGGGAACGTCAAAAACAAACAATGCAAGGAATTAGTTCGGATCTTTGAATCCTTATCTGATGGTTAAATATATTTTCATTGAATACTAATAATTAATTAGTAAATTTCTTTGGTGCTAAGCAGTTAACGATATTTTTACTTCTAAATTCTGTCATTCCGCCTTCTGCTGTTATCAAATGTTCCGGGACAAAAAAACAAAATTAAAAATTTTGAACAAACCCACGACGGATATAAACGTTGTAATCCAAAAAGGATTAAATAAAATTTATGAAAAACCCCCGATTATTATAAGGAAGTAAGTAACGAAAGATAAAAATAAAAAAATCTTCTTAAAACGGGTTGACTTGTCGCGAGGTCTATCATATAAACAACTAATTATGACTTTCCTTAGTCCTTCCTACCTTTATATACATATTTGTTTCTCGTAGAGATAGACATAGCAATAATATTAAATATAGGTACTACACATATTCACCTACCTATTAATATAATTACAAACCCAAGAAAATCCGTCGGGGACTGCCATTGCCATTTAAAATTAAGTGGGCTATAATCTACTGCACTGACTTAACTTTAGGCCAAAACTTATGTTTTTTTTCACTTTGCCACAAGTTTGAAAAAAAAGTGTCAATTTTCGTCATTTTTCTGATTAAAAAATAACTTGCCATTTTGCCAAAAAAATGTTGTTCGCTCTAAACTGTGGTCAGTGCAGTAGATAACCACTAAATAAGTATGTACACAAAATTTGAAGTCGATCGATTAATTCGTTTTTCTGAAATTTTAGCACGCGAGAAAAAAAAATACGTTTCGAGAAAAACGCGTTTAAAGTTTTTGCAACCGAATTTTTTGCTATGCACAATACACAAACTTTCGAAATACCGAAGGGAGCGGAAAGTGCTATAAAATCAAAACGAAGTAAGATATAGATGTGAAATTTTAAACTGTTATTCTTGAGATACTTTTCTATCGAAATATGCAAAAAAAAATCGAAAAAAACTTTTTTGATTAGTAGAATAACCCCTTAAAGGTTGCTTAATGGCTTTGCACTTTCAGTTTAAACGTTTCTTTGAATTGCCTGATGTCCTTAAAATAACTCTAGAAAATACCAGGATGCTTGAGAACAGTAACGATAATGTGAACTATGTTTGCGATGAGGTCTACAAAAAACGCAAAGTATTATTTGAAAATAAATTAGTCATTCCTTATTCCCTTTATGCAGATGATTTGGGGCTAACAAATACTTTAGGAAGCCATTCCGGTCAAAATTCCATTAATGCGCTCTATTATACATAATTTCCAATTATTCCTCAACATCTGCTATCCAAAATCAAATACATTTTTTATGCTACCTATTTAAGAAAAGATAATGAAACTTTTGGCAATGCTATTTGTTTCTATAAACTTGTCCAATTGTGGGCAGAACCAAGTAAACCGCTTTGCAAATGCTGAAAAATATCGACAATCAATAATAAAATGTTACGGAGAAATGCCTGTCGTGATATCTAAGAAATGAAAAATTTCAATGTAAAAAAAAGTATGAAGGAGGCATTTCCGCAACATATGTCTGTGGACAAAGTTGATCAGAAAGACCTCAAGGTCAACACATTTCAAGGTCAAGGTTATTGACCCTGTGACAGCTAAACCGAATAAATTCCAAATATTTCGATCTTGTTACATTAAATTCACGGAAACAGTTATTTGATTACGGAGAATTCGAAATAGGTAATTCCTCTGAACTTATTACACTCGATCATTTAAAAAAATTAAGGTTAAAATTAAGTGCACGAGAAATGTGGACATTCGTACATTTTCTCCCATTGATGATTGGTAACTTAATACCTCTTAATGATAAAGTTTGGTATTTTCTCCGATTATTAATCAAAATTATTAATACAGTTCTACTACTCGAATTTAATGCAAGTACTATAAATAAACTATCTTCTGCGATTCGCGAACACAACGAACGTTACATATCTCTTTTTTAAACACATTTAAAACTGAAATTTTATTTCCTATCACATTATCCCACAGCCATTCTAAAGTTAGGTTCTCCTAAATACACGTCCACATTTAGATCTGAGTCTTATCATCAAAGAAGCAAACAATATACTAAAGTTAATAAAAATAGTAACAATATACGCTATTCACTTGCAATGAGAGTCACTTGAATTTTTAAATTGTTTGAAATAAGTAATGAAGGATTTGAAAAAAAAAAAAAAGTTACATTTGTAAAGCCTGAAACTATCTCTGAAGAAATAAAAAGTAACCAGTCTTTCGGTTTTTTTTTCGCAAACCAACAAATACCTCTAAAAAATATACATTAATGTAAAGACATTATGTATAAAGGTACTACAGTCGAAACCGGATATAACGACATCGGATATAACGACGAATCGGTTATTACGACTAAATGGCAAAGTCCCGGCCGAATCCCTATATAAACACTTATGTAAACATACCGCCTATAACAACATCGGATAAAGCGACATATCGCTTAAAAGGACGAAACTTTCTGGAAATTCATCGATTATAACGACCAACCGTCATACACCCAACTCTCAAGCCCAGGAATTCAAAATAAACAAGCCATGAAGTAGGCCAAATCACTCCCACTCACTTCTCCCACCTCACTTGTACCACTTTTTTATTTTTTATATTTATATTTTATTTGAATACAAGTTTATACGCCGAACACCTATATATTACATATATGTAAATTAAATACATACATATGTACATATTACAAGTTCAAATTATGTGTCTATTTGTGTATATTGCTTATAACGACTATCGGATATAGCGTCCGTAGTTCTATGGTTCCTTCAATGTCGTTATATCCGGTTTCCACTGTATTTACAAAATTAATTACTTTGTAACCAGAATTAACAAACAGGAAGTAGGATTAATTCAAATTAAATATATAGCAGTCCAAGAGAAAGCAGAGATAACCGTATTCATTTGTAAAGAATACAGTGTCATTTGTTTTGATTTTCACTATCGTTCTTATGTGGTCGACTTGTCAAAAATAGTAAATGAAAGAATAAAGAGATCATTCTATTAGCAACAGATATTGCAAGTCGTCCAATCCACATTAAATTGTTACCTAATGGAAAAAAAATGTTTCGTAATAAAACTTTATGATTTACTAAGAACTTTTCTCTGAAAATTCAGTTAGGCACATTTGTTCTTTTCTTAATTACTTAAGAATTTCGAAGGTCTTCTTTTTGTGTTTTTATGCCAAAAGGGATTTGAAATTTTAGTGAAAACTTTTTATATTTCAAAGTTGAAATCTGTTGAAAGCGCAATATCTCAGAACATTAAATCATTTTCGAGTGGGAAACCACACTATCTTTTCTCCCCTCCAATTTTGCGTCCCACATTTCTCCCCTTATTTAACCAATTTTCACGATTTGGGAGCCTGCACCCCAAGCTAGTCCTCTTCCAGGCAAAGACTGCTCGTTACGTGTTTTACAGGGGATATCCTTACTTTAATTATATAATAAGTTTTTTTAACCACATTTTACGACAGCTCCACACTCCAAGGCTCTCAGGAATAGCAGCGCCCTTTAGTTTTGGAGTCTGGGGTGATTCGGGCACCCTATGGGTGCATTTTGGGACTTAGATGGCCGCGGGGCTGGTTATAAGCCATTATTTTTCTTTAGTTCCCATTGCACATCTGTCAATTGCCGCCACCCCTGGATTGATTAGCTAACTCCCAACTCCCCGGCAGGTATTCTACCGCCCATTAAGGTAGTGTAATCACTGCCAGAGAAAGGGAGCAGGAGGAATCGAGCCTATACTAAACCATTCAACCTCTCATTAGGGTTCGGGGAAATCTAGTGTGGACAAAAGGCTTTGTAAGCTCAGTCAATCTACATTCTAAAGTATGAAATCTCACGAGTGGATCGAATAAATATAAATTAACAATCTTCTACGAGCGCATAACAACGTGGGAAATACATTTATGTAAAGAACTATATACATATAAGCGTACTATTTACAGTACTAGTTACTCCAATGAATGTTTACCTTAGGGAAAACCTAAAATGTTTTCTAATAAAACTGTATAATTTAATGTACACACAATTTTTATGTATATACTTGCCTAATGTGTATGAATTAAATACAAACATTGTTAACAATTTCTAAGTAAAGAAGGATTTGACAAAGATATTACGTTCAAAAAAGAAATTATAAAAAGAAGCGGTAAATAAGCAATCCTTCAATTGTTAATTATGTATGTATGTATGTACATTAGGGTGGAGTGAAAATGTATGGAGAATTATTTTTTTTTTGTTATTTTGTAATAGCATAGTGGTAAAAAGCTGCCTATGGATGAGCGAATGAAGTATGTTAAATATCATTTATGTATTATAATGGTTTGAGGTGCCCCAAAACGAAAGAATTTCCAAAAAAAGTATAACTTCATTCATTTTTCATAGCCTCATTCAGATGTATATTAACCTTAATAATGTATCGGAATAGTATTTTTCATGTTGTTTAAAACCTATATTTTTATGTAATAATAAAAATATATATAAAAGTTTGGAATTTATGGTACCCCAAAACCTCTT
This sequence comes from Eutolmus rufibarbis, assembly GCA_963920795.1. NCBI lineage: Eukaryota > Metazoa > Arthropoda > Insecta > Diptera > Asilidae > Eutolmus > Eutolmus rufibarbis. Next base: position 19,005,899 of record OY987205.1, read on the forward strand.
AAAATAAAAATAAATCAAGAATTTTGCAATAAAACTGCGATTCATATTTATGAAACATGTATGAGAAAAATGTTACAAAATAGCCAATTAAGTAGAAAATTCGCGTAGTATTATAAAAAGGCATCATCTGACGTGATGACAGTCTGGTCCTGATAAAACCATCATTTTATGAAGTTTAACATTTGGTTTTGCACTATCGAACATTGACAAGTTTCTGACTTTTTTTCAAAACTTTGTCCCAACGGGGGCACCTCTAAATATAAACCTAAACAAAAAATATTTTCGCTTTTGCTTATTGTGCCTATCACGCAGCTTTTTGCGGGTATGCCATAGTAAATATATAAAAAAAAAAATTTCACTCCACCCTAATGTACATATTGCAACCAGAAATTCATATGTATGCGAAAAATCAAAAATTACACCAACATCGCAAGAGCTAATCAAGGCAACAAGATGTGTCCGTCTTTTCTTCCTCCGGAATCAAAAAGGTCAGCTCTTCACGAATTAATTTGCTTTGGGACATGTTCCTAAGCGATGGTGTGACGGTAAGTTCCCAGCGAGAAATTTAAGAAGTGCTTCATGAAGAAGCATTATTTATCGCTTTCACGAGAAGGGACGTGGAAGCATTTCGGTTCTTATGGTACACTTCTAGCGAAGGCTTTAAGAACCGATTTTTTTTTTTGCTCGCGTCAATGCTTCCTCCCAATGACAGCGTAATGTTAAAAGAAGCTAAGTTTGAAAGGAGAGTTCATGCATACATTACATCGACAGAAGCATTCGCAATTGTGTTCTAGAATACTTCCATTTCTCGCTGGGTTAAGACCTTTTGAAAAACGGTATTTTTTCTCCTCTTTCACCATGAATATCGAGCCGGCAGGGGATGAAAGTTTGTTCGCGAACCTTTAGCCTGCTTTTGGTGTAGAGAATCTAGGAAACAATGACGAGTTTATACCTCAAACCTCAACCATCCCGAAAATGCAAAAACTATACTTTCTTATGTGTTTTCGGTTTGTTGACATGTGTAAAATAACTGTAAAAATCCAACTACACTTGTCAAAGTTTGCATTAAAAACAAGGATAATATGTATTTACTACCTGCTTTTATAGCAAGTTGATGCAGGTAGTTTATCCCCTCCCCTTCAGACTTTGAATTTGAATACATGAACTTGAAAAAAATCGCATTATTTATGAGATGACCCAATATCTGCGTAAGGTAACCTTATATTGCGTAGTCTCGTTACCATTTGTGATATTGCCATGACCTTTATATGAAATACGTTTCAGTGGTGCGGCAGCCAGTATGAGGTTGCGATGTTTAGGTGTTCAGAGTACACACTCTCCACCTTTGCCATCTCTTTTAGAGCCGTCGGAGTATATTTGTACCGACCTTGGCTGCTGTAGGAATCGCTCGTTCCATTCTTGCCTGAACAGAATGAAGGCACTGAACCTGATGTCAAATCAGGGCTTGAGAATAATATAGTGTAGTCAATCGCCGGAGTGTACTGGCCAAGAATTCTAGCAGGTCCGTACTCCTTGCGCAACCAGGATCGTGGCATGAGACGCTGCAATAACAACAACAATAACCAATTCACCAACAATTTTGTAATTTTTCTTTTTAATCCTTGAAAGAATCCCTTTTAAGCGATACCACAACGATACTTATTCGCTAATATACCCCCATTAAATAATAAAAAAATATATATTCTATCATAACTTTTGACTTTTTGGGGGGAAGGGGCTACCCAAATGGTGGCCAATGCGAGCGACCAGACGGTCTTTTGTGCCACACATATGTAAATCTAACATTCTGTCAAATTTCAAATTCCTAAGTCACATGTCAAGTCCTTTTCGATCAAAACGTCTGTGACAGACAGACGGACGGACGCAGGACCGTTCTTATAAGGAATCCATTTTTTCTTTTCCAAATTCAAAATACTAACGCGAAAATTGGTCAATTTTACATCCCGAAACAAATAAACGCTCTCCACATGTAACAAATGAAAGCCGCTGGGCAACTAAGTGAGATGGGAAGGTTTACAATACGATACCAACAGTCATGTTCTTGAACAATGGTCCTTTACATCCCTGTAAACAAAATATTTTTTAGTACGCCTTCAAATATATAGGACACTCCTTAGATTTCGGTTTTGGATCAAAGAAAGACGTCTAAGCGCCTTAGTTTTCAGCGTTGTCGCATCACAATACGGAAAAATTTCAATCAGGTACCCCTGATCGAATAAACCATGAAGTTTTTTATCTAAAAATTACCAGTAAACTGAGGTTATTTATTATTTTAATTTTAATTCTTCGCAAAACATTATTAGGTGATGTGCGGGACGAGAAGGTTACCACTGGAAAGTGTTCGAAGACAGATAGTGCTGGTAAACATCGACCTACTTGAAAAATATTCTCCTTGCCAACTCATTGCACCTTGTGGCGAACAAGAGATTCTCCAGATCAATTAAGTCATCGTCCTTAACTTTAGCAAAGTCTCGTGTTCCACATATCTGCCCATGTGTATGCACCGAACCATACATATGACTTTTTGAAAAACAACAGCATTTACAACTAAAGCAAACTTCCTAGAGAAATTGGTTTTTGGCTCGACAACTTCTGGAGGTGTGTGGGAGAAGGTTGTCGGCTAAAAAAAAATCAATAAAACATCCTTAGCGCCTTAATGAAATATTCAGACTTAGGAATAGCAGTGAAGATGAAAAAAAAGAGCCTGCCCGGACTGAAATAGGAAAACTACAACTACTCACAGATATTCGCCAGCTGGAAGAAAAATATGTATAAGGAACACTTCGGAAAAAAACATTTGCCCTCGACACGGCCAGGGCATAAGTTATATATGCAGGTATATCTCCCGGCCACAACACGGACAGGAAGTGTTAGTATCTTTAGGTGCTCACCTACATTTCTCAATTTCGGTACACATTCGATGGTTGATCAGGGCAGACTTCATAAGCATGGAGTTTTGTTGCGAGCACAGTCCAATATTTCAAAGTTGACCTAACAAATTTTTAATAATTTTCTCAACTCGACTTGCCAATGTAATAGCCTACTGCTTGTTTCCAATTTTTATTGAGGCCGCGAGGCGCGACGCATGAATACTACTACACTAGATGGCATCGACCGAGAAAATCCATTGATTAAGTTATCTTTTGTATTATAACTCAATTCAAGCTTACAAGACATTTCGTCAAATAAAATGATACATTTAGAATTTAATATGTCCATATCATTTATTTTATTTATAAGCATAGTTTTTATGACATCTGAAAGCCCAGTAGCTAAACGAAGAGTTAAACGCCAACGAAAGGTAGTCCTCACCGAACCTAAAACAAAATTGGTTTTCACAAATGTTTTATAAACTGCAGGCGATAATATGTATAATCAATCTTAAAGCAAAATTCGTTTATTTTTAATTCCAATGGTGTTTGGAAGAATTAAACAATATGTAATTGGACTTCATAAGGTTTATATTCCAATAGTTCACTCAGGGTTTTTTGAAAACTAGCATGGCCTTCATCTTTTTTTGCTCGTTACGGCAAACTGTATAGAGACTTCATTTCTTTTAAATCCTCAATAGGGTTTTCAATTGCAATAGACAGTATTCTTCTTGGAGAAGTAGGAAATTACTCCTTAGATCAATACAAGTAATTTCAGGTTGATAGGTTATTTCTAACCCTTTACTGTAAGTTTTATTACCAGATTTACAAACAACTAATTCATCTTCTGAAGAATCTTCAATAAATAAAGATTTCTTTAGAGTTTAAGGAGCAACTGTAAAACAAGTAGTAAGAGTTCTCTTTTTTGGAACACGGTCGGTTGTTTTTTGTATCGGAATTGCAATAGAATCAGAGAAAGAACAAATCAAGGGATCAGCTTGTTTTAGAACGGCAGTTAATACATTTTTTATCTGCTCGTATTAGGACGTCCTATTCAATTCATGCAAGTCGGAGCCCCTGCCCTGGGCGACAAATTCAAGCTTGGCAGACGAATATACTACTCAGCATTATCGCAACTTTGCGATGACTGAAACGCGCAGTATAGTAAAATAATAAATAAATAAAAATAAAAATTGTTTATTTCGGACAACTAAAGGATCCATAGTGTGTTCGTAAGGCTTATAGTAGGTTAGTATCAATAAAAACGCAAAGCACTTTAAATATAAACATAAAAGACACAGATAGGACCACTTCCCTGCGCCGAAGGCGATTAAAGAAACGAGCTGGTTTCCGTGATCACCCTCCGCACAAGACACCTCCATAGTGGCGAAGTGAACCTATCAGCTATAGACTTTAGGATGCTGTTGGGACTGTCCCGTGTTCTACGGATCAGAGATATAGTTTTTTTGCGATTGATGGCTGCAAAGCTATCAATCTGGTACTCCGCAAACATCCCTAACATCCCTAACGCACTGCAGAAGCGGGGCAATCCCATCATCATCCTGAAGATATGTATTATATTGGACGGGCAAGGTGTCCAGCGATCTTTTGCAGAAGCATGGAGCAGATCTGGGACGAAAATACGAGCGATTTTTAAGCACAGTTGAATTCTGCCAGGAACTCTGCGTTTTTAAAGAGCAAGCTCCACTTTTATTTGGAGATATAAAAAATGCTAGCGCTTTCAATCTCTTGCAACAGATCTACACGCATGATTTGCAGGATGCCTTTCCTAATATTTGTATTGCTCTGCGAATTTACTCTACGCTTCCTACTACATCCGCAAGCTGTGAGCGAAGTTTTAGCAAACTTAAACTTATTAAAAATTATCTACGATCGTCGATGAGCCAGCAACTTTTATCGAGTCTCGCAATATTAGCAATAGAAAATCGAAGAGTAAAATTGTAATTTCAATGTGCAATATAATATGTAATTATTTTTAATCTCACGTTTTATTTCAGACCCTATCCTCTCCTATCCTAATTAAAATATATGACCGGCACGTTCATGTATTTTTGGAAAAAATATAGGCTTAACAGAGAAAGAGTCGGCGTTGTGGCGTTCTTTGGGGGAGGCCTATGTCCATCAGTGGGCGTCATATGGCTGAAATGATGATGAAGGTAAAAATATTGGCGAGCGGGGGCGGCATTTTTCAGTTTTTGCCCCGCCTCGAAAAAATTCAAGATCCGGGGCTGCAAAGATGGTACAAAACAAACAGCATTTTCACCAATATTTCAATACTCGATCTGAAATTTTAATTTTTATGTTTTATTTCATCCTTTTTGAATGCGTATCATTTAAAGGGGCGGTCATATACATATAACAGTTTCGCTCAATATGAAAATACATATTGTGTGCTGGGCGATAAAATATGAGTAGTAAAAAAAATGAAAACGAGAAGTACAAATTACTTGAAATGAGTAGCTCAAAAAGTACTTGAATGCGTGAAATTGGGCAATAAAATGAAATGAAATGGGCAGTAATATGTAGCTAGTAATATAAAAGAATTTAAGCGGTAGATGAAATATTTGAGCGGTAAAATGAACGATTGAGCAGTTATCGGTGTTCGGTAAAAGCACAGAAAAAAAAAGAACAGATGAGTAGAACATTTATGAGGTTAAACTTTTTGAAAATTTTGTGTGTTAATGCAAGTTTTGTGTATTAATAAATAAACCTAAATAGGTGTACCTTTAAATGTCAGAGTAAATATGTATTTTTCAACGACCACTACCAAACTATTTTTTATCCAAGGTCAATGTGTTTAAATTAAGATTTAAAATATTTTTTTTCAACAATAGTAATTTTTTCGATTTACTAGGAATTTTTATTTTTTTTCTCTTATTCAGTATCATATTTTTTTCAAAAAAATCTGATCTAACTTATAGAGTAATGTTTGAAGAAAACCTGATAATTTTTTCAAATTAAAATAATCAATAGCTTATAGTAATCATTTTAGTAGCTGGGATACCAGACGTTCCTGTGTGGTAGCTAAGGATTAATACCCAGTTTTGTGTTCTCAGGCCCTGGATCACCTGATCTAACCATCTCAGGATTGTCTTTTTCGGACCACATTTCAAATTTTTTTAAAAGTCAGCCGTAACTTATCCGGCCCTAATGACACCATCTTATTCCGGCCTTTTTGCAGTCAATTTAAATTTATCTGACAAAACCCTGATAGGATAACTTGATTTTAACCTTATTAGGATAAATAGATGTAAACTAATTTTGGCAAATAGATATAGATATTTCAATTTTTGTCAATGTAAAAAAAAGGAAAGCTATTATATGCAATTTTTTCAACAATATTTGATCGTTAAAGATTAAAATAAATATTTATTTAGATAATTTATAATGGAACACATCAACGATGGCGAATATTTAAGAAAGAAAACATAAAACTCGCGCCAACGACAAAATACATAATGTACCTTTAAAATGTCAGTTGGGTCCTCTGGTAGCTCAGTTGTCAGCGCGCTGGACTACCATCCCAGAGGCTGTGAGTGCGAATCCCACGTAACCGTGGTCTCCTGCGCTACGTGGTAACACAATGGACCAGAAGTAGCCTAAGTGTGCCTTTCTAGGCTTAGAACAGTATGGAACAGATCGGATGAGCTCTCCTACCTTTTGCGTACCACAATTTATCTTGTGTTAGAGACTAATGTTTTTGTATTGTATTAAAAGCTCAGTGCAAGCCGAAATTTTGGGATGATATACGGAAAGGCAAGAAAATGAATTTAAAATAGATGCCCCCGTACTCCACGAATTTGTACCTTTCAGACGGCACCACTGCCTTAGGATTTGCACCCATACTCCCAATGCTAAAACAAAAAAAATTCTTTTGCTCGGTTACAAACCTGCACTATTAATACTTTGAAAATAAGGGTATACCCCTCTTGCCCCGTTCTATAGGAAAGTGGTCGCTCATGTACAGAGTTTTTACACGCCGGGGCATACTTATTTTATATTCCAAGTTTCTAGGGCACCACTCCAACCTAACCTAGATAAAATATCAGTTGTGCACAAATGTTCAACATATGTATGTTGATGTGAAACTTTCGTGAATCCGATTCATTTGAATATAACTTAAAATATAGCCCCCAATAAAAACCTAAGCAGGCCCCAATTAAATTATACCTGATTCAGACCAAATATACTTAATATGACCTGATATCTATAATATGAAATTCTTAACGATAAGAATAAATAAAAGCTTTTAAAAATGAATTTTGTTAGAGTAAAACATAACGTGCATTAAAAAGTGTGAAAATGTTAACCAATATCAGTATTTAAATACAGTGTGGACACCCTCTACCGGAAATTGACTCGATAGGCCCCACTGGCCCAGCCGCAAAAAACTTTCCGCTCGGTCTAAACCTCTTCTAAAGACAAAATTAGGGAAAATTGATACAACTTACCTGATACGTGTTATCAAAACTGTCATACATAAACCGTGTGATAAGGGAAGTCTTTCCAACTGAAAAGAGATAAAATGGCATTAATCAGAAGCCTGACGTAATCTTAACAAAAAAGAGAAGACATAAATAGAAATGGAAAAATCTGATTTCAATCTTCTCTGCCACACCGCTGAGATCAGAAGGTAAAGTTCATTTCATCCCTGCCAAGGTGAAATTACTAGGATCACTGACCTACGACCTTACTTGGAGCCAGCTTCCCAAAAAAAAGGCAGCCGCTGTAAAAAAAACATTACGGCCAGCTGATAGCCCAGCCAAATGGATCTATCATGAGAACATCCATGACAGGATGGATATTCCACTTGGCTCGGTGATAAGTATGATATGCGTCGAGACAAAGTTTTCATGCGCAAGAAACTTCAGGAAACCAAGTTGAAAAACAAACAAAAATATTTTCAAGAGGAATCCTTCCGGAATAACTTGGCGGACAGTATTAGATTTGGCAAGTTTGCCTGTGCTTTATTACTCGTACATTCGTTTTCAAGCCATACTGAGAATTACTCCCAGATAAGTCGGTTATCTCGAAGTCTTTATTTAAAATAGAATTGTAAGGATAAAATGAACTATTTTTTAAATCGTTTTATACAAATTATTGCAAGAATCATTTAAAGTTTTGTAACTAATAAAGTTTTTCACTTACTGGGTTAGCCGTAGCAAATTAATTTAGATAACATATTTGAAATCCACGTACTCGAAACCCCTAGAAACAATTTTAAGCAAGTAATTTGTAATCTTGCAATTTTAAATGCTAAAGTGTATCTCTATTGAATTTTACAATTAAGATAAGATATTAGAAAAAATAACGGAATAGGTACATTAATTTCATTTTGATTTTTATGAGATTTTCGTTTAGTTTAGAATTCTGGCCCAATATATAATAATATGGCTTTTAAATTTTAAGTAACCTCTAACATAACCCGATAATCCAAATATGTACATATACAAATAAACAAACCGCATCAAAAACCGGAAAAAGGAATTTGGAGTTATAACTAAACATACTTATAAGCCAGACAGACTCATGCAGACTCAGACTCACTTGTCAATGTTGACCTTCCACCTACCACTGCAGGTACATTCACTTTCAAAACTGAAAAATGTTTTTTATTTTCCTAAAATTAACTTTTTCCCCTAATTTTTTCAGGAGTTCATGGAATTAATGCACTTATATTTTATTTGTATCGAATTGCCCATCTTATTACCTTTCCAAAAAGGTATAACACGTCCAAGTAAAAAAAAAAGATGGAAATTTATTCGTGGAAAACTTTTTGTGGTACATTAATAAAATTCGAATTTTAATTAAATTAAACTAAAACTAACTCCAAAATGCTTTTTATTTAATGAAAAACAGATTTAAATGAATGCTAATATCTCACAAAAACTGCTCAAAATGTCCTCCGCCACTTTCGATACATGCCAATGACCTCCTTCTAATACCCTGTTTAAGGTGTATTGTAGCCAACCTCTCCCGTATTTTCGTCGCTGCAAGCAATGAACGACAAAACATATTTCTTGAAAAAAAGTAACATTTGGACTAATTGGTCCCCGCCTGCAATACCTTTTCCAATATTTAAATTATATTTAAATAATAGTATAAATTGTATTATTTGTTAACGAGGTATCGAACAAAAAATAATTGCATGATGCATTACTTATAAGGACATTGCTCTTACAATTTTCTATAGATTATAGAGCTTGTTTTTCGCTTTTCAGTTGATATTTTTACTGCAGTCGGGTTTTTTGTTTTTTAAATAATTTAGTTTATTTCACCCTTTTTTTTGATTTTCCTGTCAAAATGGTAGCATCAAAGTGTTATAACGTATATATATTTGTAATGGGCTATTTATTAGCTTTGATTTAAGACCCATATTGTTATAATAAAAAAAATTTTTTTTTATTCTCCTCCATTTTTTTTTTCGCGGAAGCCATATTGAAATATTATATGCCCATTTGTAATGGGCTATTTATTAGCTTTCATTTGAGACCCATATTGTTATAATAAAAAAAACTTTTTTTATTCCCCTCCATTTTTTTTTCGCGGTAGCCATATTGAAATATTATATACCCTATAGCACTCCGACAATTAAGACGAATCGAATGACACCTTATATGTTAAAATCCGTCAAGCCGTTTAGGCTGCAGAGCGACACAACGAAACAGACATACATACCCACATACATAGCCTCGAAAAACATAACCCTTGTTTCGGCGGAAACATTAAAAGCCACGAACCGCGCACTAAAAATATGTATAAACAAATGGAACTGTCAGAATGAAAAGTAGGGTTAAGCTGCAACTTCACGCAGGATTGTGTAGCAACACAATTTTAACTTTGCACTTGCGTGTTACGGGATAAGAAGAAGATCATTGCCGTGTGATCGACCAACACATGCGTAATCCAGGCGAAGCACAAGGGGGAGACGTTGGGCGATCACCAAAACTAGTCCAGCAGCTCTTGGGTAATTACCAAAAGCATTTTTTTGAACCTTTGGGCAACTGCCGAGGTTTTTTCTTAAGCATTTTATTAGCTATACTTGGAATAGTTTCAATTTGGGATTATAACCAATTGAGATTCTTCTGAGTCTTCTCTCCTCGCGTTATACTTGGAATAGTTTCAATTTGGGATTATAACCAATTGAGATTCTTCTGAGTCTTCTCTCCTCGCATTAGCTATACTTGGAATAGTTTCAATTTGGGATTATAACCAATTGGAATTCTTCTAAGTCTTTTCTCTTCACTCTTAGCTATACTTGGAATAGTTTCAATTTGGGATTATAACCAATTGAGATTCTTCTGAGTTTTCTCTTCTCGCGCTATTTAAACGTAAATCGTTTTATCTACTAAACCTGGAATAGTTTCAATTTGGGATTATAACCAATTGAGATTCTTCTAGGTCTTCTATCCTCGCGATTGTTTGAGCGTAGGATATTTTCTACACTTAGAGTGGTTTCGGTTTGGGATTATAACCAACCGAAGCTTAACTGAGCTCTTCTACGCGCGTTTATTTGAACTTTTATGACGTTGAATTTTAATCAATTACTATTAAACTGGGCTATTGCAATGACATATTTAGCTGCAATAACATTTTTTATTGTTTAACTTACGGCGACTGTATTAAGAACTTTGTGATTAAGGATTGTATTCAATTTTAGTTTATTTTATTTTAATAAAGTTCACGTTTTAGAATAATTAAATTTTTATTTCACACTTTCCCTTTCTTATTTTTATTATTTGTTCGGTTCGACTATAAGAGGTCGAAATTACAGGTTTGCTGTTTTTTGGGCAATTGAACCAGATGCCCTTTTGGATAAAAAATTGTATGTTCGTTTAGAGCAGAACGAAACAACCCTCCTTCGGCAGTCGGGTAAAAAGAGATTTCGCCCTCTGGTCATTGGCACACATGAACTAATTTTGGATAATTAATTAATTAAATTACATTTTATGTTTGAGACTAATTCTTAGCATACGGATATGAGCCATATGCCATAAGAACACGACGATTTTCCTTTCTACGCTGGATTCAGTTATGTATTATATCTAGGCTGTTTTCGACAACAAAAATCGGCTGGCACATCCATCTGTAGATACTCGAAAAACTTATCTTTTTTGCACTTTCAACCCTTTTTACCCAAATACCTTTAGCTAAACAGGAGAAAAACGTTCTCTGAATTGCCGCGTGCAATTCTGGTATCGTTTAAAAATTTGAACTCTGTTTGTCACGGACGGGAACCTGAGACGAATCGATTTTGCTTTAATTAGTTTAGCACTCAATTGATCGATTAAGTGCAGAACAAAAATTTTCAACCATTTATTATTGTTAGTCCAACCATTTATTATTGCTATAAAAGGATAAAAACGGTAATTATGGTTATATGTATTATTAAGGCTGTAATTTTAAGACTCCTAGGACCTTCACTCCATCGACAGCAACTACACTACGGCGAACAATATGCATGTAATGGACTACCTCGATGGTTCAAAACAGTTCAAGAAGTTTACGAGTAATTGCCGCATAATCGCGTAATTAGCACTAATGTGTCATTTGTTACGCTTTGTGAGACGATCTTCTGTCATTTTTTATGCTGATAACAGCAGTTACGCTTTCAATTTTCAGTTCTGTCACGTATGCAAGCGTATCGCTCGTATTATTGCTTTTTCTAATTTGCATTGTTTACACTTTACAGCCTGTTCTGAAAAGATTTGCTGAAAATAGTACCTATATTGTCGTTTATTTTGAGAGTGGTACAAGTCCAAAATGTTATAAGGTTGAATTTACCTTAGAAGAATACAGAAAAATCGGCCATATAATTTTTTGGACTTGTACCACTATCAAAGTAAACGGCTCATATAGGTACTGCCCGAGCCGTAGGCTTTTTCACCCCAAGGGAACAAAATAGGACATTTTTTTACCCGGTCGCCGGTTTTGTTCCCGAGGTAGAAAAGTGGAATTTTGCTCCCGCAAAACAGGGAAAAAATTCGAACTTCCGGCGGTGATATCGTAAAAATGTTATTTTCACATAATTTTCGTGGAATCAAAATTACAAATTCTTTATTTTAGAGTAAAAGCAAAGCACGTGTATTTTTTTTTTGACTATACCATGAATCCAATAGTTTGATGATATCTGGCCTAGATTTGGCTTGGGTTTTAATGGTTAAATTATAAAGCAAACTAGGAACCCTCAGTCATGTTTCTTTAAAAAAAAAATTTTTAAGTGCAAAATTACTAAGCGAAAACTTTACCATATTAGGAAAATCAATATTATTTAACCCTTTGCACTATAATTGTATTTCTAGTTTGTTCTCGGCCAACTTTAATTTAATTTTTCTAGGTTTGATATCACATGTATGAAGTAATTACTTGCAGTTATTTAAAGTTTAATGTTTTATTAACAAAATGAATGTTCGTAAACAATGTACAATATCAAAATACGAATATTTAGTTTATTGATTTGTATAGAACGAGAATAAAGTCAATACTAAAAATAATTGAATTGCACATGCGCATATAACTGATGTTTTTTTTTTCAAACAATCTGGAATGTTTATAGAGATAAGGGTTTGAACATTTGATAAAGAACACTAATATTATTATACTGAGAAGTGTATAATAGAAGATTTTTATGTACATTCACAAAAACTTTTTAAATAAAACTGCTTCCCACTAATTTGTTTTATTAACTGTATGAAGTGTCACGTCACAGGTGACTTAAGAGTTTTAAGGAAAAATACATAGTTTTATCATGCCAGAGGTGACATCATAGTGCAAAGGGTTAAATATTTCAAGAAAATTATAGCACAACTTTGTTTTTGCCTTTTGTACGAGAAGTATAACTTTATAATCTGTGGTGATCAAGAACGTCAAGAATATTGCAAATTATATTAAATCACCGAAAAAGGCTTACCAATTATAACATTCGTGAAATTTTCGACAGATGAGTCAATGCTGTTTGGCCAAAGAGGTGCACCGCACCACCGATGATCGGCGGCATTCAATAGCCACAGTGCAGGTCTCCATGCGGAACAAAATTGCTTTTTTTCTTCAGAGGCTCTTAGGTGGTACAAAGGTACCAAAATAAGTGGAATTCTTTATTTTATCAGTAGACAGGCCAACTTTGCTCCGGTCTAGCTCCTTCAGGTCATTTGCATAACTCCACTTGTGTCTGCGACCAAGCCGCCACTCACAGAATCTGAGGGCTTCCTCCTGGTGAGACGCACGCGAATGGACCGAACGGGATTGTGGCTTTGACACTGAGCGAGTACAATTCGCGTAAAGCTCCTAGAGGTCTCTGCACTGGAGATCGAAATGTTCAGCTGACTCGTGCTGCAGTGCGACCTCAGATAATGGAGCATCCAATTATAAATTAATTAAAAGGCGCTTCCAATTTGAACGAATACAAAGTTTCTCGAAATGGATTCGATTAGGGCAAGAGGTGCTTTGCTGACGAGAAGCTAAATAAAGTTAATGAAACACTCGAATATCACAAAATTTAAACAATTAAATTAAACCTATCCAATGTTTGTAACTTCACTAATTCCCCCAAACTGAAACTTATAAAAAGCAAATTCTGGGTTGAACCTCCTCCAAATTTTTGATTGCGATTTTAAGGGTGAAGGACCAGGTTTAGGAAGAGTCTCCGAAAAAAACTTTGATCAGGACACCATGTGGAATCGATTGGCATACCCCTGTTCAACTTTAACGCAAAAAACTGTATAACAAATCCTTACTTAAACAATTCTATACTCTAATTGTTTAAGTACTCTGAACAAATGTTAAGCACATCAATCTATTTTTTCTGTAATCTTTACAAAAGCATCTATTGGCGTCAATACATATGTAATTTCTAATTTGCCCACAATATGACCCTAAGATCGTAAAGCTCTTCAATGATGTTGCAGAGCAAATGAAACAAAACAAACTTAAGAATTCAAGAAAATTGTGACACTAAATCTAAACCACTTGAGATGCTATACCAAAGCAAATATGTGATGTGAAGCCTTAGTACAAAATTTCGAATATGTGCTACAGTTTTAAACAATAACGGATACTTCACAAAATAAAAATTAATTTGAAAATATTTCCGATAAATTCTTTACATGTATCTAGAATTTTAAAAAATGTACTACATACCGTTCTAATTAATAAATTAATGTACATAAAAATGTATTGAATCAAAAGTTGTAGTTCAAAAATATTATTCTGGGAGTCTGGTTGCTTAAGTGGTCTAATGTGTCATCAACATGCCCAAATTTGAATTTAATGGGCCCTAAGGTAAAATTGCAGGACTTTCCATGAGCATATATTAGTGATGTAACGAATATTAAATCGTGCGAATTATTGCGAATATGATTCTTTTGGGAAGTATTGCGGAATTCTGAAAAAATGAAAATATATTTAGCAATCGGGGATTCGTTAAAGAATTATGCAACAAAATACAAAAAGGCAAGCCACCCCTGTAACACCTTCAGGGGAGCAATAGAGATTGCGACGTATTGAATTAGCCTGCCCAGAAGTCAACCGAGACATGGAAATTCGATCCCCATTCTGTCACGCAATGATTGTGAAGTGACCGCCAAATGAGCCCCGGCACACCAGAGCGCTACCGGTTTCGGTCGGTCGATGATGGAGTGCCGCTCGTATTGATTCTGGGCTACTCGTATTGATCCTTCGATTCTGGAAAAAGTTGAACCAACCAAAATATAACTAAAACTGTTTACGTTGAGTCAGACAGAGAAAGTGCATTCATGTTCATATGGCTCAAGAATTAAGAAGGAGCCAACACCAAAATGAACCGCCCTGCCACCAGCTGAAGTCAAGACAAAGGACAAGGGCATATAAGAAGCTTCTTCTTAATGGCGAAATGACAAAAGCATAGCAGTAGTATTAGGAGTGAACCATGGCGGGTGCTGCACCGGGTCAGTTCGTCTGAGCAGTACCAGAATTCGAATCGATTTTGATGACAGGTGGTCATCGGCGAATTAGGTGGCTAAAGCACAGCCGCCGAAACGGAATTGTGCGAAAGTGGAAGGACAGGACAGTTAGTGGCTGTAAACCAGGTGGGCCGCATGAGTCATCTGCGATACAGCCATCATGTCAAAAAAGGGGTGATGCAACTCTTTTGCTTCGCCCGGCGCTCCGAAAAGCTCATTTTTTAACAGAGCCAAGAGCACGGCAGGGTGAAGGGAGGCGGTACTGCAAAATTGAGACATGAGCATTATCGCCAAGTGACAGTCAAACGTCGGGCAAGTGTCAGGCGGAAAGAAAGAGATCGCAATAGGAGGGCCTCATAAACACGTCAACATTTCCTTCGAAATCATCACACAAATTCCTTCTTTTTTGGGTGTCACTTGCTGTTTTTTTTGGAGACCCAACAAGCTCTGGGCTAGGGCTGAGAGGAATCGAAGGTTATTTGCATTGTCGCCGTCTAAACCTGATCAGGGTTGAGGTCGTGAACAGTACGGACGGTTCGCCTTTTTGACGGCAGAACCACTTGAGAGTTGCACTCAATCCTCATCCATTCCTGCCACCAAAGAGCCCTTTCCTTGGAGCGGAACGAATGCAAAGCACTGGAGAAAAAATTGATTTTGGCTTCCTGACAAAGCCAGAAACCTTGTTGCTGGGCAGGAGCTGCTGCGATTCCAGCGCTTTTTCCCCCTTCGTGGCATCGTCGCGCTTTGAATAAACCGATAAAAGAAACACCTAATACATACAGGGCAAGCAGAAGCTGACTACGTACCACTTTGCTCTCCAAGAAACACTAGCTTAAATTTCCGCAATGGATTTCCAAAATCGCCAGACGATGACATTTTCTCAGTCCAGTGATCGACAAAAGGGGACAACGAAGAAGCAATCAGCAGCACCTGAAGGAACTGTGAAACACTCTCAAGTCACCACACAACAAAATTAGGTTAAGCACTTTTTCTTCGTCCGAACTATTTTCACACAGGTGCGGGCAAAATTTTGAAGCTAATTGGCACCGGTGCAGCACAATTGCACTGGGAATTTTTAATTGAATGCACGGAAATGTCTCTTGTTGCTACCCGACGGTACAAAAAACTGCAGCAAACTCCCCGTTTTCTTCTGAATTTCGGTCGATCGCACTCTCTTCCACGCAAAAGTGACAGCCACTCCTCGAAAGACAATGGCCGACTCTGGAAAATCTCATTGGAATGCAGCGCCGCCACGTTGTTATGTGGACAAGGAGGAAACCTAAGGTGAGAGATTTGTCTCGATTTAGGGCTTCCAGATGTCATGTAATATTAGGTGCTTTTTTTAATGAACTAAGGCCGTATGCCAGTTTGGCAACTTCGCTTGTACTGTTAAACTTTTTCATCAGGTAACCCACAAAGTACATAAAATAGTAGACTAAACTTGGACTATCTTTTGACAGGTCAAAGCAGACGGAAATTTCAACAGACAAGTGATTTTTCTTAAAAAATTATGTATAATATTATTAATTTTTATGTATATTTTTTACTTTCGAAATATTGAAGTTTAACATAAATTTCAAAATATGTGCTTTTGGTTGTATTAACAGATCTAGAGAAAAATGGAGGCAAGTAGGAGTCAAGAGGAAAAAAGAATATAATCTTAACAATTTTGCTATGATATGGAAAGCCGAAAATTACATCTGAACCTATAAGGTAATACAATACCTCCCAGCTCTACCCTTAAGTATCTCGGTACACATCTAGACTATTCATTAAAGTCAAATTATCATGTAAAACAGACGCTCGCCAAACACGGCTATTGAGGAGCAAGATAGATAAACTAAAACAGCACCCAAACGAAATACTTAGCGAGATATACTATATGTACAACCGCAATATCACCACGTCAATTAGAGAAAACCACTACCTTTCTCCCCTCAACCTATTACACCCTGACTCCTACACAGCAATATACTGTGATCCCCTACAACAAATCCCTCAGTTTTATATTAATGCCAGTAGTTCAAACCACAAATAAAAAAAGAAATTTTCAATATTTCGTACAGTTACTTTCATACTTGGCACTAGCGACATCTAGATTAATCTAATCTTCTTTATTTACAACATGACAATGTCGTCTCTCTATTAAAGTGACTTCCTCATGACTGAATTACCATAACGTCGTACGCACTACTGCTAGTTTAATTAATTTATAAATGTTATTTAGTTTGTAATTTTAGCTTTTAAGATCCCCTTTGTACACACGATACGAAATCAGTTGTTTTGTGTAGCGCGAGGATTAGTTTCAAAAACCCCCAGAAATGACTTATGTCAGCGAAAAGTTACCGAACGACACCCAACCGTAGGCAAGAGATTTCTTATTTTCCACCTTAGCTAAGTATATCAACTCATTGTACAGTAGATTAAGAACCATTGTTATATTTAGTCGCAAATAAATGAACTGAACTGAACAGGTGGAAAATGCATAGATTTTGATATCCTCGTAAATATAATTAATTCTGTGACAAGTCAAAATTATTTGACTTACTGTCTTTGAATATAACGCCTAAGGAAACGCTGTATCGTGTAAAAGCCCTGTACATGAGCGTAGTAAAAACGGGGGTGCCTATAGAAAGAGAAATAAGTCTTCAATAAACGAGAGGGAAAGAGTGAATTAGCATGGGCACTCGTTGACTTCTCACGGTTAGGGGTGCTCTGTCTACAGACGGAGTTGCAAAAGAGTTTTTTCCGCACGGGCGTGCGGAAAGTTCGATTTTCCAAGCGCGTAGGTAGCCTTGAAACTTTATTCGCTACGCTCGTGCCTGCAAATGCCGGCGGGCGCTGATCAAACTTCTCTCTCGCTCTCTGTCTATTTTGCTTTTTTACCATTTTTTGGGAACTTTCCGCAGCTTGTACGGAAAAATAGTATACAATACTCGTGCGGAGTAGGTGTTCCCACTCGTGCTCCTGCCACCCTCGCTGCGCTCAGGCGGCAAACGTCGCACTCGTGGGAACACCTACTTTCCGCACTTGTATCGTAATCTACTATTTTTTGGGGGGGGGGGTTTGTATATACATACGAAAATTTGTAGGTTTTCTGTCTCCACTGTACTAGGCTCGGAGAGTGATATCGCGCTTCCTTAGGCTTTATGTTCAAAGCCTACTGTCGACATTACTTGAAGGAATATGTGCTTATTTTCCTTGAACTGTTTTCTTGGAAACAGCATACTAGGTTTTAATGACATAAACCCATCAGGTAATTACACCGAAAATTATTAAATAATTCGTTTTGTATCCTAAGTCCCCTAAGAGGAATGCAAATATGAAATTACCCAGTTTTGAGATACAACTGAATTTCACACTATTTCTAAGTTTTCGGTAGAAATTTTGTTATTCAATTATGAGAATTAGTCTTTTAGAATCCCATATTGCTAATTCTTCTTATTGTATGGCTGATTTAACGACGAAAATTACACAAAAAGCCTGGGTGGCGTAAAGCGGCGAATTAATTCAGATTAAATTGTATTTATGTATATCCTTTTATTGTAACTAAAATTATGTGGGGATTATAGCAAAAGAACAGTGCTCTAATTATGACTTTTGAATTATAAAACAGTATTTAGCAATGTAAACCGCACTTCCAGAAGTGAGCATTTTAACGTTTTGCCGAGAATTTGTCAATGAAAAAAGGGAAAAAGGTTCCAGAAACTTTCTAGGCAGTTACCTCTGACGAAAAGACGTCTTTAGCAAGTCAGTTAAATTCATTTATAATTCATTTATTGCGACGAAGTGTAACAATGGTACTTCCTTTATTAGTGCAAATTCTTAGGACTTTTCTTTCAAAGATAAGAAATTTTTTTCATAATTGAGGGTGATATGTGTGCCCAGCACGGAAAAGTATAAGTAAGAATCAGACGGTAGTTGTTGTTTATACGTATATGAGGAGTTTGGATTTTGGAGTCAGTTGATAATTCTCGTTTTTAAATCTGAGGGGCAATAGTATTTGTTTCGCTTTGTTGACTTTGAAGAGCATCTGTTTTGCGTGGTAGTTTGACTTTAATAAGTACTGTACGCAGATGTATACCTAGATACTTTAGGGTAGAGTTGGGAGCTATTGTATTACCTTCTAGATTCAGATACAATTTTCGGCTTTCGCTAGGTACGCCTTTTCGTCCTTTGGAGTAAGAATTGCGAAAACATCACTTTGGTTTTGCTAGCGTTGATTTTGAGTCCCCAGGAGTTGTAGTATTTGCGGATTTGTTCGAGGTGTTTGACAACGTTAGCCATTGCAGCAATTGGTCTCTGGCGGGTTGAGAAAATTATCATGTCATCAGCAAAAAGGATGATTACAATTAGTTTTTTACAAAAACTACAAAATATTTCGATTGGATTTTTCTATCGAATTATTTTAACTACTTGAACGAAAAAACTAATTGAAATCAAAGATAACTGAAATGAATTTGTTAAAATCATAAGAATTTTATTACACAAATTCAATTCAAAAGGAGTTTTATAAGCTCTTCTCGATTTAATTTCACTCGGAATGAGGACTTGGGCGAAAATCAGCTCTGGAATTAATTCCAGTAGTTTCTCTGAAATGGCTGGAATAAAACAAGTTGATATATTAACATTTAATCGCGCTGTCTCGCACTGATATTTCAATTAAACTTCCTGCAATAAACAAATTAGCAGTAATTTGACAGTTCTCCAGAGAATTGTCAGAGAAAATCTTTAACGGCAATTCAGCCCGCTGACAAATCTCTGACATTATAGACCGTTAATTTTACGTCATTTTACGATCTGACAGTGCCACAGCGGGAAAGAGAGGGAACAAAAATCGCACCGTCTGCTTATATAGGAAATTGTGTACGTGAGCGGTCCATTGTATTATACGTCAATGTTTCAACCCCAGCAAAAAGCAGAACGAATGGAACCAGGTTCCGGAACCATAGTTCCGATTTTCCGAACAGGGGTGGAACTAGTTCTCTCCAGTTCCCGAACAACTTGGGTTCAACCCAATCGTTCCGGAATTAGTTCCCGAACACGGCTGTGGAAACACCTGTCATCTGTCATCTGGAACGTCACATTTATTTTGACATTAGACAGACCATTTCCTTGTAAAATTGGTTTTCTTTTTCGATAAATTCTCGTGATTGAGATGGCTGAAAATAGCGAATTAGACGAAAAGGAGCAGCCGAAGGAGGAGCACATTGAAGGACCATTTTCAACTTCGCAAATAAATTCTGAAATGACACCCAAAGAGGCGTACTTCGAGCTCCTACGGACGTGGGTCAATCAAGCGAATATGTCCCAAAACGCCATGGCCTGTTTCCCGTATTATTTGATGGCCAACTACCCCCAGCTTTTTCAATCACAAGCTCAAGGGAATACGGGGCTCCCTGCGAATCAAGTGAACCAAAACTATTTGGGGCCGAACTTTGGTGTGCAAAACGGTTTCCGGGCTGCAGCGGACCGAGACAGACGGATCGCTGATTATTTCGATAATGATTTGCGCCAAGAAGAAAGTAATATATTGCGTTCTTTATGTTGCTCAAGGGAATTTATTTTTCCAATTTCAGTAATAAACCAAAACGGTGGCTATGAGTTCGTGATTGCACCGTTTTGGAAGCGATTCTTGGCGGAGGTTGTTGATGTCGCCCTTGTTCTTCTCTTGAAACTTGTTCTCACTTTCATTATCGTTGACCTTTTCGACCTGGACTTGTAAGTTTTACCGCTCATGAGATAATTATTCTTTGTATGCAACTGAATTAAAACGTCCGGAATTAAATTTTATTCGGATTATAATTTTGAAAATGGGTTTAGTACTCGTTTCGTAGGTAAGATGACAGATATCGGGATTTTTTAAAATAACAAACTAAATTTCTTGCATTCCGAACATAATTAAATTCAGCTGGGTTCTAACGTTTTACTACCTTTCCAGCAAACATAGCAAAAAGAAAAGATTCGTGAGTGTAGTTTGTTTTTTACCCGCTTTTTGTAAATGTTGCATTATTACTCTATCTTTAAAAATGGCTTGAAACTATGTAAAACTATGTTCCTTATATGAATGCCAATTTTCCTAATTTGTTGCAAATGTTCTCGACTAGAATTAATTCGAATTCCAAGACAATACAATCTTTCGCGGATGATAATCATCTTTATAACACGTTCTCAACTTTCGCCTGGAGAAATTCCTCACAGGCAATATGTCTTCACAAAACGAATGCGTCCTAGTGCAAATTAAATTTTACAATTCATGCTTAGTAAGAAAAACAAATTTTATTTTAATTCCATGGCCGCATTTGGTATCATGCATGTCAGGCGCTCGGTTCCTTTACTCCTTACTCTAGGCGCTTTAACTTAAATGGTGTTGCTTTTCGTTGCGCTGTCAAACGAAATTATTTCTTAGCTGTGTTTGTTTTAATTAGGTCCCGGTTCTAGGTTTAGTAGGATATTTTGTACTGAATTGTAATTTATGAAAAGTTACCCATATCAAACATTTTTTATTTCGAGAAAATAAAATCAAATTGCCTAGATTTATACCCACTTTACGTGAAAAACTTAATCCAAAAATGTATCTGGTTCAAAGTTTGAAGTTTGAATGGGTGAAGTTTTCACAAATTTTAAAATCTTGATATATTTGAGGACTTTTAAAATTCAATTCAATGCAATATTTGCTATCTAACCGGAACCAGATAGGAAAATGAAAAGAACGCAGTTATTGTCATTTCTGGGACGCTGCAATTTTGTAGGGAAAAATTCGTAAAACAAACAAATGTGCAACAATTTTACTTGTTTTTTAATTTGTGCGCATGTAATTGTGCAATGTGGTCTTGTTGTCAGCCCTATTATTTCAATTTTTGGAAGTGGGTAGAAACAAACATTACTTTTCGTCAAAAATAAATCTAATAGTAAGCCATGCACTAAGAGTTTTTCTTTCGAAAAAACTGTCGGTTTGCGCGTTAAAAAAACTGCCACTTTGCGTTGCGTGTTTAAAAAAGCTTTTTGCCCACACATAAAAGTTAGTTTTTCGAATTGCGTGGCAGTTAAAGTGCTTTTGAAAAACAACAACAAAATGTATGTGTTTGACTCGGCGTGTGGAGTGTCGGTTTTTTCAACGTTCCACGCCACAAACCCCGCAAACTCCACAGAAGAAAGAGAGTGAATTTACATTTCATAAAATATCTGTTTTTAATATGACGGAAAATTTAAATACAGCAGTAGTTTATGCGATGATGTTTCTAGGAAATAAAAATATCAAGAAAATAGTAAAACCTAAAAGACTTTGTTTGCCAAAAAAATTGGCTGGCTAACAGAAATGAATTTAGTGACATGAAATTACTAAAGGAGTTGAAAACAAATTATCCGGCAGATTTATATAACTATTTAAGAATGGATGCACATGAGTTTGGGAATCTACTTGAAGAAATAAGACCATATATTCAAAGAGAAAACACTAACATGAGAAATAGTATCCCACCAGAAGAACGTCTTGTAGCAACATTAAGATTTTTGGCTAAACACCTGACACGATATCACCACACTCCAAATGACACGCCACTTTTTGATTTTTCCCATGTGTGGATAGATCAAAACGAAAACTTTAAAATTGAGTGTCAAGTGGAATGCAGGAAAAATTGGCGTGTGATGTTGACCACATACGGTAGCATAAAACTGGCAGATTGCGTGGCGCGGCAATTGGCGCCTAAAAAAAACTCTTAGTGTATGGCTTACTAATGTTTATCCGAAGAATTGTTTTGGTATTATACATACGGCTGTTACTTCTATTTGTGGCTAACTCCACTCTTCTTCCACCAAAATGTTTAACCGGTTTATGCCGACTGTTTGCTCCACTATTATTCTAAAAGTCTTTATCTTTGCAGAGGGATTGGCTTTGACTTGGATGCTTTGAAAAAATCAATAGAAGACGATTACACCGAATTTTTGTCCTTCTCATCTGATCTATTGCTACTTGAAATTCTAACGAAGGTTGCGGTCTGTTTCAACGAAGCCTTATGGACGATGTCTGGTTATGGATACGTAGGAGGCGCAACTCCGGGCAAAATACTATTTGGCATCAGAATAGTCTACGTCGAGGCTGTTCTCCCACTTCAGCCAGCTCAGCCGGGATTAAATCTGAACAATACTAGGACACCACTTCGTGCCCTTCTCTATCCAGCTGCAAATCCTGGCCTCAAAAGAGCTTTGTTCCGTGCCATGGCCAAAAACATATTGATGGTATTGCTCTTCCCCATGTGTTTTGTTATGCTCTTTTTTAAAAACAACCGGACTGCGTACGATGTTATGACGAAGACAATTGTCGTCGAGGAGAACCACGCTCCAATTCTGAGGCGACGATAATTCTGTGGGAACGGAACTTTTACGTAAACTGTTTCTCCATTTGGGTCTGTAACAAAACCTTTGGGATAAATTTTGTTTTTCTTGTCCCATTTATGGTCTCTGAGTTTTTTTTTTTATATTCTATGTTTCTAGTGAATAGCTCTTAGGTCTTTCCCGATGCAAGTGCCAGCATTTTCCCCGTTAGGCGTTTTGTACACAAGATGTGATGTAATGTTGATTCATAAATAAAAATTTAATGAGGCAATTTCTCAAATTTTTGGGATTTTTGTTAATACCTGAAGACAGATATCATCGGCAATCGTTTTATTTTATTATTCACCTGTAGTCTTGATTTCGCTGGAATTCAAATCCGTTCAGAACCTAAGATAATCTAATGCAGGCTGACACTTGGAGAGCTCGACAATTGCTAAACTTTTTAAAATTTGCAACACCGACTTCCGTTTGATTTTTGTTGGAATGAAGAATAGCCCAATTTGTCCAATAAAAAGTTACATTTAGATGTGCATTTTGCGTTATATAACTGTAACGATTCGATAAATCGCTAATAGAATGCTGAAAAATTGCTAGGTTCGTGAAAAAAACATTTGCTTTAAAGCACGTTTCCTTTTATTGGCCTTAATAGCTAAATACAAATTTTCTTACAATTCAATATGAATACTAACAATTTTAACCATTCAAAAAATTAAATATGGCAAATTCCTCCTTGTGGCTAACTCCACGGCTTGAGGCAAATTCCTCCTTGTGGCTAACTCCACGACTTGAGGCAAATTCCTCCTTGTGGCTAACTCCACGACTTGAGGCAAATTCCTCCTTGTGGTTAACTCCACGGCTTGAGGCAAATTCCTCCTTGTGACTAACTCCACGGCTTGAGGCAAATTCCTCCTTGTGGCTAACTCCACGGCTTGAGGCAAATTCCTCCTTGTGGCTAACTCCACGACTTGAGGCAACATCCTCCTTGTGGCTAACTCCACGGCTTGAGGCAAATAACACGACGGCAATAATGAATAAGTAAATAAATAATGGGCAGTCAAAAAGGTTAATTAAAATTAACGAAATCACAGTATTTGGTGGAGGCAGTACTGCAGTAGTAATTAGCAAATGCAATCATAAAAACAAAGAAAAGTTTTAGAGTCAAACTTAGCCGCAATCCGCAATGCTAGATGGTCGATTGGAACAGCCAGACATCGATGATGAAAAGTCACAGCTGATAGCAGAAACGCCGGGTAGTGACACTGGGGCAATAAAGGCGCGATCAGCAGGCAAATCAGCACTAAGAACATCAAACAGAGCACAGTCACAGCTGATATCGAGCAAGCACAGATGAGTCACGAAAAAGGTCATCGACCTAAATGCGGAACGTAAGGAAACCGGCGAGGCCGCAGAAAGCGAGGCCGATGCACTGTCCCAAAGCACTTAATTTAAACGAAAAATGCTACAAGATATGCGCACAAAAGTTAATAAAGTATGACACTGCAATTAGTGTAAAGTAAGAACGTCACTGCCACTCGTTTTCAGTCAAAAATATGCAAAAAACACTGAAATAAAGCCTGTACGGAGGCAGAAAGTAGAAACACATCCGCACTGCTAGACTGCCAGACTGTCTTTTTGAGGAATCATATTCTTCGTAATTAAATAAAGAACGATCTCATTTTTTATTTTATAACGATCGGTTAATAACTTTCAGAGCTAGAGTTCCCGCAAGTCGAAGAAAAGTTGTTTCGAACAAAATGCTCCTGTGCGCTCGTACGCCTTACTGGGGGCGTCTTCTTTTGTGCTTATAGCATTCCGAATTTCATTTTGAAATTTTAGGAAATCTTCAATAGTAATACTAGCAATTTATGCAATCAATTATGCTTCAGAATATTGAAAGCCAAGAAAAGTCCAAGGATTAATTTGACCGCTAACTGCCCAAGGATTAATTTTACGGCTCAAATAATAATTGAACAGGATATTTATTTAATCTACCTTTCGACTAAGTTTGATACTGCCGCTGTGGGATTAAATAACAATTCAAAATCTTTTAAATTACGAGCTACATGTTACTGTCACAAATTTAATTACCACAAAAAAAGTTTAATGCTGTCCATATGAATTATTAACGGCCCAATGTAACCGCCCGATTATTAAAAAAACTGCATAATTACTTCCCAGTAGAAAACTACCTGACGCATTCATATGGTTGTGTGAGTCTGCTTGCAGGAAAGGGATTCTCATATGCGCATTCTCCTTGCACTTTAACTATATAATTAAATGCGTGAGAGCGAGAACACAAATCATGAATTTTTGCTTTCGATAAGGCTTGTTTATGAAATATTCGAATAATAAAAATAGTTTGAAAAGCTTTTACGCGTTTTCGAAATATATTAGGAAATTTAAGCACCATTATAAAATACCGAAAATATGTGGCTTCAGCGCCACCACGCTTGTTAATAGCACAACTCGTTTTTGTCTAAATGGCACATTTACATATGTACTTCTTTATATGAATGCCTCACTTGCCAAATCGATTAATTCCATAAAACAAGAAGTTGAGAAAAATGATAAAATAGTATATGTTGTTTTCTAAAATTCTTGTTAAATTAAAAATTCAAAAATACGATGTAGATTGTATTACTGCATATGCATCTTTTATCTAATAACATATGGAAAGTATAAGATAGAATATCCTTAGAGTAATTGTTATTATTACTACAATTTTTGTCGTGATTAAGGGGGGAAGTCCATGTAAACGCCTCAAAATCAGTCAAAAAAAAAAATCGTTTAAAGATTTAGTACAGTATAACGTGCCTTTTATATAATTTGGCATTTTTATGTATAAAAATCGACTGAACACGACAAACTCTTCAGCTAAAGTAATTCTATATCTCGACTAACGGTAAATCTATTTCTCGACTAACGGTAATTCTATTTCTCGGTATAACGGTATTCCAGGATCGCTACTTTACAATACGCACTCCGGCGTGCTCTGTTATATTACCTATAACTTCGTAAATATTCAATATTTTTTTTTTTTCCTCTCGTCAGTACACGCTCAACATACTATATTTTCAGATTATGGAAAGAACAAAAAATTGATTTTGGGAAATTTTTACATGGACTTCCCCCCTTAAGGGAGTTAATCGCTTTGGCAAGTGAAAGAAAATTATTAATTCAAATTCAGTCTTCGAATAATTTTTTAATACGGAAAAACTTCATTATATAAATATGTATATGTTTTATTAAAGATTTTAGCAAAAATGAATAATAACTGTTCTGTTACTGATACATAATGTTTTTTGCTTAAAAACAACACACACTGAAATTTAAATTTTTAAGTACTTGCTTCTGGGGCAATTCGAATACTACTGATTTATAATTTATATTTCTCGTACTTGGTTCGTTTGAGCGATAACAGTTCTCGCCTAACGAAGACAATGAAATTAAAAGAACAACTTTCAGATATCTCCGTAGCAGAGCAAAAAGAGTGCAGTGGGTTAACTAGATTTTTATTATGATTTAAATACATTATAGGATGGATGTCGTATCCTACAAATTTTTTTTGTTTTATTTTTTTTGTTTGCTTGCAAATTATGTTTGACATTAATTGATTGGTTGGTTTTCCCGCCGACAATTATTTAAATAAATCTTACCCGTGAAGTAGAGGACAGAAATGAATAACATTAAAGTATTTATCGTAAACCTTATTGAGTATTACTTAAAAACTGGTAGAGCTCCAAGGGCCTACAGCAATGGAGTTAATCAGATTGGCTTCTGAAATAAATTATTTATTATTCAATGGCTAAAAAAATTTTGTCATTTAGTGGTGTTAATAATTATTATTAAAGAAAATTTGTTTTGAATATTCATATACAGTTAGGAGCCAATTAAGTGCTTTGATATTAAAATTTAATATAATTCAGAAAATGGAGATAATCAATTTGGCAAGTGAAGCATTCATATAATCAATGGTATTAAGTAGGAATAGTAGCAACAGCAAAAGTGCCCAAATTATGACTTTTGAATATTTAAAACAGTTGTTTAGCGATGTAAAGCGCATTTCCAGAAAAAAGCATTTCGACGTTTTGCCGAGAACTTTTCAGTGAAAAAAGTGTTATTCCAGGAACTTGTCATTACGAAATTGTTGGAGATTTGATGATACGTTTAGGGGAATTATATTTAAGCGGTAATGATACAAAAGTAAATATCATTTTGAAATTTGCCGCCTTTTTAAGGCGCCTATTTCGCCTAATGCGAAAGAAATAAACGCATATATGCTTCTTATATCTAACCCTATTTAGGTGATAACTGTCAGATTCAGATTCAGATTCTTTATTTCGACAGTAATTTCTTACAGAATCCTCCAACAAAGCGGTAAACTTAAATTTATACAGCGATAGGCTATAACGTTATGCCTAATTAACCTGCTTATTATATATACAACATTTTCATACAGTCGAGACCTATATGTAAGATAGAATTCCCTGACATTTCAAATATAATGCAACGCACACTTGCGACCGGTGTGCTTAGAATACACGTCGGCTCATCTGAGGTGATAACTGTCAAAATGGTGCACCATTTGAGGCAGCAAATACAGTGGTGGCCAATTAAATAAGACACCCCAATGGATCTCTTTAATTTTTGTTCTAAAAGTTTTGTAATCCACTGTTGTTTCCTATAATTAAAATCATGTACCACTAGGTCTCCTTTACAGCGAGTAAATCTTTTAGGAAGCGACATTTGATTCTGTGATCTTATTATCTTTGGTCATATAAATAAGACAGGTGGTGTTATTTTGTAGAAATTTATTCCAGTAAGTTTTTAAATATAAGTTACTTGTTATGTTGAATTAAATATTAACGGCTTCTGTAGATTGTAATGGGTCGTAAAAAGCAATGCACTCCCGAGCAGCGGATGTTAATTTGTAAATTGAAAAAATCCGGATCATCAATTTCATACATCGCTAGATTAATCGGATGCTCTAGATGTATGGTACAAAATGCTCTTAACTGTGTAGAAAGCTTGGGTACAACAGAAAATCCAGTTCAGAGGAGAAGAGCCCGGAAAACAACGTCAGCTCAAGATAGGATTATTCATCGATGCTACAAACAAGATCCTTTTTTAACATCCACGCAAATACAAAAGCGTATGGAGGAGGAATACAGTTGTAAAGTGTCGGCAAGAACTGTGAGACGTCGGTTGAATAAGATTGGCGTCAGAGGATGCATTTCACAGAAGAAGCCACTTATTTCTACACGAAACAGAAAGAATAGACTTACTTTTGCCAAAGAGCACAAGGAAAAGTCCATGTCTTTCTGGAAAAACATTCTTTAGAGCGACGAATGTAAGTTCAATATGTTTGGATCAGACGGCAAATGTTATTTAAGGAGACCAATAAACCAAGCTTTCCATCCTAGATACACTCTAAAGACGATTAAGCATGTCTTGGCGCCGAGTTGGCCCAATAGTAAAAATTGATTAGCGTATGGACCAACATATCTACAATATGGAACCATACGCTAATAAATTTTTGCAATTCAAATGGACTTTCATGCATGACAATGATCCCAAGCATACTTCACGTCTAGTGAAGCGTTGGCTTACGGATCAAAAAATAAGTGTTTTGGATTGGCCTACCCAAAGCTCTGTTTTAAACCCAATTGAGCACCTATGGAACGATGTGAAACATAAAGTAAAAAGCTGTACACCAAAAAATTCTAAAGAATTATGGAAGGAATTATCCAAGGGGCATGGTACTCTATACCTCCGCAACGTTGTTGCAATATTGTTGACAGTATGTCTCGTAGATGCAGTGCTCTTGTGCAAAGCAATGCTTTCCCGACCAATTATATTAGTTGTAAGCTATTAGTATTACATTATATAAAGAGTATAGTTTTGTTAATTTAAATTTAAAATAAATTAAACTGTCTTATTTATATGATCAAAGGTAATAAGCTCATTGAAGCAAATGTTTCTTCCTAAAAGATTTACTCGCTGTAAAGGAAACCTAGCGGTACATGATTTTAATTGCAGGAAACAACAGAAAATAAAAATTGCACGAAGCAATGTAAACAGTGGCTTACAAAAATCTTAGAACAAGAATTAAAGAAAACCACTGGAGTGTTTTATTTAGTTGGTCACCACTGTAGGTACGTCAAAATTTTTATATACGTCAAAATTTGAAGATTAAATAAAGGTAGCAACAATAATTTTTATATCTACCTCTGTTGCACCTAAATCCCCAGTTGATTAGCATCTGGGATATTTTTATGAAAAAACTAAAAATTGAGCGAGATATAAGAGAAATCGGTTGGTGACAATTTAATTATTTGTTATTTACTTGCGTTAAAAAATAATTGTGCAGGTTTTTCGAACATTTTAAATGGCATGATTTGCTTGAAAGGTTTGGGCAAAAACAAAATGGTTTCATTTTTCAGACATGAGTTAGCAGTCCAGTTCCTATATGTCAGTGAATCACAGACATTCCTATATATGGATATATAAAATCGAAAGATTGTTTGTTTGTTTGTTGGTCTATCACGCCTAAACGATTGGTTCGATCATGTTCATGTCTTGAGTGAAGGCACTACATATCCCTACTTAACATATAGACTATCTACTTTTTATTCGCGAGCTACAAAATGGCGGACCCAAGATGGCGGCCAAAAATTGTAAATTTCAAGAAATTGTCATAAAAATTGGTATTTGGGGTTTTTGGAAATCCTGATTGCGATAATACTTTTGAAATTTAAAAACTTCAGATAGCGATCAAATATGGTGACCAAATATTTCCGAAATTCTACAAATTTAAGTGAAAATCAAGGGTAGTTTGAGGCCACTAAATCCGAATCTATAATATTATCAAAATCTGAAAAATCAAAATGGCAGATCCAAAATGGCAACAGATCTTTTGGAAATTGAAATGATTTTCATGTAGTATATTAATGTAAAGAAAAATCGGTGACACTAATTTCGAGCCTGCTACCAAATTTGGAAATTCAAAATGGCGAACCCAATATGACGACCACAATTTTTGAATTTCTACGAATATAAGTTAAATGTTGTATTAGTGGTACCGATTTTGAATCCCGTACATATCAAATCGAAAGTTTATTTGTTTATTTGGATGTTTCTTGCTCAATCACTCCGAAACGGTGGGTTTGATATTTTGAATTTTTTGTCTGAAGGTATTACATCCTTCAACTTAACATATGTACTATTTTTATTGAATTTCAAAATGGCGGACTGAAGATGGCGGCCAGCAATTGTAAATTTCAATAGATTGCCATAAATATTGGTGTTTGGAGTTTTGGAGATGCTGATTACGAATCCGTTTTCAAAATTTAAGAATCAAGATAGTAGACTCAATATGGCGACCAAATTTTTCAAAGTAATATTATGAGAAAATATATTAGAATGGTTGATTTAATATCCAATAATTTACTATTGAACATTTTCATTTGTACCGCAATGCTTAGGCAGAAATAATATTTATAACGAAAAGGCAATCAACATAAGGTTTGCAGCTTTAATGTTTTCCAAGAAGAAAATAATGAAATATTAAAAAAAATATTAATACCCTTATTTATTTATTTAACACTTAACAATGGAAATATAAAAGTACAGAATAAATTATGAGCCTTTCTGATATGGACGGTGGTAGCAAAATGAGCTTTGGACGGTTCCATACCACATCCACAGATTTTAGTAATACATACTTCTTTTTTAGCCCTGCGAGATTAGCAATATTTTCAAGAATTTGTCATTAATAAATGTTTAGTTATGAAAATAATGTATTACGTTTTATTAATAAATGTAAATGTGTTCTAATTAAAGAATTTGGAAATAAATACTTTTTATAGCAAACTTTTAAATCTATTATATATTGTATTATATTATTCATTCCCTTTTTAAGTTTTTCATATTTTTATGAAATGGCTGAAAGTCTGAGGTTTAATTTAGCTTAATTTTAAAAAATTTATTTTATTAAGGAAAATTAATTCAAAATGAGTTTTGAAACCTTTTTTCGATTTGATTTCACTTGGAATACAGCACATGGGAGAAATTGAATTTATTCATTCAACATTAATGTAATTTCCCTGAAAGTCCCGATTAAAAGAAATTGCAATTAAACTTTCTGCAATAAACAAATTAGCATTAATTTCACAGTCCTCCAGAGAATTGTCAGAGAAAATCTGTAATGGCAATTCAGCCCGCTGACAAATCTCTGACATTATAGAATGTTAATTTCACAATCTGTCACTGCCTCAGAGTGAAAGAGAGGGAATAAAAATCTTCTTCTATAGGAAATCTTGTACGTGAGCGGTCCATTATATTATACGTCAATGCAGTGAATGGACCACTCAATTTGCTGTCTCAAAAGGTGCAACCTTTTGACAGTTCTCACCTAAGGAGATTTCAGATATAGGGAACATATTATCTGTCTATTTCTTTCGCATTAGGCGAGATGAGCGCCATCAAAAGGCGGGAAATTTAAAAATTGTATTTATTTTTAATTGTATCCTGCATGCTTAAAACGAATTCCTTTAAACATAGTATGAAATCTCAAATATTTTCGGAGTGAGAAGTTTCTGGAATAAACATTTTTCATTGAAAAATTCACACCGAAGGAGCGATATGCTCACTTCTGGAAATGCGGTTTACATCGCTAAACAACTATTTTAAGAACTCGAAAGTCATAATTAGAGTACTTTTGTGCTTTTGCTATAATTCCCATTTAATTTTAGTTGAAGTAAAAGGACATAATTGCAAATAAATCCGAATTAATTAGTCGCATTACGCCTTCTAGGAATTTTTGGTTTTTGTGCCGTTTTAATTGGTAAATCAGACATACAATTAGAAAAAATCGCAATATGGAATTCTAAAAGACCAATTCTCATATTGTTAAATTGTACCAAAAACTTAAGAAATTATGTAAAATTCAGATGCACCTCAAAGTGGGGGAATTACATGTTTACATTCCTTTTAAGCGGAATTGAATTATGTAATAATTTTCGGTGCTATTGTTTGATGGACATATGTCTTTAATACTGAGAAATGCTCCAAAAATACATTTGACAATAATTTAAACCCATAGATGACTGCTCATAATTTGTTAATGATGTGAGCAAGACGGAATGAAAAGTGATCCATTTTGATCTTTGAAGATAAAGCCTAAGGAAGCGTGATATCACTATCCAAGCGTAGTAAAGTCCGATTAGTATTAATGCAGACAATTTTTGTATTAGTCAGCAGTGGAGACGGGAATAAAACAAATTTTCTTATGCACAAACCCCCCCGAAAACTCTTTTTTAACGCCGTCTGTAAAAAGGCCACCCCTAACCGTGTGAAATGAACGAGCTCACATGCTACTTCGCACTTTCCCTCTCATTTATTAAAGTCGTATTTCTCTTTCTGTTTTTACTACGCTCACGTACAGGGCTTTCACACGACACAGCGTTTCCTGAGGCTTTATATTCAAAGATTTTGATATAGGCATTTTGTATGCGGCGTGTAGTCCATTTTTATATGTCAGTGGATGGGATTTATTATCTTAGTTGCATCGGTCCTCTACCAGGGTTCTTGGTTTAGGTTAAGATGCATGTTAAGTTTGGGTTAATATTTCTGCTGTAGTGCCCTTGCTAACAGGTTTGGGTTTTGGATATTAGGAAAATATTTGTTCGTGCAGTTCGATTCTGCTAGGACACCAACCCCAAAGAAAATCTGAGGCCCTCATTATAGAAAGTTGTCACAAACTGTTTGAGCCAAGTGTAAAGCCGGCTAGAAACGACGACGGTTTTTGGTGTAGAAATTTGTGACAATTTATGTGGCAAACACTGTACGCCGTTTTATCCAAAAACGGCGTTCGTTTTCATTTCCAGAGCGACATTGAAATTCAAGAAAGAAATTGCGACTCCACAATCTAATGTCGGAGTAATTAATCTTGACAGATGATTACAAAGTAAACTCATAGAAAAATCAAAGGCGAGAAATATTTGAGACGGTTTTAAGTTTGTCCGCTAAGTTGCCCACACACGATAAATATTATGTTTGCACGCGTGCTTCTACACCAATAACCATCTCGTGTGTGGCTGGCTTAAGGTTCCTTAATTAATTTCGGTAATTTGAGCTGCACTCTCGCTTGCTGATGAACAATTATAGGCCTGTTCATATTATCATGTAGGAACCGTTTCCAGCTCGTAGCGTTGCCTTTAGAACTAGCCAAATTAATTTAATGCAAATTTATTTATTTATTTAGTAAGACTACAATCTTTTCGGAACGTCCAAATCTATAGTCTGGGTTTCGGTAAACAAATTGGCTAAACTTTTATTTGAAGTTAATGGAACAAGGTTATTTTAAATAAAAATAAAAGAATGTTCAATTGGCAATTATTATTTTTATTTATTATTTTGAGCAGAACACTTTGAAGGCAGACACGATCTTTATGCTTAGAAAATCTTCAAGAGACTAACTTTAAAACTCTTTCTTGTACCTACTTATTCTTACCTAACTAAAACTCGTTAAGTGTCCTTTACATATTTTGAACACATGTTTTATTGCCCTATTAACAGAATCCAGAAAAACAAAATTTCCCAGCCTTAGTTTATTGCACTTAGGGTTCGGTTTAAGGAGAAAAACCTTTTTAGATTGCAACATCTTTAAGCCTTTAAAGAAATACCTTCAATAGATAATTTTTGTAAACAAGATAATAAAGATTTTCCAACAGAAGTTAGTCCAAATTTTGGCAAGTTTTATAGAATAAAAATCTATTTATTTATTTATTTTGTCAACACATTTATACAAATATAATCTGACTTGTGATACGCTTAATATTAATATTTAATTATTTATACAGACAAAAAAATATTGTAGCATTTCAAAGCAATTATCTATGTAGTAGTTGATTATGACAAAAAAATTATTGATGTGCATTGTGAGACCCGGGTGCAATTTGTGATGCAAGAATGTTAAAAACAAATGAACTTCTCAAGAGAGTTAACGAATCTAGACAATCTTTGTTTCCCTCAGAAACATTTATATTAGGAGATTTTGTATATCCTCGTACAAGTTGGTTATTTCTTTTAAAAACAATGGTCCGTTAACTGACATTCAAAATAAAATTTAATATTGTTCATTCGTCTACTCGTATAGTTGTTGAAAACGAAATAGGACTATTTGAAATACGTTTAAAACGTTTGCTTCACTTTAAGGAGCAAAATAATTTTCCGTTAGTTGCAAATCTTACATACTCTGTTGTGAAGGAAATCCTTACCTTCCATGTTTTCTTATTATTCTTGAAATTCTTGTTTCTAAAATTCAACATGAAATTATAAAGTCAATTATGGGCATTCATGAAATTATTATTTTATTTATTATTGTGATTAAATAATTAATAACATTTTATATTATTTTATAAAATATAGATAAGCTCGAAATTCACATCAAAACTAATAATCCAGAGTAAAACAAAAATTTTTTTTCACAAAAGCTGTGAGGGAAGAAAACCTACTTTGATATATTTGGAAAGTGTTTTCCCACAGTTGTATAAAATTTGTATAAAGCTACATATGCCGTAGGTCGGTGGGCCCGCCCTGTCGATGGCTCCACATTTCGTGATTTCGGTGCAAAACTCTTAATAACTTGCCTGTCATTGGAAAATGATTTCATTAGTTGAATAATTATTTATTAAAGTAAATTACAAATTCGTATATTCCGTTCTCTTAAAATTTTAAATTTAAAGTGATATTTCTCCTGTTACCGTGTAGTTTGCAACATTTTGAAAAGTGGGAAATTTCTGAAAGGACCCCGCTATAATTATATGGGATTTGGGTTTCAGCGGATTTGGCTGAATTTTTGATATTTTGTAGGTCTCATCATGCCAAACAAAAGTCTCCATGGGCACAAAGCTCGTTATTGAGTATTTTAAGAGATATCGGCCGTGAACGGTTTCGATTTTGAATAGAATTGCGAAAAAGTGAAAAATGCTGATTAATATTCAAAATATATCATCAAATATGTTTTTGCCAAATTGCTAACTAAACTCCGTTCCGTGTAAATGCAGTCTATGTTGCTCAAACCAATAGATTATTAGATCTGGCTAAGAAACCGAAAGGCGCGCTCAGGGCCCTCGCGCCCATAAGTGCGATGTGTGCCACGCACACGGGCGGCATATCCAAGGGGCGCGGCAAATGGACCCGATGTTTTATGTTTATATATCTCTTAAAATACTCAATAACGAGCTTTGTGCCCATGGAGACTTTTGTTTGGCATGATGAGACCTACAAAATATCAAAAATTCAGCCAAATCCGCTGAAACCCAAATCCCATATAATTATAGCGGGGTCCTTTCCCCGTAACCTGGATATAAAACTGGCTTTTCAGATTTGTATGGGGAAGAATATATAGATCATTAAAAAAAACACAGCTATTGCTGCGTTGACGTGAAATGCATTCGCGTCTCCACTGCTTACAGTGATGAGTTTCATAGTGGCCTTGCATCTTAAAGGTGCGCCAATGCAAGCAGGTTGTCAGACACTGCACTGCGAAATAAAGTGGTAACAAATTGGCAAGTAATATCTTCAGAAACGTCGAAGTAGATCACTCTTTTGGGTCCCGGTATGGGCTTTTGTTCTAGTTTTAAGTTGGTTTAGTTTTATCGCTGATAAACTTTTGTAGCGCTGCGTTTTCAGTTTGAAATTGTGTCAACTGCTCGAAATTGACTGATGGTTTTACCACGAAATAGCGTGTCAGTGACGATGTTTTTCGCTCCGGACACGTGCCTGATGTCCGTAGTGAATTATCCTATCAGATTGAGGTGGCGAAATTTGTTTGGAGAACAGATGTCCAGCTTTTGCTTGAAAGTAAAGGACAACGGCTCACAATCCATGTAGACTATCAGCTGACGTCCTTTCAATGTTTGTCGGAAATGTCTTACGGCTATGTATTGTAAATTTCCAATAGCTCGCGGTCGAACCATTGACGTTTAATATAATGGACCGCTCACGTACATGATTTCCTATATAAGCAAACGGTGCGATTTTTGTTCCCTCTCTTTCGCACTGAGGCACTGTCAAATCGTGAAATGACGTAAAATTAACGGTCTATGCTGTCAGAGATTTGTCAGCGGGCTGAATTGCCGTTAAAGATATTCTCTGACAATTCTCTGGAGAACTGTCAAATGACTGCTAATTTGTTTATTGCAGGAAGTTTAATTGAAATATCAGTGCGAGACAGCGCGATTAAATGTTAATATATCAATTTGTTTTATTCCAGGCATTTCAGAGAAACTACTGGAATTAATTCCAGAGCTGATTTTCGCCCAAGTCCCCATTCCGAGTGAAATTAAATCGAGAAGAGCTAAAATAATTCGATAGAAAAATCCAATCGAAATATTTTGTAGTTTTTGTAAAAAACTAATTGAAATCAGAGGTAACTGAAATGAATTTGTTACAGCTTAAGAATTTTATTAAGGAAATTCAATTCAAAAGGAGTGTTGTGAGGTTTTTTCGATTTTATTTCACTCGGAATGCAGAACATGGGTATTAGTTTATTTTATCTGAGTGATATTCGTTGGGATTCTTAAAATTCATCGTTACTATGAGAATCTTATATCGGAGCTTGAAAAGCGTGAACTCCATTTCGCCAGAATCTTGGATCGTGGAGAAGCCCTTCTAGTCCAGCAGCACCCAGCATCAAAGTGCATCGAAGCTCACTTGCAGGTCCTGCAATCCCAGTGGTCATGGCTGCTACAACTCACTCTCTGTCTGGAGGTTCATCTTAAGCATGCAACAGAGTACCATCAGTACTTTGCTGAAATTAAAGACGCCGAACAATGGCTTGCCAAACGTGATGAGATTCTCAACACGAAATATTCTCAGTCCGACTTCGGCTTGGATCAGGGCGAAGCTCTGCTCCGAGGCATGCAGGACTTGAGAGAGGAACTTAACACATTTGGAGAAACTGTCCAAGCTTTGCAGGCATGATCGCAAAATATTGTGCCACTGAAGCAGAGGAAGATTCAGATTTTGCTCTTCGCTTTCAGTCAAGTGTATAAACAATTCCTGCAATCCTTTAAATTTGGCGGACCAATTACATAAAATAGGCGCTGTCACATCCTAAATTTAAACGTTTGCTATAAATAGCTTTTATTTCCAAATTCTTTAATTAAAACACAGTATATGTTCAATTGTTTATGTTTATTAACAAATATATGGTACATCGGTTTTATAACTTAAAATTTATCAATCACAAATCTTTGAAAATATTGGTAATCTGGCAGGGAAAAAAATTTATTTATTTATTTGTGGCATTAATAATGATTTTTATTTCCATTAATTCAATTTAAAGTACATATTTTTAAAACTTTTGTTCAACAAATATTTAAATTCAAATATTTTTGTCAGCATTCAGCAATTCCGCACTCAAAAAATCCGCGGAATTGGCCTATCCTTGTAATGTGATAAAAATAGACAGCGCTATATAAATTTTTATATTTCTCATCTCGTCCCGCTGTGGCACTCGGTTGTCAAATTGGCGGCCATGTGAAACAGGAGATTGAGCAGTCCATTTTTATGTATGCTGTGGGTCGAACGGACTATATTTTTGCTGTGTTGGTGTCATCCTCTTCGAGAAAAAGGTTAACGGCTGTTAGCAACAAGATGACTGCTTCACTAGCAATGCACTTATCAATGAGTTGGAAGTATCTGTAAATACAGTGGGTGGAAAATTACGTGTCTCGAATGCCTTAATTAGGTTTGTTGCCCAGGTTGCTTTAGTGTCCACGGTAATTACGGTTGCAAATATAAACTTAAGAAACTAGAAGCATAGGGAAATAAAAGATAAAGAGGCGACAAGTAGAACATTGGGCGAGGAACCATTTTTTGAAAGCTCTGTGTGAAAGCTAGGATGCGATCTGAAAGCTCTTCGCTCGCGGCTTGCTGGCGATGCGATATTTTGAGTAAGCCACCGTTCGAATACACTCAACCCGCCATGACTGGAGCGCAGTGCGTAAACGTATTTGCCTTTACGCTTACACGTGTCACGTCCACTGCAGGGGCACCAAGGCTCATGAATCCAAAATGCTTTTATTTCGGCTGA
Organism: Eutolmus rufibarbis; assembly: GCA_963920795.1. Lineage (NCBI taxonomy): Eukaryota > Metazoa > Arthropoda > Insecta > Diptera > Asilidae > Eutolmus > Eutolmus rufibarbis. Next base: position 19,044,184 of record OY987205.1, read on the forward strand.
ATTGAGTTAAGGTGCTTGTACCTTTACTCAGAGTGCGTGATAGCGGTGCAATGTACCACTTCACAAAAGAATTCCCAATGACAATGAGTTGGACGAATGCACTGAAGATGTGGCTAGCTTCAGCTTAGGGTGGCTGTCGAACCTGAAAGTTAATAAGTTAATACACACCGTCGTTGTTAAGTTGACAGACTGATTCTTTATTTCTCGTGCTGGTATTTAAATATACATCACAATGCTGATCTAAATTAGTTATCGCTTATTAATTATTTTTGCATTCGCACGTGACAAATTCTTGGCTCGCACGGGCGAAAGGTGCTAACCATGCCGAAAGTGCATGGAGCGACGACCTGTAACTGGGCGCGCGTCGAGGTCGCGAGAGTGGTATCAGGTTGCCTCAAGAATTTGTCGCGTATGATTGCTGACAATTAAATTTACAAAATTAGGTCATTAGCTTGTTTACATCATTTGTTGGAACTTATTTCCGCTAATTTCTTATGCTTAGGCTTAACTTATGTTAGATTAACATTCTCCCCCGCGTTGAATGGATATTCAACTATAGTAATGTTAGGCGTCGAATCGGATGTTGAAGGCAGATTGTGCTGGATTGTGTTGTTGCCGTGGCGCTGGTGCTGGTTTCCATACCCTTCGTACTGGGCAAATCGTGGTTTGGTGTTTCCATAGTAGAGCCGCTCCTATCACAGCTATTAGTACGAGGCTGACGTATCCTATTGAGAACTGGTGTATGTCATGTGCAGGCAGCTTCACTGGCGTACTTGTGTGCATTTTTAGCTGTTGCACCTCCTGTTTTATGATGTCTATTTCCGCTGCGTATGATTGGTATTGCGCGGTGTGATTAGGGGCGAACTCTGACCTATTTGCGATGTTCATGTCTGTGAGATTGCTCAGTGGGATGTAGGATGTTCTCATCACAGATGGATAGCTGTTGTGTCCTTGTATAGTTACCAAGGGTTGTCGAATGAGACAACGATCGCGAATTTTTAGGATCCCCGTTCCCTGTATTACATGCTGAGTGATTTTATCGCCGCATACTACATTTATAGTCGTCTCGTTGGTTAGTACGTATATCCACTCATTCGAGGTGTATAGCTGGATCCAGTGGGGCCCATCTTCAACTCTGATAATCTGGCAAGTAGGTGACGGAGGTGCATGATTCATGTAAGTGACCTCGCATTCGCTAACTGATGATCCCCTTCTATAGACGGGGTGATTTTGGTTGCAGAGGTGCTTGCCTTCTTCGATGATGATACATGCTTGCAGTTCTTGCTCTGTCATCGGATAATATTGGTCTCGATGTAAGTTGATAATTAAGAAGGGGGATGATGGTTTAATTGCCATGAAACTATTGTTGACTCTTACTGGGACAGGGGTGACCTTGAATAGTTCGAATTCTTCCGATGATAGCAGAGGGATGACCAATTTGAAAATTGCGTATCTGGTTGTAATTCTTCCCTGAACCCTGATTAATGAATAATATTTAATAGGCTCATCTCGTTGTAGCGGTAGTTGCAGAGATGACGGAAGATGAGTTTTGATTTTTATAAGCTCCTCCTTTAGTTGTTGTGGAGCGACAAGTAGTGGGCTAATCCTTCCGTGCTGAATGTCGGCAATTACATCCAGAATTGAGTTCTGAATTCGAAGGAAATTGGTTGCCGTGAGAATTACTGATAGGGTAGCCGTGACAAATGTTTGCGCAAGTTTTTCTTGGTAGAGTTCTACCATTATGCCATTTATTTGTCTCGTTACTTGCTCGATGTTGATCTGTAGCGAATGAAACTGATGGCTTATTGCCTCTTCTTCTCTTTTCATGATGTTTAAAGTGGCGTCTAGAACCGATGTTTGATTTTTCATCAGTTCCAAAGTATAGTCATCATTACCTTTGATGTTGGCTATTGTTTGGGTCATCTTTTCGGCGTATTCTGAGTCTAGGACCCCAAACAGAGCGTTTGCGACGTTCCCAATGAAGTTGAAGGCGCCTCTCTTCCTTCGCCTTTGGTTGTTAGTCGATGATGATAGTAGCATGTTGTTTGTGGTTAATTCAGACAGCAGGTGTTCTAGATGGCTGACAATCCCTCTGCAGGCCTGATTATCGTCGATTTTTTTGCACAGCGTTCTGAGGGCCATAGTGTAATTTTGTAAACATTCGTACTCCTTCCAATAAGGTGCCAAGTCATAGTATACTACCAAATCCCATTCGTTTGAAATGATATTTGCAGCTCCTAAATTCTCAAAATAGATTCCCGGTTGATGGCTGAATGGTGTTATTTCGATAGCTGAGGCTTTTGCTACTGGTAGAACTAAACATGCGAGTAGTAGTGACACTATGGCAGATCCTAGTGACAGTCTTGGTCTTTTTCTAGGGCTGTGCTCATAGCTGCTGCTGGCTATATTGCTTTCTGTGGTGTGTTGGTCAGTATTTGTTGTGCTGTCGACCCTTTCGGATGATTCATTGTCTGAAGGTTCCGGGACCACAGGAAGTGGTGCAAGCTTATGAATTGGTCGCCGACTAACTCCATTTGCTGTTCGTACATCAACTACACGGACTAAGTCATCTTCTCCTTTAATGACGTTGATTATCCGACCAAGCAGCCACTTTAATGGTGGTACGTTGTCCTCCTTTATCAGTACCATGGTGCCTGGTATAACATTTTCTTGTCGTTGCTTCCATTTGTAACGATGCTGTAACTGATTCAAGTAATCTGTGCTCCAACGTTTCCAGAACTCATTTTTAATATGTGAGACCAGTCTCCAGCGGGTGATGAGACTGCCTCTTGCGGGCTCAGCATTGGGATCAACTGTGCTCGTTAGTGGCTCTCCGATTAGAAAATGCCCCGGAGTTAGCGCTGTTAAATCGTTTGGATCTGAAGACATTGGAGTGATGGGTCGTGAATTGAGTATCGCTTCTATTTCTACAACTGCTGTTTCGAGTTCTTCGTAAGTTAGCGACGCTGATCCGAGAGTGCGCTGTAACAGATGCTTAGCTGCCTTGACTGCAGCTTCCCATAGTCCCCCAAAATGCGGGGCTCGTGGCGGTATGAAGCGAAAATCAATGCCCCTTGCGCTGCATGTTTCTTTGATTTTATATTGGGATTCCTCTGACGCTAACATCTCTCTTACTTCATTTAAGATGTTTTTTGCTCCTACGAAGTTTGTTGCGTTGTCGCAATAGATCGTCTTGCAATGTCCTCGCCGTGCTGTGAAGCGTCTTAAAGCTCCGAGGAAACCCTGAGTGGATAAATCGCTCACTACCTCCAAATGCGTAGCCTTTGTTGGAAAACAGCAGAATACTGCAATATATGATTTCTGGGGTTTCTTTCCGCGGATCTTGAAATGAGTCCAGATAGGTCCACAGAAATCAACTCCAGCATTTACAAATGGTCTTGCGGACTGAACTCTGTCGGCTGGCAGATTACCCATCATTTGTGTTAATAGCTTTGGCCGTGCTCTTGTACATTGTATGCAATGCTGCACTACCGATCGAGCTAACGTTTTTCCTTTTATAGGCCATACTGTCTGGCGAGCTATTGCCAATAGCGTTTGTGGACCGACATGCTTGTTTTCCTTATGCAGGTCACTTAATAAACATTTGGTTAGAGAATGGGGGCATGGCAGAAGTGCTGGATGTTTGGCTTCATGTGGTAGCTTAGATGCTTCAAGCCGGCCGCCAACTCTAATCACCTTATCGCTGTCGATAAATGGCGCCAAGCTGCTAAGCTTGCTGTCCTTGGACACTTCCCCATTTCGTTGTAATTGTGTTAAGTCGTCCTTGAATTCTTCTTGCTGCATTAGCCTAATGATTATTACTTGAGCCTCGCTTAATTCGTATACGTTTACAACGAGCGTATCTGGAACGCGTTGACTCTGTTTTCTGGAGCCCTTGATGAAACGTAGCGCATAGGCTATGATGCGCTGCATCTTGCGGAATGAATTTCTGTGGTCAATGCCTTCCAAGAGCGTTTTACCTGCTGCAGCGATTGAAGCGACTGTTACGGGTTTCCGCCTCCTTTCGAGATCATTTTCGATATTTTTCCTTGTATATGCTGGTGGCCATAGGTCTTCTGAGCCATGCAAAAAGGTGGGTCCATATAGCCACAGATTACATGTGCCTAGTTTCTCGGGCATTATTCCTCGTGACAGTACGTCGGCTGGGTTCTCCTTGGATCGAACATGTCTCCATTGTTCAGGGATGGACAATTGCTGAATTGAGGAGATGCGGTTCGCCACGAATGTTTGATATGACGAGGATGGTGCATTTATCCATGCCAGGACTATTTCAGAGTCTGTCCATAGGAAAATTGGAGAATTTTTTATGTCTAAATCCTTCTTGAGACGATGCGCAAGTTCTGCCGCTAGTTTCGCTGCGCATAATTCCAATCGCGGCAGAGTGGTTTGCTTAATGGGAGCTACTCTGGATTTCGCGCACAGTAAGCGTACTGCAATCATGTTGTTCCTGTCGATTGATCTCACATAAGCCGCGGCTCCATATGCCTTCTCTGAGGCATCTGCGAATACATGTATTTGAATTAGCTTCGGGATTTTGTGAGCTAATACATGCCTTGGTATTTTTACGTCGTTTAATGCCCTTAATCCTTCGCGAAAATTCAGCCAAAAGGAATGCAACTCTTGTGGCAGAGCTGCATCCCAGTCACATTTTAGCATCCATAATTTTTGCAAGAAGATTTTTGCTGTGACCACAACTGGGCCTAAAATCCCAAGTGGATCGAAAAGTTGTGCTATCTCTGAGTAGGCTGTGCGCTTTGTTACTCGATGACTGAAGTTGCCTGCTGCTCTTATGCATAAATCATCACTTTTAGGCCTCCATATTAGTCCCATGGTTTTGATATGTTCTTCTGATTTGCTGCAAAAGTCCACTTGTAACTCTTGATCTTCCCTTGGAATATTCTTCAACAAACTGTGGTGATTAGCACACCACTTCCTTAGTTTGAGTCCGGCAGATTGTAGTAAAGATTGCAGTTGAGATTGTTTTTCTATTGCCACGCTCAGATTGTCTGCCCCAGTGAGGACGTCGTCTACGTAAAAATCTTTGTTAAGTACTTCCGTCCCCAGCGGGTATTGATCAGCCTGTGTTTCCGCTAACATTTTGAGACATCTAGTTGCTAGATATGGAGCGCTTGTAGTTCCATAAGTTACTGTGCAGAGCTCATAGCAACGCAATCGATCGCTAGGATTGTTTCGCCACCAGATGAGTTGATATTTTCTATCGTCCTGATGAATTTCTATTTGCCGGTACATCTTTTCGATGTCTGCAGTGAAAACGAACCTAGGCAGGCGAAATCGTAATAAGATTGAGAACACATCATCTTGTATAGTGGGTCCAGTAGCCAGCAAGTCATTTAAGGATATATTGCTGGAGGTTTTGGCTGATGCATCAAATACTACGCGTAATTTTGTAGTTGTACTTTCAGGCTTACTGACGCAGTGATGTGGCAGAAAACTAGACGGTGCCTGCACTTCATTAAAATTGATTTCTCTCATGTGTCCCAATCTAATATATTCTTCCATGAAGCTGATGTATTGATTCCTTAGGTCTTCTCGTGTGCTTAATTTCCGTTCAATAGCCATTAAGCGCTGATATGCAATCTTTTTTGACTCTCCTAATTTGTTAGGGTCATCCTTGAATGGAAGTCTTACTACAAACCGTCCAGTATCTGTTCTTCGGGTGGTTTGAACAAAATGCTCTTCGCATCGTCTTTCAGCAGTTGTAAACGCTCTTGATGGTGCTTCTGCATCATCTAGCGCCCAAAATTTCTCAATTTGCAATCTGAAATCTTCATCTTCAGAGCATATTCCACAACTTGCTTGCAATTGTTGTGCCTGGTGAACTGTTCCTGCTGCTGTCCACCCAAAGACGGTGTTTTGCAAAACTGGTAATGAATCTCCCAGTTTTATTTGGCCTACCGAAAGAGTTGAATAGTATAGGCCTGCTCCAATCAATAAATCAATATTATCTGGCTGATTAAACCGCGGATCTGCTAATTGTATATTAGCCGGTAATTGCCATGTCGAGATATCTATTGCCTGGGAAGGTTGTGGAGAAATGATGCGAGGCAGCACATGAGCCTCCAGTCTGGTACTGAAACCATTGATCCGGGACTCTAACAATATGTTTACCCGCTTCTGAGCCCTGTGGTTTCCTGAGCCAATGCCTTCTATATTTAGAATTTCGGGAGTTCCCGTTAGTCCAAGTTTCTTGACTAACCTTTCGCTTATGAAATTTAATTGTGAACCACAGTCTAAAATGGCTCTGCATTCAATGCTAGTCCCATGATTGTTGATTACTCTTACGCACGCTGTGCTCAGTAAGACGTAATTTCTAGTTGCTGATGCCTTCGTGGTAAGTGAAATGGCTTGATCTTTTTTGCGGTCCGTTGATGCTTCCGGACCTTGTGATTGTGTTAATTTTGCTTCTGGGGGTTGCACTTGGTTACGAGGTGTAGTTTCGATGTGTAGTAGTGTGTTATGCCTTTTTCCGCATTTAGAGCAGCCTCTGGATGTGCAATTGTTCAGGTTGTGGCCCATTTTCAGGCAATTGAAACAGGCATTAGTATTCTTGACTAATGACACTCGTTTAGCTGGAGACAGCTGTAGTAATTTTTTGCAAGCGAATAGTGGATGATTGCCCTTGCATGATGGACATCCTGAATTGACTGTGCTTGCTAACGCCCGTTGTGTAGGCAATCTTTTGTTATCGACCTTGTTGCCGAGCGCCTCTAATGATTGGAATCGATTCTCTAGAAATTCTAGACATTCGTTGAGGGACAAGCCTCGCCAGCTGTCACTACCAACTTTTTGTGCAAATCTTGAATTTGTTCCCATTGGGCACTTATTGTCTTAATCATCAATTCATATGAATTGACCGACTGCAATGTTGTGCTCAGGGATGGCTTTGAGAGTAGCCTTCTAAGGCCTTGCATTAAATATGCCTTATGACGGATGTTGCCGCCTTGTTGATGCTCCGCTCCTCTTGGCACAGCTGTGGTGCTGTCCGTAAGTGCATTGCCGGAAGCATCGTTGATGCCGGAGCTTCGAGATTCTTGGATCTGATCCCGCTGCGGCTGCCTATGATTAGGCTGATTGCTCGGTGTAGAACTGGCAGTCTTCATTCGGTCCAGAATGTCTTCTCGGACCTCGTGATATCCAACCCGGATACCCTCATAGTATCCCTTCGTGAAATAATCATGGTCTAATTGTTGACCATGGCTGATGCGTATTTTGCTGTCTGTGGCCTCGAAGTCCTCCCACAGCTGATCCAATGTTTTAAGGCGTGCTGCAAGATACTGCTCTGTCTTGCGCGCTGCACTATCCTTCTTGTAGTTCACTGCTGCTCGCTGGATCTCCTGTCCGGTGATCTCTTGTCGGGCAGCAAGTTCGTTGAGACTCATTTTGGGAATACGTGAAAGCAAGAATCACGTCGGGGTCACCAATGAATCCAAAATGCTTTTATTTCGGCTGAATTGAGTTAAGGTGCTTGTACCTTTACTCAGAGTGCGTGATAGCGGTGCAATGTACCACTTCACAAAAGAATTCCCAATGACAATGAGTTGGACGAATGCACTGAAGATGTGGCTAGCTTCAGCTTAGGGTGGCTGTCGAACCTGAAAGTTAATAAGTTAATACACACCGTCGTTGTTAAGTTGACAGACTGATTCTTTATTTCTCGTGCTGGTATTTAAATATACATCACAATGCTGATCTAAATTAGTTATCGCTTATTAATTATTTTTGCATTCGCACGTGACAAATTCTTGGCTCGCACGGGCGAAAGGTGCTAACCATGCCGAAAGTGCATGGAGCGACGACCTGTAACTGGGCGCGCGTCGAGGTCGCGAGAGTGGTATCAGGTTGCCTCAAGAATTTGTCGCGTATGATTGCTGACAATTAAATTTACAAAATTAGGTCATTAGCTTGTTTACATCATTTGTTGGAACTTATTTCCGCTAATGTTCTTATGCTTAGGCTTAACTTATGTTAGATTAACAGCTCATATCGTTCCACCAGGGGGCCATTAACCTCCCAATAGATTGGACGCAATAAAATCGCCGACACCTAGTAAGCAAAATCGCCGACATCTAATAAGCAGAATTTCCAGCGACCCAAAAAACCGCCGACGCTAAATCAGCAACCAATTCCCAGCAATTGACCGAACACCTTTAGTCAGATCAACGTGACTGCAACTCTGCAAATTTCGGCAATCACTCACCTGAGGTGGAGAAATCATAAAAAACGACCGGAGATTGAAGAAGGGGAGTTCGAGGAGATCGTTCGAATAAGTTAGTCTATTGCAATTATAATTCGGGAGTTGTAATATTTAATTTTAATAAAAGTGTTGGTCGAGAAATCGAAAGAAAGTTTTATTTTTTGTGAATCTGGTGTAGAATCTACTTTTGTGGCGCAGTCGGTAGGATCTCAAATCCGAAGATTGAGATCCAAGTGAAATCTAGAAAACAAGTGAAAAAAAAATAAAACAAAGGTTTCGTACTGTTGTAATAGTGATTGTGACAGAACTGAGACAAGGAGTAAAAGCATAGCCTTGCCGAAGAAGTTCACCGCAACTCTATATGCCCAAGAAAGGAAAGTCGAGATTAAGAGTGCAAACACCTTATTCGATACCTGAGGCGACAACAGAAATGTCTACTCAACCAACCCAAAATCAACCCGGAATAACAGCAATGGCTCAACCGACCATCCCTTTGACTGAAATATTGAAGGAAGCCTCCAGGATCAAGGAATACACTGGCAACGACGACTACGATCTCTCATCATTCATCAGGGAAGTAGAGATGTTCCTTCCACTCTTCGACAACAGCCCACAGATGAAAGCCTACGTATTCCAAAGGAACGTTGTGAACAAAATCCAGGGACCGGCACTTCAAGTGATCAGGACTTTAGGACCAAACCCGACGTGGGAACAAATCAAAAAGGAACTCATCAGGAGCTTTGGAGTACGGGAGACGTACCACCAGTTATACTATCAGGCAGCAACAATAAGGAACCACTTCAACGTGAATGAATATTTTAATAGTCTTAAGAATATTTTAGATAAACTCAATGCCAAATACGAATTTGACGAAAGTAAGCCCACAGAATTTTCCCCAAAAATAAACGAATCAATTATTTTAAGAACATTCACCAATAACATCGATCCAAATTGTGCCAGCGTTATTATAAGTAGGAATATTAGCAGCTTAAGAGAAGCTTATTATACATTAGAAGAATCGGGTTTGATACGACAAAATAGGGAAAGAAATTTTAAAAACGAAAAGTCGGTTCCGAACAAACCAAATAATTACTCACCGAAAGACAATCGTAATTCTAGCAACACCGCTGATAGAAATGGCCGAGGTAGGACAGATTTCAACTATAACAGACAACCACAATATAACCAAAATTTCAATAGGCAACCGCAACAAAATCAAAATTTTAATAGACAGCCACCACAAAATCAGAATTTTAATAGACAGCCACAGCAAAATCAAAATGTTAATAGGACGCCACAACAAAATCAAAATTTCAATAGACAACCACAACAAAACCAAAATTTAACTCGAAATTCGGGACAAGTTAGAAACAACCTAAGGCAAGCTACATCTCAAAATCAACCAGAGCCAATGGACGTAGACCATCTAGAAATCAATAATTCCCAGGATAACGACGAAGAACAAATAAATTTTCAATATCTTCCGTCCGATCAGATTTACCGGTAGTAGAATTAACAATAGGTAACGACAAATTAAATTGTTTGATAGATACTGGCTCAACGACAACTTTACTAGACGAGACAAAACTAAAACAATACAAAAGAATACCACTGAACAAAGAACTACAATTTAAAACACTTAACGGACATACTAGAGTAAAATACGAAATTATTACAGAATTACCTAAAGAATTTAATGAAAAGAAATGGATGAGTTGGAAACTCACCACGTTTAAAGATAAACAATTTGATGGATTAATTGGCCAAAATCTATTGAAACCTTTACAAGCGATTGTAAATTTAGGGGAAGAATATTTAGAGGTCCATGGAATAAGAACAAGGTTTCTTAATTCCTGTCCTTATCAATATCATGAAATACATTCTCTTGAACAAAAATCTGTAGATCAAGGTGTCTTAGAAAAACTTCAACGAGAAGATATGAATGAAGAAGAAAAAGAGAAACTTAGGTGGTTAATTAAAAGAAACGAAGATTTATTTTATCAAGAAGGCCAGCAATTAACACATACCCATGAAATCCAACATGAAATTATTACTACAACTAGTTCTCCTATATATTCGAAAGTTTATAGGTACCCGCAAATACACGAAAAAGAAATTGTAAATCAAATGACAGATATGCTAAAACAAGGCATTATTAAGGAAAGTAACTCTCCCTATAATTCACCGTTATGGATTGTCCCGAAAAAGATGGACAACTCCGGTATAAAGAAGTGGAGAATTGTTATCGATTATAGAAAACTCAATGAGGTGACAATTGATGACAAATTCACAATTCCCAATATTGATAGTATATTGGAGAAACTGGGAAGGGCACAATATTTCACCACCTTGGACCTTGCAAAAGGTTTCCACCAGGTACTTATTAAGGAAGAGGATAGGAAAAAGACGGCATTCTCTCCGCCACAAGGGCATTATGAATTTGTAAGAATGCCTTTTGGTCTAAAGAACGCCCCTGCCACCTTCCAACGTTTAATTAATTCTGTCCTCCGAGAGTATATAAATCAGATCTGTGTGGTATATCTTGACGATATACTCATTTTCAGTACAACGATCGAGGAGCATGCAGAAAATATCCAAAAGATATTTAGTAAACTAAGAGAACATAATTTAAAAATTCAAATTGATAAATGTAAATTCTTCGCAAAGGAGACTGAATATCTAGGGCATATCCTTACTACAGATGGAATAAAACCAAATAACATTAAAGTCGAAAGTATTCAGAAATTGAAACTGCCGCAAACGACTAAGCAAATTAAATCTTTTTTGGGAATTACAGGTTATTACCGAAAATTTATAAAAGATTATGCGAAAATAGCACATGGAATGACTAAATATTTGAAGAAAAACACAAAAATCAATGTAAACGACACAAGTTATATAGATGCTTTTGAGAAATTAAAAAAAATACTAACTAACCCACCAGTTTTAAAATACCCAAATTTTGAAAAAAGATTTAAGCTCATTACCGACGCAAGTGACTATGCCCTAGGAGCAGTCCTAACGCAAGAGGGACATCCTATTTGTTATGCAAGTAGGACTCTAAACGATCATGAAAAAAATTACTCAACAACAGAAAAAGAATTACTTGGAATCGTATGGGCCGTGAATTATTTTAGATCCTATATCTACGGAAGGCAATTCGATTTAATGACAGACCATCAGCCTTTGAAATGGCTCCAAGCGAAACATAAAGGGAAGGATATAAACCCCAGGTTACAACGCTGGTTGCTAAAACTTGGCGAATACAATTTTAATATTGACTATATTAAGGGTAAAGAGAATAAAGCGGCAGACTTCATGAGTAGGGTAAATACCGAAACTGGAGAAATTAACTTAACCATGACAAACGAACTAAAGGAGGGAGAAAATATCTCCCGAGAAGAGCAAATAATAGAATCTGACCCACAAGATAATATAAGTGTCGTTAATACGGTGCATTCGCAGGAAGAAGAACTGAACGATCACATTCCGATACTAGAAAATACGGTAGTAAATAGGTTTCACACTCAGATAATCTTAACGAACAATAAAACTCGGGATAGCGAAATAGTTGATAATAAAACAAAGATTTTCATTTGCTCACAAGACATTAAAAATAATTACATGACAGACCTGTTTCGACGATTTTTAGGAAAAGGCAATATTGGCATCTTTTCCGAATTAACTGACCACGAATATAATTTAGTCCAACTAAAATTGATAGAACTATTCGGAACCGCTCTCAAATTTTATAAATGTCAATATAACGCTAAAGATATAAAGAGTGAAGAGGAAGCTTACAAGTATATAGGTAAATATCACAAAAAGGAAACAGGCCATGCAGGAATAAATGAAAACTACAAAGGTCTTAAACGAGTAATTTACTTTAAAAATCTAAAGGAAATAGTTCAAAAATATATAAACAATTGTGATATTTGTAATAGAGCCAAGTACGATCGCAAGCCAATCAAACCCAAATTTAACTTAACTATTACTCCTACAGACATTAATCAGAGAATTCACATAGATACATATACGAACAAAAAGCATAATTTCATTACCTTCATTGATAAATTCTCGAAACATGCCGTAGTAGGTACTTCATTTAGAAAATAAAAATAGCCTCACTCTAGTAGAAAAAATTCGACTATACTTATCAATAAAAGGAAAACCCAAACATATAACAATGGACAACGAATTCAACAACACGAACGTAAAGGACTTTTTAAATAAAGAAAAAATAGAGATGCATTTCACGAAACCCAACAGCCATACAGGCAATGCCGACATCGAAAGGTTTCACAATACCATCAGCGAAAAATTAAGAACTTTGGAAGCCGAAAAAAGTGATCTTTCAGTTCAAGAAAAAATGTTCAAATGCACCGAATGGTACAATAAATCTATTCATTCAACTACGAAAGCAAGGCCGATTGATATCTTAGAAGGTAGGGTTGATAAAGCGAAAATTGCCGAATTAATCCGAAAATCTAAAATTAATAAAATTTCTAAAGCAAATAAAGATAGGGAAGACTTTACACCAACCGGAACCGAGGGTTACGTTAAAAATTATAAAATTTTAAGACATAAACATGAACCTAGATATCGAAAACTCAAACTCGATGATATTCACCCCATTAACATTAAAAGACCAAATAAATTTTCAGGCCAACTTAATACAGACAGTTTTGATGCTGATACTGATGACAATGACAATGACGACCAGGGCAACGCTGATGATCGAAAAAATTGAAACTAATAGTGGATTCACCGAAATTAATTTAGGAGAAGTTCAGTTTATTCGAAATTACGACATAGTTTTGCACATCATAGACACCGAAGAAATTAAAAATATAATCTTAGCTTTGGAATCCAATGTGGCGAGTCTCAAATTAGAAGATGAAAAAGGAATTTTAACTTCAGAACTAGAATCTCTCAAACATACTATGCACACCTTAATTCCACATAAACATAAAAGAGGACTTCTTAATATAATCGGTAAAGGTTTCAAATGGTTATACGGCACAATGGACGATGACGATCGACAGAACATAGAAAGACACATGACGACCATAGACAGCAACAGTCACAACATCATAGACCAGACTAACAAACAGATCACTTTAACAGGACCTTTGCAACTCTAAAAGAAACAATAGAAGACGATAGAGAGAAAATAACGGAACAGCTCAATAACTTAAATCAGGGAAATAGAAAAATACTTTCGAAAATAATTCATTTAGAGTCAGTCTTGAAAATAAAAATTATTAAGGATAGTTTAGAGCATATCCAAAATAACATAGCTTCAAGTAGATTAGGGATAATGGCAAGTAATATACTTACTACCGAGGAGATAAACAAATACGAAATTGATCTAGAAAAATTACAAAACATTAAGCTCGGAACATTTAAATTTGAAGAAAATAAAATCATTTTCGCTATCAAAATACCCAAAGATATGTTAAAAACGAAATTATACTTCATTACACCAATGCCTAGTAAAGATTTAGAAGAATTACTTATAGAGGAACAAAATATTGTTAAAATTAATAATACTGTATACAAATATGTTAATGACCCAGATTATAAAAATTTGATAGAACTAAATTTATGTATTTACTCAAATAATTGTGTCAAACAGAGAAATTCTAATAGTCAAATTGTAGAAATAGAAGAAGGATTGTTACTCTTGAAAAATCAAGTTAATTCGAATTTAAGTAGCGATTGTGATGAACGTATTTCAAAATTAAATGGAAATTATTTACTAACTTTTAACAATTGTAAAATTACTATTAACAATCAAACATTTAGAAATATTAAGGAAAGAATTGTACAAAAATTTGTTATGCCGAACGACTTGCCGATACCTTCAAATAAGAGTGTTCTAACTTTTGATGAACTAGTTATAAAACAAATAGAGAATATTGAACATATAAGGGAATTAAAGTTCGAAAGGAAAAGTCATTTGTATATCAATATTGGCATAGGACTAACTGTAATAATATTGTTAGCAGTAGGAATCATCTTTTCATATGTCAAGATAATTAAGATTAAGAATCAGGTAGTCCACAAAATTCAGGGGAATTTTCCACCAAAGGAGGGAGATGTCACGTCCACTGCAGGGGCACCAAGGCTCATATCGTTCCACCAGGGGGCCATTAACCTCCCAATAGATTGGACGCAATAAAATCGCCGACACCTAGTAAGCAAAATCGCCGACATCTAATAAGCAGAATTTCCAGCGACCCAAAAAACCGCCGACGCTAAATCAGCAACCAATTCCCAGCAATCGACCGAACACCTTTAGTCAGATCAACGTGACTGCAACTCTGCAAATTTCGGGAATCACTCACCTGAAGTGGAGAAGTCATAAAAAACGACCGGAGATTGAAGAAAGGCAGTTCGAGGAGATCGTTCGAATAAGTTAGTCTATTGCAATTATAATTCGGGAGTTGTAATATTTAATTTAAATTAAATAAAAGTGTTGGTCGAGAAATCGAAAGAAAGTTTTATTTTTTGTGAATCTGGTGTAGAATCTACTTTTGTCACGCGGATTGTTGTTGTGAAAGTGGATACCGACCACAGATAAGTCTTTCAATTGCGCGGGTGATCGGGGAAAAGTTGTAACATTTGGCGCAGCCGGTATTCGGAAGTTTTTCCGGGATAAAAGTGTGGACCTGTTTCTGCAACCAACGAGAGAGGACGAGAGGACAGCCGAACCCCGTGACAGCCACTGGACAGTTCGAAGACGACATCGCGACTATCCTTCCAAGGACTAGCACCACTACAACCAATTTACGTATGTACCTAAGCAATAGCATTAAGTAGTAGACTCACCTAGAATTAAGTTGTGAACTAAAATAAGGATCTTATACAAGAAAAAAAAAGTGATTTGTATCGCGAATATATGAAAATTTGTTTTTGTTCGTTGTTTTCCCTTGTAGCTAATAGTCGAAAGTGTATAGATTTTTCCGATTTTTGTCTTACGCTGTGTAATTGCTTTTTGTGAACGTGCCGTGGTTCAAGTTTTGGAGCTCTCGAAATCTCATCGAAGTAATATTTCGACTAAAAGAGAAGAGACCAAAAACTTAGTGTAGAATAAATGTCAAAGGAAGGGGGCGGTCTAGACGAAAGTGCAAGACCCCATATACCGACGAGACATTATTCTACACCGTTATTTTCCCACAACTATGACTGTTCTTTCTACCAGCTAGATTCGGCTCAAAGGAAGTTTTGCAAAAGGATAAATTCTTTTTCCTTTGAGAACACAAGTCCGAACGACAGTAGTGACGACGAAGTGTTCAAACCTCCGGAGCAAAAAACTGAGCAATCGATGCTTTTAAGATCAGGACGATTGTGCAGTGAAAGTAACGGAAAATACGCGGACTCAAACACAGACACGTTTTCCAGCAACATGGCATTCACTACAGTTAGTCAACTGGTGATGAATAACGTTCCTCTACTCTACTGAGGCGGAGCCAGGGCTGAACGTTGCAAACGAGGTGGAAATATTTATAAAGTGCTGTGATTATGTGAATCAGTGCTTGGAGGGAGAGGAGGATAAAAAACTGTTCCTCCGACTGGTTCCCACCAAATTCAGGGGGAGAGCTGCTCTCCTCCTAGATGGGGCCGATTATAAAACCCTGGATGATTTAAAAACGATCCTCCTCACTAAATTGGTGAATAGTAAACCCTATCACATTCAATTGGGTGAGCTACGGAGCAGTCGTCAGCTCCCGGGAGAAACATTTTCGGTAAAAGAGTGACACAACTTTATAAGGGTTGTAAAGCTCTGGTTACCAAAAGGCACACTACGGGGGTCGAAGCGGTTCACTCCGATTTGGAGGAAACTGCGGTACTCGTCTTCAAAAGTGGTATCCTCAATCCACATCACCGATTTTATCTTCTAAATGACACAGAAGTATCATTAGAAAAGGTGAATAAAAAAGCTTGCACGTTGGAGGAATCAGAACTGCACATGATGCTGCACCATAGTACCCAACCCAGCCCATTATATAGCGGGGTAGGTACGGTTCCATTTCCAAATGGCAATTTTATTCCTCAGTTAACAGCTTCCAGTTTCTCCCAGGGCCACCAGGCAGGCCAATTCCAGCAAACCCCTTTCTGGCCGCACACGAATGTGCCGTTTCAGAGTCACTATCTCGGTTATCCCAATGCAGCACTAAATGGCCAACAAAATATGGCTACTTCACCCAGCCCCTATCTAGCAAATCCAAATATGGTGCAAAATTTACAAGTCATACCCCCCGCTGAGAAACCCCAGGCTGCAGCTGGACATCAAGAGGTATACCCAAGTAAGTGTGGGTTTTGTAATAAGCCAAATCACACTTACACGGAATGCCGTCTTAGAAAATCCACTCCATTCTGTGCGGGTTGCAGGGTTTACGGGCACAACAAGCAGAATTGCCCGAAAGTAAACAGCGCCAAGTATCAAGCGAACGCGATCAACACTAACTCAACCAGAAAGAAATGTGATTTCTGTTTAAGGAATGGACATATGTACTATAACTGAGTGCCACGCTAAGAGCCGCTGGGATTCCAAAAATCGGGACTCCCAGTCGGGAAACTAAAACGAGGCTGTCACCTGGACTTAACTAATTCAACAAGGTGTCAGCCTAGTAAAAATTCCCCAGAAAAGTGTTCCGCTATTTTACCCCTTGATATCGCTAAAAATAGGAAAGCCGACCTGTTAATAGACACAGGTGCGGATATAAGTATTTTAAAAAGGGAAGTGCTCGACGAGAAAGTCACAATAAATCCCAAGACTAAAGTGACAATAAATACGGTATTCGGAAAAGGGAAAACCAGTGGAACATGTCGTGGAATACTAAACTTAGATAACTCTCAAAGCTGCAACTTTCATGTAATGGATGACCTCCCCAACATTAAAAACGATGGTATACTAGGCTACGATTTCCTCTCACGTTTCTGTAATGTGGAAGGTCCAGAAAAATTGTTAAGGTTTCCTCGCAAGAAATCTAACAAAAAAGACCTTATTTTTCCACTTACAGGTAACGTAGGTACTGAAGTATCCAATTGCACGCTAAACAGTGCTCCTCACAACGTTGACAGAGTACAGGAAAAAAATTCTGATCCTGTCAAGCTCGAAGTTAGCGTTCCGGAGGCTGCGCTGGCTCAGGCCGCAGTTCGACCTGAGCTCAATCGGTTTAGCAATGAGGAAAATTCAAGCTTTGCCACGAGGGAATCTAACCGTGTAACCAGCGCAACACCGGAGCAAGAGGTGTATGTCATGGAGGAATTAGTTATCCCCGCGCGATGCGAAAAACTGGTAAAACTAAGTACAGATTTAGGGGAAGAAATGCTCTGCATATCACAGGAGATATGCCAAGGGGTATTCCTGGCAAACTGCTTAGTTAAACCGGTTAATAACAGGATAACAATCGGAATTTTAAACGTGAATGACTCCTGCAAAACTCTGGGTTCATGGAAAATAAAAATGGTTCCTCTGAGTCAGTTCCACATCAAGAACCTGGGGGATAACTCAGGACCGGAAGACGTTGAGAGCAGTTCCGAGACGAGGAACTTGGGTGCGATTCTCAGAGACAACAATAACAATGAAGAACGAGATCGCAAAATTTTAAGAAATAGATTAAGGAAGCTAGCGACGCAGATTAGGATGGAAGACTACTTGAATGAGGAAGAGCGGGAAAGTATACAAAGATTGTGTAAGGAATTCAACGATGTATTCCATCTGGAAGGCGACAAATTGACATCTACAGACGTGCTGAAGCACTCGATCCGGCTTAACAAGGAACAAGGTGCGATAAACCAACGGATGTACAGACTACCAGATGCCCAGGAAGCAATAATACAGGAGCAGCTAAGAGAAATTCTGGATAACGATATCATAATCGAGAGTAAAAGTCCATGGAACTCACCGCTTTTAGTGGTGCCCAAAAAAGCGGGCCCGTCTGGTGAAAAGAAATGGCGTGTGGTAGTGGATTTCAGGAAGTTAAACGAGGTAACTATCGAAGACGCTTTCCCTCTGCCCCGAATAGAGGAAATATTAGACCAGCTGGGACATTCCCGGTACTTTACAACACTCGATTTAGCCAGCGGATATCACCAAGTTCTAGTGGAACCTGCGGATCGTGCGAAAACGGCATTTAGCACGAACCTAGGGCACTACGAATTTAAAAGAATGCCGTTCGGTTTAACAGGAGCACCGGCAACATTCCAAAGAATCATGAACTATGTTCTATCAGGATTGCAAGGTTTTAAGTGTTTCGTCTACTTAGACGACATAGTAGTCTATGGGAAGAACCTAGCGGACCATAACGAGAAACTCCTACAAGTTTTTAGGAGACTAAAGCTAAGGTCACACATTGCAGTTTTTACCTTCCTGCAGCACAAAAAACTGCGAAATTCGTGGGTTGCAATGTGTGATTGCGGCTGCAACCATGGTTGTCACACATTGCAACCCACGACTTTCGCAGTTTTTTGTGCTGCAGGGGAGTAAAAACTGCAATGTCTGACCTTAGCTTAAGGAAACACAATTTAAAGCTCCAGCCGGAAACATGTCAGTTCTTACGAAAAGAGGTAGTATATCTGGGGCATGTCTGCACTGCGAAGGGAGTGTACCCGGACCCCTCTAAGACACAATGCGTGCAAAGTTTTCCTAGCCCGAGGACCGTCCGGCAGCTGCAATCATTCCTGGGCCTCGCGAACTACTATAGGAAATTTATTCCCAATTTCTCGAGAATAGCGGAGCCACTAAATAAGCTCTTAAGGAAGGAGGTGAAATTTAAATGGACTACTGAGTGTGAAAAGGCCTTCGAGGAACTCAAAATTGCCCTAATAACTCCACCGTTGCTGAAATATCCCGACTTTAATCAGCCGTTTATTTTAACAACAGATGCAAGTGGAGAAGCTTTGGGCGCAGTTCTCTCACAAGGTGTAATGGGAGATGACCTGCCCATCGCCTATGCTAGTAGGTCTTTAAATAAAGCCGAAAGAAACTATTCGACAGTAGAAAAGGAACTACTGGCTATAGTGTGGGCTACTCGCAATTTTCGTTGTTATCTTTATGGGAGGAAATTCACCGTCGTCACAGACCATAAACCCCTAAAAGGTATATTTAGCGTAAAAGACCCAACATCACGCCTTGTAAGGTTTCATCATAAACTATCGGAATATGATTACGAAATCATATATAAACCTGGTAGGTACAATCAAAGAAAGTATAACATAAAGAACTTGCAAGGCACACAAGAAATTTTGTACGCAATTTTCGGCTGGGGTCGCTATATCAGAACCCCAGAGATACAATTCAGCATTC
Source organism: Eutolmus rufibarbis (assembly GCA_963920795.1). Lineage (NCBI taxonomy): Eukaryota > Metazoa > Arthropoda > Insecta > Diptera > Asilidae > Eutolmus > Eutolmus rufibarbis. The sequence continues at coordinate 19,063,737 of OY987205.1, forward strand.
AGCATATCATGAGCCGACCCCACAGAACCCCAGGGCCCAGTCGTGTGTTGCGAGCTGCTTTTCAACCGTTCAAGTTCTATGGCTCTCTCTGAGTTCTCTCAAATTAGTTCACACATTTAGCTGACTGAACATTCCGTGCACGCGGATGATATGTGCGCGGCAAGGGGCTCTCAGCACAGCAATCGTCAGCGGCAGCCAACTTTCTTGGAATGGTTGACAAAATATTTGACTGTATGAACTCAGGTTCATTAAATAGTAATAACCCTTTTAGAAGTGGTTTAAAATTAAATAATATGCCCTACTTATTTATTGAAGATTTTCCACTCCTTCTAGAAAAAATTAATATACCAGAATCAAAAACTGTGTATTTCCTAAATGGTATGAAGCAAACATTGTTAGGTGTTCGCCAATTAGCTGATGACATTCTAACAAACAATGACGATTTTTTCTTTATTTTGACGAAAAGATTATGGCAAGATTCTTTAGAAAATTTGTTTGCTGTTATGCGTCAGAAAGGAGGACACAATAAAAATCCAAGTGTTTATGAATTAAATATTATTTTGGCAAAAATAATGTCTATTAATTTAATTCAATTTAGTAACAGATCTAATTGTGAACGTGATGATGATCTTATGCTTATAGTATGTAGAACTTCCGAATCATAATAGCTCTTTAAATAATGATCAAAGTAGTTCCTTAAATTATTCGAACTCCAAAAACAACGAAATAAATGTTGCAGACATTCCAGAGGACACATTCGATGAAATTAATATCCATATTCTCCCATCAATGCGATATTTTATATGATATGTTATTTTTGAAATGTTTCCAAAAATAAAGTGTGAAGTCTGTGAAGATATAATGAGAAAGTCTGATGAAGTTCTTACATGCCCATCAGAGCTATTTATGTTTTATAAAAACTATAATTCAGCTTCATCCGATTTTCGTAGTTTGTATGCACCTTCGGAAGTGTTTTTAACATACATATGTAAGAATCACATTACAATTTTTAAAGATATTTTTAAAAATCATCGCGAAATGAAATTTATCAACAAATATATAATGGAGAAATGTGAAGCCGATACGCCGGAATGGTTTGATGGCAAAATTAAATTAAAATGCTACGATCACAGAATCAAAATATTAAATTACATCATGTTAATATTATTACGGAAAAATTGTAACTGGAGCGTGCAAAAAAGAGACAAAAAGGAATCGGAAAAACTTAACATTATAACTGCCTAAAAGACATAAACGTTTTATAAAAGTATCTAATATACTTTCTCATAAAACTATTCCGATTTCTTTTAAAATATATTTAAAAATCATAGTGTCGAAAAATAATGCTCACAAATTCCCTTTAGAGAATGAAGAAAATTGGTGATGAGGATACCTACCTGCAAATTTAGATTATTGACAATGTTACTAGTTTGTAATATTTTTATTTTATTTTTCTAGCATTTTATATCAGTCAAATGAAATTTTAAATTTTTTTATAACCTGAAAAGAAGAATTCGTCAACTTGTCGCGAATTATAAAAGATTTACGAATTTTATATGTATATACGTACATATACTATACATAATATATAAATAAATCTTTCGAAGCGCCAAATTAAAGGTCAGTTTTGTTGATGTTAATTTTTATATATGTATGTATCATATATAAACAATAATAATATATCATAATTATCTTATAATAATTGTTATTGTAGTAATCAGTTTTTTGGTAAAGCTGTAATGAATAAATAAATAAATATATAAATAAAATACTAAAAACATATGTATGCAATGATATGTAACATTGCAAAAATTCTAATACCCAGATTTAAAAACTTCATCTCTCCATTAATTCAAAGTTAAAATTCGTGCATAAGGAACAGCTCGTCAGGGACAAAATATTTTATAAACATAATCTCAGGTTCTAGGAATTCTTCGAGCACAGGGGCAATTCAATCTCAAGTAGCTCACCTCCTCTCAATAAACAAAGGCTCAGCTATTGGGCTGTATGAATTTTACCCCTCTCATTCGCCTGCTCATGCAGATAGAAGAAACAAGTTTCTCAGCGATCTCACTATCGCAGTCCACAGAATCGCAGTGTTCAGCTCAACACAAGATTTCCCCTTTACAAACTCCCTTGCGCCGACCGCACAGGGCCCTTTACAGCGAGAATTTCGTAAAACGCAGACTTGTATTGGGTGCAAGTTCTTTATGTTTATACTTTCTTTGGTACAATCCCAGTAGGAAAAATTATATGCGCTTCCTGAAGAAACGCTGTTGAAGCGCTTCGTACTCCGTTCTATACTGCTTCCACTGAAGCACTACAAAAATGCAAACATGCGGTAGCACGATGGAAGATTTTTCATGAATTTTCCCGTTGAGCACCATTAGATTTCTGCGTCCTTCTTTTTTGTGTTACTCATTCGTGTTGTGGCTTTCTATAAGTGCAGTTGAGTTTTATTAAAAAGTGCAATTTATAATTCGAGGTTTTATTAAAAGTGCAATTTATAATTCGAGGTAAGTACCCTTCAATTATTTACGTAGAATGAGTAATGTAAGTGAATTTTAAGATAGACTTTGTTCTGCCCAAAATGAATTCAAAAAGCATTGCTGGAATAAGCAAACGACATTTTAGACGGCTAGTGGCAAACAAAATTAGGAACAGAAACGTGTTTAATCCCAATTTGATTGATAATACCACCAGCAGCGATAACCAAGCTGAAAGAGCATCATCAGAATTTGGTCTGATGGGAAATGGCGAATCTGATGAAAATACTTCGAATAGCTATACCAATGCTATACCAATAAAAAAAAAAACTATTTTTTAGGAGAACAACTCAAAAACAACTTAATAAAAGAACTTAAAGTGCAAACAAATGAAATAAAGGAACTATTACAGCAACAAAAACAAGAAATCGCGAGACAAGGTGTTCTACTCGAGAGAATCATTAAAAAAATATATCCCCACAAACCAAATATTGATATATTTCCTTTGAAAACTGCAGAAGAATTGAAGCAGATCGAAAGCAACTTAAATCAAATTCCTGCGGAGGACCTCGTAAGATATCTCTAGCATTCAGATATGATTAATTTTAATAAATTTTTCAAAAGATTTTGCACATCAAGACCACAGTGGGAAGAGAAAAAATTTCAAAATGTATTCCCCTATTTTTTGAGGACTCGTTCCTTCTCAAAGTAAACTGGGATGGTCTCCAAAAAAAAATTCCGCTTAAAAAAACGAAACTGTTTAATAAATTCGTTTTCGGTAAGTAAAGTACAACAGTTTTTTTATATCCCCAACTTTAATAACAATTATTTCAATTAGATGCAGTTCGATCGGAGCAGTTTGGATATTTGGAATATGAAAAAGAAATGAGAAGGGGATTTCGCATCGCAAAGAACAAATTTTATAAGGAAACTCACAAATTGAAAACTGCCGAAATTTAAAATGAAATATTGCTTTTGTTACTTTTTAATGAAATATTGTTTTTGTTTTGTTCTTGTTACTTTTAATGAAATATTGTTTATGTTTTGTTTTTGTTTTGTTATTACATATATATGTATGAATTTTTTCCTTTACAACAATAAAATGACTTAAAAATATACTGAAATACTTGTTTTTAAAATTTGTTCCCACTCCGCCTTAACGCTATTGAGTATGAAGGCAAAGAATCGCATTCCACTTTTGAGTGATTTGTGGCGCTTTCAAAACGAGTGAGTTTTATGAGGTGCTACTTAAATGCTTCTGCAGAAAGACAAAAGAAGCGCGTTTTTGCTGCTTCTGTGGAAAGGCGAAAGAAGCGCTTCTTTGCTGCTTCTGCGGAAAGGCGAAAGAAGCGCATCTTTTAGCGGACATGCAATGCTAAAAAATACATGAACTAGGGTACCAGCAGGAAGCACTTCCAAGCTTCCCTGAAACCGCTTCAGAATTGTGGTAGAAGCGCTCTTTTTCCTATAGGGATCTAAACGCAGACGCTCTAAGTCGAATTCCGTACAACGAAAGCGACAGGGAAGAAGTTGACTCGCGTACAGTTCCTGCTAAGACCCAGTCACACCTTCCGCCAGCAACAGAGAAGCTGACGTGCCTGCCAATCACTAGAGCAGCAGCTAAGAAGATCGCTAGAAAGGAAGAGAAATCCAAGCTCGATGTGAAGACCCCCCTTCCCGCAGCTATTCAGAGAAATAGCGTGAGTGAAGAATCCGGGGCCACCATAAAAAACACCCCAGGGGCTAAGGAAGGACAGGAAGTACCCCTACATAGTACGAGAGTCCCGAACTCTAGCAAGCCGGTGGCTCTCAGTCGGGATACTGGTTTGAATTCCGATACAGAAAGTGAATCCGACTTTCCAGAAGATGAATTTCTAGATGGGGACGAACATGTAGCAGCTAAAACACTAACCAGGCCGGAAGAAATTGAGACTATACTAAAAGAATACCACGATTCACCTTTAGGAGGGCATCGCGGGGTGTATAAAACCTACAAGAGGATACGCCCCCATTACCGTTGGAAAAACATGCTAAGGGACATTCACAAACATGTTAAAAAGTGCCTAAAGTGTCAACGCAATAAAAGCTCCCCCGCTTTAAAAATGCCAATGGAAATAAGCGACACAGCGGAGAAACCTTTTGACAAAGTCTATCTCGATATCGTGGGACCACTGCCAGTCGGTATCAAGGGAATAAGTACATATTAACCTTCCAGGACGATCTAACTAAAATGCTAGATTGCATACCCCTAGCCGACGGAGAAGCTGTTACTGTTGCAAATGCCTTCTACAAAAACGTGATCCTAAAATATTGCGCCATCCCGAAGAAGCTAATAACCGACCAGGGAACCAATTTTACTAGTGAAGTTTTTAAAGAGCTATGCAAAACACTTAAAATTAAAAAGTTGCAGACTACAGCTTATCATCCGCAGTCTAACGATGGACTAGAAAGGGCACATAGACCATTAATAGAGTATTTACGCTCAGTGGTAGACGATAACCCACTATGCTGGGATGATTGGTTAGGAGAAGCCGCTTTCGCGCACAATCACTCAATGCATGCGGGCAGCAGGCATACCCCCTTATACGCGTTATATGGTTTTCAAAACCCATTACCGAGTAGATTAAGGCAAGAACCCGAACCGGTAAATAATTTCGACAACTATTGTTCCTACGTTAAATTTAAGATGCAGAATATCCACCAAAAGGTGAGGAATAATCTAATAGCAAGTAAACAACTGTCGAAAAAATATTATGACAAAAATCAGAGGCCGCAGGAATTCCACGTTGGCGATCAAGTCCTCCTCAACAACATGGCAAGAAAACATAAACTGTCACCGATTTGGACTGGCCCCTACGAAGTAAAGCGAGTGGACAGTAACGTAAACTGTACCATCCAAATAGGAAAGAAATTACGACGTGTTCATTATAATCGTCTCAAAAAATTTTAAAACCACACACAGGCCACCCTTTCTTTATAAAAAGGAGAGCGGAAAAATATAAGCATTTTACAGCAGGCATTTTTAGTAGACCAGAAGAAACACCCCCAGTAACGATAACCGTAGGAGCACGCACTGTAAAAGCACAGTCTGTTTCAATTCCACCACCCCCGCCTTTACCCAATTTTACTTTTTCACCATTGAAAAAAATCGAAGAATCTCCAATTTGCGAGCCAAAATTTTATAAACCAAGTCCGAACTGCCACTAACACAAGCAATTCCCACTACGCACAAGACAAAATATTAAGATCATTTAGAGTAAGAATTTGAAACAAAAACAAAATTTTCGTACAATCGCTGTTACCGTGAATAATGTCAAGCTTGAAGAATTAATAAAGTTAAATCAGTCACATGTATGCAATAAGAATTTGTTTTGACTAGCGATAAGTAACTTGAGAAGACACAATAAATAAATAAATAGATGTCGAGAAATAAAATAAGTATGTATATATATATTGTTATAAAAAAAATGTGAAAAACAAAAGAGTGAACTACCAGTAAGCAATTTCTAACGACAAGGAAATAATTAGAATAAAATTGTTAGTAAATTAGAAAAAAAAATGAAAGAGAAAAATAAATGTACTAGAAAAATAAATACATAGGTAAATAAAAATGTATAAAGAAAAACGCAAATGCGAATAGGACAAATATAAAAAACAAATGTAAAACGATAATAAATACAAGAATTTTTATTAGGAAACTAGGAATGAAGAAACAAATGTAAATGTATGCGAACCAAAATAAACGCATAGGTAAAACCATGTGAAATATAAATTAACAAATAATTCATCAGTATATTAATGTAGTAGAGATGTAAGAATAAATGTAAAATTTTGTAACAATAAAAGCAAAAGCCAAAGCAATCTACACCCGTGCGTACTAACTGATTTTGCAAAAAAAAATAGAAAAAAAAAATTTTCATATGCGAACTTAAAAGTTCATTGACAATGAGAACTTCCTCTAACTTCCGTTACTTGGGTCACACCTCCATCGCTACCGGCGATTTTGTCTTCACGACGGGGGAGGAATGTTAGGAAATTCTGAGATCACGGATGACCAGACATTTCCGAACACCTGTTCACTCAAGGCCAAGCGCACGGTGGCTAACACCTGGCTTAAAGTGCACCGAGCAAATTGTCACGACGGCCCGGGTGTGCGCGCTCAGGGTCATGTTTCAAAACATTGCACCCATTGAGTAGCACGGGCCGCTGACTGCCGGTGACTAAGCAAGCTAAGTGCCTAAGTGCACAAATTAGTAGCACTGACCTAGGTAACGAGGAAAACGTTGGAAGAAGTTCTCGGCAGTCTAAAATGAGCAGTCTACAAAGTGCAGTCTACTAAGTAGAGTCAAAAAAGTAGAGTCTACTAAGTGAAGTCAAAAGTAAAGCCACCAGAGCTTAAGCAAAAGAAACGAAGTAAACAAACGGACAGTTAGTACGCACGCGGATTGTTGTTGTGAAAGTGGATACCGACCACAGATAAGTCTTTCAATTGTGCGGGTGATCGGGGAAAAGTTGTAACAGATCCAGAAAACTTTTATTATAGTTTGCTTCTTCAGTACACGCCTTTCAGAAATGAAAACGAAGTAATGGCAAATTTTGATTCTGCAAAAGACGCTTTTCTTGCAAAGGAAGAAGATCTAAGAGCCAAATCAGCGTACATGGAAACTTACAGACAGCGTGACAAAGAATTAGAAAACGCACTAGTTCAAGTGCATGCTTTCCAAGTTTTAGAAGAGCACGAACCTCTTGAAATACACGATGAAGTGGAACATGAGAGCGACTATCAGATGAATGACCAGGAGTTTGATACAGCGCGAAATGCCATGAATGTAGAACAACGAAATCTGTTTAATAGGCTCACAATTTCTATTCAAAACCAACTTCAAGGTTCGCCTGACCGAGAATACATCTTTATCACCGGTGGTGCTGGAACAGGAAAATCTTTTACCCTGAAAGTACTGAGAAGTCAAATTAATCGCTGCTATGGTAATGTTGTTAGCTACACATAGATTATATATTAACGTTTTCTAATAAAACAACGTTTTTCACAGGTAACATGCAATCAGTTAAGGTCTGTGCTTTAACTGGCGTCCCTGCACGTTTGATAAACGGGACTACATTACACAGTGCTTTGAAGCTGCCGGTACAAAAAGATGGTCGAATTGTGCATATGTTACAGTTAACAGGAAATTACCTTCCAATCATGCGTCGACAGTGGCTGTACATGCAGTTCTTGTTCATCGATGAAATTTCTATGGTGCCATACGAAATGTTGTGTATGATAGACAATCGATTGAAACAACTGAAAAATAACGAAGAAGTGTTTGGCGGAATCAATGTGATAGTCTTCGGTGACCTGTTTCAACTACCTCCAGTTCGAGGACATCAAGTTTTCGACCAGCCTCCACATATGAAACCAGCAGTACATCTTTGGGAATTTTTCTCCTTATGCGAGTTGAACGAAAACATGCGTCAAAAAGGTGACAATACGTTCATCAATATTTTGAATGCCTTGAGGATTGGAGAAATTGAAGCTGAACATATCAAAATTTTGATACAAAAAGTATCAAAAGAAGCAGATGGTGAGTTTTCCATTGAAAAAGCGCTGAGAATTTATCCGACGAACAAACAAGTACACGACCATAATGAGCTGGTGCTCAAAAAATTCGAAAGATACAACGCGCGGATTTTCACTGTTAAGGCACAAGATAGAATCATCGATTCCACGAGGAACATAGAGGACGCTGAGTTAGAAAAAATCATACCATCTGATGTTAACAAAACTGGGGGGCTTCCAGCAGAGTTAAAGATATTCACAGGAGCTAAGGTAATGCTTCGTTCAAACGTCGATGTTTCCAAAGGACTTGTAAATGGCGCCATTGGATTTATTGAAGAAATCATCTGGCCGAATTTCCGACGTGCACAAATGTATGAAAACGACGTGCCTTCAGTGAGAGTGAATTTCGGTCAAATTGGCGTTCACAAAATATCGCCCATTACAGTTCAATTTCCAGCAAAACACAGTTACGGAACAGCCGAACGAAGGATGCTACCGCTAGTGTTATCTTGGGCTTCGACGGCCCATAAAATGCAAGGATCGACCGTCGACCACGCAGTTGTCTACTTGGGACCGAAAATATTCCAAGAAGGACGAGCGTACGTTGCATTGAGTAGAGTTCGGTCGTTAGAAGGTCTAAGGATCGAGGAATTAGACTGTTCAGTTTTGACAGGCAAAAAACCTTGCAACGTACGAGCACTGGACGAAATGATCAGATTAAGGACGCTTCATTGATTTACTGTTAATTGGAATTGTATATTATGTTTGTAAATAGTTTTAAATAAATAAAAAATTGATTATTTGGAAATGTAACATAATTAATTTAAAAGACTAAAAAGAAAAAAAGAAAAAAAAAGAAAAAAAATATAAAAAAAATTTTTTTAAAAGAATTCTTTTATTTAACTTAAAAAAAATGATAGAAACATTAAAAACTAACTAAAAAGTAAAAAATAAAAAATATTAACCAAATAAAATTAATAAAATATGTAAACACTATGACAACAAAATAAAATTCCTACTTATCTTAAACAGTTAAATAAAAGAATGACGCATTTTTATCACTTCGTCATATTGACCGTTAGGTATTCTATAAGATAATGATTCCTAAATTTAAAGTATAATCAAATATTGTCTGATCGGTCAATATGACGAAGTGATAAAAATGCGTCATTCTTTTTGTTAGGAAAACCAGGAGGTACAAGAAACTGTTCAGGTTTCCAGAAAGATTTATTGAAACACGAAACAAATTGTCTTGACAGAATCTAAAGGAGAAGTGAATTTTAGAACAAAGGCTAACTATGATTTTGAACAAAAGATAGGTCGTTCCACAAGCAACAAGTAGAAGTTACAAAAACTAGAGGGCGGTTCGATTTGAATGTAAACATAATTAGAAACACTAATTTAACACCCCCTCTCAAAGCGAACAGTCTACTTTTCGATGCCCAAGTAATTTAGACAGTTCCAATGTTTGGGACTGGTTAGCCCTTTGGTGAGCACGTCTGCTGGCATCTTCTCAGTAGGCAGGTACTCCAGATTAACCTCGCCTGCGGATATAGCCTCTCTCACAAAATGATGCCGTGCATCTATATGTTTCGTTCTCGCATGGTACACGGGATTCTCTGCCAACTTCTTAGCACCCTGGTTATCGATGTAAATGTCGATTGTTTTCTGTGGTTGAGCGCCAATCTCTTCGCTCAGTCTCTTCAGGTGCATCGCCTCCTTGGAAGCCTCGGTGAGTGCCATGTACTCGGATTCCGTTGAGGACAGCGCGACTGTGCGCTGCTTCCTCGATTCCAGGAGATAGGACCACCACTCATCGTGAACACATAGCCGGTGTATGATCTCCGATCATCAATACATGCGGCCCAGTCGGCGTCCACGTAGCCAGTCAGGCATCCTCTCTCAGCGTTATAGCTCAGACCCACGTCGAGTGTACCTTTAAGGTACCGCAAAACTCGCTTTGCTGCTTGCCAGTGGCTAGTTCCGAAAGAATCGTTGAACTGACTCAGGGCACTTGTTGCATGTGCGATATCTGGGCGCGTGCACACGGACAGGTAGAGAAGGGCGCCGATAAGTTCTCGATATAGTGGTTTATCCCCGTCTTCCTCACTCCAGATGTCATCCTTGGACAGCTTGGCTCCAGGAACGAGTGGTGTCGTTACCGGTCGACAGTCTGACATCCCAAAGCGATCAAGTATGTCTAGGACATACCTACGTTGACTCATGATGATTGTTGACTCGTCCCGAGAAAACTCAATTCCCAAGCAGTATGAGACGTCGCCCAAATCGTTGATCTGGAAGGGCTTGCTCAGGAACTTGTAGACCTCGTCGATCCTATTGGTGTCACGTGACAGCACAAGAATATCGTCAACGTACACAACGATCACGAGTGGGTCGTTGTCTGCGTCCTTTACGTAGATGCTTGCGTCTCCTGACGTCGGTTTTGCTCCAAACTTCATCAGCTCCAAGTTCAGACGCTGATACCAGCATCGTCCCGCCTGTTTCAGGCCGTACAGAGCCTTGTGCATCTTGCACACTTTGTTTCCGAACGATAGTTGGGACAACATCTTTGTAGCTTTGTTGACTACGTCACGAGAGCTGTAGTTGTTCTCCACGATGAACTTCAGGACATTATTCGCGTAATGTGGCAACTCCATCCAGATCTCCTCGTCGATGATGCCGTTCAGGAAAGCTGTGGTGACGTCAAACTGTCGCACGTGCATGCCATGTTGTGCCGCAAATGCCATGGCAAGTCGGATCGAGCTGAATCGAGCCACAGGCGCGTAGGTCTCGCCATAGTCCATCCCGGGGCATTGGGTGAACCCCTTGGCCACGACCCTAGCCTTGCGCCTGGTGACAGCCCCGTCAGCTCCGTACTTATTTCTAAGTACTATTCGGCTTCCGACAGTTGTGCGATTCTTTGGGCGATCTTCCAAGGTCCAGGTATCGTTCTTTAGTATCGATGAAAAGTCGTCCGCCATCGCCAGCATCCACTCGTGTTCCTCAGGCCCAGAGACAGCTGATTTGAGTGGAACTTCCGCGATCAGAGCCAAATCTCCATCTCCGGCTTGGTGGTCCTCTTCTTCGGTCCTATCGCCTTCTGCAACCTCGTTCCTTCTCGCAACTTCGTTCCTTCTCGCAACTTCGTTCGCCTTCACGACAGGATGCTTCCTTGGTCTACCAGGTTTGCCCGTGAGGATTTTCCTCGGTCTACCTGGTTTGCGCTTCGTCGTTGGAGTCGGCCCGACTTGACCTGGGGCTGGAGCGTCAACTGGTTCAAAGTCTCTAAAAGGTTCGTTGTCTTCGGCTGAGACTTCCAGTTGCTGTTGCTGATCTGGTCGCCGAACCATTTTCTTCGTCGAAGGAACTTCTCCTAGCACAACGTCGATGAGATCATCCGTCACCGTGTCAGGACCCTCCACACCTTGTCTGGCGTTCGACTGAACGTTCGTCTGCTCCAGGAAGAACTCCTCGTACTGGTCGATGTTGTTTTGTGCACTAGTTTTCAGGAACTGAACATCTCGTGAAACCTCGGTACGATGTTCCTCAGGGATCCACACCCTGAGCGCCTTGGAGTCCTCAGCGGGGCCGAGGTAAACGCCTTTACGGGCACGAGGTTCGAACTTTCCGGTGCTCTTGGTCCGGTTCAGGCAGTAAACCGGTGCGCCAAACTCTTGAAAACTGCTCACGTCCGGTATCTCTCCCATCCACAACTCGCACGGAGTTCGGCCATCCAGTGCTGAGGTTGGACAGCGGTTTCTGGTGAAGTTCGCGGTGCACACAGCTTCCGCCCAGAAGGAAGGTGGGAGACCAGACTGGATCAACAGACATCGGGCCATCTCAACTAAGGTGCGGTTTCTCCTCTCAGCTATACCGTTCTGTTCCGGGTTGTTCGGAACAGTCAGTCGACGTTTAATGCCAGAGCTCTTTAGGAAGTCATCGAACTGGCAGCTCGTGTACTCAGTGCCATTGTCCGATTGCAGACACTTGATCTTCCTGTTGTGCTGCGTCTCGATCATCTTCTTGAAGGCCTGGAGCTCGGAGAACACCTCATTTTTCTGCCGTAGGAAACGCACCTCACACCATCGAGTAGCGTCGTCTATGAAGGTGACGAAGTACCTGGCGTGGCCGTGGGACTGCACACGCATTGGCCCACACACATCCGAGTGGATGAGTTCACCAGGTGCTGACTTCCTCTCGGAGACCTTGGGAAACGGTTGGCGTGTCATCTTGGCCTTGATGCACACCTCGCAGTCCAGCGTTGCGTCGTCGTCGCTCAACTCAAGTCCTCGAAGAACGTTGTTCTTGGATGCCTCACGAATGTCCTTCACGTTCAAGTGACCCAAAGCCTTGTGCCAATCCATCAGCGACTTCTCGTGATTTCGGCTGGCAAGTGCGGTGCTCGGCTGCCCAGCAGCGCGCGAGTCGTTCACAAAGTAGAGTCCGTCGGCTCGCTCCGCACTCAGCACAAAACGATCGTCCTTTTCGCTGACAACTTCCGCCGAATTCCGGCAAAAGGTCACTCGGTAACCTTTGTCCACGATCTTCGCGACCGATAAGAAGTTCATGCGTAAATCCGGCACGTACAGCACATCACTCAAGGTAACCGTCTCATCGTCTTTGTTCACTCGCGTAACCAGTCGCGCATCACCTTTGGCACTAATTTTCGTGGAGCTAGAGTTGGCCAGGTTCAATGAGTCTGAAAAGTTCTCATCTACACACTCGAAACTGTCAATGTCACTGACCATGTGCGCGGTACAACCACTATCTAGACACCACCGTTTTTGCGTCGGATACGCCAGCAAGGAACTCAAGTCACCAGAAGTACTGGATTCCACAGCATACAGAGATATACCCTGTGTTCTGCTCCTCTCCTGATCATACTTTTTTACTCGACAGTCCGCTGCTTTATGACCCGGCATTTTGCACTTGTAGCACTTGAACACAGGCTTTTTCCCGTCACGTTTGTCCAGTTTACCCGATTTCTTTTGACTTGACCTGTCTGCTACCATCGCCTTCTGCACTCGATCCTGCCTATTGTTCTTTCGCGCGTCGTTTTCTTCCACAATTTTGATTCGCAGCGTTTCCGGACTCGGGAGCTCGTCACGTGACTCAATAGCAACTCGAAAACTATCGAAGCTGGCCGGTAAACTGTAAAGCAACAGTATTGACAGTAGGTCATCGTTTATCGGCACTTCCATATCGCTCAGTCGATCTACAGCGTCAAAGAATTTTCGCAAATGGTCGCGAACGTCGTCACCCTCGCTCATCCTCTGCAGGATGATTTGCTTCAGCAGGTTCGCTTTTCTCGCGGGGCCCTTGGACTGGTGGATGGTTTCCAACTTCAGCCAAAGGTCTCTCGACGTTGCACAGTCTTTGACCTGTTTCAGTTCCGAGGATGAAATCCCCAGAAAAATATCCGACATGGCTTTGCTATCATTCGTAATCCATTCCTCAGCATTGTCTTCGGCGTTTGGCTCGGGCTTTACTTTCGTGCCACTGACGTAGCCCCATGCATCATTTTTTATCAGTAAGGCCCTCATGTGAATCTTCCACGTATCAAAGTTATCCCTTGTCAGGGGTTCGATGCGCGAAATGGTGGCAGCCATTTTGGTTACCTCGTGGAACGTTCGAGAACCAAACACAATCTCACTTTCGCGTATCGATTTTCGATCAATCTAACTTACCCCTAACTTACTTCAGTTTCTTTTTATTTCACGTCGCGTACCCTGGGCCCATAACCTGTTAGGAAAACCAGGAGGTACAAGAAACTGTTCAGGTTTCCAGAAAGATTTATTGAAACACGAAAGTAAAAATTGTCTTGACAGAATCTAAAGGAGAAGTGAATTTTAGAACAAAGGCTAACTATGATTTTGAACAAAAGATAGGTCGTTCCACAAGCAACAAGTAGAAGTTATAAAAACTAAAGGGCGGTTCGATTTGAATGTAAACATAATTAGAAACACTAGTTTAACACTTTTATTTAGCTGTTTAAGATAAGTAGGAATTTTATTTTGTTGTCATAGTGTTTACATATTTTATTAATTTTATTTGGTTAATATTTTTTTTTATTTTTAGTAATCTTGACAAAAGAATTTACATTTTATTTATATCGGTTTTTTAATATGATTGAAATCCTTAATAAACTTGGTGATTCATGTGTTTCAATGTCTTCATTTTAATTATAACTTTTTACATTAAAAAATCCATTTCAGTGAAGCTAATGTCTATACAAATATGGACTTAAATTTCCTCTTAATTTTATTTCTTATAATATGTTATCTTTGAAAGTGGTATAAGTCCATTTGGAGCTAAAAAAATCGTTTATTTTTTTAAATATTTTCAATAATAATTATTTCATAATAAAATTTGAAAGGTGTATAGAGTTAAAAACATCACTCGAATTACTTAACGTTTGCCAATATTTTTGTTGTGGGAAGCAGGATTCGATAATAAACAACACGAGAGTTCGCTTAATGAACAGGTTTATTTAGCCGATGTTTACAGCGTGGTCGTGAAAGAAAACTAAGTGAAGTTACATCATCACAGAGTACCAACATAAGAAAAAGAAAACAAACCAATACAAAAGTGACATCTGTCTGAGCAGTTTAAACTTTAACACTTCCCCGTAAACTGATCAAACCAAAAGAAAAATGATTAAACTGTAAGTCCAATTTTGGAGCACATGATTTTAAACTTATTTGAATTCAAAGGTTTTGTGAACATGTCTCCCAGCTGATTCTTCGAAGCCACGAATTCCACGTTGATGTCACCACTCTGATAAAGCTCTCGCACAAAGTAGTATCGCACTGCAATGTGCTTGGATCTTTTGTGAAACTCCGGATTCTTCACCAACTTGATTGCACTGGCGTTGTCGACAAACAGAATTGGTGTCTCTCCAGAGGTACCAATTTCTGACAGCAGTCGGTATAGCCACACCAGTTCCTTTGCACCTTCGCTTGCAGCAACGAACTCCGCCTCGGTTGTCGACAAAGCCACTGATTTCTGCAATTGTGAGGTCCACGAAACTGCTGTGCCGTTGGTTGATCGTCGAGTCTTGACGTCTCCCGCAAAGTCAGCATCAGAATAAGCACATAGCCCATCAGCAGTTAAAGTGTAGAGCAAACCCAACGCTGAAGTACCACGGAGGTATCTGAAAATGCGTTTAACGCAGATCCAGTCGAACTTTGTGGGGTTTGCCATTGATCGTGCCACCTTTGAAACAGCAAACGCTATATCTGGGCGAGTAGCGCAGGCCAGATACAACAAGGAACCAATAGCAGAACAGTATGGGATGGACTTGTCAAGGGGCTCGTCGTTTGAGTTGTCGGGCTTTTCGTTGTCCGCAGGTGTCTTCACAGATTTGCAGGTCGCCATTTCGAATCGTTGCAGAATTTTCTCAACGTAGATGCGCTGCGACAGGAAGAAACCAGACTCTCGTTGCTCGATCTGCATCCCCAAAAATGAGTCGAGAGATCCAATTGTGATTTTGAATTTCGAAGTCAACAATTCCAGGAACGAGTTGACCACGGCCTGCGATGATCCAGCGATAAGACCGTCATCGACGTAAATAGCGACGAGTAACTTTTCTCCTCCTCTTGTCCTAGAGTAGACGCATGGATCAGCGGTTGAAGGTATAAAACCGTTCTTTTCCATGAATGAGTTGAGCTCGTTGTTCCAGCAACGGGGAGATTGCTTGAGGCCATATGCAGCTTTCTTCAGACGACAGACGAATCCAGATCTATCATCGAAGCCCTGTGGTTGTCTCATATAGATGATAGTGTCAATTTTTCCATATAAAAAGGCAGTTCGAACATCGAATTGACCAAGCACAAGGCTTTCTTCAGCTGCAGTTGCGATGAAGGCTCGGATGGAGTCGTAACGGGCGACCGGGCTAAATGTTTCATCGTAATCGAGTCCGGGACGTTGAAACATTCCACGAACAACCAAACGGGCGCGATACCGATCAACTGAACCATCGGGCTTGTATTTGACTCGAAGAACCCAACGATTATCGATAGCGCGCTCACCCGGTGGCAACGGTACCAAGTCCCACGTTTCATTCTCTCGAAAAGCGTCCAGTTCGTCCCTCATCGCGCACAACCACTTGTCTGAGTCACGACTCTTCATGGCATCAGCGAAGTTGGTAGGCTCCAAATCTTCCTGGACAGCTTGTGTCATACAAGCCAAAGCGATGTTTGCCTCCGAGCGACGAGTTTGATGTCCCACTTCGTAGTCACCATATTTCGGTGGCAAACGAATCGAACGTGCCGGACGCAGCACTCGTCCTTGAACAACTTCTTCTGGTACAAGGGGAGCTGCATTCTCAGAAGAGCCACATCCAGCATCGTCACTTTCATCAGGAAGATCGTCGAAACTTTCATAGTCCGATTCAGCGCCCGCTGGGTCGTCGGTTTCAACTTCCCCTTTTTGGTCATCCTGGTCATCACAACGAGTCCCAAATTCAAGGTCGATTGTATTCTTTGTAGTACAAAGTTTTTCTGGTCGAAAATCGACTTCTCGTGACTTCATTAGGCGATGTTTTGATGGTACCCACACTTTGTATCCATCCTTGTCATTGACGTAACCAACGAAACGACCAAGCACCGCTTTGGCGTCGAATTTTGTTCGGAACTGTTTTGGCACATTCACATAACACTCTGTACCAAAGATTCTCAGGTGATCGAAGCTGTCAAAAACTCTGCCGGTCCACATCTCAAACAGTGTCTTGCCAGGAACGCGCGACTTGCCGGTGCGGTTGATCACGTATACAGCGGTGTCACAAGCATGTGCCCAAAACGATGATGTCATACCACTAACTGTCAGCATTGAGCGTGCCAACTCGACGACGTGACGGTTCGACTGTTCCGCGACTCCGTTCTGCTGCTGTGTATACGGGCACGACGGCCGAAACTCGATACCTCGTTCGCGCAACAACCTCATCACAGCATCACATTCAAACTCAGTCCCACAGTCAGAACGAAAAGTTTTCACTTTGTGTCCTGCGGTATCGCACTCTCTCAGAAATGAGTCCAAATGTTCAGCCACTTCCGATTTGCGCTTCATAAAAAATATGCGAACAATTTGAGAAAAGTCATCCTTAAACACCACGTAGTAACGAAAACCGTTAATCGAATCAACAGACATCGGACCGTTCACGTCAGCGTGGATCAGCTCACCAACCGTAGTTGGGCGATAAACACGCGAGTGAAAAGGTTTGCGGTGCGATTTCCCCAACACACAACCGTCACAAAAATCCGACGTGTCCGATGACCTGCACGAAATGCCAAAACGAGCCAAAACGTCACGCACGTGTCGTTTGTCTTGATGTCCGAATCTTTCATGCCATCCCTGCAGTACGTCAGCTGATGTGGCGAGATCAGCTTTTGCGATGGACACTTCTGGGATGCGAACGCGCATGTCCATGACGTACACAGATCCAACAAGTTGAACGGCTGCGACAAGTTCACCATTAAACAAAACTTTCACTCCATCTGAATTGAATAAAATGTCATTTCCACGTTCAGCAGCTTGACGAATGGAGAAAAGCTGATGACGCGCCTCGGGGACATACCAGACATCATTAAGGGTTGCAGACGACAACCTGTCACCGATGCGAACATCAACCTCGACCCTGCCTGACCCATACGCCAAAATAAAATGTTTGCCGGCCGTTTGAACTCGTTGTGGAATCGGAAACTTCTCGAAAGTAGCAAAATGCTGCTTGTTTGCCGATATGTGTTGCGTTGTGCCGGAGTCCGATATCCAGTTGTCAGCTAAAACGGCATCAGTGCTGACAGCCAATCCTGTAGCGAAAAACGAGCCTGGTTTGGTGTTTTGTTTGAGATCCGCCCTGTCACCGCCTGTCCGCCTGCTTTGTTCTGCAGCCTCACGTTTCCGACACTCACTGATGACATGACCAAATTTCTTGCAGTACAAACATGCGCGCTTCTCCTTTTTGCCTGCTGCCGACGAATCTTGAGGATTTTTGTATTGTTTCTTATGTGTGTGTCGTTGAGATTTTGATTTAGCGAAGAAAGCACCCGACGAATGCGACGCGCTTTGTGACAAGACTGAATTTTCAATTGATCGAAGATTTTCGATCAGAAGTTTTGTTGTCTGCTCAATTTCAGGAACGCGATACCAAGTCGAACGATAGTATTGGTATTCAGGACCAAGCGTTTTGAAAATTCTGTGGTGCAGCAAAGAGACTGGGAGAGTTGCATGAGGATTGCCCTTCTGAAGTTCTGCGAGAATGTCATCAAACAGATTTGCCAATTGGGATGCGTGTTTGGTGATAGAAGTAGCGTCATCTTTCGCGATTTCGAAGAAACTGTCAAATAACGTGTACAGGCGCTGCAAAGAGGATTGTTCGAACACTGATAAAAGTGTATCCCATATTTCTTTGGCGTCAGTCTTTTTGCGAACGTAGATTGCAGCCTCTTCGTCCAGTGCCGTTCCCAGAATACGAGCCGCGCGCGCGTTGTCTCGTTGCCATCGTCTGTACTCATCGGACGGCTCTGCGTTTGCTGCAGGTGCGGCAGGACACAACCGTGAACCGTCAACGATTGTAAAAAGGCGCTGTTCTTTCAAACAAAGTTCGATTTGCCACTTCCACGTTTCCCATTGAGCTTCGTTCGCTAGCTTGCGAATGCTCGCCAGAACACGACCACTCTCATCCTGTTGTTGTGCGGGTTCAGCCATTTTTTTTTTTTTTTTTTTTT
Organism: Eutolmus rufibarbis; assembly: GCA_963920795.1. Lineage (NCBI taxonomy): Eukaryota > Metazoa > Arthropoda > Insecta > Diptera > Asilidae > Eutolmus > Eutolmus rufibarbis. The sequence goes on from OY987205.1 coordinate 19,082,504, forward strand.
TTTGCGAAAGGTCTAGTCGAGAAAACCGAATTGCACACAAAATTACCGAAAAAATGAACACAAAATTCTATTTCAATGCGCAGTGGAATCGTGCTGCGCCCATAACCTGTTGTGGGAAGCAGGATTCGATAATAAACAACACGAGAGTTCGCTTAATGAACAGGTTTATTTAGCCGATGTTTACAGCGTGGTCGTGAAAGAAAACTAAGTGAAGTTACATCATCACAGAGTACCAACATAATAAAAAGAAAACAAACCAATACAAAAGTGACATCTGTCTGAGCAGTTTAAACTTTAACAATTTTTAAATTAATTCAAATGCAAACCCTTAAATATCTCGGTACATGAAAAATGGACTTATACCACTTTCAAAAATAATAGCTCATATGTCACCTGAAATGTATTTTGTAGCGGCCTCCAAAAGTCGAAGTATCTGGAGAGACGATGCGATGGATAAACCTAATATGCTAAGCATAGTCGGTGCAGTTTTGTGACGAAAAAGAATGCCAGTAACAACACTTTGCAGTTCTAAAAATGTACCAACTACTCCCCTCCAGTGATAACGATAATAATTGTTAAAATTTATTCTTTCTGATGACGGTCATCTCTTAATCTTGAAATGAATGCGTATACTTTTGAAAATGAAGAAGGGTGATTGATTCAATCGATCTGCGGTTGAAATTTTGAACTTACCTTATCTTCCGATTTGCGTCACAATAAGGATTGAAATTGCCGATTTGCGGTAGAGTAACTTGAATAATCTTGTTTTTCCTGTAGAGGCGTAGGAGTAGCGTTAGCGTTGGAGTAATGTGCTTTGGTCATCCTAGAAATTTCAAAATTTTCCTTGCAACGACTCATAAACAGTCATAGGCAAAGAATTAAGTTTAGGTATATTTAATATTGCAAAACGACAAATTAATAAGAATAGTACAAGAGTACGTATATATGACATCGGGCCAATATTTTCACTTATTTCAATTACATTAGAAGAGGTGCGTATTTTTTACTTGGCACAGAGCTCTTACGGTCTTGCTGTCGTCTTTATTTTTTAGATAGATTATTTTTTACTTTATCGTTTTTGAAACACGCTTCTGAAATGAGCACTTTCCCAGGAGATTTTGCCATTCATCTTATGGAATCAAAATGATTTCATACGTTTCCATCGTTTCTTGGTGCACGTGCTTAGAATTGCTCAGTGCTGGGTATCACTTTCAAAGAGACCTTCGAGCATATTTTCCGATAATTAAATTTATAGCATCTTTCAGTTTTTCAAGACGATATTGTACTGCTTAACGTTGGGCATCGAAGATGTATCTCTATTACGTAAAGTGGGTCCAATTTCATCAATCTTTGGCTCAAATCGGCCGACCTAACTACAGTATTTATTTATGCGTTCCAATAAATGAGAAACTAGTACAGCCGGAAGTCATTAACAGCGGATAGTTTGCTCTGCTTTTTGCTCCCTGAGAATATTCATTAATTTCACGTGAAGCATACATATATTTCGCCGCTAATTCTCCCGGTAGAATCGAAAATAGGCCCTAAATCTTTCCAAGCAAATCCCAAGCTGGAACTTCATGTTATTTCGTGATATCGCACTCATGAATTTTAAATGTGCTCCACCATTTTGGCTGTTTGGCTGCATTAACTGCTGGCTGGTATCAGTTGAAAGTTACAAATAATTCAGTGATTGGGATTACTCATTAGCCCGCAAACACCATATTAAGATAGTTTTGGGGTTCATGCTCTAATTTGTCTAACGAGTAGATTAAATACATACTAAATGCATATTACTCATAGAAACACGAAGGAGTCCGCGGTGGAGAAAAATTAGGTCGATCCTATTTTGTTTAAAAAGATTTCCGCTAAATCTGATTACACATATGCCTTTCCTTTTTCACCTTTTGACTGTGATGTAAGTTGGGAAGCGATTTCCTGCGGACAACGTGTACTCTATTTTTTATGAAATAGGCGCGTCGGTTCCTTGAAGCAGCAAATATTTCGCTCCTTTGGCAAGCTGTTGTGCATTTTCCAAAATAAACAAGCAACAAAAATCGGGATCACTTTTGCTTAGAAATGCTTTGGTGCGGACGATTTCAAATGAAATAAACAAAACCAGATAAGCGCATCGTTGGATAAAAGTAATTAATAAACAGCCAGTGGATGATTTCTGAGGAGGTGCGGAAAAGCAGGCGGCGGCGTAGGAATTCTAGGCATAAACGCATAAGCTTTCGATCACTAAAAGCAAAGATTATATAAAGTAAAAACTTGCACAATGAGAGCCTTGAGTTCCCGAGAGCATGAGATCTGATATCAGATCCCACGACATGTTGCGATAACATTTGTGTCTGGAATCATATAATAATATTAAAAATGAGCCATGAAGCAACTTTATTTATTCAAATACTTTTCTCGGGTTGCCTGTAGGTGTTCATTTGAATAATTGCATTAATTTGAATATGTGCATGTGATGACCTAGAGGATTTCTGCAGGCTTCCTGCCCTGTCGCTATGCGTACCTACCAGTGGCAGAGCAAGTGAATTGACCTACCATAAATCGTCTATTGCCACATTGTCTGATGACGGGTAAAAATTTATCTTAAATCTTTGTAAGGAATATGTGAAATCTCGATATTTTCACCTGGAGTTTGTTTATGTATGGTATATTCTATACCGAATGTTAACATCATAAATATTGTTTTAATTTTTTTGTTAAATTCTTCAACTTTGTTTTTGGGAACTAATTATTTAAGCGGTTACATTGGGATATTAAACTCTTTTTGTCACAATTAAATTAATTGTGTCTGTAAAATTTACCTAATAATATAAAAGAATTTGATCAGTTATTTAATTCCACAATGCCTGTGTAAAACTTAATGGTAGATTAACGGTAGATTAAATAAATATCATCTGCAATTATTATTTGGGCGGTAAAATGAATGATTGAGCAGTTTAATATAAATAGTTCGGCAGTTCTCCACTCTCGATATTCTAGAAACACATTCATTTAATCAATTAATTTTTGTATTTATTCTAAACGTGAATGCATTTTCATGAATTCCATTTAGACCAGGGAAATATCCCAGAAGTACGCATAACACTTAATTGAAAAATTTGAATGTTGGCGCAGTTCTTTTAAATAGTCAAAAGAGCAAAGTATATTTTATCCTATAACAATGACAACTGGTGCAAATGCAAAATGAGTGTAAAATAGAATTGTTTCAGATATTTCTAGAATTATTGATGTTATTGTAAAACAATATATTTTGTACTTCTGGCAGCTATGTGATTCTGGAGAAATTTGGCCCCCTCATTACTAATTACCGCGATCTGTCCATTACGAGAAATATTCCTAAGCTTCTGGGTTCATTGGTTCAGTCTAAGCTGTGCTTATTGGTTAAAGAAATGCTTTGCCCTCAATAGCACGGTTTTGTCGCTGGGCGTTCCTGTTTATCTAACTGTCGCAGCTTCGACATGAATGCTGAAAGGATCAGTACACAGTAAAAAAGCACATAATAAAAGTAAAGATAAACAAACCTAAATGCCGACTTCCCCAGTCAATTTAACAATGACATTAACAAAGAGCTGTCATTTGACAGCAACAAATTATCTCTATTGCAAACAAGGCGACATCTGCATTTCAGAAAAAGCAGTTCGTCAAGTTTTGCATTCGGTCGCAACAGTCCTTGCCGACTGGAGATTTTTGAATTTGATCGCAGTAGTCCTTGCGATCGCCCAAAAATTTAGTATAAAAGGGGGCGCAAAACAGGATATTTTCATTCTGATTCCGATAGTCATCGGTATAGGTTTCCACCATATCGACCGCTGTTGGAGTTAGAATCTGGGCAGGTTTCAACCGCCAGGTAGGTTTCAACCACCAAATTTGAAAGATATAACTTGTCGGTTTACACCACAAGTGCAATATCAAGACATAACTTGTAGGTTTATGCCACAAGTATAATGTCAAAATATAGCTTGTAGGTTTATGCCACAAGTATAAAGTCAGGATATAGCTTGTCGGTTTACACCACAAGTGTAATATCAAGATATAACTTGTAGGTTTATGCCACAAGTATAATGTCAAAATATAGCTTGTAGGTTTATGCCACAAGTATAAAGTCAGGATATAGCTTGTAGGTTTACACCACAAGTGTAATGTCTTTGATTATATTGAATTCCGGTTCCAGGAATGTTCGGGTGCAGGTATCCACCGCATCTTAGCATTTTTGGAATTAGAGTCTAGGCAGGTTTTCACCGCTACACATACACACATTGACAATCTTTTTTAGGTTTTAACCAAAGAATATTGTGAATGATACACTGTTTAGGGATTTTCAGACATTGACAAATATTTACCCAATTTAAAAACAATTTTGAATATTTCTTATATTAAACATTCTTATTTCTCAATTTTCAGATAATAGGAATAAATTAGTTTTATTCATTTTTTACTTTCTTTTTACTTTGAATTATATAATTGTTTAGTTTTTATTAAGAGTGAACTGTGTATTATTTCTTATATTGTATAATTTCAATTTTTACTACAATAAAAATATATGTTAAACGTAGACAAGTGTGTTTTAACACCGTAGATCCTAGATCCAACCCTTATCAGTACATTTGTACATTGAAAATCATATTACAGCTATAAAAGGCTGTAATATTAGTGCTACAGACAAGAAGCTGTAACATATTGGTCCTTCGAGCCGGATATATCTACGGTGAAACACGCTTGTTGAAAAACATACGCCATAAGGCACAATTTCAATTTGAACCTAAAGTAGATTTCAACCTAACAAAATGTTGGTTACAATAAAAACACAGTTCTCTTTAAAATCTTCGCTTGAAAAAGCTCTAATAAACTATTCAAAGACAGGCGATAAAAGAAAAACGCCTAAATATTTGTCAGGTCGTATAGAACAAATTTCCAAGTTCTGGCTACAATTCCAAAAAAATCATCTTGCTATAGAAACAGCAGATGAACAAACGGACGAAAAAATTATAGAATTGGTCGACAAATACAAACAAAACCAAGTCTATGACGAGTTCGAAAAATCATATTTTGAATTCCTTGGAGAACTTGAAGAACTCCTCGACGAGAAAAAGTTCAAAGGAAATTCGGTCGAAATAGCCAAAACCCTAAACAAACTTCAGCCAGAAGGAAAGGTTGAAGTTAAACTGCCACGTATAGACCTTCCGAAATTCAATGGAAATTATAAGACATGGAGATCATTCCATGATATGTTCAGCTCACTCATTCACAAAGATAACCGAATTTCAGATGTGCAAAAATTGCACTATCTTAAGTCGTGTCTAAGCGGTGAAGCTGAACGTATAATTAAACAATTCGATATGATAGAATCCAATTATACTGCCGCATGGCAAACGCTGATTGACCGCTACAACAACGAACGAGTTTTGATAACGGCTCAATTGAAAGAACTTTTCAGCCAAATCCCAATCAGAGGAGAATCACAAAGCGCTTTAAAGGATCTTTTAGACAACACTAAAGAATGTCTTCATGAGCTTAAAGCTTTAGACATTAATACGTCGGACTGGGACCCGATAATAATCTTTCTTTTGGTACAGCAACTACCTCAAGAAACACATAGGCTATGGGAACAAACAATCTCCAATCAAAGAGATATGCCCAAGCTGAAACAACTTTTCGAATTTCTTGAATCAAGGTTTCGAACACTAGAAGCCATACTTGATTCAAAGAACCAGGTTTCTTTCAACAAACCAAGAAAGACAACCAACTATCATATCGATGGACGAACAAATTGCGTCATATGCAAAGCAAACCATCATCTCAAGACATGCAAAAGGTTTGAGGCATTACATCCAAATGCTAAAAGGGACATTGTACGAAAACACAGAATCTGTGTACAATGTCTGGAGAAACACGATTCTAAAAACTGCCGAGTAGCGAACCATTGTGCGCTCTGCAAGGAATCACACGCATTAACGAAATGCGAGAAATTTAAACAATTGTCCAAAACGGACAAAGATCAGCTTGTAGCAAAGAACAATTTATGCTATAACTGTTTAAGAAAACATGTCAGAATAGCATGTCCGAGCTATAATACATGTTTTAAATGTGATAAGCGGCATCATACATTGTTGCATAACGAATCAACAATCAATGAGAGGAAACACATCGGGAAACCATCCACTGCTTTATCACAACAAGAACCTAAATCCAACTGCCATTTCAACAGAAATCAGACGCAAGCATTACTGGCAACGGCATTGGTAACTATTAAGAGCAACAAGGGGATATCCTTGACACTTCGTGCTCTTATAGATCTGGGCTCCCAAAGTTCATTCATAACAGAAGCCGCATTTCAAGCGTTAAGAATGAAAGGAGACCCTACATATTTACAGATTGCAGGCCTTGGGTCAACAAGGCTAACAACATCAAGAAAGGAGGTTTCATTCGCGTTACATTCAAATACATCAGAGTTTGAATTACCCATGAAAGCATACGTTATTAAAAAAATAACTAACGTAGTTCCTCCCAAACATCTGTCGATAAAAGATCTTAAATACATTAATGATTTACAATTGGCAGACCCAGAATATTTCAAACCAGGACATATTGATTTATTACTGGGAGTAAATGTGTACTCGAGAATAATTCGAGATGGCGTCCTCCGTGGTCAAAACAGAACGCCAACAGCACAAAATACAGAATTAGGATGGATCCTCTTTGGAGAAATACCATCAATTGAGAATAACGAAAACAACTCTAGTTTTTCAGCTTTCATTAATGAAAGCCCAACACTGGAAACGCTGAATAAGCAAATACAAAAATTCTGGGAGTGTGAAGAAATAACTGGAAGACGTTATTCACAGCAAGAGGAAGAATGTGAAAAGTTTTATACAAAAACAGTAACTCGTTTACCTACAGGAGAGTATCAAGTACGCTTACCCTTCAAAAACAACAGTACTCCAAAACTAGGAGACTCGAAGAAACAAGCATTGTCAAGGTTCCTTCAGCTAGAGCGAAGGCTGCACCAGAAACAGGACCTTTACAGAGAATATTCGGACTGCATAAACGATTACAAGCAACAAGGACACATGATTCCAATACCACATGAAGAAAGTTCATGTGGTTACGATTGTTATTACATGCCGCACCACGCAGTAATAAAAGAAAGTACAACTACTAAACTCCGAGTAGTGTTTGATGCTTCGGCTAAGTCGAGCAATGGGATGAGTTTAAACGAACAGATGATGAACGGCCCTACCATACAGCCCAAGTTGTTTTCAACACTATTGAGTTGGCGCAAGCATAAATATGCTATGACCGCGGATATACAAAAAATGTATAGGATGATCAAAATGCATCCGGAGGATAGGAAGTATCAACGAATTCTATGGAGAGATAATACGTCAACACAAGTTAAGGAATTCAAGTTAACTACAGTAACGTTTGGAACAACTTCTGCTCCATATCTCGCCATTCGTACGCTTCATAAACTGGCTCAAGACGAGAAAGCTACCTATCCTCAAGCCTCGAAAGCAGTACTACAAGACTTTTACGTAGACGACGTATTGACAGGCGCTGATACTGTTCAGCAAGCAAAGGAGCTTCAAGCTGAATTACGCTCATTGTTGGAATCGGGAGGTTTCTGCTTGCGCAAATGGGCAGCAAACCACGACAGCCTTCTGAAACACGTTCCAGAAAATGATAGAGAGGTTCAGCTTCCATTGAAGTTATATGAAGACAAGCAGATCAAAGCACTTGGAATTTGCTGGCATCCAGCTTTGGACTATTTTTCATACGCAATAGATCCAAACGAATTTAACAAACCACCTATCTCAAAACGAAATATACTTTCAGAGATCGCAAAGCTCTACGATCCTCTAGGTTGGTTAGCACCATCAGTAATTATTGCAAAAATTATAATGCAACGTTTGTGGTTGTGTAACGTTTCATGGGATGATCCAATACCGATAGAGCTCGGTAACGAATGGAAACAATTTAAGGACGAATTGTTACATTTCAATCACATCAAAATACCGCGATGGATACATACAAGTTCCTCGCAGATTAAGTACCAATTACATGCCTTCGCTGATGCATCAACAAAAGCATTTGCGGCAACGGTTTACATCAGAATAATTGATGAGAATCATAATAGACATGTAAGGTTGTTAACAGCCAAAACAAAGACAGCTCTATTATCTCCTCCAGAACCTGCAATGAATGATCAAGAACCATCTTTAACTAACAGATGGAAACACATTCAGCAATTGCGACAAGGGTTATGGAAAAGATGGAGTAATGAGTATCTCATCGAATTGCAAAAACGACAAAGGTGGAACTCATTTAAGCCGAACTTGGAAATAGGGCAGGTTGTAATTTTAAGGGATGATAAACTTCCACCCCAAAATTGGCAGTTGGGTCGTATTGAAAAAGTTCATCCTGGTAGCGATGGAAAAATTCGAGTGGTTACCATAGCAACCAAACATAGTAATACACAAAGACCAATTAACAAAATAATACCTTTATTCTCAGAATCAGAGCAAGAGATGAAGCACACGCTGCAGAATATGGGATCCCCAACGCCACCACCTGGAGCTCTACCGTCTACACCGGGACGGAAGATTACTTGGGTTGCGAGGAAGGAGATGAAGGACCAGAAGGAGAGTCCGACCGGTCCAGCAAAAAAGAGGAAAGTCTGCAACAAGGAGCCCGCGTTCTGTCCGGTGAGGCAGCGAACGCGGCCTCGAATATGTTCGGGAAGGACGAAGGAGGAGCCTCTAGTTCCAGTTGCAGGATCCAGCTCTACGTCTTTGATGGCGGCAACATCAACTTCTTCGGCAGCCGGGGCGGCTTCTCGAACTGAGCGACCGGCTGTGATTGCGGTTAAGAATGCGCATCCTGTTCAGCACGCTGTTGTGGCTGGTCTACCGTTGCTGAATGGTACACCTCCCAGGACCCGGAAGAGAAGTCACGAGAGTGATATCCAATCGCTCGCGCTCTATCAGGCGCCACGCGGAACATCGAAGCATGTTGAGCTTCCAAAACCAGGGGCAGCTAAGGAGGGGACGCCCAATAAGGTCTATGACCTTATGACAACCGAGGGTGTCCAGTTCCAGTTGTCGCAAGAGGACCTGCAGCAGATCCCTTACCAGGCGATAAGGGAATCAAAGAGGAAGCGACACACGGTCTTCTTGCCAGAGGGAGCCAAAGTAAGGATGGCCATCAAAGGGTCTAAATTGGTTTGGTTCAATTACTCTCGGGAATAGTAAGTATAGTAGACATATCATTGTTGAGGGGGGAGAATGTCGCAGCTTCGACATGAATGCTGAAAGGATCAGTACACAGTAAAAAAGCACATAATAAAAGTAAAGATAAACAAACCTAAATGCCGACTTCCCCAGTCAATTTAACAATGACATTAACAAAGAGCTGTCATTTGACAGCAACAAATTATCTCTATTGCAAACAAGGCGACATCTGCATTTCAGAAAAAGCAGTTCGTCAAGTTTTGCATTCGGTCGCAACAGTCCTTGCCGACTGGAGATTTTTGAATTTGATCGCAGTAGTCCTTGCGATCGCCCAAAAATTTAGTATAAAAGGGGGCGCAAAACAGGATATTTTCATTCTGATTCCGATAGTCATCGGTATAGGTTTCCACCATATCGACCGCTGTTGGAGTTAGAATCTGGGCAGGTTTCAACCGCCAGGTAGGTTTCAACCACCAAATTTGAAAGATATAACTTGTCGGTTTACACCACAAGTGCAATATCAAGACATAACTTGTAGGTTTATGCCACAAGTATAATGTCAAAATATAGCTTGTAGGTTTATGCCACAAGTATAAAGTCAGGATATAGCTTGTCGGTTTACACCACAAGTGTAATATCAAGATATAACTTGTAGGTTTATGCCACAAGTATAATGTCAAAATATAGCTTGTAGGTTTATGCCACAAGTATAAAGTCAGGATATAGCTTGTAGGTTTACACCACAAGTGTAATGTCTTTGATTATATTGAATTCCGGTTCCAGGAATGTTCGGGTGCAGGTATCCACCGCATCTTAGCATTTTTGGAATTAGAGTCTAGGCAGGTTTTCACCGCTACACATACACACATTGACAATCTTTTTTAGGTTTTAACCAAAGAATATTGTGAATGATACACTGTTTAGGGATTTTCAGACATTGACAAATATTTACCCAATTTAAAAACAATTTTGAATATTTCTTATATTAAACATTCTTATTTCTCAATTTTCAGATAATAGGAATAAATTAGTTTTATTCATTTTTTACTTTCTTTTTACTTTGAATTATATAATTGTTTAGTTTTTATTAAGAGTGAACTGTGTATTATTTCTTATATTGTATAATTTCAATTTTTACTACAATAAAAATATATGTTAAACGTAGACAAGTGTGTTTTAACACCGTAGATCCTAGATCCAACCCTTATCAGTACATTTGTACATTGAAAATCATATTACAGCTATAAAAGGCTGTAATATTAGTGCTACAGACAAGAAGCTGTAACACTAACCGATTGTTGTTTTCAAACTATGTGATCAACGCAATGGAGGATGTTATCTGTACTGACTTTGTCAAAGTATTCAATAGGGTTAATACAGCATGTTTAAATTATAAATTAGGTAAACTTGGTTTTCATTCTGTACTTCTTAGATGGTTCAGTAATTATTTAAGTAATTGCGTTCAGGATGTCCAAATAAAAATTGTTCTTTTTACGATGATAACGATGTTTGCTGATGATTAGAAACTATAATATATAATTGATTCTTTTGAGGATTGCGTTCTGTTAGTCAAAATTTTTGATATATTTGTACAAGCTTTATATCAATGGTGTAATGATAACAAATTATATCTTAATATTTCAAAATGTAAATATATGTCCTTTAATCATAAATTAAAATGTTTACGTTTTTCGTATAAGATAAAAAACAATTCTTTCATCAGAGTGGATCAGATCAAGGATTTAGATGTAATTTTTAAAACAAATATGTTTTTTGCGGATCATATCGAGTTTACAGTCACAAGGGCATTTCAAGCCTTAGGTTTTTTAAAACAGTATTCTAAAGATTTTAGATCCCCGCATACTCTTATGTCCATATACTTCGCGTTAGTGCATTCTATCCGTTAGTATACTTCCATAATATGGTCTCCTTATTATCAGACTCATATAAGAAGAATGCATTCAATTCAAAGGAACTTTACGCGCTTTTTTTTTTTTAAATTGGAAATTTTCCTTTATAAATGTTTGCTTCTCGGTTTGTCAAGCATTTAGACTCGAAGTAGCCTGCGCGGTCTTCATTAAAGATATTCTGTCGTACAGAATAAATTGCCCCGGACTTTTATCGCTGATTAATCTGTATGCAACAGAGAGATCAATTCGTTCAAGATCTTTGCAGTACGTTCCTTTGCACAGGACTAATTATGGTTGTAACGAACCTGTCTCTAATTGTGTAGTTAATTTTTTTTTTAATTTAATAGACTATTTAGCTGAATCTGCAGATTTTACTGTGTCAAGAGGGAAGTTTAAAGCAGCTCTTTTTGAAAATCAGCTAAGTTTAAAAGTTAAAATTAAATGTTGTAGTTTTCTTTTGGTATATATGCTAGTCTGTAACATTTAATATCTGTAAACATTATATAAATAAATAAATAAATAAATAACTTCAGTATGTAGATTACCTAAACAATTTTGCAACAAAAAAAAAAAAATTCTAGGAAAAGGATAAAGAAAAGATTTGGGTTAAAAAACCCAAATTATTACAAGTTATTTGCTGCGGGAACGAAAATATCAAAACTAAACAAAAAATGAGTAAAATGATTTTTTTTAACAAATTTTTAAAAATTTATTTCCAGAAGTTTTCATTTGTGCAGGCTATCACACACCTCCCATTTTGAGTCTGAAACACTTCATGAAATATTCTTCATACCATCGCCTTATACGTGATTGTGCATCTCTAACTTTATATAATCTTTGCTAAAAGTTAATTAATTTTTTTCGGTTTTTTTCGATTTTCTTAAAATAATTTGTTTTTATTTTTACCTACGACGGAACGGAGAAGGTATATGTGTTTAGGGTGAGAGGTTGTTTGTTTGTTTGTGTGTGCAAATGAATGTTACCATTTTTCTCCAAAACGGTTTGACCGATTTAGATGGGGTTTTTTGTAAAAAGTTTGTGATTCATCGGCAATTGTTGTTAGATAGGTGTTACGGTGTTAACTTGCTGCAAAATTCAAGATGGCGGACTGTCAAATTTTAAAGTTTATGCGATTTGCACCAAACTTGGTATTTGGGTGTTCTCGGGGTCACCAATTTCAGATCAGCTATCAGAATTTACGAATTCAAGATGGCGGACCGTCAAATTTCAAAGGTTATGCGATTTGGACCAAATTTGATACTTGGGGGTTTTTGGGGTCGCCGATCTCAAACCAACTGTGAACATTTATGAATTCAAGATGGCGGATTCTCAAATTTTAAAGTTTATAGGATTTGCACTAAATTTGGTATTTGGGTGTTTTCGGGGTCACCGATTTCAAATCAGCAGTCAGACTTTACGAATTCAAGATGGTTATAGGGCCAAGTATGTAAGTGAAGTTCGACAACCAAGTGCGCTCGTTTGTATAGAAGCGGTTTTTGGTTCGCGCACCACGGTTCGACGAGCGGTGTTATCATGTATGGGACTCTTAACGTAGGAATTCTCTAAAAAGTTTAAAATAAAAAACAAAATTAAAAATTTTGAAAAAACCCACGACGGATATAAACGTTGTAATCCAAAAAGGATTAAATAAAATTTATGAAAAACCCCCGATTATATACATATTTGTTTCTCGTAGAGATAGACATAGCAATAATATTAAATATAGGTACTACACATATTCACCTACCTATTAATATAATTACAAACCCAAGAAAATCCGTCGGGGGCTGTAGCTGCTGTAGCACCCACACCGCACAGCACCAAATATCCCTACCCTCCCCTATCGCAATCAGCTACGAACGAGCAGCAGCAGTTCGCTCAGAGAGAACCCCACAGAATTCCCCGATTCTCTTTTGCCTGAGCTGGGAAATTTCGAGGCATCGCGAATACCCGGCTGAGGCAAAAGCGTTCACAGTTTCTTCTATGGGATGCACAGTCTTTATGTTATTTATTAGTCTATGGTACTATCTAGTTTTGTCTCTAACAATTTTGCAGTGCAGTTGAATTAATCGTAAGGGTGTACTCCTTTACGCGTTAGTAGGTTAAATTGGTATTCTGTTAAATTTTTAAACTGGGATTTTATAATGGGAAAAGAAGTTAAGTAAGAGGAAAGGATATCTAGTTTACTTCCCAAGAATTTAAATGTATCAATATAACAGAATTAAATGGGATATTCATCAAAATGTTTTGTGAAGGAGATACACCGCTCTTTATTAATTGGGAGGAGATTAATGCGACCTTGGAGATCGGAAGCTATGCTTTTAATTATGAACTAGGAATTGTAGCCACTAAGGTTGTGGAAAATTACTGGGATAGTATGAACGCATTCTTGATATGTGGCAGGTTGTGGTAGTATCAAAAAGTTCAATCTCTTTAGCAGTCATCTGATCCATACGTAGAGGGCAAAGAAAAACTGGTTCCAAATTTTCAGCGAACTGATTAAACTCATGCATGAACCACTCGATACAATCCTCACCGCGATAGGACTTGAAAAACGATAACGTGGGGTCTTATGAACATTTAACATAAAGACCTACGCTACACGGTACATGCGTTTTTTCTTTCGCGATCTTGCCCGAATTAAAATAGGGAATGATTGGTGACCGCACGAAAAAAAAAAATAGAAAAGTGACTGTACAAGCAAATTTAGAGAAACCAAAGAAAGAATCGAAGTGAAGTTAAAATATCCTTCCGAACAAATCATAAAACGGAGGTGAAAATGAAATGTAATGTGGAACCACCTAAGACAAAAGGGATAAATAAATAGGGAACTAGAATAAATAAATAATAAACAAATAATTAAAATAAACTTAAGTGAGTGTGAAACATTTAAACGTAAAATAAATTAAACAATAAAATAATAGCGAAAATAAAATATGTAAAAAAGTAAAAATTAACTAAAACAAAAGAAAAGAGAAGGTGAAAATGAAACATTTAAGGGGGGACAACCATTTAGAATCTTCAAAAAATCGAATATTTTTGTTTTGCTTTAAAAGTTATTTTAATATGTCTAAAATCCGAAAAACTTCATAACTTAGGCCAACGTTCATTAAAACCCAAAAGCCGAGCGCAGGTATACTCTTTCGTCTTTCGTGGTGTACGGATATCAAAACTTTGAACGCGTTTTTCTCGAAACTTTTTTTTTCACTTTGTTTTTTTCGGTGCCAACGATTGCTCAGAGACTATTCAACCGATCGGGCCGAAATTTTGCACACGTTTTCCTAACATATCAGGCCTACCAGGTAGACCTATCAGGTAGACCTAAAAATAATAGAAATTTCTCAAAATTAACGATTTTTTTTGATCAGCAAAACGAAATTTTTGTCTTGAAAATATCGACTTTTTGATTTTATATCTGCCATTTCTACAATTCTGAACTTATTATCAAAAAAAAAATAGGTCTTGCGAGTGACTGAAGGCATATACTTACCGCATCCTTTTGCATTTCCGTTTCAGATAATTTTTCACAGCGCCACACTTGGCACCGTAAAAAGAATGCCTCCGCGACCATGTGGGTTCATCATGCTAGATCTCCGTCAATTTTCAATATTTTTTTATTAACAAAAATGGAAAATACTCGTTAAAATAAATATAATAAACTGTAAAAATTTCAAAAAGATCCATTCATTTCTTCCCCTTCAAAAAAATTCCGAAAAAACTGTTCAATTTCGAGGTCCTAAATGGTTGTCCTCCTTTAAGTGAACGATATAAAGTTGAAATAAACAAAAATTGTAAACTCAGTGGGAAATTAACAGTAAAATTAGAGATAAACAACAACTATAAATTTTGGTGAAGATAATGAGACGGTATAAATAAAGGAACTCAGTGTACGCCTGAATAAAGATTCTGTTTAGTGTTCGAAGAAAACAAAAAAAAAAAAAAACTAAATGCAAAAACTTAATATAAAAAAAAAAATTTAAATAAATAAATACTAACAAAATCTAACTTCAATAATTAAACGAATGTTAAATGGCGTCGGCACCACATCGGTGCCAAGACGAAGAGGCCGGGTGCCGGCAGGCAGCAGCCGCAGCATCAACAGTTGCAGTCACTTCACCATCAGCAGCAACGGCGCCCAACGAAATTATTTTTTCTGTATTATGTTTGTTAATATAAGAAAAGAAAAACAAAGAAACAGGTATGTTAAGCTAAATTAATTCTTTTTTCTTCTTGGTTCCGCTCCCCATACTTTTTTCAGCTGAGGTAATTTTGGTAAAGGGACCTCCCCATAATATCTAGGCCGAGGGGAGGTCACAGGGTGGTTGGGATATAGGCCAGGGTGGTTCGTCTTCCATCAGAACCTCCCCTGAAAGCCATTCACGGGCAGTAACATTGATTTATCCCGCACTGTCCTTTTTCCTCTCCTTGCGATTTGTTTCTTTCCGTCGCGAGAGAAATTTCGGTTTGTTATTGGTGGGCCGTTCCAGCGGCTGAAAGTGGTTTTTAGGCAAACCCCCTACACTACCGCATATGCTAGCCTGCCAGCTTCCGCAGCTGCATACCGCTGGACAAGGGGCTTTAGCCGGGCTCCCTTGAGGACTTTCACCTCATATAACACCTTATTCCTAGAGTTCTTAAATCTAAGCTCCTTCTGATTTACAATTCGAGAATTTCACATTTAGTCTTATGGAGGCTGAACGAAATCTGCAGGATAAATGGAATTAATCGGGTAATTTGGAAGCTAAGGATAGAAAAGTTTTAACAAATTAAAACCATGGAGGCTTTTACTCCACATACGCCAAAAATACAGGGTTATATTTTTTGTGGTACTTGGCAAGGATATTTTGTATGTTTCGACCGTATTCAACGCGACGTGGTCAATCAGCTGGCAATCATTTTTGTGTCAATTGCATTTTGTATGGAAAATTATGCAAATCAACCTTTAAAATCTTCCACATATTCGATGGATGCAAGGCAAACTGTTGAGCAAAGCGGCGATACGATATTTGGGAATGTTGTTCAACTTCGGCCTGTGCAGCATTAATAGCATCATTACTTCGACGTGGACGTTCTTTAACTTTAGGCCTCTCGGTTTCCACAGAACAACTATCACGAAATTGTGCCACTGAACGGCGGATTTCTAGCGGAAATACAGTAATTTTTCGATTCTTCGTATAAATCTTGTTTAGTAAGCTCGGTATGTACCACATCTTTGCCAACATTTCTGTATTCTTAAGTGAAGCAATTCTCTTGTAGGATCCATTTACTAAGCAGTCTGAACACTAGGACGATACTATAATAAGAATCCCGTGAGTATAAATTGAACCGACCATCACCAACATTTATGATGACTATTTTTTTTACAGGAAGTTGCAGTGCGCGAAGGTACAAAAATAAGTGTTTAGTCAACATTGCAAGACGCCCGTGCCCTCGTCTGCTGACCGACTTAAAGTCGCCCTCTCAGCAAGAATGCGCGTGCGCTACGGGCGCTGACCTGGCCACCGGCAGGTGCACCAGCTGAATGTACATGACAGCGGCGTTGCCGCAATATTATTATTAGGTAATTATTTGTAAGTTCTTTGTGTTCTTATTCTGTAAGTAGGTTATTAATTTATTATAAATAGCCCCAATGAAGGTAAAATAAATCATTCCCATTCCAACCATCATTCAAGACTTTTCTTGATTACCCGAAACCATTTCCCTCAAGGAACTAATTTCTCGACTAGCGTTACCTAGGCTGAGTTCAGTTAGCTTCCTTCCCTTCTGACCGTGCGCTGATGAACTAGCTCTACTATTGAGTTAACGTCACGCACAATAAGCACCTAACAAAACTTGGCACAAAATTGTCGTTTTGGTACAAATTTTTGACAAATCTAATAACTCCTTGAAAGGCTTAAAACTGTTTTCACTAATTTTTGCAATGAATGCAATGAAAGGTCGCAAAGGTATTAAGATTGGAATAGCTGCATTTTTTGTCACTGTCATTCAGAAAAATCACATTTATGTTATTTTTTTAAAGATTTGTCATATTAAATTTACCGTTATGAAAACATATTACATAATATTTCTCAAAATTTTAGCGTAAACATGTGACTTTCAGGCTTTTCTTAGGGTAGCGGCAAAAAAGACCATCTAGTCGCGCAGTATCCACCATATGGAGAGGTAACTCCTCCCTAATAACACGGAGAGAAAAGAGTTGTTGAAATGACTGAAAGTGGCTATCAAATCAACGATTTCCGGCTTTGATTCTCAGTTAATCGCGTAAATGGTTGGATTTACAATTTTTCTGAATTATTTAATCAACTTCTGATATGTTGAATTTACAGCGCAAAGTGCATTGAATAATAACAATATTGATAGTTAAATCAACATATTTGTGTGGTGATATAAACATTCTTTTTCAGAAAATTAACTATTCATATTGTTCATAATATTTAAAAGCAACAAGCAATTTGTTGAATTTAGAATGTAAGGAAAGCACCAAACCAATAATATACAAATACAGTTGTTCCAACAAATTTGTGTGTTGATAGAACAGCTTTGTTGTAAAATAAACTATTAAATAGATGTTGAATGTGCAAATTTCCAAGTTTTAATATTGTAGAAATAACCTACAATTTTTTATTTTTCAAAATATTTGAACCATAAAATGTCTGAATATTTAACCAAAAATGTAAAAATTTTTAAACCGAAGATAAAGAATGTTAACTCAGGGTATAACAACGGTAATAAAAAAATATGAGGCGAAAATAAAATTTAATTAAATATCTAAGTATTTTGCATTTTATTTATTCATTTATTCAAATTTATGTACAAATAATATTTTATGTGGCAAATGTGTACCTACATAGTCATATATTATACATATTAGTTCTTAATGCGGAGAAACTTTAATCAGCTTTTTATAGTTTTACAGTCTTCTATTGTAACATTATAATGAGTTAAATTATCTTTCACATCTTTATAAAATTTTGAATCTTTTATAGTTATAAGCGAGGTATCTTATTTCTTTTGTTTTCAAAAATATATCGTCTTTATCAAGAAGTTGAAGATTAAAATGAAATTGAAATTTTACTGCAAGAGAATATGCGATGTCAACACGTGAAGTTATAGCTTTAGTATATGATTTGAGTTCTTGTGTTACTCTCAAATCTGAATGACCATAAATATTTTAAACGCCCTGCTTGACTGGTTGAATAATGAAGCATGCTTTGGTTTAAATGTTTCCTTGAATGAAGTTTGGAAAAGTTGATTATGCCCTTCTATTGCATTACTTAAGTGAAAAAGCATAGTACTGGACAGCTTAGGACTTAAATCAGTATCAAATTTGTGAGAAGTGAGAGTTTATATTTCCATACATCATCCCCTTCAGGAATAAGATCGCCAATTATTGAGGGCAACAGCCATACAAAATACCAAAACTGTCGTCCTGACGTTTGTAAATTATTTTTCTTTAAATTACCTAATATAATATGCACTGAAGTGTTCCACACTTCTCTTTCCTGATAGTCAAAATTTTGTTTTCGATAGTTAAGTAATACTAATGTTAAAAGTCTTCCAGATATTTTATAAATATTTAAAACTTTACAAAGCCCACATTTGCATATATCCAGGAAAACATCTTGCATAATATCGAGCGAACAATTAGTTATTACATGAAAATGCTGTAATTTGTTAAGCTTAGTTTAGCCTATACAACCAAAAAATAAATCAACTATTTACAATTACAAAAAAAATAACCAAAACAAGCAAGATTTTTTCAACTCGCGTTCATATGCTGCAATTAGATTCAGCACTTTTGGCTGTGACACAATTCGGTCAGGTGAGCGAATCTTGTTTGCGTAGTAAACAAATTTGTTTCAGAGACTTCAAACTATTTTATTGTGCATGCATAAACATTCTCCCCCGTCTCGTTGAATCTCGGAAGCTCTAAGATGGTCGATCGTCGAGGCGCTGGCACAGGGATCCCAACAGCTACGGTTTTAGATTGCGCTGTTCTGTGCTTACGAATTTTCCATTAGCAGAACAGACCGAATGCGATTCCAATGCCCACGAGTAGATAGAATCCCGTGTAATGATGCAGATAATGATAGTTCCATTTACTGAATAGAGTACCCACTTGTTCTTTATGGAACTCTATTGCAGCAGACAGTTCATCTAAGTCTTTCACTTCAACTTCGTCTACTAGTTGAGACGGTTGAGGCGTGTATTTAAATGTAGTATATGTCACTATTGTTACTATCATTGATATGTGCTTTGCTTAAATTGTTCTCCGGTATAAAAGATGAGTTCAACTTCATCGGGTTCTGATCATGGGAGTTGATGTGCATAATGGGGTGATGATGCACCTTGGTAATAGCTTAATAATTCCACTTTCATTCAAAATAACTGGCTAAACCGAGTCTTCACATATAACATTGTAGTGAGTCTCCTTGATTCTTACATAAAGCCAAGAGCTGGCTGGAGTTAATTTAACCCACTGAGTCTCAGGCTCCGTAACGTGCAAAATTGTGACAATTGATTATGGTGAAGTAGCATTTTAACTTCGCATCTCCATACATTCGAGTTCAGCCAGAAGATGGGGTGTTGTTGCTTGGAAATTAGTTAGTATCATTAACTATCATGCAGACCTTTAACTCTTCAGTTGTCAGCGGGTCGAATCTATCTCGATGTGTATTGACCGGAAATAGTTGGTTGAAAGTTGAAACTTACATAGATGATAATTTTCTGTTGACAAAATCGGCAACTCAACACATTCCTTTTCGTTATGCGCAACTTAACGTGCATGGATATGTAAACTGATAACGAGTTTTCGCTTCCGTCTCCGGGAACCTTGAGATCTCTAGGACGGTGTTCCCTTATAAACTTCAATTGATAATATGCTGGAGTCAGAAATAATGTGTTACACCGAACGTGTTTAGCATCCATAACCAATAAGAGGAGCTCCCTTTGCACTTGTTGGCAATTATTTAAATGTAGCAAGATCAGGACTACTGCGGCTGTGAAGCCTTGCGAGGACTTGAGGTCATATTGGGTTTTGTTCATACTGCTCAATTGCTTCCATGTGATCGTTTATCATTTGAAGTTGAGAATGAACCGTCTGTGTGTTCTTTCGGACAACGTTCACAGTATGTTCAGCAATAGAGATTTAGATCTTCAAAAGTTCACGTAATGTATGTTCATTTTCCTTGATCTCCTTAATCTGTCATTCGTATTTTCCAGCAAATCCTTGATCTAAGATTCCAAACAGCTAGTTTGGGGTCGTTCCAATAATCTCTACTGGGGCTCGCTTGTTACGAAGTGTAGCCAGTTCATTTTGTTGGTAAAGAAGTTCATTGCTTTGCTCGAACTGGAGCAGCTAATACTTAAGCTGAGTGATTGTGGAACTACATTACTCGTTGTTTTGTATCGTTGTACAGAGGTGAGTTAATTGTGTGACTGAATCTTTAATACCTTCAAATTCCTTCCAGTAACTGCCAAGATTATAGTTCACAATCAGTTTCCATTCGTTAGCATAAAGTTGAACTTCACCCAAATTTTCGAAGTAAATGCCATTGTTACAGCTTTTCCCCGATCACCCGCACAATTGAAAGACTTATCTGTGGTCGGTATCCACTTTCACAACAACAATCCGCGTGCGTACTAACTGTCCGTTTTCTTACTTCGCTTCTTCTGCTTAAGCTCTGGTGGCTTTACTTTTGACTTCACTTAGTAGACTGCTCATTTTAGACTGCTCATTTTAGACTGCTCATTTTAGACTGCACTTTGTAGACTGCCGAGAACTTCTTCCAACGTTTTCCTCGTTACCTAGGTCAGTGCTACTAATTTGTGCACTTAGGCACTTAGCTTGCTTAGTCACCGGCAGTCAGCGGCCCGTGCTACTCAATGGGTGCAATGTTTTGAAACATGACCCTGAGCGCGCACACCCGGGCCGTCGTGACAATTTGCTCGGTGCACTTTAAGCCAGGTGTTAGCCACCGTGCGCTTGGCCTTGAGTGAACAGGTGTTCGGAAATGTCTGGTCATCCGTGATCTCAGCATTTCCTAACATTCCTCCCCCGTCGTGAAGACGAAATCGGCGGTAGCGATGGAGGTGTGACCCAAGTAATGGAAGTTAGAGGAAGTTCTCATTGTCAATGAACTTTTAAGTTCGCATATGAAAATTTTTTTTTTCTATTTTTTTTTGCAATATCAGTTAGTACGCACGGGTGTAGATTGCTTTGGCTTTTGCTTTTATTGTTACAAAATTTTACATTTATTCTTACATCTCTACTACATTAATATACTGATGAATTATTTGTTAATTTGTATTTCACATGGTTTTACCTATGCGTTTATTTTGGTTCGCATACATTTACATTTGTTTCTTCATTCTTAGTTTCCTAATACAAATTTTTGTATTTATTATCGTTTTACATTTGTTTTTTATATTTGACCTATTCGCATTTGCGTTTCTCTTTATACATTTTTATTTACCTATGTATTTATTTTTCTAGTACATTTATTTTTCTCTTTCACTTTTTTTTCTAATTTACTAACAATTTTATTCTAATTATTTCCTTGTCGTTAGAAATTGCTTACTGGTAGTTCACTCTTTTTTTTTTTCACATTTTTTTTATAACAACATCTATATACATACTTATTTTATTTCTCGACATCTATTTATTTATTTATTGTGTCTTCTCAAGTTACTTATCGCTAGTCAAAACAAATTCTTCTTATTGTTTACATGTACCTACTTTAAATTTACTAATTCTTCAAACTTGACATTATTCACGGTAAGAACGATTGTACGAAAATTGTTTTTGCTTCAAATTTTTACTCTAAATGATTTCAATGTTTTGTCTTGCGCGTGGCGGGAATTGCTTGCAGTTCGGGCTTGGTTTATGAAATTTTGACTCGCAAATTGGAGATTCTTCGCATTTTTTAAGGGTGAAGAAGTAAAATTGGGTAAAGGTGGGGGTGGTGGAATTGAAACAGACTGTGCTTTTACAGTGCGTGCTCCTACGGTTATCGTTACTGGGGGTGTTTCTTCTGGTCTACTAAAAATGCCTGCTGTAAAATGCTTATATTTTTCCGCTCTCCCTTTTATAAAGAAAGGGCGGCCTGTGGTTTTAAAATTTTTTGAGACGATTATAATGAACGCGTCGTAATTTCCTTCCTATTTGGATGGTACAATTTACGTTACTGTCCACTCGCTTTACTTCGTAGGGGCTGTTATGTATGTCCCTGCGGGGACTTATTATCCAGATCTATTCCCGGTAGTTGGGGAATAGGTCTTTGTTGTGAGTGATGCTCCGGGGTCAACGGGGTTCCCTCTACAGTGGCACGGTCGCCACGTGGTAAGATGAGCCTACAGTCGGTGGCTTAGGGGAAAGAGTAGCTTAAACAGCTCAACTCCTGAAAAGGGGGGACGGAGTAGCTATAGAGCTCAACTCCAAGGGATCTGGTAGAGTAGCTTTCTCAAGCTCGACTCCAAATGAACGAAGCAAAGTACGATCAAATAATCCCCAGTTTATTCATGATTCTTAAACTATTTATACAATTCTTACCTTACAACTACTTTCACAAATTATTCGATACAGATTACCAAATATGCATCACGAAGACTCAATGACCGCATTGGGCGGCTATGGGGATGTTACCCAATAGCTGAGTCGCCCTCTAGTGTAACTTTTAATGTGTCACATGTCGTAATTAATAAATCGGCGGGTTGCGCTTTGATATTAGCGCAAGAGGCGATGACCGCGGCGCGCGTCGCTCAGTTTTGCTGAGTCGCGTGCTTTATTTATGTGGCACTTGTTTACATTTTCCCGCAACGTGCTCGTAGTTTGTTTACTAGACCTTTTTGCTTATGGTCTCGAGCTAGCGTTGCTAAGGTTTTTCGCTTGGTAACTAGGGAGTGAACTTGAACTTGAAAATTGCTTCGTATGTTCTTAGTTACCAAGGTGCTTTATATTTGTGCATCACATATTGGTTTCATTGAATTATTATCGGTACATCACCATACTATGTACCGGAATTTCGGTACACAACAGGGCCAGTCCAAATCGGTGACAGTTTGTGCTTTCTTGCCATGTTGCTGAGGAGGACTTGATCGCCAACGTGGAATTCCTGCGGCCTCTGATTTTTGTCATAATATTTTTTCGACAGTTGTTTACTTGCTATTAGATTATTCCTCACCTTTTGGTGGATCTTCTGCATCTTAAATTTAACGTAGGAACAATAGTTGTCGAAATTATTTACCGGTTCGGGTTCTTGCCTTAATCTACTCGGTAATGGGTTTTGAAAACTATATAACGCGTATACGGGGGTATGCCTGCTGCCCGCATGCATTGAGTGATTGTGCGCGAAAGCGGCTTCTCCTAACCAATCATCCCAGCATAGTGGGTTATCGTCTACCACTGAGCGTAAGTACTCTATTAATGGTCTATGTGCCCTTTCTAGTCCACCGTTAGACTGCGGATGATAAGCTGTAGTCTGCAACTTTTTAATTTTAAGTGTTTTGCATAGCTCTTTAAAAACTTCACTAGTAAAATTGGTTCCCTGGTCGGTTATTAGCTTCTTCGGGATGGCGCAATATTTTAGGATCACGTTTTTGTAGAAGGCATTTGCAACAGTAACAGCTTCTCCGTCGGCTAGGGGTATGCAATCTAGCATTTTAGTTAGATCGTCCTGGAAGGTTAATATGTACTTATTCCCTTGCTGGGTGACTGGCAGTGGTCCCACGATATCGAGATAGACTTTGTCAAAAGGTTTCTCCGCTGTGTCGCTTATTTCCATTGGCATTTTTAAAGCGGGGGAGCTTTTATTGCGTTGACACTTTAGGCACTTTTTAACATGTTTGTGAATGTCCCTTAGCATGTTTTTCCAACGGTAATGGGGGCGTATCCTCTTATAGGTTTTATACACCCCGCGATGCCCTCCTAAAGGTGAATCGTGGTATTCTTTTAGTATAGTCTCAATTTCTTCCGGCCTGGTTAGTGTTTTAGCTCCTACATGTTCATCCCCATCTAGGAATTCATCCTCTGGAAAGTCGGATTCACTTTCTGTATCGGAATTAATACCAGTATCCCGACTGAGAGCCACCGGCTTGATAGAGTTCGGGGCTCTCGTACTATGTAGGGGTACTTCCTGTCCTTCCTTAGCCCCTGGGGTGTTTTTCATGGTGGCCCCGGATTCTTCACTCACGCTATTTCTCTGAATAGCTGCGGGAAGGGGGGTCTTCACATCGAGCTTGGATTTCTCTTCCTTTCTAGCGATCTTCTTAGCTGCTGCTCTAGTGATTGGCAGGCACGTCAGCTTCTCTGTTGCTGGCGGAAGGTGTGACTGGGTCTTAGCAGGAACTGTACGCGAGTCAACTTCTTCCCTGTCGCTTTCGTTGTACGGAATTCGACTTAGAGCGTCCGCGTTTAGATTGTACCTACCAGGCTTATATATGATTTCGTAATCATATTCCGATAGTTTATGATGAAACCTTACAAGGCGTGATGTTGGGTCTTTTACGCTAAATATACCTTTTAGGGGTTTATGGTCTGTGACGATGGTGAATTTCCTCCCATAAAGATAACAACGAAAATTGCGAGTAGCCCACACTATAGCCAGTAGTTCCTTTTCTACTGTCGAATAGATTCTTTCGGCTTTATTTAAAGACCTACTAGCATAGGCGATGGACACGTCATCTCCCATTACACCTTGTGAGAGAACTGCGCCCAAAGCTTCTCCACTTGCATCTGTTGTTAAAATAAACGGCTGATTAAAGTCGGGATATTTCAGCAACGGTGGAGTTATTAGGGCAATTTTGAGTTCCTCGAAGGCCTTTTCACACTCATTAGTCCATTTAAATTTCACCTCCTTCCTTAAGAGCTTATTTAGTGGCTCCGCTATTCTCGAGAAATTGGGAATAAATTTCCTATAGTAGTTCGCGAGGCCCAGGAATGATTGCAGCTGCCGGACGGTCCTCGGGGTAGGAAAACTTTGCACGCATTGTGTCTTAGAGGGGTCCGGGTACACTCCCTTCGCAGTGCAGACATGCCCCAGATATACTACCTCTTTTCGTAAGAACTGACATTTTTCCGGCTGGAGCTTTAAATTGTGTTTCCTTAGTCTCCTAAAAACTTGTAGGAGTTTCTCGTTATGGTCCGCTAGGTTCTTCCCATAGACTACTATATCGTCTAAGTAGACGAAACACTTAAAACCTTGCAATCCTGATAGAACATAGTTCATGATTCTTTGGAATGTTGCCGGTGCTCCTGTTAAACCGAACGGCATTCTTTTAAATTCGTAGTGCCCTAGGTTCGTGCTAAATGCCGTTTTCGCACGATCCGCAGGTTCCACTAGAACTTGGTGATATCCGCTGGCTAAATCGAGTGTTGTAAAGTACCGGGCATGTCCCAGCTGGTCTAATATTTCCTCTATTCGGGGCAGAGGGAAAGCGTCTCCGATAGTTACCTCGTTTAACTTCCTGAAATCCACTACCACACGCCATTTCTTTTCACCGGACGGGCCCGATTTTTTGGGCACCACTAAAAGCGGTGAGTTCCATGGACTTTTACTCTCAATTATAATGTCGTTATCCAGCATTTATTTTACCTGCTCCTGTATTATGGCTTTCTGGGCATCTGGTAGTCTGTACATTCGTTGGTTTATCGCACCTTGTTCTTTGTTAAGCCGGATCGAATGCTTCAGCACGTCTGTAGATGTCAACTTGTCGCCTTCCAGATGGAATACATCGTTGAATTCCTTACACAATCTTTGTATACTTTCCCGCTCTTCCTCATTCAAGTAGTCTTCCATCCTAATCTGCGTCGCTAGCTTCCTTAATCTATTTCTTAAAATTTTGCGATCTCGTTCTTCATTGTTGTTGTTGTCTCTGAGAATCGCACCCAAGTTCCTCATCTCGGAACTGCTCTCAACGTCTTCCGGTCCTGAGTTATCCCCCAGGTTCTTGATGTGGAACTGACTCAGAGGAACCATTTTTATTTTCCATGAACCCAGAGTTTTGCAGGAGTCATTCACGTTTAAAATTCCGATTGTTATCCTGTTATTAACCGGTTTAACTAAGCAGTTTGCCAGGAATACCCCTTGGCATATCTCCTGTGATATGCAGAGCATTTCTTCCCCTAAATCTGTACTTAGTTTTACCAGTTTTTCGCATCGCGCGGGGATAACTAATTCCTCCATGACATGCACCTCTTGCTCCGGTGTTGCGCTGTTTACACGGTTAGATTCCCTCGTGGCAAGGCTTGAATTTTCCTCATTGCTAAACCGATTGAGCTCAGGTCGAACTGCGGCCTGAGCCAGCGCAGCCTCCGGAACGCTAACTTCGAGCTTGACAGGATCAGAATTTTTTTTCTGTACTCTGTTAACGTTGTGAGGAGCACTGTTTAGCGTGCAATTGGATACTTCAGTGCCTACGTTACCTGTAAGTGGAAAAATAAGGTCTTTTTTGTTAGATTTCTTGCGAGGAAACCTTAACAATTTTTCTGGACCTTCCACATTACAGAAACGTGAGAGGAAATCGTAGCCTAGTATACCATCGTTTTTAATGTTGGGGAGGTCATCCATTACATGAAAGTTGCAGCTTTGAGAGTTATCTAAGTTTAGTATTCCACGACATGTTCCACTGGTTTTCCCTTTTCCGAATACCGTATTTATTGTCACTTTAGTCTTGGGATTTATTGTAACTTTCTCGTCGAGCACTTCCCTTTTTAAAATACTTATATCCGCACCTGTGTCTATTAACAGGTCGGCTTTCCTATTTTTAGCGATATCAAGGGGTAAAATAGCAGAACACTTTTCTGGGGAATTTTTACTAGGCTGACACCTCGTTGAATTAGTTAGGTCCAGGTGACAGCCTCGGTTTAGTTTCCCGACTGGGAGTCCCGATTTTTGGAATCCCAGCGGCTCTTAGCGTGGCACTCAGTTATAGTATGTCCATTCCTTAAACAGAAGTCACATTTCTTTCTGGTTGAGTTAGTGTTGATCGCGTCCGCTTGATACTTGGCGCTGTTTACTTTCGGGCAATTCTGCTTGTTGTGCCCGTAAACCCTGCAACCCGCACAGAATGGAGTGGATTTTCTAAGACGGCATTCCGTGTAAGTGTGATTTGGCTTATTACAAAACCCACACTTACTTGGGTATACCTCTTGATGTCCAGCTGCAGCCGGGGGTTTCTCAGCGGGGGGTATGACTTGTAAATTTTGCACCATATTTGGGTTTGCTAGATAGGGGCTGGGTGAAGTAGCCATATTTTGTTGGCCATTTAGTGCTGCATTAGGATAACCGAGATAGTGACTCTGAAACGGCACATTCGTGTGCGGCCAGAAAGGGGTTTGCTGGAATTGGCCTGCCTGGTGGCCCTGGGAGAAACTGGAAGCTGTTAACTGAGGAATAAAATTGCCATTTGGAAATGGAACCGTACCTACCCCGCTATATAATGGGCTGGGTTGGGTACTATGGTGCAGCATCATGTGCAGTTCTGATTCCTCCAACGTGCAAGCTTTTTTAATCACCTTTTCTAATGATACTTCTGTATCATTTAGCAGATAAAATCGGTGATGTGGATTGAGGATGCCACTTTTGAAGGCGAGTACCGCAGTTTCCTCCAAATCGGAGTGAACCGCTTCGACCCCCGTAGTGTGCCTTTTGGTAACGAGAGCTTTACAACCCTTATAAAGTTGTGTCACTCTTTTACCGAAATTTGACAATGTTTCTCCCGGGAGCTGACGACTGCTCCGTAGCTCACCCAATTGAATGTGATAGGGTTTACTATTCACCAATTTAGTGAGGAGGATCGTTTTTAAGTCATCCAGGGTTTCATAATCGGCCCCATCTAGGAGGAGAGCAGCTCTCCCCCTGAATTTGGTGGGAACCAGTCGGAGGAACAGTTTTTTGTCCTCCTCTCCCTCCAAGCACTGATTCACATAATCACAGCACTTTATAAATATTTCCACCTCGTTTGCAACGTTCAGCCCTGGCTCCGCCTCAAGTAGAGGAACGTTATTCATCACCAGTTGACTAACTGTAGTGAATGCCATGTTGCTGGAAAACGTGTCTGTGTTTGAGTCCGCGTATTTTCCGTTACTTTCACTGCACAATCGTCCTGATCTTAAAAGCATCGATTGCTCAGCTTTTTGCTCCGGAGGTTTGAACACTTCGTCGTCACTACTGTCGTTCGGACTTGTGTTCTCAAAGGAAAAAGAATTTATCCTTTTGCAAAACTTCCTTTGAGCCGAATCTAGCTGGTAGAAAGAACAGTCATAGTTGTGGGAAAATAACGGTGTAGAATAATGTCTCGTCGGTATATGGGGTCTTGCAGTTTCGTCTAGACCGCCCCCTTCCTTTGACATTTATTCTACACTAAGTTTTTGGTCTCTTCTCTTTTAGTCGAAATATTACTTCGATGAGATTTCGAGAGCTCCAAAACTTGAACCACGGCACGTTCACAAAAAGCAATTACACAGCGTAAGACAAAAATCGGAAAAATCTATACACTTTCGACTATTAGCTACAAGGGAAAACACGAACAAAAACAAATTTTCGTATATTCGCGATACAAATCACTTTTTTTTTTCTGGTGTAAGATCCTTATTCTAGTTCACAACTTAATTCTAGGTGAGTCTACTACTTAATGCTATTGCTTAGGTACATACGTAAATTGGTTGTAGTGGTGCTAGTCCTTGGATGGATAGTCGCGATGTCGTCTTCGAACTGTCCAGTGGCTGTCACGGGGTTCGGCTGTCCTCTCGTCCTCTCTCGTTGGTTGCAGAAACAGGTCCACACTTTTATCCCGGAAAAACTTCCGAATACCGGCTGCGCCAAAAATGTTACAGCTTTTCCCCGATCACCCGCACAATTGAAAGACTTATCTGTGGTCGGTATCCACTTTCACAACAACAATCCGCGTGCGTACTAACTGTCCGTTTTCTTACTTCGCTTCTTCTGCTTAAGCTCTGGTGGCTTTACTTTTGACTTCACTTAGTAGACTGCTCATTTTAGACTGCTCATTTTAGACTGCTCATTTTAGACTGCACTTTGTAGACTGCCGAGAACTTCTTCCAACGTTTTCCTCGTTACCTAGGTCAGTGCTACTAATTTGTGCACTTAGGCACTTAGCTTGCTTAGTCACCGGCAGTCAGCGGCCCGTGCTACTCAATGGGTGCAATGTTTTGAAACATGACCCTGAGCGCGCACACCCGGGCCGTCGTGACAATTTGCTCGGTGCACTTTAAGCCAGGTGTTAGCCACCGTGCGCTTGGCCTTGAGTGAACAGGTGTTCGGAAATGCCTGGTCATCCGTGATCTCAGCATTTCCTAACACCATCCTTGTCGTTAAATATTCTCAGCTGGTATGGTGTTCGGTTCGGTTTGGTGTCTTGACACAGCGCTAGTACGAATAGGAACGACGGTATGAAATTTCGGTGTAGTTGTGGTGGCTAACGTTGTGAACCGTTGATTGTATTTTTTCTTAGACAACATATTGTCTCGCCCAGCTTGTAGGCTAACGGTGCCATTCTGCTTCCGTTTTATTCCCTTCTGCTTATGTTGTGCAGTATGTGCAGCACCTGGATCAGGATCTAAACCCTCAGCTTCAGAAGATTCTTCTTGGTTTAGTCTCTCCGATTCAGTCTGATCGTCCGTGAGCAGCATGATACCTTTGAAATCCGAGTTTGTCACACGTAGTTTTATCACTCTCGTTAGACCATCGTTCCCAGGGTACACTTCCTTCACTCTACCAAGCGACCTTTTTACTGGTGACAGTTGATCGTCCGTAATTAGCACAATGCCTCCGACTTTTATGTCAGTGTGCCGTTTTGCCCACTTCGGTCTATATTGAAGTCAAACAACATATTGAACTGACCCTTTCCGCCAGGAATTTTGGTGAATCCGCTCAGGTTGGAGCCATTTGTTCAGAAAGTTAGAGTTAGTCTCCAAATAACTTCTTTCTGGTCGCCCAGTTAGAAAGTGTCAGGGTATCAAAACGTCCAGCGACTCAGGCTCCTCGTTCAAAGGCTATAGTGGTCTAGAATTTAGGCACGCCTCAATTTTAGTCATTAGGGTCCACATTTCTTCATACATGATTCTCGTGTCACCGGTGATTCGTTTCATATGGTATTTTATTGATTTTATTCCGGCCTCATACAGGCCCCCGAAATGGGGTGCTGAAAGGAAAATAAATTGCTGCTGCGTATTTTGTGCTAGTAAGGCATCGTAAAGCTCTTGCTTATACCCTTCTTCCTTGAATAAGTTACTGAGGATCTTACTAGCTCCAAGAAAGTTGGTTGCATTACATGATAGTATCACTCGGTTCGTTCAAATGTCATGTTGGTGTTTTCTGCCCGACCACCTACACGTAAAACTTGGCTGCTATCTAAAAATGGTTTTAGCGAGAGTAGTCTGCTTCCGTTGTGAACCTTTGGAGAGTTGAGCTATTTATTCTCTGAAGTTTACGTTTTGTAGTAGTTTTGTGAATGGTGTAATACGAGTAGCTTTATTTAATTCTTTCACTGATAGCGGACTTCTACGTACCTCTACCTTTAATCTCATAGTAGTTATAAAACGATGTACATACATAAACGGTAATTCGCTGCAATTTTCCTAGTGAAGAGATCCTTTCTAATAGCTCTTCATAGATACCTCTAGTTTCTTGCGTCGACACATATGCTTCTATGTTTCTTTTTTCTAACTTTCTCGTGTCTAATGCTTGTTCACTTATATCAGAGCTTTCGGTATAATAATTTATTTACCTCAATTATAGCCATTGAGGACCCTCGCACCACAACGCTAGTGACCTCAACGCTCACGGGTATATGTCTCTTGATGCTATGTCTGCTGGATTACCACTAGATTTTACATGGAATCATCTTGTGGCATCAAGGGTAGCTTGAATTTATGCCACACGTTTCCCTACGAATGTCTTCCACTTATGAGCGTATTCTCGTATCCAGGAAAGTACTATCGTGGAATCAGTTCATGCATAATATTCTAAGTCGGGAATGTCTAGATTTCGTCTTGTTTCCTTTAGCAGATTAGCCAGCAGCGTGCATCTTATAGCTCTAGGTGTGGGAGAGTGAGGGTTTGGGAGCTTTGGACACTTCTTAATCAGAAACTGTTATTAAATATATAACCGCACTGTAGGTTGCTTCTGAAGCATTAGAAAATCCATGTAGTTGGACCTTGGAATCATTGCTAGAGTTTTTGATTCAACGAGGAATCTCAATTCGTTCTAGAGAAGGGATTTCAGTCTTGATTATTGACCATTCATTTAGTAGCTTTTCTGGTAAGACTGCGATCCAATTAGACCCTTCCTTCCAAATTGCCTGTAAAAATAATTTGATTTTGATTATTACTGGGATTAGCAATCCAAATTAATCAAATATTTTTGCTGCTGCAGACAGCACCTGACAGTTCGTATCCTGCCTAGAATTCATTGTATGGTTTACACGTATTTTAAAAGTACATATCTGTTCTAGGGTTCTACAGCAACCCAAGAATTTTCAGAATTTTGTCCTGATCTAAATCAAGTTCATCAACAGATTCATGAAGCTCCTTAGGTATTGATTTAAGAACTTTTTTACTGTTACTGCTCCATTTGCGAAGATTAAACCCAGCTTCCTTGTACCGCTTCGTTTATAGTACTTGCTATTAAAGAAAACTATTTGAATTTATTTTAATCCTATTGTCAACTAGATGGTGCTCTCGATATTGTTCTTTGTGGAGTTTCTTTAATATTTCGAAGTTGTTACAGTGACTCACAGTGAAAGTCGGGCAGCCCTCTCAGTTATTTTAAAAATCAAATTTTTATACGAAAATGCAAATATTATTTAAAATTTTTATTTACTTTGGTATCAGTATTTTATAAAGATTATTTTTATGGGAAAAAACCAAATCGAAATATACATTGAAGGGAATACCGACACAAAAACCATTTCGATCAGAAATATCAGCTCACAGTAAAAGTCGGGCAACCCTAAACATGTTAACGGGAAATGATAAACCGTTACCCAAATTGGAGATTTTGGGATGCAAAACTATTGCATTAGTTCTGTTGTGATTTTGGACGAGACCAAAGCAGAAGAGTTTATTAGAGTTTATTATGGCGCGAAATACTAAGCAAACGTCTTTAGATGAAAGAAAAATAATAATTGCAAATTTTGAAAAAGGTAAAACCGAAAGAATAATAGCTGAAATTGTGAATAAAAGTAAATCAACAGTACATGATGTAATAACACGCTATAAAAAAGAAGGAAGAATAGCAAATAAACAAAAAAACAGTGCGAAAAAAATATTATCCGACAGAGATGAAAAATTTATTTTGAGAGAAATCAAGAAGGATTCGTTCCTGTGTTCACCACAGATTGCCAAACTGGTGAAAGAAGACTTAGGAAAAGATGTCCATCCTGAAAATATCAGAAGAGTTCTCCGTCGCGCTAATTTAAATGGTAGAGTGGCCAGAACGAAGCCGTTCATTACCGAAAAAAACCGAAAAGCTAGGCTTAGTTTCGCTCGCGACTATCTAAACAAGGATTTCACATTTTGGAGTAGCGTAAGTTGGAATGAAATTAAATTTACTCTCGTCGGTGAACAAAACCTGGTGTATAAAAAGTAAACAAATGTTTAAGGTGTTTTAGGTGCACACTTACGCTACTCCAAAATGTGAAATCCTTGTTTAGATAGTCGCGAGCGAAACTAAGCCTAGCTTTTCGGTTTTTTTCGGTAATGAACGGCTTCGTTCTGGCCACTCTACCATTTAAATTAGCGCGACGGAGAACTCTTCTGATATTTTCAGGATGGACATCTTTTCCTAAGTCTTCTTTCACCAGTTTGGCAATCTGTGGTGAACACAGGAACGAATCCTTCTTGATTTCTCTCAAAATAAATTTTTCATCTCTGTCGGATAATATTTTTTTCGCACTGTTTTTTTGTTTATTTGCTATTCTTCCTTCTTTTTTATAGCGTGTTATTACATCATGTACTGTTGATTTACTTTTATTCACAATTTCAGCTATTATTCTTTCGGTTTTACCTTTTTCAAAATTTGCAATTATTATTTTTCTTTCATCTAAAGACGTTTGCTTAGTATTTCGCGCCATAATAAACTCTAATAAACTCTTCTGCTTTGGTCTCGTCCAAAATCACAACAGAACTAATGCAATAGTTTTGCATCCCAAAATCTCCAATTTGGGTAACGGTTTATCATTTCCCGTTAACATGTTTAGGGTTGCCCGACTTTTACTGTGAGCTGATATTTCTGATCGAAATGGTTTTTGTGTCGGTATTCCCTTCAATGTATATTTCGATTTGGTTTTTTCCCATAAAAATAATCTTTATAAAATACTGATACCAAAGTAAATAAAAATTTTAAATAATATTTGCATTTTCGTATAAAAATTTGATTTTTAAAATAACTGAGAGGGCTGCCCGACTTTCACTGTGAGTCACTGTATGTGTATAAGTCTAGAGTCAATTGTTTTTTTTGTAGCTGTTTGTAAGAGGTCAATCAGGGTTTATGAATAAACCGTTTGCTCAGTTCCTGAAGCACGTCTTTTTGCTCTATCCATATTTAAATTTCACAGCTTATGGGCCCAGACGCGTTTTCACGTGCGTGTTGCTAAAGAGAAAAAGAAAAGTCTTGCTGCTATTGCGTCAGCCTCGAAAGGAAAAAAACAAAATCAAAAAAAAACAAGATGGATTTAACGAAGCATATAAAACCGCTGACAGGTGAATCAGACTGGTCTATGTGGAAACGAAAAATTCGAGATCTGCTTGACTACCACGAGAGAGTTTTAGACGTCGATAATTACAAGCTGTGTTACTGATGCAGTTTATCAAAAAGTCATGGACACACGGCCCATGATGCGGGGGAGTCGTTAAAACAGCAGTTCGAAGCGACGTCCAAGTATCAACTATTCAAGATATACACAGATTTCTTTGCATTCAGTTGCACACCAGGTGAGGATGTTTCTACACATATTGTGAAATTGCGAGGTTTGTGGAACGAGCTAAACAATGGATTAAAGGCCAAGAGTTAGCTCGCATTATCAGATTTAATTCTTGTTTGTAAAACTCTTCATATTTTGCCAAGCACGTTCGAAACGTTTCGATCCAGTTGGACGTATTAACCAAGGATGAGGAGAAAACGTTCGACGAGTTAACAATGCAGCTGTGCATGTTTGAGAGAAATTTCAGGAAATGTGCAGGTAGCGAAAAATTCGTTCAGGATGTGGTAGTGGCAGGATGAGAGAAATACTCTAAGAGAAACTACGCACAATCAAAGGAAAATGACGTTTGTAATTACTACAAGAAGAAAGGCCACTGGATAAAAACTTGCAAAAAGTGGATAGCTATAGCTGATGAGCAGAGCAATGCAGTTGAAACAAGTGTTCCACTGGTTTCTGTCTGTAATGAAATAAACACAGCTGAAAACAGTTCGTCAGAATGGTGGATCGACAACGGGGCAACGCGTCATGTGATCAAGTTTTTTTTTTATTTCTGCTTTATCGATTTACATTGCATGGATCCGGCCCGGGGAACCCTAACATACATTATTACAACTCTTAAGGCTAAAGATAGGGAGATCACCTAGACACCAGTGTGCGTCGGGGATGTTTCTGTTGATTATGATGCTAAACTTGTTGGACTGTATATTTTTTCTGGATAGACCTCTTGAAATCTTTGTATAATTGGTATACCAAGGATGCTGCTACTAGTGCGTTGAGTATGGTAAGGATGATCTCCATTTTCTCGGACTCCACAGTGACGGGGTTGATGACTTCTCCGGTGTTATCGACTTTCTTTGTCTGGTGGTTTCCCATGTTGAGTTAGCCCTGATGGTATCCCCGCCATTATCCTAAAAAAATGCTCCGATCACCTCACACAACCTCTTTCTATTCTCTTCCTGCTTTCTCTTTCTGAAGGGGTCTTCCCCTCTTTTTGGAAAGATTCTTTTATTATCCCTATCCACAAAAAAGGTTGCAAAGGCGATGTTTCAAACTACCGTCCCATTGCTAAACTCTCCTGCATTCCCAAACCTTTCGAGAGCATAATCTACGACTCCTTGTCCTTCCACTGTAAACCCCTTCTTTCGCCAGTCCAACACGGTTTTCTCAAAGATGGGTCCAAAACCAGTAATTTAACAGTCTTCGTGTCTCGTACTCTTCAAGCTATGGAAAACGGGGTTGAGACTGACGTTATCGCTACTGACTTTAGTAAAGCCTTTAACAAAATCTCCCATCAAATCATCGTCCTCAAACTTAGCATCCTTGGCTTCCAACCCCACTTTATCTCCTGGATCAAATCTTACCTTGATAATCAAAAATATAGGGTTCGTTTCGATGCAGTGGTTTCTACCCCTTTTACATCTCACACAGGCGTCCCGCAAGGTAGTAACCTTGGCCCATTGATCTTCATTCTGTCCATAAACGATGTTGAGTTGATAATTAAGCACTCAAAAGTTCTAATTTATGCCGAAGATATGAAGATCTTTAAAAGTATCTCCAACCCATCCGACTTCTTACTCCTTCAAGACGACCTCCACAGCTTTTCCACTTGGTGCCAGAAAAACTCTCTGGATTTGAACATTTCCAAGTGTCAATCTATTACCTATTTCCGTAAACGTCTCCCCTCTAGTCCCCGGGTTTATAATCTTTCTGGACAACCCATTCCTTCTGTCAGTTCCTTACGCGACCTGGGAGTTATCTGTGATAGCGAACTCAATTTCCGCTCCCATATCGATCACATCGTTAATAAAGCCAATTCTGCTTTAGGCTTTGTAAAACGATGGTCCAAGGAATTCTCAAATCCCTATGTTACAAAAGCTCTCTACTTCTGCTTCGTTATGCCTCTACTTGAATACGCCAGTCAGGTCTGGGCACCCTCGAAGCCAACACTTATAAGCAGAATTGAAGCCGTTCAGCGTAGGTTCCTCCGCTTTGCGCTACGTGGCCTTCCTTGGGTCGATAACCTCCCGATAATCTCCCCCGTTAGGATAACCTTTATCCATCAAATTCTGTCCGGCTCCATCGACTGTCCTGAACTTTTCCACACCATCTCCCTCTACACCAGTCCGCGCAACGTAAGATCCTATCCTCTCTTTCGCCTAGATACTCACCGCACCAATTACGGTTACTTTAAACCCATGACCCGAATACTACGCAAAGTCAACAATTCCGCCTCCTTCGACTTTCACGTAGGCAAAGACACTCTTAGACATGCCCTCTTCAACCCTGTTCTTCCTTCCCAGTCTTCCCTTTCTTAGTTATTAGTGTAGTTGGTTAAGTAGTTTTAAGCCAATTTATTGTACATAGCTTGTATTAAGCGAAATAAATAAATAAATAAATAGAGAATGTACTTGCCGCTTCGTTGAAGCTCCGCAAATTAGGGGCTTTTTAGCTCATGCTTTGAAATTTATTTGATTCATGTCCGTGTATTTGAGCTCGGCTCAGCATTTTCCAGAGGGTTTTTCTTATTAAGTCTCTTGTAACGAGCAGCCTTGAGTATTTTTCTTGCCGTCCGTCGGGTTCAGAGAAAAGAGAATCAAACGTGGACATTCGTGCACTTGCGTAAGGATGCAAGAGCAATTTCTTGTAAGTGGGTTTTTCGTTTAAAAACTAAACCAAACAAGTATAAGGCGAGATTGGTGGAGAAAGGCTTCAGTCAACAACGAGCCATAGACTACGGTCAAACGTTTAGTCCAGTTGTAGAGTTGGGAACAATTCACTCTTTCTTAAGTATCGCTGCCAGTGAGGGATTCAACTTGAAGTAATTTGACGTGTTAACAGCTTTTTTATACGGAGCACTGGATGAGTGCATCCTCATGAAACAGCCAGAAGGGTACGACGACGGCTCGGGAAAACTCTGCGAAAATTGGTACTTGGGGGTTTTCGGGGTCGCTGATTTCAACCCGATTGTCAGAAGTTACGAATTCAAGATGGCGGATTGTCAAATTTTGAAGTTTATACGATTTATAATATTAACTGTGTTTAGTAGGTATAATATTCATTTATCGTATTACAACTGAGCCACAGCAAAGCGTGGCCGGGTACAGCTAGTAATGAATAATTTTTTTTTTTTTTATTTTAACTATGTATTAGGTTTGTGTGTACATGAATCAACTAAGTGATAGTTCTTGCATGAATTTTTTCAAATCTTAGCCTAAGGTTTTGTTTTGTCTTTATGCTGCTGGAGTCCAGTTCCAGGCGGCTATAATGTCTCGGTGCATCACTCCAGAGCTGTTATGGGTGGGAGGTTGAGGCCAATGTTGGTGATTGCTAAGGTTGACTGTTGATTTTGGCGTATCTCTTTTTGAGGCCTCTCCGGTAGTCCTTGTAGAGTTGGTAGACTAATGATAGTCCCACCTCAATCGTTAGGATTATCAGTATTAGCTCAATATTCTCGGATTTGATGTCTTCTGTGTTGAATATGATGGTGTTGACTATTTCTTTTGCGTTATCGACTTTTTTCGAGTTGGTGATTTGCATGGTTGACGTGCTTTTACGGTGCGTGGTATGCTCTGGTGATCGGGTTGCGACTGTAGGTTGATATTGATTGAAGCGATTTATAGTCTACCCAGTATAGCTGATTGGGCTATTTGAAGTGGGTCGCTTCTTTTGAGCCGATGGAATTTGTTTGCTTTCAGAATGTTTTTCGCGGATGGGTTTGGGTGCTTGCGCTACCTGCTGGTGTAGTTGATGCATAGTTTTTTGGCTTCTACAGCCACCGGGTTGGTGTTTGTATCCCGTTGGATGATAGCGTTGTTGACGTATTATATCTTGGGGCACCTAGGATAGACCTGAGTATCTTTGTTTGCATCCATTGAATTATATCGATGTTTGATATTTTTGCGGAGCCCCAGAGTTGTAGCGTTGTCCAGTGTAGTGTAGTCCAGATTGCTTTTAGTATTGCTTTATATATCACCACTTTGGTACTGGTGTTCAGTTGAGATTTTTTGTGTAGGAGCCAGTAGAGGTTGCGGTGTGCTGTTTTGAGTTGTTCCCTCTTTTTTTCTCTGTGCGTCGTCCAGGTGAGCTTTCTGTCTAGGTGGACTCCGAGGTATTTGAGCGATTTTGCTTGTGTTACTATTTTGTTGTTGATGGTGATTGGGTTGCAGGAGATCTTCCTGAGTGCAAATGTGATTTGTTCGGTTTTGGTTTTGTTGATTTTGATTTTCCATTTATTATGACATTAGTGTATTCTTGTAGTACTCTTTTGGCTGTTGTAGGGTTGCTGTGGATGAAGAGTATGGCTGTGTCATCGGCGAATGTGGTGATTGTGAGGTTTTTGTTTAGGGGTAGGTCCGCTGTGTAAATTAAGTAGAGTACAGGGCCCATGACGCTGCCTTGTGGGACTCCCGTTTTTATAGGGTAGGGGTTGCTGAGGCTGTCTTTGTATTTGACCCTGAATTTCCGGTCTTCGAGGTAAATGAAGAGGTTTTGGTGGAATTTGGGTGGTAGGCTTGTGGAGATTTTATATTTCAGGCTATGGTGCCACACTTTATCAAACGCTTGCGCCACGTCTAGGAAGAGGCCTACGCAAAATGTCTTTTGGTCGAGGGCTGAGTTTATTTGGTTTACTATTTTATGGACTTGTTCTATGGTGCTGTGCTTCTTTCGGAAACCAAATTGATGATCCGGGATTATACCTTTGCTGCTCAGGGACGGCAGTATTTGGTCCAGTAAGAGCCTTTCGAAGGTTTTAGAAAGGATGGATAGGAGGCTGATAGGTCTGTATAACTCCACTTTGGTTCTGTTTTTGCCTGGTTTTGGGATGAGGATAATTCTGGCATCTTTCCAGCTAACTATAATAGGTAGTAGTTGTTTCGCAGCGCTGCGTTAAATATGTGAAGAATAGTTACTACCCCGGTGATGGGGGTTTCCTTAAGTAGCTTGCCCGTGATTAAATCGGGCCAGGAGCTTTGTTGTTGTTGGTTTCACTTATCTTCCTGGGTAGTGCAGAGAGGGAGAATTTTAGTGGTTTGGAGATTGTGGGCTAAGATGGGAATTTCTGTGTTAACATCTGGGTTGTTTGGGGTAAATACGCTGGTTAGGTGACGTGGAAACGTCTCGGCTTCGGCGGCGCTACTAGCTATCCAGTTGCCTTTGGAGTCCCTGATTGGGGATTCTACTTGCATTTGTTTTTTTATTATTTTAGTTACCTTCCAGATTGAATAGTTGGAGTCGGCATAGTGGTCGAGACTGGCTATGAACTCTTGGATTTGGTTGTTGTTAGCGTTGTTTAGCGCTTGTTTGAGACGTTGGGTGGCTTCATTCAGGGCTCCTTTAGATCTGGGGGATCTGGTTTTTTGCCAGTCTGATCTGGCTTTTCTTTTGGCACCTAGTAACTCCGATTACCAGGATATATTTATTTCCTCTCGTAGTCACCGGCAGAGGTCCCAGGATGTCCATAGCGATCCTTTCGAAGGGCGCCCCTACGTTATAAATTGGTCAACGCGCGCGCGTCTCTGGAGTTGGTCCCTTTCGGCGCTGGCATACCGGGCATCTTCGGACATAGCTTTCTACGTCCTGGGTACAGCCGATCCAGTAGTATCTCTCCCGTACTTTCTGGAGTGTCTTTTCGGTCCCAAAGTGTCCCGCCGCTGGTCCGTCGTGCGCTAACTCCAGAATCCTGCGTCTCTGTAGGGATGGTACCAGAACTTGTTCGTGATTTCCCTTCCCGTCGCAGAATTTTCGAAAGATCAAGCCCTTCTCTAGATGTAGCGTCGAGAACATCGACCAGTAGGATTTGAGGATGGGGTCCAGGTGACTAATTTTTTCCCTAGGTGGTCTTGCTCCGGGTCTCTTTGTTGCTCCGCCTCCATATCTCCATGTATCGTTGTCGCACGCGCCACGATACGCTGGCGCTCCTCTGCCCTCTCGCATGTCCGGCAGCCGCTCTCTGTGCAAGGGCGTCGCAATAGTGCGTCAGCATTCGCATGTTTGATGCCTGCCCTGTGCTGAATGCTGAAATCAAATTCCTGCGGGCGTTCGATCCATCGCGCTATTTGGCCCTCCGGCTGTTTAAAATTCATAAGCCACCGTAGAGAAGCGTGGTCTGTCCGCAGCGTAAAATGCTTGCCAAGGAGATATGGGCTGAAGTGAGAAATTCCCTTGACGGCTGCGAGTAGTTCCCTTTTTGTAACACAGTAGTTCCTCTCCGGGCGACTAAGGGTGTTACTGTAGTACTCGAGAACCCGTTCATGTCCATTCTGTATCTGCGACAATACCGCCCTCCACGCCGTGTCGCTCGCGTCTGTATCGACGATGAAGTCCCCGCTAGGTAAGGGTTGGCTGAGAATTGGGGCGGAAGTCTGCATGTCCTTCAGCCTCGCAAAGGTGCTGTTGCACTCCTCGGACCAGTCGAATTTTTCGTACTTCCGTCAGCGCGGTTAGAGGCTTGGCTATTTCGGAGGAATTCAAAATGAAGCGGCGATAGTAAGCGCACAGTCCCAAGAAGGATTGCACCTCCTTTTTGTTTTTTGGCCGCGGCCAATCCCGAAATACAGCCACCTTTTCCGGGTCAACCGATAATCCCTTCTCCGAAACGATGTGTCCCAGGAATTTCACCTCCCGCTGGCATAGCTGGCCCTTACCGGGAGAGATCTTCAGTCCAGCGGCCCTAATGCGTACGAGCTCAGGGTCGAGATTCCTCAATAGGTCCGCGAAGGATTCGCCGTGCACATTTATGTCGTCTAGGTACACCAGCGTGGACGTGTATGGGAGCCCTTCTAGGATTATTTCCATTAACCTTTGGAAGGTCAACGGTGCGTTCGTTAATCCGAAAGGCATTACGGTGAACTCCCACAAACCATTTCCCATCGTGAAGGCAGTTTTTTCTCTATTGGCGGCGTCCAGTTCCACTTGCCAATATCCCGACTGCAGATCCAGCGTCGCAAACCACGTAGATGTACCCAACGCGTCCAGGGTCAAATCGATCCTGGAAAGAGGATACGAGTCCTTCTTCGTTACCTCGTTCAGCTTCCGGTAGTCTATGCAGAACCGGAGGGTCCCGTCCTTTTTCTTCACCAGGACAACCGGTGAGCTCCATGGGCTGGTACTGGGGGTGACGACCCCAAGCCCCTCCATCTCCTATAGGAGCTGTTCAGCCTAACCGCGTCGCGCGAAATGGATCCGGCGTGCAGGCTGTTTCACCGATTCCGCATCCCTGGTGTTTATCCGGTGCCGCAGAACGTTAGTCCGTCCAATATCTTGCTTCCCTTGGGAAAAAGCCGATGCATGTTTCGGAAGCAGTT
The DNA here is from genome assembly GCA_963920795.1 of Eutolmus rufibarbis. Classification (NCBI taxonomy): domain Eukaryota; kingdom Metazoa; phylum Arthropoda; class Insecta; order Diptera; family Asilidae; genus Eutolmus; species Eutolmus rufibarbis. The sequence goes on from OY987205.1 coordinate 19,123,901, forward strand.
CCGCAGGCAATAGGCCACTGGTCCCAGAATCATCTATCCCGTCCTTGCCGAGGACGCTGGAAATCTCCTCGATCCGGCCTATGCTGGTGTTGGGGGGAATTTGCGCTGCCTCCTCGGAGGTATTCGTTATCCGCACCCAAGTAGTGCCTGTAGAGCACTCCGAAAGCATTGGCTTGAGGACAATATTGCCGTGATTCAGGGGGACGGGTGTTATCAGCACGGGCGTTCGCAGCAGCGAGGAGCAATTCAAGCGAATCAGTGTGTCCGATTTTGGGGGAATAACGATTTCCGTGCATGTCCGAGCGAGGTGGTTTGCCGACGAAGAAGCGTGCAGACGAATTTGTTCCCCTCCCACCCTTAATAGGCCGTCGCGAAAGTCGAGGGTACATCCACGTTTCACGAAAAAATCCATTTCCAGAATGCATTCGTCGCAGATCGCCGCGCAGTGGAAGGAGTGGTTCGCCGTAAAATTTCCTATTCGAACTGGGACCGCCGAAGTTCCCAGAATTTTCGTTATTTCCCCCGTCACGCTCTGTATCACCGCGCTTGTTTGCCGCAATTTTCTCCTTTGTGATGTACCTATAATAACTGTATTTAAAAAAAAATTGCTGAATAAATTGAATTGAATTGAATTGAATTGAATTGAATTGAATATGTGATACACGAATATAAAGCACCTTGGTAACTAAGAACATGCGAAGCAATTTTCAAGTTCAAGTTCACTCCCTAGTTACCAAGCGAAAAGCCTTAGCAACGCTAGCTCGAGACCATAAACAAAAAAGGTCTCGTAAACAAACTACGAGCACGTTGCGGGAAAATGTAAACAAGTGCCACATAAATAAAGCACGCGACGCAGCAGAACTGAACGACGCGCACCGCGGTCATCACCTCTTGTGCTAATATCAAAGCGCAACCCGCTGATTTATTAATTACGACATGTGACACACTAAAAGTTACGCTAGAAGGCGACTCAGCTATTAGGTAACATCCCCATAGCTGCCCAATGCGGTCATTGGGTCTTCGTGATAAAATATTAGGTAATCGATATTAAATAATTGTGAAAGTAGTTGTAAGGTAAGGATCATATAAATAGTTTAAGAATTATGAATAAACAAGGGATTATTTGACCGAACTTGGCATCGTTCACTTGGAGTTAAGCTTGAGAAAGCTACTCCACCTGATTCCTGGAGTTGAGCTCTAGTAGCTACTCTGCCCCCTTTCCAGGAGTTATGCTGTTTAAGCTACTCCATCCTCATCACAACTGACTGCAGGCTCATCTTACCACACCCGCATCTAGTACCCGAGGGTGTACTATTGAGATACTCGCCCCCGTGTCTAACACCACCTTGCAACTTACCCCGTTGATGTCGACGTCGATCTGTAAATTCCCTGAATGCTTCGCCGTGTTAATTATTATTTTTACGTCGTGGGGGCAGTCTTCGTCCGTTAATCCTAGCCCCGGTAGGTTAGCAGAGGGCCGTTTAAATCGCCGCTTTCTCGGGGCTCAGTCCTCTGGCTCGTCGAAGGGGTTCTCCCAAGGGTGGGGCCCAACGCCGGCCCTGCAGGAGTCTCCAATGCCCGAAGGGTCGCGTAGGTGTGACTTGCGGTGTGTCTCGTCTGCGACCGCACCAGCAGAGCCACATTATTCGCCGCCGGCGTTCTATCCGTCCAAACCACGTCGAACTGCACCTCATCCCCTTCCCTTGGAGCTACTGGCGCATCCCGCGGCAAGTTCCTGATCGTGTTCCTGTGCAGGAATACATTCTCGCCGTTGTCGTCGCGCGTGATGAACCCGAAGTTCCGCTCTTCGAGGAAGACCCTAATCTTTCTCTTCACGCCGGTTTCCCCACGAGGCGGGGGTGAAAGGGGTGTCCTCGGTCGAGATCGGGAACTATTGGAGGCCGTGCCTGATCTCGTTCGAGGTGGTCTCGCCGTGGTGGTACCGCGTGCAGGAGGAACTGGCTGCACATCTGCTGCTGCCACACGTATGTGCCTCCTGCAGATTCTTGTCGCTTTTCGGCTCGCGTCGACTCGTTCCGCCAAAGCCAGTGCTTCCTTGACCGTTCCAGGAAGGCCGTCTCGTACCCTCTGTTGGATCTCCACGCCCGCGATCCATCGATCGCCTGAGCCAACGCTACGGCTTCTCGTGTGGACGCAGGGTCATTTTCAAACGCCAGAGCCGCAAATTCCTGCACCCGGGTAACAAATTCCTTCAGCGATTCCCGGAGCGCCTGCACACATCCACGAAGTTTTATGTGAGCAACCGTTTTCTCCATCCGATTACTAAATCGTGCATCAAACGCAGCACTCAGCCTCGCATAATCAAGCCGAACCGCTTCGCTTAGCGTGTCGTAAAACGCTAACGCGGTTCCCCGGAGGAATGGGACGAGGTACAGCGCCTTCATCTCGTCGGTCCAGCCGCTTATTTTTGCTACTGCCTCGTAGTGCCGGCAGTAAAGTCGCCACGGTTGCTTCCCGGTGAATTCCTGGGGGGACACCTTAATGCGGGTGGGTGCAAGCGTTGGGACCTGCGCGAATGATGGTGGGAACGGGTCATCGAGGCTAAAAGTGTCCCGGAAACGCACAGCCGCCGCTCTCAATGGCATGGAATGTGGGAACGGTCTTTCTTGGGGCAGCCGGTGCCGGGAAACGCGATAAGGGTGTAGCGGTTGGTCCGGGATGCTGTATGCTCCCAGCCCTTGCTGGAAGTCTCCTGAGCTGAGGCGCTGGCCGTTTTGGAATAGCGCCGGTACCAAATTTGGGTGGACGCGTATTCTCTCCAAAATTTCCGCTCAAAGGTTCGAAATCCATGAGGTCCCTGTCGGAAAGCGGCTTTTCTTTCTGCAATTGCTCTCCAGTTTTGGCCCCTGAATAATCAGGTGTCGTTTCGGTCGCCAGCTGGTCGAGACGCGTCACAAACGCCTCTTCCTGCGACATCAGGCATTTCGCCACCCGCTCCGACAGGTTCCTTACCGCCCCCAACAATTCCCTCATCGTCCAGGAATGTTGCTCAACGAAATTGATGAATTCGCCCATCATTAGGGCTAACGTCTCCCTATTGGGATCGTTTTCCCGACCGCTAGCCATGTTGCCGACAAAAACTCTACTGGCTGGAATACTCTTCAGTATTCGTTCGTCCCGAGCACACCTTACACCAATGTTACGCAATTCATAAATTCATCGCCTGGCTCGCCTTGCCAACGACCGAGTGACTTTACGAATGATCGGCGGCGCCTACAAAAATCCGGCGAAACAAGGCGGTAATTATTTACCACCCACCGGGCTGGATCGAGCTGACTCAGCGCAGTCGAAAGTGGCCGGATTACTTTGCCTCACGATAACCGGTGAGGGAAAACAGCCCGAATATCGTAAGCCGGGCACGCTCGCGAAACGCGGATAGGGCTGTGTGGGTGTCTCCCAGCGGCCCTGGCACTTTTCTCCACTTAAGCTCTTTGGTGGACCGAGCGTAATACCGTGGGCTGTGTTCGTGGGCACGGGAGGGCAAGCCCCGTCGATGTGGTGGTGCAACTGTCACTTGCACCGCAGTCCTGGGCGATGTCGTCGCGAACTCAGCTTCCTAGAGTTGGGCTTAATTAGCGCGAGTGCGGGAAGTGTTCGGGCGAAGGGCTGGTGAGTGCACACCGACGCTGGATGTCAGCGCAGGGATGCTGGCCCCACGGCACGGGACCTGTTGGGGGCCCTCCGAGGGATTTCACGGTCAGCCTCAGGTGAGTAGAATTATTTTCCTGATAAAATGAAGTGACTCAAGTTGCCGTCCCAAGATGGCCGCATAGGCGCCCGTGCCTATTGCCGGTGTGCGTGACCCGGTTCGTGCGTGGTGTGAGTGGGGTGCTGTTCGCAGAAGAGGTGCGCGAATTCGCAGGGTATGGCCGGTTCGGTGCCCAGCTGATGAGCGCAATGACCTCGAGTCCGGACGATGACCTCCAGGCAAGGCCGACTCTGGGAGTTATGCTCGCCTCCTTTTCCCGGCTCGCACTCTGGAGCCCTTAGCTGCGGGGCTGCGTACTGGCGCGCCGCGAAGAGATGCAATAAAGGAACCTCCACTTACCTTTTCCAGGTCTCCGCTTCGTTCCGAAATTCGTTTGGGGGGGTTGAGGCTGGAAAAAAAAAAAGACACGACGTCTGACCGACACCTTTTATTTTTTCCGGTCCGCGTTTACAAGTATTTCGCAATTCCACTACAACGCCGGATACACTCTTACACGATTTATTTATTTTAGTTTTTTTTTTAGGAGTTGTTCAGCACGTCTGTTCAGCTCAGGATCACCATTTCTTCTACCTTTTCGGAAACCGCTTGTCTCGCACTCTTCGGCCTGCGCTCAGTTTTATCGCTGAGCCCAGCCTAAGGCTCTCAGCGCAACCCATCTTCACAGGAAGGTTTCGTCGGAAATTGCCTGCTGTCCGCTTTTCACGATGCTTTTCCTTTTTCAGATGCGCCGAGGGACATCTCCAGGTCGCCAAGGATGACCTGGGACGTCGAGGGATATAACAATATCAATTAACAGATATATCTTTGACATATGGTGCGCCTTGGCTTTTAAGATAACGGCAGAGAATTTGTTTACTCTGTCATAGATGAGCTGACTTCATTTTGGCCCGACTGTAAACAATGGTACAATTTATAAAAAATCAGGCATTTAATTCTGGTATTAAGCAATCATCATATAAAGCTATGTTTGGTACAGAGCCACGAGTAGGGCTTATGACTTCAAGTTTGCCTCCTAAATGTTACTAAGGAGATACGCGACGAAGATGATCTCAAAGAGGCTTTAACCGCTGCAGTTAATAGTAGTAGACAGTCTGTAATTACAACGGCAGCCGGTCAAGAAGACCCTCAAATAATACCAGCTAGTGAGGAAGATACAGAAGCTGTAGCTAATGCGAATCGACAGTCCCAAATAATAGCAGCCAGAGAAAAGCTCATCTAAGTTTGGCAAAACAGGCCCAGAGAATGAAATTGGCTTCGGATTCAAAACACGCTCTTGTAGAAATCGGTGATAATATAATTATACCAATTCCTGATGTCGACAGAGCAAAAGCAGATCTCCGTAATGTTATTGGAGTGGTTTCTACAAAAGCATGAACAGGGTTTGCACAAAATTGGATCGAAATATAGGATATTCGTTAAATTGTATTGTATAGTTCAATTGTGCCACTGTTCAATGTTACTAGCTATGCAGTTGATTCATTAATATTTTGAGGTTTAATTATCATGAAAAAAAATCTTTTGCTTTTTTTGGCAAAATTTACCACAATTATTAATTAATTAATTTACGTGCCCAACGTTCATACTACTAGAAGAAGTGCCAGAGACAAATTTATCTTTAAGAACTGTAGTTTCAACTTGTAAAAACGCGTTTTACTAAAAACGGATTTTGACCGTAAGACATATACTTGTAGATTAACCAACTGCGTCAGCTACATTCCGGTGCAGGACGTAGGAATTCAGTTAAATATTCTCGGCGACAATTGCTGATGGAGACCGAGAGCAGCAGATCGTACATGATACTTTTGATATTTAGGGTCTGATCGAGTCTATTTCTATTTGATAGAATACACTTTACTAAAGTCTATTGAAAAAAGTCGCGTTATCGTGTAAGGAGATAGACTTCGTAATGTCAAACGGTTTCGTTAAGCATTCGTTAAAATTTATAAAGCGACGTGCAAATTGAAGAAATTTATAAAGTGAAGTGTAAATATTGATTAAATACAGTATTAAATATGTAGTTATAACACTAATAATAATAATAGTAATAAAATGAGTTTTATAATGTTAGATATAATAGAAGATGAAATAAATGACGATCCAAGAAAAAAAGTTGTATATACTTTGCGCAAACGAAAAGTAGTAAGAGTTACATAAAATCCATTGGAAATGGAAGAAAATAAGTTGTGTTTCAGTATTTTCTTTACATAAATTTAAAAGTACTTAATTTTAGGTTCAAAAACATTTTAGATTAAACAAAGCAGTTTTTGTTAATTTATTGAACGAAATAGAGCCAAAACTAAAAAATTCTCAAAGAGCATTATCTGTACCAAATATTATCAAATTAGCATGCTTACTTCGTTTCTGTGCTGAAGGTAGCTATCATACGAGCATCGGCAATGAGTTTAATCTAGGACTTGGTCAGTCTACAGTATTAAAAATTTTAAAGGAAACGATAGATATTCTTGAACAGCATAGATACATATATGTCCTAAGTGGATAAAATTTACTTCATCAAGACAAGAGGAAGACGAAGCGAAACTCTGTTTTTATCAAAAAAAGTGGCATTCCTGGCATAATTGCTTGAATAGATGGAATTCATGTCAAATTAAGTGTACAGAGCACATATAGTACATAAATAAATAAATAATTAGAATAGACTAGATTCAATAGATTATGTAGATACGATAGAAATCTGTTTGATATTTAATGTAGTTTAATAATGTAATGTAATCATAATAATCTGTTAATTTCATTTATCTTAAATTGTTAAATTCATTCATGTAGCCACGGTCAATGCACTTAGCACTGCAAGCAGTGCAATTGCGCGTAAGCACTTTTAGAAGAGTAAGTAAAGTGCACTCAGCTGTAAGCACGTACGTGTGCGACCTAATTATATTGTTGCTGATCAAATGATAGCGTAGGGAATTTTTGTTACTTTCTTTGTTTTTGTTTTTGTAGTAATAAGCAAAAATTGTCTATAAATATTATTGGTAAGAAAATAAATGAGAATTCGATTATCAGACATACGTGCGGCAGTTTCTTTTACCTCACAAAACATTAAGAGCTCCACAAAAGAATTTTCAGCATTTATATTATAATAGGAAAGGCTACTTCAGTATAAATACTATGATTGTAATATAAAATATGGAATTGTATAATAGCTATTTTAATTTTTAATTCTGATAGGTATGCAATCACAAAATGGTGATTAAGTATGTAAATGCACGATTTTCAGGATCTTCCCATGATTCGCATATATGGAACATGAGTGGATTAAAAGAAATGTTATAAGAAAAATACAGAAATGGAGATATTTGTAAAATACGTGGATGCTAGATATGTGTACTGGTCGTGTGTACCTGCATATATAACTTATTGTGTCTTATGTTTAGATGATGCAGGATATCCGTTATGTCCGTATTTGATAACTCCATTTAGAAGTACAGACGAATTTTCTCGTGAAGCCAGATTTAATAGATGTCACACTCAAGCACGAATTATTATAGAGAGAACAATTGAAATATTAAAATACAAATTTAGATATCTGATAAGAGCGCGAGAACTTCATTACAAGCCATTAAAGGTTACACAGATTATAAATGTATGTTGCACACTGCACAATATCTGCCTCCACCATAGAATCGACCTTGATGAACAACTTCAAAATAATGTAGCACATGAATTCGATGATATTGAAAATAGAAATTGTAATGTTGGTTGTGAGTCTGGGGGATCAGAGAATGTTCGGAGCCAGCCTTTAGGCAGAACTCCTGGAGGAGAAAGCTACAAGAGCAGGACTCCTCGGGATTGTAGTTAAGTGCAGCTAAAAAGCAGACATCAAGTGAAAGGCTTCACGTTCAACTTAACAATCCTTGCTTTATTCAAAGTTTCTTACCCTATTTATACAAATTGTTTGACCTGACAAAAATAGGTCCGATGGCCACACTCCCAATCGTTTAAGCATTTTTGACTGCTGAGTAATTTTTTCATTCAAACTGTCCCCGAAACATAAGGGGTGTCAGATTCCGGGCGTTGCGACAACATATTTTTCTGACCCATTTGATTTGCGCTGCGTTAGCTCGTTTGGTTTGCTTTAGGCGCCGGCGGTCGTTGCCTCCCGCGCTGTTTGTTTATGTTGCACTTGCGGAGGTCGGCCGGGCGCATTCTGCCTGTGGTGACACAAGATCGGGTACCCATAAGTAGGTGAATTATTACCGATCGTGATTGATGTAGGTCAGGCATAGTACTTTGCGTTAATGCACATTATGCGGAGCTGATTTCATATTGCTTACGCTGGGTTTATGACTACATAATTGTCGCATACTACAAAATAGTGAAACGAGGAATGAATGAGAAATAATTCGAAATAGATTAATAAATAATTTAAATTCATGATGTTATAAATTCTTTTTATTATAAAATTAAACTATTAAAAACAAAACAAAATTCATTCAAAACATTCAAATTTTTCCTTTTTACGAATTATTACTTGAATTCATTAAGTAAAGAAGAATTTTCCAATTTCTTTAATTCTATTAACTCCATTTTTAATTTTAATTTCGTGCTTCTGTCTTGTTGTTTCTTTTTGACTTCTTCTTCATATATTTTCAGTTTTTTTCCTTTCACGTGAAGCAAATGTTTTTGAATTTGATATTATAATTATCTTTTTGTATGTAGTAAATTTTCTTTTGTATATTCATGAATTTCTTTAATTTCGTCTTTTAATTCTTGTATATCTTTAGACAAATTTGTGAAGTCTTTAGCGTGTTGTTCTAATAATTTAAATTTTCCTTCAACAGCATTAACTTTTTTATTTTGAGTTGGCGTTATATTTTTAGCGCTATAAAGTTCTTCCTCACAGTCTTCTTCAGTTTCTATGGTTATTTCATCTACACATACATACATATTCATAAATTCTGAAACTACTTGTTGAAAGTCGCTATTAAAGTCACTATTTATAGGACCGTTATTCGGTTCATTTCCATATTCACGTCCAGGAGGATCAAATGATTGATTCATGTTTAGAAATTAGTAAACTCTTTCATCAAGAGCACTTAATATACGAGTATACAAGTTAATTGATCCACCACCTGTAGAATTGATTTCCTTTTTGTTTAAAACTAATTTTTTTCTCAGTTTTGCTTTGTATGAATAAAATTATTTGTTAATTATTTAAATTAAATTACTTTTACTACTTACTTTTGCCCATTTCTGACTTTTAGCCTTGGATGACCAAGGCTGTTCAGTTCCACAGCAAATTTTTTCCAGTGGGTAGCTTTCCGCTTCATCCTTCCCAGAACTTACGTGAAAAGTGCAAGCTAGCTACTATTCCATGGGAATAGCGATAGGTGGGTAATGCACTCAACTTTAAGTAAATTGTCATTTTAATTGTATTAGTAATTGTAAGTTGATTAGTACAAATAGTAATAAACCAGCCAGGGCATGGCAGTTGGACGAATTATCTCGACATTTAATCATTTAATCACTTTTGCATTCCAGCTTCATTCCCTTTATTTTTGAGGTATTTTATTTGGCGTTGTGGTACACGCACCAGTAGCGCTCACTACGATTAATCAAGGTACAAGCATAAGCACCTTTGACAAGAGTCTTTGTTCATTTCAAGAAGCAAGGTAGCTTCAAAAACAATAATAATGAATTTAGGAAAAAAACAATATTACTATGCTGAAAGTGCAAAATAGGAATGAGGCTGTCGGAAAGTATTTCATATTAGCTTCCAGTGCAGTACGTATACATTATACCAGACGAATATTCTCGGCGACAATTGCTGACGAAAACCGAGGGCGCCGGATCGTGCTGTACCGTGCAAGTTAATTATTAGAAAATTTTGTTTTTAAAAAAAATTAACTAATTTCACTTTGATCGGAAGGTCCGATCCGTTTATTGCTAAAATTCCGACTTAAGCTAATTACAATAATTTCTTATATTTAAAACCTACTCAAGGCCTGCGTCAGCGGATTGGTAATTGGGGCAGCGGTGGCTCGTGTCGCTGTGTCAGCAGCAGGGTCATCGATCGCCGGTCGATAATCGATGTTCGCGTGCTGACACCTGCAGACTTAAGCTTAAGTTGTGTTAACTCTTCCCCCTTTAAATTAGGATGTCCTCATTCTTAAAAGAAAGGTATTTGGTTAACTCTTGCAGTTTCTGCCAAGGGTGGATGCGCCGAAGATGGGGGTGGCAATTGGTCCACCGAAGGTTCCTCTCTTATGGTGATGGTCATTGGAATCTCTGTCGTTGTACTAGCTTCTGGTCTCCGTCTACAGCAACTGGTGGATCTGGCAATAGTGGCTGTTACTAGTAGTATCACGATTGTAGCGCTTAACCCAAAATTCGTCAGGTAGCCGGCGCGACTTTCGTCTTCGAGTTCAGTTTTGTAGAGATGTAGGTCTTTCATTGATTGTAGGGTAAGTATTTCCTCTATGGTCCTGAAGATTGAGTCAGGTTGCATGATCGGTGGAAGTGGCTTCATGGTATCTCTTTAGAGATGTAAGTTTGTCTGCCCACGGTAAGTGTTGCATGGTACTTGGCGATGAATGTCCCCGTTAGATTCATAGCCTCGTTATCCACGAAGATAGTTCCGCTGAATTAATTTAGCAGCAAAATGCCTGGATTTCTTCTATTGTTGGGAGGTGTCTATTATCAATTTCTGTGCAGTTCGAAGGGCAGCTCTTGAGTAAATTATCAATACAATTTAAATTACTTAGGTCTATTACATTTCTACTACTACAAATAGTTAGTTTACTCCTAGATAAAAATTTTTATTTTATCCCGTATGTAGTTTTTTCACTTTGCAAAATATTTTCGAATGGTAATTTCGTGATTAGACTTCCTCTTTTTACGGGTTTTAACATAACAGTGTTAAATAGTTCTGATTTTGTATCAGGAATACTAATAATATAAAGGAGGGTTGAATTACTATGTAGCTGCAATTTTAATTTCTGAAAAGTCTATTGCTTCTTCTAAATCTAAATAGGGAACATTATTGTCTTCAAATAATTTCTTTACTATATTCATCTCATTGGTTGATAGAATGAATGAATTTACAATATTTGCTTTTGCCCATAATCTACATTAAGTATCTCCTCTTTTACTAATTCAAGTTTGTATTTTATAATTCCGATTAATCCTGCATTTCTATCTTCGCTAGTTTTTTATGCCTCCAAAATTTTGTTTGTAACCGTGGTTATGTTGTTTATCCTATCTATAATAGATTTGTTTATAACTACCTGTTTATTATTGTTTTCTAAAAAATTGGTAAGTTTTGCTTTCAGTATTTTGAAGCGTCATGGTCTGGGCTGCCAACCAGCCATTTCCATGCGCTCCCTATACAATTAAGTGACCTTTTCGCTTTCGCGTTGGGTTTAAGTCGGTCGATTAGAGTTTTAATTTTTAAAATTTCGTGGGATAGGAATAGGTACATGGGATGACTCGTCTCGACATCTTTCCCTAAATATATTTCTAAATCGGTAAGTATTTTATTATAAGATTCTAGGTCGATGACGTGAATTAATTTTAATGTTCCTGTTGGTATTTTTGAAATCCCTTCACTCAGCGCGATCACTTTAGAATTTGAGTAATCCAAAATCTTCACCTCTGCAGAGCAGTGGGCTAGAAAGAGCCTGGAAGGAAAATATTAACTTTTAATATTACCTTTATGAACAACTTTGCCGGATTCTGTTAGTACGGTTGTGGAATAATTTTCCTTCACGATTTCTTTCTTATACCTAGGGGATAACTTTCAACCAATGCGTTTATTTTGCTTAACGTAAATAGTTTCACCGGGATTATAATCTTTTATCATTTGCCGCTTTTTGTTTGTGTACTTCAGGTCGGCTTTTTGTTTTTCTCTAAGTCTGGTGATATTGTCTTGTCTGGCTTTTTCGTAGTCAGCTGGGTTTACGCTCACATTTCTTCCGAAAAAAAAGTTGTCTCTTCCCTGTAGTAGAATGTATACAAAAATTATATTCGTAGACGGCTCGATCGAGTAACTCGGGGAAGGTTCTTTGTATTCTATCTGCTTTTATGCATCTCATTATTTCTGTCAGGGTGAAATGAAATCTTTCGACTTGGCCATTTACTGTACTAGTGTAAGGAGGAGATTAGAATACCAAGTTGATCTTGGATCTTGTTTATTGAAGAGGAGTTTAGGGACTTTTCGTTGTCAATTACGATTATTCTAGGAACGCCGAAAGAGAAGAGTAGCTCACGTAAAGGTTCTTTGATATCCTCGATTGCTTTGGATTTTAATATTTTTACTTGTGCATATTTTGAAAACTTGTCTAGCGCACTTATATTAGTTTCCTTTCCGTGGAGTAAACGTCTATATGGAGAATTTCACCTGGGTATTGTGGAATTGGTGTTTCTTTAAGTGGGACAGTTCGGGTGTCTGTCATACTTTTGTTCTCTACATATAACGCATTGCTTCACTAAATTACTTATTTTAGCATCCATTTGGGGAAAGCAACAATTGAATTTTGTTCTCGCGTGCATTACGATGCGCTCTTTCATGTGTCTTTAAAATTTCCACGTTTTGCCTTTCTATATTGGTGAGATCCTCCACCTGTGTTTGGGTAAATCGAATTTTATATTTCCGGAAGTGAGATGAGTAGATTTCTTGGATTTTCTCCATTATCATTTCGGATGTGAATAAGCCATTAATTACACTCGGGTTAAGATATCTTTTGAAAATGGATATGAGCTGATCTTCGGAATAATCTGGTTGCAAAAATATGTGCCTATGGTAAGTGGGAAATGGAATTTTGAATTGATAGTCAGTATCGTCATGAATTTTAAGTATCAGCTGGTTTTTAAACGCATTTATAGATGCTTTCGTGGTGGGAATAAGATCATGGCCTGAACTGTCGCTACTGTGTTGAGTTCCAGTTACTGAGTTTATAGATGTTGTCGGAGGCCTAGAGAGGGCATCCGCTGCCACGTTCGTTCTTCCAGCTGTTTATACCAATTCGTGGTTATACTCCTCGAGTATGGCCTTTCATCTTTTCATCTTGTTGTTATTATTTTTATTGCTAAGGGCGTATGTCAACGGTTGATGATCTGTGAAGATCTTAACTTTTGCCGAGCCATAGAGGTAATTTTTAAGGGAACTTAGATCCCAAATTATAGCGAGCATTTCTTTCTCGTTTGTTGCGTAATGCTCTTCGGTTTTATTGAGTGTTCGTGAGATAAACGTTATAGGCCTGTCGTTTTGAGCTAGCACCGCTCCAATCGCATAGTCTGAAGCGTCTGTTGTAAGTTGGAATTCCTTTTTAGGATCAGGGTAGGCTAGAAGTAGATCTTCTGATACTAAGGAGTTTTTGATTTTTTTGAAAGTTTCAAGAGATTCGTTATTAAGGTTGATCGTTTTTTTGCTGGAAAGATTTTTTGAAATTCTACCTCCTTCCCCCCTTAAGAGGGCTGTAAGGGGTTTTGCCAGATTAGCATTTCCCTTAATAAATCGGCGATAATACCCTGAAAGGCTGAGAAAAGTTCGCAGGTCTTTTAATGTTTTAGGAGGTGGAAAATTAATTATGGCTTCGAATTTCGCAGGGTTAGTTCTTATGCCACCTGCTGATATAACAAAGCCTAAAAATTCTACTTTCTTTTGAAGGAACTCGCATTTATCGAGCTGAACTTTCATGTTTGCCCTTTCTAGCGTCTGAAAAATCTTCCTGATGTTTTCGAAATGTGTTTCTTCATCCTTGCTGAAGATCACAATATCGTCTATATAGACGTAACAGATTTTCCCGATATGTTCTCGAAGAATATCTTCAAGCGCTCTCTGTAATATAGATGGTGCATTTTTCAGACCGAACGGTAGTCTTGTGAACTCGTATATTTGCCGTTGTTCATGGAAAAAGCAGTTTTCTCGATATCTGATTCTTTAAGGGGAATTTGATGGAATCCGCTCTTGAGATCTATAACTGAAAACCATTTTTTTGACCTAGTTGGGATAGTACCTCATTTATTTCCGGTATTGGGTATTTGTCTGCTATAGTGATACTATTTAATTTTCGGTAGTCCACTACCATTCTATATTTTTTCACGCCAGAGGCGTTGGCTTTCTTTGGCACTATCCATACCGGTGAGTTGTAAGGCGATCGAGATGGTCGAATGATTCCATCGTTAAGGACTTGTTAGCTTATTAATCTTTTTTTTCTATTCCGAGTTCATATGCTGAGTCCTAATTTCTATTTTATTAACTGATGAATAGGTACGTTGAGGACTTATTCGATCTGGAGATTTCTCTTAGCGCGGACTACTTAAAGATGAAACCGAATCGTTTTCACCTGATCCCTGCTCGAGCGCCAGTTAAATTTTAGACAATTTTTTTATTAAAAAAAACTAATTTCACTTTGATCGGAAGGTCCGATCCGTTTATTGCTAAAATTCCGACTTAAGCTAATTACAATAATTTCTTATATTTAAAACCTACTCAAGGCCTGCGTCAGCGGATTGGTAATTGGGGCAGCGGTGGCTCGGGTTGCAGTGTCAGCAGCAGGGTCGTCGATCGCCGGCCGAAAATCGATGTTCGCGTCAGTGGCGTAGCGTGTCTTGGCGGGGCCCCGTATAAAAATTTGTTTGGGGGCCCTTAGGAAGGGTAAAGATTTCTCACAAAAGAAAAAAAAATTTTTGCATAAAATTAAAAGAAATATTTATTCATCATAATTATCTATCTGTCACTTTTTCCAAAATTTTTACAAACAATTCAAATTAAATGTGTATACACTCTCCTTGCCTTTTTTTCGGCAAACTGATTTATTAAATCATTTATATGTAGCTGATGATGACTTTAGTTTTTCTAAAGTTTCTGCCTCTATGGACAATAGTGACAGGTCTGACAGGCGTTCATGTCCCATCGAAGTTCTTAATTTTTGCTTACGCACGTTGGGGGCCCCCGTATAATTGATACGGCAGATACGGCGGTAGCTACGCCCCTGGTTCGCGTGCAGGTGTCACGTTACGCAGACTTAAGCTTAAGTTGTGTTAACTTATATAATACTTTTATATGAATACTCTTATTTAAAACGCACTAAAGCATATTTGCCCGAGTGGAAACGCTACGTGCTGGAAACGTTTGAATAATGATAGTATGAACGGGCCTATAAGCAGTTAACGGAAGAAAGTAAAATTCATAGAGTATTTCGGAAATTCTGAAATACTTTAATATTTAAGTAATATAATAGCTCAAAGTTTTATTTGAGCCACATTGGAAGAATCCGTTGTTTTGTAACGAATTTTTAAAAATGTTCCGAATACAATTTTTCATACTCTTCGAAGCTATTTTTCTCGAAAACATGACAAGATGGGACGTTATCGTTTATGGATTCGTAATCTATTGACAAAATCACTTAAAAATTTACATATATCATTTGTTTGGGGGCATAATATTTAGAAACTGGTGAATCTTCCATCGATTTAACTTATCCACTCCGAATTTCACACTCAAAATTATGAAATGATTGCCTGCAGGAACATCCACAATACTCCATGCAGTTATTCACGTATGTAGCTCCGCCAACAAGATATCAAAAAGTTTTAAACCTCGTCATCATGCACGGCATCATCCGGAATCTGTGCCAATTAGCCGTGAATGGCATGCATGCATGATAATGGATGAATTGTAAGAAAGAAAGAGCTCTAAACCAATCCTTCTTCCTTAGAGGGGCAAATGAAAGTTTTCTGATTTTTCGATAATTCCCCAGAAATTCCTTTGATTGAATTCAAATTAATTTCGCGTGACCTTATCAACATTGAACATTACTTTTGCAAAGAATGATAATTTTTTTCCCCCGATTTATTGGTATTTTTATTTTATTAATCTAAGTCAATTGTATCCAATTTTCGTAAGCCTGACATAAAAATGAAGATAAAAATTTAATAAAACTCGCATTGTGCAATAAAATACGTTGAAAATGTTTTCGCCCGGCTGCCTACGTCTGCATGCCTTATCTTATTTAACAACCTACTGTCAGCATTACAGGCATAAGGTATGGTTAGATATACATATACATTTTTAAATTAATATATTCTTATTTCTAAAGAACACTGAATCTATTTACATATTTTTTTTTTAATCGTTGATTAACTACATTAAGGCCATTTCACAATTCACACTAGCGTGACGTATTAACGATTTTCTCTGTGTTTTTAATCAATCTGGATTTTTAAATTTATGAATCATTATAGAAACAGGAGGTATTCTTCTTCAAAAATTCAAGTTGAACAAATGAAAATTGTTTTCCCCTGTGTCTCCGTTTTGCTATAAAACTTTGTGACAGGAATTTTATTAATTCGTTTGTGTTTTGCTGCTTCCTAATTTTTTAAATGAACAATGATAAATACTTCTAGTTCTCTCAGATTTACTCGAGAAATGTTCATGGAAACAGAAGCGGGTTGGGCCCTGCTATAATCATAACTACTCGTAACTTAACGAAAACTCAACAGTGTGCTTCATAATCCCAATAATTATACTCTTTTTCCTAGCAACTTGAGTGTCATTTGTATATTTACCCTAAAAAACTATGCGAACTATACCGTCGAAAACATTTGAAAGGATTTGTTGTTCAGAAACGTTCCTTTTATATTTATAAGGTATTTTTATTGAACTGTCTTGTATATTAGTTTCGGAGAACACTATGAGATTACATCTTATAACACGTAGAAAGAAGAAATTGGAAAAGAAAGTGGGTTTACGTTTGAGTGATGAATGATTTTTAGGGTTCCGTATCAAAATGGTTAAAAGGAACCCTTATCATGCAGTGCGATTTCGTCCCTCTGTCTGTCTGTCCATTTCACATCGTTGCTTATTTCAGCAACTACTAATGCTATCGATTTGAATTTTGAAATAATTTTAAATAATGCTTGCCCAACTTTATTGCAACCCGAGATAAAATTTTTAAGTATCCCTCGAGAATCCCAATATTTCTCAGCGAATTTCAGCGTATGCCGTGTATGCCTGAGTTTTTCAAAAGAATACTCTAGTCTCATTTATTACTGCTTGAGTCTAGGGGAAGGGGTGGTACGACGGGGTAGCGGGTGAGACGGGGTACTAAAAATACGCTGTCCTACACCTATTTTCCCCCTTAAAGAAGCTCGTCTAGCCCAGAAGATCCTGCTGCTCCTCCAACTTCTGTTAACACGTTGACGTAAATGACGTCTATAGCCGTCCAACGCGTGTGCTTGTAGATGCACATGACGTCTATAGCAGTCATATATACTTATTAATAAAAAACAATTATTAAAATGTATATTATTGCTGAATTAATTTTCTCCTAAATACTTCAACCTTCTTTTACTAATAAATGATGTAATATTTTACGGTTATTGATACAGTCATATGTATTATTTCAAAAAATTAATTCAATTGCGATAAGAGTGCTGGTAGAATTTAACAACGTGCATAGCCACCAATATTTCATGCATTCTGTTTCAGTCTCTCTCTCCAATTGTTGGAATTATTACTGTACTAGCTGAGTAACCCGGTTTCACCCGGTGTATCAAAAATAGTAATTAGTTAAATACTTCTGAAATGTTGGTACTACAGCCAGATTAAAAGTTTAGAAGTGCCTATTACTAAAATCTGTAAATGTGGTATAGAACCATCCAAAATTTATTTTGCTACCACCGTCTATATCAGAAGGGCTAATAACACAGCTCAACACCAATTTTCTTCTCAAAGTATTTGCAAGTGATTTCTGTAGGACTTTTTCCGTAGATTACGAATTCGTAAATGAAAATGTTCAAACAGCTTCCATTTTCGAGAAAAATAGGGTTAAAAAGTACAAAAGACCATATTTTGACCATTTATGCAAAATTATTACAAAATAACGGATTGAGCCAGGAACTTAAATGTTGTTCAAATAATAGTTGAAATCTTAAGCTATTATATAAAAATACAGAAGGCCTTAAAACATTTCGAAATGATCCATAAATTTGATTTTTTTCCATTAACCAATTACTTCATATAATAAATGCCGAATAAAGAACATGACAAGTGCACACTCATGAAAAACTTGTTCGATAATATGTTTAAAAAGAGCTATTGAGATAAATTGCATTTGGTTCTCTTAGATTAGGATTTAGGCTTTCATTTAAACAAAGTTACAAATTTCTATTATGATCCTTTATTTTTTAATGATGCTTCAAAAATGGTCAAAATACGGTCTTCAAAATCTGTATTATTACTACCAACACTACAAAAGCAAACTTTAAGGAGGTTGTGGGTATGACAAATAAAAAAATTATAAAATAAACCGAAACTCAAGAAAAAAAATTTTTTTTGTAGACCGGTGTAATCTATTCTGTACTTATATGTTTTCATTGTTAGGTGTTAAATAAATAAATAAAGGTATTATTATATTTCATCGTTACCTGACTTAAATTCGAAGAATTCCAAAAATTGTTGTCGTCATATTGGTTCCGCTATTTTGAGTTTCCAAATTTTGATAGCAGATTCGCAATTAGTGGCCTCAAAATACCCATAATACTAATTTTCAATTAAATTCGTTGAAGTTCGAAAATTTGTGGTCGCCATATTGGATCCGCCTTCTTGAATTACTATATTTCGAGCGTAGATTCGCAATCAGGACCTCCAAAAACCCCTAGCTACAAATTTTCACGGCAATCCCTTGAAATTTACAATCTTTGGCCGCCATTTTGAAACCGGTGAATAAAAAGTAGCCTGAAAAATAGTTGTTTGGGGGGGTTTGTGCATAAGAAATTTTGTTGATGTGTAACATCTTTCCTTTCGTTTTCTTGCAATCTGTGGGAGTGATTTCGTGAAATGGGACAGAAGTGTGTAACAGGAAGCCAGGGAAGCGCGCGCTATTTGATTTGACTAATGAGTCTATATATATGTATAAAAATCAATGTTTGAATGTTTGGTCCCTGTGCGTTCCGAAACCATTGATCAGATTGTGATGAAACTTTGATAGAATGTTCTGGGGACGCCCGCGACGGTTCCTGTCCCAAAAAATCTGTCAGAATTTACAAATTCAAGATGGCGGACTGTCAATTTTGGAGTTTATGCGATTTCCACCAAAACTGATACTAGATGGTTTTCGGGGTCGCTGATTTCAACCCGACTGTCAGAATTTACGAATTCAAGATTTCGGACTGTCAAATTTTGAAGTTTATGCGATTTATAATATTAACTGTGTTTAGTATAATATTAACTTATCTTATTACAACTGAGCCACAGCAAAGCGTGGCCGGGTACAGCTAGTAATGAATAATTAATCGAATAAATATTTCATTATTTAGCTTTTTTAAATTTTCAGGTTAATTTCTGTCGCTGCTTATTGGAGAAGTTTCCGTATTTTTTCAGGATATAGTGTTAATGTTGCTTATTACCAAGGTGAGATGTCAGATGTTACACATCATATGCGACTACTGTAAGGATCGCTCGTTTTTATAAGTATCGTATTTTCTTGCCTTTATGAACCGTCGCGGAAGAAAGAGATTACTACTAAAAGATTGCTACGAAAGTGAGAGGCTTTCCTTTTCAGATAGTTATAAAACTGAACAAAGTGAAAATATTTTTGTTCCTCGCCGTCGACAAATAATTCCTATAGTTTATACTTCTGATAGTGAATTAACGAGTAACAATGATGAACATAATGGTGGTTATGAAATTGAGTGGCACGAGGACACAGGCCCAAGTAGAGAATTTGACTTTAATGAAAGTGAATGTGGAATAAAGCTGAAAATTAATTCACGTTCAAGTCCACGAGCTATTTTTAATAAAATCTTTGATAACAAGATAATACTAAAATTAGTTGCTGGAACAAACAAATACGGTAAAAATTTATTCGAAAGTAAGGGACCCCACTACAAGAAAATTACAAAAAGGTGATTTCAAAGAAACTAGTAAAAAGGAATTAAGGAAGTTTTTTGGATTGTGTGTATTGCAAGCTCAACATAACGCACCATCAATTCGTAATTTGTTTAGCAATAACCCTTTATACCTTTCTCCAGTATTTCCGAAAACAATGTCAGGACGTCGTTTTAAACAGCTACTATGCTGTCTGAATGTACATTACGGAAATAAAGAAGTAGATAGTTCTGAAAAACTGCATAAGATTCTTCCATTACTTAATCCCATTTTAGGAAAATTTAAGAAAGCATATTCTCCTGAGAAAAACCTTTCTCTTGATGAATCTATGTTATTATTCCGAGGTTGACTAAAATGTCGACAATATATTAAATCGAAAAAATCCAAATATGGAATAAAATTCTACGAGCTAACTACTAGTGACCAAATGATATAGCTGATTATAATTCGCATATGTCTGGCATAGATAGATGCGACCAAATGATCTCGTACTACTCTTCTCCAAGGAAGAGCATACGATGGTATAAAAGGTAATTTTCCATATTTTGGACTTATGTGTTTGGAACTCTTATTATTTATACAAAAAATTCCACAAAAGTCATAAGTTTATCGAGTTTAGGGAATCCCTTATATAATCATTAATGAGATTACCAAAATATATTTCAACTGGTAAGCAGCTGGTATCATTAGAGGAAACATGCGGTCGGCCACAAAAAACAAATCTTCTTTAGCTTTATGCTTAAGAAATACTAATAAACATTTTATTGAACAAATTCCGACACCAGAGAATAACAAACGAAATAAAACATATCGTCGTTGCAGAAATTGTACCAAAAATAAAGCTCGAAAAGAAACTTGTTACAGATGTAAAAGGACACGTTTGTAAAAGTCAGCTTTATGCCCAGAATGTTTTGAATCTTATCATTTGCTTCAAGCAGCAAATGTTTTGTAAAATTAAATTTAATAGCTCTAAATGACTCGAATTTTTTTTAGGGTACTACAAAGTTTTGTTTTTTGATTTTGGTATTGAAAGAAAATGTACATATATGAAAGTTTTGGTAAAATAAAACTATAGTTTTAAAATATACCTTTTTCATTTTTTTGCTAAATTATTTTCAAAAAACAACGCTGAATATTAAAACGTATATAGCTATATTTTGCGTATCAGAGAAATCGAAGCTATAAAAAACAAATAACGGCTATAGACGTATACAATCTTTTAGGAGAATATGTCAAAAAATATAAAAATTTTAATTTGTAAGCATAAAATCTTCATTGAACTCCTCAAGAACTAACTAATTGGCAAAAAAACAAAGTGTGTTTTTCGAAGCACCCACTGATTTTCAAGTGAGCGTTAACGTGTTAAAGTTCCTTGAGGCCCAAAAAAGCTGGGATAGATGACGAGATCGACGAGGCAGTATTTGTTTGCGAGTTTTGTAACCAAAAATAGAATATATCTCCCACACCCCATCTTGCCCTATAGGGTACTCCGTCTTACCCTACCTAGGGGGCAAGATGGGGTGTTGGACATTTTTGTCAAAATTGGTCATTTTTTTCTTTTTCAATGAATGTAAAGTTTTTTAACTTCCTTATTTCCAAAGATTAACAACGTTAGATTAATTATAAATAAGTAAATATTCGAAATACTTAAAAATGTGCGTTTTATTATGCTCCAAACGTTAAGGAACCCGTCTTGCCCTCCCTTCCCCTACTATAGAAATACTCGCGTCTTCCGAATTTGGTGGACT
This sequence comes from Eutolmus rufibarbis, assembly GCA_963920795.1. Lineage (NCBI taxonomy): Eukaryota > Metazoa > Arthropoda > Insecta > Diptera > Asilidae > Eutolmus > Eutolmus rufibarbis. Next base: position 19,145,229 of record OY987205.1, read on the forward strand.
TAGAAAATTTCACATTGAAATTTCTCGTGGAGAGACTGGAATCTCCGAAATTGTTTGTAATGCTAAGCACATTGTTTGAATTTAAAGCATTTTTTAAAATTCTACATTTTCCTTTTAGTTTAATATTAGGAGTATTACAAAATTTATAAATAATTTTATATTAATGATACGTCATTTACTTTTATGCAGTGATATATTTCTGGAACTCGAACTCGTATACGCGACCCATTAATTGAAATCTCTGTTATTAGAGTTAATATAGGTTTATGTAAATATTACAGCAAAATAAAACGATGTTTCTAACTAGCACAGTCTTTTAGAATTCAACGAAAATCCTTTACAAACAGACTTAGTTATGCGGTCCAGAAAATGAACTTTATTGCGTGCTAAATAATACATACCTATAAATATTCATAGAGCATAATTTAATGAATTACTATAACAAAGCAACAGCAAACGGCAAGCACAGCACAGAAAATTGCGCTATACTTGCTGTGCTGTCCGAAAATTTCAATTCGTCTTTTCTGCGTTTGCTTTTGCTGTTGAAAACTGAAGTGCTGAGCTGACTGCGCTGTTGAACTTTTATTGCTATCGTATGAAATGCTGCTGAACATTTGCCGTGCTGGTGCTGTTGCTGAAAGCAGTGCAAGTACTGCTGGATGCTGTCTTGTAATTTAAAGGCGGTTACGTGTTTTAGTTCCCGGATCCGGTTCCAGGTTTTGCAGACAATTTTGCACTGAAGTTACCCATATAAAAAAAATTTTATTTCTCGAAAATAAAATATTGCCCGGATTTATACCCACTTTGCGTCGAAAACTTAATCCGAAAATATATCTGGTTCAAGGATTGAAGTTTGGAATATCATGGCAATTTGATACGCCTTTCGCAAATTTTAAAATTTTTATATACATGACGGTTTTTCAAATTTCAATTCAATGCGACATTTTCAGCAAAACCTGGAACCGGATCCGATCTGAAAAAAATATAGCTATTGTGAATTCCCTTAAGGGAATTGAAGATCATTTAGATTTTAGACTATGATGTTAACCTGGAGTAAAAAGTTATGATATGAAACAAAGTTTTTTTTTTTTTAATTAATATAATTGGAAATAATTAATTTATTGGAATAATAACAAAATATTATTTCATTAGACGTATTATTATTAATAGAACATTGAGAAATATGGTCAACAGTTTTTTAAAAATCTAGTACCGAATTCTAAATTTTTATCACATTTGGACGCAAAATTTTCGTATTTTATATAAAATTTTTGAATGTCGTTTAAATATTTTCACTTACGAAGTTGTTTTTTATTAACAAAAACCAAAAAACAAAGGGGCAAGTACGGGCCGGACGTCGCACAAAAGGTTTTTTCCATAGCAATGCACTTTGATATTAAAAAAATAAGTAAATTACTAGTGATGCTTCCATTTGCTGGAATTTGTGTCAGCAGTTTGCGTAATTTATTTTGAAAAAATTTAAACTTTCCAATGTTGCCTGTAGTTTTCTGTACCTACTGTACAGTATTAATGTTGACGTTATGAAACAATGCGGTAGCAAAATTCGCAGGTGTTGTTTTTAAAGAAATTTAACCAAAATAAAAACAAAAATTGTTTTCTATGATTTAGCTACTAGCTTTCATTAGACACCTCACTCGAAGGAGTTAATTTTTTAAATTTTTTCATAACCACTTCTTAACCTCCCATAATTATCCATAATTATCCAAATTATTTATCCATATCCTTTAACTATGCCAAATTTCAAGTCTCTACCTAGCCAAACGGTATGGATCTGAGAGCTTGTGACAGACAGATTGACGGATAGACATCAGAGTGAAACCATAAGTATTCCGTTTTAGAGTTTTGTTACAAAACACTAAAAACTTTGCGACGTTGCGTCTTGCAAAAGTAATATTATCAACAACAAAAAAAAAATCTAAGAGAAAATTAGAGAGAGAATTTTGGACTTCTCGATTTTACCCTACATACTATATATTATTCTAAGGGAGGTTCAATTGAATAATCAATTTAAATTTTAGTTTGAATTGTGCCATGGGCATTGCACTGGAATTTGGAAGTGTAAAAGGAATAATTAATATCAATGTTAACAAAAACTCTTCTGTAATACTACATTACATATTTGAATTATTTGCGTACATTTTTACCAGTAATAAAATACTGCAGCATAATCCAAGTAAGGAACAAATAAACGATGTTCTGGTACTAAAATACGTAACCATCTTTAACTTCACTTTGCACGCCACCATTCACGCAATAAGCTGTAAGGAATGTAAACAAACCAGCGAAGTGAAAAATATGATTTTTTCAATTTACCGATATGGACTTAAGTCTTTCAGCGAGGTTTCATGAGATCTAAGAACTGTATTGCATTTGTCTTATATCACTTGCCTATAAAACGATTTACCACGCAGAAGTTTCATTTTGTTCAGGCAACCCACTACCGTGGACTTTATTTCGCAAATTAGCTTATATTATAAGTTAATCGCACTGAAATAAATAATCACTAAAAGCGTTAAAGGGTCTTTTACACAATTTTTAAATACTTTTCGCAAAACGATAGTTTATAACCGCATTTTATCTCACAGTTCGGTAATTTTCTTTATGCTGTGTCTCTCTTGCACGCTATTGCTGTACTTTACAACAAGGTACTTTAGAGGGCGTACAGGTTTTTTGCACGATTCAACCGTTCCGTGTTTATTCATACATATTTCTATGATCCAGCAGTACCTACTTGCACTGCTTTCAATAGCACGCTGTAGCAATAGCAACAGCACGGCAAGCGTTTAACAGCATATCATATGGCAGCAAAAAAACTTCAACAGCGCAGTCAGCTCAGCACTTCAGTTTCCAACAGCAGCAGCAAGCGCAGCAAAGACAAATTGAACTTTTCAGAAAGCACATCAGGTATAGCACAAAGCATATACAAATTTATTGGTACTTTCACAGCCTGACTAAAAGTATGAAAAAAGGTTTCTAGAGGCTTACTGTAATGTAAGTTTAAAGCAAAACTATAGCGTCAATCTAGATCTATATATGTAGATCTAATTGTTTTTGAGGCGGTCGATGTATTTAACTAAATAACTTTTTTTATACATGGAACCCTCCGTGCGTGAGTCCGACTCGCACTTGGACGGCTTTTTTCACATGTAGCTATGCCAAAGTTATTTTCGCATATGTATATATTTCTGACACTCTTCTTTAGCCCTGAAAAACTAGTGATACGCAAGTGAGGTTGGGCTTTAGATATCGGATTATTTGTAGATAAAATTAAATAATAATAATAAATGAAAATCACTACAGACTCAAAACTCACTTGAAAATACCTCAATTTACGTCACAAACTAATCTACCAAAGTTTGCCTGTTTGGCTTGTATAATTTAATCTAAGAGACTTTGAATTGCCGTGGAAAAAATAGGGCCCACTAAACACCTTTAGTTAGTTTCATTAATCAAGGCGAAGACGCAGACGATAGCGTTGAGAGAAACTGCCCCTAGGTTGTAAACACGCAAGCTAGCAAAACGCAACAAGTGGTCTTTCGAGGTCTTTTTTGCTTTGATTCTCGTGTATGCCGGCAGTGTTATGACACTTTCCGGACTTGACGAAGAAAGCTTTCCCCACGTATTGGCCGTACTCGGAGGGCGCCTTTCCTGCGCACCAGAAAATTCCTGTTTCGTCAGTTGGCTGTCTTCTGGCGGTGCATTATCTACTTAATAGACGAGGACTCGCTGAAACTTTTCAGCTTCCAGTCCAGTCTCTTCAGTTCGGAGGAAAAAAGCCAAACTATGTGGAAGAAATTTTTCAGTTCGACGGTTTAACTCGAGATGAGTGCACGTTGAGAAGTCACGAACGTTTGCGAGTGCTGATAACAATTTTCAACACATCTTATGGTTTCGGGTACTCTATCATCGTGCGAAAAGTGGAAGTGCGCAACTGGATGCTTTTGAGGAAATTAAGAAGAGTCAAATGTTTTTCTGTGTAGTGGATGGTCTAAAAGTTAAATAAATTTGCTGTACAGCACAGTGAAATTGATGTAGTGATAAGTATGATTGATGTTGAAGATCAGTCTGAGGCGTGTAGACGTGTCTAAGGATTAATTTGATTGTGAAGAAAAGAGAATAATGCGGTGTTTTTACGGGTAATTTGATAAGATTTCGCTGAAACTGATTAGAAGCAAACAATATTATTAAAACAATTTTGTAACAACTCAGCGGAAAGGACGTCTGTGGAAACATTAGGACGATTTATAATCTTGAAAGTAAGTGGCTTTGTTTATAAGTATTTCAGTTTTACTCTAAGCTCACACTAGGGTTCCAGTGTCAACTTAAGTGGAAATAGTAGAAATAAAAGTGTATATACATTGTACACACATAATATAATACATAACTACATAGAGAAACGCTCAACCGTTTTTTAATCTTGAGATTGGCTTTATTTTTTGTCCTTATTCTAAATCTTTACTTGAATCGTTACGTAAAAATATTGTACATACATATATGTATAACATATAATACATAGAATTTTAAATGACGTCGCGCGGTACGATGCTAATTACCTACATTTATATTAATGTTTTGTTGTGAAAATTTCAAGATTTAAATGAATTGTATTTTGCTTTATTTTGTATTTTGTTATAATTTTTTAACCCCTAAAGTTATTTCACAATATCCGAGCACTTAGTTCCAAATTTAGTTTTTTACGTATACTGATTTCTTTAAGGGGAAAGTAGCTTAAAGGTCGTAAGAAGCCATTTATTTTTAGGACTTCGTGTTTTCCTTTATGATTTTTAAAAAATTACTTGTGATGAAACAGATTGATTTTGAGGTGTCTTCACGGATTTTGAACGAACTTAAGGCAAATAAGCATAATTCGACGGCGACTATTACACATTTCCCAAATCGCAGAAGTCGAAAATTTTCATTCAATTTCCATATTTTCAGAAATCTTATTTGAAACTATGGCAATGCTTTTAGTCTAAGGATTTTTCCCAAGTTTAACCAAAACTTTGTGAAAATACGTATAAAATTGCAGAAGAAAAATGTAATTTTGCGAATTTTCAAAATTAAGTAACTATCTCAGGAAATACATGCGACCGACAAAATGGTTTTGTACATTGACTATTTGTAACCTTAAATGAATACTCTTAAACCATTTAATCAAAATCCGTGAGGAGACGTGAAAGAAATTCGAGTCAAAAATTTTGTTACTAGCATTAACATAATGTTTTGAAAAAAAAAAGTGAATAAAATTTGAACTTGAATGAATGGTTCTCTTTAAAAAAATATTTTAAAATTTACAAAAAATGTTTACGCTATTTTGCAATAACGTAAACATAATATTTTTTTAATAATTGTTTTTCTATTATAAGTTTAGGTAAAATTATTATTATATGACTTAATTAAGTCATACCATTCCAAAAAGCCCACACAGGGAAGGGATCAATACTTTTTTCCATTATTTTGTGCTTTTTTAGTGTTTTAAATATTTCTCGAATAGTTTTCTGACAACTGAAACAAATGTGTTCTAAATAATCAAAACAAAAAAAAAATATATAAGGAAATGTGCACCGCTACCATTAGCCAATGTTCCAAAAAGTAATTAAGTCAAACATGGGCGTACTACTCGTAATTTAACTAAAATAAAAAAGCGCTGGGCGTACTATTTTGAAATGAAATTGAATTTGGTTTTGCTTAATTAATTTTTTTATTTATACTTAAACATATTTTGAATTGAATAAAATGTATTTTATGTGATATCGTTCAAAGAACTGAAAAAACATTGTTGTTTATGGTTGGACAAACATATTTACACTTTTAAAACGAAATTATTACTAATTTTGGGTCTAATTACTTTAATGTTTTATATCATCTTAAAATTGAGAAATGCCCGAAAAATAAAATATTTAATTTTATAATAATTCAACCCACAGCTGAGTTCCCCTAATTATTCCTCTTAGGGCGGCATTTGCGGTAAATTGAGTGATTATTATTTTATTTCTCAGTAGGTACTTATTAAATCAATTTTTATAAGCTATATTTTACATGCTTGAGTTATAATATATGTAATATATTATTTTTTATTTATTTTTTAATAACATTGTAAAGTGTAAAGCTAGCGATGAAGTTAGCGTCTCGAAAAAATTAAAAAATCGGCGGGCGTAGTAACACCTAGGATGACCCGAAAAAAAAACAATTCTTAAAGTAGACAGAACAAGTAAAGAATAGCGTCATCGCTCGGATTCCCATGAATTTTTCCAGATGCCTTGAGTTTGCGTTAAAACGGAAGAATCGACGGTCGGTTATACTTTCGGAAATGTTCAACTTTTAATTTTGACAAAATGTCAAAACGGCGTGGCCACTTCCACCGCAAAATTCGTTTATTTTTTCAAAATTTCACTTCTATTTCAAAATTTCAATCTGCTCAGTTTTCCTAAAGAGCGCTACGCTATGCACTTTTCGCGCGCAGACAAGCACGCATTTTTTTTTTAAAATAAATTACTTTTATGCAGACATTTGTTTTTTAACACAAATGTAATTTAAATGACAAGAGGTAAGAAGGTTTTTGTTTACATTTTATTATCGAATTTGGTGATTAAAACGATTTTAAAAAAATAGTAAAAATTCTCGAATCACGTTTACCATATTTTAGTTCAATGCCTGCAAAAATATACAAGTTATAATATGCTGCAGAATCATTATTGTTAGCGGGAATGATTCAAAAATTTTTTTAGATATTTTTGAAACCTTTTCTAAAAAACTTAATATAAAATCAAAAAATTCTTACCGCAAATGTCGCCTAATTGATAATATTTTTATTTTTAAAATTAAAAGCTATGACCAAAATAATGACACGTATGTACATATATGTTGGATTCGGTCTGCTCTAAACGAAAAATACGTGGCAGCTAGCCTGGCAGGTTTGACATGAGAAACGGAAACCAATTTAACTCTTGATTATATTAATTTCATATAGGAACCTTTGTCGTTTTTAGCATGATTGAGATAGCTTTTCATTCGTTTACTGGCTTAAAGTGTTAGCACAAATGTTAACTATTAGAAAAAAGCTCCACTAGATCTTGTTAACAGGTCTTAAGTCTAGTAGGAATTGCTTCACAGGCGGCGCGGGACGCACTATTCCATCTGGAAGATCGTCTCAACTGTTTTAGAATTTCCTGAGATTTAACTGTACGTTTCGCACTACCTCTTTTGTTTTGTTGTAACTATCGTGTTTCTTATTTAAGTTCTTTCTATAAATCTCTTGTTAAAATTTAGCTCTCTTAACTTTCACAAAATGACTTTATTTCTTAATCCTTGCACATGAAACTTCACAACAAGCTTAAGCTTTAAATCCATTTTAACTACTAATACACCGGAAGCGGTTTACGGATCATACTATGTGTAATAAGTAGATCACTTGGTAGCAATCGTAGACTGGAAGTGAATTTCCGAATGGAGAAGAGTTATGTAAATAAGCAATTTTTTTATTTGGTTACAGTTATTCTGTGAGTAACCCTGTAAAAATTGAAATTGTATTTGTGGTGATATCTATCGTTAATATTAGTTCCTAGTCCCTTCAACATAATTTTAAAAATGTTCATGTAGTTTTGATCGCCACGGGATGTTTACCAGTGCCTCCACAGATCACAATGTGGCAGTTATAGCTATTTGAATTTAAAATTTTCTAATTTTTTTGTGTTTTTTCATCACTATATTTATGTAAAAAAGTAAGCACATAATTTTTTCAATTTCATCAACTCTTTTTTCGAGCAAAAATAATATTGGGCCCTGTTTTAACTTTCGAAAGAAACGAATCGAAAAGCCCTTTTTGGATAGATAAAAATCCCTTAATAAAGTTTCTAACATTCTCACAAATTCAGTTTGTTTTCCTTTGATTTTCATTAGTTTTTCCGCATATAACGTTAAAATAATTCGATTGGATTTTTCTTTTGTTTCGTACGAAAGTTAGAACCCTATTCTTGAATCCGTTCGAATTGAATCGGAAAGAGCTTACAAAAGCTTGTTCTTAAAATTCTTCCAAATTCATTTTAGCAGTTACCTCTGACTTCAATTAAGTTTTACGAACATAACGTTAGAATAATTCAATTGGATTTTTCTATCGAATTATTTTAACCACTTTGAACCAAAAAATTAATTAAGTCAAAGATAGCTGAAATGAATTTGTTAAAAATCTAGATACTTCATTAGGGAATTTCAATTCAAAAAGGGCTCTTTAGGTTTTATTAGGTGATACTCGCAAAGATGATAAATGATGGATGATGATTGGATTATTGTATGTACTATTTTATCATTTTTAAACTTTATATTATTGATAATAAATTTTTGTAAAAAAATTGAAAAATCAGGTACGTAGGTACTTTTAAATGTCAGAATAATTACCCAAGTAGCAAATTGGTGAACTACTTTTTGGTTTTAAACAAGGTAAAATCTTGTTATTACAACATTCTTACAATAATGAATTCCGTTGTGAAATTGGTTTATGCGTGTTTTCGAACACATTATAGTTGTTTAAGTGTTGTACAAAACATTTTTCCTAACTCTTTACTTGCGAAAACTAATTGGTTCGCATAATTTCTTCTTAGACATATTTGCACACCCATTTGTACAATCAATTGAGGTTTGTGTAAGAAGTGTAAAAACTATCTGCAATTCTATTTTCAGAAGCTTAAGCGAAGATTAATCATTTTTGAGAGTTACATATTATATTATGTAGGTACAACCTTCTTGAGGCGTGCACTGATGTGTCATAATTTGTAACAAATAAAGGATGACTTTTTTAAAGGAAAAAAGCATTCAGTTCCCTGAACTTCTTATTGACTAAATATATTTTTTCGTCATCAGTATGTATTTAATGATTTTTGAAACATTCTGTACATTAAAAAAAATATCGTCGTAATACGTACAATGTACATACATATTTCACTGATTTTCTCAAATTATTTTAATATCGTTCTTAACGAAGTATCTATCGCATGCTTAATGCGAAAATGTTATTTCTTGTGAAATTTGCCTTTCGTTAAACTGAAATCAGGCTTATTAAAAATTTCTTATTGTAAATATAATGTAAAAATATTATCATTATATTTCTGCCTTCGTGTCCTCCTGACTACATTTACTTACAGATATTCGTTCAAATATCCTGTCCTTTCATCACACTTTTCAAAGCACACTATTCTAAAAATTTCATAAATATTTTTGATCTAGCAGCCTGCTGCTCTCTCATGTCATTACGTTTTTTGTGTCAGGTTCGTCATCACACGAAATTCCTCGGTGGTTTGAAAATTGTGATTATCCAATAATCATAAATAAATCCAAAATGCCCAAAAGACACGGGAATAGCTTTTTGGAAATGGAGCACATAAGGAAAAAACTGAAAAAATTAGAACGCAAAATAGAAAAGCAGACAAAAAAGTATCGGGCTGTTGAGGTTGGGAGCCCCATGATATCACACAGGCCCTCATCTTCACCAGCAGGGCGTTCGAAGAGATCTACGGAGGACTTTAATTCTCTGGGTGAAGCAGGTAAATGCTATGTTCCTTTTCAGGTATAAGGATGTACCCAACATGGAGGTTATGGGAAAAAACAAAAGCAAAAAAAAAAAAAAAAAACATGCGCTCCTAATAAAGAGGTAATAGAGTCGTGTAGGGTCTGTAGGGCCTTTACCTTCTCTAATTTGTTCAATAAAAACGTTATGCATTATCCCTGAGATATTAGCTTTCGTTGCAAAACGTTATGCACTATCCTTGAGATAATAGCTTTCGCTGTGGTGCAACCACAGGATATAGAACATTACAAGGAATTTATATGGAATATGTTATGCCTTAAAAGGTTGTTAATAACGTTATGTAGGGTCTGCAGGGCCTTTACTTTCGTTAATCAATTTCATTAAAAGCTGCACAAATCAAACTTTAAAATAAAGCCAATATTGTTGGGTAATAATACGAAAAAAAAAAAAAAAAAAAAATCCTGATTTGTAGAGTCTTACTTAGACAAAGCATCTTCATTGTATATTCACCTGCAGTACCATCTGCAGAGGTAAATGTTCTGGTAGACGCAGAACAGAGCGCGGAAATTGAAATGGATGATGTGCCAGAAAATAATTTGGTTATAGTAGGGCGTGAAACAGCGGAGGAAGAAGAAACTGTGGACGAAGACATCCTCAAACTATTAGGTGAAGAGCCAGTTAAAGAGCAGTGCTTTGCCGAAAAAGTTAATAAAGATCTCGCAGAAAGATGGTCCTCAATTCTGATTAATGGAATACCAAAGGATACAAGGAAACAAATACTAGACGAATATTTGTTCCCAGAAAATCTCTTGATTCTCGAGGCGCCAAAATTGAACCCTGAGGCAGGAGCTGCCTTGACAGATATTAATCTAAAGAGAGATAAAATTTTAGAGGCAAAGCAAAACCATATTGCAAAAATAATCAGTGCGTTGGGTTCTGCTCTGACAAATGCAATAAAATCAAAGGCAAATAAGGACATAATAAAACCAATGTCTGATGCCGCTAGAATTCTGTGTGACTATCATCACACGGAAACAACTATTAGACGCAACTTTGTGCTATCGGCAGTATCGAAAGAATCAAGGGAAGCGATGCAAGCTATAAAGCCCAACAGGTTTCTTTTCGGAGACAACTTGTCCGAAACAATTAAAGCTAACAGGGCAATCAGTAAATCGGGGTTAGAAATAAAGGCAAAAACGCAGTATCAACAGAATCAGTCCAGACCAGCAGCATCAGTATCCACATCAAAAACAAGTCAACAATCTTTAAACTTAAGGGGCCCGCCTCTCCAGCGACGTCCAGCACCGGTACAATCTCGAGGTGTAGGCGGGCTGCGTCCTCTACGACAGAGGTCGCCATACAGGAAGTCACAGCCCGCAACACAACCTTGGAGGAATCTGAAGGACAAACGCTACCGTCGCTAGAGGTCAGTTATTGCGGTAGATTAAAACAATATTATAAAGAATGGAAAGCAATCACTAATGATGATAGGGTCCTATCATTCATCAGGGGTTATAAAATCCCTTTTAAAGATAAACCCCCCTTACAAGATGTTGTACCAAAAAATAAAATAGATGCTTCCTCCCATAAGGCAGTTGAAGTAGAAATCTCAAAATTACTTAGATGCGGGGCCATTTCTAAATGCTCTCCTTGCAAAAACCAGTTTATTTCAACAATTTTCCTAGTTCCTAAACCAAACAATACGTATAGATTCATTCTGAATTTAAAAAATTTAAATAAATTTGTAAACACTAAACATTTTAAGTTGGAGGATATTAGATCTGCCATAAAATTAATGACGCCAAAATGTTATATGAGCTGTATAGACCTAAAAGATGCGTATTTTTTGATACCTATACACGAGGATCAAAAAAGGTACTTAAGATTTCAATGGAAAACTGATTTATATGAATTTAATGTAATGCCCTTTGGGTTATCAACAGCACCTTATGTTTACACCAAATTGATGAAACCGGTTTTGCAACATCTGAGATCGCAGGGATATTTATCTGTAGTATATATCGATGATATTTTGTGCTTAGGCGACAATAAATATATCTGTGAAGAGAATATTAATGCAACAGTCAAACTCTTGAATATGTTAGGCTTTATTATAAATTGGGAAAAAAGTAGAATAATACCAAGTAAGACCTGTAAATTTTTAGGATTTATTTTGGACTCGGAGAAGTTTGCAATATGTCTAACAGATGAAAAACGGATAATGTTAAAAGAAAGAATACAGGAATTCAGCAAGATAAAAAGCTGTAAAATCAGATTATTTGCTCAATTTATAGGCAGTCTAATAGCAGCATGTCCTGCAGTCGAATATGGATGGCTTTACACCAAGAATTTTGAAAGATCAAAATATGTCAGTTTAAATAAAACTGGGGGTAACTTTGACGCTCCCATGCAGCTTTCAAAATGCCTGGAAGAAGATTTTAAATGGTGGATCGCTAAAATCGAAAAATCTATTAATCCAATAAGGTCTTATAGCATTTGTTTGGAAATATATTCTGATGCTTCTAGGACAGGTTGGGGGGCTGCGTGTAGAGAAAAAACTGCCAGTGGAACTTGGAAAGAAAATGAGTTGAATTTCCATATAAATCAGTTAGAACTTATAGCTGCTTTCTTTGCGCTCAAAATATTTGCTAATGAGTATTCAAATTGTGAAATTTTGCTTCGTATAGATAACACTACAGCAATAGCTACAATAAATAAAATGGGCAGCATACAGTTTCCCCATCTTAGTAATATATCTAGAAAACTGTGGCAATAGTGTGAGGCAAAAAACCTTCAGGTATTCGCCTCATACGTTAAATCAAAAGAAAATGCAATAGCTGATGCAGAATCGAGAAGATCAGACGTGGATAAAGAATGGTCCCTTGCAGACTACGCATACCAAAAGATTAAGGACGCTTTTGGAAATCCTTCTATTGATTTGTTTGCAAGCAGATCAAATAACAAATGCATCAGATATCTTTCCTGGCACAGCGATCCTGGAGCATTGGCGGTCGATGGATTTGTCAGTTCTTGGACCAATGAAAACTTTTATGCTTTTCCACCCTTTTGTCTTATTCTTAAATGTTTACAAAAAATAAGAAACGACAGAGCTGAGGGTATTATGGTGGTACCATGGTGGAGCACCCAACCTTGGTTTCCTCTTTTTAATAAATTATTAATATCTGAACTGTTAATTTTTAGGCCTAATGAAAGCCTGTTATCTGACTCTTTCTGCAATCCACACCCTCTTCACAAGAATCTTACCCTGGGGGCAGGGCTCTTGTCAGGGAGGCGATTTTAAGACGCGGCATTTCTGAGGCATCATCAGTTATTATTCTCGATTCTATAACTGAGAACACCTGGAAACAATATAACTCGTGTATTAAAAAATGGTTTGAATATTGCAATGGATCTCAAAACAAGTTCTTTGAGGCTTCTGTGCCTGACATAATCAGTTTTCTCACCATCCTATTTAATTCAGGAGCAAAATATGGGACGTTAAATTCATGCAAAGCAGCCTTAGGACTAATCATGGGTAGCAGAATTAGTCAGGATGATATATTAAGTAGATTTTTTAAAGGAGCTTACAATCTTCGACCAAATACACCGAAATATAACATTATGTGGGATCCAGAAATAGTGTTAGAATACGTATCTAAGTTCTATCCACACGATAACATTTTACTCAAGGACTTATCACGTAAACTTATAGTCCTTATGGCACTTGCAACCGGGCACAGAGTTCAGACATTCAGTCTAATTAACATTAATAACATTGAACAAAATAATGATAGAGTGTGTATAAAAATTCCCGACAGAATTAAAACATCATCAAGGACGTGCAATCAACCTTACATGACTCTTCCGTTTTTTAAATACAAGCCAGAGATATGTCCGGCTGAAACTCTAGTCGACTACCTAAACATTACTGAATCTATTCGTGGGTCTACTACTAGTTTATTTATTAGTTTTAAGAAGCCCTATGCTAATGTAAATGCGCAAACGCTAAGCCGATGGATCAAAAGTACTCTCGAAGAAAGCGGCATTGATACAAAAATTTTTACAGCGCATAGTACTAGACACGCTGCAACTTCATCGGCCAAAGAGAGAGGTGTGAATATTGATTTAATAAGAAGAACAGCAGGTTGGTCAGTAAAGTCAAAAGCTTTTGCCCAATTTTATAATAAGCCGGTAGTATCAGTCAATGATGATATGTTCGCAAGATCGGTTTATAGAAACTTGTAAATTTTAGATTTTGAAAAAGAAGTGGATATAGAAAAAATAAGTATGATACCTTTAATTGTTCTACTTTGTATAAAGATAAATGGAATCTAATGTACAACACATACATGTGGTATGCAGAGGAGAAAATAAATCGGACTCATTAATCTTATAATTTTTATAACAATCCTGCATCTGTTTTGGTTTGCGGTGGATGCAAATTACTCTTACTATTTCACGAAGCTTTAAACATCTATCTGTAAGTAAATGTAGTCAGGAGGACACGAAGGCAGAAATATAATTGATGATCAAACGAACTTACCTGAAGTGAAGTTCGATCCACAATTATATGATGCCTTCGTGTCCGAACTGACTACATCCCTCCCTAACCCTAAAACAGGTGTGTTGTACCAAGAGATCGTGAAATAGGCTTTGAACTTAATGACATGAGAGAGCAGCAGGCTGCTAGATCAAAAATATTTATGAAATTTTTAGAATAGTGTGCTTTGAAAAGTGTGATGAAAGGACAGGATATTTGAACGAATATCTGTAAGTAAATGTAGTCAGTTCGGACACGAAGGCATCATATAATTGTGGATCGAACTTCACTTCAGGTAAGTTCGTTTGATCATCAATTATATATTTTTCTCTTTAGTTATATACATAGGTACGGTTTGAGGAAAAGAAGAATGAATTTGTTTAGTTAAATTACGTTGTGTTGGTGTGGTTGTGCAAGAGTTCTTCCAAATGTTCCTAAACGGTTGTTTTCAGTCATTACCCACACGGATTATAGTTGTCATTTGTCACAAACGTAATAAGAAAAAAAATATGAGAGCAAGTTTTGAGGCCAAAAAACGGAGTATCGAACTAAATGATAACCTTCCATTGCTACTTGGATACGTTTTAATTAATTTTTTTGGGTACGTTTTTTTTGCCTAAAATGTTATATCTCAAATTTTTAAATTAAATGTTATGAAATTTATAAGGTTTTTAGTAAAAATATCGAAATACCGAGAATAACTGGATTTCTCAATTTTTAAAAAAAAGCTTTCTTCGTCTTTTATATTTTCGAGCCAAAAATAACAAGTGGTGAAACTCGTTATTTTTTTTCTAGCAAAAGAAAAAAGCCATATTGAGCATTTTTTTTCGAGATGGATTTATAAAATTATATCGATTCAAATGCTCTTTATTCCCTTAGAATTACAATTATTCATTTTGTTTGTGACAAAACAATTTCAAGCAGTTTATTTTAAGATTCTGACGGTGAAGAAATATCATATATGTAAAAATCCAATTAAAACTGCTATATTACAATAAATTTTGTGTATTTAAATTATAACTGTTAAAAAATGCCAATTGCAGAAAAATAGCATGCATTTTCAATGTTTCACTTTAATGGAGTTTTTAATTTTTCTCATCCGTTAACAATAAAAATGAATTTTTGTTTTTCTCATGAAAAACGACACGACCTTGAAGGTTTTTATATTTTGTTGTCTTACATGTAATGTAATTATCATGTTTTTTTCGGCAAATAGATTTTATGTTAAGCATATAGTATAGCTTGACAAATTTGCCGGCAAAATAATTACAAGCTTCAAAACTTGTTAGTTTTGTTTCGAAAATATGACGAGTGAAGCTAGATTTTTGTCAGAAAAAAATATTAAGTTTTAAAACGTGTTACTTGTGGCTCGTAAAAATAAAAAGTTAAGTTGTCTTTTTAGTTTTGCAAAAAAAAAGGAATTAAGCCGTTGATCTTTCTTCTCTTAGTTCCAAATAGGTATTATCGATCGGGAGTAAAAAGAGCTTTTTTCCGAAAACGTCATAACTGGTACGGTACGGTCCCTGAAAAATAATAATTTTTGCGATTTTTTGGGATTTACCAAAAAGTTGTCATACTGTATCTCATAAAGGCTTGCTTAATAATTTTCTCATCTTAAAATATGCATTTTCTATTTACTTATCATACCATTCAGATGTTCAATTGTTAGAAAAAATTTCATTCAAATTAAAACGTTTTCAAATTCACAACCTATTAATTACTTTGTTATTACTGCAACTGCTTACGTGATCATTTGCTAAATTAATTAAAGTTTGAAGTACTATTCGCAAATTTTTTCTAGCGCTAAATCTCACACACCACGTTACTGCTCGTAATGAATATTGCGAGCAGAATAAAATAACATTTTGTTCATGAATTTATAAAGCATGTTCAAGAATCACTTCTCCGTAAAAGTGGCACTCGGGTTTAGGGTGTTAGGTTTTATCAATTCATTCTCGTTAATATTAATTGTTCTGAATTGGGCTTGAGATATAGTATACACTTAGAAGAAACCGTTAAGTATGCCCGACGCTGCCCGAGATAAAATTATGAGATTTTCAGAAGAATACTCTAGTTTCGTATTGGAATACTCGAGTCTTCCGAGTTTGGTAGACTTAGAAAATTTCACAATGCGTTTATATATTATATATTATATTAATAATACGTTATTTAATTTTATGCAGTCATATTTTTTCTAAGAGTGAAGAGTGAAGAGTCTTACAGTGCTCGACATAAATACTCGATGTCACCATAGCATAGCATTACGTTTATACTATATATGTTTTATACGTTTTGGTCAAAGAGTTATTATTTAGCTATTGCTTTTAAAAAACATTGACCCGGAAAAAAAGCCAAACTCTAATAAGTTGAAATTTGTATTCGAGACTCGATGTTAAAATAATTCGTAAAATTGGGCTCTTGAATAACACAGGCAATACGTTGTAATTGGTGAGGGGGAGGGGGAGGAAAGGAGAGTGAAATGTTGATCCCGCAGAAAGTACTTATCCGATTGAGATAGATTTTTATGGTTGTGTTATGCATAACCTACTGAGTGACATATGTACATCATCAATCAATGTTTTTGGTTGTTTTAACTAATAAAAAATTGTAGATGAAAAATTTTTTTCCAGAAACTATATTGACAAATTTAATGAACGTGCGTTGGTAATTTTAATAATCCGTCTTAAATAAATTGATTAAAGAATTGTTGGTGAACAATTTTGTTGCAAAAACTAAATTGGCAAATTTAATCAATGTGCGTTGTTAATTTTAACAATCTTCCTTAATGAGCTACCACAATAATTGGAAAGTAACAGCTAATTTTATGAACCAACAATTTTTCTTATAACTTATAACTTACTTACAACTTTTGTGGTTAAACAACAACGTATACATAATAAGCTGCGTTACTTCGTCGACCCAGTACAATACAACATTTTGTATTAAACGAGAGCTTACTCACAGCTGCTCAGAAGAAAGATTTGAAATTTTGCCAAAAATGCATCAAATTGACATGACTTACAACTCCTTTTAAGCCAAAAATTAAACTGAAAATGTTTTAGAGAGAGGGAGAAATGCTTATTTAAAATCTGTTAAACATTTTTTCATCAATGTATGGTAGTATAGTTATGGTGTAATTAGATCACGAACTGGACCGTATACCCACAAAACCCAAACTCTTGCAATTCAATAGTGTATAGAGTTGGTGAATGTTTCCGGCAAGAAGCTGAGAAGTGCGACACAAAACTCGATTATCATATTATTACCATTCTATTGCTATAAATCACATTTGTTATACATGACCAGTTAATATAATAGTACATTTAAAGTAGGTAGTACATTTTGGCATTGATTTGAAGTTTGGAGCATTAAGGGGGGCACGTAGTGTAACAGCTAAAAAAAAAACGCTTATTTCAAACATTTTATTTTTAGACTAACTATATTTTTATGATATTTTAATGAATTAGGCCTTATAGAACATCTTTTAAAGTTCTTAAAAAAATTGTTTAATAATATTTTTGGTACAAAATGGCGGCGTGGTAAGCATTTCTATCAGACGCGTTGCAGTTGTGATGTCCAATTTGTGGGAGTAATTACAACTCTTAGAGTGAACCTGGAACCATTCAAAAAATTTCTTGTTAATAACATTCATAATTCGTAGTTAAACCTATAAAATATATAAAAAATTGAAAAAAAGTATTTAATGTGAAGTTTGAAAAAATTTCTCGGTTTTGCGCATAAAATGTTGACCTATAAACATTTTTAAATAAAATTTATAACAATAATTTACGGAAAAAGTAGTTTAAACTACGAATAAAAGTTGTTTTTTATATCTGGTAAAAATTTCAGCTCAAAATCTTTAATAGTTTTTGAGATATTACGCCCACAAACTTCGAAAATGAGATCTGAGAGAAATGCTTACCACGCCGCTACTTTGTACCGAAAAAATGAATAAAAAATTTTTTTAAGAACTTTCAAAGATGTTCTATAAGGCCTAATTCATTAAAATATCATAAAAATGTAGTTCGTCTAAAAATAAAATGTTTGAAATAAGCGTTTTTTTTGTTTTTAGTTACATTAGGTGCCCCCCATAAGAATAAGACCTTCATTTTATTTGACTTTTCGGGCACTCTTTTACTCTAACGGTTAGTTGTTTTCTTATTATGCTTTTTATATAGAGATAGTTGTGCCCGGCAACGCCGTGTACGGATCAGCTAGTTAATTCATAATGAAGTATTGTTACGGCATCAAGGAAATCTTATAACTGAGCAATTCTTTCTCGTAATCTTGAATTAATCAACTAGGACTTCATTATAAGCTATAGAAAAATGTCTTAGTTAGGTGTTAGTGAGATACTTAGTATTTTATTGAGCATTTTTCAACAAGCTTTGTGCACTGTAATTCTGAAAATATGGTTTTGATATAGAACATTTACACAAGACTTATAAGCAAATTAACCCTCTCTAAAATTAGTGAGAAAATTTTTGTGGTGGGATTAACCATTTACGAGATATTTCAACATTCTCTGCGCCATGCCAACACTTAGAACAACATGTCTTGGAACAATGACATACTGAAACTCTTAAAAACTATAAAAATAAAACTTGATACGCTTTACGCTGAAAATCACAGAGCTAATGCAAATTTTTAATGCCACTGATGATTGAAAAATGCACCAGCACGAGAGCAGGATTTATAAGAAAACTTAAAAGCTTCAGCAGCAATAAAATGAAGCTATTAATGTGGTAAGTAGTCTTTCATCTCAAGGTGGTTATACACTTTTAGGAGTGCTCAATATCCTAAATAAAATTCTGAAGGTGTCTATAAAACTTTTGGAGCAATCGTTGGGGTCAGGGAGTATAAGTAATAAAAGCAGGTTTCAGAACTTTTGTATTTTCGAGATATTTCATTTTGTTCTGAATCTATAATAAATCTAATTGGCGCGCTCCATCCATCATTTATCAATGTTGGTCAAGTCAAATATATGTATCGATAGCTTACCCCTCAAGCTAAAAATCGATTTTTGAATTATTACATATTGTTTTAGTATGTTTTCTTAAGAATATATATTAAGAATTATATTAAAACTAAACACTACGCTTCATCGCAGGCGGACCGATAGACTGCCCCAGCCCGGATGGGACAACAATAACGTGTAACTTACTCAGAGTTGCAATTATATCGATTTTTTTTTAACTCTAGAAGAGGACATCCGAAAGGTTTTACTTGCGTCCTTACACTGAAAAAAATGTGTATGGATTTGAATGGTCCGCTGGGCAATAAAATAGTTTTGAAATCTATAATTTTTGCGATAGTTCTGGCATCCTTAAATAGCTGGGAGAATTTGGGAAGATTGCTGAAATGCGATTACTAATAAAATTTATTCTTTCGTTAAACGCATTTGCATCTATATTTAAGAATCCCTTGACCACACATTTCGTGGTCGCAGTAAATATCGTATGGTTTCAAGGGACTATTATTTATGGTGCAAGTATCCATATATTTTAATACGATCGACCATAGAATATTCAGAAATTTAGTCAAAGGGACTAGATTTAAGGATGTAGGGATTATTATTCTAGTCATAGCAATGTTTATTTGGATGTTTGTTGCTCAATCACGCCGAAACGGGTGGTTTGATATTTTCCATTTTTTGTCTGAAGGTAGTACATCCTTCAACTTACATAACATATGAACTAATTTTATGGACATAAAATTAAGAGTTCCAAAATGGTGGACTTAAGATGGCGGCCAGCAATTGTAATTTTCAATGGATTGCCATGAATATTGGTATCTGGATTTGTTGGAGATGCTGATTGAGAATCCGCTTTCAAAATTTAGAAAGCAAGATAGTAGAATCAATTGGCGATCAAATTTGTTAAAGTAATATCATGAGAAAATAAATTAGAATGGTTGATTCAATACCTAATAATTTAATGTTGAACATTTAGGCAGAGATAATTCTGTAACGAAAAGGCATTCAATATAAGGTTTGCAGCTTTAATGTTTTCCAATAAGGTAGCGATAAAATCGTAGAAAAAACAATGAATACCCTTATTTATTTATTTAACCCTTAACAATGGAAACGTATGACTACAGAATAGATTATGAGCCCTTCTGATATGGACGATGGTAGCAAAATGAGTTTTGGACGATTCTATACCACATCCACAGATTTTAGTAGCAATTCTAATCTTCCTAATCTGGCTGAGGTACCAACATTTTAGAAGTATTTAACTAAGTAGTATTTTTGATACACCGGATGAAACCGGGTTACTCAGCTAGTATAATATAAAAACAAACATTTATTTTTTTAAAAAATCATCACATCCGGCTTTTCTTCAGGATTAAGAAGTTTCAACGACTTTTCCGTTCCATTGAATCAACTATGATGCAAACAAACATGTAAGAAAGTTTAAGTTAAAATTTGTGTAGTATATAAATATACCTGATTAATATATGTATGTAATATACACATATGCATAATAATAATGGCGTAAAGGACAAACGGATTTACTCGAATCTTTGCACTGTTGGGTACATTCTGGAAAAAAAAAAAAAATTAGTTCTCATCTTAAGTGTCGATATGATACGTAATAAGAAAATGTTACGAACTTTTATTTAATTGATAATTTTTCATCAAAAATTCTAATATTATCACGACTATGAGAAATATTTGCACTGATTCTGTCACTGTTTTTCATATATCTCTGCGAGTCCCCCAAAATATTATATAAAAAAATAAAGTTAACACGAGGTTTTCTAAGAAAAGTTATTATTCTAGTGCATGTGCACATGGTCGCAAAAACTGCATAAAGCTATAAGTCTTATCGGGCAGAAATATGAAGAATAACAAATGTGTTACATAACAAAATTTCAACGCGATTTACTTAACACAGTACGGATCGGATTGTTTGTTTCTGCAAAAACTTTAGCGTGTAGTCGGCATATTTTAGGATTTTCAACTCTGTTGCATCACTTTTACCAAAAGTATTATTTTTAAAATGTCAAATATTTTTTAATGAAATTTGAAATGAAAGCTTTTTTATAGTATCTAATTATTTTACACTTAAATCATTTACTTCCTTTCAGTGTGTTACTTTGCTGTTTTCTATTATTTTATTATGTTCAGTTTACTACGAATTTTCGATGTAATTACTTACAATGTAATGTTTGTACTTTTCTTTACATGCAAATTATGTAAATGTATATGTATTATATAATATATATATATAGGTATGTGTGTTTTAGCACATATGTATAGGTGGTCGACATTAAATACACATTATCTATGTAAAATCCTAATTATATGTCTCCGATTCCAAAATAGTTAGATTTTTATTGTCTGTTTGACAGTGCATTTGAAATATGCGGCTCCAAAAAGCCGCATGTATTATTTATTATAAAAATCTATTGAAGTAAAAAATTTGGGAGATCGCCATTTTGAATTCCGAATGCCAGAAATGAGATCTAGCCTGATCGACCTCTCGCCCCCGACAACTCCTATTCTATTTAAAATCATTAGAGTCGTTTTCACTTTTACTGCAATATGAGTATGTACCCGCATTTTCGAAATTTATATTATATACCTGATCTCGGAAAAAATTTGTTTAGTCGAGCAAAACTTGGATGCTTAGATAATATTATCCCGGAAGCCTAAAATTAGGTTTAAGCTAAGTTTGATCAAGTCTTGAGCTAAACTTGAAGTATATATGTTTAAACCAACCTCGGAATAAGATTAAGGAATTAGGAAATTTTGGGGCTTTAATATAAGTAAAAGTACAAGTAAAAGAAACTTTTAATCGTCTACATATACCAAGCGAAAGCGATTTACTTAACCTCACTTTGGCAAATGATGCTGTTTTTTGTTAGGTTTGGCAGAGCTTCATATTCCAGGTACTGTATTTTATTTTCGGTTCATATCTTTTGATAAAATAAATATGTAATGTAGTGGCAATTTTCGTTTAATAAATTTTCTTGTATGTTGGGTTTTGTGCGATTCGGCATTAAAAGGTTAATTTTTATTGATCTTTTACACAAATATATTGTAATTCAAACAAAGCAAATAAATTCGATGAATTATTTGTGTAAAGACTGTGAATTGGGTTATGTTGAAGTAAGAAAAATGAACTAAGAGGGAACACCACTCAGAGAGGTGTCAAATAAAACTTCTAACGCATGTACGAATTTGAAGAAAATGTATATGAAAATATGCTTTTTGGTGTGGAACTCGAAAACGTCAAAAAAAGTATCCTAAAAATATTGTCTAAAGCCAATTTAATTTCTGACATTTTCGTGCGTGCGAGGAGGTAAGCTCAAGGTATTTTCAATAACATTAATCCGTGAAATATTCCAATCACGTCCTTGTACACGACCTGATGGGGTAGGCGATAGGACAATTTGTATTATTCACCACAATGCTCCATCGCAACAAACCAACCTCAACCATGCACTGTGACTATGCGAAGGAACTCGAGGCATTCTTCAATCTTCTTATACACTTTTAATTTACTTTTCCACTCAGTGAGAAACGCCAGTCTTACTTGCCTTGCATACTTCCCTGGCTCAGTCTACGGCGAATGGAGCGCCAATGGGGGCACATTGCAACCCGTTCCTATTGTTAAATAAAACCACGGCAAAAAGGGAAAATGGGATGAAGAAAAGAATAACATTGGAGGAAAGGAACTATGGAAAATGTGGCAGTGTTTTCTGCGATTGTTTCCCGCATCCTTTCCTTCGTCGACTGCACTTGAAAATGACTGCGCTTCGTTCAGGGGTGACCTCGAGTGGCTGGCCTGCTTCCGATTTTTCTGCTTCTCTCCCTGAATCTTATTGTTTATTTGAGAAATTGGGTTTAGATCAGTGCGGTTTGTGCATAGGTTGGGGGGCTTGATGCTCTTGGAGCAAAAAGAAGGTTGCTGTCAGTGGAGCATATTGTAAAGCACGTCCAAACTTATTTTACTAAGCGGGTTGGACGTTTTCGGCAAAAAATCGGATTGCTGGGTTCCAAAATATGCGGCCGGGGTGGGAGCAGAGCGTGACTAGTAAATTGGCCAAGAAACTATAAATTCCACTCAAGGACTTTAAATATTTCACACTCAGCTGGGTATGGCTCCTTTGACTGTTCCTTTTGTTTAAAAAAAACTCGAAGTTTTTGTTTCTGAAACATCTGTAAGTGCTCTGGAACGGTGCCAGGAAGATATTACTTCTATGACAGAAATTCAGACTCAACTAAAAATTTTATTTTCACCATATCCCTCACCTCTTTGAGTTTTAGGCCGACTTATTTCAATTCTCAATCCGACGACAAGTAAGCTCTGCCTAAGTTCAGACGCGGTTATGACACTGCAAGAAAAAATTTGACGATGTGAAAATTGCTGCTTGCAGACTTAATGAAAAAGTGTGCTGGGGAATACCAATAAAGTAGAATTTAATGAAATTGGAGCCTCCGCCGTATTGAGGCTATTTGATTGTCTTCTACGTAGTTACGTGCATCAATAGTCAGCAGAAATAGCGCTAACTTACTTGCTTTTGGTTTAATTACAGGGTAGTGTCTCTTGTATCTAATATAGTTTGTCTTAATAATTGTTTTGTTCACAAATAAAATGTTATTTGTCGAATTACTTGCAGTCCTGGAAATATGAAATTGTTTCTAATTGACTGTTGATTGAGAGATATTGGCTAAAAAATAAATCATTATCTTAATGTTTTACCGCAATTTTAATAATCCGTGTACCGTTTACAAAAATTACAAGCCCTCCAGAAAAAACCTTAGTTTCTTTATTTACCTGTTACTTGCGGAATAAGAAAAACAAATAAATAGAGTTAAGCTTTGTTTGCGTTGCTAAATAAAATACTGTTTCTTATTTTTCTATGCTTGCTCATATGTTGACTCATTATATAAGTTACCTATAGTACATTATGCCAAGTTTCGATTAAATCCATCTAGGAGTTTTCGAGTGATGTGTGCACAGACAGAAAAACATCTTTTTAAAAATTGCTGTTTTGATCTCCATATCGATAATAATGTCCACTGCGATTATACATTAAAGAAATACATATGTATTTCATGTACAGACACAGCCTTGATACAGTTTTATTTTATGTATAGATAAGGAAAACATAAACCTATTTTTTGAAAATTCCAAGAAGGTGTACGCAATAAGTGCCTATAAAAACTGGACATAAGAAAGTGTAGTGTAGCATTCGACTAAGCGCCATTTGCACCATTCTCACCTTTTTGCTGCATAAACAAAGTTTGGTTCAAATCGCTTGAAATATAGCGGGACTATTGTACGAAGTGTCCTGACACCTGATCGACGTTTATCCCAACGCATTCCCGCTCCCTCTAAACAATTTAATTTTTAAGTTGAAAGTTTTTTAAATTCATTTTCTTAAACCGATCGCCCTTAAAATTGTCGAAGACATTGGAAGTTTATAAAGTAAAGCTTGCTCGAAAACGCACACTCGGCGGCTAAGGGTACATTGCAAAACGCAATCTATTTCCTATTGTAAAAACTATGTGTTGGTAGACAAGTTCAAAATGAAAATTTTGCGAACATTTTGCTTCAGAATTCGCTTTCTTCCTTTTTCTACGAAATTTTATCTCTAAATGATTCACCTTTTTTATAAAAACAGTTGCGCATCACGGAATTAATTGGTATATTTTGGAACGCGTCTTTTTGCATCACCGTAAATAACTACATACAAATATATGTACATATGTATAATAGAGTTGCCCAAATAAAATCAACTATTTCTTCAGTTTACCCTAAATTAGGGTATGTTGAGAAGCAAAAAAGGACTCACAATCAAAATTAAATTGTTGATTTCATTATTTTACACACAAAATCTCAAAAGAATAATCAAAATCCCCTATCCCTATATATGTACATATCCCTATATACATATATATAAAATCGAAAGTTTGTTTGTTTGTTTGTTGCTCAATCACGTCTAAACGCTGGGTCCGATTATTTTCATTTTTTGAGTGAAGATACTACGTATCCCGTCCTAACATATAGGCTACTTTTTATTCATGAGTTTCAAAATGGCGGCCAAAAATTGTAAATTTCAATGGATTGCCATGAAAATTGGTATTTAAGGGTTTTGGGAGGTCCTGATTGCGAATCTATGCTCCAAATTAGCAAATTCAAGATGGCGGATCTAATATGGCGACCAAAAATTTTCGAACTTCAACGAATTCAATTGAAAATTGGTACTATGGGTATTTTGAGGCCACTAATTTCGAATCTACTATCAAAATATGGCAATTCAAAATGGCTTACCCAATATGTTTGTTACTTAATCACGCCTTTACCGATCATCCGTCCGATCATTTTCATTCTTTGAGTGAAGGCACTACATATCCCGACTTAACATATAGGCTACTTTTTATCCGCGGGCTTCAAAATGGTGGACTCAAAATGGCGGCCAAAAATTGTAAATTTCAAGGGATTGCTATGAAAATTGGTATTATGGGGTTTGTGGATATCCTGATTGCGCATCTACTTTCGAAATTGGGAAATTTAAAATGGCGGATCAAATATTGCGCCAAAAATGTTCGCAATCCAACGAATTTAACTGAAAATTAGTAGTAAGGGTATTCGGAAACCATTTAGTTTGAATCTATTATCAAAATTTGGAAATACAAACTGCGGATCCAATATGGCAACAGAGTTTTTGGAAATTGAAAGGATTTTCATGCACATATATTAATGTAAGGAAATATCAGTGAGACTAATTTTGAACCTGCTACCAAAATTTGGAAATTCAAAATGTCGGACCCAATATGGCGACCACAATTTTTGAAATTCTACGAATTTAAGTTAAATTTCGTATTAGTAGTACCAACTCGAAAGTTTATTTGTTTATTTGGATGTTTGTTGCTCGTAAAATAACATAAAATTAAAAGTTTCAACCTGGCGGACTTAAGATGGCAGCCAGCAATTGTAAATTTCAATGGATTGCCATGAATATTGGTATATGGAGTTTTTGGGGATGTTGATTGCGAATCCGCTTTAAAAATTTAGAAATCAAGATAGTACACTTAATATGGCGACCAAATTTTGTCAAAGTAATATCATGAGAAAATAAATTAGAATGGTTGATTTAATATTGTACATTTACATGTGTAACGAAATGTTTAAGCAGAGATAATTTCTATAAGGAATAGGCAATCAACATAAGGTTTGCAGCTTTAATGTTTTCCAATAAGGTAACGATGAAATAGTAAAAAAAAAATTATTATTATTTATTTATTTAATACTTAACAATGGAAACGTATAAGTACAGAATAGATTATGAGCCCTTCTGATATAGACGGTGGTAGCAAAATGAGTTTTGGACGATTCTATACCGCATCCACAGACTTTAGTAATACTTCCAAACTTTCTAATCTGGCTGAAGTACCAAGATTTCAGAAGTATTTAACTAATTAGTATTTTTGATACACCGGGTGAAACCGGGTTACTCAGCTAGTAATTAATAAATTTATTTGGTATGCAACATTTTTCTGGAGAAGGAAGCTTTTTGAAGTGAAACTTCTTATAGGAGGGTAAGACAGTGAAAATGGCAACCTTTTCTGTGACGGAAGTAGGTGGAGGCTAATACACAGGGGCAACATGGCTTCCTCCTCTCACTTCCGCCTCAGTACCCTCGTTTATGTTCAGGTGGTGGGAACTGAAAGATCTGATCACATATTCCTCGAGGATAAAGTGACAGTTCGTCTGTAGGATATTATAAAATTAGAAAGTGGCTGGTGGAAAATACGTCGATTTTGTTATCCTCGTAAATTTAATCAATTCTTTGACAAATAACAAGTTGTCAAAATTCCGTTTGGGAATAAGTGCATATTTTACTGGAGCTATTTCCCTGGAACAACATACTAGGCTTAATGAAATAGTAAAACACTAAGTTCTGTACTTGTACATCATTGCGTTTGGCGTTTTAAGATTCCAATTTTATATTATGGCAAAAAAAATCTTTACTTCTAAATCTATACCTCTATACTTCTATACTTACTTTTATATTAATATACAGGGTGTTTTGCTAGGGCCTGAACAGGGTATGCTAATCGATTCTACATGGTCTCCTGATCAACGTTAAAATCGGACCGTCTCCCTTAAAATCGCAATTGAATATTTATAAGAGACATCGTAGGATTTTCGTTGATAGTGTGTCAGAAAGCTGAGCATTTGGGCTTTCTACAATACCTCTTACGACCCAATCTGTTAAAAAACAAGCGAGACAGGCCACGTCAAACTTGGAAAATGACAATTTCAATGACTAAAATTTGACTTTGGCCCTTCGTGTAAAAAATTAATTTTTTCCATAAATATCATGATTTTGTTATTTAAACAATGTACAGGGTGGCCAGAAATAACTATCAGTGTTTTATAAGTTAAATTTTTATAGAATTTAGAGAAATTATTTCCTACATGGCATTTTTCCTTTAACCTACATATATGTATACTCCTGGCAACATACCGATATGAAGGATTTTGACATTCAAATTCCGTTATATTCATTATCACGATGGACGCGAAGCGTGAGCTTGTTACTAATTTGTTTTTAAATAAATATCGAAAATGTGATTATAAAAAAGCTTAAACGTTTGAATATTGGAAAAAGGTGTATATATCGGATTATTAACCGATGTAATGAAATGGCGTCTTTAAAATTAATCCAACAACAGGCCGTAAAAGGACAGTCCGGACAAAGGAAGTCATAAAAAGGGCCAAAGAGCGATTTCGACGTAATCCAACACAATCAGCCCGATCTGTAGCAAATATCAAAAAGTTCGATGCGTGGTTGTCGCTTGCGAGTCATTTTTTAAACGTTTACGTCTTTCAATTAAAGAGAAGGGGAAGCGATTTGAACTCGCTCAATAATTTTGAAAATATTACATGTCGTAGACTGAAAAATAAACTGTACATTGAATTCCGTCTGTTAAATTGGTTTTTATTGTAAAATACTTTACTGATAGTTATTTCTGGCCACAGTGTAAATATTTATGAGCCCCCTATCCAAATGTTTCTGATTTCAAATGTTATATTTAAAAAAACAAGTCCTCAAACCCGGCTGTTCTTGAGGATTAAAAAGTTTCAAGGATTTTTCCGCTTCATTCAACTATGATGGAAATAAACATGTAAGAAAGTTTTAGCTAAAAGTTTTCGACTTTTACATCTCTTCTTATTAGTAATGCTTTATGTAATTTAGAAAGAAAGTCCGTACAATTTAAATGATATTCAGTGCTTGCGCGAATCTAAGTCTTCGAAAAATAACCTTTCTACATAAACGTGAATAACTCGTTTAACCACTTCAGGGACATTGGCACATATGTGTACGTTTAGTTTTTTAGAAATTAAAATTATTTTAACTGAAAAACAAATTAAAATCTGTTAAAGAACTACTCATTAGATTATATTTCAACAATAAAACCAAACTATTTGCAGTATGGCAGCATGGATAGCATTTTATTCTACTGGAAATTAACTGCTTTCAAAATATTTCAAAGTTGCCTCTGATTACCGCGTGGTTTCTTTTTAGTTTATTGTAAAATTATCCTAAATCTATATAAAAAATGAATCCCTATTTCCCTTGGTCACGCCATAACTTGAGAACGACTTTACCGATTTCATTCATCTTTTTTTTTAAGTTTTCATATACTTTGTAGAAGAGTCTTGCGGAAAGAAAAATTAAGGAAATTGCGCAGAAAATTGGAAAATTTCAGAAAACTTAACGACTACTTAAACTTCGCGCGTTTGACAGTTCGCGACATCGGTCGGCATCTATCGATCAAAAAATTCATTTATTCATTTCTTAGTGCATTTAGTCCATTTGATCGGAACGTTTATCCAGTTTTCAGTTTTGTGAGAAGTGCTTGTTCATCGTAGTTAGTTCACCGCAATCACGCCTTATATTAAAAGTTTAATTTAATATAAATTTTTGGTAAGTTTTGATAGACTAACACGTGGTATACAAGGTTATACAGAAACACTAGAAGAGTAAATTTTTCATTTTCAGTTGAATTTTGGACAAGAATTTTGGACAAAGTATTAGAAAACTTAAAAAAAAAAACGAGGATAAAATTGATAAAGTCGTTCTCAAGTTATGGCTTGACCAAGGGAAATAGCGATTCATTTTTATATACATACATATATAAATTCCAGTTCGAATTGAATATTCATAGCTAAGACAGGACAACGTCTGTCGGGTCAGCTAGTTTCTGATAAATAAACTATCCAATGTGTAACATTTGGTCAGTTTAAATAAGTATACTTTATTTTGAAAAAATAATCTGAAAATTAGGTGTTTTATTGTTTTAGTAATAGCACTTTACTGTGAAATATTTGAACTCAGGTTTCTTTTTTATACTAATTTTTCTTCCAAATTTTTCTTACTTACTGGGTAGTTGTCAGTAAAAATCGTAAAAACTTCTCCGATAATTAATAATCTTAAATAAATAATGTTGCATCCTTTCTTCAAAAAAATACCTCGCTTCGCTTTCGCTTAATAAAGTACTGAATTAAGTCTGAGAAAGAGAAAGAAGATAAAGTTGCGGAGCCCATTCATGTCACCCGAGGAGCTCCATTCCTCCTTAGCACTCACCGCCAATTTCCTATCCTCAAATGCTTCATTCCGGGTTAAGGAAGGAACATTAAAATAATTTAAAGGGACAACATTCAAATAGCGGAAATTACGTATGGGAAAAGTGTGGGAAGTGTTTTCATAGAAATCTGCTTAAGATTCATGGGGCATTTTACCGTCGTCGTTTATAAACTCCATAGACTGGCGGAATTCGGATGTGGTTGCAATATGTATCTGGGAACAAAAGGAACTCCGGCCAGGACACCTACTTAGATAGGCATTCTGGAACAAGAGAGATGGGTTCGATTTCGGGAAGGAGAAGAAAGGAACACATTTAAAAGTTAAAATGTTCGTCAAGTTATTGAAGTTCCACAAATCTCGACGAGGAAAGTTTCATTCATATAGTCGGACTGTTAAGGAAACCCTTAATATTAACACACTCTATACCCGGACAGCTCGAAATGTCCTTTAATGAAACCGGCGTGAATCCTTCCTGGAGTTGTTCTCTGGTTTTCGCATAGTTGATAATTAGTTATTTAGTGTAGGTGATTACTGCACTACTATATATTGATGTATTATTTAGCAACCCTGAAATTATTTGCCGTGTTCCTGATCCGCCCGAGTGTTTGTTGTCGGCATTTTATCGAACAGAGCACAGATGGCTTGATATGTCGCACGAATATCTACATACTTGTACAAGCCCAAAGGCTACGTACGTCAAAGGGAAATTAATTGTGGTA
Source organism: Eutolmus rufibarbis (assembly GCA_963920795.1). NCBI lineage: Eukaryota > Metazoa > Arthropoda > Insecta > Diptera > Asilidae > Eutolmus > Eutolmus rufibarbis. The sequence continues at coordinate 19,175,641 of OY987205.1, forward strand.
GCCGTGGGCTATGTAATGTACGGCTCTTTCAGCGATGTGACCCATAGCTATAGTTAATGAAAGTATTTGCCCTACGAAATTAATTATGTTTTCAGGCTCAATCAAAAAAATTGAGTTTCTGTAATTTTATGTCGCATATATCATTTTAGCGGCGTATGTAGTTCGCTAAGGCATTGGTGCAAAATAATTTGCGAACCTCCTTTTAATTATTATTTTGTTTTTTATCAAATAAAATATAAATATGTACATATACATACTTAAGTATGGGTGTAGCACTAGCACTTTATGCGCAAACTTACCTGGTAATGTAATGTAATTACGAAATAAAAATTCCTTCAAAAAAATTCCAATAATCGTACTCTGCAAATATGTTTGCAATATTTTGGTGAGGTGAATTTTTTAAGTAATGTGAGATATTTTTATTATCGATGTCTCAATTTTGTGGGGTTACTAGAGCCAGGTAAATAAAATTGGGTTTTCATTTAACTAATCTCAAAAATAGACCCTTAATAAATCTTAATTTAAATAGCTCCAAAACTAAGTGTTTAACACATATTAATTTAACCAAAACCCCACAAACATACCTTTATATTGTCTTAATTTTAACTAACTCCCAAAACAGAGCTTTAATAAATCTTAATTTAACTAAAACCAAATGTAACTTTTAAAATGTTTCCTGATTTTCCGTTATATTGCTAACTACAATAACATCTAGTAACACCCTAAGAACTAACTAATTGCAAAATACACATTCGTGCATCTATCTAGTGACTCTATTTGGGTAAGTAATATTTCTGCTAATCGCAAAATTCAGTTGTTATCACGTCATCCTTCGTCCAGCTTCTTGCCAACATTGATCTTTAACTCTTAACCTCTACGAAGAATGTAATATTATACAGTGCCGAATCGCCCAGGCTATAATTTCTGCTTTTATAATTGCCAAGCTGACTGCGCAGAATTGTTGTCAATTTTTGTGGTAATTAGCTCGATTACAGTGCTCACAGTGTCAGACCAAACAACCAGAAAAATCTCCATGTTTTCATTCCCAGCGTCTCTTCTTATATAGGAAGGATCTCCACCAACATCTTTATCCTTATAAGCAAGAAAATTGCGGCATCTCGATCTAATTTTATATAGAAGGACGACACAAGTAAAGTATTTTCTAATGGGAGCATCTCCACTGCACGGTGTTTATGGATTTATCTTTAATTTCCAGACTGATCGACACTTTTGGTTTGTTTTTCCAATAGTAACAAATTAGTTACAACTTACAACTTTAAGTAGAAATGTTTAGTTAGTTCACATAACTGACATCTGTATGAAATTTCCCAAATTTTTAGGTAATTTATGAACATTTATTAGTTGCTTCTCCAAAATATATATTCGTTAGCGTTGTCCAAGCTTTTTTGGGTGATTGACCTAAAAATTTAGAAAGCCAAAAAATGTTGTGTTATAGATACGTGGGTTTAAACAAATTTGCAGTTTTTGTCGCAGTGTGCTCCAAAAAACATTCTTTCCAGTTTCGCTGAAGCGCCCAATCTAAACGCTTCAATAACAATTTCGAAATATTTTACAATGTCTTTTTCGCCTTTTTTTATGTTTACCCAGACTTTCTATGTGGTGATTCTATTACAGGAAACATAAAGACAATAAAACAATCCCTGAAAAAATTGCCGACTTTCCACTTTGAGAAAGCCCACATTTGTTATAGATATGGCTAGTCTACACTTTATAGCTACGTCGGCGCTTTACGCATAATTTTAATCGTAAGATGAAATTCCAGACTTTTTTAGTTAGCGTTGGAATACTGTAGAACTTACAATGGTGTCGCCTTTTTTCTGCACTACCCATTGAAATTCAGAAATAAATCACATCATCCCATAAAGTATACTCAAGTTCCCCTCATAGTTTTCTGCCCACCAGGGAATAATTTCAGTCATCTTGCAAGGAACTCACAGTGTCGCAAGGCGGACAATTTTAAAAGTTTCCCACTTGCGTCTCCAAGAAATTGTAGCGAATGATATGGGTCTGGAGTATTTATAAATACTTGTGTTTCTATAGGCTTCCCCCAGGCAGCTTTGTTTCACGAGTTGTGCGGAATAATTATGCGGGAGATTTTGTTTCTGACGTTCTAGTACATACATACATACATATATTTGGTGTCCTGGAGGAATGCTAAACAAAGCAAAGCATATTCTCTTACAACTAGGCGATGATATTAGCATAGAAACCTCGGGGAAGGAGACTGAAATGCTTCACTCTCGAATTTCACGCTTTTCCCACTGTCGTGATGCCCAATTTATAATAATACAATTGCTTATGATGGGGTGATGGGTTTTGATTGCCTGCCATATTTTATTTTAGGTGCAGGAATATGTATGCATTGTGTTATGAGTTTACATTTTAGAAGATTATAGATAAGGGGTCTCAGATGCAAAGATACATAGTTTCATCATCGTATCTTCCTTCAAATACGCGTGTCGATGCGTTTACGTTGCGCCGCAAAATGAATTCAATAATACGAAAACCAGCCTGCCTTGCATGCATAAGGATTTTGCTGCGCCGCAAAATTTGGCGAAACTTGGAAATTGGCGGTGCAGCAATTCCATTCCATGTTCCGGTGTTTGTTTGGTTCTAGGGAATATATGAAAACGAGAACCGTCATTTGACAAAGAACGGCAAATCAAAAGTTGCTATTGTTTTCTATCTTTGGCCAGAAAATTGTATCAGGCAACTCGTTTTTTCTTATCAGTCCGCGGCGCGGCGCAACAAAAACGCGTCCATCGTATCCCAGCTTTCAAAGATAATATTTTTTTACGCTTCCTCTAAAATTGTTTAGAATCTCACATAAAGCAATAAGTCGTTCCTCAATCCCGAAGATTGAAACGTTATTATAAGCATTATACAAGTAAACATATTTTGCTCCCTCTTTGAAATTCAGAATGTCTTTGCCATCAAAATTGGAAATTTGTAGAATTATAAAAGTGTCAGCATCTTGAAATGTAAATGTCACTTTAAGAAGCATAAATTTTCTGAAAGAATATTTTTTTCATTCTGATGACTGGTAACACTACGGGCATGCCCATGAAGCATAATTCCTCCCTAAGAGTAAGATTGGAAAAGTCATAAATTATGTTGCAAATCCTACACTGAAAGGAAAATCTTATTAGTTTTCTGTCCATCTGTCTACCAGTCTTACTCCAGTTGGAATTGTATCCGCGGCTCGCGGCATACGAGTATACATGGACCCTTCGGCGAAAAGAATTAAAATTGGTGGAAAAGTATTTTCTTAGCTTCCGGTGGACACAGATAAAGTCCCTTAAATTGTGATCTAAATATAGACTACTTTGGCGCTTTTAGATAAAATGTTTTATATTTAAATAATAATTTAATTAAAAAAAAAAATGTTAATATACCACGTTTTTAAAGCCGACTAAAAAGTACAAACAAATAAACAGACAGACAAAAAAGCGAGTTAATAAAAACGTGGTAAAAAAAGCAAATGCTTCAGGGGAAGCGGTCGTTTGTATTTTTACTTTTAAGCCCATCAACGTTGAGGGGTGGTTAAATTGATTCGTGGTAAATCTGATAGAGGTGAGACCAGAGCAGCGCCTGTGCGCGAAACCTATGAAGCGCCCTTTTTTTCTGTTATTTTCGTATATAGAGTAAAGAGATTATTATATACATTTTTTATTCAACATGTTTACGAAATGGCTGTCAATTAACATTTTTGAAAGTAAATATATATATGTAGGTACCTACATATAATATGTGTGTTACATTTTGCACAAGAAAACCGAAAAGGATCGAAAATATTGAAAAAAACAAACATTCTGTTATTTCCACTCTATGGATATGGTTGCTAAATTTGTTAACCTTTCTTGGCTCATAATTCAACGCAGATAATATCAATATGTTTTTTTTTTAAAACGACCTTTCTGCGATTGCTACTGTGATTGATATAATTAGCAAAATTTGGTGATGTTGAGGCAAACGGCTGACAAATTATTTAAATATCTTATATATAAATACGGAGTTCCCAAAAAGATGTTTCCACCCATAAACTATATATATAAATACGGAGTTTCCAAAAAGCTGTTTCCACCCATAAACTATGTCAAAACGTCAAAACATACGCAAACCATATACATATTCGGAAAGGGAAAGTCAAACCGAAGTGCACTATATAAAAATTATACATATATCTCACCTATATTACACATTAGAACAAGTAAAATAGAGCGAAGCGCACACAAAAAAACAACAACAACATACATGGCAATACAACTGGCATTCAGGTAAAATGATAGTGTATATGGTCGAATTTCGACCACGGGGCGACCCCTAGTGTATATTAATTCGAGAAATTTCACCACATAATTTAATTTGTTGAAAAAAAACTCTTCTCGCGAATCATCGGCATCAATAGCTAATGAATCATTATCTTTAATTAAATATTTCGCCTACGTAGAATAATCCAATATATTACATATATATAAAAATATACATTTACTTTAAAAGAGTTTTTTGGATCATTTATATGGTGGTCTTCGTTCATAATCAAAATTACACAAAACTAAACATTTTTCGTTGGGACATACGCGCCCAAATGAGGCCCAGACTCGGAGGCATAATCGCTCTTAAGACTAGCCCATATAGCGAACTAATACGCCCGCAACAAGCTTGAAAATACCGAAATCAGACACTTAAATTTAAAAATGCGCCCTTTTTGAGGCACATACGACGTCCAAAGCAGGTACGAAAGTTGAAAAATATGCCCTCTTTTACAGGTACATACGCGTGCACAGCAAACACATAAATTGATAAATACACCTCTTTCGCTGGCACTCGGGATATACGTTCATGTGTTCACTGTACGAAGGTTGAAACTAGCGAGTATTGCAACACAGAGTGTTTTTTAACTGTCTAATGAATTTTTCGACCCAAGCACAGTGCGCAGTTTCATTCGAACTATTCTGGGTCGTTAAATTTTTATGATGAAAATAAACTTAATGTTTGTTCGGAACGTTATGCGCATCGTACCTCTTTTGGGCGCGGTTGGAGTTATACGTGCCTTTGGCGGGCCACATTTTAATATTATAACTTATTATACATTTTTGCTCCAGCGCACGGTGTCTCATTTGGCTACAGAACGGGCGTGCCGTAACTCTTTTGGCCTACGTTTAAGTCTCTAAATTTTTACTCGGGAGTTGTACGACGTCTTAGTGGTAACTTTCAAATTCAGTTGTTTAATTGTATATCCACTATGTACTACTATGTGTTCTATATCACAGAGAAACTAACATCTAATTACAGAGAACTTATAATCTATATAGGCTAGGAATATTATGTATGTATGTAAATAGGACTAGAGTAGTAGCAGACGCAGTAACGAGTCAGCTCTCAGACAGTAAAGAATAATTTACAATAAATGACATAGGAATGCACGTGTTTCAATTTAATATAAAACACTCAATACCTAAATTTTCGCAATTTCTTTGGTATCATTTGCGATTTTATCAAAATTTTCGTCAGTTCAAATTTTTATCAAAAACTTCTTAAGATAACTCCGATAAAGAAGACAAAGAAACTTTTTACGATTTTATGTTACGTTTAGGGGAACATAACTTAAGCGTGCAAGATACAATTAAAATTAAATACAATTTTTGGCGCTTTTTAAAGGCGCTTATTTCACGAAATGCGAACGAAATATTAATACCTATGGTCTAATAAATGTATCACACAGTTTGCGAAAAACGTATTTTTACTTGTCCCGACAACAATGTGTTAGAAGACGGGGAGACAGCAGTTTGGTGGTCATTGGCCGGCGCAGGCTTACATCGTGAATGAGATTTTTTTTTGTTAGGTGAGGTCAACAGTGATCAAAGGGGACGGAGATGACGTGCATGAGGATTCGATGTTTTCAGTCGCAACAACACAATTGGAGTCATCACAGTCCACAGTGATCAGAGCTGGTTTTGAGGCATGCAAAGTCACAATGTCATGTAAAGATCCGTCAACAAGTCTTAGCTCCTCGGCAAGTGAGGGGGCGTCAAGAGGGGGATCCTCATAAGTATCTGAAGAAGGATGTCTACGTTATGAGTCACCGGGGCTCGAAGGCAACCTGATCCTCAGAAACAGATTCGCGAAGAATGTCCGCTGAGGTATCATGAACCGGCGATATACATAGCATTACGCTCTACGAGGGGCCTCACATCGGAGGAGATGATAGTCATCAACTCTGCACTTTTAGAGGTCAGTGTATGCCAAGATCCCATATCGGATTTGATTTGCGGCGTCTTACACTGTCGATGGAATGCAGAATAGGGCCAGACTCAATTCCCAAGGATTGACCGCTTCCCGCGAGCGATTCACGTAGCTCATCAACAGAGGTAGAGACCGCCGAGACACCGCCAGAGATCAAGTGCAACTTCGCAATAATCTCTAATGAATTCGAGTTAATGAGAGCCGTCGAGCCAAGTATCCTGTCGATCTTCTTGTGGAGCTGGAGACCAGCGCAATTGGCTGAAATAGAGTTGACCTTAGCAGCGATTATGCTTTGTTCGTCATAAATTTTATCCACAAAAGCGCTAACAAAATGCAAGACATGACGGGGTTTGATGTTAGCGCATTCCTCACACGTAAATAAACCATCGGGGGAAATTTTTGTGCCGCGTTTAAGGGAAGAAGCGTGAAAAGTATGCTTGCAGATACCAATGCAGTCAACCCTACCATCAACAATACCACTAGCGCAGACTTCGCAATTTGCCATGTGCGAGGATTGAGGAAGAGCTAGTCGTAAGGTTGAATGGCATATACAGATATGGCCAAATTATTACCTATAGAAATTTTTAATAAAATTGTATGAAACCGTAGCTTTATGGTGCCAACAAAAAAAAAAGTTTTGTTGTAAATACATTTATTAATATTTTGTGAACATTCTCTTTGCATTTTTCAAGGATTGTATCCTACGTGGTATTCTAGTGATAGCGTTTTTAGGTGTGGTGACCAAATCGGCATCTTTTTCCCAAATTTCCTTCATGGCTTCAATCAATTCTGATTTGGTCCGTGGGCACTTTTGTTTTTATGAAACAAGAATGAGTGAATATGGAAAATAAACCGCTAGTTTATATTTTAAAAACGGGTACGCATCATCGGACTGTCCGGTTTTGGAACACTTTTAACATCGAACCTTGCATTGGGGCTTTGGACAGTTTACGGAAAAAAGCCCTGGAGCATTGCAATTGAAACACTTCTTAAGGCTCATTTTGTTACTATCCACCTTTAGCGTAGTAATAGTTTCGTAGAAGTACTATTCGAAACTCTCTGACGATTTATTGCGGTGACTTGAACAGTTTATGAATTTCGCTTTCATCTATGTATGGTCTGACAGGAAACTACATATATACATACATATGAGTGTAATCTTCATTTGTTCCCAAGAGAAAATTTCGGACTGCAATCCCGGGGTACCAAAATGTTGCGGCACCTGCTAACTTCATTGAATCGACGAAAAGCGAATACTGGTCACTCCAAATGTAAATACGTGCAAAATTGTCTATTTTTTCAGCCCATTTCTTTGCGGTGAGGCCAATTTTATTAAAAGGATCGAACCCTGGTACGATATTCTTCATATCGATGGGGTGACACAGGAATGACGTAGTCACGTTTCCGTCCGCCATCAGAAATGAGGTTAGGTTGGCTCTATCCTAACTGCCGTCTGCGAAAAAAACTGCTACCTGGGTCATCATTTTGACGCACAATTTTTTTAGAAAACACGAGATAATTACTCAAAGTGAATTTCAAAGAAAAAATAATTATGTATACTAGCATTTTTCAAAGATTGTCTTTACAACAGGCAATAAAATTTATGTGTGTACCTGCTCCTTTTCAAGAAACAGGTAAAATTTATTAGTGGGTCATAATTTTGTCGCGGAGTGTATTTATTCAGATTTAATTTTCCTGAAATTCCCTACAAATCTATACAATGGATCATCCCTATTACAACTAAAATTTCATTACAATTCGTAGTTTTAATTTAAACAGTTTATAAAGGCTTATTTGAAAATCAGGCCTATTCCAGAATCCGTTGGAGAGGTTTTGAAAATGAAAAAAACGGTAGTTTACAATCTGAGTGAAGTTAAGTTTGTTGCCTCTGTACAGAAGTGATACAATTTTCAACGGAAATACTAAATTCAGCTCCCTTCAAATCATTAAATACCATTTTTGTAGTGTTCGGAATTTTGGAATAGGCCTCAATATTAGAAGTTACACAAACAAATTTTCCCAAGCTATATAATAAGTGGAACTAGAAGACCTTTAGTTGGTACTTTCCGAATTAAACTTCTACTAAGAGCAGATGATATTTTAAATAGAAACGCTGTGGAAAAATACTTTAAATTGCGCGCGGTAAATATTCTTTTAAGTTCCGAATACTCTATTATAAAATGTCAAGTCCAAAGCTTAATAAAATCCTAAGTCCGAAGCGCGGAAGTTCCCAACGCTTCTTATTCTAAAACCAAAATTAGTTAAAGTTCTAAATCCAAAATGTAGTAAAAATCCTAAGACGCGGATGAAGGAAAAATTCGAAGTTTAGAAACGCGGTTGAAATTCTAAGTTTGAAAACGATGTAAAAATTCTAATTCAAAAACGCGGTAGAAATTCAACGTCTGGGGCGCGATAGTTACCAACTCCTTTCGGATATATCCTCGGTAGTCGTCCAGAGGTAATAATGCTTGCGTTCGTGTGTAGTTCTGTGGTCATTTTCGGGTTGTAGATTCTCAGTACAGGCTTCTGGCATAATCTCTTTTTCAGCTTTTCAAACGCACTTCGTTGAGGTTCTCCAAATTGGAATTTTGCATTACTCCTAAGCAGGTCTGATAGGGGTCGTGCTATTATTGCATAATTCTCGATAAATTTCCGGAAGTACCCCATGAGACCCAAGAAGCTTTGTGCTGCCTTGAGATTTTTGGGTTGCGGAAAGTGTTTGGCTGACAATACCTTCTCAGCGCCTGAAGATACTTTTCCTTCCTAAAATTTCTAAGCGTCTGTCATGCATGCAATCAATGGAATCATTCATCGACCGTGCCCGTCTGTCTAGCCTCTAGGGTATAAGCCTCACTTAGATTTCTCGCACCTTCAAGTGCCGGATAATTCGCTCTTATCTGTGCCGGATAATTCACTCTTATCTGTGCCGTATAATTCGCTCTTATCTTTGCAAGTTTTCATTTAAGAACTGAGCAATATTAAGACCCTTGAAACTTGCCAAATTTTGTCTGTAAATTTGTCAATTCACACAATATTTTTTTGTGCTCATCAAAACACTGCTAATAACGTGTACGCAATGAACTGGGCATAATTTATACGTTTCAGTTTTTTTTTTAGATAACTCACAGTCCTGACAATAACTTGACCTGTTTGTTTACATATATGTTTTTGGTGGGATAAACTACATATAAAAAGGGGTCAACGGAGCGTGCACAAAATTTGTCATTTGCTTTTTTGGTACGCAATTCACATGGTAAAATATTGTTGCTAATATGACCCGACAAATGGCTTTTTAGAGAACGGGAAACTCTTTTTCTGTGCACCTTTTACGGAATAAATTGTCGAACAATTTTTCAAATTCACCAAATTACACTTAGAAGGTTTCATTTATTTTGATCTTATTACAATATAAGTATGTAATATACGTATTATTACAATTTTTCCCGTCAAGCGGCCGGCTGACGAAACGACAAAACTTACCTATGCCATGAGTACATTTCTGTTAGGAATATTGCTCGTTCACCAAGGCAGACGAGCCCAAAAATTGGTGGGCGTTTCGATCCAGGACTTCAAGCCAATCTCGTCAGTATGGTTACGGCTTGGCACTCTTGCCATAAACATGCAAAGGCACAGATCGAATGCCAATCCCCATATCTACTTGTCTGCAATACCATGTGTAAATTGTGTGAAGGCGAGTTTGTAACAATGTACAGGGTTTTTGGATTCTATGTAGGAAATGTTATACCAATCCATTTCTTGGGGTATTCTGAGACAACTTTTCTTCTTGATCCCCCAACTAATATCACTTCTTTCCCTTCAAAATCGATGTAAAAGATCTTTGGGAGGTGCGCTCATTTAAGTTAAAAGACGATAAGATTACCTTTCCAACGATAACTCACTTGACAGGATGCGTTTCCAAATTTTATGTTATGTTATGTTATATTATGGGGATTCATGATTTTTAGGAAGGGAAAATTGATTCAAAGAAGTCACATTGACATTGACTTATTTTTTATTAGTTTTGCTACGGCAAGCGTTTAAAATTGAAACGTTTTGCAGACCTATTTTATTTGCACAGTCTGCTGGTATAAAAACAGATATATGCTGTAGAATAGATAGAACACATGCATCCTGCGCAGCATTCGTTTCTGACCACGGCCAAAACAATTATGTGCATATCAAGGCAAATTCGAATTTATGAATCACCCTGTAACATCCAAACGATTGAGATGCCCCCTCCCTCCTGTAATATAATTTTTTATTTGTTTAAGTGAAATCTTTCATTCCATTTTAAACATTTTTAATTGATTCTTGAATTATAATGGACCTCCTCAATAAGTTTCATAGATGAATGAATAAAATCGTTTATGTCGGTAAACTCAAAACTTTTATTTTTGAGAAAATCAAAGCATGCTGCATCCTGTAAAGAAAATAATGTGGGCAGTAGAAGCACGCTGAGAGGGTGGGAGTGCTACATTCGTAAACCGGCAATGCTGATTAAAATCATATTGGGCTAAAAGTATCGTTTATTCATAAAATTAGGTTAATAAGTTTATAATAAAGCGACAATAATGCCCGTTCTCCAATGCGCCGACCAACCAACCATGAACCAAGCAACTAAAGTGCTGAACTAGCTGAATCCCGTATAAAGTACAGCCTGTAGTTGTGCCTGCCGGCTGTTAACACATCCTCGGCAAAATGTTTAATCTGAAAGAGTTTTTACCACTTTTTGAGCGGAAAAACAGCTCAATTTTGCTTTTAGTGCTGGGCTGGAATTACCATAGCATAGACATTTTTACAAGTGCCTTGTGTTATAATCAGTGCAATGTTGATTTGATGTTTGTTTTGGCGCTGTCACTATTCTAGTACAAAATGATTGCTGAGTGGGAACTATTAATTTCGGTTAAAACGCACACATGAAGAAAGTTAGCCAGGTTGACCAAAACATAAGCGGGGGAGAAGATGACGCAAATAAGAAAATGGAACGGGATGGCGCGATTTGGGTTTAGTCGTGGTTGATTAGTCTCTGCATTGGAGGACGGGCATTATAGCCCAATGTGGTTTTATTACAGAGCGTTTAAACTTAAATTAAAAAATTAGGCGCTCATTAACATAGAGGCGTAAAGAGTCTAAGAAAATATCATTGCTGTGCACAATGTATGTGCAGTATATACACATACATGGGATTTGTTTTAAATCATTCTCTGATAAATTGATTGTTCACATTAAATTTCGTGAAGAAAGCTGTGTTATGTTGTCCCAAAACCATTCATCTTCTGGACTGCTACAGTGATCATCATATTGTGTACCAAGCCCCGCAAATGCATGCTCTCCTTAACAAAGAAACATCAAACTAATCCCCAATCATACATATAAAACGAGGTTGCTCACCTGCCGCAAAAAGCTATTAACCCTTTTATTTTCCTGTTGCTCGATAGCACCAGCCACTTCGTGAAATGTACATTATGTATATAATGCCCCAGAAAATCACATCGTTCTACCAGGTGCTCTTTGTCGTGTAATTATTACTGCGAACTAAATAGTTATTTAAACAAAGCCGATTCGCAACGAATGACAAATTTCCGGAGTGCGGCTGGCTGGATATGGTGATTGATTTTCGGGCATTTAGCAACCTCGATATTATGTGTTTCGGAACTTATTTTACGAAATTTTCCGCCCGGGTGTGCTGGCAGCGACGGGGAAACAGAATTTCTTGTGCAGGCAATCAGTTCACTCCTCTGAGCAAGTTTAATAAGTTCTATCAGCATATTTGCGTCTAGCACCCCTGTAAGACAGTTGTCACACATCCTCACTTTAATTCTCCGATGCATGCATCCATCGTGCGGAACGAGCGTTGAAGGAAAGCTATCAAGCAAAATAATTTCTGATTACGTCGAATTAAGGCGACAGGAGAAGACACCTTCATCCCACACTTTTTGGGTGTACGGTTGCCCCATGCTGCGAGTAGAGATTTTAACGGGCGTAGCGGTGGCCTTTGAATTTTTTTCAAAGCTTTCGAGCTCGTTGTCATTGATGTGGGGACGAAAATAATTTTATGCTGACAAAAGGATATGTAAGCAAGTGCAGTTATATGCTGGCTCCAGTTTTTTCAACGATACTGCAATGCAAGCATTGCCATTACCAGTTGACAATGCAACCCTAGAGTAAATTTAATTTTAACTGGTCAGGTCCGGTTTTTAGTATAAGTAATTTTGGAATGGATTGGACGCAACATGTTGAAACTTGATTTTAATACGGGTACCTACATATGTATATACGATATGTATATTGTATACACACCGCATTTTTTGATAATAGTAACACCAATTGCGAGTAGCCAAAACAATTTTTTGTTTCAAAAGCTGTGAACATTAAATTCACTGAGGTTAAAGTATTGTATAAAACTTTCTAGCTTGAACGGTATTAAAAAGTTTATATGTTGCACAGTCAGCCAGCTTTGGAGAAAAAGATTAAAAAAAAAACAATTTGTAATTATAAGACTTTTCATAGAAAATCATCAAAAATAAAATAATTTGGCAGAATGTCAGAAAGACCTCTGACATGCACATATTTCGATAGTTAAAGATTATAAAATATTTAAGTGAATTTTGTATCATGATGGGGTATTGTTTAAAAGGACTAATTTCAAGGATCCCAAAAAACATTTTTACCAACAGTTTGGGTAAATTGCATATACACCTGCGGTCATAAAAACCGCACCACCCAGGTAGTTTCAATAATGCACATAATTGAAGGAGGTAGGGTAGGGGGAGGGATGCAGTTATTTGACCTGCTCTAAGGGGGTATAAAAGCAACCCTTTCGGTGAAAGGATATTCAGTTTAAGCTAAGTGGTAATAAGATAAAGTGATAAAAGTGAAATGGCCGGAAAATACAGGCAGTTGTCCCGAGAGGAAAAAGTGAAAATTTTTACATTGGGAGACCAAGGTCTGTCGTATCGTCAGATAGCGGCTACAATAGGGTGCAGCCATTCAACTATCGTTCGCCTAATGAAGAAAAAGGAGAATTTGGACCCTCTGGAGAGGACGAAAGGATCTGGAAGAAAACGGAAGACAAATTCAAGGACGGACCAGGCCTTACGACGGATGTCTTTGAAGGATCGCTTTAAAACCGCTGACCGTATGAGGGCAGAGCTGAGGGACTATCATCAAGTCGACCTTAGCGCCGAAACAATCCGTAGAAGGTTACGAGAGGTAGGGTTTTATGGAAGACGACCAGCGAAAAAACCCATGTTGACAAAGAAAATGAAGGCGGCTCGTCTAGCATGGGCGAAGAAGTACGAAAATTGGACGAAGGAAGATTGGCGACGTGTGATTTGGTCCGATGAAAGCATATTCAACTTGTTGTGCGCAGACAATTCACCATACGTGCGACGTTCAGCAGGAGAAAGTTTTAAGGAAGAGTGCACGATTAAAACAATGAAGTTTCCTCAAAGTCAAATGGTCTGGGGATGCTTTTCTTTCTACACCCTAGGTCCTTTGCACTTCGTTGATGGAACAATGAATGCTCAGAAGTATGGGCAAGTCATAAACGAATTTTTGGTACCAGCCATTGAAGAGCACCTTTCGTTTACTGACGAAGTAATTTTCCAAGATGATTCGGCGCCTTGCCATCGCGCCAAATCGGTAAGGATAGTATGGCACATGAACTGCCAAATGTCTATTTCATAAACAATTAATAAAAAACTAGTTTATCCTCTTATGTTTTTTTCAGCTCCAGAAAACATTTTCTGATCTTGGAATTCAGAGACTAGACTGGCCAGCGAATTCGCCCGATTTGAATCCAATTGAGCATCTGTGGCACGTGATGAAACGGAAAGTAGCAGATCATAAACCGGAGAGCAAAATAAAGCTGAATGAAGTACTGGATCTTGTGTGGAAGAACGAAATAACAGATGACATCATTGGAATATTGGTGGACTCAATGCCTTCTAGGATCGAAGCGGTTATTGCAGCAAAAGGAGGGGCAACGCGGTACTGAACACTGTACATACAATGTAAATTATGTGTAAGCTATGTTTAAATAAAAATATTCCAAATTATCCCCAAATTTCATAATTAATGTAATAAACAAGTAAATAATAATAAAGCATGAAAATCAACAATCTAACTTTTTTTATTTATTTCTTCCAAAAAAAAGGCAGTAGGCAAATGAAATTCTACCAAACTGTTTATGAGTTACTATTGATTATTATAGCAAAGAATCATTCCATTCGGAAAAGTAGGTATCCTTTTATTCAATTTTTTCATATGAATTTCAAGTGGTGCGGTTTTTATGACCGCAGGTGTACAGGTATAGCCTGTGTACGAAAAAACAGCCTTCCTAGATCTTCTAGGTTTCTAAGGCTAACTTTTTGATATTATCAGGATTAGTAGGTATTGAATCACAGATAACAGCAAAACTGCTGCTTTTGTCGTCAGTCTATATTTGCTGTAAAAGACCACTGTTGGTCCATCTGTTTAAAAGTTATTGGAATGAGCAGTGCAAAATATTTCTTCCGTTTTAACATAACATAATGACTTTTTTAGAATATTTTTGTAGTAGATTGTAGTACATTATCGTTCTAGTATACATTGTTATAGTTACAGCCGAGCAGCAGTTTCACTTTTTTGCGCGCTGTCATGGAATAAAGACGTTTTTTCAAAGTGGTGTTTCAGTCTGTGCCGCGACCTAAACCCAGTGGCGTAGCGTGCCTTGGCGGGGCCCCGTATAAAAATTTGTTTGGGGGCCCTTAGGAAGGGTAATGATTTCTCACAACAGAAAAAAAAATTTTTGCATAAAATTAAAAGAAATATTTATTCATCATAATTATCTATCTGTCACTTTTTCCAAAATTTTTACAAACAATTCAAATTAAATATACACTCTGCTTGCCTTTTTTTCGGCAAACTGATTTATTAAATCATTTATAGCTGATGATGACTTTAGTTTTTCTAAAGTTTCTGCCTCTATGGACAATAGTGACAGGTCTGACAGGCGCACGGTATAGAAAAGACAAGGTATGCCATTCCGAAACAAGGGTCCGCCATCTTGCGCGTCATTTTGGATAAATATTGTGTGAAAAGAGTATACATATGTACATACATACATACATACATACATTTTCACAAAGCCATACATACATTTTTTATCCAAGATGACGTCACGAGCTGTCAAATTGCCGGAATGGCATACCTTGTCTTTTCTATACCGTGTGACAGGCGTTCATGTCCCATCGAAGTTCTTAGGTAATTTTTTATCAGTTTTAATTTTGAAAAACTTCTTTCAGCAGTTGCGGTTGTAACTGGAAGGGTCAAGAATAAAAAGCATGCTGTTATTACCTCCGGAAAACTGGATGCAAGGCTATTGAATTTTATCAGCAATAATTCAATGAAATGAATTTTTTGAATTTCAGATTTTAAGCATGTTTTTAGAGCCTTTAATTGGTCATAAAGATTAACTGAGATGTCTTTACTGTATTTAGCCGACAGTTTTCCGGAAGCTTTTAATATCTCTTCGTTTGAAGAAGACAGGAGTTTCTCGGGTTGTAATATTTCGAACATACTACTCAGGTCGCAAAGGCTCTGAAATCTTTGTTTAGTTTGAGAAATTAATATATCTAAACAGCAATAGTATACATTGACAAATCGCTACTAATACACTACTAAACCAGAAGAACAATTGTTTGTATTGTATTACAATGTAATGCACAATTAAATAAAACGCGTCAATAAACACTGCTCTCCGTGGTTTATCATCGTATCGTATGTACATCGATTATTGTGGGATTCCCCCGTTGAAGTAAATGACTTAAACGGGGAAATCCCGCAGCCCGCGATAACCGATGTAGGGTGTTGCCAACTTTTGAACGCACGCTTTACGCGGGAAATAAGTTAAAATAGTTTAAAAAACTAAAAAACACGCTTTTAGCACGCACTAAAAATTACACCTTGGAACGGCCGCCATGTTGGATTTAGGTCACGTGATTATTTTTTTCGTATACCATTCAGCAAACCCTTTCATTTAATACCCATATGATGGGGGTGCATTTCAAATAGTCAATCCGCCATCTTGGGGAGGCCGCCATATTGGATTTGTAATGACGTTTCTTAGCTAGTCATGTATTGTCATCAGAACTCAGAGCGTGTGCAAAATTTCATCCTAATCGAAGACCGGGAAGTGGGTCAAATTAAGATTCCAAGATTTTCTTACATACATAGTTAGTTACAAGTGAAGCTAATATAAGCGTGTTAAAAAAGAAATTGCTTTTTTTGACTTATTGTCATTTCTGAAATAAAAAAAAAATTTGGGAAGTTTTTATTAATTTTTGCTGACGCACGTTGGGGACCCCCGCCGTGGCCCGGGGGCCCCGTATAATTGATACGGCAGATACGGCGGCAGCTACGCCCCTGCCTAAACCCGAACCCACCAGCAATAAAGTTACAACAATTGGCAACGAGTTTGAGAATTAAGAAAAAGGGGAGAAGGTAAATCAGGCAGATTGTCGGAAAGTAAATTAAATAAACAGTGCATTATACCTGTCTGAATTGCGGAGTGTATTTAAGAGCCTATCTGTAGTTAATGGGATCAACATGAATGCCATTATAGGATGTATGGAACCGTTCAAGACCTCTAAGGCTAACTTTTTTAGATGAAGCTATGCGAGATAAGTTTGTATGCGGTTTAAGAGAGGAAGCAATGGCCCTGATGAATAAAAACGTAGCAATTGCTTTTGCTTCTAGGATTTGGGTTGAAGCAATTGCTAGTAAGCAATTGCTAGTAAGCAATTACTTTAAGGAAAAGCAATTGCTAGTCCGGCTTACACGGAGAGAAATGATTTGCTAAAATATATTCAATCAATTTACTAATTCCACATTTGTAACATTTACTGGAAATTAGTATTACAAAATTTAAACATATCATTGTTTTACAAGGCCAAGAAAATTTTAATTGAATCAATTCTGAACCTCTAGAATAGAATCGATAAAATTGTGATTGATTACGACAAATCTAAAACAAATAAATCCGGATTGAATTTATAATATCAGAATAAAAACAAACTTAAATTGATAAATGTAATAAAAAATTTACTAAAATTCGTTAAAGTAAAAACAGAAAATAAGAATTTAATACATTTATATTTACTGAAAAGCAGGAAATAACTTGATATAGGGATTTTACTGAATCAATCTTATCCTCGACTATTACAATAAAACTTGAATGTTTTTCAGTAAAATAGGATTGATACTATCCAAAATATTTACTTGGTGTATACGAGTATAAATAACTTTTACCAAAATTGGCCCTGAATCTATCAAAAGAGAATAATTTACAGATATTTATTTACTGTTTTCCAGCAAATTAAAAGATACATTTAGTAAATAAAGATTTATACCTTTCTATAGAATATATATATGTATAATCAATTCAATATTTTTCTGATTTTAGTAAAAGAAGAATTGATTGCGGAAATTGTTTACTAATATTAATAAAGTTTTATTTAAATTCAGTAAAAATGTATTAAATTCTTTGCTATATATCACTTATTTATGATTAATTCAGTAAAATAATTTGATTAATTTTATCATAATTTTATCAAAGGTTCTATTTTCAACTTTTCTCGATTTTAGAAAATAAGCATTAAATCAATAAAATATTAGATTGACGCAAAACCAATAGCAAATTTGATTGATTTTACACCAAATTCGATTGATATTTCTTTCCGTGTATGAATAAAACTTATTTGCTTTTGCTTACAGTTTTTGCATGAAGCAAGCAATTGCTTTGAATGAAACTAATGAGAAAACTGAATTTCTAAATGTATACGAATTAGCGGTGTATTGTTATTTTTGTTTCACTAGGCAGGCCACCACCGCGTTTTTCATTTGTTTCTGGTAAGTTGTTTGCAAGATAACATCCCGCAAAGGCATTTAATTAAAATGAGTGAAACAAAAAATCTTTCAACTCAAGAACTGCAGCGTTTGGTATTATTAGAGCAGTTGAAATTTACTCGGCTACAAATTGAGGAAATTGAAAATCGAAGAAAATCAACGAACACTGGAAATCTGGCTTTTAGCTCTCCAAATGCCCGTTAAATTATAACTCGTTCTTTTGTGAGAATTTTGTTAAAGTGTTTTTCTCTGTCAGTTGTAGGATTTTGGTAAGGAATCATAATCCATGGAGATAGAAAGTAGCCGTCGTCCGCTAAAAGTACACAGTCAATCGGGGAATTTTGGAGTATTGGAAAAATTGAGCTATTTCTTAAAATTCTGCTGTCATGTACAGATCCAGGCCACTGAGCATCAATACTCGTAAAATTCCCATTTCCGTCACATGTTGCTTGAACGTTGATACTTGGAAATCCCTTTCTGCAAATGTAATCCTCATGATTTTGAAACTTTGAAATTCGAACGTGCGTGCCGTCTATTGCGCCAATTGCGGTACGAAATACGTTTAACTGCAACCACTTCATCTTCGCTACTTCTATTTCTTCTACAGATTCCGGAAACTTTATCCACAAGTGGGCTTTGTCGGTAATGCATTTTAAAACGTTTTCAAATGTTTTGCTAACTCTAGATTGGTGTATTCCTATTTCTTCGGCCACTCCGTTTTGAAAACCGGGATGAGCAAGGTAACGTAAAAATATTCTCATTTTTGTTTCACTAGGCAGGGCACCACCGCGTTTTTCATTTGTGTCTGGTAAGAATGTTTGCGTTAACCAGTGCACACTATCTTCGGTAAATCTATATAATTTCTTATAATCTGTTGTTTGAGGATTTTTTCGACAGCTATATGATTTACTTTTCCGAAGTTGTATAAAATTTGCCATTTGCACGCTGATGCTTCAAACGTTAGGCTGGTACTAAGCTACCTTAACATTATTTAAGCAATTGCTAGAGACATTAAGCAAAAGAAAATTTTTATTCATATGATCTTAAGCAATTGCTTCTAAAAATTAAGCAAATACTTTAAGCAACAAGCATTTGCTTTAATCTTAAGCAATTGCTAAAAGTAAAAGATTTTTATTCATATAACTCCAAGCAATTGCTTAAAAAAATTAGGAAAAGCAATTGCTTCATTTTTATTCATCAGAGCCAATATAGCGGAGAATCCTTAGTGCGGATGTAGTCGTTAGTTTCGATAGTACAAAAAAACTAGCATTGAGCATGGAAGCGGCAAATTTAGAGTTTATGCTAATCAATATCGACACAGTTGCTCGTAAACAAACTCAATCGAAGTTTTGGTTTCAGCCGGGTGAAACGAAATCAAACGGAACAAAGGGCAACGCAACAACGAGCAGTACTGAGAGGCTCTGAGTCAACGAGTTAGCAGCGAATAATAACAGTCAGTCAGTCTTACTTCCGTTGTGGTAGGCGTCATAATTTTGCCCTGCGAAATCGTGGCAGTGTTACAATGCGCATGGTCATATAGCCACTCTGTGTAAAGGTAGCCTCAAAGCAATGATCGTATGAAGCAGATAACCGACTACACTGAGGAGTCAGTGGCCGATTTAGGATTCTTAGCATTATGTGGTGAAAACGTTAGCATCGGAGTAGTCAGCGATAAACAAAAGTCAACAGTGGCACAAGCCATGATGTACCATATATCGAAAATCCTGTCAATACCTGTGGAAGTGGATCCGGGAGCTGCCATCACGGTAATCGCAAAAAGCGTTTTTGCAAAATATTTGGAGAGCACGATCTTGGATCTTGGTTGGATGTATTGCAACCAGAGTGAAGAAGTAAGCTCTTGTCTTCCGAAGGTCCTGAAGTGTTCGTCGTGTAAATGAAGTACGAGACGTGTCCGGTTATATGATGGAGTTGATGCGTCGATACTCTTTACTTTAGTGTTCACGACTAACCACTCTTGTATTAAGGGAGTCAAAGCAGAGATTCAATTGGAATTGCACGCCAGGCCAATTTTTAAGAAATATTACCAAATTCCTTACGGCTTGAAAGAAAATGTGCGTTTACATTTAGAACAGTTGGTTAAGGGAGAAATATTGGATCCAGTGGAAAATAGCGATTGGACCTCGCCTATCGTAGTAGTGAAATTAAAAAGAAGAAGTGCGAGTTACGAATATGCACCGATTTTAAGGGTACCCTAAATGAGGTAATCGAAGTTGATAAATACCCACTAGCGAATATTGATTAAGTGTTTGTACTCTTAAACAAAGAAGTGTTTGTACTCTTAAACAAAGGGAAGATATTCTAAGTCATCGGTCTTAAAGGTGCGTATCAGCTACAGGAATTGGAGGAATTATCGGGCAACCATTTTACTGTCAACACGCTTTTGGCCAGCGCTCCTGCTATTTTTCAGCGCACAATCGAATATATGTATTGTTACAATTTTTTCTGCCGAGCGGCTGGCTGACAAAATTGCACAATCGGTCCCTCGCTGCAATTCGATGTAGGGACGGATTGACACTTTTCAAAATTAGTTTTTGAGAATAAATGCTCGTCCACCGAGGCAGACGACCCAAAAAGTGGTCGGCTGATGGTCAGTGCCCCTGCCACATACGCCATGACCGTACGAATCGATCGCCGGTCCCCGGCGTCTTAGTCAATATAATGTAGGTACACTGAAAAAAATCTTTTAAAATTTCATAAAAAAAATTAATTGTTTCATTTAAAATTCATCATTGAATTTTAACCATTAAATTGCATTACTTAAAGAACCAATTTGAAATTGAATGATTTCACCACATTCCTAGTTATTTGATTCATTGAAAAAATTTGTTGGAAAATAAACTCAAAATATTTGAAACAATTAAAAATATTATTGAAAATAGATAGAATTAATATCAAAATCATTCAATAAAATTGATACCAGCTCAGCAAAACTTTTATTTGAAATTGCGAAAACTTTTATTGAAAAATAAATTCAAAATATTTGAAAAAATTAAAAATATTACTGAAAATAGGTAGAATTAATATTAAAATCAGCAAAATTTTAATGTGAAATTTAGAAAGTTTTTATTGAAAAATAAAATCAAAATATTTGAAGATATTTAACATATAATTGAGTTGATTTCATTCTCTGAATAAGAGTTATCGGCTTTATCATTGAATCCTTTCAAATCGTATCGAAAGGAGCTTAGAAAAGCATTTGTTGCATACAAATTTCTTAAAAATGTTCCTAAAATGTTCATAAAATCCCTTCAGTAGCCTTTGACTTCAATTAATTTTTTCATTCAAAGTGTTAAAACAATTTAATTAGAAAAATTCAATTGAATTATTTTGACGTTATGGGCGGAAAAATGAACTGAAATTAAAGGTATTTGACTAAAATCAATTTATGAACATTTTAAGAACTTTATTAATTAATTTGTATGCAAAAAGTGCTTACTACGCACCGACCTTATTGTTCCTTCCTCTGTTCAAGGGTTATCTGAAATTTGCGGAGAAACGAACACATTAAAAGTATTAATTTTTTAAAATTTGTTAGAAATAAAGAAAAACCTTAATTTTCTACTTATAAAGTTTTATTATGCACATATTTACATTCATTTAAATGCCACTTTAGCCTTTAAGACTTTAGTATTTTCCTCTATATACATAACATTAATTGCGGGATGCAATACCTCACTTATGGGTATTAATTCATGTATATTAAGATTTTGCTCTTTACTAATAAAGAAACAATTATAATGAGCGTCATAGTTTTCAATATTCAGCTTTTTCGTAAGAAAATAAACATTCTTTGAATCATCAGCAACAATATGAATTATATTAAAAAACCTAAACATGCCTGCGTTTTCCATGGGTAAAATATCGTTTTTTTTATAAATACTGTTACAAAGTTTTATATATTTCATAACAAACATGTTTTTTAAATTAAGTTTTTGGTTATTTTTGATGTTTGATTTAGAAAGATCTTGATATTGACCTTCACCTAAAGTGTAATGTTGAAAAAAAGAAGTTCCTTTTCTTTCACATAAATTGAAAGCAAAAGAAAATTGTAACTTGGTACTTATACTCAATAAAATGTTTTTCCGTGACGTTATAACACTAGCGTACTTTTTTAATTCCTGATGTTTACCTTCAAATCTCATTGCCCACAACTTCTTTAATGGACCTAAGCTTTTTATAACAGTAGGGTAATGTAAAACGAAGTGTTGCTTTGGGGTCAAAGGAACATTAAATAGTTTAAGATAGTTTTTATGATGTATCTTTATCAGATCTTTGAAATCTAAAAGGTCTTGTTCAGTAAACCAAGGTTTGAAAATAAAATCTATTAATTTCAAAAGAAGCATTAAAAATTTCCAAACAATATCTGTTTTCGGAACGTACTCTCCTAAAAGTAAGGGAAGAACATATAAAAAACATTGCATTTCACTTGCTTTCATTTTGAATGATCCAGCAATCAAATTTTCGATAGTTATGTCTTCGAACAAATTTTTTTTATCGCAATCACAATATCGAAAGTGTTTTATTTTTTTATTAAGTGTTTCTATAGAAAAGTATTTCTTTTCTGAAATAAAGTGATGTAAAATTTTAGAAATCTCTACATGACAAATACCCTCGAGGATATCATGCATAATATCTACAGTTTGATTATCCCAAATGTGAAAACTAGGAATATCATTGAAAACACATGGCTCTTTAATACCACTTTCAGATACAGTACTATTTTCTAGTAAATTGGTATAATTGTATTGATTTCTTAATAAGTTTTTATTTTCTTCAGTTGAAAATTTCATTTCCTCTCTATGACATATGCATATTCGACAAAAATGATTTGCTTGAAAGCTTTTTGTAAAGCCTAATATTCCATTCAAACCTAAATTATCACCGGTAATGGCAGCAAGAACTAAATGAACTGTTTGTTTTACTCCTTCAATATTGACATTTAAACCTTCTGTTTCTAATTTTTGTAATAATCTCACTAATGTACTAAAATTTAAACTTAAACCATATTTCATATCATTACTTTTAGTCAAACAACATAAGAATATATTTTCCAATTTTGATATTTGGTCTGGATCTAATAAAGGGAAACTAATGTAAAATGCTGATATTTTATGCTTACCCCTTTTAGACCCTAAGGGGTTATTTACTTCAAACTCGTCCTGATAGAGTATATAAGGAATTACTGTTTTATTTTCAAATTTGCTACTTTTTTCTTTCCAGACAGAACCTTGAACTATATTACTTATTTTATTTTCATTTTGCAACATTTTATAATTGTTCAACATGGTTGAAAGTATATTAGGAAGCTCAAGATATTTTGTAAAATTATGTTTTAAAGGTAATAATACTCCTCTTGAAGCAGTTTTGTTTAAATTATAAGCACTTTGGGAATGGTCGATTATGAATTCTTCAGGTTCATAAAAAAGGTTTAAATGATGTAAATATTTTTTAAATTTATATTCTGAATTAATATTATCGAATATATTTTGTATGTCACAGAAAGTTGATCTCACTTTATCACTCTCAATTACACAATCGGAAATGATTTGTTGCAAATATTTAAATATTGGTTCAATAACGCAATTTTGGATATCCATAATAATGGCAGATATAACATTCCTAGGAAGAGTAGATTTACTATAGTACTTCAAAGCAAAAACAAGCACTTCGTTTTGTAAAAATTCTAAAGTAATTTTATTGCTTACGTGTGAGTGATCGCTGTTATTAACTTCTTCGTGAATTGAATTATCGATATTTTCAGAAAAATTTTTTGCGTTAGTTTCAGGAATCGAATTATTGATATTTTCATTTAAATCATTTTCAGTAGTGAATTCAGAATTATTATTTTCAAAAGGTCCTATTCTTGTAGTTGATTGTTCAGAGTAGTTTAAATTAGCAGTATGTTTTCTTATGATATGTCTTTTGAAAGAGTACAATAAGTTAAAAGTTTGTGGGCAATGTGTACAAATAAAAGTGCTAGTGCTATTCAACTTATGAATGAACTTCAAATGAAAAATATAACGATCAATATCATTAAATTTCACATTACATAAAAAGCAGAGTAACATCTTGACTGAACCTTAATCTGAAAGCCGTTCGAAATTAATAAAAATTGATTTTAATCGATCTCCAAAAAAACCTCAAAACAAAAACCCGGATTTTAACATCAGATTGACATTGACTATTTCGTCAAATTATTTAAAAGAACAGATAAAGCAGCAGTTTTTTTACCTGAAATAGGAAGTTCATAGAAATAATGCTCTATGAAATTCCATACTTGTTCAGATTCCTTTGCGTATTGAATATTGAGGACTTGGTGCAATTGAAAACACAATGACAAAGCTTTCAAGAAGTTATCTGCTTCGTATAAAATATCATTAAAGTACGTAAATATTTTTTCAATTTTATCGATGGTCTCTCCCACAATTATAATTTGTGGTTGCAACCCTAGGCCTCTGTCGTTGTAAAATGTTTTCCTGTTGTCTATAGATGAAGGTACACACTTGATGTCCTGTGGAAATATAAAAATCGGAATTATAATAATATTCAATAGTTTGGTGTAAATTTAAGAAAAATGACTTACAGGAACTAATAATGCAAACGAATTTTGTGCATCTACAATTGATGGTTTCCAGTATTTATTTTTAGGTCCCCTTCCTTCCCGTACAACCGTTGGAATCAGAACAGCGTTAAGTAAAATGGCTATTATATATGCTCGAACATCTATTAACATCATAAGAATATTTATAATTTTAATTTATGTTGGATAAAACTTATTACCATTGGTAACGTTTTCATTTAATTTTTCCAGCAAATCTTTGCTTCTTCCTTTTTTTATGTCATTTTTATACAGCTTTATAATTTTGTCTTCAAATGTTTCCCATTTAACAAAAAGTAACAAATTTTTGCCAGGATACAGTCTTTCAAAGTCCAGTTCAATCTGATTCAAAATTAAATTACAGATACGTATAAAACAATGTAATAATAATACTGATCAATATATTATATATTTGTTTATATTCGAAATGCTATATGTATATGATATTATATACACTTACTAAGGATGATCCAATTCGTTGTTTTAGGATGGGCCAGAGTTTAAAGATATCCTCATTTCGCTTCATATGATGTCTTCTCAAGTCAAAACTAAGATTCCACTTTTCAATTACAAATGATTCCGGAGTCGTATTATTTTTCAACCACATATAATGCTCATTTGTCTCGGTTAGGTTTCCGTTTCCTTCTAAAAGATAGTAGTGATTTTTAACCAATTGAAAAAAATACTAATTGATTGAAAATTAACTAAACATTTTTTATAGTTTATCTATTCTCATTTGGAATTTTTAAAACATCTTTTTTTTTCTTTCATTTTATTGTTATATCATATGAACATTTTTGAATAATTTCTCGAAAGAAATTTGCAAAAATCTTGAAAATTGGAAAAGTTAGTCGATGTGTAAATTTTGACTACTATTATATAAGTAAAAATCAAAAAATTATTGGTTTGGTTTAATAAAATAAATAATAATATTACCTTCACTTTCAGAGTCATTTTTTAAACAATCGTTTGTTTCCGCTTTTCTTTTATAAACACTTTTTAGCAACCCGGATTTCTGATATTTGTGGGATAAACTGTAGAACCGTGACATTAATCTACCCCGTTGTTCTTTACTTCCAGCATAAACCTCCTAAAGTAATTTACATTGTTACTTAAAAGTATAGAAATATTGGATCATTAGTTATACCTCACTTTCTTTTGGGAAAATTTCTGAAATCTGTCTTGATATAAGTTTGCAATTCGTCCAATTTGGACGAATTTCATTGCTCAACCAATAATCACAAATTATGTTGACTAAAGCTTTTCGCTGCGCATTTGTTAATTGATCGTCTTTACTTCTAAAAATATCCTTTCCGGCTGTTGACAAATTCAAAATACTTTCAAGATCCTACGTTAAATAAATTACATTATAAATTATCATACAGATTTTTGAAATAGAGTTTTACCAAATTTTCTTTTTTATTCTCCGCATTAGTACTTGGATTAGTTTGAGAATTGTTGCTTAGTGTTTGGTTAGTACTGTCAGTTAAACTAGAAGTAGTTATCCAACTTTGAATAGAAGAATTCATTGACAAAGTGTCACACAAAGGTGTTATATAACCCTGTGAAATAAAATACAATGAAACGGTATTACTGCATTTTTCGGAAGTATATTGCTTTAGTATTCAGTTAATTTTTTATAAAGATCCGAACTGTCCTTCATTATTTTTGAGAGCACTCTGTGAGCGCGCTGTATGTACGAATTATTCACGATTAAAAAACTTTGAATGCGTGTAAATTGAGACGATTTCTTTAAATAACCGTTCTTTTTTAACTGTCAACCAAAACAGACCCGATGAAAAAACTTTTTTTTCCAAAGTAGACACAAAAAATAAATATGGCACTTTGTGTTATTCATATACAAAATATTAACAACATGTACTCACGTTTTGATATCTCCACTCAAATAATTTTTGCCGGAATTTAATTTTGAGGCCAAATTTTTCTTCTTCTGGTATAAGCTTGTCAATGTCGTGAATTGTTAGGCATTTTAATACCTCTAAATCAACACGTTTCTCTAAAGAATTAAATTGCTTACATGTACATGCCAATTTCAATTCTTTTAATTCATCGCATACTTACTTGAAAATTCTTCAATTAGTTCCTGGAAGCCCCAGCTTGATAATAATTCAGCGACGAAGATATCGTTTTCCATTTTACTTTGAGATTATACAATTATTTATTGATGAAGCAAGAAGAAGAATAAATGGCGGGTGATGGAGATGATGGTGTCTTGAGTGATGAGGGTTCAGAATAATATAATTGACTCCAAGTTGAATAACCTAAAAATTAAGCCGACAGGCGCTGTGCTATAATACGCTGAAACTGCAAGAGCAGCTTTCTACTTGCTCTTATACCAGGATCCCTGAATGAGCGAGTTACTATTAGAATGTTAGTGTCATTAGAAATAAGAAGTTTATTATCTAATGTTATATAATGTGATGAAATTGAATTTGAAATAAATTGAAATTGAATTAATGAAACATCTACTTAGTTAAAAAGAGTAAATATATTCCTTTGGAAAACTTACAATAAAGGAGTGTTCCTTTGGCTCGAATCGAAGTAAATACTTATTTTTTTAATTTTCACTACGTTTTCACAAAAATTAAGTACTTTTTTTTTCTGAATGGATGCACTCAGAAAGGACCACTAGGAACTAAGCACTTTAGCGAACTGACACACAATGGCGGGCACGAAAGCTTGAACTGTTCAAACCGGGACGTAGTACACGTATTAACTCTTGAATCACTCACATTTAAGAAGAAAACTAAAAACGCATGCACACTGTTCGGATATTTTTATTTACAATATATAATTTACACAATCGTCACTGCCGGCGAAACGAAAAATACTGGACACAACGCACTTATACATACTCGGGACTGAAGTTTCTCTAAGGCAAGCGCAAATTCCGAGAATCAGAACAAAACGCAGCCGCTGATTCCACCTAAGACACAATGCTTACTACGCAACGCAATAATGACAATCGACAATATCTACAGCGCTATTGCTGATGCGTTTGTTCTGTTTCTTGCAATTGGGGCCATAACCCAACCGTTAGAGCAGTTGCGCGTGTATATGGAGTGGCGCATAATTGTATGAAGACAGTGCAGGGCTCGGATGCGTGTATTATACAAATGAGCGACAAAAATGAAAGAAAAAAGAATACGTAATATCATATAATTCATATTAAATGAATCAAGTAATGCAAATTTTTATTTTATTCATTATGATTATATAATATTTTAAATACTTTCAATGAAACAAATAATTGGAATTTAATTAATTTGAATTAACTGAATTTTAAATTTCAGTTTTTTCAGTGTACGCATAAATACAGACAAAAGTCAATTCTTTAAGCAGCAAGTACAATATTTAGGCCACAAAATTTCATCCACGGGAAAAAGCATGATTAAGCAACGAATTGATAAAATCATTCAAGCGAAACTCCTTGGGAATTTAAAGGAATTAAGGGGCTCCCTAGGTGTTTCAAATTATAACCATATACATTTACCGAATATCGCCTGCATAGCACGACCAATGTACGATTTGTCAAAAACAAAAAAAAATTTACTTGGACAAAAGGGTGTCAACAGTCCTTTGAAAAATCTAGAGAATTAATTTTAAAAAGTAATCGTTTGAAACCTTATGACGTGAACAAACATACAGTAATAGCCGCTGATGCCTCGCCTCATAGTTTAGGAGCAGCCCTCCTATAAATTCATAATGGATTGGCATATTCTGTCAAGTTCGCTTCATGTACATTGTCAGACACATAAAAGAAGTATAGTCTGTTGGAATAAGAAGCTTTTGCTATTATCTATAGAGTCAAAAAGTTTCATAAATTTATGTATGGAAAAAAGTTCACGATATTAAGCGATCATTTATATTGCTATTGCTGCACTCAGCGAAGTAGATGAACTTCCCTTAAACTACCGACGACAAATTGCGAAATTTAACCAAATGGACAACACGCTATCGCAAGTCCTGGATCGTATGCGTATAGGTTGCATAACTAAAAAAGAAATCACGACTTAAAACCATTTTTTAGTCGTCGTTTAGAATTATCAATAGAAGAAAATTGTATCCTATGGGGTCGGAGGATTGTATAATAGTTTCCCAAAAGTTAAGACAAGAAATCTTAAAATTGCTACATATGTAATCAATATATTGACGCTACCCACATGAAAATGTTGACAATATCAGTATGCTTGTGGCCCAACTTTGACAATGGAATTGAGCAGCATGTGAAACAATGTACGGAATGTAGCCATAGACAGCATGTTGTGCTACAAATTCACACAAAATGGCCAGATACCACACAACCTTTTGAAAGGTGCCACATGAATTTCTTACATTTATATGGTCATCGTTTTTTTCATTTTTATAGACAACTACAGTAAATGGTTAGAAATGTATCGGGTAGAGAATATTAGCGCCGGAAATATGACTTTAAGCTAAATAATTTCTCATTTCGGCTTACCCAAAACATTAGTAAGCGACAACGGGCCTCCATTTTCTTCCTTGGAAATGACTAAATTCGGTATTCGGTATCACACTCACCTCCTTATTCCTTATTCCTTCCTCATCAGCTATTAAGTTACAAAAATTGTTTTACCCACATTTATATATACACTTAAATGCACTATTGTCTGTTTGTTAATAGAGTTCTGGTACGAAACCCTAATTGAATAAGTCCGATTCGGTCTAGACCGGTTTTTTTATTTTGATGAAAATTGTTAACAACTTTGTTAAAATGTTAAAAAATATTTGCCTGTCATTGAATTGTTTGGATATAGTATGTAGGTATCTAATTGTTTATTTTGGAAAAACAGTAAGGGAGCAATTCTTTAGCAAAAAAAATGTTTTACCTATTTTAAAACTCCCCGAGTAAAAATTTAGTAGGCCCAAACGTACATCACAAAGCACCCGAGATAAACATTTTCAGTATCTCAAAATATTCCAACTAGAGACGTGTGTCTCCATCTCCCGTGGAGTATTCCGCATTTCACTCAAGGAGACGCGGTGAGAGACCTTTGAAAAGTCGGTACAGCACTTCTGTATGAGAGACGCTAAACTCTGTACAGGAACCTCTAGTATTCCAATCAGAGATATAGATTTATGGGTCAAGTCTACGAGTTCGAGTTCTGAAAAAAATATCACTGCATAGAAGAAAATGATGTATCATTAATATAAAATAATTTTTAAATTATGTAATATTCCTAAATTTAAACTAAAGAAAAATGTACCTACAATTGAATTTTGAAATATGATCTAAGTCCAAAAAATATTCTAAGCACACATGATTTCGGAGATTGCAGTATCTATACGGGAGATTTGAATCTCCCCACTATAAGACCATGGAAGACTCAAGTACTCAAGTACTCTTAGATTTGACTAGAGTATTCTTTTGAAAAACTCAAGCATACACGGGAGACACCGGAATATGCTGAGATACGCCGTGGAATAATATGAGTGTCGCTGGTATACGCTGGGATACTCAAGCAGTGAACACATGAGCCGTATATGCCTGCAAAACGGGGTCTTTTGAATGTCTGTGCCTGTTTTGGGCCCGTATGTGGCTGCGAAACGGTTGTATTTTTAAATTTTCGTACCCGCTTTGGGCGTGTATATACCTGCAAAAATTGCTTATTTTTAAATTTTTGTTCGTGTTTTGGAAATTTTCATGCCTGTTGCTGGCGTATCTGTTCGCTATACGGGATAGGTTTGAACGCGCTTATGCCTCCAAGTTCGTACCTCATTTGAGCGCGTATGTGCCAATTAAAATGTTTACTCGGATTTTTTATTTTTTTTAAATACATATTTCGAATTAAGTTGTTTTCTACGCATATATAATTAAATTTTTTGACTGAAACAATTTCAGATTCTGGGTAACATTTAAACTGTTTTGAGAAAGAAATTATTAAAAGAAATAAATCTCTGCGCCAACTTAATAAATTATATTTAAATATGCAGGTAAAAAAATTAAATTTATGTAATAAAAATAGTATAAGTGGTAATGATGAATAGACGCGCAAGTGTTGCATCCCGGTTTCCCGAGATAATAAAACAATAATCTTAAAGCCTTTTCATCCGTTTAGAAATTTCTGATTTATAAAGTATTATACAATCACAAAGATTTACAAATAACTTTAGTTCTTTAACAAATTTTAAACTAAATAAGAAAAACCACAAAAGTTTACTGATAATTTTAGGTATTGAACTATTTACTTTTATTTCGAGTTCTTAACATGCGAACCTCGTATTTATTAGTCTTCAGACTGATTTTGTATACATATTTCATTTAATTCGCTAATTGCTGTTCCCACTGTAAAGCTTGATTTGCTTTTTTCATTTCAGGTGAGTGCCGATTGTATTACAGTTTCCGTCTGGCTGGGCAAGTATGTATAAAAAATGCACATATGTATACACTCATGCGCTCATCAAAAATATTAAAGGATAATCCAAAAAATGCAAAAAATTGTTCAAATTTTTGAGAAGTTATTATATAATTTCGAGGGAATAATTCAATTTTAATGATCCAAAGCATTTTTGAAAGCTGGTATCTTCAAGTTTATGAATCAAAAAGCTTAAAGTTTTATCATCCCCTCCTCCTCTGTGCTAAACGTTAGAAGAGTTAGAACTTCGAGTTGAAATATATGAAATATGAATATATTAAATAAATGTAAGCATTTGAAAACTTGTCCTTTCCGCTTAAACGTGTTTTATTTTTATTTTAATGGGAATTTTGAAGAACGTTGAACGTTGAAGAACGGTATTTTCTCATATTATGTAATTGAGCCGTCATTTTGTCACAATAATGCAATTAAAAATGTTGATGTGTTTTCTTTTAGTTAAGAGTGTCACAAAATATCGTACACAAAATGAAGATGAGGCGATGTTTTTCTTTCGTGTCCACAACTGTCATGAGTTAATTAAAGGTTAATTTTTCATATCTTTTTGCAATTCAAATTGAATTATTTTTCGCGAAGTTAAAACTGTTAAAAAAGTTGAACAATTTTTGAATTTTTTGGATTATCCTTTCAACACTTTTGATGAGTGTATATTATATTGTCCCCCTTATGCAGAACCATGCGCAAATTTTCTGTTTTTAGGTTTATTAGTTAATTTGATGAGACTTTCTTATTACTAAATAACTTTTGCCAGAACCAACGAGTATGCAGGCAGTGTGGAAACAGCATGTTCATACTATATATGCCAATAGCATAACTGTAGAACACTTCTTCATTTATGAGGACCAGAAACGTGAATGTGTAATGTGTTCATAAATCTGGCTGGACATCAAAAATGGAAACAAAGCACCTGCTATGAATGTACCATTAATATAATTAAACCTTCCTGCGAGTTAACACTAGATTTAGTATACTGATGAAAGGAAGCTGTAAAGCCACCCAATAAGAGATAATGAAAGTTATATACTTTTGTTATGACTGTTGTGTTAAAAATTCGAATGCGTGAAATTTTAGGGAACAGGGGGCGCTGAAACTTAGCAATGAATCAAGTTTGAACATTTATTCATAAATTCTGTGTTTAGTTTTAGATCGATATATTCTACGCTAATATAACACGCGCCGTGTTTCGGCAACGGAGGATAATGAACCTAAAAAACCCATTAAAAAGTACATATTAAAATAAAAATTATATGAGAGTTTGAAAACCTGTTACAATTTTCAGGAAAACATTTTAATTTCTTAATACAAACAATGTTGTTTTTCTTTATGTTGATTGATGAAGGATTGATATGCAACTAAAAAACTTTCGATCGTGTACATAAATATGTAGATTAAATATTCGAAGTTTTTATTTTATGTTGTACACAAAGTATGATAATACATATATATGTATGATATACATATGTTGACCGAAATTAAGTGAATCAACGCTAAGCGTGCACCAACGTGTACGTGGAAAGATTTTTTGGTAAACCTTGCCGAGTTTCGCCTTGGCCACTCGCCGCTTGTCGGCGCTCGCCTCCTTCCGAAAATTGAACGTATCATTTTTGTTTAGCGCAAATAAACAAAATTATTCGCATTACGCAGAAATCTTTTAGATTTGGATAAAGAATAATACATATATTGAAAGACGAACCAAATTAGTGGGGGACACTTCGGACGGTTTCCTTCCAAAAACAAAAACTTGAGTTGCTTGATTACATTTTTTGTATAAAAATCTCACAGTAGATTCCGACTACCTGTCGTCACAATACTGCCTTGCCAGTTAATAGCGTTAATGGCTGCAAATTAACTGAGAAAGAGATAATAGTTAATAAAATATCTTAGTTTCTACGAGTTAAAGGAACGGATAATGACAGAGTTTTGGCGATAAGTAGTCGGTGGATTGGTTAAAAGTTGATGTCTTAGAAAAGAATACCGTTGCTAAACATATTTTTCTGGTCCTACTGTTTGGGTAAGACTGCGGTAGTAGGGTCGACGAGAATTGAAGCTTCGGCACTAG
Organism: Eutolmus rufibarbis; assembly: GCA_963920795.1. Classification (NCBI taxonomy): domain Eukaryota; kingdom Metazoa; phylum Arthropoda; class Insecta; order Diptera; family Asilidae; genus Eutolmus; species Eutolmus rufibarbis. The sequence goes on from OY987205.1 coordinate 19,208,891, forward strand.
GGTTACCGAAAATTGAGGCTGCGGCAATAGGGTCGCCGGAAGTTGGGAATACGACAGTAGTTAATTGTCGCTGGTAGTTAATTGTCATTCTAATTGGTGCATTAATGTTGAGTGTTCTATTTCCCTCCCAGTTGTTGAAATCCAAATCGATAAGTATTATATAAGAAGTCGAAAATTTGTCTTCATGTTGATTGTTGTTGAAATCGGTGCTATTAAAATTAATGTTGTGGTTGAAAGTTGGATTAAGGAGAAGAATCTATAATTCTAAAATTTCCGTTCTCCATTTATAAATTTTCTTTTATGAGGAGAGTGTTGAAAGAAAAGCCGTTATCCTTCTTGAGCCCAAAAAAAAAAACAAAAAACAGCTCCTTCCTTGTTCCTTGAACGGAATTAAGCTTTGGAGGTGTAAAATCCATAATAAAAAGTAAGAGAAAACTCTTGAATATCTTTGAGAAATGATACTTAAAATTTAAAATATGTATATTCTTAAGGAGATGTCTCCGGAGTTTTCTGCTTTGCAGCCGTCACTGGAAATCTGGAATCTTTCCAAAAATTAAATTTTGCTGTGACTGATCCTCATCACCTCAGGGTCACCAACATATGGAGTGTGTCTCCATATTAATAATTTCATATTAATAATTAACTATAATTTATTTAATTTTTGTAGATTGTTATTTATTAAAGATTTTATTGTATATGATTATTATTTTTACTGATTTAATTTATTAATCGATTTTAAGTTATTATTAAATTACATTTAAGTAACAGTTTCTTCGAAAAACTGACTAATGATAATATTTTCTTGTACTTTTGCAAAAAAAAAAAAAAATGTTAGTTGCTTGATTAAATTTTATAAAATCCCACAGTATATTCCGACTGCCTGTCGCCACAAAAGCAATAGATGTAGACACTTTCTATCTGCCTTTCTTTAGGCGAATATAACTAGAGAAGGATTACTATGAAGAATTAGGTAATACTCAAATTATATTTTTGTAAAATAATTTATTTATACGTTTTCAATTTGCATTCACAACATTCTACATATACGTATGTACATACATATTCTTATCTGGTGTTGCGGGCGTATTTTGTAACAATTCGGGCCAGTTGCAGGCGTAGTTTATAAAAATTTGGACCTCTTGCAGGCGCGTTTCATAAAAATTCGAGCGTGTTGCGGGCGTATAAAGCATTTTCTGAGTTAACCTCCTCTATTTTGACGGGACTATGAACCCAGAAAATGCTTAAATTCTTTGAGAGCGATTGTAGGATTTTGGTTGATAGCGTGTTAAAAAGCTTTCTAAGGATACATCTGACAACCCAATCCGCCAACAAACAAGCGAGAGATTAAACTTTCATAATGGTAATTTCAATGCCCAAAATTTGCTTTTGACTCTTCGTATTGCCCATTTTTTATAGGGAAGATCGAAATTTTTTCTGAGAAAAAGCTTTCTTGCGTTGTGGCCTTTCTAATAAAATAAACCCGCACTCAAATACAAGTCGCGTTTTGAACTTTATCGTCTGATGACATATACAATGTGGTTAGAAATAACTGTCAGCAAAGTATTTTAAAATAAAATCCAATTAGCGAACGGAATTTAGTGTACAGTTTATTTTCCAGTCTACGACATGTAACATTTTCAAAATTATCCGTGAGTTCAAATCGCTCCCTCTTCTCTTTAATTGCAAGTCGTGAATATTTAAAAAATGATTCGCAACCCGACTGGAAATTTTTTCATATTTGGATCCGGATCGGATCAGATTTTTCTGATTTATGATCAGGTACGGATCAGGCTTTCCAATCCGGTTCTGATCAAAATCGTCACACCTCATATTAAGCGGGCGGGATCCGCATAACAGATCCGGTCCTGATCACAAATTATTTTCAGAAACGGATAAGGTTATAGGATCTTTTAGGGATCAGGTTTTCTGTTCAGATCCTGATCAAAAAATTAAATTATATAGTGATGAGACTCGGATCATTCTCATTGGAGCTTTTTAAATGCTGCTAAATAATTTAATAATTATTACTATTTTATCTTAAGTTTATTGAACATTTTAAATGATTAATTGTATCGAACATTTTAAATAGTTTTCAGTATGACTCGGGAATTATTTATATAAAATATTTGAGTTGTATATAAATGAATCTTTCAAACTTGATGTGTGAATTATATTGAATGAAAATAATAACGAACTTATTTGTCAGATGACCGGATCAAGGGATAGGATACTGCATTCTGATCAGTTCCTGATCAGATGACCGGATCAAGGGATACGGTACTGCATTTTGATCAGTTCCTGATCAGATGGCCGTATTAAGGAAAATCTGATCCGGATCTGATCATAATCCGGAATACCTGAACTAATTTCTAGTTGGGAAGCGGCACGCGAACTTTTTGATATTTCCTACAGATCGGGGTGATTGTGTTGGATTACGTCGAAATTGCTCTTTGACCCTATTTATGACTTCCTTTGTTCGGACTATCCTTTTTCGACCTGTTTTTGGGCTAATTTTAAAGACGCCGTTATATTATATCGTTTAATGGTCCGATATATGTATAAACCTTTCTGCAATATTAAAAGGTTTAAACTTTGTTATAATCACATTTTCGATATATATTTAAAAACAAATTAATCACAAGCTCGCGTTTCGCGTCCATCGTGGTAATAAATGTAAGGGAATTTAAATGTCAAAATCATTCATATCAGTGTGTTGCCAGGGGTATATATGTAGGTTAAAGGAAAAATGCCATGTAGGAAATACTTTCTCTAAATTTCTTAAAAATTTAAGTTCAAACACATTGACAGTTATTTCTGGGCACCCTGTATAGGCCGCATATGAGTCTATACATTTTAATTAAATTTTAAATTGTTAAAAAAGCGATATCTCAAGAATGATAATTCGTACGGAAAAAACTATACAAACCTGTTTTGTAGATAATCGTATATACTACAAATTCTAGATATGTACCACTTTTATGAAAACACTTAATGTTTAAGAAATATTTGGGAAAAACTGATTTTTCTAACCTTTGAGCTTTAATAAAATGCTTAGCTAACATGGGATCGATGGGGACTTTTGACATTTCATTTATAATGGTGTAGGCCAATAGAAAAATCAGGCCGTTAGCTAAAACCCTAGGCGCACTAAGTATGTACTTTATGCTATTTATGTCTGTGCGCGAAAAGTGCATGGTCTAGGCTTTTAGCTAACGACATAATTTTCCTATTGACCTATGACATATACATACATATGTATAAAGTATGTACCAATTTTCAGCTCTATGCGAATTATTTCGAAGTTTAATGTGTATGTTGACTGGACTATTAGATATTTTTACTCGGGAACTTTGTGTTGCCAATGCTGTACAGTATTTATGTATAATACGAGTATGTATAGGTTCCATCTCGAAATATATAGAGATACTAGCTGACCCGTACCCAGCGTTGCCCGGCCACAACTATCCCTATAATAAAGCTAAACTTTAATAAAGACATGACTTGGCCAATTTCAAATTTGTCAAATGTCATTCAGGAGGTTAAACGCAGCATGCTCATAGAATTTCATCTCAATCGAATAAGTGATTTATGTGTGACTCACCATAAACATATCACTGCTCAAAATCCCCCCCTCGGTTCCTTCTCATACTTTCCTGTTGCAATGGATAGCCTATGTTACTCATGAGGTTATGCGCAATATGCCCATAGAATTTCATCTCAATCGTATAAGTGCTTTCTGTGTGTCGCACCAGCTCAACATTTTCTCCTCTCACTCTTTCTCTCTCTCCTACCCCTACCACACTTTTCAAATGCGATGCATAGCCTATGTCACTCAAGAGGTAATGCGCAACGTGCCCATAAAATTTCATCTTATTACGCGACTCACCATGAACTTATCACTGCTTAACATTTCCCCCTCTCTCTCCTTTCCCCTCCACTTTCCAATTGCGATGCATAGCCTATGGCACTCAGAAGGTTATGCGCGACATGCCCATAAAATTTCATCTTAATATGATAAGTCCTTTTTGCGTGGCTTACTATAAACATCACAAATAAACATTTCCCCCTCCTCTCATCTCCCGTCTACTTTCCAATTACAAAGTATTACCTATTGCACGCAGGAGCTCCTGCGCACTACACGTGTAAAATGTATAAAAATATTGACAGTCCCCCATTTTGAATTCGTAAATTTTGACAGTCGGGTTGAAATCAGTGAATCCGAAAACCCGCAAGTACCAAGTTTAGTGGAAATCGCATAAACTTCAAAATTTGACAGTCCGCCATCTTGAATTCGTAAATTCTAACAGTCGGGTTGAAATCAGCGACCCCGAAAAGCCCCAAGTACCAATTTTGGTGGAAATCGCATAAACTTCAAAATTTGACAGTTCGCCATCTTGAATTCGAAAAAAGTGTCCTATCTTCGTCTCCTGGTTCTAAGCTACCTCCCCACCAATTTTCAGCCAAATCGGTCCAGCCGTTTACGATTCTATAAAGGACATACAAACAAACATTCATTTTTATACATATATATAGATATGATATTTTAAGTTTTGGATCGATTTTTATGCAGATTAATAAAAACAAGTAATTTAATAAAATAGTAAACAATAGATACTTAATTAAATAATTAAGTAAGTAATAAGTATGTCAATGCAATCTACCAAAATGACTAAAAAGCACCTAAGGAGCTATGTGTGTCTTCAGAGTTTAACGTTTTTATCCATTTATGTCAAAATAAATGTGAGATTTCTAATTTTTCTAGGGTCTTTCCTGAATTAAAAATAAACTTATTAATATTGTATTAGAACTTACTAAGTAGTAAAAGACCTTTCGGCGGCAGTCAGAAGGAAGGGGTAGATTTCAATGTGGTAAAAATGATTTTACATACGGGAACGTAATGCTGAATTCCCCACTCCCTTGACCGATTCACCCCATTTGCGAACATAGCGAAGATATTGCCATGGAGAATATGTTAGCCAACTTTAATCAAAATCGATTAAAAATTGTGGGTCTACATAGGAATTAAAATATTTAGTGAAATTAAAGTCTCCTTCCCCTTCCCCAAACTCCGCAATTTTTTATTAGCATGACCTATGCAGATATCGAGCCAATAAATGCATACGCAAAGTTGAAAAAAAATCCTTTTAGAAATGCGGCATCTATCGCGGTGAAAAAATCACCTTTAGAAAATTATGTAGCCCTTTGACCGATTACCACCATTTTGTAACATAACTTAGAACTACATGTTGTCAATGTGTAATGTTTTTGATCAATAGCGGTTAAGAAATACGAAAGATATCGGCTCCAAACCATTTTTATATAATTCACGTAGCCCCTATGTATATCGCCACCCTATTTACGAATTTAGCCGAGATATTGGCGGGATAAACGTATAGGCGAAGTTTGGTTAAAATTGTTTAAGGAATACGGCCTCTATCGAGTTCACAAATTTATATAAAATATTTCGGAAAATGAATGACGCCATTCATTTTCCGAAATCTTTTCATCAGATACGCTGCAATATGTATGTAGTATTTCATATGAAATTTACCTAAAAGAAATTGTTTGTTTTTGATCATTGAACAGTTGGATGTCTCCTTCAGGTGAACTTATAATATTGGTTGTACCGTCTTTACGATGTCAGCTTCGCCTTTTTGCCCTTAGTATATCGTTGACATTCCTGCTTAGTAAGATATGGTTTTGCGTTAAACACTTTAAAAGGCAATGATAGGTTCTGGCACCATTGGCCCCATCTCATTTGTTAAAGTTCGAGGAGAAAAATATTCAAGTTGCTTCAATATTCCCACTCCGGTATAAAATGTTCCATCAATTTTCCCTTCAAGATCCAATTTATTTCGAGTTGCCTCCAAGGGCACTTTCATAAAACTACATATCCGTTAGAAGAGGTCGTACACTTGATTTACATTTCCCGAGCCCCAGTTCAGCTATCGAACTAAAGTCGGGTTTGGGGACTCGATGGACGACAGACGGGACATGTCACTGGGAATTACACATGGATAGTGAAAATTTGTTGCCGTGTTATCGACATTTTACACAAAATTCGCCAGCTGAGAAGAATTCCTTTCAATCCATACCTTATTCTAAGAAGTCATCTCCGAGTGGGTCTTCTTACCCTGCTTGGTCGCGGGAAGAATTTCATTTATCAAGCTGTCAGGGATGGAAACAAGAATATACGAGTGACAGAGCTGAAAGTTTTCTGTCCCTGAGGATTCTTTGCTATGGCCGTTAATATTCCCCTTAAAACTCACAATTTTCTTTCGGTGTTGCGTACATCACAATCTAAGACATGAACAGATAGCAGCTTGTGACTTGTAAGGTATTTGAGTGAGAACTTGCTGGCACAAAGAACCCTTGGAACAATTAAATCCTTTTCGGGTTTCATTTGCACAATTTGTGTAACGTTAATGTCAACAGCTTTCACGTGCTCCCGGATGTTTGGGAGTAATCGTTTCTATGGGAGGACATATTGCGTGCGGTGTGTGAATTCATGGACTTCCATAAATACTCAAGAAGAACCCAATAGGAAATTGCTGTCTTAATTAGTACCCTCTGTAACGGCTGTGTCCACATCATGAATTTCCTTAGAAATTTTTCATCTTCTCACGGGAGGTGTTTCAAAGGCTGGGTTTGGGTACTAATCCCCTCTTCACCATTAAAATTAAATTTATCCCAGAATCAGACGTGTAAATTAAATTTGATAACTTTGAAGAGAGCTTTCACTGTCTTCTAATAAATTCAGCTTTTAGCTTTTATTATTCTTCTTACATAAATAAACAGCTTCTTCAAATAATTAAGCTATTTTTATTTTTTATATTTAATTAGGCAGCACAATATATTTTATTTTTTAAGTTTTTAAACAACCTTTTAGATCAGGAAATATTTTCTAACTCAAAACAATATCAGTCAATAGCTACTTCTATTTTTTATTTTTTCAAAACGCCTTCTCGCTTTTTATAATTTTCAAGTAAAAATCTCAAACCTACTCTACTCTTTCCAATACACTCAGAAATAAGCAATTTAAATAAACCAAATAAATTCCGCGACGGAAACAAAGTCTAACATGGAAACAACATCTATAACATCGACCACCACAATACCCCCCCTCCAGTGATTCACCCGAAGCACGATATAAAATTCTGATTCAAAAAATTTTAAATAAAAAACTTTATAGGAATCTAACTTTTTTTTGTGATGGATTTTGTGGAATGGGGATGTTAGTGGTTCTAAATGTTTTATTCGCTATAGACACTGGTCTATGACGAAAAATTTGTTGAGTACGAACAGACGCTGGCTGTTCCGTTGAACGTGAGCTAGCTTGAGTAAAATTGATGGTATTTTTCTCAATTGGATTAGAGTCCTGAAAAATTGGAATAAAATATGGTTTTAAACGAGCTAAAGAGACGTTAATGTCTTTATTTTTAATTTTGACCGTGAAAAAATCTGGGTGACGTTTGATTACTGGAAACGGTCCATTGTAACAACATCTAAAAGGTTCCTTGGTTGCATCATTCCTAACAAGAACATGAGAACAAGTCCCTAAATCCTTAAATTGGAAAAATTTACCTTTTGAATGATTGGAAGCCGAAACAGGACGAATATAATTAAAAAATTTCTTTAAACGATTTACAAAATCACTTTGAATATAATTTTGTTGGTTTGAAAGAATGAAATCTCCTGGAAGTCTTAGAGATTGGCCATAAAGTAATTCGGCTGGTGTAGCGACAAATTCCTCTCGAAAAGCAGTTCGCAAACCAAGCAGAACTGATGGCAGGGAATCTGACCATGACGACGCATCGAAAGTTTTAATAGCCGTTTTAAGCGTTCTATGCCATCGTTCTATGAAACCATTCGATTGAGGATGGTACGGTGTAGTCCGATTATGTCTGAAACCTAAGAATTTAGAGAGCTCACTGAAAAGATTAGATTCAAATTGCCTTCCTTGATCGGTAACAATAATTTTTGGGATACCGAATCTGGAGATCCAATCACGAAAAAGAGCTTTTGCACAGGATTCTGCTGATATATCCGTTAAAGGAATCGCTTCAGGCCAACGAGAGAAACGATCAATGATGGTAAGGCAATACCTGAAACCGTTCGAAGGAGGAAGAGGGCCAATAATATCTAAATGAACTATCTCAAATCGAGATGAAGTGAGTGGAAATGAGCCAAAAGATTTTTTAACATGACGTGAAATTTTGTTCTTTTGACATGTAACACAACTTTGAGTCCAATTATTTACATCCTTATTCATGGATGGCCAAAAATATTTCGATGTTATCATCTTATTTGTAGCACGAATACTGGGATGTGAAAGATTATGAATTGCTTTGAAAATCTGAAAACGGAATGGTTCCGGAATATAAGGACGATGACGTGATTTTTTAATTTCGCAATAAATTTGTTTACTACTCCCTAAAACGGGTAATTTAGCAAATTTAAAAGAAGAATTGTTCAAAAAATTTTTAAGCTGGCTATCTTTTTCCTGAGAAATAGCTATAGCTTCAAAATCTATAGATGAAGGTAGATGAATTTCTTCTAAACGCGAAAGGGAATCTGCAACAACGTTATCCGTCCCAGAAATATGTTTGATATCCGTAGTGAATTGTCCAATGAAGTCTAAATGTCTTGCTTGACGTGGGGAGGCTTTGTCAGGGTTCTGTTTAAAAGCGAAAATTAAAGGTTTGTGATCTGTAAAAAGTGTAAAATTCCGGCCTTCCAAATGATAACGAAAATATTTGATACTCTGATAAGCTGCTAATAATTCTCTGTCATAGGCACTATATTTAATTTGCGCTGAATTCAATTTTGTGGAAAAGAAACCAAGGGGTTGCCACAAATTGTCAACCCATTGATTTAAGGCTGCACCAATTGCTTTATCCGAGGCATCCACAAATAAAGCCAAACGGGCCTTACTGTTAGGGATAGCAAGAAGGGTAATTTTCGCTAGTTGAGATTTAATGTTCTCAAAAGCTTTAATTGAATCCAAATTCCAATCTATTGGTTTAGAGCCTTCCTTCTTATTTCCTGTTAAATATTGGTTTAACAGCGAATGATGCTCCGCTGCATGAGGAAGAAATCGGCGGTAAAAATTAACCATGCCGAGAAATCTTCTAAGTTCTTTAACAGTAGTAGGTTGCTTGAAATCTAAAATTGTTTTAACCTTTTCAGGCGACGGTTTAATACCATTTGAATTAATAAAATGACCGAGAAATTTTACTTCTGGAAGCATGAAGTTACACTTCTCGATGTTAATAATCAACCCATGATTTTGTAATCGCTGAAAAATTTGTTTTAAGTGATCCAGATGTTGTTGCTCAGAATTAGAGGCTACCAAAATATCGTCAAGATAAACGAAACAAAATTGGCAGTCTTGGAGAACTGAATTTATAAATCTCTGGAAAGATTGAGCCGCATTGCAAAGACCAAAAGTCATTCGAGTAAATTCAAAGAGACCAAAAGGAGTACAAATTGCGGTCTTGGGAATATCCTCTGGTTCAACTGGAATTTGATGATAAGCTTTGGTTAAATCCAAAGTAGAAAAAACTTTACAATCTTGAAGTTGGCAAACAAAATCATGAATTAGAGGAATCGGGTAGCGATCTGGAATTGTAACAGAGTTAAGCCGTCTATAATCGCCACATGGTCTCCAATCCCCATTAGGTTTAGGGACCATGTGTAAAGGAGACGACCAAGGACTGTTGGATGGTCTACAAATTCCTTGACTAAGCAAGAATTCAAACTCTTTCCTTGCTATTGTGAGCTTCTCAGGAGATAGACGCCGAACTTTAGAAAAAATTGGCTGACCAACAGTTTTAATTTGATGTGTGATATTATGTTTTACTGGCTTGGAAAACGTCGATTCGATAGTAATACTCTGAAATTCACGAATTAATTTTTTAACATCGTCATTAATTGATGATTTAATTAGGACGGATAAAGTTGTAGAAGGACCTGTAAAAATACGGCCATTTGAAGTCAAATTAGTAAGCGGATCAATAAGAATCCGTTTAGAAAGATCTACAACTAATTTAAAATGGTACAGAAAATCAGCGCCTCAAATAGCTTTCTCAACATCAGCCATTACAAATTGCCATTGAAAATTTCTTCTTAAACCAAGATCCAAATTCAGAATTTTATTTCCGTATGTACTAATTGGCGAAGAATTGGCGGCCGATAATTGTAAACTTGAAGGTAACAATTTAGATGAGGGTGGCCCTGGAATGACAGAAAGATCTGCCCCTGTATCAATTAAAAAAGATTGACCCGAAGATTTATCATAAACATGAAGACGACAGTTACGCTTACATGTATCACCCGTCGTCATAGATGACACACACTTTAATTTTTTGGTGTCTCAGAAATGTTAAATGAACAAGGAGGTATACACTTGGAAGCGTTATGTTGGAATTTAAAATGGTACCAACACAAATTAGAATTACCAGAATTTCTCTTAGGACTCGATTTAACCTGATGCGGAGAAGGAAAACGATTTCCCGAAAAACGCGAACTATGCTGCGAAGAACGACTTGAAGAACGATCCCTGTATTTTAATGACCTTATTTCATGAGTCAAATCTTCCATTTGCTGCTTAATTTTTGAAATTTCAGATGTTAAATTAGCCAAAATATTATTGCTACCAAAATTTTGACTAGAAGTATAAGCAAAAACTGAAGGTTTACTACTTACTTCAAAAATTTTGTCCGCACAATTAGCTAATTCAGAAAGGGATCCTGAATTACATGACAAAATAGCTTTCATGTAATCAGGGAGACGCTGCAACCAAAGAGTCTTCAAAACATCATCACTGAAACTTCCACCTGACAAATTTCTCATCTCTCTTAGAAACTGAGATGGAGATCTGTCACCTAAAACAACATCTCCGAGAAGCTTATTTAACCTTGATGTTTCACTATCCGAGAGACGAGATATTAACGCCTCTTTGAGTTCGGTATATGGATGACGTGGATCCGGATTTTCCAAAAAGTCGCTAAGTACGAAAACAAGACTCTCATCCAATGCCGAGAGTAAATGATTGTATTTAGCTTGTTCGGAAGAAATTCTGGCTAGCTCAAATTGTGCCTCAAGCTTTTTGAACCAGAATTTCGGTGCATTCCTCCAAAAAGATGGTGCGGAAAAAGAAATAGTTGAAATGGATGAAGGTGGTATTGTGTTAACCGCGCTACGTGGTTGCGGAAGTGGACCGGATGAGAAAAAATTATTCTCATCAACAGTACCACTTAAGTTTCCGCGACTTTGGTTCCCGGGAACCACTGAGATTTCTGAAAAATCACTCTCCGAAAAACTCATGACTTCCGAACGAAAGAGAACGCGGAGTGTATTAGAAATTTACAAAAAATCAACTAAACTATTTGAAAGAAAAACTTATCTTAATGTTGATTGATATACTGCGGGTGTTGATTGATGAGCTGCGGGTGTTGATTGATGAACTGCGGGTGCTGATTGATGAGCTGCGGGTGCTGATTGATGTTGTTGAAAAGCACTGTGATGTCTTCAGGGTGGACTTTATTTTAAATATCTGCTTTGTTGGAATTAGCACAGCAGGAGGAGGAAAAATTAACCTACACTCGTAAAAAAATTAGCCTGTTCACTAGGCTGTCGGGGTCACCAATTTGAAGAGAGCTTTCACTGTCTTCTAATAAATTCAGCTTTTAGCTTTTATTATTCTTCTTACATAAATAAACAGCTTCTTCAAATAATTAAGCTATTTTTATTTTTTATATTTAATTAGGCAGCACAATATATTTTATTTTTTAAGTTTTTAAACAACCTTTTAGATCAGGAAATATTTTCTAACTCAAAACAATATCAGTCAATAGCTACTTCTATTTTTTATTTTTTCAAAACGCCTTCTCGCTTTTTATAATTTTCAAGTAAAAATCTCAAACCTACTCTACTCTTTCCAATACACTCAGAAATAAGCAATTTAAATAAACCAAATAAATTCCGCGACGGAAACAAAGTCTAACATGGAAACAACATCTATAACATCGACCACCACAACTTTTACTCTAAAATTGAGATAAGATAGGCGAAAAAGGCTTTGGTAAGCTCGAAAGGCGAAACTTTTTCTACAGCCCGAAGCACTCATAAATCAAATATTCGCTTTAATGCCGTAAGCATGGCGTGTTGTAAATTTATCCCGGGCGACGTTTTAATCCGCTAAAAAAGCTGTAAAGTGGCCGACGTTGTGCAATTTTTAGAAACATTTAGGAAATTTGATGAGCACGAAGATATGTACGTCCCAAAAGTCCCTGAATTCTGGGTTTTATACGCATACGGCCCTTTGGTAATGATATTGGCCCATTTGCATGACGGTCCACTGGTGGAAGTCGTTCATAAGTAGTAAAAGAAGGTTGCTACTTTTAAGATAGTTTTGAAAAGCTGAAGAAGGGAAGTTATGGGCATGGGTAGCATATTTATGAGCTACTTGCTTTTTAATTTTTGTTGCGTCGTTTCATTAGTTATTCGTTAGTTTATCGTTATATTTTAAAAATAAATTTCAATCAAAGTAGTTTGCAGCTAGTAATGTTTTCGAATTTAGCTTGAACTTAGTAGGTGATGAGCTGAGTCGGGTTCGTTTTATCAGATGTATACATAAGTTTTTTCCGGTTTTTTTGGTAAAAAAAATACGTAATTTTCTAGGGATATTAATTTTTTTTTATTCAAAATATTGGCCCTCAGCTTCTACACATTTCGACCATCTTTCAGGTAATTTATGAATAGCATGCCAGAAAAACTGCTTGTCTTTTGCGGCAAACCATTCGTCGTGCCATTTTCCAACTTCCTCGAAATCGTTGAAGTGCTGCTCTGCGAGCGCGTGCCCCATTGATGCGAAGAGGTGATGGCGTCAAGTCTGGGGAGTACGGCGGGTGTAGAAGGATGTCCCATCCAAGCGATTTCAAGGTGTCTTTCACTAGTTTTGCTGTGTGAGACGGCGCGTTGTCGTGTAACAAAATCACTTTGCCATGTCTTCTGGCCCATTCCGGTCGTCTTTCTATTAATGTGTGGTTTAAATTAATCATTTGTTGGCCATAGCGTTGTGGATTAACGGTTTCGCCGGGCTTCAAGAGTTCATAATACACAATACCGCTCTGGTTCCACCAGACACAGAGCATGGTCTTCTTGCCGAAGCGATTTGGTCTTGGTGTTGAAGGACAGGCTTCGCCAGATGAAAGCCACGATTTTTTCCGCTTCGGGTTTTTAAAATAAATCCATTTTTCGTCACCCGTCACAATTCGACGCAAAAATGATTTCCTTTCGTGGCGTTGAAGCAGCATTTCACAAATGACTTTGCGATCTTCCCTTTGAGGTTCATTCAAATCGTGTGGGACCCATTTACCGAGTTTATTGATCTTCCCCATTGCTCGTAAACGTCTGCTGATTGTTTCTTGTGACACATGTAATGCTTCTGCTAATTACCGTTGAGTTTGAGTTGGGTCATCATCCAATAACTCCTGCAATTGCTCCTCTTCGCATTTTTGTGGTCTACCAGAGTGCTCACTGTCTTTCACATTGAAATCACCACTTTTAAATTGGCGAAACCGTGTCTCACATGTTCTAATTAATGGAGCGTGTTCACCATATGTTTCTACCAGCAAACGGTGACTTTCAACAGCCTTTTTCTTTTGATTAAATAAGAAAAGCAATGCGTCCCGCAAATGTTCTTTTTCAGGCACAAAACTCGACATGATCACTGAACGATAAAATAAATACGTTAGTTTTTGGCGCACTCAACTTGTGTGTTGTAACTACAAATTAAATGTAGAAAGACGAACAAAATGACGTATGTGTCAAATTAATACGCTGCGTATTTTTCGCTGGCGCCATCTCTTAGTTAAATCGGAAAAAACTTATGCATACACCTGGTAATTGTAAAAAGAATCCATCATCACGAGATCTTTAATAGATTTGTATTAATAAATTCTCTAATTACTTCAATTCTATTATTTACTTTGTTAATTTTTAATATGGACAACAACAAGTTATCCATAATATCATTAGAAAGTTAATGGTCTAGATATTCATATATACATATACAGCGAACCACATTCTCATCATGATTTCAAAGTCGCGCACACCCTAGTTGTAATATTTTCCCATAAAATAGAAAATAAAAATCAATCATAAAAATGAAGAAAATCAACCTCAAATTTTGCCACTTTTTAAGAACAAACATGTTTAAAATAAAAGATGAATAAGGGTTGAACCATAATTTTGTATTTATCCGAAACAGCTAAATTAACATGGAATATAAAAATAAGCATCTAAAATTCAAAAATACGTCAGTTTTTAAATGGCCGATTAAACACGATTTTGGTCACATCAAAATGTAGTAAAAATTACTACCGCCGGTTGGTCTTATTCTTTTAGAAGCAAAAATAGAAAAAATTATACCACATTCTAAACAAAAACGCGGACTCATAGACATTCTTGGAACACGGTTAAAATCCATAGCCGGAACTATGGATCATTCGGACGAAAAATAAATTAAAGGGAAATTACACCAACTTTTCGCATCTAATGGTAAATTAATCGAAGAAAACAATAAGCAGAATTTAATAAACAGGGACATTTTAAACCAGATACGAAATATTACCTCACATATAAGAAATCAACAACAGCATTTAAGGAAAAGTTGGCTTAGTTTGCCATACAGTAATATATTTTAAGTAATCCCCCATAAAAAAACACAGTATCGTTAAAATGGCCGATGTTGCAGTTCAGAACAAAGAAATTCCCGTCGCCGTAGAGAAGAAGTACAGAAGAAGATAAATCAGAGAGATGATGACAGATGAATCAAAAGAGAATGGGGAACCCGAGAAGCCAACATTTGAGGAATAAGCTGAAGAGGAAACAAATGGCAAATGGCGATTCCGAGGACAAAAAGGATGACACAAACAAATGGTGACTCTACAGATGCTGGTAAGAGGAAAGTAACTGAAGCCGAAATATAAGCAGAAGACGCTGCTACACTAGAAAAAAAGGCCAAATTTGACGATGCTGCAGCGACAAAAGAGGTCGCGAGTAATGGTGCCGAGGCTACTGAAGTAGCGACTTAAAAACAGTTTTTATTTTATATATGATTTTATTAATTATATATAAGTACTAGCTGACCCGTACCAGGCGTTGCCCGGCCACAACTATCCCTACAATAAAGCTAAACTTTAATAAAGACATGACTTTGCCAATTTTAAATTTGTCAAATGTCATTCAGGAGGTCAAACTCAGCATGCCCATAGAATTTCATCTCAATCGAATAAGTGATTTATATGTGACTCACCATAAACATATCACTGCTCAAAATCCCCCCCTCTGCTCCTTCTCATACTTTCCTATTACAATGCACAGCCTATGTCACTCATGAGGTTATGCGCAATATACCCATAGAATTCCATCTCAATCGTATAAGTGCTTATTGCGCGACTCACCATGAATTTATCACTGCTTAACATTTCCCCCCCTCTCCCTCCTTTCCCCTCCACATTCCAATTGCGATGCATAGCCTATGTCACTCAGAAGGTTATGCGCGACATGCCCATAAAATTTCACCTCAATCGGATAAGTACTTTTTGCGTGGCTTACTATAAACATCACAGATAAACATTTTCCCCTCCTCTCATCACCCCTCTACTTTCCAATTAAAAGGTATTACCTGCAGCACTCAGGAGCTCATGCGCAATACACGTGTAAAATGTATAAAATATATAAAAATATTGACAGTCCGCCATTTTGAATTCGTAAATTTTGACAGTCGGGTTGAAATCAGTGAATCCGAAAACCCGCAAGTACCAAGTTTGGTGGAAATCGAATAAACTTCAAAATTTGACACTCCACCATCTTGAATTCGTAACTTCTAACAGTCGGGTTGAAATCAGCGACCCCGAAAACCCCCCAGTTTCTGTTTTGGTGGAAATCGGATAAACTTCAAAATGTGACAGTTCGCCATCTTGCATTCGTAACTTCTGACAGTCGGGTTGAAATCAGCGACCCCAAAAACCCCCAAAGTACCAATTTTGATGGAAATCGTATAAACTTCAAAATTTGACAGTCCACCATTTTGAATTTGTAAATTCTGACGGGTTGAAATCAGCGACCCCGAAAACGCCCAAATACCAATGTTGGTGGAAATCGCATAAACTTCAAAATTTGACAGTCCGCCATTTGGAATTCGTAAATTCTGACAGTCGGGTTGAAATCAGCGACCCCGAAAACCCCCAAGTACCAATTTTGGTGGAAATCGCATAAACTTCAAAATTTGACAGTCCGCCATCTTGAATTCGAATATTATTAATCACAATCAAATATAGCCTATGTCACTCAGGAATAATGTAGCTTTCTACTGGTGAAAGAATTTTTAAAATCGGTTCAGTAGTTCCAGAGATTACTTCCTACAAACAATCTCACAAACTTTACCTCTTTATAATATTAGTATAGATGTAAAATCGAAGGTATCCTTTTATACCACACCTTCTCCTTATCGTCCTAATATATAAGTACATAGTTGTCATCCACCAATTGTTCTTATCATCCCGCCCATTTTCACAAAAAATATATCTCCATGCATTCCCTTTCCATATCCCCCTTTCTCTTTTTATTGAAACAAATAATGATGAAAAATGAAAAAGCAAAATAGACATACCTCTCCCTATTTCGTGCAGTTCGGGGGAATTGAAAATGATCAGACCATCCTTCTAGAAATGTCTCTAAAAAATACCCTACAAATTCTCCTTCTTTTATTAAATAAGTGCTATTTTTTTAGTATTGTAATTTATGTTTAAGGACTAAGTGAAGAATAACAAACATATCACGTCCATCACGATATTTAATACGTCATTTTGTTTAGAAGTTAGAGATCTCTTACAGACGGACGCGTGGACAACGTTGCCACAACAATAGGGTTCCATTAGAACGGTAAGGAACCCTTACAAAATCACTTCTTGCGTCCGTCCGTCTGTCTGCCACAGATGTTTTATTCCGAAAACGACGTGACGTAGGAATTTGAAATTTGGCCAAATGTTACGCCTTTTTGACGTGCACAGCACATATTTCGATAGTCAAATATCATGAAATGTTTAGGGCTCCTTTTGAATCACCTGATGTAGCTAAAAATGTGTAAAAAAGCATTTTCCCCATCAGGGAGGAGGAAACGCAAAGCATCAGCTCTCTCTGCATCAGCTCTGCGTTTCTAAAGCTAAAGTTTTGATATGGCTAGTGTTAGTAGACATTGTATAGATAATATTAATAAGACCAACTCTTGCGTCCGTTTGTATTGAAATATACTTAAATTCCGTCAATCGATTGTTCGTTGATAAAGTTCGAGTATGGAACGTTGATTACGCCAGCTCGATGCACTCTTGACTGGTTTTCTAAAATGTCATCAATCAGTCCATTGTCAAATCGGCTCTAAATAAATAAACATGATTCCATGGAAAAGTTTGGTAATTCATAATTGTCACCACTTACGAAACGTCCCAGTGTGCAAGCTAATTTTTAAAATTATTTTATGATGATTGCTATTAGAGTCATTCATTCCCTAAGTTTTTACGTCCTTCATATGGAGTAAATCCTTATACTCGTAGGTAAGGTGAGAAGAATAAAAAGGAATTAGGAAATCCTTCTGAGTGAATTAATTTATTATTTTGTGGCCAATATTGTCCCTAATGATGCATTTATATTTAGAAGAAGCGCAGACGTTTATGGGTTCATTAAAACCAACATCTCTGCATTAGTGGTGACCATTATAAGAAAGCATAAAAATTGGAAAAAGCCCTAACAGAATAGTGCGGCACCCGATAAACCCTTAAGATTTGAAAATATCTGAGTAAACAAGATAATAAAGTCGAAAAGCGGCGGATACATTTCAATTATTTTTCGCAAAGAGCTAGCACTTGAAAACTTTTCGTGTATACTCTTGACGAAGAGATAATACGAAGCTTTGGAAGGAAGGTGACTGGTGAAAATGTATCCAGGATATTTTTACCTGTAGCAAGCAACGTTTAGGCGATGAAGTGAGTCCTCTACACACTT
Organism: Eutolmus rufibarbis; assembly: GCA_963920795.1. Lineage (NCBI taxonomy): Eukaryota > Metazoa > Arthropoda > Insecta > Diptera > Asilidae > Eutolmus > Eutolmus rufibarbis. The sequence goes on from OY987205.1 coordinate 19,226,960, forward strand.
ACCTGTTAGCATTACGGTTTTACGAGATCTTTGAATTGCGACGTGTATTGGGAGTATTTTAGGTTGAACGCTGAGGAGGAATTGAATTTGATCTTATTTGAAGGCAAATTTATTTTCGGGATTACACTGATGACGTATATGTTAAGGAACAAGAAAATGATTTGCATCTCTTTGGATTAAATTTGAATTTCGTTATGAAGAAAACGAATATTTAATCGTTTTAATGCAAACTGGTTACTTATTTTTTGATTTGATTTTATTAAAACATGCATTTGCATTTTAGTACACATTATAGATGTGTTTATTCAGAGTAAGGAAATAAATTTCGTTTATAATTTTCAGTGTCATTAGATGATGTATAAGGTTAAGGAATATCAATGAAGATTTTTAATAATATGATTTGTAATGTACCCATGTACATAGACCTAGCTAGACTTGACAAGAGGACCAATCGGCAAAAGCTGGGCAGTATTTACTGGGCCGGCATTGCAAGTCATTAGGTACTCATAGGTACTTATGAAATAATGGCAGTCAGTATTTGGTAATCAGACAGTCAATAAATTGAGCAAATAGTAATTTAAAAAATTATCTTATCTCGAGGTATTTTAACTTTAAAATTTCAAAAAGTGACATTTCTTCATTACGATTTGGACACGGAGTAAATCGCGGTGAAACACACTGTCGCTCTTAATCTTCAAGTGAAACATACATATATAGGTATGGGGAAATACAAAAGTCTAAAAAATGTTTCCCAATGATTAAATTATATTTTTCTCGTTTATGTGTAAAAAATTATTTAAGAAAGGATGTATTTTTATAGTTTACACAAATTTTAAAGTTTTCCATTTAATAATAAGTATTTATATAAATACTGAGATGTGGTATGTAGACTGCATCCTTGAGAGCGCCAGATTAGAATAGGACTTATATTTAAGCTCTACAGATGTCTCATTGTAAATAAATAAAAAATATTGGGATGTCGGAAAAGTCGTGACGCGTTTATATGACGTTTTAAAAAGTTTTTTTTTTTTTTAATATAAAGTAAAAAGATCAGTCAGCTATATATTGCCCATTTCCTCAATAACCTTTTGCCGCTTTTCAGCGAGCTTCGTAATCTTTCGTTCATAGAAGGACCTGCCTTTATCGACGAAGAACTGAATAAGGTGCTGATTTATGCCTTATCTAAATTAAATGTCATATCACTTAAGGAGTTTTGAAGAGAACGAAACAAGTGGAAGTCAGACGGCGCAAATATGTCTCCTTGGTAGAAGTTCAAAAACACGACACCTTTAAAATCCCACCACACTGAGAGCACAATCCGCTGATGAGACGTATCATCACTACGGGACCACGAGTCACGACCTTTTGCGTACCACTTTGGTGAAAACGATCCACTTCTCATCACCAGTTATCGATCGCTGCATAAAATATCGTTTTCTTCACGTTTGATGAGCATGTCGCAGATGTTTATGCGTTCCATCAAATTAACTTCTTTGAGGAACCCAAATATTGTTTGCTTGCATCCCAGCTTCTTCCACAGTCGTAAACAGTTCTTTGATGAATGTTCAATGTTTCTGCAATCTCTCGTGTCATGTAACTTCCATACCAAATCGGCCACTTTTTTCGGTCACCCCCTCCGATTTTTTTCAAAGTTTTATATGTTTTTGAGACTGATAGGAAATGCATTCATGAATTTTTTCAAATTTTTTTGACCATCCATTTTAGAGATATGAAATTTCTTCAAAATTCGAGCTTTTTTCAAAAGCTCATAACTTTGCGAAAAAAGCACCAATCGGATATACATACATACATACACTCGAAAAACATAACCCTCCTTCTGGCGCAGTCGGGTAAAAAATATAAATATTCCGAATTTTTTGATGATTTTAGTTCATTCCGTTCGTCTACATGTGCTGAGTCGACCCTATAAACCGGAAGTCAGTCGGTCAAACCGTTCTTGAGATATGATGGAGTAAAGTTTGAAAATCACAGTTTTGATAAAAATGCTTTTAAAGTTTCAAGTACGGTTAAAATTGTGAAAATCTTCATTTACCCTCAATCGGCAATGCCTGGTCCATAGAGTACCCCTTCCTCTTCCTATTGGATGTCTTTTAAAGCAGATTGTTCCGCTTTTGCATCAATTCGATTTTTTGAACGCGTCACACTGGAGAACCCCCTTAAAGAGTTCAACGTGACATCTGATTGAATAATTATTAGAGTCAGTGCAACAAAGCCATTGCGCTAATGCGTGACAGTTCCGTACCGAGTAATTAGCAAAAAACTGTACACTAAAGGTGGAGATGGCTTGCAAGCAATATTAAAATTAGGGGAGAAGTGCATAAAGACTAGCGCACCTCCTAGTGAATTAGGTGGTATCAGAATCCTTGAGTATCCCTACACGAATTCAATGGCAGTGAAGTTGAAGAGTCGGTATTTTCCAACCAGTTACACGTAATTTACCACTATTCAGTTAAAAAAAATAGCACGAAGATCCAAAACTAATTTTTATTTATTAGTTTTAAGTTTGTGTGTTATTTTATATTGACGGTTTTTAGCATGTCGAAACCTCTTATTCATTTCCAGGTTAAACTGAGAAAACCCGAAATCAAGAGATTTTCTCTGAATTAAAAAAATCAATGGTTGTCTGTAAAGCCGGTTTACGGAGGATAATTTTACGTGATAACGTCATAAGAAAACATTGATGAAAAATTGCATTCTTTTATGAATTGAATTGAATTATTATCACTGAATTATCATTATTTTGTATAATACAAAGAAGGAGTTAATTGAAAATTACAATCTTTTCGATAAATTAAGATTTATTTGCTCTCGTTAATTCAAATATTTTTTTCTTTAAATTATACAGATTAATTACAAGTAACAATGTGCTATTAACAATTTATTTACAACTTATATACATGTGTGGTATTTAAGATCGTCCAATCTGCGTTATTCTGTTGAGGATAGGACGATGATAGGAAAAGTAGGAAATCAAGGGGAGTGTTTCAAGTGTAATGTGCCTTGAAAAAGTCAAATCGATGGTTGTTCCTCTCAGCGTTGCTGAGCCGTAAAATAGTAAAAAACCGTACAACAAATGGGAGATTTTTATCCGGTGTTTTGCATTTGTCTAATTTCTGCAATTTATTTTATTTTATTTTATTTTATTAATAACGCTTAGTCCGATCGTGCCTCTCTGTCGCTTGTTCCGCGCTCTCGCTTGCACGCTCCTTATTGGGATTAAAAGCGCACCCCAATTGAAGTGTATCGACCCTGGCTTGAACCTGGGTCCCCGGGGGTGATAGACCAGTGCACTTACCACTGCTCTACTGGTATTAATAATCCCCTATAAACCAACAAGACAAATTATGTGAGATTCTATTTTTTGGCGTTAAATACTCGGTTGCTTAGATCGGCGGAACGTTACACTTTTTCGTTTGTGCGGTCGTTCATCGATTTAATAGACGTTATCACGTCAAAAGCAAATCAAAGCACTTTGACAACGGAATTCTTCCGATGAGTTCTTTGATGTACGTAATCTAAAAATATATTTAGATTTAAACTTACTACTTGTAAAGAGATTTATTCTTACCAATTCATTTTCCAAGGTATTTTCCAATTGTTGATTTAATGCGTTTAGCTCCTCCATCGATTGTAATGGCAATATATTGTGTTGTAATTTCGTAGGAAATATTTTAGTAGCGATTTGCTCCAAAAGAATGGCGTGTTTTGCTATAGTTTCTTGTTGCTTCTTTTAGCAAACCTATAATTTCCACATGGCAATTTCATAATCTTTTAATATCTTCCTTGAAGGATCTAAAATTCAAAACAAAATTGTTATGGTTTTATCTAATAAATAAATAATCGCCTTTTTCTTATTGGCTGCACTATGTAAAAGTGTCTCCAATTGCAGAATCACATCAGAAAACGCGTGTGGTTTCATAAGAGCCATCCGTTGTAATTTTTTTTGAAGTGGTTCCATCCTTAAAGTCAAATTGCAGATATAATAAGACCGATGGAATAAATATATCTTACATTTACCAAATACAACAAATCAAAGTCATTGCCAACAGGAAGACACATAGCTTTGCATACTGCATGTGATATGATGATTTTTTTTCTATTTATGAGCACTGTTTAGAGAAGTAGATGCGAAGGGTGCTAATAGAATCAAATGGATCTTCAAAATACGATGAAACATCGGGAATCTTCACGGCGATCACATGGTCTTCATTTGATTCTGTTATGAATCCCAAATAGGTATTGTGTGGAGATGAATCATACAAAAAAAAAAAAAGCATATCTATTAAAATAATAGTTTGATAAATCTCCCTATTTGTTATGCTGCTTTTGTGTTCAAAGAAATTTTTTGGCTGTCGGATCTTCAACGTTTACATGTAATTGTCAAATCAGAAGGCAGAAAAGCTGTCCACATTACCATACCAATTGTACGCAATCTAAAGGGTGTATTAAGTTGTAAATATTATAACTTATATTGTTTGTTTTTCATTATGCCAGAAAAGACTTATATTTTACTGCTTTATCGCTTCTGGGAGCGCTTGATAAATCTCCCTATTTGTTATGCTGCTTTTGTGTTCAAAGAAATTTTTTGGCTGTCGGATCTTCAACGTTTACATGTAATTGTCAAATCAGAAGGCAGAAAAGCTGTCCACATTACCATACCAATTGTACGCAATCTAAAGGGTGTATTAAGTTGTAAATATTATAACTTATATTGTTTGTTTTTCATTATGCCAGAAAAGACTTATATTTTACTGCTTTATCGCTTCTGGGAGCGCTTAAGCCTCCACCGACTCTTCTGGGAATAATTTCTTTCCATTTGTACCTTTAAAATCGAATACTACACCAATATTTTTTTAGAAAGCTTAACACGGTTAACCGCCTACCCACGCTCTCTGCCTCCAATGCGCCTTCTGTAAAATGGACTCTAGATTTGACGATATCATTGGAAAACTTATGAGATAAAAATCACGTTCGATCAATGCAGTTTTTATGCAGCCAGCTCTCTGTCTATTATAAGATCTTTCTACTTGAAAGTCACAATATGTATGTATTCGTTATTATAAAATAGTTGAAACCGTTGAATTCATTGTTTATCGGTTTTCATAGGTTTATATTTGTTGATTTTATGTTGATTACATTTTTTTATATTTGATATTCGGCCCATACAGGGTTAAGATTTCACACTTTGTATGTATAACATTATACAATGAAGCTGTCAAGGGTGTCAATCAACATTTCTTATATTATTTAAATAGCGCAATTTATTATAATTTTATTTGTTTTCTTGGAATTGGAACAGACTAGGTTTGAGGCGTACTCACGGATTGCGATGCAATTTTGTAGAAATAATTGTCTCGGCTCAAAAGTGACGAATGTGCAAACATATTTTGTCGGTCGCAGTTAGCTTCCGAAATGTTTAAATTTTGAAAATGTCATGCAAGAGACATGTTTTGCATATTATTTTATTCCACAAAATTGGCCCTTGCCTCCGGGGAGACCTCTCACAACCCTTATTCTGTTATTCACTTTCTTCCCGTTCAAATTGCGTCCATTGTCATCCTAAAAATACAACGACAACGGTATACCTACGACATTCCTCAAGAGCTGCGTTTAATATTTTTAAATAATTGGGCTGTATTGTTGGATATTCGTTAATAAAATACTAGTGAATATTAATGAAACCTCCTAAAATAGTGAAAAATTGTTGTACACAAATTATTGCCCGAGTTGTCCAATTTTAGTATGATATAATATAAATAATACATAAATCATGTCAGTTACATGACGTTTTCAACAATTTGCAACCGACAAAAATTGTTCGCATATTCGTCCCTTTTGAGCCGAGAGAAACGTTCCCACAATATTTTATGGCAATCCGTGAGGAGACTTTAAACTCAATTTAAGCCATTTACATACATATGTACATATATATGTATTTAAATTTGCAAGACCATATCAAATTGCATGAAATTGTTTACAACGGTATTTACCATTAAATATAATCTATTTAATAAATTAGGTACTAATTATTGCGACTGAGAGGCAATATAAAATTTTATTGATTGTAATTATGAGCTATTTATTATTATTCGGTCCAACGCTTAAATCGTTTCTGCTGTGCGAAAAGCTAATAGTATTTATTACGAGATGATAAAATGAATCGAATCTTGTACTTATTGCACCAGACGTTTTTAAATTCAAGTTTATACATTTTTCAACAATCTATCCATTTATCACACCATATCCTAACAAAACAGATGTTCTACCCTATAGTACCTCCACTGTTTCCGCTTAAAATTTGCATCTAATAAAGCGCTTATGAGATTTCTTTGCTCGTCATAAATTTCCAATAAATTTCACTCCAACATCAGTTAATTTTCGTATAAATGAGACTTGATGAGGTTTCAAACGCTACTCTTGTGGTCATTTGTGTAAAGATGTCTAAATATAGCTCACGTGAGTATTGTCTGGTAGTGGTGTTAGGACGTGGGCTGTGGAAGAAATGCATTTTGAATGATTTCAACGAGAGATGATTCAGCGACAACTGGAAGCCTCCACGCACTATTACATTGCATTCGAATGAATACAAGTCATTGTCCGCGAATTTGATGGAAAAATGCAATTCATATTCCGCGGCTGGCGACGATAAGCGGGCGGTTCAGAATGATTCCGAGATATTTTTAAGGCAGGAGGCTCGAACGCGGATGCTGGATAGTGCTCGTAAATAGCACGGGTCATGAAAACTCTGCTGGCGGGAAATTTAGCAGTTTTCAATTTAAGCACGTTCTACTGTGTTGCAGTGGGAAATGTTTTGAATTTTATCGAGGTCCCGCCATAATGCCCAAGTTTTATAGACTTTTGTGGTCGTTTATTGGCGACGTTGCAGTATGAAATTGTTGAACACCTTCCGAGCTGTTGCGAAGGAATAAATACGGTCTGATAGTTTTCTGTTCATCTAATTTAATTTGGTTGGTTGGTTAATTTTTTCATGTTGTTTAATTACTTTTCAGTCTTTCGGCGTCTTTACAACAATTGTCAGAAAAACCTGCTTAATCGAAATAATATTGGCTAAGAATCAAGGCCTTCTTTTGTAACATTAAAGTAATTAAATACGTAAATAAGTTATATCGACAAATCAGTTGGAACCGACTTAGCACAAACGGGAAACAGTGCTGTTGTTTACATACAGAAGTGCGAGTTTAGGTAGCATTAGCTTTGGCTACGATAGCATCAATGTGGTCTTCAAAAGACATACGAAAATTGAAAACAATTCCCAAATCCTTGGTTTTGCCACTTCGTATAAGAGGGCAACCGTTCAAAGAATATGTGAAGTTCAGGATAACCCTTATGAGAAAAATATATGCTAGTGCACTTACTAATATTTAGATAGAGTCATTTATAAAAGATGTTTAAGCAGAATTTAAAAGTTCAAAGTCCATCTCAATGGATGCAATCCGGAAAATTTTGGCGTCGTCAGCATATCACAAGATACATCATTGATGCAAATAATGAAGAGCAAGGGCTCAAGATGGCTGCGCTGAGGTAGACCAGAAGTGTTTTTTATTTCGTCAGAAAGAACTTCGCGAAATTTAACTTCCCGCATTCAATAGTTGTAGTACAATAATGTAATTGTCCGTCGAATGGAATTGGTCGGTAGTTGATATCATTATTTTGTTCTCGAGATATTCGAGTGAAAAACATTTTACAACAATTTTTTGTAGTGGACAAAAGTGTTGAGTCCAGAGCCGGGAGGTGTAGATACACAGTAGCGATTTAAATCTTCTTTTGTTGAAGCTGAACAGACACACAAATTAGCTCCAAATCTCCGGAATCCACAAATTCAACCAGCATGCAGGGTAAATCACGGTGAACGGAGCATAAAACTCCTCTCCCCACAGGGACAGGCGTCGGAAGTAGATTGATGCGGTCACGACGAAAAACTATAAATTCAGGACCAAACAACTCCGCATCGCCAAAATTACCGCGCATATATGTAACTATGTCGATTTTGGTCAGGCAGACCATGTCGAAGCTCGAGTTTGATGAATTCGCAAAAAGCCGGGATGTTTTAGAGCATAGCCCGGTTACAGCGTAATACACGCAGACCTCACAGATGGGTTTTTTGGCAGCAAAGAAGGTCTAGGATGGCTAGCAATGGCGTTAGTAGGCCATAAATATGGAGCAATTGTTGCTTTGAATAAATCCACAGAGCCGAAACCTTTCAAAGAAGCAGAAAATGATTGGCCGTTGCTTTTGCACGGATTATTAAGTTTTCTAGAAGCGAAGACTGTTTTTGTACGCTGACACGCGATGAAATAGGTATGTTGGACCGTAGTTTTTGGATAAACGCGTGAAATAAAAATACAATTTGAAGGTCTTGCAGGTCTTAAAGTTGACATAATAGAATGCGGCTAGTCATCAGGCAGCTTGGCTGCGGGAGCAGATGTAGATGTAGTTTGCCGCAAAAATGAAGAGGTGCGGTTAGAATTGGTCCCAGTGGCCTCCGATTGAACTGCGGTGGAAACCTGTCCATCAGTGGCGCGGCGGTTTCTTCGCCTTCTGGAGCAGCGGTCAACGTTATTTCCATCTGCTACACCTGATGAACCAAGTAGCATTTGACGCTTAATAACCTTTGGAAATTATCATTTGAGCCGTCCGTGTGTCGCCGGCACAAAAACGCATACTACTCTTTAGTGCACAATATAGCCTACCTTGATTCCAAACATTGGAAGAGTCATTTGAAAAAGAGCGAATGGTTGTTGCATTAGTAGGAGGACAGTGTCCTCGATGCAACAATCGCTAACATTTGCTTCTGAGGAAAAAAGGCAAAATCACGAAGAGAGAAGAAAAAGGTGTTGCGCGGATAAGGGTTAACGTTTTATGGTTAATGCTATTGAGTCGAAATCACATTTTTGCTTGTGTGCGTAATTCTCTGAAACCGAGATTTTTTGCTGGTCTAAATGAGCTATGAATGAAATTCTCGATTTTGCAACAGACATTGATAAATATAAATTTTTTAGTTGATTTTAGTTTCACATAAGGAGTATGAAAAAAATCGTGTGGGGGGGCTGAGTTGTTCTCAGGCACCAGACTGCGTTCGGAATGTGCTGACTTTGTAGACGTTGAATGCACTGGCGAGGAGGCCAAGTACTGCTGTTGTTTTCGGACTACATGGTGTTGTCGGTGTTGCACTTTGCGCGTTCATATAAGTTAACGACACATTTTATTTATCGCTGACGGTCCAACTTGCACGACCTAAGGTTGACCCAATGCAACGTGACCGGGACACGCGCGCAAGTAAATTCCGGGATAATGCTGACACCACCCAGGTGAACACTCTAGATTAAGCAAGGTCGATTTTAGTAAAATGTAGACACTTTGTAATTAGCTTCTGGAAAATAAAGATCGGCGGAGTCAATCAAGAAAAAATATACTTTTTTTCATTCCTCAACATTAATATAAATTAACTGGCTCCCAACGTGGGGCACAGGAGAAAGTTTAAACTGTGAAGTGCAAAGTGAAACCCATAGCCCTCAAGAAGAGCAGCGCTAAAGGAGACCAGTCATATTGGGCCCAAAATCGAAAGTGCCGGCCAGTAAAAAAAAAAGGTCTTAATCTGTTTGGGACATCATTCTAAGCATTTTGTTCTATTGCACCAAAACTGTGGAGCCATTATGGTAGCCGCTATACAGGGTGTAACAAAAGTGCCGGAGCGGTCGAATATTTCGGAAAGAACACATCGCATCGGAAAACAAAAAAATAGGGGTAAAATATTTTTAAAAGAAGTATTTAACTCTACCAACTCTTACCCCCACCCCCACTCCTGAGGGCGGGGGTGGGGGTAAATTTTTTTTTTCAAATGGGAACACCCATTTTTTTTGCAGATTCGGATTCTTCATGAAAAAAAACGTAACTTTTGTCTGAAACATTTTTTTCAATTCGGTACAAGGAGTGCGGGGGAGGATTTGTATTCTGCAAAAAAGGGTTCCGGAAAGGTCGAATATCTTACGATCTACACATGTTTTTAATCCGTTTGGAACTTCATCCTAAGCAATTGTTACTATGACAATGTCATGGAACATAACATACCTACATATGTTATGGAACAAACCTGTGTTTACAAATAATATAATTCCAACAGATAATTCTTGTAAATAAGAACATTATTATAAAACAGCTACATACCTCTTGATCCATTATTTCTTCAATAACAATTTGTGCAATCTCAATATACTGGTTCTCTCGCGAAGCCCAAGAATATCTCCGCCGATTTCATACAGGTTCACTACACTGAATACACATTATTTGGTCCATTTTCGTGCAGTAAAGCGACACAATAACAAGTAGTACATATTCCGATCACACGTCTGATTTTTGAAGTTATATAGCCGATACAATAATGGTTCCACAGTTTGGGTGCCATTGTACCAAATGCTTAGAATGATGTCCCAAACAGATTCACACTTTTTTTTTCACTGGCCGGCACTTTCGATATTGGTAGGTGCCCCCCCCCCCCCCCCCTTTCCAAACCCCATATTTGAGACGTGTTTTTTCGTTTTTCGATCTCACGTGTAGTTCGCGGATATTCGACCTTTCCGGAACCCTTTTTTGCAGAATACAAATTGTTGTGTACCGAAATTCCGGTACATAGTATAACATCCCGACCAAAACACGATCAGCCGAACCTAGAAAGCGCAAAAGTACTTAAGTACTTTACAAAGATACTGAAGTGCGCGCGCCTAGCAAGCACTTTACGCTCGCTAGAGTCAGATTGCATATTTGCCGGTGGCAAAATGTAAACAAACAGAGCAGCGTCTGACGACACATGCTAATGGGCACACACGGTACGGCACGGCGGGCCAAGACCCAAATAATGCAATTGACTGACGCATTTCCCATATGATGAAATGCGAGCTGAGCACTTCTTATCTGGGCCAGCGCAACTAGGTAGGCCCTCCCCAACAGATGAGTGCAGCAAGTAAATAACTAATTATTTACTGAACTCATCGAAAGTAGCGATTGGTGGAAGAATATTAACGATCGTGAATCATGAGGAAGGGATGATATAAAAATAGACTCTCATACCTTCGAAGTCAGAAGTCAGAAGTCAGAAGTCGAAGTCGGTTTTTTTGGAGTCTGAGTTGGGGTCAGAATTTTGAGTTTTCGTTGTTGGAGTCGTGAAAAAGAATAAACGGTCGTGAGTTGTGAATAAACCAATCAGTCGGGAAAGTAAAAGCGCGAGCCGCGAGCATAGTAAAGGGAGCTGCGAGTCCGAATAACGTTGAATGCATTATAGTTACCGCTGTATACAAGTGAAGAAAATACAAACTCTCAAAGTGATTAGTGCAGTTTATCTTGCGTCTACACACCCAAAGGGAGTAAAGCGCTACCTCAGGAGTGAGGGTGGGGGGTAAGAGTTGGTAGAGTTAAATACTTCTTTTAAAAATATTTTACCCCTATTTTTTTGTTTTCCGATGCGATGTGTTCTTTCCGAAATATTCGACCGCTCCGGGACTTTTGTTACACCCTGTATAGCGGCTACAATAATGGCTCCACAGTTTTGGTGCCATAGAACAAAATGCTTAGAATGATGTCCCAAACAGATTAAGACCTTTTTTTTTACTGGCCGGCACTTTCGATTTTGGGCCCAGCTTTGTATGGAACGTGAATGGTCTCCTTTGCCTAGCATAAAAGCCCTAAAGTAGTGCAGTGCTAGACTTTCCCAACATAAAAGCCCTAAAGTAGTTCAGTGCGGGAAATCACAGTGTAAAGGCCCCTAAGTAGTGCCAATAACTTTCTAAGCCCTCAAGTAGTGCGTCCTGTGCCTCAAGAAGAACCCAAGGAAATTACAGGAAGTGGAAAATTCTTTTTCACACTCGTTCCTGAGCTATTGCAAGAAGGATCCCGAGTCACCGATCAAGGAAAAAAGGGAGTCATCCGCTTCAGTCCCAGCAAAACGCATCGTCCAGCATGTTCCTGCTAGTGATGTAAGCTCTAGTAATAAGATTGATAAAATAAGAATAAAATAGGTGAAAAATAAATTAGTGTGCAAATAAGAAATCAGAGAAATAAATATTGCGTATACCAGATCATGTCAAATAAAAATTAAATAGGTGAGAAAGATAAGTGGTAAAATTAGGAACTTCCAAAGTGCTTCAAGAGAGATGCATAGATACATATTTAGTAATTAATTAAACTAAAAAGGAAAAGAGAAACAATATATATCTAATAACATATCTTCACATTCACTAATTATGATTTAAAGTAACTTTTCAAGAAAAGAAAGGAAAAAGTTAGTTTCTTAAGCGGAAAATATTTTTTTTATTTTTATTACTATACTTTAAAGAATAAAAGGAATCAGAGGAAATTTAAAAAGAAAAAAAAAACTTTTGTTAGAGAAAAGTGGTATCCAACCGAAAGAATTAAAATTGAAAGATTGTACGCAGAAAAATAAATCTAAATTTTTTTTAGTATTATCGTTAGAAGAATCAATTTTCGAGGAAGTAAAAGTAAGAAGTGAGCAATTTTGTTTTCCTCGAACAAGGATCAGGTTAAATTTAAATAACATTACAGAAACCGAATATATTTATTTTAAATAATTTAGCTTGCAAAAGTACAGTTCGGACAATCCAGCATTCTAAACAATTCCCCTAAATAGTCCCTCATTCATAAAACTAAAATAAATTAACCGCTAGAAAAAAGCCGTAAAAAATGGCAAATCCAAACAACATAATCAGACCACCCGTGTTGAACGCAAGCCAGCTGCCTCCACAACCAACCACATCGCAAACTTCTGATCCAAATGCCACACGTGAATTACGTTCCTTGATTACATCCATAGCGACGCAAATTTTAAGTTCACAAACCAAGAACTTAGTGCATGCGTACTTAAATCCAAATGCCGAGTTAGCAGCCGCCTCCGATCAAATCATTGACGCGCAGTATCGGAACAATCTATCAGATCTTGACATAATACCGGACGTTGTTCGTTGTCTCAGGGCATTCTCAGGTAATCCTGGCGAGTTCTCCTCGTGGAAGAAAAGCGTCGAAAGAATCCTACAAATATACGAACGTAGTAAAGGTACCCCAAAGTATTATGGGATTCTCAACGTCATAAGAAACAAAATTATAGGGAACACGGATATAGCCCTTGAATCCTACAATACTCCATTGGATTGGAAAGATATTTGCCGATGCTTAACCATCCATTACGCCGACAAAACGCGATCTAGGCACCTTGGATTATCAATTAACATCTCTTATCCAAGGCAAAGCAACGATTCAAGAATTTTACCAACTAATTTATTCACATCTGTCGCTGATACTAAATAAGATCTCTTGCATGGAGATGGGTACGGAATCTATGCGTTCTTTAACAGAAACGTATAGGGACAAAGCATTGGACACGTTTATTCGTGGACTCAACGGTGATTTACCGAGACTATTAGGTATGAAAGAGCCAGTGGATTTATCCCAGGCACTACACGTCTGTTTAAAACTAGAAAATCAAAATTTTAGAGCTAATTACGCTGACAATTATCATGGCAATTATAGAAGATCTCCACAGGGTCCTCCACCGACACCTCCCAGAAAAACCCATCAGCCTCAATTCAACAGACAAGCATAATTTTATCCACAGCTCGCTCATTTTCCACAACTTGGAGCTAGACCTCAGCAATACTTTGCGGCTCCAAATCCCTACTACAATAAGGTTCAGCAATTGCCACAACCCCCGCAGAGACCAAACGCACCAAAACCACAGCCTAGACCTGAGCCTATGTATATCGATCGAAGTATACAGACCGAGTTAGTTGATTATGCAAATAGACCACAACCCCCGAAATATGCCGGAAAAAGGCCACCATTTAATCAGACAACTCAAGGATCAACCCCACTCCCAAAAATTCAAAGGAATTTTCACATAAATAGTGAAAGCCCAAATTGGGCATCTCAAGAACAACAGTCAAATAGTTATCAAATACCCCCGGACCAGCTTGATGATACGGCAGCCCAGCAGCAAATCCAACAACAAGCCGATAACGAGAATAATTATGATCAAACTCTCAGTGATACCGAACAATATTACGGCAATACACAAGACACGGAATATCAAACTACAGATCTATCTGACATACATTTTTTAGAATGAAGATCTCTTCGCTGCCCTATTTTGAGTGTAAAACGGGAAGCGGAGAAATACTAAAAATCTTCATAGATACAGGTTCAAATAAAAATTACATCCAGCCAAAATTCGTAAAAAAGCCTATTCCGAATGAGCACTGGTTCTTTGCTAACTCAGTAGGTGGACAAATCAAAATTACCCACCACACTTTTGCAAACTTATTCAATTTGAAAGACCACAAGATAAAATTCTTCCTGTTGCCTTCGTTAGTCTCATTCCATGCAATATTAGGAACGATACTCTAATGGAACTAGCCTCAGTGATTCACACCAAAAACAACCTTATGGTCATTCAAAATTCGATACACGTTCAAATTAAACCGTACACAGCCGAGTCTATAAATGCTGTGACGCTAAGAAACGATCACATGTCAGAAAAACAAAACCATTTTATGAACACCTTAGTCCCAAAGCATCATAAAACGTTTACCGAACCAGACGAGTGACGAGAAATTAACCTACACTACAAAGGTGGTAGGAACAATACGGACCACGTCAGAGAATCCCGTTTACACTAGATTTTATCCATATCCTATGGCATTAAAAGATGAAATAGAAAAACATATAGAACAACTGCTAGCCGATGGGGTAATAAGGCCATCCAGATCTCCATACAATTCCCCTGTATGGATCATACCAAAAAAATAGACGCTTCAGGTGAAAGAAAATACAGGATGGTAATCGACTACCGGAAATTAAACAATATAACCATAGCAGACCGATATCCTATCCCTGAAATTAGCGAAGTACTAAGGCAACTAGGAAAGGACAAATTATTCTCAGTAATAGACCTGAAAAGTGGATTCCACCAAATCCCACTGAAAGAGTCGGACATAGAAAAGACCGCTTTTTCAGTAAAAACGGCAAGTATGAGTTCACTAGACTGCCGTTCGGGCTCAAAAACGCTCCAGCTATTTTCAAAAGAGCATTAGATGACATATTAAGGGAACACATAGGGGAAATCTGTTTCGTCTACATTGACGACATAATCATATTTAGTGAAAATGAAGAGAAGCACTTCAAAGACATCGAAACGATCTTCGAAACACTCAGTGCTGCTAATATGAAAGTTCAACTCGACAAATGCGAGTTGTTTAAAATAAGTGTAGAATTTTTAGGATTTATAGTTTCTCCTCAAGGAGTCAAAACCAACCCAGCAAAAGTAGACGCTATCATCAACTTTCCGACGCCAAAGACACTAAAAGATCTTCGATCCTTTTTAGGATTATCCGGGTATTACCGCCGCTTTGTCAGAGATTATGCGAAAATAGCAAAACCTCTAACAAACCTCTTAAGAGGGGAGGATGGACGCATACCCAAAAATGCTTCAAAAAAATAAAGCAATAGCTTGGAACGACGATGCCAAAGATGCATTTGTTAAAATTAAAAATGCGTTATCAAAGGAAGTAATTCTGGCGTACCCAGACCTAAATAAAGAATTCCATCTCACCACTGATGCCTCCCAACATGCAATAGGAGCAGTTCCCGAACAGAATGGTCAGCCTATCACATTCATTTCCAGAACCCTTAATAGAGCTGAAGAAAATTACGCGTGCAATAAAAAAGAAATGCTCGCGATAATTTGGGCATTAAACTCACTCAGAAACTATCTATACGGTACCTCTAAAGCCAAAATTTTCACCGATCACCAGCCGCTCACGTACGCTCTGAGCCATAAAAATAATAATGCAAAAATGAAAAGGTGGAAGTCAATACTCGAAGAATATAACTACGACTTAATCTATAAGCCCGGGAGGGCTAACGTCGTAGCCGATGCATTATCGCGACCTCCACAAAATAACTCTGTGTCCGAAATCAATTCAATGACGAGTACAGTACACAGTGCCGACAGCCCCTCTTAATTCCTTCAAAAATCTATTATGGATCCAAGTAGGTTCCGAGAATACCTATAAATTTGTAATCCCGTTTCCAACTTACCATAGGCATATTATCACTCGAACAAACTATTCCCCAGAAAATCTAATAGATATATTCAAAAAGCACATCAACCCAGCAATAGTAAATGGACTCTTTACCTCAGAAGACATCATGGGCATAATTCAAAGTTTCTATCCTTTACACTTCAAAAACTATAAAGTAAAACACACGCAAAGACTTCACGTCTGAAATAGAGCAGGAAGAGCAAAGTGTCCAAGAACATCGAAGAGCACACCGGAATGCCAAAGAAAATAAAATTAAGTTACTCGAGAAATTCTTCTTTCCCAGAATGATCCAGAAAATAACTCAGATAGTAAAACAATGCAGCACCTGCAAAGAACACAAATATGATAGACACTCAGCTAAACCTCAGATAGGAGAAACGCCTACACCTAAATTCGCAGGTCAGATGCTACACATGGACATATACATTGTAGAAAAGAAATTGGTGCTTACGGCAATAGACAAATTTTCAAAATACGCCCAAGCTAGGATTTTTAGGTCACGGTCTGCCGAAGACATCAGAGAACCATTAAGACAACTCGTCTTCACATTTGGTGTACCGGAGTTTTTGATAATAGATAATGAAAAAGCTTTAAATTCAAGTTCTATAACCTTTATGGTAGAAGATCAGTTGGGAATCAAAATTTTCACAACACCCCCTTATTACAGTAATGCGAATGGACAGGTGGAAAGGTTCCATTCGACTCTGTCCGAAATAATGAGATGGTTAAGGTCAGAAAACATCCTCAGGACCTTTGAAGAGTTGCTTGATCGTGCTGTGTACGAGTACAATTGCTCAGTGCACTCCACAACAAATCAAAAACCTATAGAAACATTTTTCGGAAGAAGAGTCAGTATAGATCCGGAAACATACGAGAAGGCCAGACTGGATAATATTCTGAGGCTTAAAGAGAAACGCGATTTGAATAAACACAATAAGAACAGACAGGTTTTCAAAATTTATAATCCAGGTGAAACAGTTTACGTAAAAATCAATAAACGCCAAGGTACAAAACTTACGCCTAGATACAAAAAGGAAGTAGTAAAAGAAAACAAAAACAGCCTTATAATAACCGAATCAGGCAGGACAGTACATAAAAATCATATAAAAAATTAACACATTTTCTTTCAGGATATTATTAACTGGTTGCTACGCCAGCGTACAAATATTGTTGGATTACTCGAACTCGAAGATAGTTGCCTTGACTACCGGAGATGCGAAATTGCAATGCATGGACGTGGCTGGCAGTAGCCCAGACCACGATGACTTTTTGATTCTAAAAGCTAAAATGGACAATGTCCTAGCAAATAACAATAGGCAGGTTGTAATAAATAAATCCACAATAGACCAAATAAACGACATAACCAATATTACGAACAAAATTATAAACGATTTTAAGAATAAGGAGGACATAAAAAATAGCATTGCAATAAATATTAAATACAGACTAGATTTGATCAAGCAAGAAATTATTAACGTAAAATATGCTTTACATTGGGCGAAAGCGAGAATAGTTAACTCATTAATTTTATCCAATAGCGAAGTAAACATTGTAAAAGAACTTTTTGAGAAAAATAATGTTCCGTACCTTAATTTAGAAGAAGCTATTGATTTCGCGCAAATAAAAATCGCATCGAGTAACTAAACACTACTTTATATTGTAATTATATTTACCAAATACAGAAAAGGAATTATGTAAAACAATATTACTTAAGCCCATTAAAAAAGGAAATTTCGTAATAAAAATATTATAGAATTTGGAAAATTAATTCAATGTAATAACAAAACATATGGACTAAGAGGAAAATGTTCATCTAGCGATAAGATTGTGATATGTAATAGAAAGGAAGTTATAGACCTTATAGTGAATCTATGTACATGTATTCCTAACCTGTTGGTAAGTAAACCGTCAAACTGTACCGAAATAGACAACCAACACATCCCTACAGCAGAAGAAATCTTCCCAGGAACGCTACTACTAAACCAGTTCAACGGGACAATCCTTATCGACTCTGAAGCCACCGAACTATCAGGAACCTTCATCATTCAGTACCAGAACACCACACTCAGGGTCAACAAGCAAACCTACACAGCTAAGGAAATATCCAGTGCAAAGCCGTTACCTCCGATCGTGCAGCCAGACTCCAAATTGAAGACCTACGAGGAAGTTCTAAACCTAGAGGTCATGAAAGGACTACACCTAAATAACACTGAGGAGATCCAGCTCTTGAGGACCAAAGACCACATAGGACTCGTCTCAAATCTCAGCCTATCGGCACTAGTAATATTGGCGATCGTCATTATCTTCATAAAGATGTACCGCTCAACAATAGCAGGGTCAAAGACAGTTTCCCTTGGAACGGAAAAAGCAAGCGAAGAAACAGGACTAGAGGCACCTAAAGTAACGAGCGTAAGCAAAATTCCTTTCTTCTAGGATTCAACGAGGACGTTGAAATCTAAGACGGGAGGAGTTAACGACACATTTTATTTATCGCTGACGGTCCAACTTGCACGACCTAAGGTTGACCTAATGCAACGTGACCAACGTGACCGGGACACGCGCCCAGGTAAATTCCGGGATAATGCTGACACCATGTCTGCGACGGTGCCCAGGTGAACACCCTAGATTAAGCGAGGTAAATTTTAGTAAAATGTAGACACTTTGTAATTAGCTTTTGGTGAATAAAGATCGGCGGAGTCGATCAAGAAAAAATATAATTTTTTTCATTCCTCAACATTAATATAAATTAACTTATATAAAGTTGGTTTTCACCACAATGTGGTTAGTAAACGCTTTGATTACCTCGTTGTAATATTTCTGCAATTCTGAATATCTCAAATCGTCGTTTCCACTTCCACTTGGACTGCTCCGAAGGATTACTAAATATGAACGCATCGGAACATCTTATCGTAAAACTGTTGTAGTTATTATTGGCCTCTGCCAAGCATCTGCTGTTACAATCGCGGTGAATAGCCGTGTAAAGCGCGGTCCGAGGTACACTCGAATAAAGTCGAAAAAAATTATTTAAAATGATCCCATCTTTATGAAATTTTAACACGATGTTATTGAAGAAGTATACTATCGATATCCGTAAAATAAATTGATTTTTTGAAGTTGACAATGTGTACTGACCCCTTAAGGCAAATGCATGCATAATAAAACGGAAGAATCTCACCTGATAAAGCCCTTGCCCCTCAGGCTTTCCAGAAATTTCCTCCGAGTGGCTGCAGACTGCTGCAAATGTCGCTATCAGCGTCCTACAATTTCCCTGGTGTCTTGTTACGGTCGTCAATGAAACAAAACAAGCGTTTTTGCTTCATTAAAACTAGGTAACCAAAATTAAATACGCTGAATTATTACAAGAAGCACTTTTTTTTGTTATTATGGTCAGTGCGGCGGTTGGAGTGCGATGGTCTTTCTTTTTGCCATATAAGGCAGAGAAGTTGACTGCGGTTCGTAACACTAACTAAAATAACTATAAAATATGAATCGTAATTTCCCATTAGCTTCAAAAAAAAAAAGGTCATGAAATAAAAAACAAATGTTTTTGTATGTTTTCGAAAATTTATTAAAAAATAACGATGCATCTTAGGAGCTGTAAAAATGACTCAATTTAAAGCTTGAAATCTTAGTTATCGACCAAACAGCGGCGTACCTGATATTTTTGTTGGTTCAAATTTGTAATCAACATTGTATGTGCAATGAGAAGTGTATCCTTACATATCTTTCTATGAATTCCCATGAAAAATGTGATCAAAAAAAATAATAGGTAGGTTCATAAGATACCGCTATTTTTCATCAATAACCAAGGATTCAAGCCATAAATAAAATAATTTTAAAGCTTCTAAGATGTATCGTTATTTTTTAATAAATTTTCGAAAAAAAAATTAATTTTTTTATTTTTGCTTTTTCAGTAAATCAGGATTTATATATACGTATAATTATAATATTAATTAATAATTTTGGGTATTTCTACTTATTAATAATGAATATTCCCGATTTTCATTTCTCCTTATGTGAAATTAAAAATTAACCAAGGATGAATCAAAAATATCTCTTTTCCAATGTCTGTTGCAAATTCGAGAATTTCATTCATAGCTCATTTGGGTTAGCGAAAAATATCGGTTTCAGAGAATTATGCACGCAAAACAAAATCTGATTTCGGTTAATAGCATCAATCACACAATGCTAAACCCTTCTCCGCGCAACACCCGTCGGCGGACGAGGAACCAACAAACGTTATCTTCTCTCTCGTTCTTTCTTTTTCCTTTTTCCTACAATCAGGAGCAAATGGCAGCGACATCAGCAACCAGAGAAGCCAGCGAGCACCAATACCACCAAAAGCAGCAAAATGCTTCTCATGTCGATCTAACGAAATCAACGAATTTTTGCCTGAGCTTTCAGCTATGAGACATCTTCGTGTACATACAAATTAAAGGTCTTTGGTACAAGTTGTGCCAAAAAACATGGGATTACGAACCAACTATGTAGATACATACATACATATATACTACTGTAAAAGATGCCCTCGCTCAGTAAAAGATGGAGCAGAAGGTCCAGCCAAAAGGAATGTTAAACCAAAAAGACTATTGCAATGATACCGATGAAGAAGAAGAGGAGGACGAAGCTATTTACTTAAGCAAACTCAATGAAAATGAGGTGCAGTGCACCGCTTCTATGTAAACGCTGGATTCACGATAAATGTACTGGGAAAAAGGATTTATTTTATCGCTACCTAAACTGCGATTCTGACTTAACTCAAGTATTAGGACAACATACCCTAACGTGGTTGTTACATTTGATTTAAATTGTTTATTTTTATTTGTTTCAAAGTTAGAATATCATTATGAAAATATTTTATCCAATTATAGACTGAATGACCAAATAAGATCATAAAACTATTAACTTGAACACATTGTTTCAATTTTCAAAAATATTTACCTAAATGTTATTTTTGTTTTAAATAATATCCCTACATATTTTATATATTCATTATATATTCATAATTAAATATTTTGCAATGTCTACAAACATTTTCTACTCGAATGCTTTGAAAATCAATAACCTGAAAAATGAACAAGCAGCAGAAAGATACAATTAACCCAATTTTGGGTCACAATGAATTTTGATTTAAAAATTATTTTGAAAATATTTAGATATTCAGAAAATTAATGCTTATATTTTCGCGGCTGCTAATACCATCTAATCAGCAGGACTGCCAGGATTCCATCACATCAATCAGACAATCAGATCAGCAATAGAGTGTATTCTAGCAAAACTAAAAACCTTTCAATTGTTTTATTAAGACTTATTTTTGCTTATTTATCCTTCTCAAAACATTTATCGATTCGCGCTCTACTCGAGGTGTGGCAAGCCTAATCAAACGTAAACCGCAAACTCCTCAACTGCTTACAATCAAAAAATAATAATAATAAATAAAAATGAAGGGGAGAATCGCCACAAATTAGAGAACATCCCCGGAGTTTTGCATCGTCCGTTTAAACAGATTCGTCAGATCCTTTCAATTTGCATAATGACCCAATAAGGCTGAAGTGCTTCATCCTGCTTTGAAAACCCATATTCCCGCAAAAGTCAATTAGGTTAACTCCTATCTCGGACCCAGTCCCATTAACGTTGACAAGCACAAGTGCCTTGAGATGGGTTTTCTTACCACGACCGCAGGCGTCTACTTAGTCAAAAATCATGATTTTTTGTTGTTGTTGTTGTTAACTTTGGAAAATTTGCGGAATCGACAAAAACGTATCCATGTTTTCGGGACCAGGGAATTCCACTGAAAAGTCAGAAAAGAGTGAACCCACTTCATTGCTCGAGGCACTACCGGACCTACCAAAATAATATAATCAGTCCCAAGATTAATGGATTAAAAAAAAAATGAATAAGATAATATCAACAATGGACAAACTTGGTTCTTTTTAGCGAGAAGAGTTATAATTCACACCTAAAGTGAAGTTATCCTAAATTGATAAAGCCACAGAATTGTTTATCCTTTGTTAGAATTACAATTGTTTTTATAGTAAATGTCTCACCTAACAGCCGTACATGCATGGGTTTCCGACGGCTGAAATTTGTGCGAATGTGCAACGTAAAGCTGCTCCGGATGTTTGAAAAAATATGCCACTGCACGCCACGATGTGCTACTAAACTTTTGATTCCTTTCTTTTCTTTTCTTTGGATATTTCCCCAGATTTCATTGCTGTCGTATTATAGCATTTTTGATCCCATTTACCATCGGAGCTGTCCATTAAAATAAATTTAATATTCAAGAGCCGACACTAGTAAGGGAAATTTCAATGACAGGAAGCACTTCCGTTTAAGAACTAAGTTGATAAAATGATGAACTTTAACCGTAATCCCTCTCTCTTTCAGAAGATTTTAAAATCTTAAATTGATACCCTCACGTGTAATACTTAGCCAGTGCATTCCCCTTAGTTACGTTAAGATCAGAATTTTGTGCTGCATTATTTTCTAATAATTGAAAGCTTTTCGTGTGGTATCTAAATTTTTTTTATACATATAAGGTGTCCCAATAGGGACATAACAATTTTGTATTTTAATACGAATGCACCCTTGAGCGTTTTTCATGATCTGTCAGTGTTAAAACGTCAGTCAAGGTTAACATTTTTATCGTGGTCAAGTTCACGAACGAGCAACGTTTGGAAATTATTAAAAATTACTACCGCAATTCTGAGTCGGTGGTCGCAACTTTAAGAGCGCTTACTCCAATTTTCCGTCGTAATAATCATCCCACCAGACAGGTTGTGTGTGTATAGTAGATAAATTTGAGCCAAAATATTATTCACTATTGGATGTTCCTGTGCCAGTGAGACAACGCACCGGTCGAAGTACCGAAAATATTGCAGTCGTAAGTGCTTCATTTCGAAATGAGCCAAACCAGTCGATTCCACGTCGTTCACAGGAATTGGGAATCTCTCAAGCCACATTGTGGTGAATTTTGCGTAAAGATCATTTGAAGTGCCGAAACTTCTCCGATTGGGCTCTACTAAAGTTTGAAGTTAATCCTGGATTTCATCGAAAAATCATCTTCAGCGATGAAGCTCATGGTATTATACCAATTTTTTATTACCTCATTGTTATATTTAATCTTCCGACCGAAACCTTCCGAACAAAATTTAATTGATTAATTAATAATTTAATAATGATGATTATTATAATAAATTTAATCAAACAAATTAATTAAATTTTGTTTTTAATTATGGTTATTTAACCATATTTCATTAGTTATAATAATAAGCCGTAAGTAGCGAGTAAGACAGCCACACTAAGGGACCGCTCAGTACAGCACGCCATGCGGCACTTTCGCACTTTAGTTCATAACTTCTAAACGAATTGAGATACCATTCTAAAATTTCTTGCATAATATTTCTATACTACAAGCTATATTTTTTGGTAAAAATAAAAAATTTAAAAAAATGCGAAGTTGGAAAAAATCAGATTTTTAATGTTTACTTCCAGTTTACTATACGAGAAAAACAATCCAATTTCAAATTTTAATTAATTTCTAAGAAAATCAATTAATATCCTCAAATAAACACGATTTACTTATTATTCAATCCATTTGATTAACTGTTTTAATAGCATTCGAAAAATCCGTTCCTCAAATATTGCCAATTCTTTGAAGTCGCATAAATTGGTAACTAAAGCTCAAAAAAAGTAAACATAATCATGTACATTTATTCAGGTCGCATAGAAGTACAATTAACCCAATTATGAACAAAATCCAGTACTTGACATTTTTTTCGTTGTCCGCTTCACGTGAAATGCCCCTATAGCAAAGTTTTTAAAATTATCAAAAAGTTCATCAAATTGCAATGATTTTTACCCATCCAAACTTCAAGAAGTGAAAGAATAATTTGATTCAGGTTTGCATGCAAGTGGAGTGGGTATTGGTAATGTCAATGTAAGTATTAGTCACTATTTCCAATTTTCAATTCTTCAGCTCTGTGTGGTGACACACAGACTATACATACATATATGGTAAACATATTGAATGCAAAAACGATTGTACGAGTAGTTTTATGTTTCAATTTTTGTCGCAGATTGACCAAAAGTAATAATCACGTCCGTAAAGTTTTGATTACTATTAATAAAATTATCTGTATTATTAAATGTAAGTCAAGTCTCCTTTCTTTGTATTCACCTAAGAAATATTATATTGGCTTAATAAAAAATTTATTAAAAACAAAAAACCCGGCTTCAGTATTCTCAGATTAACTAAATCAGTAAGTGTAAGAAGAGATGTTGCTGATTTTATTCAGCACGGCAATCAATATTAGTTTATAATCATCTGTTATACCATACTTTTCTTTTTATGACTCCAAATAAGTTATAGCAGTCGGAACTCATTAATGCCACCTAAAGGATGCACTTCCACTTTACAATCCCAATATTATGATATTTAATACCATACATGATACATTTGTTTATTTTTTTTATTTCAAGGCGCAAGTTTTTGACAGTATTTCTCCGTCATATTTTCTTCATGCTAACGTCACATAGTCTTTGTTACCCGCGCTATTATGACGAATCCTCTGATGTCTCATTTCACAAAATCCGACGACTAGTTTTAGAGTTACGGGGTGACGTAGAAACGGACATACAACCAAAAATATTACCCTCCTTTTGGGCTTCACCGTAATCGGATAAAAGAATGTTAGTATAGCTGCGTTAGAAGAGAAATATAACAAGAACATGAAACCCAGATATTTATCGGGTTCTGGGTTATAGAACTGGATGATTAGTTTGAAAATATTGCAGCAGAGGCGCTGTGGAACTAATAAATACTTTGATTTTTTGTTGTTGGTAGCATTGCCTCTTAGAGAAATTTTCGTTTGTTGTTCAAGCGGCAAAATGTACAAGAAAAAGTAAATGAAAGGTACAAAATATGTAAATAATGCTCAATATTCATTTTATTTACTATTTTTTGATTTTTTGCAATTTAGGCGATATAAGCAAACACTTTTCTTTTTACGCTGTCCACCATCCAAGTACTATCCGCGCCCTATGCTGCTTAACTTCGGTGACCAATACTCTCAGCATGGTATGGTCGATGCCCTTTTTCACATTAGGCAGGCATGCCAAGCTTTAAGAAACAAAAATCCTTATTCGGGTAATTAACCTGGAGCGTTTTTCTCATTTGACACTGAACCAGAACCCGGTTAAAAAAAAACCCAGATCATGTTTTCACTTGAATGTTTCCCCTGACATGTCACCACAATAACCAATTAATGAAAGTTTATGTTGAAAATAATATATTATACATTTTACGATATGCATGCTATAAATCTCTTTATCTTTATTAGTGACATTTCTGTAATACTTTTGATTCTTAATTTTTAATTAAAGAGTCAAAATTTCAAAATGATTTTGAAATTAAACTTGTTAAAAGACGATATACAATTCTCATAAGAGTATATAAAAAATAAAAAATTCCTGGGAGTGAATTGATTTCGTCATACGTCGCGAAGGCGAGAGCGCACGTGTAGGCATTCGGCAGAGTCCGAACACTCTTCGGGCGCTCGTGTGCGCCTTTCCGGCATCGGCATTCCCAGAGCCCGAAACGAACATGATTCGGCCGCTCATGTGTTCCTGCATCAGCATTCGGCAGAGCCCGAATCGAACACGCTTCAGGCGCTCGTTCGTGTGCACTTCTTCGGCATTGGGAGAACCCAAACACGCTTCGGGCGGTCGTGTGCAGTGCAACCACGGTATACAGAAGACGAGGTAAGACTACCCAGAAACGAGGGTCCGCCATCTTGCGCATTGGTTTTCGGAACACGTCAGCCATTTTGTTATATTTTGGCACAGGAATTTTCTTCTAATTGGGGCTATAGCTACTTCGATACAAAATAATATATATTTTTTGGACGATCCACACGACGGGAATCACGGCAACTGCTGTTTTTAATGTGCTTTTATGTTTTTTTGGCACTTATTGCCATTGAATTTGATTTTAATTTCGTATTAAAAATCCAAAACAAAATTATTTTGATTCATAATAAATATACCTACAAATTTTCACAACAATACACTGAAAAAAATGTGGAGTAAATATAACACTTTCATTGGTATTCTTAACTCTTTTCGGTAATGGGTTTCCAACTAATCCCGAACTGCGTTATAAGAACTCTTCAAAAAGGGTCCGATTTGTTATTGGACTTCGGAATCAAAGCAAGAGGGAAGCATGCATGCATACATCGAGTTTGAGATTGTATGTGTAACAATTGTGAGTGGATCTGACGTTTGATTCTGTTCAGAATTAAACTAACATTTTAACTGTCAATTTAATTCCGCAAAGAGTATTTACAATACAATTAAATATTAAAATGACTCTTTTTTCTGAGTTAAGCGAATCTTGTTTTCAGTTTTGTATTAACTAGCACCGGGGTAAGGAAAACTTACTAGCAGGTTATTTTTACGTAGAGAAAGAGTTAACCTAAACGCCCGAGAGTAAAATAGACCCTTTGAGGACTTAAATTAACATTTTTCGATTTGACCGTTGTTAAGAGTTGATTCAAGCAGTGAAATTTTTTTCAGTATATGTTTTTTCTTTCTATAAAATTTAAGAGTAGAAAAACTCTTAAGGGGCTTAGCTTGTGAAAACGTAATAAAATTTAAAAAAATGTTAACATTGAAATTTATCTGGAGGCCTTGGTTTACGAATTATAAGGTCTGTGAATGAAGGCATGTGTTGGTGTAAGTTAGTTGACTTGATGAACCAGCCTATCGCAAAAGGAAGAACTAACTCATTAAAATTATTATTTATCACAACAAGTTATTGAAACAAAGACTGTAATTTCAAAAATATTGATGTTGTATCTACTCTGGAATGCGTCAGCTCTATACCAAATCCCTTAAACTCAGTGGACCAAAATTTAACCTGTGTTTTAAAATGACTGCTCCGTAACACATCATTCCATTCCTTGATGGTTTTTCGGCTGCCGGACTATCGCAATGCAATCCTGTTGCAAACGATCATGATAAATTCTTGAACCTTATTTCTTCTTCCGACCCCGATGGGACTATAGTCAGGCGCGCGCGGCACATCTGCTTCCTGAGTTCATGTAATATATCATCCGCCTCTTCTTTTGACGTACTCTTTTGATTCTGTTGTAGTTGATTGTTCTATTCCTAGCTCTAATTGTTAGGATTTTAAAACAGCCGACTTTTCTCTTTTAAATCAATGGCTTCTGGCTTGTGATTGGAGTGGGGTTTTGAACGAGCATGACATTGATAAATCTGTGATGTCCTTTTACGACACTTTGTCTTTGTGTTTTGCTCATTGTGTTCGCGTTAAAAGATCTAATAATTCTTTAAATGGCCATGGCTTAATGGTTCTATTAAACATTTAAAAAATCTTAAAAGCAAGGCTTGGAGGAGGTTTTCATCCTCGAGGCTCGATTGCGATTTCCAATCGTACTCGGTGTTGCACGATCGGTTTCTTGATGCTGTTAATTCCTCCTACGATGTTTACATTTCAAATATGAAGTCACTCTTGAATAATAGCCTGAGACAGTTCTGGAGATTCGTCAGTTCTGAGCGTAACTCTGACGGTTACCCTTCCCTCTTTTCATATGTCTCTCACAACAGTGATGACCCTAAGATAATATCCAATCTTTTTGCGGACTTTTCTAAGACCGCCTTCTGTGATATTAGCTTTACGGATTTTACCCACTTGATGAGGCTTCCACCAACATCTCCTCAATCTAAAAGCATTATACTTGACGATAGTATCATTTTTAAACACATCTATAACTTAGTTGACAACTTCTCGAGTGGCCCTGACGTAGTCCCTTCTTGCTTTCTTAAAAAATGTGGATCACCGCTAGGTTCTTTTCTTCGTTATTTATTTAATTTATCTCTTTGTTCCGATATTTTTCCAAAGTCACGAAAGCTTTCAGAAATTATTCTCTTGCATAAAAAGGGTAGTAGATCCGAGATCTCCAATTAGAGACCTATCGCTAAATTAAGCTGTACGGCTAAATTGTTTGAGGTTATAGTCTGCGAGGTCCTCCAGTTTCATTGCAAACCCTTCCTGCTGCCATTTCATAATGGATTTATGAAGGGTAAATCTACGATAACAAACCTGCTTGAATTTTCTAATTATTGTTTATCGTCAATAGAATCCGGCAAGCAGGTTGACTGTAACTTCACAGACTTCAGCAAGGCTTTCGACAGGATTAATCACCGTGTCTTTGCTCATAAATTGGCTACGCTCGGATTTCCTGCTGTTTTTGTTGACTGAATTATAGATCTTATTTATCTGGCCGTACTCGACGTTCGTTTTCGTGGTGCACTCTTAAATTTAATATACGTCTGGTGTGCCACAAGGTAGTCAACTTAGTCCTTTGTTATTTATTACCCCGGGTAAAGTTTTAAATAAAACACTAATTTTATCCAAGGAGGAAATAAAAAAGGTATAAAAAACCACCTGATTTATTTAAACAAAAATAATTTTACAAATGTGACAATTCTTAATCAGTCAAAGTTTAAATTCGAACTGAATAGATATATATTTTTAAAACTAAGAAGTGGAAAGCTTCTCTTTACATTTTTTCTTATATATGTATACTTAATACTACGCCTACTTTTTTTGAAGGAACAAATCAGTAGGTTTCTTTTTCAAAACGGTTCATCGCGGAACCTTTTTAGGATTTTATTGGGGTTAGCGCGATATCCCGATTGCATCACAGAGGGTGTGCAGACTCATTAAGAAATGAAATTACGTTCAAGAAAACTTATAAATTAAATGAAAACACGTATTTTCTTGAACAATACTAAATTAACGCGCGTATTATACATTTTTATTTAAAAAGAGAAACAGTCCGAAACAACCTGAGTTTATATGTACATATGTATTATAGGTTGTCTTAAATTTCCAAAAATTTCGATATGTGTGGCGCTAAACAATCCTGCGTATCCATCTTTCCTTGCAGAGACAGTAGAGAACTTTTCGAGCCCATTTTTCAATTTAAGCACATAAAGAATAAAAATCACCCCCCAGTTATATAAGCACAACATTAGATTCACTCTAAAAATTACTACTAAGCTCCTTCCAATCGTCTTCTCCTCTTCACTATCCTAATTACCACGTTAAGTTTATGTCATTCAGGAGATCGTGCGAAACACGCCATTAAACCTGTATCTCAATCGGATATTGTACATACATATGTAAGTACTCTTTGCGCGAAAGTGTGACAAACAAGCAATCACACAAACTTCACCCTTTATATAATAATAGTATTAAGTATAGATACTTAAAGGGACATATCTTTTATTGCTTTAATTCTTTTCTAAAGTCGTTTCAGTTTTCTGAGAAAAAAAAACCCTCTTCTTTCTTTTTCTTTTATTCTTCCAAGAGCTATTGTGCGATAGTTATGTAAGCACGACATGTGAATAAACTGCACCAAAATATGTAAATCCCCCTAAAGTTCAGTGGCTTGTAATGCTTTGAAAGCCCTTATAATCTAACTTCAGGGACCACATCCTTGGCTGGCAAAAGGGACAGTACACATTTAAAATTCTTTCCGGAACAGATGTTCGACATGGCGACCAAAGGCAAATCCCATTTTATCTTAGATTTTCCATTCAAGTCTCTTCAAGTTGCTCAAACTTGAGGAGCCGCACCCACCCATCATTCATTATTCATTTTAAGCAGAAAAATAGTAAATTGAATTGAGTTAGTACCTATCGACAGATGCTGTTACATCTCAGGCTGAAATATTCTATTCTCGTTATGAATTTTATTATCTTTATAAGATAGAAAAATATCCCCCGCAGATGGGGCGCTAATTGAGTTCTTTCTTGTTTCTAGGAAGAGTTCAGCCCAATAATGACACCAAACGGTCAAAACGCAGTGAAATAACAGACCTTGTCCAGACAACCAACCATCATGGAAAACTTTAGTCTTACTACTTAAATTCATCATAATTAGCAGAAAAAAGTTTCGATTAGCTGCTATTCCAGACGATTAGGAAAATTATGTGGGCGCATTAAGTCGTTGAGTCACCTAGCAAATCCATCTCTGGCAAATTCAACTTTTAAGAGAAAATGAAGCTAGTCACTGTGGTCATCCAGAAATCAATTTCGGTCATTGTGATCATACAGGTACTTTACTTCAATTAATTCATGCAAACCTAATAGATTAACAGTACTGAATTTTAATATTATTCTTTAAAGTCACATTTTTTCATAAATTAAAATTCTGTTCACTTAGCGTATAGTTTTATTTTAATTCAAGTTAATTTATTAATGTTAACTTCTGCTTAAGTGAAACGTAAAAAATAAAGAACAAGAACATACCGCTAAATTGTAACAAGGAATACATATGTTTTCGGAAATTAAATTTTTATTGCACTTTCACTTTCATTCACATATTGAAAGTTTTCTGAAACAAAATTATGAAAAATGTGCTAGAGATTAATCAAGCTAGTTCTATATTTCATGAAAGCAGTAATAGTAAAAATCTAAAAACAACTAGGATATCCTATAGTATCTACATTGATAAAAAATTATCAGTGTGTATGTACATTACCTAAATAACTTTTTCATAAATAAAAGAGAAAGTGCCTTCTAATGATTTTGAAGTAGGTACGGAAGACTTGAAGTCGGTTTTTTTTTACACTACCTCACTTATTGTATTATAATTATTTAAATCTCAGATAATTATAGTTAATATAAATTTCGTAGATTTGTATGTTCCAGGTCACTGGGTGGTCCCCGCTCAACCTAGGAGAGGCTCCATGGGAGCGTCTCGGTAATTGGGAACCCACAGACACCGATAACTTGCACTCATTAGTTTCAATTAGCAGCAAGGAACTGAGCCACTTCAAGGTAAGGTGGTCTAAACTAATTAGGTCGTATTACAATGAACTTTGGATCAACCAGCCATCCAAGGAGCAAGAGAGGTTTCGACGTGATAGTTTAAGTTCCCAAAATGGATCGTCTGCAGAAAGCAATTACACCACACTTTTCGACAGCAGCACAAGTCACAACGTCAACATCAGCAATGGAAGTATTCTTGCTGTGGATGCAACGAATCCAACATCGGAGGACGGTGCAGGTTGCTCCTTGGACGATGAAGGAAACTGCAGGATAAACCACACCGAGACTTGTGTGGGTGATCCCATCTACTGTAACCTGACATACGACGAATACGTTGAAATGCTGCATGACTACATTTATCCAACTACACCCGAGTGGGTATTGATCTTCTCCCATACTGTGGTCTTTGTGATGGGTTTGGTGAGTATATATTTTCACAATTTCCTTAATTAAATGCCATCAATCATCGGCGGTATCAGTGCTCCATTATCGGAGCCTTTCAGTTTTCATAAATAGATTTCACAATGGTTCGGGTAATGTTTATCTTGGCCTTCACGAACCTGTTGGATCTTGGACTTACCCGAGACATGTTGAGTCTTTTTAAGATGTACTGAGGTGTACGATGATTTTCCTATCTAAAGGAATCTCCGGACATTTATCATCTTAGACCGTACCGTACGGGAAATATATAATAAAGATAATATAGATATAGACACAATCTAGTGAGGTTGGGTATTTAATTTTTTTTTCTTAAAGGCTTTGAAGAACTTCAATTTTAATTATTGTGCTTGCTTTGACTTGAATGATTTTTTAAAATATCTGGAAATCTTTGTATTAATTCCTTCATACATATATTATACTACTCAAATCAATAATTGTTCATCCATTAACCATTTTGAATACAATGTATTGAAAAGGAAATAGCAATTCACCCGTGATGACAATGACTAATGTCTTTTGATTCTGGAGATTTCTGATAATTATTACAACGGTGAGTGAAGAAACAAATTGGATTAACAATTTTTGATGGGTAGATTTTGATGTTGCTGATTTTGGTACAGCAGTAGTAGTACAAATATAGCTTTTTCTCTTAACTTTGCACGGTCGTTTTTAACGCTTTAGTACTTGAAATAAAATAAAAAAATAAACAGTTTTTTAAAGTCCGAAATTGGTTTCGTAAAGAGTCACATTTTTAAAAAATATAGAGACATTTAATTTTTCCTATAATATATCTAAATACAGAATATATGCATTGTGATATCTATTATACTCGTAGTACCTACATATAAGATAAAAAGTTCAAAACTTTTATGTATTTATTTTATTTTTATTTTGTAAATATAACCTTAAGAGGTAGAAAATAAAGCAGCGATTTTTTTTCACCTTGGATCTTCTGACTAGGGGCGGGTAAGTGTTGTGCGACTGTGTCAAATTTCAGTCGATAGTTTAAAAATTGGTTGTATAATCAGCGAGGATATTAATACGTTAAGAGCCGGACCCGCGTTAGCGTGGGTTTGTAAATAATTAGTCGAATTCAATGCTATCTCTTGGGTAAAATAAAACATATGTTCATTTGGAAATACATTCATTCCACTCAAATACGTAGATTTACTTTAATGCTAACGATCGATTCCAACCAGTTTTTATGACTTTGAACTTAGACTCGATCTCGCCATTCTCATTAATTTTTAAGTATCCGTGCAACTTTTCGATAAATCGAATTTTTCGGACGCGCTTTATTTAATTTTATGAATTCGGGTATAATCGCGGCAGTTCAAAATTTTTATCGCTTTTTGTAACAATTCAACGATTATTAGTTATTTTAACATAAGCAATGAAAAATGGAATACAAGGAAAATTCAAACATGTAAGTATAACGAAAATTATTACGACTTTTTATCTGAAGATCCTAGTGATATTGAGAGGAGTGATAGTGAAGACGATGCTGATTCCGATAGTGATTCATCGTAAAGCTGGGTACAGACGCTCGTGTTTTTTCACGATGTACGGTGTACGATGTCGACCGTACCACGAACATAGTCAGTGTGTATGACAACCCGGGCGGGGAATAATTTCGTGCGCGAAATCAACTTCAGTTTGATTTTTCCTCGTTTATCGTAGGCACGTACCACGAACATCGAAAACGATACTGCAGATATTGCTCGGTCTTATTGCAGCCAAATAGCTGCTGCAGCGGCAGAATTATGCTTGAGAAATGTTGAGTACACTATGAAATGTTTTTTTTTGTGCGATACCTACTTAACAAACACATGATAAAAAAAAAAACCTATATAAATATAATTTGTGTGATATCCAGGCGTAGGAAACAAAAGTTACAACATACACATTTTGATTGTTGGTTTGTCCCCGCTTACTACACCTATTAATATTTAAGTTATACATATTTAAGTATATATTAGCGATACATATTTATTTTATTACTAAATAACGAATGCCCGCCACTTCGTTCGATTGGTATTTATTTTATTAGTTGGTTGACTTAAATTGAATTTGAGGTCTCCTCACGGATTTCGATGAAATGTTGTGGGAACGTTCACCTCAGCTCAAAAGTGAGTAATATGCAAAAAATGTTTATCAGTTGCAAATAGTTTCCAAGATATTTGAATTCAAAATTTCAAGAAACCTCACTCGACTGTCATGTTTTACAATTTATTTTACCCCAAAACATTTTACCTTGCCTCCGGGGAGACCTTTCACAACACGGTCACTGCACTTTGGTCACTTAAACTGTTTCCGTTAATTTGAGTTGTCCCATGTGGAAATTCCTCATCTGGTGATCCTAAAAATACATTAAATTAAAATAAAAGTCTTTGTATTTACCTTTCCGTCATTTCTTTAAGCGACATTTTAAATGAAGTTTTTCGAGGGCGGGTTCAACATTTTCAAAAGAATAAATTGGAAAAGACAATAAATTATGTTGAATTATTTAATAATTTGGTTTTATCGCTGGATATCTTAAAAAAATTCTAGTTAATATAAATGATCCTTCCTAAAATGCTTGCAAAATAGGAATAAAAAAATCATGTTTTATTGGAATTTATTTCATTAGTTGTTCAATTCTCATTTTTATGTTTACGCAGTAAAAAAATAACTAAAAATACTTACATATGTCCCACTAAAAACATTAAATTACAACATTTGTATTCAAACTGAGCATATGAGTTTGTCTGCATGTAAGTTTACTAACAAGTTTGTATTTTTGTTTTTCACTCTTGACTTTAGTTATATTTTTGTGAAGAAAAAAAATGTTACTTGCTTAATGTATTTATTAATACACGAATGCGTGCTAATGCCTGCATGCAAATTTTCTCAGGGTTATGCAGTTTTAGATATTTTACTTATTAATTTAAAACACGACTGCGTGTTTGGCTGCATGCAAATTATCTCAAGATAATGAATTTTCAGATATTTTACCTATTACATATAAAATATCTGAAACTGTGTGAAACTGAGGTAATTCTCAGGCAGGCAAGCATGCGTTCGTGTTTTAAACCTTTTTTTAAAACACGAATGCGTGTTTGTTTACATGCAAATTATTTGTTTTTATTATGTTTTTTAAGTATAGGTATTGAACAAGAACACTTTTTAGGGTACATTTAACATTCTGCTTTCATTTCAAACTTTTCAGTAGTTTTGTTATATTTATTAATAAATGAGTTTTTTTTATTCAGTGTAAGTATTCAGATGTAAAAAAATAAGCTGTATGGTGAGATAAGTTTAGCAGGATGGAGGTTTTAGAGGATAAGGAATGGATCTTACTAGATTTCATTTTATTCTCTCAGGACTAAGCTCGATTAATAGGGTAACTTAATCAGTTTGTAGAGTTAAAATCCCGTAAACTTTGAAGCGTCTTTTGAAGTATTTTGATTGTGCCTGATACAAACGAAAAACAGGTAGTACCTACTTATAAACATTAAATTTTATATCATCTCACATCAAAATATTTCGTTTGATCCAATTTATCATATGTATCATAAGTTATATTTTAGTTAGGTACATAAATACTTCTAAATAGTTGAAAACTCATTGCTACCATTGTTCATATCAGAACGATTTATAATCTTTTCTTATGCGCTTTTATAAATAAGAAAAAGTTGATAAATTAAATAATTAGTTATGTGTTAAATTGGCGTTGGCAGTCTAGCAGTCTAGCAGTGCGGACGTGTTTTACTTTCTGCCTCCGTTCGGGCCTTATTTCAGTGTTTTTTTGCATATTTTCGACTCTGATAACCAGTGGCAGTAACTTTCTTACTTTATACTAATTGCAGTGTTATACTTTATTAAACTTTTTCTGCGCAAATCTTATGGCATTTTTCGTTGAAATTAAGTGCTTTGGCCCGGTTCATCGACCTCGCCTTCTGCGGCCTCGCCGGTTTCCTTACGGTCCGCATTTGGGTCGATGTCCTATTGTCGTGACTCTTCTGTGCCTGCTCGATATCAGCTGTGACTGTGTACTGTTGATGTTCTTAGTGCTGATTTGCCTGCTGGTCGCGCCTTTATTGCCCCAGTGTCGTCACTACCCGGCGGTTCTGCTATCAGCTGTGACTTTTCATTATCGATGTCTGGGCTGTTGCAATCGACCATCTAGCATTGCGGATTGCGGCCAAGTTTGACTCTAAAACTTTTCTTTGTTTTTATGATTGCATTTGCTAATTACTACTGCAGTACTGCCTCCACCATAAACTGTGATTTCGTTAATTTTAATTAACCATTTTGACTGTCCATTATTTATTTATTTGTTCATTATTTCCGTCGTGTTATTTATTTGCTCTATTGTTTTGCGCGCATTTGTTTGCTCATCTGTCGAGAATGAGCGCCTGCAAGATATGCAATGGCAAGATCGCTGGAGAGTTGATTGAATGCGATGGAATCTGCAAGCTGTTTTCCTATGCAAGCTGTTTAAAATGCAGTGCGCGTTCCGAAGCTGCCTTGACTCCTTCAACGTGTGCTGAGTGCTCGCAGATTAAACCATGCCATGTTCTCAAATCGATGGCTGCTATAGCCGATTTCATGGCCAAGGCGCAATCACTTTTGGCGAATAAAATACAGCCTATTTTCTCAAATTGGGGCAGCTTGCAGTCGGTTTCTGACGACTTAAGCATGATCAATGACAAGATTGATAAGATCTTAAACACCGTCTCCGTAGGGGAATCGACCTCAAATGCTCTTCTCGAGAGATTGTATGGGCTGTCTTCTAAGTTGTCCCTCATCTCCAGTACCTTGGAGGACTTGCATGCGGCGTTTTCGGTATGCGATTCGCCGGCTTCTGTTATGCCGGTGGTCGAGGACATCCGCCGTAGCATGAGGCAGGTAAGGACCGACCTGGGCTGCTGGTCTGCGGCGGCGGCTGCTAATTCGGAGCTGATGGGGTCTATTGCGGCAGGTATCGAGTCACTTTCAATTCGCCAATCGGGCGAATGACTCGAGTGTATCGCCTTCTTCATCGCCTCCTCTGGTTGAGTCTCAGGCTGGTGCTAATGATGTTGGGGTTGGTGATGTTACGCGGATTACTTCGCCTGAGTCGATTGCTCAGAGCGTTTCTTCGATCGCGGCCAATGCTAATGATGATGTTGCGGTTCGGGATTCATCGGCTAAACGAGGGGCTTCTCGCCGGCGTAGGGGTGGAAGACGTCGGCGTGAAGCTAATGGAAACCGTGATGATTTTCCCCCTGCTGCCACGGTGCCGACGCCACCACCTAGGGCTTCATCCGCTCCCCCCGTTTCTGCCACCGGCAAAACAATTTTGTTGCGCCCAGCCAAAATTTCGCGCCAGATTTTCGTCTCACGGCTCCATCCGGACACGACCGAGGAGGAGATTGTGGACCATATCTCTTCACATGTAGGTGCCTTTTGGGACTTAGTCGCGTGTAGACGAATAACGCCTAAACGTAACCTGAATGCTGCAGTCTACGCGTTATTTAAAGTATTGGTTCCTGAGCACCTGTTCGCCGCATCGGTGTCTCCCAACATTTGGCCTTACAATACCATTGTTCGTGAGTTCACAAATTCCCACAAGGGCAAAACCTCGTCACCAACAAAAAACGCATCAGTGAGCTCTCGTTCTACTACGCCAACGTAACAGGCCTACGTTCTAAAACAACGAACCTTTACAAAAGTTCTGCGGACTTCTCGTTTGACGCCATCCGCCTATCAGAAACGTGGCTATGTGGTAATATATCCGATGCTGAACTCTTCTGTCCGGGATATTTAGTTTTCCGTCGTGACCGTCATGGCGCTGCGCTTAATGCACCGGTTGGCGGAGGAGTACTTTGCGCGGTTCGGAGTGATATACCGTGTTGCCGAGTCGATGTTGCTGATTCCGACGGGCTCGAACTGCTTTGCGTGGCTTTGACGATCCAACAAAGAAGGATTTATCTCGTCGTAGTCTACTTTCCACCTGTGGCTTCACCTGCGACTTATGAGCACCTAGCTACAAGTATAGATTTGGTTGTTGGAACTATGGATTCGCACGACGAGCTCTTGGTCTCCGATGATTTTAACATGCCCTCGGTTGGCTGGTCTCTCTCGCCCCATGACGACTGTATTGTGTCTTCTCTCGCCGCCGCCCCTCAGCATTCATTCACTTTTATAGACGGATTGGCGTCTTCCGGTCTTACGCAAGCTTGTGGTGTTGCAAACAGCAGCGGACGGTTTCTTGACTTGATTTTTTCAGCTAATCCTGAATGGACAACGGTGAAACATTGTTTGACGCCACTTATCACTGACACTGGCCTCCATCCTACTCTCCAGATCATTTTATCTACGGATCCATTCTTTTTAAATTATGAATTCCAACCCAAATTTTGTTACAATTTTAGAAAGGCTGACTTTTCTATTCTCAACAAATGGCTCCTGACTTGTGATTGGAGTATTGTACTTCAAGAGCGTGATATTGACGTAGCCGTGAACTCTTTCTACTCTATACTTGCTAAATGCTTTTTGCATTGGGTTCCAATCACTAAGTCTCGTGGCTCGAAAAGTTATTCGCCTTAGCTAAACGATAATTCTAACCATATTAAGAACAAAAAAATAAGGCCTGGAAGACATTTTGCGTTTCAAGGGACGACACTGATTATGCGTTTTACTGCTCTCTTCGTCGTCAGTACATCATTGAATTGGAGTCTTCCTACAACTCCTTTCTCGACGACGTAAAGCATTCCCTGCGCGAAAATCCCAAGCGCTTCTTTAATTTCGTCAATTCAAAGTCTGGTTCTGATGGATTCCCTTCTTTACTTGGTCTCGGTGATGTTATTAGTGACGATCCTCAGAAGATTTTTAATCTCTTTGGTGACTTTTTTGAAACTGCTTTTCTGGCAGACTGTGATTCCGTTACCTGTGATAATAGTTTTAAGGCTTTTTCACACTTGACGACGCTTTCGCCAACTTCTCTAACGGCTGCTGATTTAGTTACGGACGAAGCCAAGATTTTGAGTTTAATCTCATCTTAGCTGATAGTTCTTCTAATGGACCTGATGGCATATCCGCCTTTTTCATTAATCGTTGTGTCGTGCCTCTTGTCCCTATTTTATGTTATTTAATCAATCTGTCTCTCTCCTGTGGTGTCTTTCCGACATCTTGGAAAATGTCGACGATAATTGCGCTACACAAAAAAGGCTCTAAGGGTGATATATACTATATCTAATTATCGTCCTATCGCTAATCTATGTTGCGTAGCTAAAATATTTGAGTCTTTGATTTGTGGCACCATTTATTTTCACTGTAAGCCTTTCTTGCAGTCTTTTCAACATGGTTTTCTTAAAGGGAAATCCACCACTACCAACTTGTTGGAGTTTTCAAACTACTGCATCTCGAATATTGAAAAGGGTAAACAAGTTGACTGTATTTCTACAGACTTCAGCAGGGCTTTTGACAGAATTAATCATCGAATTCTGCTCTATAAACTCAGCCTTCTTGGATTTCCCCCTCTCTTTATCGAATGGCTTTGCGAGTCTGGTCAGGTCTCCTTTCCTTAAGTCACACAACAACCGTGTTGAGGCAGTGCAGCGAAAATTCCTTAGATTCGCTCTTCGAAACCTTCCTTGGTCTATCCCTTTAATTCTGTCTCCGTATGTGAACCGACTCAAATTGATTTCACTACAATCTCTCGAGCAACGCCGCAACAACCTTAAGATAGTGTTTGCCTTTGATTGTGTTTCAGGAAACATCAATTCTCCTGAACTTGTCGGTCTATTCGACATCTCTGTTCCGGTTCGTCCGACAAGACGCTATAGTTTCTGCCATATCCCTCGTCATCGTACAAACTACGGATTGAACGAACCTATTACGTCAATGTCACGCACTTTCAATGCTCATTTTCATATCATTGATTTTATCGTCTCAAGAAATAAAATTAAAAATCAGCTTCGTTAAACTTGATTTTTTTTCTTTCCGTATGTTATATAGTAATCAGTTCTTTGATGAAGTCGAATAAATAAATAAATAAACGCATAAATACATAAACAAACATATGAGGGTATTCATTTTTTTCTTGTATTTGTTATTGCCTCGTTGCCTTATGGGAGGGCATTAATGTTACAAAACTTATGTTAATGTCATATTTTTGAAGTGATAACTTCTTATGGGAGGGTAAACCGCTTCGTTACGTAACGCGTTACGGCGCCAGTCTGTCTGGCTTCCCGTTCTCTCACGCATACGGCAGCAGTAGGCAGGCTCCTCCTCTCTCACTCTAATCCGCAGCGCTAGCCGAATTTCGGACAGACGCTTTCCCCTCTCTCTACTCAGTGTTTAGTGTGCTACGCTTAACCTTTCAAAATATTAACAGCTGATTCAAAGTTATAAACAAATTAATTGTCAAAGCTGTCAGCTATAAACAACCTCAAACTATCACCGTTTTTGAAAGTGATTATAAAAAATATGATGAATGAAGCAGAAGATAATCCTCGGAACATTACAGAATCTCCTAACGAAAGGTAAGTTTAATAATATAATATAATACGATTTATCAATAACAAGCATGCAACAAGTCTACCTCCGCAGCGTCTATATTTTGAATTTCTATATATCTTTGGCGTCACTGCTTCGATATATACAATACTTATATATATATATAGTGTTTATGATTGTTCTAAAAATCTAACCAGCAAGCACCTTTCTCTCTCTCTCTCTTTCTCTCTCTTTCTCTCTCTTACGTATTTAAACGTTCAATACTTATTCACAAATCATTATTTTAGCGCTATTCAAATGGAAGTCGTTGCAGATGTTCATCAGCATCAGCAACAGACGCAACAGTCGCAACGAAATATACAATCAATACAAACACCATCATATTCAAATGCTGAACGCCAAAGAAGATACAGAGAAAAGAGAAAAGCTGATAAAATGAATGCATGTACTATGTACATTCAGTCAATCTAGCGACGTTCAGCCACAGCAAGAACAACCACAACATGATGTTCAAATAAATAAACGTCAACCACAATCTAATGCTGAACGCCAAAGAAAATATAGAAAATCATTACGTGAACAACAACAGCAACAACAACAAATGGAAGATATTAATGCAATTACAGTGCTGAGTAATACACCACATACATCTAGTATTGATCAACTGCAAAAGTAATAATTCGTTACTTTTATAGGATTAAATAATGATACTAATAATGTACATGCACAAAATTCTAATGTAAGAATTGTAACTAAGAATAAAATATATATTATAATCAATAAAAGATTTTATTAATAAATAACCTTTCCTTACATTATCATATTAATATACATAAAATTTAAGTAATAACCTAAGCTTTTCTCAAGTTAAACAATTTCAATATTAAATAGTTCAACTTAGATTAGTTTAAGTTATCACTTCTGTCGAGCGTCCCGAGGCGCATACGTTTTTTTTAATGTATATCGACTATCTAACGTTTCGCTAAACTAATAAATTCTCAATATTAAGTCATTCAGCCATTCTAATATATTTTCTCATGATATTACTTTGAATCGTGGAAAATTGATTTTGTTGATTTCTAAATTTCGAAAACGGATTCGCCATAAGCGTCCTCTTGAAATTAAAAATTGAAACTTTATATTTGATGAACATAAAAAATTCTTATGTTAAGTTGGAGGATGTAATACCTTCAGTCAAAAAGTGCAAAATATACAACCAACCGTTTCGGCGGGGTTGACCAACAACATATCCAAACAAGGATACAAACTTTCAAGTTTATATAGGTAGTAGTAGTAGTTTACTTTGTATAATTCATTTAACATAGAATTTTTTACAAAAGGAGTGTGTTTCCATTTCTTATTACATTTTCTTTTTCTTAAGTTCTAATTCTAGCGTTCTATATATAATAATATATATATTTTGTTTTACATTACATTAGGAGTTAACAAATTGCGCTATTTTTATTACGCCTTTAGCTGTTTAATTTATTTAGTGACTCGTAGAAAGTCTGATCGCTTTTTATTACATTATAAAGATATTTTTCTCTCATTTCATTATAGTATATA
Source organism: Eutolmus rufibarbis (assembly GCA_963920795.1). Classification (NCBI taxonomy): domain Eukaryota; kingdom Metazoa; phylum Arthropoda; class Insecta; order Diptera; family Asilidae; genus Eutolmus; species Eutolmus rufibarbis. The sequence goes on from OY987205.1 coordinate 19,268,458, forward strand.
CATTCGATTATTTTGTGTTCTAGGCTATTTATTTTTGAACAGATTTCGCAATAATCATTTAAGTTGGACTTTAGTTTCCCCTTTTTGCTTATTATTCTTGTGTTAATATTATTCATTAGCCTTATTTGAGCAACTATGCGCTTCGCACAAAGTGTGATTCTGAGCCCTCCTCCCCTTCGGATAGTAAGGGATAAAGGGATAATGAGGTTGAATTTTGGCACCTAACGAGGTCTGCTTCTTTGGAGGTTCTAGTGAATTTCTTTATCATGTTATACTTTTCTAATCTAAGTGTCTCTAGGGGCAAATTCTCCCATAAGTTTTCGGCTTCTATCTTAACAAAAAAAACACTCCTTATTTGTAATGCCCACATATCGCGGATCCCCAATTCCCATTTTACAGTTTTCCCTCGCTTTTTGGAGGCTAATTCTTGCTAGTCTATCCTGGGGTAGTTTTAAGATCCTTTCCAAGAAGTTAATAATTAATTTGAATATTCTTACCTCCATGCTGACCCAGTTCGTCTCGTGCCTAAGGGCGTAGCCAGGAGTGTTAGCAGGAAGATGCAATACATGCCTTAGGAAGTTGTTCTGAACCACCTCCAGATTCTCAAGGTACAAATGGCTCCATATTGGGGCTGCATATAATGCGTTCGATGAAACTAGGGATCCGAATAATTTGGTAGATACCTTCCAGTCAATGCTCTTGATTCTGCCCAGAGTTGCCACCGTGTCGGGTATAATTCTCTTTGCTTTAACTGCAAACTCTTTTGACGCTACCTCGAGTAGCCCGGATTAGTTAAAAATTGCCTTTTGGGCAAAACCACCCTTTTGAAAAACTAAAATATTCGTTTTTTTAATGTTGACCTCTAGCCCATTCAGCTGAAAATGCTCCTCGAGGTGCTTGATAATCCTTCTTAGCCAAACCGGTGTATCGGCCAGGAATACCATGTCGTCAGCAAACGCTAGCATTATTATTTCAGTATAAAGGTTTAGTGAAACGCCCCTTACCCCTTTATCTACATATAAGGAACTTCTCTATATCGGCCATGAATAACGCGAAGAACAACGGCGACATTACCTTGCCCTGGAGCACTTCATACCGGACAGCGCATCTTTCTGATAGCCCTTCACTAGTTCTTACCCTGAGGTTAGCCTTGCTATATAGGTTTCCGAACATATTTATAATCTTTGGATGAAAGTCCCTGCGCGTATAATTTTTTCCATAGAAGGTTGTGTTTCACCGAGGAGAAGGCACTTTTGATATCCACAAAAAGCGCATATAGCTTTCTACCCGTAATTCTCAGTCGGGACTGGATTAACGTCTTTAATGTAAATATGTGATCAACAGTGGATCTTTTTGCACGAAATCCCGCCTGAGATTCGAGAAGTTTTTTTATTTACCTCAGCCCATTTATATACCCTTCTATTCAATATTAACGTGAATAATTTCGTTATTGCATTTAGCAGGGCTATGGGTCTATAATTACTTGGGTCTATCAAGCTTCCCTTTTTGTGTAGCATTCGTAAGATTATATCCGACCAAGAATCTGGGACTACCTCTGACTGCATTATTCTATTGAAAAAATTTACCATAAATAGCAGCCAGTTACTAGGAAGATTAATCAGGAATTCATTGGTGACACCATCTGGTCCGGCTGCTTTGCAGGTCTTTAATTTTTTAACGCCTATACATAGTTCGTATCGAGAAATTTCTGAATCCAATGCTTCTTCACCATTCCATTGAGGAAATGGGAGGACGTTTTCGAAATTTTGCGGTAGCAATCATGCAAAGAAGGCAGACCAGTCGTCGAGTTTTCTATGCTTATTTATGATTGACCAGAAAGTTTTGGAATCTTTTGCATCACATAAAACTTGAATGCCCTTGGCATCATATAGTTCTTTAATCCATTCTAAATATCTAAAGTAATATGTAATTTCGAAATTCATGAAACTCTTGCAATTGCTGGGGGTCACATCTATTTTTGCCAAGCTTTCGTAATTGGGCTCTATAAATCTTTTTTAATTTTTGACATTCGGTATTGAACCAAGGTTCCCTGAATTCCGTAAGCGGTCTCTTAGTGTTTATAAACTTAATTTTCTTTGCAACATCTACAATTGTATTATTGAGATTCCCATTTACTGTGTTCAGAGATCCTTGCAGCCCCGCTACGTTTGGCCAGGTTATACTCTGCCACCCCTTAATTAGTAAGGCTCTTGCCATTTTGGTTCAAAGTTTCATCAAGACTTATTCTTGTATTATTTATTTGACTATATGTATTTAGGCATTCAGCCTCGACGCAACTTTCACTTGCAATTCGCGAGTTAAAGTAATTATTATAGTTTTTGAATATTTTTCCTTATATATTTGCAGAAGATAAGTTAATTCATTTAAAACTAAATTAATATCAGTTACCTGATTTATATACACTGTTCCTATAATGACAATTAAAACTTTAATAAATATTTTAACAAGTAGAAATTCAACAGAAGATTTAATAGTTCAAAATTATTATAAACTCTTTCGCTGTATGAGATGGCGATACCACCGCTTGCTCGCCCCCTCTCCGCATTTTTGGACGCATTGCTATATACACACTTGTACGCACCTTTGAATGTACTGCTTGGGTGCTCCGTAAGCCATGTTTCACAAATGCACACTATGTCGCACTCGGATAAAAGCTCGGAGATGTCCATAATATTTTTGTATACGTTGACGTTCCAGAAGACGACTTTGAGGGGTTTGATCTGGTCCTGTGGTTGCTATATAGAGAGCTTGGTGCTTCCTGTTTTATCCTTCTCCTGCTTGCTGTTGTCATTACCACGAGAGTTGTATGCTTTTTTCGTAATGCTAGTTATATATTGATCGATGGGAGACGACCTCTCTTCTTGCTCGCTGTTGTTACTATCGAGTCGTCGGAACCGATGCTTTTGACACTTTCTCCGTCTTCATCTACCGCATGCGTGTCGGCCACGGTATCATCATTGGCGTTCTTATCAAGAGTTTGTAAATATGCGCGCACACTTCTGAGCGCGTGCCTTTTGTTATTAATGAAAATATGCTACTTCTTAATATATATGTTGGTTACGCCGACTGAGCTAAAATCTTTTTGCAGTTGTTTTAATTTACCGTAATTTTCACGCTCCTGCTTGCTCATATCGTTAGCGATTATGATGCCAAATTTTTCGTTTAACTTTTTATAATTGTCAAACATTGCTTTTTTATGACGTGTTGCGATAAAAGAGACTAGTACAGGTCTCTTACCTTTACTTGAGCCTAAAGGCTTAACCTCATCAATGCCACTAGGATCGATCCCGGCTTCTTCGAAGGCATTAGCAACGTAGTCCCATAAATCCCGGTTGATTTCATCCTCATCTTTGATTCTATGCAAGATCAGATTTTTCCTTTTTAAAATATCACTCAGGTATTGCACTTCTTTTTTTAATTGGTTAACACATGTGCTGAGCCGCTTATTATTTTCTCTTACCGTGGATAACTCCTTGGTGTTTTTCTCAAATTTTAATGCCGTTTCGGATACAATTTTATCGATCTTGTCAATTTTACCGCTGAGGTAAATAAATCGTTTAGGTCTTCATTTGTTGTCTTATTTTTGCTGTTTTTTGCCATGTTTGAAATTTATATTTGTAGGTTCTTTTATTAAGATAACACTTTTGTTAGGATAATACTTTTATTATTATAACACGGCTCGATTTAAAATTACACAGTACTTATATTAATTCGGCACGGCCCAGCACGCACGTCCGATCAGCTCAGTTCATATATCAGCTCTGCTACGACTCAGGCATCCCAGCGACTCGACTAGCCCCCGAATTACAACGGCCTCGCTTCGCCAGGAATCACAACCGCTTCGCTCCTCGAGGAATCACAACGGCTTCGGCCTTGCAGGAATTATAACGGCATAGCGGTACCACGAAATGCGTTGCATTTCCGCCGCGCTTTGGTTGTCTGCGTAGCTAACGGTTTGTTCTTAGGTCATCGGTGCGGCTAGGCATCGATGGATAAATCCCACATATATACTATCTTAATATACTATATAGACTCGCGCCACAGAGCGGGCCAGATACACATCCGTTTGCTCCGAGCGCTCGGACAACACTCCAAGTTTATATAGGTAGGTATACCCACATACATATACATATAGGAATTCGAAATCAGTGGTGCCCTAGTACGAAATTTTACTTAAGTTCGTTGGATTCCAAAAATTGTGGTCGCCATATTGTATCAGCCATTTTGAATTTGATATTATAGTATTTGATAGTAAATTTGAAATTAATGTCACCAATTTAACTTCAGACTAATGAACATTAAAATCCTTTCAATTTTCTAAAGTTCGGTCGCTATTTTGTGTCCGGCATTTTGAGTTTCCAAATTTAGATTGTATATTCGAAATTAATGGTCCCAAAATACCCTTATGCCCCTGACACACTGCGGCGAGAATTTCGGCTCTGTTCTCAATTTCGACCAACATTTCAAATCAATTTGGAAATGGAATTTTCACTTCCCAATTTCGTGGCGAAATTAAGAAAATATTATAGTATAAATTTTTTGTGGCAGATGGTGCGATAACTACTTAGTGCATTCGCAATCAGAATCCCCAAAAACCTCTAGATACCAATATTCGTTACAATTCCCTCAAATTTACAATTGTTGGCCGCCATCTTGGGCCCGTCATTTTAAAGCCCGTTAATAAAACGTAACCTGTATGTTAAGTCATGATATGTAGTACTTTCAAAAAGTCTAAAAATATGTGAACAATTTTTCTAGTTAATGATTTGTCTGGGAAATAAGGTGTCAATAGGTTAAGAAGTAAAATCCACTACTAAGGGTTGTAAACAACCCTCCCTATGAGTTTCCCCCAGAATTTAAATAAGAAATTCTAAAATTATCTGAAAAATGTTTCTAATGGGGAAAAAGTCTTTGCAGTACTTATTCCTGTTTTTATGGTACATTTTGACCAATCAATTTTTTCATAATCCGAACGTTTTTGGAATTATGAAAAACTGGAACTGGATTTCTCGTCGCCTTGGCGTCTAACAACTCCTCACAAAAAAGGTCTTGGGGAGATTTCGCTTCCCACTTACGTGGCGGTTTACACGATACGGAAGCGGGCATTGTCGGGCACAGCACACTTTAATTATTTCAATTCGAAGATTCGGAACCCGATATTATCTTTATTATTGCAATCACTTTCCTTTTTTCGACACAACTTACAACTTTTTGATCGCGTCCGAATTTAATTTTTTTCTTTTTTCTCGTCTTTTAATTTTCGCCCGGGATGCGTCCGCTCGGCTTCAATCCAAAAGTCCGACTCCTCGAGCTCACGCCGCCGCCCGCGTCCGTTACGCGGGACCGTTATCCTGCCTGCCCACCAGCTCGCCTCGCTGGCTGTTGCTTCGCGCCACGAACTGTGAGCCGGCAGCCTTGTCCCGTGCTCACGTCCGCAGCGGGGGCAGGAGCTCGAGTCAGCGGCTCGGTTAACAGCGCGCGTAGCTAGATCCAAACCAAATTGTATTAGTACAGTCTATTTGGAAGTTGCCCTCCGAAAAATGACCTACCGGAATTTGACTTGATAAATCGATAGGGGGGCATAAAATAAAGTTAATGCAAGATTTCCGAATGGATCCCCCCCCCCTGTTTTTGAGAAAATCCCCCCTTGGTTTTGAGACTTTGAAATGCGTTTTTCTCAGAATCTATGGGTTTTTTTGTAATTATGTAAATGGGAAAGTTGTTCGTCACCAAATTGTCTACATTTTTTATTTAAACAATTTTTTTGTAAAACTTACCGTTCTCGAGCTGGAGCTTGCCAAAGTGTGTGTATGGTCGCGCTGATGCGCGTATTCCCGGCGAAAGTAAAAAAGAACCGTTAACTACGCTGCGTTGCATCTCGCCTATCTTTTGTAATTTCAGTCGGACGACTTGACTTCAATGACATAAAATGTAGTTAACAATGTCCTCTACATTTTTTGTTCAATAAACTTTTCTCTAAAACCCATAGATTCTGAGAAAAACGCATTTCAAAGTCTCAAAACCAAGGGGGGATTTTCTCAAAAACAGGGGGGGGGATCCATTCGGAAATCTGGCATTAACTTTATTTTATGCCCCCCTATCGATTTATCAAGTCAAATTCCGGTAGGTCATTTTTCGGAGCAAACCTATTTTTTCGTGCTAAATAGACTGTACTATATGCCACCGAGGGACATGAAGATTTTTTCCATGAAGCGAGCGTCGCTGGGTCCGAGAATTTTTTGTATGCGACCGAGAGACTTGATGAATTTTCGGTGCCGTCCTTTGTTCGGTCGGAGCCACCGCCCGGAAATTTTTCGATTTTATACTGTTCCTTGAGTCTCGAACGCTGATTTTTGTGCCTTTTCTGGCGACCAAATTCGGCGTTCGCCACCCAAGGAACGGTACCCCTTTGCGGTGCCCGCCAGAGCCACCTAAATCCGACGCTCGCCCGAGTTCGTGAGCCCATAGGCGCAGGTAAAAATTAAACTTACATGGAAGACGCCGGAACAGGTACTTCAAGAGACGCTTTAACGTAGTATGAAGGTCGTTGGAATACGCTGTAATACTCGAGCGATACTGACCAATTTTATCACGGCATATTAACAAGTATTTAAAGGTAGTTCAAATTCACAAAAATTTTTTAATTCTGAAGCATGACAGCCACCTAAAGAACATTTAAGTGCCTGAAGTATTTCAGAAATGATACATAACTTGTCGTGAAGCGTCACGATAACTTCTTCAGCAGGAAACATAAAGAAGTTTGGAAATTTCAATAACCCATAAGTTCTGTGACATCACATTCACTCGTTCCCCTCCTGTACGCCGGCCCCTGTCCTATTTACACATATTTGATGTCCTCAAGCAAGTTGTTCCACTTCAATGACAAAGTCACATTATTTGATTAACTCCATTGTTGGGATGTACGCATCGAAGGCTATCAGCAGAAGCGTCTCTTCATATTTCTCTCGGAATACATACTCTTCAATTTTATCCTATTTTATTACAACGAAAAACGCCGATTATGGATGATGGATTATTGTACTCGAAATGAAATGAAAACGTTTTTAGTACCCTAACGTATCAGGTCGTATAAAGTTTATCTCCTAAACAACATATTTCATCCGCCTATACAATTGTTTTATAGTAGTCTGATAATTACAAGCAAGGACGTACGCAGAAAATACAAAATTTGTTTTCAGAGCGTACAAATCTGATTAGTCTCGTTTAAAAATTTATACATACAGTGGCTTAAACGAATAATCGGACAAGGGTAACACTAAAATAAAACACAAGATATATAGAGAAGTAATAGCATGATATTTTTGATATGCAACTCATTTTTCTTCTTTTTTCCTGTATTTTGAAAATATTTAAAATAAATACACATATTTTGAATCATATGATAAAATTCAAACAAAACAGCAAAAAAATTCATATTTCAAGTCAAACAAATAATCGGACAAACTAGAAAAAATAAAAAAAAAATAAAAAGTTATGAGAATGTATCCTAATTTAGTACTTGGCTGTAAATCCTTTTGATTCTATTACGGCTTTAATTTGATTTGGCATTGATTTGACAAGATTTTGACAAAATTGAGGTCCAATATTATTCCATTCATATTTTAATGCCTCTTTTAACTGATTTAAATTATTGAACGTTTTACTGTACAGCCTCCTTGCAAGTTTTTCCCACAAATGTTCAATAACGTTCAAGTCTGGTGACAGGGCAGGTGTTTGCAATAGTTTGGGGCAATTATGTATAAGCCAAAGCTTTGCAACCACCGAAGTATGCTTCGGATCATTATTTTGATAAAAAGCAAAGTTTTGCAAAATGCCTAATTTTTCTGCACTTTGTTTAACATTTGCTTTAAGAATGTGAAGATAAACAAATTTGTCCATTTTACCGTCAATAAAATGCAAATTGCCTACTCCCGTACTTGGCATGTAGCCCCAAACTATCACAGATCTCCTTCCATGCTTTACAGTAGCCCGAGTATTTTGTTTGGAAAACCGTAAATGGATTGTTAATTGTTTTAAAGTTTTAATTATTTTAATTACATGTAATTAATAGGTTTTATTTACCGATGAGAGTAAGTTTAACTTATACATGGATCGGATGGGAGGACCTACGTATGGCGAAAACCCAACACCGAATTCGACAAACAAAATACTCGGGCTACTGTAAAGCATGGAGGGAGATCTGTGATAGTTTGGGGCTACATGTCAAGTACGGGAGTAGGCAATTTGCATTCTATGGACGGTAAAATGGACAAATTTGTTTATCTTCACATTCTTAAAGCAAATGTTAAACAAAGTGCAGAAAAATTAGGCATTTTGCAAAACTTTGCTTTTTATCAAAATAATGATCCGAAGCATACTTCGGTGGTTGCAAAGCTTTGGCTTATACATAATTGCCCCAAACTATTGCAAACACCTGCCCTGTCACCAGACTTGAACGTTATTGAACATTTGTGGGAAAAACTTGCAAGGAGGCTGTACAGTAAAACGTTCAATAATTTAAATCAGTTAAAAGAAGCATTAAAATAAGAATGGGATAATATTGAACCTCAATTTTGTCAAAATCTTGTCAAATCAATGCCAAATCAAATTAAGGCCGTAATAGAATCAAAAGGATTTGCAGCCAAGTACTAAATTAGGATACATTCTCATAAATTTTTATTTTTTTTTTATTTTTTCTAGTTTGTCCGATTATTTGTTTGACTTGAAATATGAATTTTTTTGCTGTTTTGTTTGAATTTGATCATATGATTCGAAAAAAGTGTAATTTTTTTTATATATTTTCAAAAATATCGTGCTATTACTTCTCTATATATCTTGTGTTTTATTTTGGTGTTACCCTTGTCCGATTATTCGTTTGAGCCACTGTATGTACATAAATTGAACATACAATATATATTTTATATTCGATAGATTGTATTTATATTAAATGTTTTATATACACATTATGTTATAACTAATTGTCCAAGCGTTCTTAGTGTAATTTGGACAATTTTCAGGCACCAAAATAAGTTTTATGAACTTGAAATTTTGCACTACTCGTAATTCCAAGTTTCTTGCTTACGCTCATAATTATAAGGACTATTTTTGGGACACAATATTCATATAAAATACATGTAACGCCGTTTGCGTAGGTATACATATAAAATATGAGATACGTCGGCAAACACCTGTGAATACACGTTACCGGAAGCCCGCCATAAGTCTAGACTAAATAACCCATTTATAAATTTTTAAATAGTGTGCAGAAACACACGAACTGCGCGCCCTCATGAATTTTTATTGGATGTTTTCAAGCAATCGTGCAGCAACTTTTATGCTGATGGCATTTTTTCTTGCAGATTTTTGTTCGTAAATTGTTAGTAACGCGAAAAGACGTAATGTAGATTCTCATGTCGTTTAAAAAAGATAAATTGAGAAGCTGAAAGCTTTATTGCGAATTGATTATTTATTAGTAATAATTAATTAGCTATTTAGAAATAAAGTTTGCTAAAATTCTTAAAATGTTTATTTTATTTTATTTCAATAATTAAATTACAGTTAGTCAAAGCTATAAAAGCATTAAAATAAAATACCCGCGATAAAATTTTTCAATATCCCAGCGTCTCCCAGCATATTCCAGTGACTCTCATAGTATTCCAGAGTGTATTCCGGGATCTTCCATGTATGCCTGAGTGTTACAAGAAAATATCCTAGTATTTTCTAGGAATACTTAAGTCTCTTCTAGGAGTACTTAATCTCTTCTAGGAATACTTGATTTTCTTCTAGAAATATTTGAGTTTCTTCTAGGAATAGTTAAAGTCTTCCGTAGAAATACTCGAATCTTCCGATTTTAGTGGGCTTAAAAAATTTCACATTGCCCGTAAGATATTGGGATCTCCGAACTCTTTTGTGCATACTATTCGTATATACATATATGTATATAAAATCGAAAGTTTGTTTGTTTGTTTGTTGCTCAATCACGTCTAAACGCCGGGTCCAATTATTTTCATTTTTTGAGTGAAGATACTACGTATCCCGGCGCAACATATAGGTTACGTTTTATTCACGGGTTTCAAAATGGCGGACCCAAGATGGCGGCCAAAAATTATAAATTTCAAGGGATTGCCATGAAAATTGGTATTTGGGGGTTTTGGGGGGTCCTGATTGCGAATCTACGCTAAAAATTTGGAAATTCAAGATGGCGGATCCAATATGACGACCAAACTTTTTCGAACTTCAACGAATTCAATTGAAAATTAGTACTATGGGTACTTTGAGGCCACTAATTTCGAATCTACTATCAAAATTTCGAAATTCAAAATGGCGGACCCTATATGTTTGTTCCTTAATCACGCCTTAACACTTGGTCCAATCATTTTCATTTCTTGAGTGAAGGCACTGCATATCCCAACTGAACACATAGGCTACTTTTTATTCACGGATTTCAAAATGGCGGACCCAAGATGGCGGCCAAAAATTGTAAATTTCAAAGGATTACCATGAAAATTGGTATTTGGGGGTTTTTTGGCGGGCCTGATTGCGAATCTACGCTCGAAATTTGGTAATTCAAAATGGCGGATCCATTAGGGCGTTCAAAAATTTTCGCACTTCAAAGAATTCAATTCAAAATTAGTACTATGAGTATTCTGAGGCCACTAATTTTGAATCTACTATCAAAGTTTGAAAATTCAAAACAGCAGACCCAATATATATAGCTCAATCACGCCTAAACGCTGGGTCCGATTATTTTTATTTTTTGAGTGAAGACACTACATATCCCGACTTAACATATAGGATAATTTTTATTCACAGGTTTCAAAATGGCGGACCCAAGATGGCGGCCAAAGTTTGGAAATTTCAAAGGATTGCCGTGAAAATTGGTATCTGGGGGTTTTTGGAGGTCCGGATTGCGAATCTACGCTCGAAATTTAGAAATTCAAGACGGCGGATCCAATATGGCGACCAAAAATTTTCGAACTTCAACGAATTTAATTGAAAACTAGTATTAGGGGTATTTTGAGGCCACTAATTTTGAATCGGCTATCAAAATTTGGAAATTCAAAATGGCGGACCCTATATGTTTTTTCCTTAATCACGCCTTAACACTTGGTCCAATCATTTTCATTTCTTGAGTGAAGGCACTGCATATCCCGACTGAACACATAGGCTACGTTTTATTCACGGATTTCAAAATGGCGGACCCAAGGTGGCGGCCAAAAACTCTAAATTTCAGGGGATTGCCGTGAAAATTAGTATTTGGGGGTTTTTGTAGGTCCTCATTGCGAGTCTATGCTCGAAATTTGAAAATTCAAAATGGCAGATCCAATATGGAAACCAACAATTTTCGAACTTCAACGAATTCAATTGAGAATTAGTACTATGGGTATTTTGAGGCCAGTAATTTCGTGTCTACTACCAAAGTTTGAAATTCAAAATGGCGGACCGTATATGTTTGTTGCTTAATCACGCCTTAATACTTGGTTCGATCATTTTCATTTTTTGAGTGAAGGCACTACATATCTGGACTTAACATATAGGCTACTTTTTATTCACGGATTTCAAAAAGGCGGACCTAAGATGGCGGCCAAAGGTTGTATATTTCATGGGATTGCCGTGAAAATTGGTATTTAGGGGTTTTTGGAGGTCCTGATTGCGAATTTACGTTTGAAATTTAGTAATTCAAGAAGGCGGATCCAATATTTCCACCAAACATTTTCGAACTTCAACGAATTTAATCGAAAATTAGTATTATGGGTATTTTGATGCCACTAATTTCGAATCTGCTATCAAAATTTGGAAATTCAAAATAGCGGAACCAATTTGACGACAACAATTTTTGGAATTCTACGAATTTAAATCAGGTAACGATGAAATAGTAAAAAAGGGATTGTGTGGTTTTATGAAACCACGGTAAAAGTGAAACTTTTTTTCACATTATAGACATTTAACAAAAAATTTTCGGAATAATATTCCATTAAGAGTATACAAATCGCTTCATCAATCTTAATTTTATACTTGGAAAATGGGAATGATAATGGGAAATGATAAAAGTAGACTAGTTCTCCAACTAATATTTTTATTGAACTCTGTGTCTTAGAGTACGACATATGTACACAATACTTAACACCTTGAAATTTACAAACTTTGGCCGCCATCTTGGATCCGCCATTTTTAATTTCCAAATTTCGAGTGTAGATTCGCAATCAGGACCTCCAAAAACCCCTAAATACCAATTTTCACGGCAATCCCTTGAAATTTACAATCTTTGGCCGCCATCTTGGATCCGCCATTTTGAATTTCGAAATTTCGAGGGTATATTCGCAATCTAGACCTCCAAAAACCCCCAAATACCAATTTTCACGGCAATCCCTTGAAATTTACAATCTTTGGCCGCCATCTTGGATCCGCCATTTTGAATTTCCAAATTTCGAGCGTAAATTCGCAATCAGGATCTCCAGGAACCCCAAAATACCAATTTTCACGGCAATCCCTTGAAATTTACAATCTTTTACCGCCATCTTGGATCCGCCATTTTGAATTTCGAAATTTCGAGGGTAGATTCGCAATCTAGACCTCCAAAAACCCCCAAATACCAATTTTCACGGCAATCCCTTGAAATTTACAATCTTTGGCCGCCATCGTGGATCCGCCATTTTGAATTTCCAAATTTCGAGCATAAATTCGCAATCAGGACCTCCAGAAACCCCAAAATACCAATTTTCACGACAATCCCTTGAGCGCCTTTCACTTTATCCCTACTCCGCGTGCGACCGTCACGCGACATGCAACAGACAGCCGAAAAAATTTGAGACGATGTAATAAAAGTTTCACTTTAAAAAATAATAATACTTTAATTTATTTATTTAACACTTAACAATGAAAACATATAAGTACAGAATAGATTATTAGCCCTTCTGATATAGATGGTGGTAGCAAAATGAGTTTTGGACGGTTCTATACCACATTCACAGATTTTAGTAATAGGTACTTCTAAAATTCCTAATCTGGCTGTAGTACCAACATTTCAGAAGTATTTAACTAATTAGTATTTTTGATACACCGGGTGAAACCGGGTTTCTCAGCTAGTAAATAACATAAAATAAAACAAGAACAAGCCTAAGAAAATGTTTCTTCATCTAACAGTGAGTAAATTTCTATTAATTTTATTTAATGTTTACAGAGCAAAAAAACTTCCTTTAGTGTAAACGTGATATAAATATATAACCTTCTCTTGAACATTATATTTTTCATTAACTCTGGAAATGGATATAAAGAAAATATTTTAAAAGAAAACAGTTTTGACAATAGACTTGCCCGTCAGGATTAAATTAATTTTTCTTTACATTTAGATGTGATCAACATTTTTTCTGAACAACCTTAATTTATTCTCTAACATACTATACAATAAACATTGATAGCAATAGAAGGAAAACTATCATATACTGTTGAGTAATATAAAGACTACCAATTATAACAGTGTTTAGCAATAGTTTACTCATTAACTAATATTTACTACCAATAGATTCCACAGATCAAAATTAAGTTTACCACCTAATAATATGATGCGATGGAAGAAATACTGCGGGCTGGTTAGCCTTACCTCCAATGACATCATTAATTGTTTAAGCACTTGCATGGCTAATAATTTTATTAATACTAAATACCTTCCGAATATTAATGTAAAATACCTTGTTCATTTATTTATTTCGCTTAATTCAACCTATAATGGCAACACTGCACTTGCATAACCAAAAAATTCCTCTTCGCCTATTGGCGCAATCCTTTTATTTCTTATCTCCCAATTTATTTCACGAGTTCTGTCCAATTAACGCAAAACGAAATCGAGTTCCACCAATTTTCACTTAAAATTGTAATTTTCCTCGAACTTCAAACGCAACAGAGCCGGGGTATCTTAAAGCGAATTAAAAGAATCCCTAAGTCGCAATCCAATTATTTCCTTTTAAGGTGTTTCAATGACTGCCTCCAATGGTCTCCTCTCCTGTCTTGATTTAATTGAGAAATACTAAGAGCAATGTATCTTACAAACGCTGCGAATTTATGTAATAATTGTAACTTAGGTAAGTTTGCACAGGCACGCCGGAATACGTAGAATTGAAACATTTTTAAAAATCAAAATTAAAAATGTGGTTATGTTGAAATGAGTGTTTTGATAAATTAGAAACCATACACGGTAACTACAGAATGGATATTGGTCCGGTTTTCAAGATTAAATAGATTGAGTCATGCGGAAGATTAAGATTTATAATGATGAATGTTTTGTATAAATTAAATGCCCTATTACGATGAATATCGTTGAGACTGGAAAAAGCAGTCATTCATGAGGTAATCTTCGCGTCCACTAAATAACTAATTAACGCCAGTAAGAGCAAGCTAGTTTTATTGTAAATTAAATCTAAAAAAAGATAAACTATTTTGCTATTTATGTTTTTGTAACATCTAAAGTGTACTTTTCAAACTTGTAAATATTAACTCAATTACTGAGTTTAAATAAAATGAATTTTATGGTTTTCAAACACTGTCAGATTAAGTTTTATTTTCTTATTTATAGTTATATAGTAACTTCTTCGGAAAACTTACGTCAGTACGTCAAAAGTTTAATGTTTAAAAATTTTAATAATATGTACGGAATCTAGAAAAAATTATTATTGAGGCAGTATTTATTAATCGATTAATCTAGGTATAACACTTATATATGTAGTATCTAGTAGAATTTGATAATGGTACTAAAAGACAATGAAGTTAAAATTTTTTATTCTTATTGCAAGAAGGATATAAAATTAGGTATAGCGATATAATTATAACTTTGTAATTAAGATATTGTAATCTAAACTCTATATGAAACCCAGAATCATCACCCTAAAAGGAGGCACTTTTTGAAATCGCGAAAATTGGCGAGCTGAACAGGAAAATACTGTGCTGTAAACGGCAAATTAAAAACCAGATTCCAGAATCCTAGAATAGAAATTTCCCAAAATCGAATATGAGAGGATAGTTGTAAACCCTCTATGATCAGAGGACATATTGATTTGGAACTAACTGTAATATTTTTGAAAAAAGCGTTTCTTGGCCGGCAAATAGTATTTTTTTCTCAAAAACTATGGGCTTCGGTAAAAATATTTGAAGAACAAAAATTTCTCAAAATCACTCAAAAAATACCCTTACATTTTTCAGACTTTTTAAACGACTTTTCGAAAACTCCAATTTTCGCATTTTCTGAAAAATCAAAAATTTTCTTTCAAAGTTCTGAAAAAATTGTATGGTATTCTGTGACTGATTTTATGACTATTTTGTTCCTAAAATATTTTTACCAAAGTCCATAGTTTTCGAGAAAAAAATTGGTAAGGTTAAAAAATAAAATTTTCCGTTTCGGACCTCATTTTGTTTAAACAAAATTATTTAAAAATAAAAGCCAATAATTTTTAGTTTAGGTGTCATGGACGCGATATTTATCGGTTTTAAGTATACAGAAGAATGTAAAAGTAAAAAACAAATTATTTAAAACAAAAATGTTATCGAAAAATTACGATTTTTTTAAAAATTTTTTATTTGTCCTCAATAAAACTAATTTTAGAGACTTGTAATCATTACCATTCGAAAGAGTACCCTTGAAAACATAGGAAACAGTGGTTCCAAAATTTTTGTCAATCAAAACACGGTGACACTTCGAACTTGGAAACCGAAAACCGTTCGTTCGGGCGCTAATGGGTAAAATGGAGCTCTATTTTTAAATTCTTAGAAAATGTTTCAACTAGCGAAAATTCAGAAACGGAAGTCTAGTGTATTCGAAAAAACGATCTAAATATTTTAATCAAATAAAATAATATTCATATAAATGTGGAAAAGTTCAATTCCAATTAATGAATAATTGCCATAAGTAGTTTTTTTCTCAGAACATAGAAACACAACGACATGAAGTAATTATCCCAAAAAATATAATACTTTCTACTTTCTACTCCTATTATTGTTGTCATTATCCTCATCATTATAATTTTTATATTCCTTTCCATATTTATTTATACAGTACGAACCTGGACCCCCCGATAAAAAAATATAACAACAGAAAAGATAAAGCGAAAAAATCAAATTACATAAAGAAAATCAACTCTGAATACTAGTATAGGCAAATAATTCAAATGAAACTAATTCGGAGAATTTCCACTTGCCGTCAACTTTTGTA
This sequence comes from Eutolmus rufibarbis, assembly GCA_963920795.1. NCBI lineage: Eukaryota > Metazoa > Arthropoda > Insecta > Diptera > Asilidae > Eutolmus > Eutolmus rufibarbis. The sequence continues at coordinate 19,284,677 of OY987205.1, forward strand.
GTATTGTATTGCATTGCTTCGGAAGAACAAACTGCTCCGAAATCTCAAAAAATATTTGCCGATTGATTATTGCACTTGCGCTGCGTAAGATCGGGTGTAGTTGTATTTTTCTTGTCGCATAACACCGTGTGCATGAGTGAAAGAGTAATCTCAGCCTTTATGTTACAAGTGATGAGTAAGTGCCGTGAAGAGTGTTCTTTTAGATACGTATTTATGCTATATAATATCAATTTCTTAGTTAATTTTCAGTATACTTATTCCTAGATTATCGGCATAATTATTTTGTTAGCACTAAAAGTAAAATGTTAGGAGCCTTACTTGTGATATATCGATTTTGGAATTGTAAATGAAAATAGTTACTATTGTAATAATTTATTTAGTTTCGTCTATTTTTCTTCACAAAAGATAATGCATTGTTCGAAGATGAGTCGGTTGTCGAGTTTGGTGTCATTGGATAACTTTTCAAAAAATATTTGACGTGTTTTTTCCTTTTCCTATCCGATGTGTATTTCGCGAGATATTCGACCGTACCGATTAAATTTTGGCCAAAATCAAACTACATACCCTGCTTCTACCTAGATTCCGCAGGCAGACAACTTAATAACAATTTATTCTAATATTGCCACTAATATCCCCTCTATAACATTTTTTTCTTCAATAGTTTAACGATGACCAACAGATGGCTACGGCAATTTGGCCGCAAGCGAATCGACCCTCACCCTTGTCTCCGCGCCGGCTTCTAACGCCAAAATTTCCCACAACAAACCTGACTGAAATCCAGGACGATACGCGCCGCACACGACCGCCCAAGCCGAAACGTGTTCGACTCTCAAAATGCCCGAGAGGCGCACATGAACGAGCATCCGAAGAGTGTTCGGGCTCTACCGCTGCCCGACTCCGGCGCACACGAGCGCCGGAAGCGTGTTCGGGCTTTGCCGAAATCCGGCTTTCCCCTCACGCCCATGTAACGTCACAACCACATGCATGAACACGTTTCGTGGGCCCGCATTTTGACACTTTTTTGATCGCAAACGTTTTCGCACGCCTTTCTACGCTCCATCCTCCATGCTCAACTAATTCTTAACCGATTTGCACAGGGTAATTTTTAAAAGATAGCTCCGTATGAACGAAATCTTCAGTTCTTTTCCGTTGCCTCTTTTACCCGCAAATTTCAAAAGAGACCCTACCTCAGAAATTATTTTTCCAAATTCCGGCTAAATCACTCAACAGAATTTCTTAAACTTTATTTTATATGCAAGATAAACTCGAGTCCTTTCATGCTGGGGCTGTCATGAACCCCTTCGCCCTCATTTTTATACAACATTTAACAAAAAATATGTTTCAGCGATTTGTCAACCCCATTGGCAAGGCAATATTTTTCTCTGTACAGCCGTTATTGCGTCGGCGCCATATGGGCTGTGAACCCGAGAGCGCTAAATTTTAAGTGGAGAATACACTTTATTGTATTATCTACACAGAATAAATAAAATAATAAATAAATAGATATTGCGTCTCTTTCGTTTGGTTCAGTGTTTTATGTGGATACTAGCTAAGTAACCCGGTTTCACACGGTGTATCAAAAATACTAATTACATTGTAGTTAAATACTTCTGAAATGTTGGTACTTCAGCCAGATTAAGAAGTTTGGAAGTATTACTAAAATCTATGGATGTGGTATAGAACCGTCCAAAACTCATTTTGCTACCACCGTCTATACCAGAAGGGCTCATAATCTATTCTGTACTTATACGTTTCCATTGTTAAGTGTTAAATAAATAAATAATAATTATTTTTTTTTTTTACTATTTCATCGTTACCTTATTGGAAAACATTAAAGCTGCAAACCTTATGTTGATTGCCTATTCGTTATAGAAATTATCTCTGCTCAAACATTTCGTTACACATGTCAATGTACAATATTAAATCAACCATTCTAATTTACTTTCTCGTGATATTACTTTGGCAAAATTTGGTCGCCATATTGAATCTACTATCTTGATTTCTAAATTTTTAAAGCGGATTCGCAATCAACATCCCCAAAAACTCCAAATACCAATATTCATGGCAATCCATTGAAATTTACAATTGCTGGCTACCATCTTAAGTCCGCCAGTTTGAAACTTTTAATTTTATGTTATGTTATGAGCAACAAACATCCAAATAAACAAATAAACTTTCGAGTTTCACTAATACGAAATTTAACTCAAATTCGTAGAATTTCAAAAATTGTGGTCGCCATATTGGGTCCGACATTTTGAATTTCCAAATTTTTGTAGCAGGTTCAAAATTAGTCTCACCGATTTTTCTTTACATTTATATATGTGCATGAAAATCCTTTCACTTTCCAAAAAATCTGTTGCCATATTGCGTCCGCCATTTTGAATTTCCAAATTTTGATAATAGATTCGAGCTAAATGGTCTCAGAAAACCCTTACTACTGATTTTCAGTTAAATGCGTTGGATTTCGAAAATTTTTGGCGCCATATTTGATTCGCCACCTTAAATTTCCAAATTTCGAAAGTAGATGCGCAATTAGGATATCCACAAAATCCATAATACCAATTTTCGTGGTAATCCTTTGAAATTTACAATTTTTGACATTTTTGGAAAGCACATTAGTATAGTACATTTTTGGTGTGAACTGGATGTCGCTGTGCTGAGTATATCAAAAGATAAAAATAAAATAATGATGAGTAAACCATAAAAATTGGAATTTACGAATCACCCTGCCCTCCCAAACGGTTCACATGGGGTCCCATCCTGCCAGACAATTTTTTGTTTGTCTAGTTCAGATCTTTTATTACACTCATTTTGGCGTACCCACTAAATAACACCTTGTATTTAGAATATGCACTTCAAGACATTTCCTTTGATACCGAACGTGAATAAATTTATCTAAAATTATTTTTTTAGAACTGCCAAATTTATTTTTGAAATCCGTTGTGGACGCAACTCAATTTAACGGAAAATCTGCTAACTCTACTTTGCTTAAATTTTATAATTCATGAAGTTACCTTTTTATTTAAAATAAAAAAAGAAGCTACGGGTTTGTTTCCGTCTGGTGTCAAAAACTTGTTTTGTCGGACGTATTGTTTTCTATACTTTAAAAATATATTTTCCATTTTATACAGGGTGCTTCGTTAAGGTCTGAACATGGGTATGTCAATCGATTCTGCATGGTCTCCTGATCAACGTTTATTCGGACACAAAAGCTTCCCTGTGTTGTGACCTTTCTCAGAAACCCAACTGTACTTAAATCCGATCGCGTTTCTGTAGTTATTCGTGCTAGAGTGGGCAGCACCATGGACCACACCAAAATCCAAACGACTTATAAAAGCGTTTTCTGAGTCCACCCCCTCCAAATTTTCAATTGTATAGTTTGGGGTGATGGACCGATTTTAGGGGGAAGAGGGTTTCGCACAAACGTTGATCAGTAGACCATGTAAAATCGATTGACATACCCTGTTTAGACCTTAACAAAAGACCCCGTATTATATAATTATATTTGAATTAAAATTATTAAATTAGTGCCTAAACCACTTGCCACATCGCCATATTGGATTTAGTGAGACATCATATATCCTATGACAGGCGGACTATAAAAACACATTAAATGCTACCTTATTTACCTAAATACGATAAGTAATTTAGGAGCTATGAGGGAACTGGGATTAACGTAGCCACCCACATAGATTACTAAAATCAACATCCGTCTTTCACTTTGTGTAGTTCTAGTAAATTTTACATCCAGGGGTACTTTTTATTCCTCAAATCAAATTTTTACAAATTTTTGAATGCGAGTTAAGTATAAAAGCCTTCAAATTTATTCTGTACGAATCAAAATTCCGTAAATTACCCCTTAAATATAATAATATATGGGTCCATATGGACCCGAGCCGAAACAAGTTTTTGTTTATACCGCACACATGTTATGAGCTACCGCCCCACTTTTTCTTGTACCCTCCTAGTTTATTAGTGCCCACCGAACAGTGAAACTGGACGCACGTTTTCGAGATTTTAGGAAACTCGGATCCGTACGGACCCAGAATATTATTAGAGGGTGTAATTTCATTCAGGTAAGTTTTTCTTTTATTTGTAAAAAGTTGAGAATTTTTGATATATATATATAATACATATATGTATGTATGTATTTACTTGTGCTTTGAAGTTATTTCATTTGGGGTAATATTATAATAATTGTATGGCATGAAATTATATGGTGTTTTTTCTCTAAGCGAAGCACAGTTCCTTGGTCATATAGTCCGATATGAGGCAGACCCTATAATATCCGGAATGTGCTTCAAGATGCTCACGTGATCTTTGTCAGCCATGGGCATGTTTGATTTGATCTGCATTTTCAGAGCACTAATAGCAGCTCTTTTCAGAATGAAGAGTGCAGAGGGTTAAGTCCTACTATTGCCTCCATGTTGGGCGTGGGACAGGTCTGCATAGCTCCAGTTATGGAGAGGCAAGCAAGCCAACCCCAGGTCCTACCGAAAAGTTTCATGCAAGCCCACAAAGCTCTTGTAGCTTTGCTCAGGATGTTATTCAGATGTGCACTCCAATTTAGTCGTTTATAGAGTGTAACACCCAAGTATATATTTGACTTCATCCGAGTACCCAATAACTGTACCTTGACTGGAAATTGGATCAAGATCCAATCGGTACCTTTTAGTAAATGGTAAAAGGACGGCTTTGAAAGAAGGCACACCAGTCAGTGACTATTCGAAGTATGGACTTCATTATGTGAACAACAGTTGAGTCAAATTTTCCAACGACTGTAATTGCCAGGTCGTCCGTGTAGCCGATGGCCTCATAGCCAAGCTCACATAGCCTAATTAAAGGCCATCCACTACCAAAGACCATAGCAATGGCGTTAAGAGCCCGCCCTGTGGGCATACCCTACCGGAGTACAACGCCACGAACCGCATGTTGAAATTCAAATCTTAGCTCGAGCAATGAGCCCGGAGTATTTTAACCAAAGTATGATTTGTAATACATAGTTTTAGAAATTTAAAGCTAATTGCCCACAAATTCTTTTTTTTTGAGTCGTATTAACTGGTGGACAGTCCTACTCGCTGAGTTTGTAAACGATTCAAATAAAATTTTGTGAATACTTTAGCAACATACTAAATTACTTATGCGGGTTCAACACGTCAGAATATCGTAAGTTTTTTTTTTAGATTAGGTTCGTATTTTTTGGCAAGAAAAGTCCTTTTTACACGAACCTAGCCTCCAAATACTTCTACCTGAACAGACTTAAAGAGTCCAATAATTCAACATCTTTCGTGACAATCTATTACAAAATGATGTACATTGCTCCTAATTTACCCCAGTTGCACGTGCTCGAATAGAGTTATGCTTTACACTGGGGACATTACGAAAATGCCGTTCTAAGTATTTGCCGAGCTTCAATTACAGGGTATTCAAGGCGCCTTAATGCGATGCCATTATTTCCTTGCAAATAATTAAGGTGCCGAGAGATTGACCCCTAATGGCTCCGGTTGTTCCCTGTTGTGGCAGTAAAGGAGCTATTGAATAGGGAAATCACCTTCTCTAGCGGAAGATTATAAAGGTACTTAGTAGGAAATGTATTATCCAGGACACAATTTTGATGGTATATATTTAAGCAATTTCACGCGTCCTTTATTTTATAGCTTATCTACTTGCTTTGGTAATCGCAAATTCTCATTATAATTTCTTCATGTCAATCTATTCGCCTGCCATAGTCTTTTTTAGAAATATAAAGATGAAATATTATAGAAGTATAATTTACGCCATTGCTATCGTATTTAATTGAGAATAGTTGCGTTCCATTAAGAATTTGAAGAAGTTTGATTTAAAAGTCGAATTTTGGAATATGAAATATCTGTAAGAAATTAGCACATTAGCCAATAAATGAATCTGTTCTCCGACTGTTCTTAAACACAGAAAAATTTACTAAATTTTTCAGTCTGTTTTCAGTCTAATATTTTTACCCGGGATACTAAACATTCACAAGCGGAAACAAATTCACAGAAGTGACCTGGCATAATACTTATTGCGTTAATTGTAAATATGTAAATATAAAAGTGATAAAATTAACAAAATTATTTTTGCCGCCATTGGACCCAATAAGTTAAAGTGCCATGCCGCTTGTATGGCGGCATTGGTCCGTTAAGGGTTAATTGTTATTTTTTAGTTGTTAGAAATAAAATTCATTTCATTATTTTCTTTCCTTTAAGGAGTGGAAAATAAAAAAAAAGTAATAGGTACGATTCGGAATAATAGCCTCTTCTTTTTTTAAATCGTTTATAAATCGTTTCTTAATATTATTTATAATCCTTCATATATTATTCCGCTAAGGTCCCCGATCAGTTTGGTACCAAATATAAGGTCCTGCTGCACGCCAACCCTACATATGGGGTATATTTGGATTCGTCACATCACCCTTCTTCACCGAATCGCATTATAATTCCCTAATTAGTGCTTGGTAATCAAATAAACTCGAATTAAAAAATCATGATTGGCACACTATGCGCACGGTCACCGCCATTTGGAATTGTTCGTCACCGTCTACAGCAGCGCTGCGTACGGCTGGAAAGCGCGGCGGGGTAAACAGCTGGCTCAGCGCGGTGCACGGCTGGGAAACACGGCGGGGCAAACAGCTCACTCAGCGCCGTGTGCGGCTGAAAGCGCGGCGGGGTACACAGCTGACTCGCTGTTCACCTTCCAGCGGCAGTTTGTTTTTGGTGTCGCACAGTGTTTCCAAATGCCGATTTTTTGGCCAAAAGTCCTTTTTTTCATCGGAATGTGATGAAATTGTGTATGGTACGGTTTTTTTGGTTGCTGATTTTGAAAATGCAGTTTGTTTTTCAAAATTCAAAATGGCGGACCCAAAATGGCCGCCATATTTGTTTAAAAATCGCTTTTAACAAAAACGATTCAGTGTACTGAATTTGTATGAAAGACACGAATTTAAAAATGAAATTGCATTTTCAAAATTCAAAATGGCGGACCTAAAAAAATGTTTTTTTTTTTTTCAAAAAAAAAACAAAAAGAGGGGGTGGAAAACATACAAAGAAAATTCATTAAGCAATGCAAAAATTTTATTGTTAATTTAAAAACATACATTGTTAAATAAAACTACTTTTAACTACTTCTTTTCGTTGAGGGTTCTGTCAGATAATTCTGCAGAAACAAGTAACTTTAATGCTTCTTTTGTCATATTTTTCCCTTTCTTATTTCTAATTTATCGCATTCCAGTTATTAAAGGATCTGCAGATGTCAGGAGCCAATGGAATACATCTGGCATAGTTTTTTCTCTAGAAATTTTGAGGAAAAATGAGGAAACTAAAATGGCGGTTGCTCGCGCTAGAGCACCTAAGAGCAGCCAAATGCATAACCAAATTAAAGCTGAGTATGTCCCCTTTACGATGAATATAAAACCGCGGAGGCGTTCGGCGGCGTTTTCAACTAAACGTCTACAGGAACATTGTGCAGAGTTTAAAAAAACGCGATTTTACACGGTCAAATTCCGAGTGCCCTTTATGACATAAAATTAACGACTTTTTGAAAGAAAAACATTAGTTTACAATATACAGAATAGGAAGAATGCCCAAAAAAAATTTTTTCAAAAACTTCACTATTTCACTAACTATGCACTATTAAATTTGACTCCGTCAGCAGGGCAGCGAGCGCTCAAAACATCCAGCTGCGACGAACTCTGTTTTCAAACTGTTCCCCTGCCTCCGGAAATACACCTGGAAACTTATCCTTTTGCAGAATAACGTCCCAAAGTGTCCTCTACAGGATCCCATAGGAAAAAAACCGGAATGCCGACCTTCGATTTTCGAACTTTTGGCCAAAAAATCGGCATTTGGAAATACTGTGCGTCGGTGATTTTTAGTTTGGGCGTCCGAAAGTTGTCTCAAAAACGAGCTGTGCGCGGCGGAAATTATACAACATTTTGCACCAACTGAAATAAAATTGCTTCTGATTTCACATTCTTTCCTTTCATTTACATTTTCTTTCAACGCCTTCATGTTAAAGTGCGAAAGTTCGCACGGGCCAACTAGTAATTAATTATTACTTGATCATTATTAACCAATCGAGTGATCAAAATCTAAAAATTACTTGATAATCGTTATCGAAAGATCGAAAAATAAAAATTTCTTCGTAATCGTTATTAAATAATCGAAAAATAAAAATGACTTGATAATGGTTATCGAGCGATCGATAAAAAACATCACTTCGTAATCGTTATCCACCGTTCGAAAAATAATAATTACTTTATAATCGTTAACGATTCGATCGAAAAATGAAAATTATGTACTTGATAATCGTTATTTTGTAATTTATATTTCTTTGATCATATGATACAGTCTCTGGAATAAACTAATGTTTAAGCAGTTCTTCTTTTATTATCAGGATTTTCGTCACAAATAAATTAATGTGTTGTTTTAAGTTTAGCGATTCTTATTTCTCAGTTTTTATGAAATTACGCGAAATTTGTGAGAAAAGTAGTACCGGAAAAAAATAATTTTGCAAAATTTCAAAGTTAATTTTTTTAGAAACTAGTTGGCGTTCAATTTGTTTTCAGATTCCTTGGGTTTGTGCTAAAACCACCAAAAATTTTGTTTTCTAATTTAACAATTTTTTTTTTTATAATAATTGGGAAAAGTGGCTTCCCCTACCATAAATTTTCTTTTCATATGAATCAAAACGTTCTCCAATGGTTACAAAAAAATTTCCATCGAAATTGGGGTGGAGCCCCAATTATGCATAATTACCAAACATATTCTTTTTTATTCAACACACAGTTTTGCCTGGGGGTTGGAAGGCGAAACGGAATATCGATCTTTTGGTCTCAAATTTGAGAAGCGATTTTTTCTTCGATCAGCGGTCCAGTATATACATACATGTCAGTGGTTCTTGCCAGCTTTTTTTCATTCCGTCTCGCTTGCTGAAGTATTTCTGTTTTCTTTAGAGGTCTCCTAAAGAAGTGTACCCATCACGTAAACTAAATATTTTTACACGTTTCAATACTTCTTACGTTCACACTCTAGGGTCCTAGGTGCAAAAAGTACTATATTTTGACCACTTTGATGACCTTTTTTTTTGAATGATGGCAGTATTAATCTCCTTAGTTTTAAATGCAAGCATGTAAGCTAATCGCAGCAATCCACAAAAATTATAGTTGTGACATCAAGCAAATTCACTAATCCTAACGCGGCCTTTACACGGGTCAGTTCTACTGACACTGGCGCTGACTCTGATTCGTGTAAATCTTAGAACATGAGCGTATGGAAGTACGGTAAGACTTGTCAAGCGTACAAGACTTCTTTAGGTGTGAGTTCTGTTAACTTCTAGTAAAGTATTAGGGACATCAGTCCAGGCGTAAGAATAAAGTACTTTTAAAAGGGTTACCCCTATTTCTTCATTTTGCCTTTTATCGTGTCAATAAATATTGTCCAATTCCTTTCGGCCAATATGTTTTGGCATGATAACAGGCAAAAAGAAGAAGTAAGAATGAACTGTGCCTTTGGTGGAGGAAGTGTGATGATGTGGGTTGGCTTTGCTTCTAATTGGAAGACGCAAATTGCATTTGTTCCAGGAAAAATGAATTCCAAAATGCATATTCAGCTCTTAGAAGATGTTGTTAAAACAAGAGTTTTTGATTTTTTTTCAACTATTTAATTTTCGATGCAGTTACAAGAAACGCCACCTTACTCCACCAAATCTCGAACGCGAGTCCGTTTACAGCGCGCTCCTAAACGTCAGTTTTCTAAATTTAGTGTGGCCACACCAACAGTTGGGTTGGGTTACAAGTCGAAGCTGTATGGCCATATAAACAGTTGAGTTATAAGTGGAAGCTGACTGTACATTCCGCCGGCCTTGAAACATCTATTGGCGGGTTTCAAGAACATCGTCCAGTGGCAAGGGGGCCAATTTGTGAATTGCTCGTCTGATGACCTTCCCTTGCGTCTTAACGTCAGCAACTCGGACCTTACCGTCCGAGCCAGGTATAGCCGCCACGACTCTGCCCAACAGCCATCTTTGTGGAGGAATACCGTCCTCGTGAATAAAGACCAACGTCCCTTCTTTGACGTCAGGGGATGAGTTTTGCCACTTGTGACGTTGTTGAAGTTGCACGAGATATTCTCTCACAAATCGTCGCCAGAAATGCTGCTGAATAGATGTAACAATTCTCCATCTGTGAATATACGAAACATTGTTACTAGAAAGGTCTGGCTCAGTAAGACAAAGCAAGGGTGCCTGATTTAAGAAATGCGCTGGAGTCAGCGCCTGTTCGTCGTTCGGGTCATTAGATAGTGCAGTAATGGGCCTGGAATTAAGAATAGCCTCAATCTGAACGACTGCAGTGGTGAACTCCTCGAAGGTTAAGACTGCTGATCGCAAGGTTTTGTAAATATGACCTTTAGCGGACTTCACGGCAGCCTCCCACATTCCCCCGAAATGTGGCGATCTGGGCGGAATATGATGAAATTCAATGTTGCTGTCAGTGCACCAGTTGACGATGTCCGTTTGCACTTGTTGCTTGAAGAAGGCGTCTCTAAGTTCCGTCAAAAGCCGTCTTGCGCCAACAAAGTTGGTGGCGTTGTCACAATAGAGAATAGAGGTGCTGACAAAGATTTCGACGACCAATGAACCTCTTTAAAGCGGCGATGAATCCCTCAGATGTCAGGTCCGAGACCACTTCCAAGTGGACAGCTCTTGTTCCGAAGCATACGAATACGGCCACGTATGACTTATAAGGCCTTTTGCCCCGAATTTTGTATGTTGTCTCAAATGGACCGCAGAAGTCGACACCAGAGTGAGTGAATGGTAAACAAGCCGCTACACGTCCCTCAGGAAGCTGTCCCATAACTTGTTGAAGCATTCTTGGCCGATATTTAAAACAGTGAAGACACCTGCGTACTATATTTCTTGCATAATCCCGACCATTAATGATCCAAAACCGCTGGCGGGCTAACGTTAGCAGAGCTTGAGCGCCCGCGTGGAAGTTCTTATTATGCAGGTGCACAAAATAAGAGTCAACGAAAGGGGATTTTTTTGGTAGTAGAATCGGGCATTTAACCGCATAAGGTAAATTAGAGTTCTTCAACCTGCCCCCGACACGCAACAACGCAAATCCTAGAGTTGAATCTAGAAAAGGACTTAAGCCTTTTAAACAGCTCTTTGGAGGAAGTTCGGTGTCATTTTTAAGTGCACGAATATCCTCCCTGAAGTGGGCCTCCTGAATAACACTGATGATCCTTAGAAAGGCGTTGTCCATTTCTTGAGCTGTTATTGGTCCTGTCATCAAAGCCTTGTTATTTTGTTTTTGTTTGAGAGTTTCGATGAATCTTAGAACCATTGCAAAACGTCTGCAGTTTTTATTGAAGCTGCTAATGGCGTAGATTGAGTCTATGAACTCGTTCGATACAGTACTTACAAGAACTGTTTGGGTTTTTCGCCTTTCTGGAACATTATCTGATGCATGGCGAGGTTTCACCGCCGGCCATGACGAAGGAGTTAATTTAAGAAACGAAGGTCCGGTGTACCAGTTGGATTCCAGCAGTTGTGAAGGGTATGCTCCTCGGGACACAATGTCAGCAGGATTATTCTTTGAAGTTGTGTGGCGCCATATTGCCCCAGCTCCAAGTTCTTGTATGGTGGAAACTCTATTACAAACGAATGTTTTCCAGTTGGACGGATGTGCTGACAACCAATCTAGAACGATCTCGGAATCCGTCCATAAGTATATATTGCTGTAGTCCCTTTTGAAGTTCGCTTTAACTTTCTGAAGTAGCTTCACCAATAGTTCAGCGGCGCATAATTCTAAGCATGGTAAGGATCTTGTTGGACGAAGAGGAGCCACCCGAGACTTGGCCGTCAGCAGATTAGCTGTCACATTTCCTTTTGAGTCGATGCATCGCACATAGATGCAACAACCATAGGCCCTGATGGATGCATCCGAGAAGCCGTGTAATTCCGTAAGAACTATATCCGTTGTAGGAAACACATATCTAGGAAGACGAATGTTTTCTATGAGCCTCAACTGACTTTTGAATTCCCTCCAACGAAAGTCTAGTGCTTGAGGCAAGGATTCATCCCAATGTAATTTTAGCATCCAGATCTCTTGCATAAAGATCTTTGCTGCCACAACAACAGGATTAATTAATCCAAGCGGATCGAAAAGTCGTGACAGATCCGACAGCACCGTTCGTTTGGTTACGTTACAAGCTTCATTTGAACTAGGTTGATGAACAAAGCGTAGTTCATCTGAGGTGGGCTCCCAAACTATCCCTAAGGCCTTTATAATATCCCAATCATTGATTCGAATGGTTTTTTCCTTCTTGTCATCTGGGGTTTGATTTAGGAATTCTACGTTGTTTGAGTACCACTTTCTAAGCGTAAATTGAGCTGAACGTAAGATTTTATCTGCTTCTTGTGAAATTTCAATTATTTCTTCTTGGGTGTCTCCGCCTGTTCTCAGGTCATCAACGTAAAAGTCATGTCGAATGATGTCTGAAGTTCTAGGATAAGTATCAACGGTCGCGTCTGCAAGTTGTTGTAAGCATCGAGTAGCCAGATAAGGGGCCGCAGCCGTCCCATATGTCACTGTGTTCAGTTTGAATATCTTGATGTCATCCTGAGAGTTGTCGCGCCATAGGATATATTGAAAGTTTCTATCCTCAGGATGCACTAATACTTGTCTATACATTGAAGATATATCTGCAGTTAAAGCCCATCTGTGGCAGCGAAAGCGAAAGACTATTGATAAGAGATCATCTTGAACGGTGGGACCAGCCAACAAAATGTCGTTTAAGGAAACACCAGAAGATGTGGAGCAGGATGCGTCAAACACCACTCGCAATTTGGTAGTGGTTTTATCAGGTCTCAGTACACACTGGTGAGGCATGAAGTAATGAAGCTTAGGAACGTCACGTTTGTCGACGAGTTCCATATGGTGGGATGATAGATATTCCTTGAGAAATGTGGAATATTGTTGTTTGAGCTCAGGATTTCTATCAAGTCGTCGTTCGAGATTGGTGAATCGTTTGAAGGCTATGTTAAACGAACTTCCCAAGTTGTCTGCACTCTCTTTAAATGGCAACTTCACCATGAACCTTCCATTTTCCAAGCGTTTAACATTGTTTACGAAAATTGACTCGCATTGTAACTGGTCTTCGGAAAGAGTTGACGACTGTCCTGGGTTAACTTCTTCAATCTGCCAAAATCGTTGTACGATTACATCCAACGTTGGGTCCAAATCCCTATTGTCTGCAGCTAGTATGGCATTGTACCTGCTGGCGTATGAACACGATGCATTGTATCGTCCAGCAACGATCCAGCCCAGCATTGTCTTTTGCACTGTCGGAAATGCCTGTCCTAACTTGATTTGCCCTATCGACAGCAAATCAAGAAATTGATCAGCGCCTATCAACAGATCGACCTTTTGTGGGATGTTGAATTGTGGATCTGCGAGCCCAAGATTGCCAGGGATACTCCATTCAGCTAGGTCAATTTTGTGTTCGGGTTGGACGTCAGTTATTTTAGGAATAATCCACATATTCAAATTCATATCGAAATCATTGAGACGCGATTTAATAATTGTACTCGTCTTGTACTTAACCTGTGTGTTACTTTCTCCGACGCCAGATAGGCTCAAGTTAATTTTGTCCTTTCGAAGACGTAACTTCTGGGCTAAGTTCTCCGTTACCAAGTTGACTTGAGAAGCAGAGTCCAGTAACGCTCTAGCAAGATGGAACCGTCCAAAACTGTCTTTGATTTTTACCACAGCTGTTGCTAAGAGCACTTGAGCCTTTGAATCCGCAGGTTTGTCAATTTGAGTAGCCGCACTAACTAACGCAGTGGCTGCTTGGGTATGTTCCAAAGAAGGATTGCCCGTTGGCTCAAACACCTGGGCTAATGATGTCGGCGTTGCTACAAACCGATGTAGCAATGTGTGATGTGGCTGTGAACAACTGCGACATTTTAACGATTTACAAGACTTGATTGAGTGTCCCTTTTTTAAACAATTTACGCACAGCCCTAATCTTTTCACCTCATTGAACCGATCAATTACATTCAAGTCTATAAACTTCTTACATTTATATATTGTGTGTCCAAGGGTTTGACAAAACGCGCACGAACCCTGAGTAACTGCCAGCGAGACTGATTTTGCAGAACGACTATTACCGCGACCGAATGAAGTGGGCTCTGAGTTGGTGTCCTTGGTTTCGAGGAATTGACACCGACGACTCAGCACTTTGGAACAATCGTCCCATTTAGGAAGTGTCGAATAATCTATAGCCTCATCCCACTTCGCTTGAGAATCTGCATCTAATTTTGTGTGAGCTAAATGAACTATCATAGCATTTGCAATTTGCTCGTATGAACCTAGTGATAAAAGTGCATTGAAATGGCAATTCGTATTATCTATAAGGTCTCGCAATTGATTGGCGTTATTCCTCGAAACCTTTGGCAAATTGAAAAGATCTGTTATGTGCTCCTGTAGTATCAAGCACTTGTTGTCGTACCTCTCCCCCAGTCTGACTAATGCCTTAGGGTAATTATCCTCCGTTACCCCCAGAGCACTTACTGCGCGCAACGCGGATCCACTGAGACAATTCAACAGATGGTTGAATTTCTCTATGGCTGACAAGGAATTGTTGAGATGTACAAGTTGCCTAAAGGTGCCAATGAATTTGGGGTATTCTGAATACCGACCTGCAAATGTTGGAAGCTGCAACTTTGGCAAATTAATATGCGACAAAGCTGGCGCTAAAATTGAACTGTCAGGAGAAAAAATGCTTCCTTTACTATGGGTGGCCAACAACGACATTATTTTGGACTTTGTAGTGCAGTACAAATCTTCCAGATCACCTCTGGTTTTTAATTCGCCCTTCTTATCATCAGTCAACTTTTCGATGGATGTTTGATATCCCAATATCTGCTTGAAGTATGCTTCAAGGATACCTAATCTACACTCTAATTCTGTACCCGAGAGTGTATCCTTAGAATTTTCAACCAAATTCTTTATCCGAGTAATGCACGCCTTTGTGCTTCCTCGCTGAGTCTTTAATTCCGCTAACTCCGCCATGTTGCGGTAATTTTCTGTGACGTAATGACCAGGACTGCACTGTACGAGCTACAATCACAATTGCTGGTACGCAAAAAAAGAAACGATTTGATTGTTTATTCGGTGAATGCGAATGGTTTACCGAATTTGTATTGCCTTCATAAAGGGCTGTAAGCGACGACGAAATATATCTTCCAGTGAGTTGAAGATTGAAAGCTGTTAGCTAGCAGAAGCCGTATCAAGTAAAGCGGTACTTATCTTGCATGTGTGTGTGTGTTTCCGTTAGCCGTCTCCGTGGCAACGATCACGAGTTCAATATCTGGTGCTAAATTGCAGGAATCCAACGACGAAAAAGATGATCCAGATAGCGACGTTGATGCTGTCCCAGAGCCCACTTCGATCTCACACACGACACCGACCCGCGTTGACAAAAATTCACAGGAAAATTCAGCGTCACTGTACCGCAGAAACTGTTCAATCTGCGTAATGGAACGTCTTTCGCACTTTAACTATGCCCTGCATTAACTTGACACGAATCAAAGCGCTTAATATGTCCCTGCTCGGGCGCCAAAATGTTAAAACAAGAGTTTTTGATTTTTTTTCAACTATTTAATTTTCGATGCAGTTACAAGAAACGCCACCTTACTCCACCAAATCTCGAACGCGAGTCCGTTTACAGCGCGCTCCAAACGTCAGTTTTCTAAATTTAGTGTGGCCACACCAACAGTTGGGTTGGGTTACAAGTCGAAGCTGTATGGCCATATAAACAGTTGAGTTATAAGTGGAAGCTGACTGTACAGATGTTATGGTTCAGATAGTACAGTCTATTTGGAAGTTGCCCTCCGAAAAATGACCTACCGGAATTTGACTTGATAAATCGATAGGGGGGCATAAAATAAAGTTAATGCTAGATTTCCGAATGGATCCCCCCCCCCCTGTTTTTGAGAAAATCCCCCCTTGGTTTTGAGACTTTGAAATGCGTTTTTCTCAGAATCTATGGGTTTTTTTGTAATTATGTAAATGGGAAAGTTGTTCGTCACCAAATTGTCTACATTTTTTATTTAAACAATTTTTTTGTAAAACTTACCGTTCTCGAGCTGGAGCTTGCCAAAGTGTGTGTATGGTCGCGCTGATGCGCGTATTCCCGGCGAAAGTAAAAAAGAACCGTTAACTACGCTGCGTTGCATCTCGCCTATCTTTTGTAATTTCAGTCGGACGACTTGACTTCAATGACATAAAATGTAGTTAACAATGTCCTCTACATTTTTTGTTCAATAAACTTTTCTCTAAAACCCATAGATTCTGAGAAAAACGCATTTCAAAGTCTCAAAACCAAGGGGGTTTTTTCTCAAAAACAGGGGGGGGGGATCCATTCGGAAATCTAGCATTAACTTTATTTTATGCCCCCCTATCGATTTATCAAGTCAAATTCCGGTAGGTCATTTTTCGGAGCAAACCTATTTTTTCGTGCTAAATAGACTGTACTAAGAGAGCAGAAGACTTATACGGTTTAGAAGCCTTTTCCAACAAGACAATACTGGCATTCAAGTGTCTAAGACAGTTTTGAAATGATTGGAGGACAAAAATATCGATAGAATAAGCTGGTTTGCCAAAAGTCGGGACTTAAACGATGTGGATAATAGAGGTCTAGAGGTTTAGAGGTTTAAAATCGCTTTAAAGAAGCATGATCTAAAATTTCCGTAAAAGAGCTCCAAAATTTAATTCAATCAATGCTACGGTGAATGTTGGCAATTGTAAAAGAAAAGGAGGGCTCACTTCTTATTATGAGTATGAATGTAAGTTTTTAGTTCTAATAGTTTGTTAAAAATATTAGGTAACTTTATGTGAATTTCCACTTGAATTTTAATAATTTTGGTTCTTTCCTAACTTTTTTTTTTGTAATTAAGTTCAAATCAAAATTTTTTTATACACATGTACCTACATATATAACAGCCAATTACTATTCTAATGCAATATAAAATTAGGAACTTTAATGAAATTTAATTGAAAAAATAGCGGAAATGTCAGTGACTTTATGTGAATTTCCTCCACTGTATATAGAGGGAATAGGGATTATTTTACTATACTGCGCGTTTCAGTCATCGCAAAGTTGCGATAATGCTGAGTAGTGTATTCGACTGCCAAACTTGAATTTGCCGCCCGGGGCACGGGGCTCCGGCTTGCCTCCCCCTAGATCCGGGGCTGAAGTGAACAGCATGAAACACAAAACCGTTTTTCCTACCATTCAGTTTCATTGTTTTAATTAATTTTCTTGTGTTTCCTCGTTCCAGGTGGGTAATGCACTCGTCTGCATCGCCGTCTACACGAACTACTCTATGCGAACAGTGACGAATATTTTCATAGTGAACCTTGCAGTGGCCGACTTCTTTGTGATTCTGTTCTGCCTGCCGCCGACGGTGTTGTGGGATGTTACCGAGACCTGGTTCATGGGAAAAGTTATGTGCAAGGTGGTACTCTACTTCCAGGTGAGTTTCAGCGTTTCCGTTTCCATCGCACCTATAAGTTCTCCTGGGCTTGCTGCTTTTTATATTCTCGTAAATTTAGAACTCATCATAAGGCAAATTTATGCGCCCTGAGTGTGTGGCGCGTTACAAGGGACATTATTCATTGCCTAAGATTACCTCGATAATGTGCACTTTACACCGGGGCTCGGCATTGTGCGTGTAAAAATGCCACTCTGCACAGGGAATTCACGTACTTTGTTTTAAGATGTATGATACTTCTTTCAGTCGGCTTTTTTTTTATTACACAAGAAAAGAATTTTCCAGCCCGGGGGAAAATTATTGGGAGAGGATTATGTATTCTTACTCCTCCACTGAGCTGCGTAAAATAAAAAGATTTTAATACAGGGCATTTTTTCTCATTTGTCTTTAACTTTGATAACATATTTTAACATTTTTTGGACGGGGAGTTCCCAAGGTACTTTGGAGTTTATGGTTTAAGTTGCTTAAATAGGGATCACCACTGTGACGGTGCAACAAAATGCCGTTTTCGTGAAATTTTTTCTTAACTTTTCTTAACTTAAATTATCTAATACATTTAAGGGTTTCGTATTTGTATTCGGTTATTTTATTATTGCAATGATCTGAATGATAATAACAACTTTATGTGTTTTGGTCATAACTTTTATATGTATGTATATAGAGTGACCGTTAATTAGGCTTCTTTCGCATTTCTTTGATTTCACTCCCCAAATTTCTGGAAGGTTCGAACAAAACTAAACAAACAAAAAATTTGTGCAAAACTCGAGAACGATCAGGCAATAATAACCCGTGCTGCCCAGCAATCACTCAGCATGGAACCAGGAAACCACTTTTCTAGCATCACACTGGCCATAGGTAAATCCACCAATCTATAACCAAACATTAACAAGTCTTCATGGAACCCAGATATTCAAGGTCAGAAGCGGTCATACAGTGCTCACGCATGCACACCGTTTTACACGTAGCCCAAGGTTCGGATGCTTTCACTGCCAACAAACCCTAAGCAGTAGCACCAAGGAAATAACTTACTTACTTGGTGGCAGTAGCCTCATCCTAGAGGAATGCCAACTTACCACTAGAGTCTACGGCAGTCCCCTGTCCCCTCGCCACAATCCCGTCTCCCCCATCACTTTATTGACCATCCTCTCTCTGCTTAACATTCTACACAGACTATAAAAGCCTAAGTCACAATAGAATAGAAATTAAATTAAATTAAAATAGAATTGAATTCAAATTATGTATAACTGAATTAAATTTTTGAATTTTAAAATTAATATTTAGTAGACTTAAACATTAACCACAGCAACGGATTAGTTAGCCAATTAAAATTAAAATCTAATTAAGGCATCAAATTAATATTTAACTTAGACTTGAAATTAAAGTTAATTTAGAATTAGAATTAAGATATTTTCTTTCCTTTTTAACAAGACAGAATAAAAACCAAAATTATAAATAAGTAAATAAATGAAGAAAATTAGAAATGACGCGCCTTATGGGCACGGATTCTAAGTGCGCCTTTAGTGTAGGGTAACAAATTATATTTTTTTACCATCCCTAAATATATATAAAATCGAAAGTTTGTTTGTTTGTTTGTTGCTTAATCACGTCTAAACGCTGGGTCCAATTATTTTCATTTTTTGAGTGAAGATACTACGTATCCCGGCCTAACATATAGGCTACTTTTTATTCATGAGTTTCAAAATGGCGGACCCAACATGGCGGCAAAAAATTGTAAATTTCAAGGGATTGCCATGAAAATTGGTATTTGGAGGACCCGATTGCGAATCTACGCTCAAAATTTGGAAATTCAAAATGGCGGACCCAAGATGGTGACCAAAAATTTTCGAATTTCGTCGAATTCAATTGAAAATTAGTACTATGGGTACTTTGAGGCCACTAATTTCGAATCTACTATCAAAATTTCGAAATTCAAAATGGCGGACCCTATAAGTTATTTCCTCAATCACGCCTTAGCACTTGGTCCAATCATTTTCATTTCTTGAGTGAAGGGACTGCATATCCCGACTTAACACATAGAATTCTTTTTATTCACAGATTTCAAAATGGCGGACCCAAGATGGCGGCCAAAAATTGGCACTGCATATCTCGATTTAACACATAGGCTACTTTTTATGCACGGGTTTCAAAATGGCGGACCCAATATGGCGGCCAAAAATTGTAAATTTCAAATTGCCGTGTAAATTGGTATTTGGGGGTTTTTGTAGGTCCTCATTGCGAGTCTATGCTCGAAATTTGAAAATTCAAAATGGCGGATTCAATATGGCGACCAACAATTTTCGAACTTCAACGACTTCAATTGAAAATTAGTACTATGGATATTTTGAGGCCACTAATTTCGTATCTACAACTAAAGTTTGGAAATTCAAAATGGCGGACCCTATATGTTTGTTGCTTAATCACGCCTTAATATTTGTTTCGATCATTTTCATTTTTTGAGTGAAGGCACTACATATCTGGACTTAACATATAGGCTACTTCTTATTCACGGACTTCAAAATGGCGGACGCAAGATGGCGTCTAAAAATTGTAAATTTTAAGGCATTGCCATGAAAATTGGTATTCGGGGGTTTTTGGAGGTCCTGATTGCGAATCTCCGTTCGAAATTTGAAATTTCAAAATGGCGGATTCAATATGGCGACTAAACATTTTTTAACTTCAATAAATTCAATTGAAAATTAGTACTATGGGTATTTCGGGGCTACTAATTTCGAATCTACTATCAGAATTTGGAAATTCAAAATGGCCGACCCAATATGTGTGTTTGTTTTTTGCTTAATCACGCTTTAACGCTTGGTCTGATCATTTTCATTTTTTGAGAGAAGGCTCTACAAATTTCGGCTAAACATATAGGCTACTTTTTATTCATGAGTTTAAAAATGGCGGACCTAAGATGGCGGCCAAAGTTTGTAAATTTCAAGAGATTGCCGTGAAAATTGGTATAGAGTGGTTTTTGGAGGTCCTGATTGCGAATCTACACTCGAAATTTAGAAATTCAAAAAGGCGGATCCAATATGGCGACCAAAAATTTTCGAACTTCAACGAATTTAATTGAAAATTAGTATTATGGGTATTTTGAGGCCACTAATGTCGAGTCTGCTATCAACATTTGGAAATTCAAAATAGCAGAACCAATATGACGACAACAATTTTTGGAATTATACGAATTTAAGTCAAGTAACGATGAAATAGTGAAAAACAAAAATAATACCTTTATTTGTTTATTTAACACCTAACAATGAAAACATATGTATAAGTGCAGAATAGATTATTAGCCCTTTTGATATAGACGGTGGCAGCAAATGAGTTTTGGACAGTTCTGTACCATATTTGCAGATTTTAGTAATACTTCTAAACTTCCTATCAACATTTCAGAAGTATTTACCTAATTAGTATTTTTGATACACCGGGTGAAACCGGGTTACTCAGCTAGTATACGAAATAAATAAACAAATACCGAGTAATCGAAATTTAACACGTAAAATACATTTGATATTTTCATATTTTCTTGAAAAAATTGTGTTTTTGCGTAAAACGACCGGATTTTATTGTACCAAAACTCATTTTGAAGCTTATACTTTCTGGTCTTAGAGTCTTTTATCTTGTATCATTTTTTATCGCCCTTCACTACTCCGTGAAAGATTAAAGAAAAGTGGGATAGAACCCCGCACAAATCAAAGGGAAAGTGGCCCTCGGTCAAATGCGCTGAATGCGTTAAGGGGATATTCTCATCAGGATTTTTAAAAAATCGATATTTGTTTTTTTTTTTTTCATTTTATTGTTATATGAACCTTTCTAAATCATTACCCGAAAAAAATTTGCAAAACTCTTGAAAATTAGAAAAGTTTATAGAGTAGCTTTCGTTGGCCAAACCATGGGGTACTGAATCTGTAAACACGATTTTCTCGAAACCACACTTTTCGAACTTGTGTAGATAAGTCATAACTTTTGAACGAAACGAAATTAGATATCGACTTAGTTTTGGTTTAATTGAAAATTGACTTAATTTTTTTGAGCTTATACCTAAATAATAATTTTAATGAAAAACTATTCTTTAATATACCAAGTTTTTAAAACGGACTAAAAAGTATAAAATAATTTCTTGTAGCCCCATACAGATTGTTCTGAAAATTTATGATTGTGAATAAATAATTGTTATGCAAATACTTGTATGATTTAAAACGAAAAACGTGGGGCTCATGTAATAGAGGAGGAGTATGGAGTGTAGGGAGAAGTTGTAGTTGAGAAAACTCACACAAGAGTTCATATCATTTGCAATGCAACAAAATTGTTAGTGACTACAGATTCAGATGGAGATAATTTTCTATTTTCTATGTATTACATGCTCCCCACGTTTTTCGATTGCAAATAAGAAAGAAAGTTAGGAAAACGTGATAAAGAAGAATAATTTTTTTATTATAAATATTTCGTAATGTTATTTTAAAAGCAAAATAATGTAGGAAAACCGTGACGTATATCTTACTTGTCTGCCATTTTGTTAGTTTTGAATTTTTTAATAAATTTATTGCTATAACCTGCAACCAATCTCATAAATCTTAAGACATTTTTTGAAAATTTGATTTTAGATAATTTGTACGAGTGCTGCTACAGCTTACATAAAATCATAAAATGCACTTTTTTTTTGACATTTGCCTTTCAGCAAGCATAACCTGCTCTGAAGTAATTATTTGTACTTAAAAAAATTACTCTTTGTACTCACTGACGGATCTTAAAAGTTTAATATATTTCTCGTATTAATTAGAATTTTTTTTATTATGAGTTATAGAATCGATAAACTTGAATTTTTTCTATAAATATACTCGCCAAAAAATTATTAGAAATAGTTTCTACTAAAACTGTTTATGAGAACCAAGCAGATGAATAAAATGCTTTTTAATGTATCCGCGATTTTATTTACGGGCTATGCGCAATGTTTTCTCCTCAACGAGTAAAAATTATATTATAATACGGCACGAAATCGGCAGCTCTGTAATGAACTATGTTTTGAATTCGACAGTAGCTCCCGGGATGAAATTTAATAGAAACGAAACGTAAACAATGGAGAGAACGCAACCTTTGAAGATAAAGCCTAGGATTTTAGAATTATAGTGTATTATTGTATTACAGTGTGATAGGTATTCGTACCTAAATAAATGATACTTTGAGTGGTACTGATTAATATTATTAGTTTGATTAATTTTTTCAGCTATATACATATACATATATGTATATATAATACGTGTGTGTGATATATATATAGTGTACGAATAGATGAAAGTATGTCTGTGCCTAAAATATAGCTGTAATGCGTATTCACCTATACGTCTTCTGATATCTCCAAAAATATTTGATTTGTTTTTTACCCATAACTCGCTTAGTTTTTAAGCTATCGAATACTTCAAAGAACCAATTTGTAGGTTTTTTTAAGATCTATAAGCTCATATAAATTAAATTTTCTTTTAGATTTCATTTTTGAAAGGGTTTAACCTGAAAGATTTCAACAACTTACGATTTCTGAATATATGCAAATTTTAAGTGGCCATATCTTAGTCAATTTTTATCCTACAGAAAAAAAGAAAAAACTAATATTTTTAGAAAACCAAAGCCTACAATTTTGTATTCTACAAAATTTTGCGTGTCATTAATAGTTTTTGAGTTATTTTGAAGAAAAGGCAATTTTTGCAAAATTCCATAAATGCTCTTTTCACTTCAAGCTCAAATATTTTCAAAACTAAGCACTTGAAACGGGTCAAACTTTTCGAGCATATTACAAGTAAATAAATAAAGTGAATTGTAAAGTTGTAAGGATTAGTTTCAATTTGCGTGGTCATTACAGGATGATTTTCACATTTTTTTTCACCGAAAAAATAAGGACGAACTTTATTTTCGTCATAACTCGCTTAGTTTTGAAGCTAGGGACTTTTATAAAAAACAAAAATAAATGTTTTTTTAAGCACTTCAGAAATAGTTCCATGAGTTTTCCTCGAAAAAGGCATAGTTTTTTGGTTATTTCACGTTCAGACTTTCGTGTTGGCGTTTGACGAATAAGAACCAACTTTCAACGAGCTATTACTCTCTTAATATTGGGTCTACAGACACCATAAAGACAGCATTCTTTTTGTGTTTTTATAAGCTATATTTTTACTAAGAATGATTTTTTGATAAAATACTTACTTTTTGAATTATTCGCGAAAAGCCGTCTGAAAACGCGGTTTCTTTGGTTGAAAAATGCACATTTTCATTCGCGAATAATTCGAAAAGTATTGACTTTGAGTAAAAACTTTATAGAACAAAAGTTACTTTGAATTAATCAATCTATCCATTTCCCGACTTTTTTTCAATGAGTTATATTTCACCCCTGAGAAGGGGTGGCATCCACCTCCAGGCTAAAAGCACCCGTCGGCACAGGGTCAACTTTGATCTAGAGGGTAAGTGGTACCTAAAACCAAATTTTCGTTTGAGGAAATCGAGAAGGAAAGTCTGCATTGACTGGACTATTTGTTGAATGTGACTTTTCTTAAATTGAACGGGGTATGTCAATCTATTTATTCTACTTGGTCTCCTGATCAACGTTTGTTGAAAACAAACAAGTGAGAGGGACGAACCTGTGAGAATGGCAATTTCAATACCCAAAATTTGACTTTGGCATTTCGTTCAGCCGATTTTTTTTTTGAGAAAAAGCATTGGTTGTCTGTAAATTCGGTTTACGGACGATAATTTTACGTGGTAACGTCATAAGAACACATTGATGAAAAATTGCATACTTTTATAAATTGAATTGAATTATTAGCACTGAATTATCATTATTTTGTATAATACAAAGAAAGAGTTAATTGAAAATTACAATCTTTTCGATAAATTAACATTTATGTGCACTCGTTAATTCAAATATTTTTTACTTAAATTATACAGATTAATTACAAGTAACAATGTGCTATTAACAATTTATTTACTTACTAGCTGACCCAAACAAACATACAAACAAAGTTTTCCTGGTCTTTCGTTATGAATTATTTCTAGGGAATTTCTAGTGTAGAAAAAAAATAACTAACTTAAAATTATATATATCTTCCATCTTCCATCTTCCATCTTCCATCTTCCATCTTCCATCTTCCATCCTCCATCCTCCATCTTCCATCTTCCATCCTCCATCCTCCTTCTTCCATCTTCCATCTTCCATCTTCCACCTTCCATCTTCCATCTTCCATCTTCCATCCTCCATCCTCCATCCTCCATCCTCCATCCTCCACCTTCCATTTTCCATCTTCCACCTTCCATCCTCCATCTTCCATCTTCCATCTTCCATCTTCCACCTTCCATCTTCCATCCTCCATCTTCCATCTTCCATCTTCCATCTTCCATCTTCCATCCTCCGTCCTCCATCTTCCATCTTCCATCCTCCATCCTCCATCCTCCATCCTCCATCCTCCACCTTCCATCTTCCATCTTCCACCTTCCATCTTCCATCCTCCATCTTCCACCTACCATCTTCCACCTTCCATCTTCCATCGTCCATCTTCCATCTTCCATCTTCCACCTTCCATCTTCCATCCTCCATCCTCCATCTTCCATCTTCCATCTTCCATCTTCCATCTTCCATCTTCCACCTTCCATCTTCCATCCTCCATCTTCCATCTTCCATCTTCCATCATCCATCTTCCATCTTCCATCCTCCGTCCTCCATCTTCCATCTTCCATCTTCCATCCTCCATCCTCCATCCTCCATCTTCCATCTTCCACCTTCCATTCTCCATCTTCCACCTTCCATCTTCCATCTTCCATCTTCCATCCTCCATCCTCCATCTTCCATCTTCCATCGTCCATCTTCCATCTTCCATCTTCCATCTTCCACCTTCCATCTTCCATCTTCCACCTTCCATCCTCCAACTTCCATCTTCCATCTTCCATCCTCCATCTTCCATCTTCCATCTTCCATCTTCCATCTTCCATCTTCCATCCTCCATCTTCCATCTTCCATCTTCCATCTTCCATCCTCCATCCTCCATCCTCCATCCTCCATCTTCCATCCTCCATCTTCCATCTTCCATCTTCCACCTTCCATCTTCCACCTTCCATCTTCCACCTTCCATCCTCCATCCTCCATCCTCCACCTTCCATTTTCCATCTTCCACCTTCCATCCTCCATCTTCCATCTTCCATCTTCCATCTTCCATCTTCCATCTTCCACCTTCCATCTTCCATCCTCCATCTTCCATCTTCCATCTTCCATCCTCCATCTTCCATCTTCCATCCTCCATCCTCCATCCTCCATCCTCCATCCTCCATCCTCCATCCTCCATCTTCCATCTTCCACCTTCCATCCTCCATCTTCCATCTTCCACCTTCCATCTTCCATCTTCCACCTTCCATCTTCCATCGTCCATCTTCCATCTTCCACCTTCCATCTTCCATCTTCCACCTTCCATCCTCCAACTTCCATCTTCCATCTTCCATCCCCAATCTTCCATCTTCCATCTTCCATCCTCCACCTTCCATCTTCCATCTTCCATCTTCCATCCTCCATCCTCCATCCTCCATCTTCCATCCTCCATCCTCCATCCTCCATCTTCTATCTTCCACCTTCCATCCTCCATCTTCCATCTTCCACCTTCCATCTTCCATCTTCCATCTTCCATCTTCCGTCCTCCATCCAAAAAATAAAAATAAAATGTTAGGGGTGGACAGCCCTTATCACTTAGGGGTATGAAAAATAGATAGTAGCCGCTCAGCCTACTGAATATGCATATAAAATTTGATAAAAATCGGTCAAGCCGTCTCGGAGGACAACCCTTACCACTTAGGGGTATGAAAAATAGCCTATGTTACTCGTGGATAATGTAGCTTTCGAATGGTGAAAGAATTTTTAAAAACGGTTCAGTAGTTTTTGAGCCTATTCATTACAACCAAACAAACAAAGTTTTCCTCTTTATAATATTAGTATAGATATACATGTGTGATATTTAAGATCCTCCAATCTGCCTTATTCTGTTAAGGATAGGACGATGATAGGAAAGGAGGAAATCAAGGGGAGTGTTTCAAGTGTAATGCGCTTTGAAACACTTTAAACTGGTGAACTTTTCATAGGGCTGCTGTTGCCCTTGTGTACCTGTAAAATGAAGTGATTTAAACCAACGAGGACTAGTTTTAGCTAAAAGAAAATATTGATACCTTAGTAAGAATTGTTTGTCTATTTGTAAATTTAAAAGATTGTGGTATTTGTCCTTAGAAAATTTTTAATTGCAATAATAAACATTTAAGCACTCAGATATGACTAAGCGGATTAGGAATAAACAAAAGCTAGGAAAATCTGCAATGATACAAGCACTGTAAATTTTGCGGCTCATCCATAACTTGTTTTGGGAAAACTTTATTGAGGAGTTGTCTCTAAAGAAGTTATGAATCTGAAATAAAAACCACATTATAATTTTATTTTGGTGTTTTTAATTTCTTTCTTAAATTTTGTTTAACATTATTATCACAGAAACTCTTATTCAAATGCTTAATTCTAAAATACATTCTAGACCTAAAGAATAGCTTTTTTATCTTAGATTCTAATTGAACGTTTTTCAGCTTCCAGGCTCATTATTTTCAATTCTCGGGCACATTCAATTTCTACCCTATAAAAATGCAAATGGATTAATCACTAATTAAAAAAATAAGCCCATCAGCTACTTACTCAGTCTGGACTTCTTTATTTAATATAGTAATATCTGGCTGGGTTGCGCTGGTTCGTCTGCTTCTGCTGCCCGTTCCTCTATAGCTTCGGAGGTACTTCCTTCTTCCTTTGATCTATTATTCAAATTATTTATACTAAGTTTGGAGATTGTCGTAGTGAATATCTTACCTTCCATAAGAGCTCATATCCTCTTCATTTAATACTTTCCGAAATGGTGTATCCTTCTTTCTTTCCCTAACAGGACTGCTCGTAGCGGGAATATTCCTTGAAGGCACTGCACTTTCTTTCAAGCATCTTTTAAGGCCAGAAATCCCTTTAGGAGCGTGAAAAATAGGTATTTTTCGGGAATTTTTTTAGAGGCGATAAAATAATCGAATCATTTTCAAATTTTGACAAAGTTTGTTATAACATCCAAGTTGAAAAAACAATTTTTTTTCTTGAGATGACCAACAAAATGGCGGCGTTGTTAAGGATCTTCGGGCGCCTGTTTTCGGCGACATCGAAAACTGCTGCAGTTGTCACTCTTTTGCTGTTGATCTGAAGTTGATTTAACAAGTGTCATTCGTTTACTGACATATTAAGGGGAAGGATACACCTAAAAAATTATGAAAAAGTGCAAAATTGAAAATTTGGGAGCTTTTACTTTTAAGTTCGAATTTTCGAAAATTTTTTCGACATATTTGACCCTAAAAAAATTATTTATTTACACGCTAATTTTCAAATTTTAGTTATATCCTTCCGATAATATTACTGAGAGTAACCTCCCAAAATTTCATCGAAATTGGTCGATAACTTTTAGAGCTACAACACGAGCAGTTTTTGAAGATGTAGTTTCGAGATAATCGTGTTTAAAGTTTCATGCTGTTTCTCCGCTCCATACTATATGCTGTTCCTCCGCTCCATACTATATGCGATAACTCCGCTAATATTCAATATTTCGGGTTTCCCTTTGATCAGTATATTCTTTGGATATCATACTTTCCAAATATGTAATAAAACAAAAAAACATTTTTTGAAAATTCTACAGGGATTGCTGGCCTTAAGAATAGGTTCACCCAGTAAAATGTCTCACAACCTATAATCACTTTCGTCGAAGTGTACTGAACAAATTCTATCAGTTTTCGGATTCATATTTTCTTTTCCTCCACAAAATGTTACCTACGCACGAAGCAATTTCGACTCTTTGGGAAAAGAAAAATATATCACTTTTTTCACAAACTCTTTCAGGCGGAACGTAACAATGAGTCATCCTTTTTCGTGTGTGCGGTCGTTCATCGATTTATAAGACGTTATCACGTCAAAAGCTGTCATTCTCTCCGAAAAACGTTGATTAGGAGACCACGTATGTTTAATCGATTGGCATACCCCTGTTCAGACCACAACGAAACTCCTTGTATATCTATGATGAATAAAAATTAAAAAAAAGCAAATTTTGACACATTTACAAATTTTTTATTACAATATTATCTAATTGAAATAGGTGGAGTAAGCCCGAGATAAGTTAAAGTATTTTTAATCTTATAATGAATTAAGTAATGTTTCAGAGAAAATTCTTAAAATTTTAATTAAATGTTTCGAAGAACCTCAATCAAATGTTCCTAATGTTTTTCAAGAATTAGCCCACAAGGTTGTGGTAGCTCTCCCTAAAAATATACATTAAAGGGAATTTGCTTGAATCGAATTTGTCTGATGTAATTCTCCCCTTAAAAATTATATCCTGACGGCATTCCTTGCGCGTACCTGTGGGCCAACTCATATCATTTTTCTTCCCAGTTATTATTATATGAATCTGTGACTTGGCCCGACTTTCCAACTTAGTTTGACAGTAGCCTGGCATGTCAGTCACATCAAAGCAAACGAAACGTGTCGTCTCCGGCCTAGAGCGCCCTTTACGTTTTATCCAATTTGGTTCTAATTTTAAGCAAGGAGCACGTTCACCGAAGATTTTTATAATAAAGCACAATGGGCGGTCTGTCGGTTCCTCCTAATTCATTACCTGCCCGCACCAGCTGCGTGGAGGCTCTTGAAAGTTTAAGGGACGAATTAAAGGAAAATTGGGCGAATTTGTTTAGTACATTGAACAAATGCTCTTAGAACATATAGATTTGGACCAAACACAGAATTTGAATTGATAGAATGAGGTATTTGATTGAATACCTTCCGTACCTACCCTGTAAATAATTTTGAAATATATGTAGTGTTATTACACAGACATTCAATTGAGTAGTAAATATGTATAAAAGCAGTATCACAGACTCTATCTATAGTTAGATATAGAGTCTGTGATAGTAGATTACTCATTTCCATTGTAAATATATTACTCACATACGTCGGCAGATTGAATTCTAGGAATGATCCGATAAAACTGAAAGGCTGCCGGCAGCTTGAAATCTATGAATAACCGAGTAATAAAAATACAATAGACCAAAATAATTGAATAGCTTTTGCATTGAGAGGGCAATTTGTTCATAAAAAGAAAGTCACCTAATTCTGTTTTTACACGGTAGATACGTTCCAGACAAACCCGTGTACAAAAAAAAACCTGTAAAAAAAGACATGAAGTACATAGAAAAAAGGGGATTACTTCCATATCCTTCAACCCTGTAAAAAATCCCTATATGTATACAGGGTGTTCAGAGGTGGGAGGGAAGTATTGCAGGAGGTGAAAGGTCAGGCCGAGGCAAGCAAAAAATCGTATGGGTCGGGGGGGGTTATCTCGCACCGTTCGGCAGTTACAGGGTGATTCGTAAATCAGGATGTTGCCTTATATGGGAACCGCTATTGTATTTTTATCTTTTTTTCTACGCATCGCAGCGACCCCAAACCCGTCTCAAAAAATCACTATTTTGAAACCCTTTCCAAAAAAGTCAACACCGCCACCCTACCCCCAACCCCTTGGCCACAATCACCTCTGGAAGTTGAAAAATTAAATTTTATTTCACGATTTTTCACCTTTCGCCCCACTTTTCTCCGAAATTCACGTTATTAACATACCTACTTTTTATTGTTTTTAAGTTTTCTATCTAATTACCTTTCGAAAAAGGTGCAACATGCACAGGTAGAAAAAGGATACAAAAATCCTGAAATTAAAACATCTTCACAGGTACCTAATTACTTTATTGCACCACAATGGAAAAAGTCGTTAAGTAAAGAATTTTTATGACAGCAAGTTCGGAAATGTTTATTTAGGAAACACAGGTAATAAAGTTTTATTATTTCAGCAAAACTGTTATAAAATAATAAATGTAATCTCGTTAAATGGCGTTATTAGTTTATGATATCCAGTATTGACTTCTAAGTATCCTGACGCTCCGTGTCTAATACCTCCTATGAATTATGGTATAAAAATGGGTACGTTTGAAAGGACATTGACCATAGTTGAAGAGGCAATCGATAAGAACGGGTGTTTAACACAAAAAATTAAGAAAAATTGGCAGAATTCACTGTTGAAGAGTATGCCGACATAATTTACGTGTACGGTTTAGTAGACGGAAATGATAGTGAGGCCGTACGGGAATACCAAAGGAGATTCCCGAATCGGCGTGTACCCGATGGAAGGGTATTTTCAAGGACTTTCAGGAGGTTAAAAGAAACCGGAAGTGTAACGGCCCCTAGAGCAGAAGCGCGATCAGGAACTTCGGCCGATTCAGCGGAAACCGACCAACAAATCCTCAACATCGTCAGGAACAGGCCTGAAATAAGCATCAGCCAGGTCGCACGACGGTTAGGATTGTCTGCAGGGAGAGTGTGGACCGTTGTGAACCGAGAGGGACTACATCCATACCACCATATCCCGGTCCAAGCACTACATCAAGGAGATTCCGAAAGACGATTGCAGTTCTGCACTTGGCTGCTCGAGTCTGACATCGAAAACAGAAGGTTTCTAGACCGAATTCTGTGGACGGATGAATCGCAATTCACCCGGGATGGCATCACAAACTTCCACAACCTCCACACCTGGTCAGATGTGAACCCACATAGGACAAGGTGTCGAACCTTCCAGCAAAGATTTAGTGTCAATGTCTGAGCTGACATCATCGGCAACCAGTTGATAGGACCCTTCATCTTGCCTCAAGTGCTGAATAGTCAGCTATATTCAGACTTTTTGGAGAATAACCTTCCGGATATGTTGGAGGACATCCCCCTGGCCACCAGAAGCGCAATGTATTTACAGCATGACGGAGCACCTGCGCATACTGGGAACATTGTTAGGGCAAGGTTGAATGAACATTACCCAGAGCGCTGGATTGGACGAGGTGGACCGATTCCTTGGCCTGCTAGATCACCGGACCTTACTCCACTGGACTTTTTCTTATGGGGAATGATGAAAGATGAGGTTTACTCAAGACCAATCAACACCAGAGAAGAATTAGTTACCAGGATTGGGACTGCAGCGACGAAAATACAGGAGGGACTGGCTACCATAGACCTCAAACGCGGAATCAGACGAAGGCTACTTGCATGCATCGAGACTGGCGGAGAACATTTCG
The DNA here is from genome assembly GCA_963920795.1 of Eutolmus rufibarbis. NCBI lineage: Eukaryota > Metazoa > Arthropoda > Insecta > Diptera > Asilidae > Eutolmus > Eutolmus rufibarbis. Next base: position 19,316,435 of record OY987205.1, read on the forward strand.
AACAGCTTTTGTAGCACATAAGTTTTAATTGTAATTAGTTTTTAAGTGAATAAAATGTATTTTGTAGTTAATTTAAGTATAATTTCTTAAAAATTCGAATTGTCCTAATATTTTGTAAAAGGGTCTTTGTAAATAAATGTTTGTATCCTTTTTCTACCTGCGCATGTTGCACCTTTTTCGAAAGGTAATTAGATAGGAAACTTAAAAACAATAAAAAGTAGGTATGTTAATAACGTGAATTTCGGAGAAAAGTGGGGCGAAAGGTGAAAAAACGTGAAATAAAATTTAATTTTTGAACTTCCAGAGGTGATTGCGGCCAAGGGGTTGGGGGTACGGGGGCGGTGTTGACCTTTTTGGAAAGGGTTTCAAAATAGTGATTTTTTGAGACCGGTTTGGGGTCGCTGCGATGCGTAGAAAAAAAGATAAAAATACAATAGCGGTTCCCATATAAGGCAACATCCTGATTTACGAATCACCCTGTAACTGCCGAACGGTGCGATATAACCCCCCCCCCCCCCCCACCCATACGATTTTTTGCTTGCCTCGGCCTGACCTTTCACCTCCTGCAATATTTCCCTCCCACCTCTGAACACCCTGTATATATAAAATCAAAAGTTTGTTTGTTTGTTGCTCAATCACGTCTAAACGCTGGGTCCAATTATTTTCATTTTTTGAGTGAAGATACCACGTATCCCGGCGGTGGACGCAAGATGGCGGCCAAAAATTGTAAATTTCAAGGGATTGTCAGGAAAATTAGTATTTTGGGGTTTTTGGAGGACCTGATTGCGAATCTATGCTCAAAATTTGGAAATTCGAAATGGCGGATTCAATATGGCGACCAAAAATTTTCGAACTTCAACGAATTCAATTGAAAATTATTACTATGCGTACTTTGAGGCCACTAATTTCGAATCTACTATCAAAATTTCGAAATTCAAAATAGCGGAACCAATATGACGACAACAATTTTTGGAATTCTACGAATTTAAGTCAGGTGACGATGAAATGGTAAAAAAAAAATAATACCTTTATTTATTTATTTAACACCTAACAATGAAAACATATGTATAAGTACAGAATAGATTATTAGCCCTGCTGATATAGACGGTGGTAGCAAAATGAGTTTTGGACGGTTCTATACCACATTTACAGATTTTAGTAATACTTCTTGACTTCCTAATCTGGCTGAAGTACCAACATTTCAGAAGTATTTAACTAATTAGTGTTTTTGATACACCGGGTGAAACCGGGTTACTCAGCTAGTAGTTAAAATAAAATGATTCATACAAAAAAAACTATTATGAGAGTCTTTATAAAAGCCAAATTAAATTTTTATCGTATCACTTGTTCATATCGGTATATAAAATTGCTCATTTTGCTTATTTAGAACGTCAAAATACTTCCCACAAATCATTATTAAGATTATTAATTGGTATCATATTTAAATAATAAAACGTCTAGGCTGTGTTGGCGGTTTATCTCCTGAGGCCCTGGTAGCGAAAGGGTTAAGCTGCTATGAAAATAAATTAAAAAGGGGAATTCCCTAACTATTTTATAAATAACAGATAGAAACAAAAAATTCTAAAAGATTACGGTTAATAAAAATATTTTTCTTTACAATTTCAATCAGATAGCTTTTTTTAATCGTGCTAAATCGAATGAAATCGTGTAAAAACGGAATCATTTTTTTTTTCTAGACCGCGTTAAATCTAAACCGTATAAAAATAGAATTGGGTGTATAAAAATATAATTCTTATTTACCGAAATACATATAAAGATAAAAATATTAGTATATGTTCATATATGTATGTAGGTTTTTCGAAGAATCATTTGAGGAATAAATTGTTCGCAGCAACAAATGCGAAAACAACGTAACGCAACGTAATATATTTCATGAGAAATTCGACAAAAATTTTGTATTTTTATTTCGTAATATTTTATTAAATATCCATTTGTTAGTTGGAGCAATTGTTGATTCTCACGAACCAATTAGGAATTAGGACTAGCAAGAGGAAGATTCAGTGCCATTTAATTACTCATTTCAGAAAATCTTTTTTAGAGTAATTTTTAACATAAACAATTTTACAACAAACGGTAATTTTTCGAGATATTTCGAACTAAATGTTCTGTTTTTTTTATTTGCAAATATATAATTAAGTATTACAAAAAAATTTGTTAGCTACGCCTGCTGGTTTTTATTATTAGCAGGAGGCGATAACCTCGAGCCCTCACACAATAATCCATTGCACTTGTCCCCTACCCTATCCGAATTTGTGAGTTGCTCTGATGAACTTAAGAACATCAGACAGAGATTGAGAATCGAAGTTTTACATCTGCATAACATCAGCACCGAACGCCGTAATGCGCACACGAGGGACATGTTGGTTCGCAGATTATCCCTACCGGGTTCATGTGCTTATCACATGTGTTATGCCCCGTGATCGTCCCTACCAGCATACTGCAATCCTTCCTACCTAAGCTAAGTAAAAGTTTCGCAGTTTTCCTGTCTGGGCGACTGACGAACTACACTTGGTGAATTTGCCGGTTTACATATTGGATTATCCCTGTTCGTGGGTTGAGTCCACATGTCGAGTTATCAGTTTTTCAACACTGCAGAGCTGACACCAATAATGCGCTCCAGTCTTACAGGGGAGAGTTTGCACCTTCGCTCGTCAGACCGTCAGAAGCCACATTGTCTTCGACGCCCTGCTGACCGGGGACCCATATAAGAAGGACCTGGTTGTGCTTAGCAACAGAGTTGAGTCTTTTCTTACATTCTTGGATAATCCTTGACCTAGTGGCGGGGTTAAGTAGGTTGACAAGAGCAGCCTTACTATCGCTGCAGATGCCAATCCTCCTGTTGTGCTATCTGTGGGTAATTAGCCAGTTGGCGACTTCAAGAACGGCGAATATTTCAGCTTGGAAGACCGTTGTGGTTTTTCCGACTGATTTGCTGTATTTGACTTCTTCGTTCAAATACCATCCAGCGCACGTAACAGTTGAGGTTTTCGACCTGTATGTAGTAGTAGATCTTTATTGTTTAATTCATAAGAATTTTACAATGAGTGTTGATGCTTACATAGCTATTGTACATATATCAATATTTATAACTATATATATATTTTCTAAAATGTTCTTGTTATTTTTATCATACATTATATTACAGTAGAGTCGCGATATAGTGAACATAAAAAAACCAAGGGTGTTCACTTTTTCGAAATGTTCACTTTTTCGAGAGGATATGTTGGATGTGTTAAATAAGTAAGAAGTACATAGTAAAAAATCTTATAAATAACAAAAATACCTTGCTTTTTAAATAATATATATTAAAAATAAAATCCAAGTTCTTGGGAATAAACATTTAGGTAAATAGGTATACGAATTTATGAAGGATAGTACCTCATCCGTCATAAATCCGTACAAACGTATAGGTATCTATAATTATTACTTATAGTTCTCTTTGGAAATAGTCTGTGACTTTTCTTTGCACTTTATTTTTTTCAGCATACATACGAGCAGCCTTATCCCTCAATTTTCTTAGGGCCAAAATCATTTGGGCAGTAACTGGAAAGTGTTTTTCTCTCTGTCTTCTGATCCATTTAAAAAGTGCTTTTTCCATTCTAGGCAACTCTCCTTTTCTTAACGTAAACCGTTTTGATGGAACTGAGGCGTTATTTACACTTTGTAAAATTTCTCTCTTTTTATTTTTTATCGCACAAACAGATGATTTAGCTATACCATAGCGTTTAGATAACGAAGTTACAGTTGCACCACTGTTTAGTTCTTGAATTATTTTTGCCTTCACATTTAAAGGCAAAAACTTACGCCTATTCATGGTGAAAATACAAAAAAATATTAAAAAGATTAACAGCACAAAAAAAGGAACATAACTATGCAACTTCATCAGATGAGCTCAGGCTAAAAAACTAATAATCTCTGAATGCACAGAAGCCTACACACTTAAAACTATAGAATATGCGTTTGAATTGTCTCTAAAACCCCAAAGTAAACATACATTCTACCAATATTTTTGAGCGTGTATATGTAGTTCTCTATTACTTTGGGGATACTAAGTGAATCTCACACAAGCTAGCATGTGCGTGAGTGTTTTTGCCTTTGCATTTTGCCATATTGAGCATTTTCCTGTAAACTGTTCATTATTTCGAGTGTTGAAAATAAAAGGCTATTCACTCTATAGAGTAATTAGTGTAAAATTTTTGCTGTTCACTCCATCGGATTTTTCACTGGACCGAATGTTCACACTATCGCGACTCTACTGTACTTTCATTTCTCTTTTCTGCGCATTATACGATATTTATTCCTTTTTAGTACTTTTTACTTTACCTTAGAGATATTTAATGTCTCTTATCTTATCAAAAATTTGTATTTTTTTTTTTTTTTTTTTCTTTTTTTTATTTGCCTTAGACTACTGTATGAGCTACTTAATTTTAGTAAAATATTCAATCTTTTGTATTACATCATCGATTAATGCTTCGATTAACTTAATATCAGAGACATCTGGCTTATTTATCATTCCTACAATTAAATCATGCTGGTTTTCTTCAAATTCGCTAGTTTATTTCTTATTTCATTATATCTTTGGCATTCAACAATTACATGCATTAAAGTATTTTTCTTCGAACAGTATTCACACTGATTTTCTTCAGCAAATGTATATATGCCTTTCTTTGTTATAACCCTTTTATTATATTGATTGTATAGTCTAATTTGAGCTATTATTCGTTTCTCCCATAGGGGGATTTTATACTGCAGATACTCAATACCTGCCACATTTTGTATTAATGACGGATAGATGACTAAGGATTCGGACTGCAAGGAAAGATTTAAGTCACAGTTAGTTAGCATGTCAGAATACTTTGCCAGTAGATTTCTTTTTTCTTTTATAAGTAAGTCGAGCGTTAAACTGTCCCAGATTTCTTCGGCATTTATTTTTGCAAAAAAATTTTCTCTGATTTGCGTTGCCCACATGTATCTAGAGCTACGATTGTTGGCAATACTAGCCATTTCACGGTCTTCTTCCGGTTGTCAAACTAACTATGCAGTCAGCCGAAGCTCCTAACGGACCTTACCTTCTATCTCGTTTGCGTGAGCGTAGAATATATGAAAACGTGCGTCTTTATGTAGCTTACCTTCACAACAAGGTTGACTTCATCTGCATAGATGGTAAAACTATAATATTACCAGTATCAACAACAGCGAGTTATTTTCGTCCAACTTCAGTATTTTTCGCGAAGGCGGTAGTTCTTATGACTCTGGTCCTTCCAGTCGGGGCGTTCTTCTTGCTGTTCACAACTGGTTCAGCTCCACTCTGATTAATTTCTCGAATTCATCTTCTTTTGAATCGTCGTTCTCTATTCATTTTGTGTTGCTATATTCGTCCAGTACTGCCTCTCGAGGCCTACAAGCACGCAATCGACGCAATTGATATTCTGTCTACTCTCTCTATTTCCCTTGATGACATTATAGTCCTAGGTGACTTCAACTTTCACTGGCTTCAATGGTCCATCTTTGACTATGACTGCCACTACCTCCCTTCTAATGTGGTCAAATCAGTGATGTGACAACTTGATTTGATTTTGTCTTCCAACCCAATAGACTCAGTTGTTACTGAGAATAACCATCTTCTTGCCAATCTTAATTTTCATTAGCCTCCTCTCTTCCTAACTTTTTTCGATGACTCTTCCATCAATTACACCAATTCCGAGCCCCATTTTCACTGCAACTTTCGTAGAGCCGACTTTGCGAAACTAAACCTTCTTCTAAGCAATTCTCAAGTCCTCTCAGCCTTAAGTGACCCAATTACCTATTAACAACAGCACCTATCTTTTTTACACCGAACTATTTAACTGCTTGTCCCAATGTGTCCCCTTCGAACCCTTAAAGATCTGCTCCACATCACCGCCTTGGTATGATAAAGATCTGCGCTCCCTACGCAACAAGAGGAATAAATTGTGGCATTCCTTTCTTCGATTAAAGTCTGATTCTGACTACTCCTCCTATACCGTCATCTCTGCCCTTTTCTCCAAAAGTTGTGAGTCCCTCTATAATGACTACCTCAACAGCATGCAGTCTAAACTCATTTCCGACAATTATATCCCACCAAAAACATTCTGTAAAAAACTAGCCAAGTCTCGCTGGAGCTGCTTGTTTATCTCTAAAAAGTAATGAAATCTAGACAAAGTCGTGCCAAGTCTAAGGTTCCTTACTGCGATTTCTTCATTATTATAGTTAATGTTGTGTGACTTGGCCGTTGATGGGTACACAAGGGTACAAAACCAGGTGCTCCATGACACCATTGCACCAATCTGTCGCCAGAACCGCTACCCATTGAAATACGCAGCTTTATCAAGCCTACAATTGACTGGTTATTGAATCAACGTTTTCCAAGTGGCAATTTTCCATCGTCAATGGGTAGCGGTTCTGGCGACAGATTGGTGCAATGGTGTCATGGAGCACCTGGTTTTGTACCCTTGTGTACCCTTCAACGGCCAAGTCACACAACATTAACTATAATAATAAAGAAATCGCAGTAAGGAACCTTAGACTTGGCACGACTTTGCCTAGATTTCATTACTTTTTAGAGATAAACAAGCAGCTCCAGCGAGACTTGGCTAGTTTTTTACAGAATGTTTTTGGTGGGATTTCACTTCTTTTTGTAGAAACGTTTTAACACATTTTTTTTCTTTTTAGGAGTAGTTTTTTTATCATTACAAATCTTTCTTTTCTTTTTTTCCGGTTCTGATTCTTGTACAGTAGCAACAGTTTTTCGTATTGCCCCTTCGCGTTCATTATTTATTCTTTTAGACGGTTTAGGCGGATTAATTTCTGAAAGATCGGCGCGGTATTTACGCCTAAGCCGGTTGTATTCGGTGATCGCTGAAGCTTGAGCTTTTATACTCTTGAAGTCAACATTTATGAGGTGCACCCCATGAAGATTGGTTACTCGTGAAAGCGCCACGTAGGCTTGGCCACAAGAGAATATGGAGGTGCCAATGTCCATGAGGATCTTCGATTATCCTAGTTTTTATAGTTTTCCCTTTATGTGGCCATTAAACCCTAACTCAGTACCAAATTTCAGCTCTCTGAGTTTATGGGAAGTACTAGTTCTATACTGATGATCATGAGTGAGTGTCATAAATGCGAAACTTTGCTTTCGCTTAACTTCGGAACTAAATGACCTACAGACTTGAAATTTTGGATTTTAAGTATGTGATTATAGCTTACTGGATGACGACAATTTCTGCGTTCTGGTCTTATCCAGAGGTTCTCAAATAGGGGCCTGAAAATGCGGCGAAATGGTTCCAGTAAAGGATGGTACGGCAGTGTTTGCTTCGCGCTCGACTTGGCACTGCCGTGCCCCCCGATTAATACAATTTCATTAATCCCACTGATCCCAACTATTTTTCCTTCATGCAGTACTCCCCACAAACTTCCCTCGTTACCATAGATATCGATCCTTGTCTTGTCGCCGCGAAACTCAGCGCTCTTACTGATTGATGATTTTGAGCCCATCCCTGATGGTATCCTGCCACTGTTTTAAAGAAATACGTTACCCACTTAGTTTAACCGCTTACCGCACTTTTCCAACTTTCACTTTCATAGGGTGTCTTCCCCGACGTTGGAAAAATTCTTACATCACCCCAATCCATAAGAAGGGTTGCAAAAGTGATATTTCAAATGATCGTCCAATTGCTAAATTATCCTGCATTCCTAAACACTTTGAAAGTCTTATTTACAACTCTATGTCATTCCACTGTAAGTCCATTTTATCCTCAGCTCAACACGGATTTCTCAAAGGTGTACATACATCTACCAACTTGACAACCTTCATGTCACACGCCCGCTTAGCCATGGAAAATGGTGCCAAAGTTGATGTTATTGCCAACGACTTCAGCAGAGCTTTTGGAAAAATCTATCATAAAATTATCTCTCTCAAACTAAGCTATCTCGGTTTTCCTCCACGACTTATTTCATGGATTAATTCCTACCTCGATAGCCGCCATTATAGGGTTCGCTTCAACTCCTCGATTTCTAATCTCTTTATATACCATTCCGGCGTACCTCAAGGCAGTCACCTCGGCCCCTGTCTTTCAATGATGTCGTGAACGTAGTGTCCGTAGTGTCCGATGTCCTAATTTACGCCGATGACATGAAAATCTTCAAACAAATACATCCGACTCCTCCCTCCTTCAAAGTGACCTGAATAACTTCTCTACCTGGTGCTCGAAGAACTTTCTTGATATCAACGTTTCCAAATGCCCATCGAACACTTCTTCCCGTAAACGTTCCTCCATCTCTCTTCGGTACTTCGTGCTCTCGATACCTTCGGTCGACTCCCTCGGCGATCTTGGGGTTATCTGCGATAGTGACCTTAACACTTAATACTTCCGATTCTATAGGTAGAAAAAAACACTTCACTGGTTTTCATCAAATCCAAGGAAATTTTATTATATTATTAGCTGAGTAACCCGGTTTCACCCGGTGTATCAAAAATACTAATTAGTTAAATACTTCTGAAATGTTGGTACTACAGCCCGATTAGGAAGTTTAGAAGTACATATTACTAAAATCTGTAAATGTGGTATAGAACCGTCCAAAACTCATTTTGCTACCATCGTCTATATCAGAAGGGCTAATAATCTATTCTGTACTTATATGTTTTCATTGTTAGGTGTTAAATAAATATATAAAGGTATAATTTTTTTTTTTTTACTATTTCATCGTTACATGACTTAAATTCGTACAATTCCAAAAATTGTTGTCGCCATATTGGTTCCGCTATTTTGAATTTCCACATTTTGATAGGAGACTCGAAATTAGTGGCCTCAAAATACCCATAATACTAATTTTCAATTAAATTCGTTAAAGTTCGACAATTTTTGGTCACCATATTGAATCCGCCTTCTTGAATTTCTAAATTTCGAGCGTAGATTCGCAATCAGGACCTCCAAAAAACACTAAATACCATTTTTCACGGCAGTCCCTTGAAATTTACAATCTTTGGCCGCCATTTTGCAACCCGTAAATAAAAAGTAGCCTATATGTTAAGTCGAGATATGTAATACCCTCACTCAAAAAATGAAAATGATCGAACCAAGTGTTAAGGCGTGATTAAGCAACAAACATATAGAGTCCGCCATTTTGAATTTCCAAATTTTGATAGCAGATTCAAAATTAGTGGTCTCAAAATACCCATAATACTAATTTTCAATTAAATTCGTTGAAGTTCGAATATTTTTGGTCGCCATATTGGATCCGCCATCTTGAATTTCTAAATTTCGAGCGTAGATTTGCAATCAGGACCTCCAAAAACCCCCAGATACCAATTTTCACGGCAATCCCTTGAAATTTACAATCTTTTGCCGCTATCTTGGGTCCGCCATTTTGAAACCCGTGAATAAAAATTAGCCTATATGTTAAGCCGAAATTTGTAGAACCTTCGCTCAAAAAATGAAAATGATCGGACCAAGCGTTAAAGCGTGATTAAGCAAAAACCAAACACACATATTGGGTCGGCCGTTTTGAATTTCCAAATTCTGATAGTAGATTCGCAATTAGTAGTCTCGGAATACCCATAGTACTAATTTTAAATTGAATTCGTTGAAGTTCGAAAATTGTTGGTCGCTATATTGGATCCGCCATCTTGAATTTTCAAATTTCGAGCATAGACTCGCAATGAGGACCTACAAAAACCCCCAAATACCAATTTTAACGGTAATCCCTTGAAATTTACAATTTTTGACCGCCATTTTGGGTCCGCCATTTTGAAGTCCGTTAATAAAAAGTAGCCTATATGTTAGGTCGAGATATGTAGTACCCTCACTCAAAAAATGAAAATGATCGAGCAAAGTGTTAAGGCGTGATTAAGCAACAAACATATAGGGTCCGCGATTTTGAATTTCCAAATTTTGATAGCAGATTCAAAATTAGTGGCCTCAAAATACCCATAATACTAATTCTCAATTAAATTCGTTGAAGTTCGAAAATTGTTGGTCGCCATATTGGATCCGCCATCTTGAATTTCAAAATTTCGAGCATAGTTTCGGAATCAGGATTTCCAAAAGCCCCCAGATACCAATTTTCACGGCAATCCCTTGAAATTTACAATCTTTGGCCGCCATCTTGGGTCCGCCATTTTGAAACCCGTGCATAAAAATTAGTCTATATGTTAAGTCGGGATATGCAGTGTCTTAATTCAGAAAATGAAAATAATCGGACCCAGGGTTTAGGCATGATTGAGCAATATATGTATATGGTCCGCCATTTTGAGTTTCGAAATTTTGATAGTAGATTCGAAATTAGTGGCCTCAAAGTACCCATAGTACTAATTTTCAATTGAATTCATTGAAGTTCGAAAAATTTTGGTCGCCATATTGGATCCGCCATCTTGAATTTCCAAATTTTTAGCGTAGATTCGCAATCAGGACCTCCAAGAACCCGAAAATACCAATTTTCACGGCAATCCCTTGAAATTTACAATTTTTGGCCGCCATCTTGGGTCCGCCATTTTGAAAAACGTGAATAAAAATTAGCCTATATGTTAAGTCGGGATATGTAGTGTCTGCACTCAAAAAATGAAAATAATCGGACCCAGCGTTTAGACGTGATTGAGCAACAAACAAACAAACAAACAAACAAACAAACTTTCGATTTTATATATATATAGGGATATAGGGATATAGGGATTTTTTGAATACAAAATATTTTACAGCTCTCTTTTCTGCCGTCCAAATCAAGACTAACTGGAAAATTATTAACTTAGTAATTTATTAACTCAGTGGGAGGCCTCAGGTGAGGGGTTTCGATGCGCGTCCAGCTTGTCTTGCGATTTCTACGAATTTTGCTGTGGGGATCGCAAGTTTTGTGCACTCAGCGTCTAGACGATGATTGATTAGGAAATTGAAAAAATTGGGGACACGAACTAAGCGCACGTTGATCGAAAACGTGATTTTAAATTATGTTAATGACCGGTGTTTTATGAGGTGGTTTGCTATTGTTTCCTATAACACCCCCACCGTTATTCTGAGGCTTCGACGAAGTTTTTACAATATTTTTTTTTAGTAACATAATATTTATTAGCAATACTTTTTTTATTAAAATAATATTTTAAAATTTTTACAGAAAATAAGGTTGTAGTTACAATAATCAGGGACCCGCTAAATGAAAGATTTAATATGTTATTATATTATTTTTATCTCGTACAGATATTAGTGGAGCGCCGTAAGGCATAAAAATTGTAAAATCTCGGAATTCAGGGCCAGTCAATGAATCTTCATAAAAACTGTTCGACTGCATTGTTAAAAGCGCAAATAAAAAAAAAATATCGATTACAACAATTTACACCAACAATTTACTGAAAAATGAGAGGGACAAGGGGAAAAAAATGTTTACAGTAAAGATTTCAATTTTATACCTAATAAATTATATTTAGTAACTTTAATGTTAATTTATTAATATTTAGCAAAGAATAACGAGTTACAAAAAAAAAATTATTATTTCTACATTATTGTTAATTATTGTCGTCTATAAGGCTTCTGGAGCTGGTAACTGCGTCATTGTTTGCGGCATCAGTATTCCTCATTCATATTTCCAACCCCATTCTTCTGGTGATATTTCTCTTCCGAGCCATGTTTGAATTTGCAGATATACTCTTTTGAAGTGTCCAAAAGCGGCATCTGCAGTAGGTGGCAAAGACGGCAGTTTAACGCAGGTATTTTTAGCAGTTGCTTTAAAAAAGAGTTATATCTTAATATATTTAAATCTTTTATTTTTTGGGGGGCAGCGTATAAAGCAAGAGTTCATGTAACACCAGCGTTAAAAATCTCATTAGCATCTTTGCATTCATTTTTAAAAACTGTCGCAGCATTTTTCGAAATTTCCCTTCTATAATTCCCCCCACCTTTGTACCTGCAGTCCCTTGAGGCCCAAGGACAAGTTTGTAATAGTTCTCCTCTTCAAGATATAACTTTAAACTAATAAAAATAAAAGAAAACTCCGAAAAATTAATAATTTTTTTTTTAATAATTAAAAAATTGAGATCGGGCAAAATAATTGTTTTAACCTTTTTCTATATACTGTTAAAAACACATTTAAAGAATTTATATGAAGATTCGTTGACTGGCCCTGGATTCCGAGGTATAAATCTTACGGCGCTCCACTATATTCCTTCTATTAATTTCCTATTGTTTTTAATGTTATTAATGTGCAATTCTTCCAAAGTAATTGTATTTATTGTTTGATTTTCTATTATTTTAGTATATATAAAGTGGCAAAATTATTTTTTCTTTGATTTTTAATACAAAATTTTCGTAACTGTTTTCTCCTATTTCTATTTTACAGTTCTCGTGCTTAATTAAATTTGTCCCTTCTATGCTAACACTAAAAGTACTACAATTTTGCGTGAGGTTTGTTTTTACTAGGTTCTTTGTAACAATTATGCCTGGAGTAAGTTCTTTTATTTCAATTTTGTTAAAGGTTTTCATGGAACAATGTGCTTAATTAAACTTCATTATTTTTGCAAGGCAGTTGTCTTTAATTTTCACCAAGTTCTTCTCTTCGTTGGATTTTATGTTTCTGAAAAATACACAATTAGACTGATCGATAATGAATGAACTATCCTCAATGTTTTGATTTTTATTTTCTTTATTGGGAATGGGTTCTCTGATTATTTTGGAATAAAGGGTTTCGGAATATTCGGGGATCAGGATGACGATTAGGATTTAATCGGCTTGTGTGGCAACTATAATTCGAATGTCTTTAAAATCTTCAATGTCGTTTATTAGTTTTAATTCTTGGTTAGTCAGTATATTTCGAGAGAGGATGCCTAGTTGTCCTTGTGAGGATAATTTGGTTGAAGTTGTCTAGATGATTTCTTAGCAAAGGCTATAGCGGAATAAGCATGGGTAATGTGCCCACGCACGGATTGGGTTAGTTTTTTTTCCATTTATAACGATAGATAAATGATTAAGATTCGGAAAATTTCAGCCCTAAAAAATCAACCCCTGGGGAGTGAGAATTAATTTTCGAAAAATCATTAAAAAATCATAACTTTTGAATAGCTGAACTGATTTTGATGATTTATATCGTAATTAATTTGGTAAATGTGTTGCATATATGAAATTTCGTCTTCTAATCTCAGAATTGCGTTTATGTTTTGTGCCTCGAAGTATTTTAAATATTGTTTAATGACTTTTTGTTGAATTTGGATGTGTCCCGTGATATACTTTATTTGCTGTGAGATTTCTTCGTTAAATAGGACTCGTTTATTATTTTCGTCTATTAAATTTTTGTTAATGGCTATAGCGGTTCATTTATTTTTGATCTCGATCTCGTCATTGTGGTCCATGTTACCTGTTAGATATTTTTGTTCGATTTTATTTCAAATATAATGTGTTCCGCTCGACGATACAATTCAAACTAAACCTTAGGTTATGGAATTCAAGTAAATACAAGGGGCAATACCAATACAAGTATAAGCTAATATGACTAAACTGCATTGATACCTATAAGTTCGCGGTACGGTTTGCTTTCCATTTCTCGTTTTTCTGTTTCCGATAGAATGTCATTACTCTCCATAATATTTTGATTTACATCTAATGGGGTATACACTGTATTGCAATCTTGGATTTTGAATTTTTCTAACAATTTTCTAATATACCCTTTTGGTTTATTTCACTGTGATTCCGAGAACCTTACTGACTTCTCCCAAATCTTTCATATCAAACTCATTTGATAACTTCATCTTCGTTTCTTCTAAAAGTTTCAAGCTATTCGAAGCTAGGAGTAAGTCATCTACGTAGACTAAAATTATTATAATCTTTCCATTGGTATGTTTTACGTATAAGCAAGGATCAGTTGACGTCTGCTTCATCTGCATGGTCTGCAGGTACGTACTCAACTTTTTATACCACTGTCTGCCTGATTGCTTTAGGCCATAAAGGGGTTTTAGGAGTTTACATACTTTGGTTCTATCAATGTTCATGTTCGGCTGGGAGGGTTGTTCCATGTATAGGACTTCTTCGAATTCACCCTGGACATAGGCTGTTATAACATCCATTTGGTGTAAGTGCAATTGATCTCCTGCACTTAGTGCAAATAATGTCCTCATCGTTTCGTACCTAGCTACTGGTGCGTAGACCTCATCGAAGTCAATTCCACTTTCCTGTTCGTAGCCACGTGCTACTAGCCTTGCCTTATGCTTATTTGGTAGTCCTTCTTTGTCTCGCTTGACTCAAAAAAAAAACCCATTTATTGCTTAGCACTTTTGTATCCTTAGGGTGTTCTACGATTTCCCATGTTTTGTTCCTTTTTAGTGATTCCAGCTCAATTCGCATTGCCTCAATCCATTTTGCCTTGTCTGCGCAAGTTACTGCTTCTTCTAAATTGCTTGGATTATTAATTGTGTCCGGTGTAATCATATTTACCTGTTGTCGTGAATATATTTTTCTCGGTCTTCCTGGCTTTTCCGTGCGCAAAATCATTGGCCTTCCCTTACGTTTAGGATTTGGGGTTTTGTCGTCATTACAGCTTTGATAGTCATCTCCACTAGGTGTAGGGCTTTCGACTGATAGTTGCTTAGATGGTTCTGGGTCTGATTCGCCTGCTGTGCTGGGAGTTTTAGGAAATCCCAGGAATAATTCAGATATATCTGTATCTGTAGAAGATTCCACATCGTATTCTTCTTCATTCGGGTGTTCTCCACTGCTTCCTTTTAGGTCCTTGCTCATCAGATGATCTGGGTACATATGGAGGTTTGACATCAAGAGGAGGTAATTATTTGTGCGAAATTCCTCAAAAAATCTCACATCTCGTCCTCTTATAACATTTTCGCCACCAGTCCACAGTCTATATGACTTGGATTCACCACAATATCCGACAAACGTATACTCTTCTTCTTTAGCAGTTAACTTGGATCTGTTTGGACCTTTCTCATAAGCTACTACTTTACAGCTAAAGGTTCTAAAAAAAATTAACGTAAGGTTTCTTGTCTGACCATAATTCGAATGGTGTTCGGTTTTCGACTTGATGGACATCTGTTACGGATGAAAGCCGCCGTGCTCAATGCTTCTGCCCATAGACGTTTCGGCAAATCTGCTTTAATCAACATACATCTCGCCATTTCTAGTAATGTTCTATTGGCACGTTCTGCCACGCCGTTTTGTTGAGGCGTATACTCTACAGAAAATTGTCTTTTTATACCTTGTTTTGCTAAAGAGTCGTTAAATTCCTTAGACTTATACTCCTTTGCGTTATCTATCCACAAACACTTAATTTTTCTTCCAGTTTCACGTTCTGCACGTCGTTGATATGTTCCAAAAGCCTTTAGTATTTCACTGCGGTGTTTTAAAAATGCCACTTCTGTGTATCGGGATTTTTCGTCGACAAATATGACAAAATATACTGAGCCCTTCAACGACTTATCAGGAAATGATCCACAAATGTCTGAATGTATTACATATATCAAGGAGGTCGTTCTCCTTAGTAGTTGAATTTTGAAAAAGAAGTCGGGTTATTTTCCCTTTATCACATATAATAGATTTCACGTTACTTGACTTCAATTTATCTTTAAGTCCATTTGCAAGATTATTACGTTTAACTTTATGACATAATTAAAGTTTAAGTGACCTAATCGTTGGTGCCATTTCACTAGGTTGTAATTGACATCTTCTTTAGCACATCCCTATACGATTATTTTTATTTGAGTGAAGATACTACGTATCCCGGCCTAACATATAGGCTAATTTTTATTCATGAGTTTCAAAATGGCGGACCCAAGATGGCGGCCAAAAATTGTAAATTTCAAGGGTTTGCCATGAAAATTAATATTTGGGGGATTTTGGACGTCCTAATTGCGAATCTATGCCAAAATTTGAAAATTCAAAACGGTGGATCCAATATGGCGACCAAAAATTTTCCAAATTCAACGAATTCAATTGAAAATTAGTATACTGTGGGTACTTAGAGGCCCCTAATTTCGAATCTACTATCAAAATTTCGAAATTCAAAATGGCAGACCCAATAAATAATACATATATTGCTCAATCACGCCTAAATGCTGCGCCCGATTATTTTCATTTTCTGAGTTACCTTTCGAAAAAGGTGCAACGTGCACAGGTAGAAAAAGGATACAAACATTTATTTACAAAAATCCTTTTACAAAATATTAGGACAATTCGAATTTTTAAGAAATTATACTTGCATTAACTAAAAAATACATTTTTTCACTTAAAAACTAATTACAATTAAAACTTATGTGCTACAAAAACTGTTCGAAATGTTCTCCGCCAGTCTCGATGCACGCAAGTAGCCTTCGTCTGAATCCGCGTTTGAGGTCTATGGTAGCCAGTCTCTCCCGTATTTTCGTCGCTGCAGTCCCAATCCTGGTAACTAATTCTTCTCTGGTGTTGATTGGTCTTGAGTAAACCTTATCTTTCATCAT
This sequence comes from Eutolmus rufibarbis, assembly GCA_963920795.1. NCBI lineage: Eukaryota > Metazoa > Arthropoda > Insecta > Diptera > Asilidae > Eutolmus > Eutolmus rufibarbis. Next base: position 19,332,894 of record OY987205.1, read on the forward strand.
TCCCCATAAGAAAAAGTCCAGTGGAGTAAGGTCCGGTGATCTAGCAGGCCAAGGAATCGGTCCACCTCGTCCAATCCAGCGCTCTGGGTAATGTTCATTCAACCTTGCCCTAACAATGTTCCCAGTATACGCAGGTGCTCCGTCGTGCTGTAAATACATTGCGCTTCTGGTGGCCAGGGGGATGTCCTCCAACAGATCCGGAAGGTTATTCTCCAAAAAGTCCGAATATAGCTGACTATTCAGCACTTGAGGCAAGATGAAGGGTCCTATCAACTGGTTGCCGATGATGCCAGCCCAGACATTGACACTAAATCTTTGCTGGAAGGACCGACACCTTGTCCTATGTGGGTTCACATCTGACCAGGTGTGGAGGTTGTGGAAGTTTGTGATGCCATCCCGGGTGAATTGCGATTCATCCGTCCACAGAATTCGATCTAGAAACCTTCTGTTTTCGATGTCAGACTCGAGCAGCCAAGTGCAGAACTGCAATCGTCTTTCGGAATCTCCTTGATGTAGTGCTTGGACCGGGATATGGTGGTATGGATGTAGTCCCTCTCGGTTCACATCGGTCCACACTCTCCCTGCAGACAATCCTAACCATCGTGCGACCTGGCTGATGCTTATTTCAGGGCTGTTCCTGACGATGTTGAGGATTTGTTGGTCGGTTTCCGCTGAATCGGCCGAAGTTCCTGATCGCGCTTCTGCTCTAGGGGCGGTTACACTTCCGGTTTCTTTTAACCTCCTGAAAGTCCTTGAAAATACACTTCTACCGGGTACACGCCGATTCGGGAATCTCCTTTGGTATTCCCGTACGGCCTCACTATAATTTCCGTCTACTAAACCGTACACGTAAATTGTGTCGGCATACTCTTCAACAGTGAATTCTGCCATTTTTTCTTAATTTTTTGTGTTAAACACCCGTTCTTATCGATTGCCTCTTCAACTATGGTCAATGTCCTTTCAAACGTACCCATTTTTATACCATAATTCCTAGGAGGTATTAGACACGGAGTGTCAGGATACTTAGAAGTCAATACTGGATATCATAAACCAATAACGCCATTTAACGAGGTTACATTTGTTATTTTATAACAGTTTTGCTGAAATAATAAAACTTTATTACCTGTGTTTCCTAAATAAACATTTCCGAACTTGCTGTCATAAAAATTCTTTACTTAACGACTTTTTCCATTATGGTGCAATAAAGTAATTAGGTACCTGTGAAGATGTTTTAATTTCAGGATTTTTGGATCCTTTTTCTACCTGTGCATGTTGCACCTTTTTCGAAAGGTAATTAGATAGGAAACTTAAAAACAATAAAAAGTAGGTATGTTAATAACGTGAATTTCGGAGAAAAGTGGGGCGAAAGGTGAAAAATCGTGAAATAAAATTTAATTTTTCAACTTGCAGAGGTGATTGTGGCCAAGGGGTTGGGGGTAGGGGGGCGGTGTTGACCTTTTTGGAGAGGGTTTCAAAATAGTAGTTTTTTGAAACCGGTTTGGGGTCCCTGCGGTGCGTAGAAAAAAAGATAAAAATGCAATAGCGGTTCCCATATAAGGCAACATCCTGATTTACGAATCACCCTGTAACTGCCGAACGGTGCGAGATATACGGAATTCTGTGTAAACTGCATACAAGGCTAAAATTTGACAGTCCGTCATTTTGAATTCGTAAATAATGAAAGTTGATTTGGAAACAGCGACCCCGAAAACCACCAAGTAACCATTTTAGTGAAAATCTCCAAATCTTGAATTCGTAAATTCTAAAGCCGGTTTGTAATTAGCGACCCTAAAAACACTTAAGTATCAATTTTTTGTGGAAATTACATAAGCTTTAAAACGCAGAAAACGAGTTTTTCCAGAGATAAAATGAAACAGGAAGAACAGTTGTTTTTTCTAAAATTCACCTATTCCCGAATTTTCTTCGAAATTCATGTAATTAATGCATTTATTTTTTATTTTTATCGAATTGCTCATCTTATTACCTTTCCAATAAGGTACAACATGTCCAAGTAGAGAAAAAATATGGAAATTTATTCGGAGAAAACTTTTTCTGGTAAATTTAAAAAAGAAAAGAGTTTTAAAGAAATTAAACTAAAATTAACTCCATACTACTTTTTGTTTAATTATAAACCTTTTTAAATTAATGCTCACAAATTCTGCCCAACTGTCAACAAAGTTCTTCTAATTCCCTGTTTTAGGTATATTGCAGCCGGCCTCTCCAGTATTTTGTTGACATGCCCCCCCTCCATGCCATACAATTTTTTGTTTGTGTAGGTCAGATCTTTCATCCCACTCATTTTTGTATTTTGGGCGACGACGTCGTAAAAAGTCGCAAAAATGGAAAGAAATTCACCGCAGCTTTCAAACTAAAGCACGTATCCAAAAATTATTTTCACTCCTAGCTCTAAAATATATACATATCGCCCGTCACTCTTAATATTAAAGTAAGATAATCTCTTCGAATAAAAAATATCACATTTTTGAGAAAATTTTCAACAGAAAAAACACTTACTTACAAACTACAAAGGGAAAAAGACTTGGCGCCGAACCGAATGGAAGAACCGCAAAATTGCTGTATTCTCGTCACAATTTTTGACTTATATGGAGAAAAAGCCTCTGTGGTTTTAATTTATTAAAACTTGTATCTCCCTCGTGTCCAAAGAACGATTTAATTAAATTTTACCAGAATTTTCATTTTGCGCCTATAACATTAATGCATATTTCTGGAACTGTCAGACCACTTACGCGCACATGCCAGAGGCCAGTTCACGGCTTGTAAATATATGTATATAGAACGTTTTGATTTGGGCAACGTTGGGGGTGGTCAAGCTAGTATATATACATATAAAGGGTTACGGCGTACGGCGAAAAACGATCATAGTCCATTTTTGCCAAAAATGAGTTATTAGCGCCATATTGTGGCTCAATACAAATAGAACAAAAGTACGACACCGTTTGGGAAAAAAATACTCTCTTTCATAAATAAACATGAAAGTTGTAAGCTAACTCCTAATAACGATTAAACATGCAAATTTAAAATTTAAATTCTGAAGTGTGACTGATCATTTTTAGCCGTCACCCTTTAAACTTCATATACTGTGGGGTTATCAACCAAACTTAGCGTAACATTGACAAAATCTAATTGCTAAGCCGTATATCAAAATTTTGGTGATCGGTCAAAGGGATGTTTCCATAAAGTCCGTATATTTCTTAATCGATTTTAATTAAACTTGGCTAACATATTCTTCAAGCAAAAATATGTTGTTACTTCGCTTGTCCTCGTATTTGTTAACCCTAGAAGCCCAATCTAGGTCAATTTTACCTACACGCAAACGTATTTTTGCTGTATCTTTCGCGCGTTTCGTTCGATCGCCGTGATTCACCAAACCAACTTAGTGCCCGCCAAGAGCTAACAGGAGACGGTCGTATCGCTTTGGTAAGTATCGTCATTTTGTAGTTATCGCAATGTTATAGGTCATTTTGGGCTTTGTGTAACTTTTGGATTCGTGCATAAAGTGAAAATAATATACTAAAACTGTTAATATTATTATGAAAAGTTGATTAGTTAGTCGTAAAAAGAAGTATTATTTGATTTTTTAACTATAATATAGCATTTTAATATAAAACCGAAAAGATCTCATTTTGTATCATTTTTATGTATCCTCACTTAAAGTTTTCATTTTTATAGTTTAATAAATAAATATTACTCTAATTTTCCTTTTTCTCATTTAACAACAAAAGAACATAACTGTGCATTATCAAAAAATAATAGATATAATATAATAAACTGAGTCACGAGTATATTTATTCGTGTAGGTAAATTTGACCTATGTTTGGGCTTTATAGCTAGTAAAATATGATTGGGCTTCTAGGGTTAAGTGAAAGATTCCACGGTTGAAAAATTGATTTTTTTTCCGACCCTATAATCACTAATTACCACTAAAAAGAAACCTCACGACTGAAGTAGTCTAAAGAAATATATTATTATTATTGTTTAAGGACTGAAATTTAGTTGGAAGCTTTAAGAAAGCCATACCAAATACATTAGGAAGAATATTCCTTACTCCTTTGACTAATGTCCCAATTTTTAAATACGATTTTTTACTCAACCCTTTAACCAATTGTTTGCATTGTTAAACTTAATTGAGGTATTCGAAAATGCATAAACAATGTTTGATCAAAACCCTTATCATCCGAGGGGAGTGTTTTTTTCGTCTTTTGAAATCTTCCTCTTCTTTCTGGCTTCCGCCGACAGTTTTTTTTTTATAACTGATTTGTTCAGTGTCATTAGCAGGGGTGTGATCAGACGTGAGGTCTTCAATTTCATCGACTTCAATATAACTAGAAGCTGTTGTTATCCGTGGAACAGTAGGTTGGTTGGTTATTTAAATGCTTAAATTTCGAGATCTTTTCTCTTACTGGGTGTTATAAGTCGAAATCCTCAAGCAGTATGTTTCACACTATAATATTATATAATAAAAAATCTTGGTTCAAGTTTATTGAAGATATTATCAAATTGGTCTTTATAATATTTTGGTGGGAAATATATAGCACCTATGTTCATTTAATTTGCTATAAATTTAATTGTAATTATGGAAGCTCATATTTTCTTTATACCAATATCCATAGTTCCTAGTGTTTTTTTTTTCATTAGATTTGTAAATTTATTTACCTATCTATTATTGTAAATAAATCTTTTCTTTAATTAATTTGCAATGGCAAGGTTTGACAATTTTATAGCAATGTTTAACGGTACAAAATTAGTCAACGATTTTGTAGAGTGCAATTATAATATTACAAACGGATATTTATCTTATTGTACTTTTTTAATGCACATACCACGTTGCAAACTTATTATTTTTGAACTACTCGAAGTCGACGAATTTTACATTTCAGCAGTTTCTTATTTGCTCTTTCCACATATCCATGAAAATTACAGAAAATATGCATTTTCTTTCAGTAAACCCTAAAGCCCACCATGCACTATCAGTTTTGCCTTCAGTTCCGCCTGACCGGCTGCAAAGTCGTTATGTGCATGGACAATTTTACCTCAAAACAGGCGGCCTGATGGACTGAAGCGATTGAATCAGTTTCGTCTGGCCGGGTGGACTAGCCGGATAATGTATAGATACAATCAAGCCAAACGCTTGAGGAACAGCACTGCCACCGTGTAGCAAAGCAGCTCCGTCTTGACCATTTTGCACATCCATACTCGGTGGCGGCTCAATAGAACTGACAAGACAGCTACAGTGTATGTCATACACATAAATAACTAATAAATGTTTTTTTATGCTTAGATACGTACAGGATTTTCCTTTTAAATTAATTGGATTGTACGAGTGTTTTTATTAATATGTGCAGCACATGCTAGGAATGCTTGAAAAATTGACAAGAATAACTCATTTGACTAAATATTCATAGTTTTCGGAGAATTACGAGAAAAACCTGAAAATTTAATATATGTATGTTTTCCTTTGGCTTGTATAAGTCGGCTCACTGGAAGAAATGTATTTTTCGGTCTTCAATATGAAACACTAAAAACTCATCCTTCGTTTAAATTTAACTTAATGTACTTAATACTTTTCAAGATAATCAATTCCTATATAACGTTAAATGGAAGGCACCCTACGGCTCCTTAAATATCAATTGAAAATCGCATGAACGACTATGTAAAGAGCAATAAACGTGCTGAAAAGGAAAGGAGAAACGGACAGTGCGAGGAGCAGAATCCTGATCCGAATCTGGGCAGCCCTTTTTTAAGTTAACAATTTGCATTCTCAGTCCCTAGGGTTCGCCATCTCCAGCGAAATAATTTTACATTGTTTTTTGTCCTCTTTTTCAGTCGGTGTCGGTCACGGTGTCGGTGCTAACGCTGACCTTCATATCGATCGACCGATGGTACGCAATTTGCTTCCCCCTTCGATATAGGACGAAAATCAGCCGGGCGATTGCATGTGTGGCATTCATCTGGATTGTTGCCCTATTGTCCGGTGAGTAGCAGTTTTTGGCTCAAAAATGCAATACCAGCCATGTACCGTATTTGGAATAATTTGGCTGTTAACTAAATCCCATTATATTTCAATGAACAGATATGCCCGAGTTCCTCGTCCTCACAACTAAGAAGATGGAGCTGCGCTTTGGGATAAATCTCTTCACCCAATGCCTTACTACTTGGGATCACGACGCAGAAAAGAATTTCTACATCTCCCGCTTTGTGCTGTTCTACACGTAAGTTGTTAATTTTGCGCAGCTTTTTACGCTTTTGTTGCGAAAATTTATTTTATGCATAAATAGGACGAAATGGAGGAACGCAGTCAGCACGGCTGTAAATTCGTAAAGATATATATATGTACGTAATATTCGCACTTCTGTGGGAAATTTTTACGAGTAGTTCGCTCCTTGTGGGGTGCCCATTGTTCCCGAAGGAGAAGGGGTGAATTATATAGGCACAATGGGGAATTACTTGGAAATTTTTTTTATTTCTCAGATAGAACAAGTAGAGTTGAACTCGTTTTCCCAACATGGCTAAGTGATTTATTACAATTAGACTCGTCGGAGTAAGGAGTGCTAGCAGATTTTCTCTTAATTTACGATGGGCCCATGGTTCTTTTCCGGCTGCTTGAACAGATGCCATTTACACCAAGGGAGCACTTTCCTTAACTCCAATTGCTCTGATCCACTCATCTGTGCCAGATGAAATGGATTCTGCTTATTTTTTTTAAGTAGACACTATTCTCGAGAATTAGAAAGGATTCTAGTAGATTGCGACCTTCAGCTGTATTTAATAAGCATTTCATAGATGGCAGAGATGGACGGATATAGCATATTTACAAAGTGAATTGGTATACTCTGCACGCACATAGTATCGATAAGACAAATTGGTCTGCATTTTCAAATAAAATGCAGTGGGTTTAAGATTGAGAACGTAAAAATGGCAAAAAAAAATCGCCTTAATTTCCAAAATTAAACCTTTATATGCTTTTCATTATTACCTTTAGAAGTACCCTTCAATAGACTTCTGTAATTCTTCGAACAAAAAATAAAGCATTTTTAAGTTCAACGGGACAAAGAACATCGGCTACAGACTAAAGGTAAACTTCCTACAATGCGGTAGATACGTTCCTTGAAAATAGCGCGTTGTGAGAAATCGCGTTATGGGAGAAACTAACTGAATATGAAAACTGGGATTCGGTTCTAAAAAGAGAAAAAATGCCTTTTAACATTATGTGGAACATTATGATCTTTTTTTTGTTATGTAACCATTTGTATGTACATAAAAAATTTTCATAACAAATTTAAATAAAATTTATCATCATATAACAACTAAAAGATCATGATTTCAAGTTTAATAACTAAAATTAAAAATCAAAAAGAACATAATGTTATGCCAACAAATTCCTCATCACCGTCACTTATAGTTGATCGAAAATGTCTGACTGACCTTATTTCGAAATCTAAGCTTGAATCATCGAGAAGTTCGACAGCACTTCCGGTAACTTTAAGTTTTAAAATATCTGTTATTTTTTTTTTAAACGAGTATTCACGTTTATGTAAAAGAGTACGTTTTCCCATACAATTTGTATGGGTAATTAAATTCTGCTTGCGCCGTTTACAAGTTTGATCTAGGAGTCTGAAACTTCGAGAGGATTAATCTTTTGATCTACTCAAAAAAGCTATATCCAACTCACGCCAAAAATCTACTATCGTAATGTGCTTTCCAAAAATGTCAATAATTTTGACTTAGAATCACCCACTGCAGGTACACTCACTTCCTAAACTGGAAAAAAAAAAAAATTCAGCTTTCCCCCGAATTTTCTCCGAAATTCATGTAATTAATTCACTTATTTATTAATTTCATTGAATTGCCCATCTTATTCCAAAAGGGTACAACATGTCTAGGTAATATATAATAAAAAGGTACAACATGTCCAAAAAGGTTTAACATGTCCAGGTAATATAAAGGTAGAAAAATCTGTTCCTGTGAAAACCCTGACTGGTATCTTATTGTTTTATTGCCCTGTATTTAAAATATTCGTAAAACGAAAAAAATGTCCAAGAATAAGATCGGAAATGTTTGTTCAGCATATATAGGTAATTAATTTTAATTATTGCTCCAGAGAAATCGTAAAAGATGCAATTTTTTTTATTGCCATAATTAGCTTGTCTTAGCCAGCCATACTTGAGTGTATCCTGATGCTCTGTTACTAATACCTGATGGAAATTTTCCTATGAAAGAGGGTCAGTCAGAAAGAACATGGATCATAGTTGAAAAACCAATCGATAACTACGGGTGTTTTGAAGCTGAAATAATTTAAAAATTTCCGAATTCATTTTTGAGGAATACGCTGATATAATTGACATTTAGTCGACGGAAACGAAAAAGAGGCTGTTCGGGAATACCAAAGGAGATATCCTAGTCGACGTGTACCCCAAAGAGGGATATTTTCACGGACTTTCCAGAGGTTGAAAGAAACCGGAAGTGTAACTTCAAATAGCAGGGAATCGCGATCTGTAACATCGGAACATCCTGCCGACGTCAAACAGCAAGTATTCACTATCGTCAAGCAAAACCCTGAAACGAGCACGAGACGAATCGCAAGACGATTAGGGTCTCTTCACCTACAGTTTGGAGCGTTATTCATCGAGAAAGATTACATCCATATCATCATATGTTAGTACTAGGAAGGAGATTCCGAGAGAAAATTGGAGTTTTGCACTTGGCTTCTGGAATGCGACATAGACAACAGGTCGTTTATGGACCTAATTGTAATTCTATGGACGGATGAATCGTAATTCACTAAGAATGGTATCACAAACTTTCACAGCCTTCATACCTGGTCGGATACTAACCCACATAAGACAAAGGAAACAACATCTCAGCATAAATTCAGTGTCAATGTTTGACATAGGCAACCATTTAATAGGATGGTTCATTTTGCCTCAAGTGCTTAATGGCCAAATTTACGCGAACTTTTTAGAGAAAACACTGCCAGATCTACTTGAAGACTCTAGATAATATAGTAGAAGGGCAATGTTTTACCAACATGATGGATCACCAGCGCATACTGATAACATTGTGAAGGTAAAATTAAATGAACAGTTTCCTGAGCGCTGGATTGGACGAGGTGGACCGATTCCTTGGCCTCATAGACCTCCGTCGTACTCTATTGGACTTTTTCTTATACAGAATGATAAAGGATAAAGTTTATTCAAGTCCTGTTAACACCAGACAGGAATTATGTAATTAGCAGAATTGGGACTAGAGCGACGAAAATACGGGCGAGGCTGGCTACAATATACCTTAAACAGGGAAGTAGAAGGAGGTTATTGGCATATATCCAAAGTGGCGGAGGACATTTTGAGCAGTTTTTGTGAGATATTAGCATTAATTTAAATCGGTGTTTTAATTGAACAAAAAGCATTTCAGAGTTCATTTTAGTTTAATTTATTTAAAATTCAAATTATTTTAAGATTCCACAAAAAGTTTTCGACGAATAAATTTTTCTACTTGGACATGTTGTACCTTTTTGGAAAGTACATTAATTACATAAATTTTGGAGAAAATTCGGGGCATAGCTGAATTTTAAGAAAGTAAAAATCATTTTTCCAGTTTCGGAATTGACTGTATCTGCAGTGGGTGGTGGTAGGTCAACATTATTGACATTTTTAGAAAGCACATTAGAATAGTAGATTTTCGGCGTGAGTTGGATTTCGCTGCATAGAGTAGATCAAAAGATAAAAATAAAATACTAATGTGCACACCATGAAAAATTGAAATTTCAAATCACCTTGTAACTCCTAACCGGTTGACATGGCCCACTCTCTGCCAGAAAATTTTTTGTTTGTCTAGGTCAGATCTTTTATCCACCTCATTTTGGCATACCCACTAAAGAACACCCTGTATGATATTAGTGTTTTTGAAAAAAATGTTGAGTTCTCCATCAATCTGGTAAATTTTGGCATTTTCGCTGAAAAGCAAAGTTGTAGGAATTTGAATTTGAGAGATACAAGTCAAAACTCAAGTGGCATTGAAGGGTTATCAATTAGTTCGACTAACCATTTTTAAAGCTATTTGGTTTTTCCCAACTGCATATTCACAAAAGGCCTTAGCAATCGCTTTCACAAAATATTTGCGAACCATATTGGCGAAAATATTTTTGTTCTCATATCATTTGTGATAAAAGATAAATGGCTGCTTTTCTCAAACTGTACTTATTTTAGTAAAAGTATGATATTGAACGATGTATAACTAAATAGACAAATATTATAATAATTATTGTTGTGTAATGAAACAAGAAAATTGACTTGCGCTCGGATTGAAAGAAATTATTTAACAAGCCAGTTTTCACTTGAACAAAATGCACATTTTACAGCTAATCTCATTTTCACTGTTAGCTTATTTGCTAAATTAATTGTTCGCTGTAAAGTAAGAAATTTACCAACGCCGAATAGTGGCATCTCGACTGACCATTGTAACCTTTTGGGAAACCGAAAAATTACCACATTTTCGTAAGAAATTTGTCCATTAGGCTTGTATTGAGTAAAACTTCCTCATGTTTGATTTTTTAAACTTTAGTTGCATTTAGGCCGTGAACTCCTTATTTGGGTTTACGGCCTAAATAATTCATTAATTTTTAATAATTTTTTTTCGCATAGAATGAATAACTTATAACTTTGTTAAAAAATGTTTTATTGCTTATTAGTATACATTTAAGTGTAAAAATATAATTTTTGTTGTTTTAGTCTCGTTTGGGTTCGCCTAAGCAAGACCTAAGGTTATTTTTATTAGTTTGTCGTGTACTTGCAGCAATCGTTGAACTTAGCAAGAAAATTTGTTTGTTACATTTTGAGGTCTCTGACGTGATAGTCGCGATACAATTATTGATTTGTTGTTGAATTTGGCCGGGTATCATTTTGTTGTGCGCTGCATCACGGAATCATACAAAATATTTGCGCTGAATTCAAGCATCAACTTCAATAGCAACGCAAGGCACACAGTACTTGTAACAGTAGAAAGAATTTAGGGAACACTTGGATTAAATTCCTTTCAATACAGATTCTTGTAAATAGCAAATATGTAATTTTGGCTCAAGCGCAGGAACTAGCGAACAATTTCCATTAATTTAAGCTATTCCACGTCGAAATTCCTCCCCTGGTGATCCTAAAAATACATTAAATTAAAGTAAAAGTATTTCCACTTATTTTTCTGTGTTTTCTTTGAGCGACATTTTGAAAGAAGCCCTCCGAGAGGGTCCAAATATTCAAAGGAATGAATTGGAAAAAGACAATGTTAATATTAAATTATTTAATGATTTGGTTTTATTGCTGGATATATCTTAACAAAACACTAGTTAATATTAATGAGCCATCCTAAAATGTTTGCAAAATAGAAGTTAAAAATAATCATGTTTTATTGGAAATTATTTCATGAGTTGCTAAAATCTCACTTTTCTCAATTGGAAATCGAGTAAATTTTAAAGGAAAACAGCGTAAACACTTACTGCTTAATTTTTGTTTACTAGTATTTTGTTAAGCAGTAAAACAAAGTTATTAAATAATTTAACATAATTCATTGTCCTTTCCAATTCATCCTTTTGAAAATGTTGAGCGCGCCCTCGAAAAGCTTCATTCAATATGTTGCTCAAAGAAATGACCGAAAGGAAAGTGCAAATCCTTTTACTATAATTTAATGTATTTTTAGGATCACCAGAGGAGTAAAGGAAACCGGATGGTCTATTGTAGGCATGAGTTGGGCAAGTAAAGGGCATGCTTAAGAGAGGTTTTATCGACATGGAAGTCGAAGGCGACAAAGTTCCTAACCCTTCCGTAGCATTCTAGTGAATGGTTTGAATTGACCATAGTTAGTGCGATGACTTTCAAGACGAAAGGTGGGGAAAGATCTAACGTTACGAGGGTTAGTGTTAAGGGATATGCTGTGTAGGAATTCGGGGCAATCTATGGAACCAGCTAGGACTGGGTGGATGAAGACAATATCGGCAACATCACGACGTAAGGCAAGGGACTGAAGGTTAATTAGTTTTAGGCGGTTTTCATAAGGAGGAAGGTTGTCGCGGTTTGTACATGGCACTGACATAGGAACAGAACTGCTGGTCCTGTACAAAAGCTCACTTAAAAACTGAGATAAAATTTTGGCTGAAATCTAACTATCTCGCTCTCACCTAGATCCCGCGGGCAGATAACTTAATAACAATTCATTCTAATATTAGAATGAATATAGCGCAACCTTGATAAATGCAATCCACTGCATTAAATTGATTTGTTTTGAAAAAAAGTGAAATTACCCAAAAGTAATAACACAAAAACCAAATTAATCAAATTAATCAGCTGTTGCAATAGTTTAACGATGACCTACAGATGGCTGTGGCAATTTGTGCCACATCTCTTAGATTATGTTGACATATACAAACGTGAAATATGAAGGTTAGACAAGGATAGCAGCAATTATTTTTATATTTATCTCTGTTTCACCTAAATCCCTAGTTGACTATTGTCCGGGATATTTCTATCAAAAAACTAAAAATTGAGCGTGGTATAACAGAAATCAGTTCGTGACAATTTAATTATTAGTTATTTAGTTCTCTTCGAATATAATTGTGCAGGATTATTGAAAAATTTAAATAGCATGATTTGCCTAAATGGTTTGGGCCGAGGCTAAAAATGGTCTCGTTTTGCAGACGTGAGTTAGCGGTCCAGTTCCTATATGTCAGTGATGGAAGGTCACGCAGGGCAAAACGGACGAATCTGCGATGGACTGAATCAATTCTATTAATGAGCGTAGATTGCGAGGGTGAGCAAACGTGACAGGCATACACGAGAAATCGTCTAACAAAGAAGATGTAGAATGATTTGGTGACATAAGGGCTAGATAATTCTTAAGACCAACGTTTAGCAAAGCTAAGAACAGAATTGGCTCTGCTATCGATGTGGAAACGGAAGATGAGCTCACTATCGCATATGACACCGATATCGCGAAGGGACGTAACAGAAGGAACGGATTCGCCAGAAAAGACACAGGATCTAGGAGAGATGGAGGTGCACTTGCGGTAGAAGGTGATCGCTAATTAGACGTGTTGAGGTAAACAAATTTTTTCGTGCACCAGGTATACAAACTTATCAAGGAGTATTTAATCAGATGTGTTGGAAATTTGTTTGAAGATTTCCATATCGTCGGCATAAATTAGTATTTCAGAGTAATTAATTATGTTCTCTTATTATTAATGGACACTATGAAAATTAATGGGCCGAGGTGGCTGCCCTGGGGTACACCTAAATGGGATGTGAAGGGATTAGAAATTGAGGAGTTAAAACGAACATTGTAATGGCGACTATCGTGGTAGGAATTAATCCACAAAAGCTTAATTTTAGAGTGATAATTTTGTGGAAGATTTATTGAAAGCTTTGCTAAAATCAGTGGCTATAACGTTAGCCTCTGCCCCGTTTTCCATTGCTAGAAGGGTGCGTGACACAAAGGTTGATAAGTTGATCAACCTTTGAGAAATCCATGTTGAATAGGGGACAAATTGAACTTGCAGTGGAACGACATGGAGTCATAGATAAGGTTTTAGGATGCACGATAGCTCGGTGATTGAATGGTACTAAATTTCAAATATCGCTCTTACAACCCTTTTTGTGAATAGGAGTCATATAAGAATCATTCTAAAGATTGGGAAAGATTTCCTCTGGAAGCAAAAATTGGAAGAGATCGGTAAGTAGCTGAATTAGATAAGCAGCACATTTATTTAATCCTAGAAGCCTAATATACGCCTACGAGGCTTCCATGTAATCGAAAATCCTTTGTCTGTTGCAATAAATAGCTGTTTGTTTGTTGCAATAAATAGCTGTGATTGTAGTTTTAATTGATAATAGTGTGTTTTATTACTAGTTTATTATCCCAACCTTAAATTTCCTTTAAATAATAGACCTGAAATAGGTAAATTTTTGCATACAGATTGTCATTTATATGTGTACGCCTCTGAGGTGTATGTTAAGACTTTGTGTACCTCTAAAATAGATTAGGCTTCTAGGGTTAAAACAATGGCGTGTATACCATCGGGATCGGGATCGGAATCGGAATCTTCGACGAAAGCACTGATTTTAGTAGCGACTAAAGAAGGTTCGGTGTCAATAAAAACTAGGGAGGTTTGTGCACATTTTTGCAAAGAGGAAAAATAGTTATTATTCAGGAATGGAATCGAGATCGCTAAAGGATTGATCGAAGAGTTTTGCAAAGAGGTTGGGAATGATTTTAGGGTTAGAAGAGGATGAGTCGCCGAGCTTAAGGACGTATCATTTATCGTTTTATATTAATTAATTTATTAATTGTTTAGGCTCAGAAAGAAGTTTGCATGGAGTTTAGGTAGTCATTCTAGAGGGATTCATATCTTTCGGAAAGAAGGGAAGAGCTGGCGATTTAAGAAGAGTAATCAGCGTCGATCCTAGACAGGAAAAAATAATGCCATGATTTGCTCTGTTTGTTACGTAGCAAAGGAAGCTCTTTATCATACCAGGGCGGCGATGAGGAGCGACTCTTTAAGGGTTTGAAGAGTGCACATCGTGTCAAGCAGCTAAATACTTCTGTGTAAAATGGAGTGACGCTGTTATTTATTGATAGTTGGGAGTATTTTAGGGATGAGAGGACGTTGGAGTTACTTAGGAGAAGGTTAAGCTTCACAAAGTGTGCTTAGCGAAAGTTGTGATGAAAATGGGTTTCAGAGTTGGCAAGAAGGCTTTACGATTCATGGAAAAAGATAAAAAGAGTATGAGTAATGCGAATCAAGAGTAGAAAGAAGATGGTGACTTTCAATTACAACTGAGTCTAATGGGTTGGAAGAGAAAATAAGATCAAATTGTCTGCCAACATGGTTTTTTACGCAATTGATTTGGCACAAGCCTGAGTCAGATAGGTGCTCAATAATTAGTGACTCAATTGCAGTGGACACGATAGTGGGGAAATAGGAGTAATCATCATCAGAGAGGGACCACAGGCTACAGGGAAGGATGAAATCACCCAGTACTATAATGTTGTCAAGAGGAAATGTTTGCAGGCTTCGAGTGGCTGTGCTGGACGATTGTATCAACACAGAATGAAAAGGGAACGGCAATTAAGAGATAGTTTAACAGAGACCCACTCGAAGAAATATGTATCAGAAGAATTGATCAGGGTTTAGCTAAAACTGTAGTGTGTTAAATAACCCCCGGACCTACCATGTTGAACACTTCAGCTATTCAGATGGCGAATTAATATGGGAATCAAGTCAGTCTACCTATAGCATTGATCAAAATTCGAAACGAAGCCGATTGCTTTGTGCCAACTCGTGCACTCCTTTATTCGGCTTCGCAACTCAATCTTATGACTGAATCACTAACACAGAGATTGCGCTTGCCATGAAAGGGCATTGAAGCTGAAATAAGTGGTATTGATGACATAAACTCTAAAATAGGACATGCTTGCATTGCTACAATTAAGTGTGGATTCTTTCCCGTATAAAAAGCCTACAACCCGACAATCATATTAACACTATCACTGTTTGAAAATTCCTGAAAACATTAGTCTTAATGACCCAAACTTCCACGTTTCACACCAGGATAGGAGCAGATTACTTCTATTCGTTAATATCAGTGGCTCAAATTCGATTAAGACACAGACTCCCTGTACTTCAAAAAACAGTTTTTGGTTGGATAGTCGCTGGCCGTTGTCCTTCACCAAATTCGCAAGGAAAATGTTGTTGTATAACTACTAATAATGATGTCCAAGTAATAGAAGACAGTCAAAAAATAACGGTGGTATACCGGAAAACAGAAGACGATACTACAGACGAAGCAGAATGGAGAAAGGAATATAAGGAATATGAAGAACGTTTTGTTAGAACTACAACCCGTGATATTGATGGGAGATTTGTGTTAAAATTAATGTTCAAAGGAGATCCAACACTACTTGGAGATTAATATAATGCAGCATATCTCTTCTTCATTATCCTGAAGTGAAAATTAAATAAAAACCTTGATACGAAACGGCAATATACAGAATATATGCAAGAGTATGAGAATCTAGGTCATATGGAAAAATGGCAGGGTTTGAATTCCGAAATCGAGTACTACATATCGCATCGCTGCGTGTTGAAACCCGACAGCTCTTCGACAAAATTGCGAGTTGTATTCAATGCATCCTGGCCAATTCGCACAAACGTCTCTATGAATAATGTTCTTATGGCCATTCAGAGTGATTTGTACAGTATTGCGATTAAATTACTACTAACAAAATACGTTGTAACTGCCGGCATTACTACAATGTAAATTGAAAAACAGTTACATATTGCACCAGTTAGCTCTAGACAATCGTCACTAATTCTCTGTAGGCTTACGAACTATAGACAATGCATTTACATGTGTCGATGATCTCATTAGCATAAAAAATACCGTTGATGAATTATTTGTTGTGAAGGATCAAGTCCACGCTATACTTTCGTCAGGCAAATTTACGCGCAGAAAATGGTCATCTATTAATTGCAACGAGTTCTTGAACTACAGATTGAAATGACTCAAGCAATGTTAAAACATTGGACATGATCTGGGATCCTCGAATACATTTCATTTCAACTGGTCGGCAACCAAATTCAGTGCTCGTATCACAAAACGAATTGTTTTATCCGAATTATCTAGCTTGTTTGACCCTCTTTGCCTTAAAACTAGATTGGGATGAATTTCTCCCTCTTCAGCATCATAGGCGTTGGATTACATTCAGAACTCAGTTGGAAACTGTGAATAGCATTCCAGTTCCCCGATTTTTTTATTTGGAGAATTACCAGTCATGTGAATTGCATGAATTTGCCGACGCATCCTGTAGGGCCTATGGATGTTGCATCTATATGCAAAGTATCTCTATAAGTGACAAGGTCATTAAGCCTCCTGACAGCTAAGTCAAGAGTTGCGCCACTAAAGAACCTATCAATTCCGAAATTGGAGCTTAGCGCCTCTCTGAGGCTAGCAAATGTGGTTGCCAATCTACAAGAAATGCTAGATGACCGCTCAACATTATATTCACAGGTACGGAAATAGTACTACACAGGATTGCTGGAGAGCCATCTTCATGTTTTTGATGCAAATCGAATAGCCAAGATCCTTGAGTTAGTAGGAAAAAATTGATGGCGGCATATAGACACAAAATTTAATCCCGCTGATATTGTTTCAACGGGTGTGGGCGCAACTGAGCTTATGAATTCTATCTGGTTAAGTGGACCACAGTTTATGATATTGGCTGGGGATCATTGGCTTCACAATAATAAAAAAGAAATATTTGTCGAAATTGGTTATTACTCTTCCGGAAAAATCATTTTATTCATTTAAATATGTTTAGCTTTGAAATTTTCGCAGCAAAAAACTCACTTGCAATTATTTGGGCTAAGAAGATTCTAAAAAGAAAAGGTAATTTATATGTTGAAATTATAGTTTTGCAATCCTCTTAAAATGTCGGCTTTTAATTTTTGTAGAGATTTATTTGTAATCCATGATTACTAGAATTTTATCAGTCGGATTTTTGGGTGGTAGATACTTGCAAACCTTTATTTTCCGAATTAAATTTAAAATAGGCAAAATACAATCCTTTAATCTTTTATAGATTGATATTTGTATAGGTACCAAAATTGGTTCAAAGTATTATAAAATAAAAACAAATGTGGGTAAGATTTGGTGTCGATCGGATAGTATTATTCCGTTCTATATTTCACCAAATGATCAAAATTTACATTATTGTACTTCGAATCCAATACGTAATTTTTTTTTTTTTTTCTAAAATAATAAATGAAACAATTTGAAATCCGGCACTGTTATTATTTATATAATACATACACTGAGAAGTAAAAAATAAATTGTTTTACAATAACACCAATAACTTATAGAAATATCTATCCTACTTTACATTCATTTTAAAATTGGTGAAAATTGTTAATTTTATCGCAAAAAATATACTTTGCTTTTTTGAGTATGTAAAAGAATTGCGCCAAGATTCAAAGTTTTTCATTAATTGTTATGCATGTAAGTGTCAATTTTTCAATCATCAGATAAATTTATTCGTCAAATAAACCGCCCCAATAATCAACTTGACTGTAAGTTTAAATAATTGTTTTCATTTATCTGTTAATATTTCTATGAATTTTAACAAACATGGTGAAAAATGAAAATTTTTCTGAAGAGCAAATTGATTTTTTATTTGAAAAATAAAGTTATCAGTCTATTGTAAACCGGTTCTTCGTTGTATAATTCCTCATTTAAATTTCTGACTACTCCGTGACGCGACTTAATTGTCCCATCGCTTTTAAAACTGAAACATTTTTTCTCTTTAAAAAAAGAAAAGGGGAAAGACTCAAAGGTAGCGAAATAAACGGACACCCATACATTAATTCCAAAGAAATAAAAAACAAAGGCTATGATCTAAAGGGGCGATAATATATTATACAGTTTCAGTTAGTACAAAAATACAAATTGTATGTTCTATAACATATTGGAAATATGGAAACGAGGAGTAAGCACTTGTGCTTATTGAGCTACTCTTTACAAAATATTTTATGCGTGAAAATCCAATTGGTGAGTAAAATGAACAATTGTGCATTAATGCGTGCGCAGTTACTAAATTAGAATAGGTCCGGTAGAAATATGGGATTAATAATTAAGTCGTTCTATAACTTTTGTGAAAGAAAATGCTTCAGTAAATAGTTTTATTTAGTAGGCGTACTTCTAGAATATTTCATGTATTTCCAAGTAGACCAGAATGCCAAGAAATGCAGAATTATAATTATACATACTGTGTGCCGATCTCCTTTTAACTCGCGTTTATCGTGCTTTCTGAGGACATAAAAACGCTTATCTAAAAAATTTATTGCATCTCCGGCTGCATTGACTTACTCAAATCGAGTTCGAGTGCCTTGTTGGAAAAATCTCACGATTTGTCCACTAAATTCCGCTTGTTGTCCGGTTCCATTGATGATTTCCGGGAGGCTGTTAACAATTTTAATCCATTTTTATCGTCCCACACTGCTGCTTCGGGAGCTGTAATGCTGGTGTAGGACGATATTAGACGTAGTGTCAGACAGTGAATTTGGGAACTTGGTCTTCGACATTTCATCGCACTCGGATATTGTAGCGTCGTTGGCTACTGATCTGAGGTCGTTGGTGATTCCCCGTGTGGTTTGCCCTAATCCTACGGTAGGGTCAAACGCAAGACAGTCGATGTAAATATAATAAAATAAATTAAAATCAGCCCGGATTTTTAGATTTTTTGTATTAATTTGTAAATGGACGTGTTGGTTACTAGAAAAATAGAAATAGAGATCATTCGCCCAAATTGACTGAAAAAACGGAGATTTTCGATTGTATCTAACCATAGAAGAGATCAAATATCCCACAGTAAATACAAAAAGTAGTATTTTATACAAAATTATTTTAATTAGTTCAATTTAAAACAATATAACTTAAGCACTATCTCTTTTTAATTACAATAATAAATTAAGTTTTTCTCCAATCATTCAAAAATAACCTTTAAATGTCCGCGAAAAAATTTCATTTCTCAGGAGACTAAATAATTGCAAATTATTTTTGTTTCAATCATCAGTTTAGAATAATTTTAGAATTTAAAAAAGTTATGGATATTGTAACTCTTGACAGTTGACTATACAATTTATCAATTACAGTCTGGCTAAGTGTTAATTGGAAATATGCTTTAATCTTCGTCGGAATAGATATCGCTGTATGTGTATATCACCTTGCGCGAACCTGTGCGCGAAACGCACGATCTAATGAACTCGACGAATTGGATTCCCTGATTCCTTTAGGAATTATTGAGCCCACATCTTCTTGACAGTCCATTAAAACTTCGTTCGAAGTGATATTTCTACGGGAATATCGAAGATAAATTTGAACTAAAATTTGACCGATTCCATAATGTGGACAAACATCATATGTTGAGCAGCTAAGACAACTCAGCCTTCTTGCATGAATAACGTCAGGTTTTGTAGCATTCGAGGCAAGTTGATGTATTTTGAAGTACCTTTGAATGGAAGGTAGCACTACTGTCGACAATTTTTTGTATTTCTTTTATGTATATGGTATTGACACCAACTACTTCAATACCTTTACAAGTTTCTTTCAATGTCGACATTAAATTGTCGCAGCTGGAAACATCCTTGCCAGTTGCCACAGCATTGCCGCATAAGCGCTTAACGTAGCCCCCTACCCCATCTGGTGCTCCTTTGCCATGACCCTTTTCATGAAAGTGTCAAATAATACATTGGGCTTGTGATTTTTTGCTTATATATTTGTCAATGAGGTGAAATATAGTTTTGTTTCTATATTGCGTAGAGGGACCATCGCTCAATATATACAATTCTCTTAAATTTGGCGTCAACATTTTTATGCGCTCTACAATTGGCTATAAGTGTGCACATATTCGCACAGGATCGTGCCTCAAATCCTCTGAAACAGTGCAGATAGATCTTTTCTTTAGATAGCTGCCTGGTGGGTCCCGATCAGTTGAATAATAAACGCATCTATGACAGGATACCTGGGGCTTAGAGCCACCGAAATGAGCTGCTTTGTCTCAGAAGCATACTTGCAATTATAGTTTCCTGAGTAATCTATATGAAGTATAAACCTTGCGTAGATGTTAGAGTTTCTTTAGTTGTCTTGATAACTCTGAATTGATGAAGCATTGTAGCAACATGTTGCATGAAGACAGGTAAAGAGGAATCGAAAATACGCAGAAGCTCTTTTTTTGTAGTACAAACAGTTTCTTTCAATCCTGTTAATACAGTTAATACAATTCTTCATAATTGAAGAATCTCAATAAATTACAATTAATATAAAAAACTAGCTGAGTAACCCGGTTTCACCCGGTGTATCAAAAATACTAATTAGTTAAATACTTCTGAAATGGTACTACAGCCAGATTAGGAAGTTTAGAAGTATGTATTACTGAAATCTGTAAATGTGCTATAGAACCGTCCAAAACTCATTTTGCTACCACCGTCTATATCAGAAAGGCTAATAATCTATTCTCTACTTATATATATGTTTTCATTGTTAGGTGTTAAATAAATAAATAAAGGTATTATTTTTTTTTACTATTTCATCGTTACCTAACTTAAATTCGTAGAATTCCAAAAATTGTTGTCGTCATATTGGTTCCGCTATTTTGAATTTCCAAATTTTGATAGCAGATTCGAAATTAGTGGCCTCAAAATACCTATAATACTAATTTTCAATTAAATTCGTTGAAGTTCGGAAATTGTTGGTCGCCATATTGGATACGCCTCCTTGAATTTATAAATTTCGACCGTAGTTAAGCCGAAATCTGTAGAGCCTTCGCTCAAAAAATGAAAATGATCGGACCAAGCGTTAAAGCGTGATTAAGCAAAAAACAAACACACATATTGAGTCGGCCATTTTGAATTTCCATATTCTGATAGTAGATTCGAAATTATAATAGCAGCCTCGAGATACCCATAGTACTAATTTTCTATTTAATTTATTGAAGTTCAAAAATCTTTGGCCGCCATATTAGAGTCGCCTTCTTGAATTTCCAAATTTCGAACGGAGGTTCGCAATCAGGACCTCCAGAAACCCCGGAATACCAATTTTCATGGCAATCCCTTAAAATTTACAATTTTTGGCCGCCATCAAGGGTCCGCCATTTTGAAATCCGTGAATAAAAAGTAGCCTATATGTTAAGTCCAGATATGTAGTGCCTTGACTCAAAAGATGAAAATGATCGAACTAAGTATTAAGGCGTGATTAAGCAACAAACATATAGGGTCCACCATTTTGAATTTCCAAACTTTGGTAGTAGATACGTAATTAGTGCCCTCAATATACCCATAGTACTAATTTTCAATTGAATTAATTGAAGTTCGAAAATCGTTGGTCGCCATATCGGATCCGCCGTCTTGAATTTTCAAATTTCGAGCATAGACTCGCAATGACGACATACAAAAACACCACTATACCAATTTTCACGGCAATCCCTTGAAATTTACAAATTTTGGCCGCCATCTTGGGTCCGCCATTTTGAAATCCGTGAATTAAAAGTAGCTTATGTGTTAAGCCGGGATATGCAATGCCTTCACTCATGAAATGAAAATGATTGGACCAAGTGTTATGGCGTGATTAAGGAACAAACGTATAGGGTTCGCCATTTCGAATTTCGAAATTTTGATAGTAGATTCGAAATTACTGGGTTCAAAGTACCCATAGTACTTACTAATTTTAAATTGAATTCGTTGAAGTTCGAAAAATTTTGGTCGCCATATTGGATCCGCCATTTTGAATTTCCAAATTTTGAGCGTATATTCGCAATCAGGACCTCCAAAAACCCCCAAATACTAATTTTCATGGCAATCCCTTGAAATTTACAACTTTTGGCCGCCAACTTGGGTCCGCCATTTTAAACCCCGTGAAAAAAAGTAGCCTATGTGTTAAATCGGGATATGCAGTGCCTTCACTTAAGAAATGAAAATGATTGAAAAAAGTGTTAAGACGTGATTAAGCAACAAACATATAGGGTACGCCATTTTGAATTTCCAAATTTTGATAGCAGATTCAAAATTAGTGACCTCAAATTACCCATAACACTAATTTTCAATTAAATTCGTTGAAGTTCGAAAATTTTTTGGTCGCCATATTAAATCCGCCATCTTGAATTTCTAAATTACGAGCATAGATTCGCAATCAGGACCTCCAAAAACACCCAGATACCAATTTTCACGGCAATCCCTTGAAACTTACAAACTTTGGCCGCCTTCTTGGGTCCACCATTTTGAAACCCATGAATGAAAATTACCCTATATGTTAAGTCAGGATATGTAGTGTCTTCACTCAAAAATGAAAATAATCGGACCCAGCGTTTAGACGTGATTGAGCAATATATATTGGGTCCGCCATTTTGAATTTTCAAATTTTGATAGTAGATTCAAAATTAGTGGCCTCAAAATACCCGTAGTACTAATTTTGAATTGAATTCTTTGAAGTTCGAAATTTTTGGACGCCCTAATGGATCCGCTAGTTTGAATTTCCAAATTTCGAGCGTAGATTCGCAATCAGGACCTCCAAGAAACCCTAAATACCAATTTTCATGGTAATCCCTTGAAATTTACAATTTTTGGCCGCTATCTTGGGTCCGCCATTTTGAAACCCGTGAATAAAAAGTAGCCTATGTGTTAAGTCGGGACCTGCAGTGCCTTCACTCAAGAAATGAAAATGATTGGACCAGGGGTTAAGGCGTGATTAAGGAACAAACATATAGGGCTCGCCATTTTGAATTTCGAAATTTTAATAGTAGATTCGAAATTACTGGCCTCAAAGTACCCATAGTACTAATTTTCAATTGAATTCGTTGAAGTTCGAAAATTGTTTGGTCGCCATATTGGATCCGCCATTTTGAATTTCCAAATTTTGAGCTTAGATTCGCAATCAGAACCTCCAAAAACCCCCAAATACCAATTTTCATGGCAATCCCTTGAAAATTACAATTTTTGGCCGCCATCTTGGGTGCGCCATTTTGAAATCTGCGAATAATAAATAGCCTATATGTTAGGCCGGGATACGTAGTATCTTCACTCAAAAAATGAAAATAATCGGACCCATCGTTTAGACGTGATTGAGCAACAAACAAACAAACAAACAAACAAACTTTCGATTTTATATATATATAGGGATATAAAGATCGCAGCCTCTTCAAGTAGAATATCTTTAAGATCAAGAGATGTCGGCGGAAGCTTCGTCAAGTGGGTAAAACATTAAAGCTAATATCACTGAATACGCGAAAGCGGAAATAAATAATTCGTCAATGTCACGCATCATAAGAACGCTACTACAAATAAGCAGAAAGCCAGTCGTTTAGAGTAGAAAAGTAAGTTTTCCTGAAATTAAAATGGTAGTCATGTTCAGCGGAGGCAGCAAGTACAATTGGGTCAGAAAAAAAAAGTAATATGAAGTGCCAGGTGGTGATCAGATTCAGGAACAAGAAAAGTCAGACAGACATTTATCTCAAACTGCCCAATCATTCGTATTACCACTGCCATTATTTAATTAAATAACTGATTAAATTCTTTTATATTTCTAGCTAAATTTTAGTGACACAATTAATTTAATTGTCGCAAAAAGAGTTTAATACCGAATGTAATCGCTCAGATATTTAAAATACCGCTTAAATAATTAGTTCCCAAAAACAAAGTTCAGCAATTTAACAAACGAATTTAAACTCAAAAGCAAACTGCAGGTGAAAAAAAATTGGATTGCATGTATACGTACATACGAGTATATTCCTCAAGGTGAATTTTGCCCCAGTTCTGAAAATCATCAGGCAATGTGACAATAGACGAATTAGAATAGGTCAATTCAATTGCTCTGCATGTGAATAGCGCCTGGGCAAGAAGTCTGCAGATGTGAGGAAATCCTCTAGTTCACATGCACACATTTAAATGAACCCCGTATACAGGCAACCCAAGAGAAGAATTTTAATAGTAATTCGCTCATTTTTAATATTATATAGATGATTTCAGACACAAATGTTATCGATCCCATGCTCTCGGGAAGTCGGAGCTTTCATTGTGTATCTTTTACTTTATAGGAATAATCTTTGCTTGAATATATGTACACTCTTGAAGGGATATAGTGCATGCGACCTTTAAAAGCTCAGTGCAAAGTACATATTAACTGTCGGAATTGGAATCACGCTCTTGAGATTAATTGCCCACCACCATCACAAAAAAAGACTCATTAAACTCCTCCGCATTGCATTTCCAGATTACCACTCCTTCTAATGACGATAGCCTATTTCAAGATCGTTCAAGTACTGTGGAAATCAGAGACGATTCCGGGTCATCGCGAATCGCGGAATCATCAGTACACATGTGGATGTAAGTGTCGCAAAATAAACTGCTCTCCTTAATCCAATTTAATTATACTCATTAAATTTAATCGCTTTTTAGATTTACGAGGGTCATGTGTTCCATCTGCAAACACCAGCACAATGGGCCAATTACGGGCTCGCCGAAAAGCCGCGAAAATGCTTGTCGCCGTCGTGGTTATGTTTGCGGGCTGCTATTTCCCAGTGCACATCATTAATCTGTTGCGGTAAGTTATTAACCAACTTTCAGCGAAGTGTACCAAAACTTAAATAAACTCAATTTGAATAATTCGCCAAACTGCGACTGTTTAAATTAACCCGAACTTGTTGAACTATTTCTGTTATGAACTCGTATATTGAAATTCTGGTTTTAATTTAAGTGACGTGCCGGTGGAATGCCTTATTTCATGTAGATTGAATGCAACCAAGTTATTTATCTTTGAGGAAAGGACACTTTCTCTTAACTCCATTTGTTTGTGGTATTGAAGTTTTCCAGGAAAGGGATGTTCTAAATTTCCTCAGGGTTAATCAAGCAGGTGCTAGACGAATCTCTAGGTACGAAAGTTATAGGTAATATGCAAATTCCCTAGATGCAAATTAAGCTTCACAAGAAGATGGGGTGAATTGTGACCGCTTTAACTTTTTTCTTTTTTCGAAAAGTTTTTTATCTTCAACGTAAACTTCTAATGAGATTTTGAATACTTTGGCTTAGAAGGATGGTTTAAGATAAATTGGGGATTTTACGGCGTAATGAATTTACCGAAAAGTGGACTTGCTTTTGAGCAAAAGCATTTACCTATAGTGCTTAATTTAATGGATAAGAAAGTATACCTCTTCAAAATCTGGAAATATCAAGTAAAATTTTAGATATCAACTAAAGCACAATTCTTTAAAGTGATGCGACAGGCAATTGGAGTAGGTACTATATGAAAAAAATAAGTAAAAAAAAATTGTTTTAGTTAAACGCTTTTATTCTAAAGAGACATAATAATGATGCAGATAGTGTACTAAAAGCTAAAAAATAATTATGTAGGTACCAGGTACCAGTCATCACACCACTCTCCTCATCAATATAGGGCATTGATCAGACTAAAATAAAATCGAGGGGCGCGTCGAATTTCTATTATCTACAATCAACCGCTAATATCATTATATGCTTTGGATGCGTCTTCTCAATAGACAACTTATGCAAAATGTGTGTAAAACTAAATCCGTCACTATCATCGTGCGACATCACAAAACGATCATTTACAAATTTACTCAGGTTACGCTACGCCCCACGATTTTAGGATAACGGATTGTTGTTAAAAATTTAGAGTTTTAAAATGGATTATGAATCATTGGGTTGAAATTTTGCATTTGGTGGGACTAATTTCGTGAATGTGTAAACCGGATGTTGTAAACGGAAATGTGTAACTTTTCGGCACGCGCTGTTTTCAAATATAATTCAAATTGTGAATCTTTTGCGATTTCCACCAAACTTGGTGCTTGGGAGTTTTCGGGGTAGCTGATTTCAAACCAACTGTCAGAATTTATGAATTCAAGATGGCGGCCTGTCAAATATTAAAGCTTCTGCGATTTCAAACGAATTTAGTACTTGAGAGCTTTCGGGGTCGTTAATTTCAATCCGTCTGTCAGAATTTACGAATTCGAGAGCAGCCTGTTAAATTTTAATTGTGATGAACTCAAATTCATTTCAATTTTCATAAAGAAATTAGTACTAAATATCTTAAATCAGTCCAACCAATACCTGACTTAAACATTTCAACAACCATGTTGCTCATTACCGAGGTTAGATGTTGCACATCATTGGGCGATTACCGGAAGACACTCTTTTTTTTTTTTTGGTGGCGTATAAACTGGTGGGCAATCTTGATCTCTGAGTTTTAAAATTAATTACTTTATCAAGATACTAAACTACTTGCAGGACTAACAATAGTTAGAATATCATAAGTATTTTTGAGATAAGATTCATTCAAAAACACTTTACACACCATTGCGCGAGTTAAATAACTTAAAAATTAATTTGGAAAAAAAAATTCAAACATTTGAAAGTAAACTTTTACAATTTTTATTGTAATCAAAGTCGAAGTACAAACGGTAACTGCCTGCTACAATGTTGGTATTACTTATTACCTAAAATTGCTGATGTTACGTCTAGACATAGATGGTCGATGATCTATAAAAATGATGGATCAGGGAACGTGACAGCGGTCAATGCATGCGTCGATAATGAGGTGTCAGCAAGGTGTTGCGAGGTGTACTGTTGCATGCGGGTTGCATGTGAGCATGTAACTCCACCCCCCTAAGATGTGAGCTTGACCAGAAGAACATCCTTGGAGATTTGTTGGCAGGAGTGTTGGTAGGTAAGAAGGTGTGATGATGCCTTGGAATCGTCTTCTATATGTTGCAAAGAGGATGAGAATGCTGATGAGTACGACAAACAAGGCGATGCCGAAGGTCCCGGTTGTTTTATATACGTCATCTAGGTGAACGTATGGCTTCAGAAGTTCCACAAATCCTTTTTCAGCGAATTGGTAGGTGTCTACTGTTTTAGATGGATTTGGTTGTTGACTATTGTTGCGTTGATCTCGGTGAATATCGTTGGGAAGATGTTGATTTCGTCCCAATGCGTGTTGGTTGTGGAGCTGTAGACTATATTATTAATTTCTATGTTGCACTTACTAAAGTGGATGAGCGCTGATCCTATGATTTTTGTTTCTTTGGGCCACAGGTGGTGAAGATTTCTGTTTCGGGAACGTTGATCAAGATGATGTAGTTCGACTCTGGCTGGAATATTTCCATAACCTCTTCTTTCTCGTGTAATTCGCAGTGTGCTGGCTTGTTGTTTAGTAAATTTCGAATGCATAGGGAGTTGTTGGTGGCTTCTATGTACGTGGCTTCTTGGCAGTAGTATGTTCCCTCGATAAAAGGGCATTTCTTGTCGAAATATTGAATATTATGGGAGTTTAGGATAAGGTATGGTTTGGTGAGGATTATTTTATTGTTTTTGGTAGGTAGGGGTATGACATGAAAAAGGGTGTATGTTTCGTTGGATAAGATAGGAATTTGGATGTTAAAAATAATATTTGTGTTGTTGTACTATGCCTGAAGCCCTAATAGTTCATATATATGTTCATCTGATTTAACTTTTATGTTTTGATTTACAAGAATTGATTGTATTTCTGATAATTCGTCTTGATTCACAATTTGTTTAGGAATAATATTAAGTTTTGCAAATATTACTGCTTCTGCAATGCTACTTAAGTGGGTTGATAAGCAAGTCTATATGTTAAAATTTATTTGGTTTAGAAATTGAATGTAGCGAATGGTTGATTCTTCGGAAATTATTTTGTTTCTTAGCTGACTTTGGGTGTGATTTAGATAATTTACAATAACGGTTTGCTGATAATTAATATGCTTGGTGATGTTTTCAAATCGTTCAATCATTTGTTGGTTTAGTTTAGATTGTTGGTTTATTTCTTTAATCATTGACTGCTCATTGTTTAGGATTGTGTATATTTGCTTATTCAACTCTACTGCATCGTTGGCATCCAAGTTTCCAGTAATACTTTTTATCAAATTTTAGAAGAGTCTTTGGGTTGAGAATCGTTCTTAATCGAGTCGCTCTCTTTCGTCTCATAGGATTTATATAAATGTAACATTGAATTATGTTTTCTCTGACAAATTGTGCATCCATTGAATTTACAAGCGGTATCACGATGATTTCGCATGCAATTGTAACAAAGGTTGGCATTTTTTACAATGCTTATTGTTATTCGTTTGGGAACGGGAAATTTTTTTGAATTTTTCACATTTATACAAAGGGTGCTGTTTGTTCTTGCAAACTACACACATATTGGGAACGTTAGTGACCATAGCTCGCAACGGTTCGTTATAACGCTTTCTTTTTAAAGTTGGTTGTGCGCGATGACGATCGGTTGAGTCTGATCTCTCTCTCTTTTAGATATACGTACCGCGGATTTGTATAAGAACTCATACATTTCTTCAATGGTGGGAAAACGATCGCGTTCAAGGGTTTCTTCCCATTTTTCTAACGTAGTTTTATGTAATTTTTCTTCCAAGATATTAACCATAATTTCAGAACCGGCTGTAACGCCCAACGAATTTAATGCTAAAATATGTTGTTGCGCGTCATCTGCAAGTTTCATGAGACCGTTAGCTGTTTCTTTTTCTTGCACTGGAAGATGCATTAAAAGAGAAAGATGACGTGAAATTAAAATCCTTTTCACTTCGTATGACCGTTTAAGTAAATCCCATGCCTTTGCATAATTATTATCGTTCATAATTAATACTCTAGTTTTATTAGCTGCTTCCCCTTTTAAAGCAGATTGTAAATAATGCAGCTTATCGGTGTCCAAAAGATCTGCTTGCGAATCTATTAGTGACATAAAAGCATGTTTAAAGGAAAGCCAGTTTTCATATTTTCCGTTGAACTGTGGCAAAGAAGCTTGTGGTAATTTTACCCGGCGTCTAGAATTTCCTATATTATTTTGGATTGAATCATTTTCACCTTCATTTGAACTTCTGGATGAGCTCATACCACCGGGATCGAGAACATTGGAAATTTTACCGGCAATATCGTAAAATGACTCTTGAATATTTAAAAATTCGCCTAAGTGATCAATTTCAGGATCCAAAATGCAAAGCTCATCGTTAAGATTTTCGAAGTTATTATAAAGCTCGTGTATTTTTTTCATTCGAAGCCTTAAAGTCGAATTATCGAATTTTTTGTCGTCGAATAATTTCATCAACAATTTAAATTGAGCTTCTAAAGACGTTCGTTTTTGAACCAGCAATCGTATCCTGTCGTTATTCTCCATTTTAATTAATTAATTTATTTATTTTAATTATAGCACTAAATGTAAAAATATCGTATATTGGTTGGTGAACACTAAACTATTTCTACATATTACTTGCCACCTTATATTTTCTTCTGCTGCTGCTATTGTTGAATTTGATGCTACTGCTGTTGCTGCAAATGTTGAGCTTGCTGGTTGACTGATTTGCACTGCCGGGTGTCCCACTTTTTTAAATTAAATTTTATCGTGTTTTTCCCAATTATTATTAATATTAACGTTTTTTTTTTAAGGTTTTGAATTTTGTTTTTTGAATCAATCCTCACAGGAGGCACCATGTATAATAGTCAGCGAGGTCTAACTAAAAACCGCACTGTATTTCAGTTTGTAAACGTTTTTATTCCTTAAATTTACACATATTTACATTTTCTTTTCTTTTTTCACATTTTCTTTTAATCTAATTTATAGATATATACGCCTCGACCCGTCTTTTTATTTCGCATTATATTCATGTAATATAAGTATATTTTACTTCGCATTGCTTATATTCGTAGAATATAAGTGTTTTACTTCGCATTGCTTATATTCACGGATTATAAGTGTTTTTTATTTCGCTTGCGAGAGCCTTAGTCTCCCGTGATATCTGATAATTTTACGTATTTTTGTATCTTTGGTTCGATGTTATCGTAACCGCGTTCGAGCTCGAACTAACTTATTTGTTGCGCTTGGGAAAAGGATTCTTTTCCGTTGCGCAGTCGAATTTGGGTTTTTCCCTTAATAAAGGAAATGCATTTGGTCACATTGTGCGCATTTTTGTATGCATGAGAAGTATCCTTTTTTATGAGCTTGTTATTTTGCTCGGATACATTATTTTATATATTTATGACGGTCGAGGCTCCAGACGGTCGAGGCTCCAGACGTTTTGAGGCTTGAATGTGATTTCTTACATTTTCCTATTTTGAACATTTTAAAGACGCGACAAATCGGAACACAAGAAATCTTGTATTGCCCGGTTGAGCGAATTCAGAAAAATTGGGGAGTGTTACTTCTTTATTTAAGGTATGTTTATTCAAAATTGTTGTGATTATAGTGGGCTTAGTTTCTTTAACCCGGCGTCAGGCAGGTGGAAAAGTGTTACACGGACGTCGGGGTGGGTCTCACAGACCCTTATATTAATGTCAAAATTATTCCAATAATTTATAAATAATAAAGTTAATATTTATTCGTGTTTAGTTTTTTAGGTATTTATGTAACAAATGAATCACAAATATTCTTATTATATTATGTTTTAATCATATTTAATAGAACTAAAAAGAACAACAAATTTCAACCAAAATTTTTCTCTTCTACTGAAATTGCAAGAATACGCTGTCGTTCTGCCTCATCTCGATCCATTTTTTACCAAGTAACTACAAGAAATGCAAATAAAATACATTGAACTATGTATAAGCAACTACAATTGTAAACAACAACAAAAAATCAAATATAAAAGGATAAAAACATAGATATCTATATCTATATAAAATGGCGCGAAATTGTTACACTGACTGCGGGGATGGGTCTCACATACCTTGTCGTACTTTGTGCACCTGTAACTCCCACTGCGGCTGTGCCACGACTAACGTGTTGCTTGCGATGCATAGAACAACTCAACAGCTCCAGCTATTGAGAAGAGCGGCAACGTCACTTGCATAGTAACGGAACTAGAAGCGTAGTAAAATGTGACGGGTCCTACAGACCCAACCCGCCTGACGCCGGGTTAAGATCGTCGGGATGAACATATTGTGGGTTGATAAAAGAGGAGGATGCGCTAGTATCAATCAAGAATTTTAAATCGCGCCCAAAAGGTGAAGAAATATTTATGTAGGGAAGTATAAATCCATGTTTGTTAATATCTAGGTATCCGACTGGTTTTTCGAGGCAGGTGACTGAAAA
Organism: Eutolmus rufibarbis; assembly: GCA_963920795.1. Taxonomy (NCBI): domain Eukaryota; kingdom Metazoa; phylum Arthropoda; class Insecta; order Diptera; family Asilidae; genus Eutolmus; species Eutolmus rufibarbis. The sequence goes on from OY987205.1 coordinate 19,364,564, forward strand.
TTCGAATCGTCTAGTTCATTTTCTAACCGAACATTTCCGATTTGATTATTATACGAAGCGCCTTCGTCGTAATAGTCACAGTAGTTATCGGCGAATTGCACGACAGGGTAAAAATTTGAATAATCATCCCTTACTTGAGGGTCTGAGTTAATTTCTGTTATACTAAATAGAGCTTTATTTCCAAAATTTTGCTGGTCTGCTAATCGAAAATGATTAGGGATTGGTGCTTTATTTCGGGGTTGAGGCTGGAGGACCCTTACTTTAGATGCTGATATATCCATCGGTTCGGGTTTAGGTAAAACTGAATTATCAGGGTTATTCGTTGTATTTGAGAATTGCGGTCTTTACTGTGTAAAATAATTACCAGATTGGGGCATTCGCGGTTGCAATGTGAATTTATTATTTTGTGCAAAACTATTATTTTGTGGGATATTAAAATTTTTTGGGGATCTTAGAGGTTGTGTGGGGAATAGATTCGGATTATACCTTTGAGGTGGAAAATTTTGTGGGAAAGGTCTGAATTGTGGTCTTGGTTGAGGTACAATGTGTGGTTTATTCACGTTCGAAGATGGAAATGTTGCCGTTTTTTGGCTTAGCATTGATTTATTACTTTCTGTTTTATTGTAGAACATATTCTGTTCTTTAATACAGAAAGCGAAGGCTTCAGCTAACGTAGAAGGTTTCATTGCTTGGATTATAGAGCCCATAATTGCTTTTAATCGGGACAAAAATGTATTTAAGCACATTTCCTCATAGAGATTCTTTTTCGCGCTGATAACACTCCGGTCCTTTTCGTGAATATTAACGTGGTTAGTCATACTAGAATGCAATTCTATGATTACGCCGTACAATTTTTAGATTGTACTGTTGTCTTGTTTCATGGAGATCTCGTATAAGAGATATTTCATTTCTTTTGTCACTATAATGGAGGATTAAATTTTCTTTAATTTTTGTCCAATTCAATGGGGTTCCGTAAGTATTTAACACCTCATTTGCTGGTCCAGTTATTTTGTTACGTATGGCTCTTAGTAATATCTGTCCGTAAGGGGTATTATTAACAACCGAAATTAAAGAGAGAATTTCATCAACGTTATCAAGAAAATCGAATAATAAGCGCGAATTTCCGTCAAATTTCGGGAGGTCTTTAATAACGTCAGGAACTCTCAATGAATTAAAAATATCAATACTTGTTACTTCATTAGCATTACTTGTTACGATCGTTCCAGGTTGAGTGTTCATTGGATTTTCTTCGAATTGGCTATTAAATGAATTTATTAAATTTTCTTCGGATTTGAAAACGACACGACTTTCTCTTGCTTGTTCACTTATACTTTCACTTGATCTTATTCTAAATAGGCTTAAACTATTCTTAAAAATGCTAGAAACGGGGTAGGGATTAGGGATGGAATTTCGCCTTTTATCAAGAGGCATAGGATTTTTAGGGATATTCAATTTCGACTTACAGCCACATGAAATGCCACATAATTGATGATGTTCCTTCGTTGATGATGGCTTGATTCCAGCGATGTGCCTTTGTTGGTTGTGGGTTGATCGTTGAAATTATCCCTTTCTCGTGCTCGAAGTTTAGAACAACACTTTTAACTAATATCGTTCAAGTCCGATAAACCGTCGGTACGAAATTTATTAATTAGTTAATGTTTCTCATAAACCGATAAACCGTCGGTACGAAATTAATTAACTATCGACACGAGAAAAATCCTACCGACTGCGCCAGTTAAATAACTTAAAAATTAATTTGGGAAAAAAAAATTAAAACATTTGAAACTAAGCTTTTACAAATTTTATTTTAATCAAAGTCGAAGTACAAACGGTAACTGCCTGCTACAATGGTTTTTGGTATTACTTATTACCTAAAATTGCTGATGTTACGTCTAGACATAGGTGGTCGATGATCTATATAAAAATAATGGATCAGGAACGTGACAGCGGTCAATGCATGCGTCGATAATGAGCTGTCAGCAAGGTGTTGCGAGGTTTACTGTTGCGTGCGGGTTGCATGTGAGCATGTAACTCGCGCGCTGGGTTTGGAATTTCGACATGCGGTTTCCAGCGTTGTACTCTGAAAGAACCATAAAATTTTTTAACCCAATAAACAAAATCGATTTCTTAAACGTTTTAACTAAAGAATACAGAAAATCTTTTTACAAAGAATGTTCACTCACTTTAAAACACAGTTATCTTCAGAAAAAAATAAAGCAAGTTTACCAGAAGAGAAGATTTACCTGTTTGTTGCAAATTCGAACTCTCTCTTAATATGTATGTCTAATAAAGAAAAGGAACAGCAACAATGAGAAATCCAACAAATACAATGAAGCAAGATTTCACCTATTAGCAGGCGCACCAGCTTAACATTGCTTTTTGTGCCCCTGTGTTGGTGCCGCTCCGAGAGGCAAGCTAGCGATCGCCTGCTTCAAAGTACAGAGTGATTCTGTGTGAACTTATTAATAATTTTGGCTTATTGGACCAATAAAAAAAAATGTTTTTGAGTGAATTAACAATTACACTTTGGCATAAAAGACAATGTCTAAAACAGTTTGTCTTTTTTATTTACTCGGCACCCTATATAGTGTTCCAATTCCTTCACATTCCAAGCTCCGTTTCAGCATTTTTCGTCTTTTTTCACCACAATGTTTGAGCATTCGACTAATTTTTAAGAAAATTATGCAGTTGGGAGGAATAACTGTACCAAGGTCACAAATAGATAGGGCGTAAATTCCGGAGTGAACAAGTTTTGTAATATACATAGTATATGTAGTGTTAGGTCGTGGAAGATTTAAACATAATTTCAAATAAAGATATAGGGTTGGATCCAAGAAATATGGTCGCCAAATTAAACTTTTAATTATAATATCCAAATAATAATATAATATAATACATATCTTATATAATAATTCAATATACCACTCCAAAACTTCAACTAGACTTTTTGAAATAATATAAACATAATGTTCAACAATAATAATAATAAACTGATTTCCGTAATAAACAAATTAACTAATCTATGATGATAAATGAAAAAAATATGATAAATATGTCGAAAAAAGCTACGGGCACAATTACGAACGTGCCGCAACCGAAGACGTAAAACTAAGTCTATTATTTATTCGCGGAGAATAAATAAATTGGTAGAAACTCTTAAAACTAAACTTGACTTTTTCAAAGATATGTTATTCTGATTATAATGTTGCGTTAGTGTATTATATTATAAGAAAAGTAAGGTCAGATTATTTTATAATAAGAGTTGAAACTCAAGCTTTTTTAAGAGCCAATGTAGTTTATAATCGCATAAGATCCATTATACGAATCAAAATTAATCTAAGTAGATCTTGTTTAAAAGTTTTTAGAGATTTTTGCAGGAAGACATAATTACCTACATGACAAGAATAAATAAAAGATGAAAGTAAAACACATGCAATCTCATTTGAATTTTATCATGTACTACCTGAGTAACCCGGTTTCACCCGGTGTATCAAAAATACTAATTAGTTAAATACTTCTGAAATGTTGGTACTTCAGCCAGATTAGGAAGTTTGGAAGTCCAAAATTCATTTTGCTACCACCGTCTATATCAGAAGGGCTCATAATCTATTTCGTACTTAAACGTTTCCATTGTTAAGTGTTAAATAAATAAATAATAATATTATTTTTTTTTTCTATTTCATCGTTACCTTATTTGGAAAACATTAAAGCTGCAAACCTTATGTTGATTGTCTATTCATTATAGAAATTATCTCTGCTTATACATTTCGTTACACATATAAATGTTCAATATTAAATCAATCATTCTAATTTATTTTCTCATGATATTACTTTGACAAAATTTGGTCGTCATATTGAGTCTATTATCTTGATTTCTAAATTTTTAAATCGGATTCGCAATCAACATTCCCAAAAGCTCCAAATACCAATATTCATGGCAATCCATTGAAATTTACAATTGCTGACTGCCAGCGTAAGGCCGCCAGTTTGAAACTTTTAATTTTATGTTATTTTATGTTATTTTATGAGCAACAAACATCCAAGTAAACAAATAAACTTTCGAATTGGTACCACTAATACGAAATTCAACTTAAATTCGTAGCTTTTCAACATTGTGGTCGCCATTTTGAATTTCCAAATTTTGGTAACAGGTTCAAAATTAGTCTCACCGATTTTCCGTTACATTAATATATGTGCATGAAAATCCTATCAATTCCCAAAAAATCTGTTGCCATATTGCGTCCGCCATTTTGAATTTACAAATTTTGATAATAGATTCGAACTAAGTGGTCTCAGAATGCCCTTACTACTAATTTTCAGTTAAATTCGTTGGATTTCGAAAATTTTTGGCGCCATATTTGATCCGCCATCTTAACTTTCCAAATTTGGAAAGTAGATGCGCAATCAGAATACTCGCAAACCCCATAATACCAATTTTCATTGCAATCCCATGAAATTTGCAATTTTTGGCCGCCATCTTGAGTCCGCCATTTTGAAATCCGCGAATAAAAAGTAGCCCGTTTGTTAAGTCGGCTGCTTCTGCTCCGTTTCTGGCAACGCGAGCTTTAAAACAAATGAGCATGGATTTCCAGGGAATGTATCCGCTCGCGGAGCATGCATTGCTTAATTCATTCTACGTTGATGACCTCATGAGTGGAGCTGATGATGAAACTACAGCGTTAAACTTGTATAATCAACTCAATTCGATGTTACAAAAACGAAGTTTTGTATTGAGGAAATGGGCATCCAATTCAAAACAATTTCTAAATTTCATACCAGATGACAAGTCATCAGGGTCTTTAAAAATCAATGAGAATACATCTACTATTAAGGTTCTTGGACTTATGTGGAACCCATTAGAGGACGCGTTCACATTTGAAGTTAGTCTGCCAGTAGAAATAGTTGCAACTAAAAGAAAAATCCTTTCTGATTCCAGCCGCATTTTTGACCCACTGGGATTGATTTCTCCAGTCACTATACAATTCAAAATTCTTCTTCAACAACTCTGGATTATGAACTGTGAATGGGACGAACCGATACAGAATGGCATAGCGCAACGATGGAAAGAAATTGCCTCAAGTTTAGACTGTTTGCGATCGCTGCGGATTCCTCGCTGGTTGGCAACTATCAACACAAATTTCGAACTCCATGGCTTCTGTGACGCTTCTGAAAATGCCTATGCTGCTGTTGTGTATTGCCGATCAGAATCAGTAAGTGGAGAAATCATTGTTACTCTGGTGGCATCGAAGGCCAAAGTAAGTCCCATAAAACAATTGTCAATTCCTCGATTATAATTGTGTGGAGCGCTGTTGTTGGCTAAGTTGATGACATCGGTGAAGACCGCATTGCAAAACCCGAATATAAAATGCTTTGCCTGGACAGATTCACAGGTAGTTTTGGCTTGGCTTTCAGCCCTTCCGAGGCAGTGGAAATGTTTTGGTGGAAATAGAACTTCAGAAATATTGCCACGACACCTCTGGCACCACGTTAACACGGAAAATAATCCAGCTGACATGGCGTCACGAGGAATATCAGCTTCTGCTATCCTAAACTCAACATTATGGTGGAACGGTCCATCATGGTTGCAATCCAATTGGCGAGAGTATACGCACGAGATGCATGTATTGGATCAACAATCTGAAGTAAATAACGAACTTCGCCCTCGATTTCTTCAGGTTTTTACTGCTAATCCAGAACCACACATTCTTGAAGTACTCTTTAACCGAATTTCGTCGGTATTAAAGATTTATCGTGTCATTGCAAGATGTTTGAGAAGAAGTTATGGAAGAAGAAATCTACACATTCATATGAAACATGGATTTCAACCTCTGAGATGTTTAAGGCTCGAAATATTTGTATTCAGTGGGTGCAACATTGTGCATTCAGCGCAGAAATTTCAGCAATCAAGAAGGGTTTAACTGTGCCTTCATCAAGCATTCTTCGTTCACTTTCTCCATTCTTGGATTTAAACAAAATCCTACGAGTGGGAGGTCGACTTGAGCACTCATCTTGTCCATATGACACTAAACATCCAAGAATTCATCCTAAAGATAATGTTTTTACTACTCATTTAATTGCCTACCTACATAAGAAACACTTTCACGCTGGTGTAATATTACTCCTCAGTATCATTCGACAAAACTTTTGGATTATGTCTGCTCGAGTATTAGTCAAAAGACATATCAATAAATGTGTGTCATGTATTAGGCATCGTGCTAGCACTTCGCAACAACTCATGGCAAATCTTCCACGTCATCGTGTACATCTCACCAGAGCTTTCGAAAACGTCGGAGTAGATTATGCTGGTCCGATTCATTTACTCCGATATCGAGGAAGAGGCGGGATTCCGTCTAGTTTCAGGGCTGTGGTAATTCTAACACGCTGGGGATTTTTTTCAACTGGATGTAAAGCTGAAACCATTGCCCAGGCGAAATAAGCATTATCATCTGTGTTTTGAACGTTGATGCATGCGTTTTTGTATTCAACTTGCTTGGGCAGGCTGATACAAGAATATTCCAGGTGCGGTATGAATTTGTAGATATTAATGGCCAAGTTGACGATGGCCAACAACGCCCAATCACTATCTTTTTCCTTAAACTCTTCTAATTTTTCCATTACTGATTCCAAAACATTCTGCTTGACTCAGTCACTGAGATCTGTGTTCCGCTAGATTGAGGCATCCTTTGTGTTCATGTACTTGTTCTCAAACACCTCCTCATCCCATTTCACCATCTTAAATTCACCACAAAACACTGAATTAACTTTTAAAGCACTTTCCTTTTTGCGAGCGTTATTGATACGCCGATGGAAAAGTCCTACACAATCACTCAGGAACTCCTTTGGTTCCTTATGAGTCAAGTTTATTGTGACCCCTGTCCTCATACTATAAATTAAAATACAGCAAATAAGGATGTGACTTAACCATATTTTAAAGTTTTACTTACCGATTATTAAAAGCGGATGGTGCATCTTTCCACTGAACACAGGTTGAAGTCCAGTTATCCCGCACCTACCACTAACCTCAATTTTGTCAGCTGGTTGCGGTAACCTTTTACGAAGTTTATACCATTACCCAAGCGATGCCGTTCACTTGTTGCTGTTGCACTCTTTAAAACGCAATTTAAAAATCTTAGACTCTGCACTGCACTCTTTTATGCTATGCTCCACTAACTGTTTATAATTTTGAGCATTCACAAATGCTAGCGTAGCACTTTGATAAATGGCTTACTTGCACCATCTTCACAATGTCCTTTTCGTCCTTTACAAAACTGATAATTTTGTCAGTAAGTTTACAAACTAAGAATTTTTTCACTGTCCTTTGTGTCCTTTGATCTTTGACTTCACAATGTAATCCTTCATATATTATTCCACTAAGGGCCCCGATCAGTTTGGTACCAAATATAAGGTCCTGCTGCACGCCAACCCTACATATGGGGTATATTTGGATTCGTCACATCACCCTTCTTCACCGAATCGCATTATAATTCCCTAATTATTGCTTGGTAATCAAATAAACTCGAATTAAAAAATCATGATTGGCACACTATGCGCACGGTCACCGCCATTTGGAATTGTTCGTCACCGTCTACAGCAGCGCTGCGTACGGCTGGAAAGCGCGGCGGGGTAAACAGCTCGCTCAGCGCGGTACACGGCTGGGAAACACGGCGGGGCAAACAGCTCACTCAGCGCCGTGTGCGGCTGAAAGCGCGGCGGGGTACACAGCTGACTCGCTGTTCACCTTCCAGCGGCAGTTTGTTTTTGGCGTCGCACAGTGTTTCCAAATGCCGATTTTTTGGCCAAAAGTCCTTTTTTTCATCGGAATGTGATGAAATTGTGTATGGTAAGGTTTTTTTGGTCACTGATTTTGAAAATGCAATTTGTTTTTCAAAATTCAAAATGGCGGACCCAAAAGAGCAGCCATATTTGTTTAAAAATTGCTTTTAACAAAAACGATTCAGTGTACTGAATTTGTATGAAAGACACGAATTTAAAAATGAAATTGCATTTTCAAAATTCAAAATGGCGGACTTAAAAAAAAAAAACAAAAAGAGGGGGTAGAAAACATACAAAGAAAATTCATTAAGCAATGCAAAAATTTTATTGTTAATTTAAAAACATACATTGTTAAATAAAACTACTTTTAACTACTTCTGTTCGTTGAGGGTTCTGTCAGATAATTCTGCAGAAACAAGTAACTTTAATGCTTCTTTTGTCATATTTTTCCCTTTCTTATCAAGGCGCCCGCTCGGGCGCCAAGTGTTGATAAAAAAAAAAAAAAAAAAAAAGGCGCCCAGCGAAGCCTTATTACTGAAATGTGAAAGCAAATTTTACGATATTTATTTTGTTTATTTTTTAAAACAATGAAGATATTGTTTATTTATTGTACAAAAAATGCTCTTTAATCCGGCTGCGCGAGAACTTTGATGGGCAATTTTTTTTTCCAAAAAATTTTCATTTTCCTTTTAATTATAAAATATTTTGTGAATGAAATTGTTCACAATTTCAAAGTTCAGTCGCCAAAAATGTTCAGCATTTCTTTCTATTCAGTCGCCTGTGACGTCATTTTTCTTTCTATTCAGTCGTTTCTTTTTCTTTCTATTCAGTCGCCAAAAATGTTCAGTCGTTTGTGACGTCATCACGCTAGCAATTGCTCAATCACGTCTAAATGCCGGGTCCGATTATTTTCATTTTTTGAGTGAAGATACTACGTATCCCGGCCTAACATATAGGCTATTTATTATTCGCAGATTTCAAAATGGCGGACCCAAGATGGCGGCCAGAGATTGTAAATTTCAAGGGATTGCCGTGAAAATTGGTAGTTAGGGGTTTTTGGAGGTCCTGATTGCGAATCTACCCTCGAAATTGTGAAATTCAAAATGGTGGATCCAATATGGCGACCAACAATTTTCGAACTTCAATGAATTCAATTGAAAATTAATATTATAGATATTTCGAGGCCACTAATTTCGAATCTACTATCGAAATTTGGAAATTCAAAATAGCGGACCCAAAATGTTTGTTTGTTGCTTTTGCGTATCCTTTCCTGTTTTAACCTGTCGGGCTGTCGATAGTCTTGAAGCGAGTCGTTTATTTTTTTATCACTTTTTTTGTTTAATGTGTAATGTATCCTCCCTCTCCATCCCACTTATATTTGAAAATATCATATTTTTGTGAACTTGATAACGCGCCGTTTTTTAATTTCAATGATTTTATTTGAAATCTATTCCAAGGTGAATGAATACACACGCATATCCAGCGGTTAATGAAGACATCCGCACATATCAGTTCTTTTTGTTGCTGAACTTCAAACTTCAATTTTTCCAATAAGATTTATAATGTTTTTTTCTATCAACTCTCTTTTTTTAGAAAAATTTATTTTTTTTGGATTTCTAATTTATCGCATTCCAGTTATTAAAGGATCTGCAGATGTCAGGAGCCAATGGAATACATCTGGCATAGTTTTTTCTCTAGAAATTTTGAGGAAAAATGAGGAAACTAAAATGGCGGTTGCTCGCGCTAGAGCACCTAAGAGCAGCCAAATGCATAACCAAATTAAAGCTGAGTATGTCCCCTTTACGATGAATATAAAACCGCGGCGGCGTTCGGCGGCGTTCGGCGGCGTTTTCAACTAAACGTCTACACGAACATTGTGCAGAGTTTAAAAAAATGCGATTTTACACGGTCAAATTCCGAGTGCCCTTTATGACATAAAATTAACGACTTTTTGAAAGAAAAACATTAGTTTACAATATACATTCCTTGGGGAAGAATGTCCAAAAAAAATTTTTTCAAAAACTTCACTATTTCACTAACTATGCACTATTAAATTTGACTCCGTCAGCAGGGCAGCGAGCGCTCAAAACATCCAGCTGCGACGAACTCTGTTTTCAAACTGTTCCCCTGCCTCCGGAAATACACCAGGAAACTTATCCTTTTGCAGAATAACGTCCCAAAGTGTCCTCTACAGGATCCCGTAGGAAAAAAACCGGAATGCCGACCTTCGATTTTCGGACTTTTGGCCAAAAAATCGGCATTTGGAAACACTGTGCGTCGGTGATTTTCAGTTTGGGCGTCCCAAAGTTGGCTCAAAAACGAGCTGTGCGCGGCGGAAATTATACAACATTTTGCACCAACTGAAATAAAGTTGCTTCTGATTTCACATTCTTTCCTTTCATTTACATTTTCTTTCAACGCCTTCACGTTAAAGTGCGACAGTTCGCACGGGCCAACTAGTTATCAATAAATAAAATAAACCCGCATAAATACTTCAGTTAAAATTTATGGAATTGAAGCTGCATTCGATGATAGCTACCGAATGACATAATTTGCATAATATCAGCTATAGTCGATAAGCTATGAGAGCTCGAGCTCAAAATCTCATAAGGTTTATACAGGGGGTCAAAATTCAGATTTTCCGCCATCTTGGATTTTGAAAGCTCGTTGTCTACGGCTACGTGCTGTTTCAACGTCATGACAGCTCTTTTGTACTTGTGATTGTGTGTCTACGGTGTCATATATAGTGGTATGGATTGGAATCTAGGATCAAGTCGGAGGTGTGGGTTGGAGTCTAGGGCCGAGTTCGTGAAGTGAGCCTCAACTCCGCAGCTGATAGCTTTACATGTCGCCTTCGTGGTTTACCAGTCCATGATGCAAGTTACCTCCTCACCACCCGCCGAAAGCTTTATCCCTCCCTCTGTTGGGTGTGAAATGTGCAAGTGACTTTGTTTATGTTATGTAGATCATGTCTGAGCATGTTGCGAAGTATGCAGGTGGCTTTGTTTATGTTAGTGGAACCTTATTAGTAGTATTTATGCTGACTGAGCTCTTACATATGTGCACGCGGGGACGTTGATCTTGAAACACATATATACTCCCCCAGAACGAAAATATTTAATGGTTAAATCTACTAAAACCCCTCCATCAGCAGTAGAGGATGATGATGAAGATGGTGAGGAGTAGTAGTTCCACCTGGCCCTGCAGGAAAAGCTAGTACTGCTGGTGAACAGGGCTCAATAGAACCTACAGAAATTAGCTTTCTTTTAACCCCGAAAGGAAACTATGATTTGGTATTCAAACACATCACAAACCTTGGCGAACCAGAGGCAAATGCTGACGCTACAACTAAAACCAATGTTGATAGACAAATAAGGATACAAGATGATTAATCACAGAAAAACATTCAAAATTCTGTAGAAAATTTAACTCAAAAAGACTAGAAATAAAGTTTTTGTTAATTGGTTGGGATTTTCATCGAAACATAACTCCTGGATAAATGCGAGCGATATATGTATCAGAATTAACAGAATTAAAAAGAAATGTTTAAAATATAAACTAGCGATTTATTTCCCATATTCATTCATTCTTGTTTTATATATTTTGTTGCGATGATTTTGATCCAATATTGGTTCCAGTATTTCACTTGTATTGAAGATTCTCTGTTGAAATCGAAGCCTATCGATTGCGTATATATGCCATTCACCCTTACGACCAGCTCTGTAGGCAAAGTTTCACACATGGAAAATATGTACTTCCAACGTAAACAATTACTTTCTAAAGGGATCAATTGTACGCCAAATGTTCATAGTAAAACAAAACAATTGTATACCGCGAAGTAAAGGTATCAACGGGGGAGTCGAGGCTCACTTCATGAAATCGGCCCTAGACTCCCATCCACACCTCCGACTTATCCTAGACTCTAATCCATACCACTCTAGAGACACACACCCAAAAGTACACAAGAGCTTCCATGACGTTGAAACAGCTCCTGCTATACGTAGACGACAAGGTTTCAAAATCCAAGATGGTGGAAAATGTGGAATTTTATCCCCTGTACAAACCTTATGGGATTTTGTGCCAGAACCCCAATAGCTTAACTAGTTTATAATACATAAATCGTATACTACATGAGCTTTCTATCAGCGTTTGATTCATTATTCTATGACTTTTTGTTGTAGGAAATACAAGCTTTCAAATTATGTAAATTTTCGTTGTACCATTTAACCATCAGTACCGCCGGGAAAGAACGTACATATAATTCTACGTCAAAAAAATTAAATTTCGGTTCCGTTCGCCAAGTCGTCTTTATTCCTGGGCTGAATTTGTAGTAGAGTCCGGAGCCTGCTGTGAAGATGATGGCGTTGGTTAATCTGAAAACGCGTATAAGCCCAATACCGGAACAAGCTATTATAGTTCACGAGAACAAAAACAGTTCGCGTGGGACAATCAAAGCTCAAAATTAGTAACTGAATTTAGAACTCAGGAACCCTTAGGTAAACTTAGGCTAAGAACTTAGTCGCAATAAAGACGTGTTATCGCAAGTAAAGTTCAGTCGGTGTTTTATTTTATTATGCTTAGTTAGAATACGATTCTCCTCCCTTCAGAAACGTTTCGGTAGCGTATGCAAGGTGCGCGCCCGACCAGTGTGAGATCGCGACTGACGAATCTGCACGAAAGATGAATCTACTGCGCACCTTCCCAGCGCTCAATACAAATGGTTTTTGAAAGCTTGGCTTTCTTATCGGACATTCTGAACGCTGGTACTCTACAAGTAAAAACGACTACAAAAATGGGGACAGAAGGGACGAGCGCACATGATATACTATATATCTATTACATATATATGTATATAAACGACTTTGTCCTGACTGACTGACTGACAGAGAATCAACGTAAAGCAAAAACTACTAAACATAGAGACTTGAAATTTTCAGAATATATTCCTTTTATATCACAGTTGCTCACTAAGAAAGGATTTTGCAAAATGTTAATTTTAATGTGGTGAAAATGGGCAAAAACCATCTAGGCCAAGCTTTCCAATATCGGTCACTCCCGGAGTGCCACCCCGTTTTTTAAATATTCAATTTTAGAATCCTAACTCTGCCGTGAAACCCCTTTATTTATTTATTTTCATATGTATACATAAGTATTTTTATTATAACTCGTCTTATAAAACTGTTATTCTCCTTAGATAAAAAAAATAAGATATTGGGTAGGTAACCACTATCTCATGTAGCGAATTTGAATGTACTCTGCAGGAAAACATTGCACATTTCCATTTGCGATAAAAACTTTAGTTACTTTGAGATAAACAAAACTTAAAGGCACAGTTTGCTGTTTAAGGAAAATAAATGGGAAACCATCATAATCACGCTCTGACTACTGGTAATAAATTTTATTGTTATAAAAATAGGACATCTCTTTTAATGTCCTTGTTAACAAAAAGCATCTCCCTCTAAAGAGCGCATTAGATATTTTCAGCACATATTTTTATCCTAACTTGACGAAGACCCAAATAATTTCATGTTTATTGGTTCTTGCTACACGAAGTAATTGAAGCAAAAACAATTTTCGGCAAAATCACTAATAAATGATGTTATATTGGATAAGCACATCGTCTTATTTGTAACTTCTCCCTCGCTTCGTAACCTGGTATCCCCTAAGCCAAAAGTAAATCTCATTCCTTCGGGTTTTTGCTTGCCTTTGGCCTGTTTGAAGCCAGCTGTCACGATAGCTTTCATTAATTCCTTCGTACTCCAGATGGTATCTAAGTGGATATCAGTGGATTGACATTGTTCGGGTATTAGGAACTGGGAAGTATGCACTTGGCAATCAATTTTCAAGAGTTTGTGACAGCATTTTGCTGTGAAAGCACGGCCATTATCATCCTAATAATTAACATCAATCTTTCTAGGTCCACGATGACGCTGCCGCAGAGTGATGTGATGACGGTGTTTTTCTTGCTCTCTCACTGGCTCTGCTATGCCAACAGCGCAATTAATCCAGTAATTTACAACTTTATGAGTGGTAAGTCTTCTCTTTTCTGTTTGAATCGCAATATGTATTTAGCATTATCTGACTGCTTTATATTTGTAAAATATGCGGATAGTAAGAAAATTATTTTTCATTGCTTTAGCGGAGGTCCTCACACAAAGATGCAGTTTATTATGCGTAGGGAGAAGTATTTTGAAAGACAATCCCTTTGTTTGTTTGTTTATTGCTCAATCATGCCTAAACGCTGGGTCCGATTATTTTCATTTTTAGAGTGAAAACACTACATATCCCGACTTAATATATAGGCTAATTTTTTTTCACGGGTTTCAAAATGGCGGGCTCAAGATGGCGGCCAAAAATTGTAAATTTCAAGGGCTTGCCATAAAAATTTGTATTCGGAAGCCTTTGGAGGTCCTGATTGCGAATCTACGTTTGAAATTTGGAAATCCGAGATGGTGGATCCAATATGGCGTCCAAACATTTTCGAAATTCAATAAATTCAATTGAAAATTAGTACTGTGGGTATTTCGAGGCTACTAATTTCAAATCTACTATCAGAATTTGGAAATTCAAAATGGCCGACCCAATATGTTTGTTTGATTTTTGCTTAATCACGCTTCAACGCTTGGTCCGATCATTTTCATTTTTTGAGCGAAGGTTCTACAACTTTCGGCTTAACATATAGGCTACTTTTTATTGGTGGGCTTCAAAATGCCGGACCCAAGGTAGCGGCCCAAAATTTTAGATTTCAAGGAATCGTCATGAAAAGTGGTTTTTTGGAGATCCTAATTGCGAATCTATGCCCGAAATTTAAAAAGTCAAGATGGCGAATTAAATATGGCGACCAAAAATTTCCGAAATTCAATGAACTTAAGAGAAAATTAGTACCAAGCGTAGTTTGAGGCCACTAAATTCGAATATATTATTATATCAAAATTTGGAAATTCAAAATAGCGGAACCAATATGACGACAAAAATTTTTGGAATTTTATGAATTAAAGTTAAATTTCTCATTTTAGTTGTATACCGATTTTGAATCTCGTACATATTAACTCGTAATTGTATTTTTTTTTTTGGATGCTTGTTGCTCAATTACGCCGAAACGGTTGGTTTGGTATTTTTCATTTTTTGTCTGAAGGGACTTCATCCTTCAACTTAGCATATGGACCATTGTTATGGACATAAAATTAAGAGTTTCAAAATGGCGGATTTAAGATGGCGGCCAACAATTGTAAATTTCAATGGATTGCCATGAATATTTGTATTTGAAGTTTTTGGAGATGTCGGTTGCGAATCCGCTTTCAAAATTTAAATCAAGATAGTAGACTCAATATGGCGGCGATCAAATTTGCAAAGTAATATCATGAGAAAATAAATTAGAATGGTTGACTCAATACCCAATGATTTAATATTGAACATTTACATGTGTAACTAAATGGTTAGGCAGAGAGAATTTCTATAACGAATAGCCAATTAACATAAGGTTTGCAGCTTTAATGTTTTCCAATAAGGTAACGATGAAATAGTAAAAAAAAAAATAATAATACCCTTATTTATTTATAATATTTAACACCTAACAATGAAAACATATACAGAATAGATTATGAGCCCTTCTAATATGCACGGTGGTAGCAATATGTGTTTCTATACCACATTTACAGATTTTAGTAATACTACTGAGCTTCCTAATCTGGCTGTAGTACCTGCATTTTAGAAGTATTTAACTAATTAGTATTTTTGATACACCGGGTGAAACCGGGTTGTACTCAGCTAGTTAACATTATAAAAATTCTAATTGCGTAATGTACTTTTAACCTGAAAGTTGATCTTTTAATGTTTTATATGTAATACCTTTTTAAATTATTCGCATAGGTAAACATTATATATTAGATAGTATCTATAATTTATTATATAATAGTATATTTTAGCCTCGATTTTTACCATATTCTTGCTTGTTTTGCTAATCACTCCGACTCGCTACGAAATCGCTATTAGCAGAGCTAAAATAACATTTAGCAGAGTTAAAATAGCATTTAGCAGAGCTAAAATAGCAAGCTTTGCTCAATATGCGCAGATAAACGTGAAATAAGTTGGCATTGTTTGATATTTCGCCAATGCCGCTTTAGCACAAAAATGCCAATTTGGCCATCACATAACCCGCCGCTGCTTTGTCATTGCCATTTTAGCACAGAAATATCAATTTAGCCTGCACATAAACAGTGTTTTGTATCTACTGTGCCTTGACAGAACCTTCAAAAGTTAATAGTATAAATGTCAGTTCATCAATAAAGAGATATGGAAGGATCGAGGAAAAATACATCCACGTTTTGAATCAGACGTTAATTGTCACGGAACTCGACAACTTTTCTTAATTGCAGACTAAAACCCTTGCTAAAGTAGCTCTGCTAAATTAGCTGTGTTGCGTAGCAAGCAGATAAATAGGGCCATTGTAGCTACTTTTGGCACATTTCTTATTCTGCTATGCAAAAATAACTATAAAAATTGCTATAGTAACGATGAAAACATGAACGCTTTTGGTACTCAGCTAATTTCCATTAATATGTTTTAAGTTTTTATATTTTTATTTTTCCTTCTGAAATGTTCAGTCTAATTTTAATTTTTTATTACGAAGGAACGTAAGTGTAAAAAGGAAATTATTATAGGATGAGATTCTATACATCGCTATATTTGAAATGATATAGCCCCATAATAAGGCCCATTAAAAAATTTGAATATTTCAACCAAAATATATATACAATAGTAAGTATGTAGGGTTACTATACGTCCCGTATATACGGGACTGTAACCGTATTTCACTAGGTACTCAGTCCTGTATTACTATTATATTATATTTATCCCGATTTTGTTCCGTTTTCTCCCTAAACTCTATATGATACAGCCAGTTTAAATGTTTAAAGTAAAATAAAGCTGTTATTTTCCATCGCCTACAATATTAAAATATTTATTTTCTAATGGATTGTGCAGGAAAAATTCCGAAATTAAATATTTCAGTTCTAGAATTTCTACTTGCTAAATCTAATATAGTTTATATGTATTTCTATGTGCTAAGTTCTTTGTTCCAAAGCCTCGTTGGTGGAGTAGACGATCGGCTACCCTAAGGAAAGCCCGAAGGTCATCCACAAAAAAATTTAGTACTATTTAGTAAAATTGTAAAAATTATCAAATAAAATATTTTTCTTTTGATACAATATTGTTTAATTTAGTTATATATCATTATTAGGAATATATAGGTATCAAGTTTAAAACTAGTTCAGAGTATGTATGTCTTTATGCATAAATAGGTCATCAATTTTACTATGTAGGATTTTCCTTTTTGCACAAAACAGCCAATTTTACCAAGTTCCCAGTATGACACGTACGTATTCTAATTGATTTATCTCTTAAACTAATTTAGATTCCATTCTGAAATTTTTATGGTAAAATTAATAAATGTTAAAGCTTTATTTTGAAATCAACAAAATTAAAATTAAAATGGTCGAAGTTGTTAAAAAAAAATACTTGAAATATTTACTTCCGGTTCAACACTGGAAAACAACTTCAAATTTGAAATCTGACTTGAAAATCAAAAAGAACAGTAAATTTCCTATAAAAAACATTACATTTATTATTTTATTATAATTTACTTCAATAAGAAAATAAAATTTCAAAGAAGCCCTTCCGTCAATCATCAGGTGAATTTTATAGCATCCCATATCTTAACAACTAAACGTCAAATAAAAAAAATATTATGTGAACACGTTCATATCCCCTAGAAGTACAAATGTACCCAATATGAAAGAATATCAGAACCTCACTTTTTTTTCATTGGGAATATAAAAAGAAGAAGAATTATTAAAAGATTTTTTTGGCAATTGGTAAGCTAAAACAATGTTGCACATTTAATCACTGTAAATAATTAAAATTTAACCATTTTCTGGGAAGCAGAAGAGTTGTGCTAAAAAAATTTAAAATGATTTTCATACTATCTGGGTAACTCGGTTTCACCCGGTGTATCAAAAATACTATTTAGTTAAATACCTCTGAAATGTTGGTACTACAGTCAGATTAGGAAGTTTAGAAGTATTACTAAAATCTGTAAATGTGGTATAGAACCGCCCAAAACTCTTTTTGCTACCACCGTCTATATCAAAAGTGCTAATAATCTATTCTGTACTTATATGTTTTCATTCTTAGGTGTTAAATAAATAAATAAAGGTATTATTTTTTTTTTAATATTTCATCGTAGCCTGACTTAAATCCGTAGAATTCCAAAAATTGTTGTCGTCATAATAGTTCCGCTATTTTGAATTTCCAAATTTTGATAGCAGATTCGAAATTAGTGGCCTCAAAATACCCATAATACTAATTTTCAATTAAATTCGTTGAAGTTCGAAAATTTTTGGTCGCCATATTGGATCCGCCATTTTGAATTTCCAAATTTTGAGCATAGATTCGCAATCAGGACCTCCAAAAACCCCCAAATACCAATTTTCATGGCAATCCCTTGAAATTTACAATTTTTTGCCGCCATCTTGGGTCCGCCATTTTGAAATCTGCGAATAATAAGTAGCCTATATGTTAGGCCGGGATACTTAGTATCTTCACTCAAAAAATGAAAATAATCGGACCCAGCGTTTAGACGTAATTGAGCAACAAACAAACAAACTACATAGGGATTTGTTTCACTTTTCAAAAATTTCTTTAAATATTTTGAACTGTTTACATTTTCTCTTTGGAAGACATTTCCACAATCATCTCAAAATATCAGAGTATGATTGAGTACGATTGACTGAAAAGTCATTTTCACCTCACATGTGCGTTCGCTTCTTAAAAATCCGCGTGCGCGTGCGTTAGCTTTCGCTTTTGTGAATACCACACTCGTTCATGAGTGATAATTCAAACTTTGTAATAACTCATCGCATGTGCACACGAAATGTCTCTTTTGTTAGAGCTCACTTTATGAGATCGCACACTCGTGGGCGCAGTTAAAATTTCTTTCCGCTGGGCAAAGCGCCCACCAAATAATTCGCTGCTTATTTTCTATCCTAATCTTTATATGCATTTGCATTTGCAATTTATTGAAATGCAGTTCATTTAATGAATTTTCATGTTTATCCCTAATTAGGAAATTGAAAAAATATATTCTTGGATTTTTTAAGCAAAGTAAAGTAACCGTCTAATTAAGCGGCCAAAAATGTCAGATTTAATTGTATTTCCGAGTTTAAAGGTAATAAAATAGTTTGGATTGTTTTTTAAATGAATTTTAGTAGTGAATTTTACCTTGGCCTACATACGAAGTTGCTGTAATTATTTTTTTTAACATTCACTTATGTCTAGATCAACCTCATATTCACCACTAAACATACCGATTTCTTATCACGATAGTCCACATTTTAGAGGTAGATTTCATATGAAATACTACCAATTACCTATTGGAAAATTAATGTTGCCAAAACTCGTTTTAGAGGTCGAACACTTCAAAAATAAAATTTGTTTGTACATAGATATACATATGTGACGGGGAGACCGGCGAAGACAATAAATGATCCCGGTCTTCATTTGTTGTATGATTCTCCGCCATTGTAATACTTTCTTCTCTGTAAAAGACTTCTTCAGTTTTTTAAAAGATTTTTATTAAAGTTCACCCTCTCTGCCTACTCCACAATTAATAATCATCAAAAAACAAAAACCAAAGCCTTCAACAATTGTTCACCCGAATCGTAGTTAGCGAATTTAGGAACGGATCGTAGTGAGCGCAATGCCTGTACAGTGTTTATAGCAAACAGGTACATATTAATGTACATACTCACTCTCCGACATATGTATATACAGCTGTGTTCAAAATAATAGCAGTCTTCAGTATCATCACACATATCCATGAATTTTGTTTGTTTGTGTTAGTAGTCGGAAATTGTTCCTATTTGGTTACAATAGCTGTGTCTTTTCACATCGGATCCGGTTCCAGGTTTTGAAGGAAATTTCGCACTGAATTGAAATTTATGAGCAGTTATCTATCTCAAACAATTTGTATTTCTGGGAAATAAAATCAAATTGTCTGGATTTATACCCACTTTGCGTCAAAAACTTAATCCAAAAATTTATCTTGTTAAAGGTTTGAAGTTTTGATAGATAAATATCATGAGAATGTTAAGCGTCTTTCGCAAATTTTAAAATCTTTATATACGTGAAGCTTTTTAAAATTTCAATTAAGCAAATTTCCTGCAAAACCTGGAACCAGATCCGATGTGAAAAGAACACATCTAATAAGTATAGTGTGTTAGGAGTATCAAGCTCATCGCGTCAAAATAATAGCAGTGCTCTATTAAAAGTAATTAAAAAGTGTGTTATTTAGTGGGTATGCCAAAACAAGAGGGATGAACGATCTGACCTAATCGAAAATTGTATTGCACGGGGCGAAGGCGTCAACCGTTTGGAAGTTACAGGTTGATTCGTAAATTCCAATATTTCATGGCATACACATCATTATTTTATTTTAATCTCTTGATCTACTCAACGTAACGACATCCAACTCACGTCTAAAATCTACTAACCCAATGTGCTTTCCAAAAATTTCAACAATGTTGACCTACCACCACACATTTCATTTTCGCAACTGGAAAAATGGTTTTTATTTTCCTAAACATATTTTTCTCGAAATTTCTCCGAAATTCATGCAATTGATGCACTTATTTCTTATTTTATCGAATTGCCCGTCTTATATACATACTAGCTGACCGGTACCCGGCGTTGCCCGGCCACAACTATCCCTATAATAAAGCTAAACTTTAATAAAGACATGCCTTTGCCAATTTCAAATTTGTCAAATGTCATTCTGGAGGTTAAACGCAGCAAGCCCATAGAATTTCATCTCAATCGAATAAATGATTTATGTGTGACTCACCATAAACATATCACTGCTCAAAATCCCCCCCTCTGCTCCTTCTCATACTTTCCTATTGCAATGCATAGCCTATGTCACTCATGAGGTTATGCGCAATATGCCCATAGAATTTCATCTCAATCGTATAAGTACTTTCTGTGTGTCGCACCAGCTCAACATTTTCTCCTCTTCCTCTTCCTCTCTCTCCTTCCCCTACCACACTTTCCAGTTGCGATGCATAGCCTATGTCACTCAAGAGGTAATGCGCAACGTGCCCATAAAATTTCATCTCAATCATATAAGTGGGTATTGCGCGACTCACCATGAACTTATCACTGCTTAACATTTTCCCCCTCTCTCTCCTTACCCCTCCACTTACCAATTGCAATGCATAGCCTATGTCACTCAGAAGGTTATGCGCGACATGCCCCATTCATCTCAATCGGATAAGTACTCTTTGCGTGGCTTACTATAAACATCACAGATAAACATTTCCCCTCCTCTCATCTCCCCTCTACTTACCAATTACAAAGTATTACCTATAGCACTCAGGAGCTCATGCGCAATACACGTGTAAAATGTATAAAATATATAAAAATATTGACAGCCCGCTATTTTGAATTCGTAAATTTAGACAGTCGGGTTGAAATCAGTGACCCCGAAAACGCAAAAGTACCAATTTTGGTGGAAATCGCATAAACTTCAAAATTTGACAGTCTGCCATCCTGAATTCTTAAATTCTGACAGTCGGGTTGGAATCAGCGACCCCGAAAACGCAAAAGTACCAATTTTGGTGGAAATCGCATAAACTTCAAAATTTGACAGTCCGCCATCCTGAATTCTTAAATTGTGAGAGTCGGGTTGAAATCAGCGACCCCAAAAACTCCCAAGTACCAATTTTGGTGGAAATCGCATTAACTTCAAAATTTTACAGTCCGCCATCTTGAATTCGTAAATTCTGACAGTCGGGTTGAAATCAGCGACCCCAAAAACCCAAAAGTACCACTTTTGGTGGAAATCGCATAAGCTTCAAAATTTGACAGTCTGTCATCTTGAATTCGTAAATTCTGACACTTGGGTTGAAATCAGTGACCCCGAAAACCCCCAAGTATCAATTTTGGTGGAAATCGCATAACCTTCAAAATTTGACAGTCCGCCATCTTGAATTCGTAAATTCTGGCAGTCGGGTTGAAATCAGCGACCCCGAAAACGCAAAAGTACCAATTTTGGTGGAAATCGCATAAACTTCAAAATTTGATAGTCCGCCATCCTGAATTCGTAAATTCTGACCATCTACCGGGCTGATTTGTGAATCTAAACCATCCAGGGCGCCACCCAAACGCATACAAAAAAATTCATTCAAAACGGTCCAGCCGTTTAGGAGGAGTTCAGTGACATACACACGTACAGTAGAATTATATATATAAAGATATGTACAAATAAATTTTAATTCTGAAGTCTACGAGTTTTTGCATTATTAATTTTCCGAAATCTTTTCATCAGGTAGTATTTCATATTAAATCTACTTAAAATTCGTAAAACGAATAAAATTTCCAAGAAGAAGATCGGAAATGTTTGTTTAGCATACACAGGTAATTAATTTTAATTATAGCTCCAGAAAAGTCAGAGAAAGGTTCATAGAATTTATTTTATTGCCGTAATTAGCTTGTCTTATCCAGCCATACTTGGGTGTATCCTGACACTCTGTTACTAATACCTGACGGAAAGTTTGCTATAAGAGAGGTTCAGTCAGAAACAACATCGATCATAGTTGAAAAACCAATTGATAACTATGGGTGTTCTTAAGCTGAAATAATTAAAAAAACCAATTTTGAGAAAAACGCCAAAATAATTTATATTTACAGTGTAGTCGACGGAAACGAATGAAAAGCTCTCCGGGAATATCAAATGAGATCCTCTTTCAAACCGGTTCCAGTCGATGTAGATCGATTCGAACCACTTTCATAAATACTATTTCGAACCGGATCAAGGCTAGAAGTTCTTTGATTGAACTTTGCGAGTGCATTTATTGCCTCGATATCTGGGCCATATTAAAAAATTGGGTTTGGGTAGACGGAGGGGAACATGTACTTGAAGGGTGTGCATAATCGTCGAGAAATGATCAGAGTTAAGTTTAAGCAATTGCCTCATTCACCGTGTTCATCTTACTATAATCAGTTCAGATTTCTGATTACTTATTTATAATTCTCTTTCTAGAAAAAATGTTTACATCTTAAAGCTTGCATTTTATAATAAAAGCAACTACATATGTACCTAACACAGCTTTTTTCAACGTCCTTTAATTTCGTTCTTCTCTAAACTTGTCAAAAGCAAAGTAAACCCCTATTTCAACAGTCCTTTGTATTTCTTAATAGCTATTTAATGAAGATTTGAAATATGATCGCAATTTTAATAAAATTTTAATTTTTTACTTAGCGCCTAAAGTCCTATCGAAAGGAAAAACAACAATTTTAATTTGTAAAACAATTTATTATATCCTAATCAACTACCGCCAGCCACCAGCGATGCTCAAGTGTCACTTGGCTGATAAAGCACCCAAAAAGAGAGAGAGGAAAATTCAGGAATAAGAATGAGAAATTTCACTACCAAGAACCAAACAGCCTTCAGTTTGTGTTAAAGCAAGCTTCTGTTCTCTCACTGACGCCTGCAAAGCCGATCGCGAAACCACTCAAATGAGATACGCCTCCAGGACACCAAATTGTAATTTAAGATAGAGAGCTATTTAGTAGGAGGTCCTTTCATCTGGTGCTGCCTACTGTCTTATAACAAACAACTTCAAAGTGTAAACAATTTACAAGAGCTTTTGTCGCTAAAATCGTTCAAAATTTCGTTCCCAAGGATTTAGCGACTTAGGGCGACCTTAAAGCATAGAGCAACGGCGGCGCGCGGAGCGGCAAAGTGCTTCCTTTAATGAAAAGCCGTCTTAATGCCCTCAATGAAGTGTGCATGATTTTCATTGTAATAAATTTTAAAATTTCATTTTGGCGCCTTTCTTGACTTCATTAACAATGGTAGCAAGCACTTCAAGGAGTAATACCGCAGTTTTCCTTCGCAGGAATTAGGAATTGTGGAAATTGATTCTTCCATCCTTCATCAAGAAAAGTTTTCTGAGTCACTGCCTGGACTTAATTAGAGTCCAATTTGCGAAGATTTATAATTCCTTGCGGTAAATTAAAACGAAGTGATTCTTTCCCACAGGCCTATTGGTGTACGTTCAATATCTCGACTCGAGTCTACCCGAGTAGATTTTACGCTCTCTGGTAAGTTCAATATCTCACTCGAGTCGAGTCGATTTAATTTGAGTCGAGTCGATTTAATTTGACTCGAGTTAA
This sequence comes from Eutolmus rufibarbis, assembly GCA_963920795.1. Lineage (NCBI taxonomy): Eukaryota > Metazoa > Arthropoda > Insecta > Diptera > Asilidae > Eutolmus > Eutolmus rufibarbis. Next base: position 19,388,567 of record OY987205.1, read on the forward strand.
ACTATGCAAATCTGTGTGTAAATGTCAAAGGTAGATCAGATTTATACTACAAGCTTGTAAAAATGGATAGTAAAGTAATCATTTCCAATATTATATGTAAGTGTTTCGATAGAGTATTTACAAAATGTACTGGCAAATTATTGAAATAATTACAATTTAGAATTTAGATAGAATATGAGCTACATATAATCTCCCCATTTTTGGTGACTTAAGCTCCTTAATTGTTAGAGAATACAGTAACCTCTTGCATGTTGAAAAATCTTTTACCGCCAAATTTCACATCGAACTTGCTGCGACCTTTTGAGCACTGCCTAAAAGGACTCGAGTAAATTTAAGCGACTCGAGTTAGATATTGAACGAAAAATAGACGCCATAAATCTCACGCATGCAAACTCATTTTAGACTTCACAGACAATAGTTCGTCTGAACTCGAGTAAAATTATGAGCATCATAGAGGTAGAGTCAAAGTAACGCGAGTCGACTCAGGTGGCATATTGGACGTACCGGAGAAAATCAAATTTGCCCGGGTCGACTTGAGTCGAGATATTGAAAGTAGCCTTGAATGTGCTAACAATGTGGAGTTTTCAAAATATCGAAATGTCAAATTTTAGACATTATACGATTTTTATATTTTGTAATAACGCCACTTATGGTGGATTAAATTTTTTTGTATTGATTTAAATTTGTTTAAATGATATTAATATAAATGAAATAGTTTTAAGTAATTTATAATACTTTTTCAACACAACTTTTCTTCCCGAATTCAAAATCGAAATGCTTTTTTTTAAAATTTCAAAGCATTCTTATATTGTCTTTTTTAAGAAAGAATAACTAGGTAAAATTGTGAGCATATTGTAAGGCTGTGGCTGTCGCCACATATATAATACATATATTAGTAATTCGAAGTCACTAATTTCAATAATGAATTAAGCTCAATCGACTGTCAAATTCTGAACTTTATGTGATGTTCGTGTTTTTTTTTTTCTTTAAGAAGCTATTCAAATTTTTCCGTACGACTTTATCATGTAAAATATCGTAAACTTATTTTGCTAATATTATTATCTACCTGCTTAGTCCTTTGCAAATGTTGTACACCAAATCCTAGTTATTACACTGAAAGAAAGAAAACTTTATAGCATTCGGACATTGACTTAGCCCAAAAGCAAATCAATTTGATGCTTTGGCAAATGAGTTTAAACCAGGGACCGTAACGGTTATAAGTTTTAAGATAAAAATCAGACAATAACAGTTATATTTAGCTGTAAATCTTATTGGTTATCGTTTAACCATTATTTTAAATTTTTTTTATTTTGGTTATGACAAAGAAGTTATCGATAAACTTTTATAATTTTTCTCAATAGTAAGAGTTATTTCTCAAGTTTTATTTTTTTGGTGCCGAATAACCATTATTCAGAAATTGTTTTTTATTGGTTACCGGGTAAGAGTTATCGATCAACCTTTATAATATTTCTCAGTAATGAGAGTTATTTCTGAGTTTTATTTTTTTGGTTACCGAATAACCATTATGCAGCAATTTATTTTTTATTGGTTACCGGATAAGTTTTTGGGTCAATTTTTTTAATTCTTCTCAGTAATAAGAGTAATTCCGGGAGTTTTATTTTTTTGGTTACCGAATAACCATTATTCAGCAATTTATTCTTTTTTTCTCAAAAGGTTCTAATTTTAAAGCGATTTCCACCAACTTACCGACCCCGAAAACCCCCAAGTAACAATTTTGGTGAAAATCGCATGCACTTCAAAATTTGACAGTCCGCGATTTTGTATTCGTAAGTTGGTGGAAATCCCTTTAAAATTAGAACTTTTTGAGAAAAAAAGAATAAATTGCTGAATAATGGTTATTCGGCAACCAAAAAAATGAAACTCCCGAAATTACTCTTATTACTGAGAAGAATTAAAAAAATTGACCCAAAAACTTATCCGGTAACCAATAAAAAATAAATTGCTGCATAATGGTTATTCGGTAACCAAAAAAATAAAACTCAGAAATAACTCTCATTACTGAGAAATATTATAAAGGTTGATCGATAACTCTTACCCGGTAACCAATAAAAATAAATTGGATCATAACTGTTATTTGAGATAAGAATTATAAAAGTTAAATGATAACTCTTATCTCATAACCAAAAAAAAAAAATTTAAAATAATGGTTAAACATTAACCAATAAATTTTAAATGAAAATTAACCATTATTGAGCAATTTTTATTTCATTAGTTATACTTTTTAAAATCACGCCTGAAATCTATAGTTCACTTGACGGCGATCAAATTGTTCCAAAGATGCAACAAGATCAGATCATTATTTCTCTGTGATTTTTTTGTTTTAAAAATACAAAATAACGGTTATTTTCGGTCCCTGGTTTAAACTGAACACAAATACAGTGAAGAGCAATAGTGGAAAGATGATTCACACTCTTGCTTTTAAATATTTATTACGAAGTAACGGAAAAACTGACGGAAATAAAAATAATGTTGTTATTTACACTTATTACTGCATACTCAGAATAGGTTCCTTTTCCTTTTTACCCGACTGCGCCAGAAGGAGGGTTATGTTTTTAACCCGACTGCGCCAGAAGGAGGGTTATGTTTTTCGAGTGGGTCGTTCTACTTTTCTACCGACAATGACGTGTCTCCTCTTGAAAAAAAATCGGTATTCGTCCAAAATTGCAGTTTCTCAAATTTTATTTCACAAGAGTTTTTTGGACCATACAGAGATTATAATAATACTAAAATCCCGTTTTTATTGTTTTTGGTTTTTACAAAATCATTGTGACAGAGTAGTCGAAATGTGTGACAGAGGTGTTTTACATACAAATAAAATGCGTCTCTTTGCGCCGCCTAATGTTACAAAATGATCTCGCTTAAAAAAATCATATAGAACCCTTTAATATAAAATTATTTATTGAACTTCTGAAATATTATCATTCAATTAATTAGAATATAATAAACGTAAAGGTTCATACTATTGAAAAAACAAATATTTTATCGTTGTCTCCGGTTTTGTATGTTTTTTCTTTACACGCTCTGTCACGCATTTTTCAAAACGAAAAACGCTTCTTACCTGTTTGACCTTCAACACTAAGCAACATGTGGTGGTCGATGTTATAGATGTTGTTTCCATGTTAGACTTTGTTTCCGTCGCGGAATTTATTTGGTTTATTTAAATTGCTTATTTCTGAGTGTATTGGAAAGAGTAGAGTAGGTTTGAGATTTTTACTTGAAAATTATAAAAAGCGAGAAGGCGTTTTGAAAAAATAAAAAATAGAAGTAGCTATTGACTGATATTGTTTTCAGTTAGAAAATATTTCCTGATCTAAAAGGTTGTTTAAAAACTTAAAAAATAAAATATATTGTGCTGCCTAATTAAATATAAAAAATAAAAATAGCTTAATTATTTGAAGAAGCTGTTTATTTATGTAAGAAGAATAATAAAAGCTAAAAGCTGAATTTATTAGAAGACAGTGAAAGCTCTCTTCAAATTGGTGACCCCGACAGCCTAGTGAACAGGCTAATTTTTTTACGAGTGTAGGTTAATTTTTCCTCCTCCTGCTGTGCTAATTCCAACAAAGCAGATATTTAAAATAAAGTCCACCCTGAAGACATCACAGTGCTTTTCAACAACATCAATCAGCACCCGCAGCTCATCAATCAGCACCCGCAGTTCATCAATCAACACCCGCAGCTCATCAATCAACACCCGCAGTATATCAATCAACATTAAGATAAGTTTTTCTTTCAAATAGTTTAGTTGATTTTTTGTAAATTTCTAATACACTCCGCGTTCTCTTTCGTTCGGAAGTCATGAGTTTTTCGGAGAGTGATTTTTCAGAAATCTCAGTGGTTCCCGGGAACCAAAGTCGCGGAAACTTAAGTGGTACTGTTGATGAGAATAATTTTTTCTCATCCGGTCCACTTCCGCAACCACGTAGCGCGGTTAACACAATACCACCTTCATCCATTTCAACTATTTCTTTTTCCGCACCATCTTTTTGGAGGAATGCACCGAAATTCTGGTTCAAAAAGCTTGAGGCACAATTTGAGCTAGCCAGAATTTCTTCCGAACAAGCTAAATACAATCATTTACTCTCGGCATTGGATGAGAGTCTTGTTTTCGTACTTAGCGACTTTTTGGAAAATCCGGATCCACGTCATCCATATACCGAACTCAAAGAGGCGTTAATATCTCGTCTCTCGGATAGTGAAACATCAAGGTTAAATAAGCTTCTCGGAGATGTTGTTTTAGGTGACAGATCTCCATCTCAGTTTCTAAGAGAGATGAGAAATTTGTCAGGTGGAAGTTTCAGTGATGATGTTTTGAAGACTCTTTGGTTGCAGCGTCTCCCTGATTACATGAAAGCTATTTTGTCATGTAATTCAGGATCCCTTTCTGAATTAGCTAATTGTGCGGACAAAATTTTTGAAGTAAGTAGTAAACCTTCAGTTTTTGCTTATACTTCTAGTCAAAATTTTGGTAGCAATAATATTTTGGCTAATTTAACATCTGAAATTTCAAAAATTAAGCAGCAAATGGAAGATTTGACTCATGAAATAAGGTCATTAAAATACAGGGATCGTTCTTCAAGTCGTTCTTCGCAGCATAGTTCGCGTTTTTCGGGAAATCGTTTTCCTTCTCCGCATCAGGTTAAATCGAGTCCTAAGAGAAATTCTGGTAATTCTAATTTGTGTTGGTACCATTTTAAATTCCAACATAACGCTTCCAAGTGTATACCTCCTTGTTCATTTAACATTTCTGAGACACCAAAAAAATAAAGTGTGTGTCATCTATGACGACGGGTGATACATGTAAGCGTAACTGTCGTCTTCATGTTTATGATAAATCTTCGGGTCAATCTTTTTTAATTGATACAGGGGCAGATCTTTCTGTCATTCCAGTGCCACCCTCATCTAAATTGTTACCTTCAAGTTTACAATTATCGGCCGCCAATTCTTCGCCAATTAGTACATACGGAAATAAAATTCTGAATTTGGATCTTGGTTTAAGAAGAAATTTTCAATGGCAATTTGTAATGGCTGATGTTGAGAAGGCTATTTTAGGCGCTGATTTTCTGTACCATTTTAAATTAGTTGTAGATCTTTCTAAACGGATTCTTATTGATCCGCTTACTAATTTGACTTCAAATGGCCGTATTTTTACAGGTCCTTCTACAACTTTATCCGTCCTAATTAGATCATCAATTAATGACGATGTTAAAAAATTAATTCGTGAATTTCAGAGTATTACTATCGAATCGACGTTTTCCAAGCCAGTAAAACATAATATCACACATCAAATTAAAACTGTTGGTCAGCCAATTTTTTCTAAAGTTCGGCGTCTATCTCCTGAGAAGCTCACAATAGCAAGGAAAGAGTTTGAATTCTTGCTTAGTCAAGGAATTTGTAGACCATCCAACAGTCCTTGGTCGTCTCCTTTACACATGGTCCCTAAACCTAATGGGGATTGGAGACCATGTGGCGATTATAGACGGCTTAACTCTGTTACAATTCCAGATCGCTACCCGATTCCTCTAATTCATGATTTTGTTTGCCAACTTCAAGATTGTAAAGTTTTTTCTACTTTGGATTTAACCAAAGCTTATCATCAAATTCCAGTTGAACCAGAGGATATTCCCAAGACCGCAATTTGTACTCCTTTTGGTCTCTTTGAATTTACTCGAATGACTTTTGGTCTTTGCAATGCGGCTCAATCTTTCCAGAGATTTATAAATTCAGTTCTCCAAGACTGCCAATTTTGTTTCGTTTATCTTGACGATATTTTGGTAGCCTCTAATTCTGAGCAACAACATCTGGGTCACTTAAAACAAATTTTTCAGCGATTACAAAATCATGGGTTGATTATTAACATCGAGAAGTGTAACTTCATGCTTCCAGAAGTAAAATTTCTCGGTCATTTTATTAATTCAAATGGTATTAAACCGTCGCCTGAAAAGGTTAAAACAATTTTAGATTTCAAGCAACCTACTACTGTTAAAGAACTTAGAAGATTTCTCGGCATGGTTAATTTTTACCGCCGATTTCTTCCTCATGCAGCGGAGCATCATTCGCTGTTAAACCAATATTTAACAGGAAATAAGAAGGAAGGCTCTAAACCAATAGATTGGAATTCGGATTCAATTAAAGCTTTTGAGAACATTAAATCTCAACTAGCGAAAATTACCCTTCTTGCTATCCCTAACAGTAAGGCCCGTTTGGCTTTATTTGTGGATGCCTCGGATAAAGCAATTGGTGCAGCCTTAAATCAATGGGTTGACAATTTGTGGCAACCCCTTGGTTTCTTTTCCACAAAATTGAATTCAGCGCAAATTAAATATAGTGCCTATGACAGAGAATTATTAGCAGCTTATCAGAGTATCAAATATTTTCGTTATCATTTGGAAGGCCGGAATTTTACACTTTTTACAGATCACAAACCTTTAATTTTCGCTTTTAAACAGAACCCTGACAAAGCCTCCCCACGTCAAGCAAGACATTTAGACTTCATTGGACAATTCACTACGGATATCAAACATATTTCTGGGACGGATAACGTTGTTGCAGATTCCCTTTCGCGTTTAGAAGAAATTCATCTACCTTCATCTATAGATTTTGAAGCTATAGCTATTTCTCAGGAAAAAGATAGCCAGCTTAAAAATTTTTTGAACAATTCTTCTTTTAAATTTGCTAAATTACCCGTTTTAGGGAGTAGTAAACAAATTTATTGCGAAATTAAAAAATCACGTCATCGTCCTTATATTCCGGAACCATTCCGTTTTCAGATTTTCAAAGCAATTCATAATCTTTCACATCCCAGTATTCGTGCTACAAATAAGATGATAACATCGAAATATTTTTGGCCATCCATGAATAAGGATGTAAATAATTGGACTCAAAGTTGTGTTACATGTCAAAAGAACAAAATTTCACGTCATGTTAAAAAATCTTTTGGCTCATTTCCACTCACTTCATCTCGATTTGAGATAGTTCATTTAGATATTATTGGCCCTCTTCCTCCTTCGAACGGTTTCAGGTATTGCCTTACCATCATTGATCGTTTCTCTCGTTGGCCTGAAGCGATTCCTTTAACGGATATATCAGCAGAATCCTGTGCAAAAGCTCTTTTTCGTGATTGGATCTCCAGATTCGGTATCCCAAAAATTATTGTTACCGATCAAGGAAGGCAATTTGAATCTAATCTTTTCAGTGAGCTCTCTAAATTCTTAGGTTTCAGACATAATCGGACTACACCGTACCATCCTCAATCGAATGGTTTCATAGAACGATGGCATAGAACGCTTAAAACGGCTATTAAAACTTTCGCTGCGTCGTCATGGTCAGATTCCCTGCCATCAGTTCTGCTTGGTTTGCGAACTGCTTTTCGAGAGGAATTTGTCGCTACACCAGCCGAATTACTTTATGGCCAATCTCTAAGACTTCCAGGAGATTTCATTCTTTCAAACCAACAAAATTATATTCAAAGTGATTTTGTAAATCGTTTAAAGAAATTTTTTAATTATATTCGTCCTGTTTCGGCTTCCAATCATTCAAAAGGTAAATTTTTCCAATTTAAGGATTTAGGGACTTGTTCTCATGTTCTTGTTAGGAATGATGCAACCAAGGAACCTTTTAGATGTTGTTACAATGGACCGTTTCCAGTAATCAAACGTCACCCAGATTTTTTCACGGTCAAAATTAAAAATAAAGACATTAACGTCTCTTTAGCTCGTTTAAAACCATATTTTATTCCAATTTTTCAGGACTCTAATCCAATTGAGAAAAATACCATCAATTTTACTCAAGCTAGCTCACGTTCAACGGAACAGCCAGCGTCTGTTCGTACTCAACAAATTTTTCGTCATAGACCAGTGTCTATAGCGAATAAAACATTCAGAACCACTAACATCCCCATTCCACAAAATCCATCACAAAAAAAAGTTAGATTCCTATAAAGTTTTTTATTTAAAATTTTTTGAATCAGAATTTTATATCGTGCTTCGGGTGAATCACTGGAGGGGGGGTATTGTGGTGGTCGATGTTATAGATGTTGTTTCCATGTTAGACTTTGTTTCCGTCGCGGAATTTATTTGGTTTATTTAAATTGCTTATTTCTGAGTGTATTGGAAAGAGTAGAGTAGGTTTGAGATTTTTACTTGAAAATTATAAAAAGCGAGAAGGCGTTTTGAAAAAATAAAAAATAGAAGTAGCTATTGACTGATATTGTTTTCAGTTAGAAAATATTTCCTGATCTAAAAGGTTGTTTAAAAACTTAAAAAATAAAATATATTGTGCTGCCTAATTAAATATAAAAAATAAAAATAGCTTAATTATTTGAAGAAGCTGTTTATTTATGTAAGAAGAATAATAAAAGCTAAAAGCTGAATTTATTAGAAGACAGTGAAAGCTCTCTTCAAACAGTACGGTGTCCTCTTCCCCCTTGGCCTCACGCCTTGAGGCCCCACCCGGGAGCGAGCCGAGGGGGTCGCGGAACAGAGGTGCGTGTGCGTGTGTTTATTCGGCTACCATTCTGTCACGAAAGTTACTGCTTTGAAATTTTATTATAATCCCCTTTTATATATGTAATATTTTTATTTCCCAGTAAAGCTGTCATATTCACCTACTTTTATGAACAAGTCGTAATTTTGTAAACGCTAAAATTCTCGAACAATGTTATTTTTCATCACGCGCGCTCGTTTTGGGGCCTATAGCGTAAGGTTTTTTTAGGCGAAAAGTGTCATATAGCGCAATAGCGTGACACTATTCCCATTGTGCAACGCTACAGAGTTGCGCAATGTTGCGCCTGCGCGTCACTATTCCCATTGTGCAACGCTACACCAAAACGACTCGCACTTGTGATGAAAAGTCATATGTGAAACTCGTTCGAAAAAGTTGCCAATAGCGCCACGTGGGTGCTTGCCGCACTCGCTTCGCTCGTGCGTCAACTGCACCCGTGTGGCGCTATTGGCAACTTTTTCTCACTCGTTGCACAATGTACTATTACACTTCTGTTATGAGGCACCTCTGTCACAAAATTTATCACTCGGATTGTCGGTAGAAAAGTAGAACGACCCATGTATGTATGTATATTTCATTGGCACGCTCTGTAGCCTACACGGCTTGATCGATTTCAGCTTGAGAGGTGCCGTTAGATTCGTCTTAATTGTGAGAGTGACACTGGGTATATCAAAATTGGAAAACATTAAAATGGCCGATTTTGGGCGCCATATTATGCCTTCAAAAATTTTTTTTTCTCAAAACCTATCGAGTGGGGTATCAAAAAAACTTTTTAACAAAAAAATTAAACCGCCGAAAAAACTGAAAAGCAAAAAATAATAAACCTTTTTTATTCAACCTTAATAACTAAGTTCTTAAACTAATGTAAGTATACCTAAGTATATATTTTTGTAATTATTTTGAGTTTTTATATAACCTTAATAACTAAGTTCTTAAACTAACGTAAGTATACCTAAGTAATTTTGAGTCGGCGCCAAACATCGTCGGGTTGCTGTCTCGCTGACATTAACTTCGTGAACGCTCGGCATTTTCCGGCGAAGGGGCGTGTCGCGCCGCGCCGGCCGCCGCCCGCCACGCATCACGCTTTACGTAATTAATTAATTTGCTTGTTTGGCGCCGACTCAAAATTACTTAGGTATACTTACATTAGTTTAAGAACTTAGTTATTAAGGTTAATTAAAAACTCAAAATAATTACAAAAATATATACTTAGGTATACTTACATTAGTTGAAGAACTTAGTTATTAAGGTTGAATAATAAAAAAAATATAAAAAAAATTTTTTTAAAAAAATTCTTTTATTTAACACTAACTAAAAAGTAAAAAATAAAAAATATTAATCAAATAAAATTAATAAAATATGTAAACACTATGACAACAAAATAAAATTCCTACTTATCTTAAACAGTTAAATAAAAGAATGACGCATTTTTATCACTTCGTCATATTGACCGTTAGGTATTCTATAAGATAATGATTCCTAAATTTAAAGTATAATCAAATATTGTCTGATCAGTCATCACAAACGCAGTCGGAGGCATCAAATACATTAATTATGATTTCTGTTTTGTTATCGAATCCGTTGAAAGTGTATCTATGTAAATTTCATGATAATCAGTTGAGGACGCGAAACAAATAAACAATTCACTTTCGCATTTATGATGTGAAAGTTAGGATATTGGGACTTCTCCAACTACGTATTCACTTGCTCTATTCATATCACCAACAAAAGAACTAGTCATTCATGATGGAACGTATTGTAGATATTTGATGCTTCCGACTGCGTTTGTGAACACTGTCAACCATGATCATTCCAATTCAGAAAAAATGTTTAATGTTTTCAACTTGTTTCTATCTTTTCAGTTAATTTATTAAGTAAGTTTGAAAATTTTAACTTCACAATTTTTCAGTTTACGCAGTCGGGTTGTTTGTTTTTTTCAATAATATTTTTTACTTCATCTAGATACTAAGAAAAATTACAGTTATATCGAAAAAGTCCATTTTTCCACTTTTGCACCACACTCGGCGAACGTGAGCATTTCATATTTACCGCTATTTCAGTAAGTTCTTTGCAAGGCAATCGGGAGACATAAGTAGTCTTTCAAAGAAGGTTAAATGAAATTCTGAAAATCTGCACCTTAATAAGTGTAAACAAAGTATTCATGAAGCCAATTCCAGACAGTTTAAAAATCAAAAGGATATTGGACCAATATAATTTTTTGTTAATATTTATAATAGATGAAATAAAAAGGAAAAGCAGTATATTTTGCATACACAGTCATAAATGTAAATCACAACATTCTTTTCATTTCCGTCATCCTTTCCGTTATTTCGTAATAAATATTTAAAAGCACAAGTGTGGATCATCTTTCCACTTTTACTCTTCACTGTATATGTATTTAACCCATTCGCTTAAAATTACAGAATTGCACCAAAGTTTATAGCACTGTGCAATAACTTCTATTATATGTATATAGACTAAACTTCTTTAGTCGTGACGAGAGATGCTAATTGATTTAGATTTACGAGGGTTGGCTGAAAAGTTTCCGATCTAACAAAAATACAAGACATTTTTTCTTCAAATTTATTTTTATTTTTAAAGTGAAACTTTTATTACATCGTCTCAAATTTTTTCGGCTGTCTGTTGCATGTCGCGTGACGGTCGCCCGCGGAGTAGGGATAAAGTGAAAGGCGCTCAAAGGATTGCCGTGAAAATTGGTATTTGGGGGTTTCTGGAGGTCCTGATTGCGAATTTACGCTCGAAATTTGGAAATTCAAAATGGCGGATCCAAGATGGCGGCCAAAGATTGTAAATTTCAGGGGATTGCCGTGAAAATTGGTATTTGGGGGTTTTTGGAGGTCTAGATTGCGAATCTACCCTCGAAATTTCGAAATTCAAAATGGCGGATCCAAGATGGCGGCCAAAGATTGTAAATTTCAAGGGATTGCCGTGAAAATTGGTATTTAGGGGTTTTTGGAGGTCCTGATTGCGAATCTACTCTCGAAATTTGGAAATTCAAAATGGCGGATCCAAGATGGCGGCCTAAGATTGTAAATGCCAAGGGATTGCCGTGAAAATTGGTATTTAGGGGTTTTTGGAGGTCCTGATTGCGAATCTACCCTCGAAATTTCGAAATTCAAAATGGCGGATCCAATATGGCGACGAACAATTTTCGAACTTCAATGAATTCAATTGAAAATTAATACTATAGATATTTCGAGGCCACTAATTTCGAATCTACTATTAAAATTTAGAAATTCAAAATGGCGGACCCAAGATGGCGGCCGAAAATGTTTTGTTAAATGTCTATAATGTGAAAAAAAGTTTCACTTTTACCGTGGTTTCATAAAACCACACAATCCTTTTTCTACATAGTCTCCTTGTAAGTCTATACACTTCTCCCAGCGATGCTCCCATCTCTTTAACCCGTCCAAATAGTACTTGGCGTCTTTCTCTGCAAAATAGTCGTTTACGAAGCCGATGGCCTCCTTATTCAACAAAAATCTCTGTTCTCCGAGCGCAACTTTTAGCTTAGGGAACAAAAAAAAAATTGGTTGTCTGTAAAGTCGGTTAACGGACGATAATTTTACGTGATAACGTCATAAGAAAACATTGATGAAAAATTGCATACTTTTATGAATTGAATTGAATTATTTTCACTGAATTATCATTATTTTGTATAATACAAAGAAGGAGTTAATTGAAAATTACAATTTTTTCGATAAATTAACTTTTATTTGCACTCGTTAATCCAAATATTTTTTTACTTAAATTATACAGATTAATTACAAGTAACAATGTGCTATTAACAATTTATTTACAACTTATATACATGTAGGATGAGGGCGGGAATAGTTGTAATTCTGATGAAAACTCTCCTTTCACTTTAGCGTTATTTCACTTTTAATATTATTATATCGGTTTATAATTTCAGTAGGAATTGTCCTTTACATTTCATTGTTACTTCAAGTATTCTTAATGTTACTTTTGTTATGTTAGAATTTCAGTAGAGGTTTGGTTATTATTAAATTTTCATATTATTTCAACTTTCGTATTACTTTAGATTCACTCGTTATTCCACTTGGGTTCACTCGAATTCTAATCGGCACAAATATAGCGGCACTACTGCACGGAGATCAGCAAAAGCGTCTGCACAGCGAAGAGACAACGGCAAGAGTAGATCTGGTGCAGAGCCTGGTCGAGAGCTCTGGCTCAGCATCGAGTTTTCCGTATAGCAGTACCTGTCGACCGCTCTATTCTTCCGAAGAAGAATCTAACTCCCACATCCGGCCATCCTGCGTTTCATCCGTCCCGGATAGAAATCCTTCTTCTGTAAGGTTCGCCCAAGGTTTCATAAGAGCTGCTGCTGAACTCGAGGAATTCGGCCCTTCATGATTCCCAACTTTTTGTACGTCGTATCTATCATGGTCCTTCACTGCTACGATTTTATAAGGACCCAGGAACTTAGGGAGTAACTTTCCACCATGTGTGAATTGAATGCGTCTTATCGCGACGAGATCGCCTTCCTTATATTTTCGCGCTGGTTTCCGCTTCCTCCTTGCTAATTTTTTTTCTCCTCCTGTACCTTGTTGATTTGCTCTCTAGCTTGTTGACGTGTGACGTCACGTTCGTTATCAAATTCAGCGATTATTTCTTACTCGAAAATTTTCGATAGCCTAAGTTCTTCAGGGCGGGACATTTGGACGCCGAACATAAGATGGAATGGCGTTTTTCCAGTTGCCCTACTACACGTAGAGTTTAAAATTCTTTATAGTTGCGGGATGTGTCTAAACCATTTAGACGGATCGTCTATTGACATCTTCGTGAGTACACTTATAATAACCTGGTTTAGACGCTCGACCTGTCCGTTTCCTCTTGGCACTCCATTAGTAATGAAGTGTAAGGTTATTTTGTTCTCTTCGCAATATGACTTGAAGCTCGTTGACGTAAATGCCGTCCCTCTGTCAGCAATGATTCTACATGGGTTTCCAAAAGTTTCACTCTGCAAATCTAGCTTTCGAAGAACTTCCTCGGTCGTGGTAAATTTTACTGGGTAAATCCATGAGAACTTGGAGAAAGCATCTATGCCGACGAAGAGATATTTATAATTTTTAGCCGTTGATGCCAATGGTTCTAGATGGTCCACATGATACGTGTGTAACGGTCGGTCGTACTTCTCTATAGGGTGTAAAATGCCTTCTGGTTTTCCAGTTTTCCTGGCCGCAAGGATACATGCAACACAGTTTCGAATGACTTCTTGGACCTTCTTCGATAAGTTCGGGATGTAGTACTCCTGACGCAATGTTGTCTCCATTTTACGACTGTTTATGTGTCCTTGCTCATGGGCGTTTGTTATTATTCCGCGTTGTAACAATTTTGGGACGACCAACAAATAATTCCCGTCAATGAATTTATAAAGGATGTTGCTTCTGAGTACATAGTCTTCGTACTGTCCGTGCTCTAGACATTTACGGATCAACTGGCAATATTCGTCATTAGTCTGTGCTTTTCTGATGCGCAAGAGGGTTTCGGTTTCTACTGAGAGTATGGCAGGATATCTACTAAAGGCGTCCACGTGACGCATCGTTGGACCCGGGCGGTGCACTACTTTGCAGTCGAACTCTTCTAGGAATACTGCCTACCTGGCAACTCTGCTGTTCAACTCCTTTCTCCTCATGGTATACTCGAATGCTTTGCAATCTGTGAAGATAGTAAATTTTAATCCCAGCAGGTAATGGCGCAGCTTTTTAAGGGCTTTCACAATCGCGAGGACTTCGAGCTCATAGCTAGTGTATGTTTGTTCAGCCTCTGTACTTTTGAAGCTTAAGTAGAAAACGGGATAGAGCTTTCCTGTGTCTAAATGCTTTTGTAAGAGCGTTCCGCCGTAGCCTACTTTGCTAGCGTCCGTGTGAAGCTCCGTGTGAAGATCAGGGTTAAAAAGCTTTAGAACCGGTGCCGAACACAGGCGCTCTTTAAGGAGAGCAAAGGCGTCTTGCTGCTTTGGCCCAAACTGAAATATACTATCTTTTCTAATCAAGTCTGTGAGGGGTTTCGCGATCGTCGAATAATCCTGAATAAATTTTCGAAAAAATCCGGTAAGCCCGAGAAAGCTTTGGCCGTCCTTTGTATTTCGAGGCTTAGGGAAATTTTTGACAGCGATCGATTTTTCTTTTGATGGGCGGATAGTACCCTCTTCAATGGTATGTCCAAGGAACTCAACAGATCGTTTCAAAATCTGCACTTTGACCATTTTATAATTAAACCATGCTCCTGGCATAAACTCAATGTCTTCTTCAGTTTTTGGATATTTTCGGCTTCACTACTGGCCGGGATTATAATATCATTCATGTATAGCAAAAGTGTTCTATCTCTAATGAGCGGTTGAAAAACAGTGTTGATAAACCGTTGAAAGACACCTGGCGAGTTGCACAATCCGAAGGGCACCTTGTTGAATTCGAATTGTCCGTCTGTTGTGAGAAAAGCCGTGTACTTTTTACTAGATTCCTCAACGTCCACGTGAAAGAATCCGTTTCCTAGATCCAGGGTGGTAAAGACAAGGGCTAAGTGGAGGTCTTCTATGGTCTCTTCCATATTAGGCAGAGGATATCTATCTTTAATTATGCTCTTATTCAACTTTCTGTAGTCTATACAGAGTCTACAGCTTCCATCTGAACAACTTGGCCTTATAATTTTATTCTCTAGCCATTCCTCTATCTGTTTACTCACTACTTCTTTCTCCTTAGGGGCGAGTCTTCTGGGCTTGAAATAAACTGGTGTGACATTTTCTTCTAATTGTATCTTCATTTTTATGCAGGACTTCTTTAGCTCTTTTGGTGAATATTCATTAATTATTTTGCTAACTTCATCTCTCCTAATTTTATTAGTTATTTCCTTCAGACTCTCACACTCTCTCTCTTCAACTAACTGCACGACGTCTATTTTATCTAAAAAATCAAGCTCATTATCCAGCACAGCTTCTTTCGTCTTATTAAACGTGAGATTTCCATCTTCAATTCTCAGACTTGCCAGTTTAATGACGTCTAGCCCGATCAAAACATCGTTGGTAATCCAACCATCGGGCACAACGTGACAACGAACGGTATAACTATCGCCGTTTATTTTCGGGGAAGTTAGTATAGAACCTAGCGTACGGTTTAAATTCTGTCCAAATCCACTTAGTATGATGCTCGGACCATCCTTTTCCGGTGCAACTTCACTGTTAACGAATACGGATTCACGGATCAATGTGACGCCGCTACCTGTGTCGGCTAGACCTTTATACTCGGTTTTCCCTATGACAACCGGCACCCTTAAATCAGGGGCAGAAATCGTATTGACTGAATTTTTTTCGTTTTCTATAGCTTGGCTGGTGCTTGGTTTTACTGCTTTACGTTGAGTACAGTTAGAGGAAATATGTCCATAGCCGCCACATTTAAAACATCTAGCTCCTTTGCTTTTATTGGAACAGTTCGCAGTTAAATGAAACTTGGACCCACAATTATAACAGCGTTTCGAATCATGTCGGCTTTTTTCTGCAGGCGCTCCCAGACTTGAATTCTTTTTATTCGAGCCTGACTTTTGGTGAGATTTCAAAATTTTGTACGATTTTATTTTCCTTTAAGTTCTTCTATTGTTTTAGCATCGTAGAGAAGGACTTTATTTTGTGTTTCATCAACAATCCCTGGAATAATATATGATACGAGCGACTCTTCGTCTATTGACCGCCGGTTTGCGATACTTTTCATATCGTAAATGTATTCAAGGAAAGTTTCATTTGTCCTTTTCTTTCTATCTTCTAACTGCCGGTGTATGCTTAGGCTTGTTGGTGTTTTTTGGAACTCTTTTTCAAGAAGTTGCTTTAGGAGAGCCCAACTATGGATACCTGTCGCAGCTTCAACAGCTAATTTAGCAGCTCCTCGTAATAATCTCCTCGCGTATAGATACTTTTGTATCTCATCCCAAACGCAAACGGCGGCAATGTCCTCAAATTCTTTTAGCCAAGTTATCACTTGCTTACCACTTTCCCCATTAAACGTTTCTAGAGATTCTTCTACGTCTTTAAAAACGAAGTTGCTACCTCGCGTGCCCTTCTCGGCTGTCATATTAAAATGGAGTTTTTCGTTGTATAGTTCGCTGTTATCGTATTCTGAAGCTTCGTTTTCGACAACTGTATCGTCTGCCCCTTCGCTTTCGAAGGTTGAATCTTCTGACTCGGAAATTGACCCACTAGCCTCGGTATTCTCGATGCCAAGAATTCGATTTATGAGATCTTGTTTTTTTCGATAACTAGTCGGTAAACACTTTCTTCGCAAAGCGTCTTGTAAAGCAGCGACTGTATATTTATTGAACTGTTCCATGCAAACTTAGCATGCCCCACCGTAATTTCTCTAAAAAAAAATCGAATATTCTAGACCGTTAGTTAGAACGGGGCAATTTGCTATAAAAAAAAATCGCGTTTTTGGTTAATGTCTATCGAGTTCTTTGGTCCGTTAAATAATACCGTTAATTAAAATAAGAAAAATGTCTATGAAATATATAATACCGTTAATTCACTCGCGTGAGTGTGATGTGAGTTCTCGAAGGGGATCACTGCGAACAACCACGTTTTCTACTAATGTTCAATGTCCATCGAAAGATCCGTTAAGGAATACTGTTAATTCACTTGCATAATGGTAATTTCAAAATGAATAGCTCTCAGGATAGTTTAGAAGAAGAGTCATTAATTTGTTTTCCAACTTGTCTTTTAATTTACAATTCTTTTGATTTCATATTTCCAATATACCGCTATTTATTCGGCGTGTTCTTTAAAGTTCTTAATACAAGGTAACATTAAAGTAAAAATGGAAAGATCTCACCGTTATTCGCCGTTAAAATTTATTTTTCTTCTGACACCAATTTTGTAGGATGACGGCGGGAATAGTTGTGATTCTGATGAAAACTCTCCTTTCACTTTAGCGTTATTTCACTTTTAATATTATTATATCGGTTTATAATTTCAGTAAGAATTGTCCTTTACATTCTATTGTTACTTCAGGTATTCTTAATATTACTTTTGTTATGTTAGAATTTCAGTAGAGGTTTGGTTATTATTAAATTTTAATATTATTTCAACTTTCGTATTACTTTAGATTCACTCGTTATTCCACTTGGGTTCACTCGAATTCTAATCGGCACAAATATAGCGGCACTACAGCACGGAGATCAGCAAAAGCGTCTGCATAGTGAAGAGACAACGGCAAGAGTAGATCTGGTGCAGAGCCTGGTCGAGAGCTCTGGCTCAGCATCGAGTTTTCCGTATAGCGGTACCTGTTGACCGCTGTATTCTTCCGAAGAAGAATCTAACTCCCACATACATGTGTGATATTTAAGATCCTCCAATCTGCGTTATTCTGTTAAGGATAGGACGATGATAGGAAAAGTAGAAAATCAAGGGGAGTGTTTCAAGTGTAATGTGCCTTGAAAAAGTCAAATCGATGGTTGTGGAAACCACATTAACTTTTCACTTCACTTTATAAACAGTTGACAAAACAGTTCACGTCAAATTCTTAAATTGCAAGAATTAATTACCCTTTTTGCCGCAATTGCTGTTGTAATAAACAATGGAAACCACATTAACTTTTCACTTCACTTCTTTTTTTTTTTTTTAAATCGGTGGTAGAGCATTTTCTTTTCTAGTTTCGCAATTTACAAAAAGCAATCTATCTAAATAGCCTATCACATGAGCTTTGACTAACTAATGTAATTTTACGCCGTAATATGTTACAAACGATTTCTCCTACAAAGAAAATACTTCATAGACATTTTTCTTATTTTCTAATTAGATAAAACCAACTTTGTGACTAATAATATTCCACTATGGGCCTGATTCTGGTTGTCACCTCACTTTCCGTGACGTGACAGCTTATGGCTGAGTAACGAAGAATTTTTCTTATAAGAAACTAAACAGGTAATTCAGCCATAAGCTGTCACGTCACGGAAAGTGAGGTGACAACCAGAATCAGGCCCTATATCGAAGAAGACCAAGCGACATTTTTGACGTGATGAACGGCTGCACGCACGAAAAAGCATGACTCATTGTCACGTTCCGCCTTAGCCCAGCGTGCAAGCGAGAGCCCGGAACAAGCGATAGAGAGGCACGATCGGCCTAAGCGTTTTGAATAGAATCTCACGTAATTTGTCCTGTTGGTTTATAGTGGAATATCATTTCCAATTAGAATAACTGTTATAAACTTCGTGTATGCTTCTATTTGTATGCACATGTGGCGACAAAATTAATAACATCTATCATCAATTTAGTCTTCTTCGATATAGTGGAATATTATTAGCCCCAAAGTAGGTTTTATCTAATTAGAAAATAAGAAAAATATCTATGAAGTATTTTCTTTGTAGGTGTACCGTGAGGTACTTTCGGTTCAGGAGAAAAAATGTGTAGCGGTATTTGAGAGAAAAAAATGTGTGGAGGCTTATATTCACCTTTTATTCATTGAATACAGTTACAATAAATACACCGGAATATTTCACTATAATATTGTTTTTATTTGTCCTTTTGGTTGGGTTTACCATGTAATATCTTGGCTTCTGGCGTTATTTGATTATATCTGATCAAAATTTCACGAGCTAGAAATTTCTTGATCAAATAATCTTTGCTCAGCTAACCCAAGATTACATGCGGTTTTTAAACAGTTGGCCCTTGAAGGTTCGTACGATTGCGATTAAAATGCTCTAGACTGAGCATATAATTAATCACCTATACTAGACTTCGGCTCAACGTGGTATGTATTATTAATTTGTTGTATTATTTACACACAAAAAAAATTAATGTAAAATTATTCCCAATAATAAAAATATACAAATTATTATTTGCAAAACCAAAAGTTAAACAAAATTAAAATAAAAAGGCACGCATGCACTACGTTAAAGCAATCAAAAATTAAGTCCGTAAAAAATTATGGTATTACAAGAGAGAAAAACCAAATACTCAACACTAATCACTAATCACCATGATGTCCTCTTTTTAGCATATGAGAACAATACCTTTCTTAGGAATTTCGTTCTGTATGCAACCAAAATAACCTTACGATCAAAAAATATAACACTACTTTTTCACTTGGAAATACACTGCGCAAGAGAGCGAGTGAAGAAAAATGGGGGGTTTATATACCCAAAAAACAGCTGATTACTTTCCAGGTTCCACAAATAAATTCATAATTCCCAGTGAAAGTGGTCCCTGGATAATCAGTTTGCTAATGAAAAGGTACGGCGGAATTAATCCACAATGTGTTTCTTTTATTATCCATGCATTTTCTGCCCCACATTTTAAACATAAGTAAATTAATCCCTTTCGTTCAATATGGCTGCCAACTGCCATATTTTGACTATTTTTCCCGTGTGGAACGCGTTTTCTGCCGTCCCGGTCGCACGGTGCATCTCTTTCCCACTAATGGGAAACATACGCGAATAAAATTATTCGATTTTGTGATCTACCAGGTAAATTCCGCGTTTACTTGGTAATCCCATCGTTATCGCCGTCAAAAAACTCACCGATTTGACGTTTCAGACAAATCGATCGGTTGGAGTACGCGTATAGTGCGGGAAGTGAAGTGTCCGCGGTATTTCGCGGTTTTTACAGGTGAGTTCCGTGTTTGTGTACCTGTGCATCCTTGATAAGTGTTCTATGTGTTGTCCTTTGTGTTTGTGGCGAAGAAAATCGCGAAAAAAGTGCGTAAATGCGCTAATCGGCAACATGTGTTTATGTTGCCGATGAAATGTCAATTTCGACAATAATTGCTAAATTGCAATTAATTACTGGCCTGCACGGCCCAAAAAGGCACGGAGATGCATAACATGTGTACAACTCTGTGGAAATTGCATATTAGTTATGTACTGCGAATGAAGTTCACGGTGAACAGAAAATAGTTATGCTACAGCATAACTTGTGAATTGTTGGTGGCTCCAATGCCACTAGGAAAGGCATTTTCCTAATATGTTTTGTTATTTTGTGGTGTAGGTAATTCAAATAAGCTATTGTTCATAATTTCTAATTCATTTTTATTTATTTTAATGCGACAAGGATAGGCACCTGACGAGGCATCCCGGGTGCCTCAGGTAATTTTTTTATTTTATTCTATTTATTTCATTTTAATTTTTAATTCCTTCTTTTTCAGATCCGTGTGCTGAACAGTAGGAGAAATCGTTTGTAACATATTTACGGCGTAAAATTACATTAGTTAGTCAAAGCTCATGTGATAGGCTATTTAGATAGATTGCTTTTTGTAAATTGCGAAACTAGAAAAGAAAATGCTCTACCACCGATTTAAAAAAACAAAAAAGAAGTGAAGTGAAAAGTTAATGTGCTTTCCATTGTTTATTACAACAGCAATTGCGGCAAAAAGGGTAATTAATTCTTGCAATTTAAGAATTTGACGTGAACTGTTTTGTCAACTGTTTATAAAGTGAAGTGAAAAGTTAATGTGGTTTCCACAACCATCGATTTGACTTTTTCAAGGTACATTACACTTGAAACACTCCTCTTGATTTCCTACTTTTCCTATCATCATCCTATCCTTAACAGAATAACGCAGATTGGAGGATCTTAAATATCACACATGTATATAGGTTGTAAATAAATTGTTAATAGCACATTGTTACTTGTAATTAATCTGTATAATTTAAGTTAAAAAATATTTGAATTAACGAGTGCAAATAAATGTTAATTTATCGAAAAAATTGTAATTTTCAATTAACTCCTTCTTTGTATTATACAAAATAATGATAATTCAGTGATAATAATTCAATTCAATTCATAAAAGTATGCAATTTTTCATCAATGTTTTCTTATGACGTTATCACGTAAAATTATCGTCCGTAAACCGACTTTACAGAAAACCAATTTTTTAGGAGCCAATTCTCCCTTCGCAGTCAACTGTTTTGACTGTATTTTTGTTTCTGGAGTATAATGATGTATCCAAGTTTCATCTACAGTAATTAATTGACGCAAAAACTCTGATTTATTGCGCCTAAACTGCGCCAACAGAGCGTGGAAATGTTTATTCGTACAGGTTTTTGGTCCAAAGTGAGCAAACGCGGCACCCAACGCGCGGACAGCTTTCTCATGCCTAAATCTTGATTCAATATGTGACAAACATGTTCCTTGGACATGTTCATAGCCTTCGATATCTCTCTAACTTTAATTCGACGGTTGTCTAGTACTATTTGGTGAACTTGAGCGATGTTATCGCCAGTGGTTACAGTTTTTGGACGTCCCGAATGTTCACCGTCTCCCAAGCTGGTACGGCCACGTTTAAATTCAGCAGCCTAAAATTTCACGGTGGTAAATGATGGTGCAGAGTCCCCGTACACAGCATCCAACCCGTCTTTGATTTGATTGCCTTTCAAAAACAAATATTTAATGACAGCATGCAGATACTCGATTTTTTCCATTTTCACAAAAACACTCACATCGACTCACTCAAGTGATTGTCACACAACAGCTGCGCGTCTAAAATGGCTGAAATTTTGGTGAGTACCTTTTAAAGCATGCGCTTTTTGTTTACGAGTGCTGCCATTTTCATGTTGAGGTTGGAAACTTTTCATTTACATTTTTGTTTTTGTTTTTGTCGCAACAGACGAGCCCAAAAAGTTTTGATCCGGCCAGATCTCTTCAGTGTGGTTAAACATCCGGTGCCCCTGCCACAGACGCCAGGATCGTGCGGACCGTACGCCTATCCTCATATCCACTCGATTAAAACTCTGAGTGTGAATTACAAAGAAGGCATTTCTTGCAACAATAAAGTTATTTGCGAAGGGGCCAAGTATATATTTGTGTTTAGTTTAAACTCATTTGCCAAATTCAAATCAAATTGATTAGCTATTGGCTCAATTCAATGGGCGAATGCTATATATAAAATAATAAAAAACCACTTATAAATTGCCATATTGCTAATGTATTTTTAGGCCTTCCAAGTTTTTAAAATACTTAGGCAGAGCTTAGGGAAAAATATTTCGGAAAAAAACCAAAACTTTGATAAATTACCTAAAAACATTTAAGACATTTTTTGTAAAAGTGTGAGTGGATTACCTAAAAATTCTATCGCAAAATATGTATGTATACATATGTGCTGTGTTTAAATATTGAATCAGAGCAAAACCTTCTTTATTTACAAGCCGTGAACTGGCTGCTTGCATGTGTGATTAAGTGTTCTGACAGTTCGAGAAATGTGCATTATTTCTTATGGGGCAAAAATTAAATATCCAGTATAAATTAAATTAAATCGGGTTCCTTGGACGTTAAGAACATAAAGGTTTTAGCAAATTATAACCACAGAGACTTTTACTCCATATATGCCAAAAATATTAATGAATTTCCAGCGAAAATGCAATAATTGTTCGATTCGGTTCCGAGCCAATTCTTTTTCCCGCCGTATATTTGTTAATAATCCGGCGCTCGGGTTGGCTTAAGTTTACAATTTGGTAAGCTCACGGATTTTGATGAAACTTTGTAGAAACATTAATATTAACTCAAAACGAACGAATATGTAAAACCGGAAAGCAATACTTTTCGAGATAATTAACTTTAAAATCTCAAAATGCCACTTTTACCGTCTCCTAATTTTTACAGACTCCACTGGTTTTTCTATAAAATTTCATTAAACTTTTACACAAAAATTCTGTTACTTTGCAGTGTTAGCAGCAAAAAGCCTGGAAATAAAAGAATTTCTTAGTTTTGTAAGGAAGGTGAGGGTGAGTTCAGATCAATAGCCCTGTTCTTTTCACATCGGATCCGGTTCCAGGTTTTGTAGAAAATTTTACACTGAAAATCAAACAATTTTTATTTCGTGAAAATAAAATCTAATTGCCTGGATTTATACCCACTTGGCGTCAAGAACTCAATCCAAAAATTTATCTTGTTAAAGGTTTGAAGTTTCGCTGGGTGAATATCATGGCAATTTGATGATCTTTTCGCAAATTTTAAAATCTTTATACTTATGTAGTATATGTAACGATTTTTAAAATTTCAAATCAATGCAAAATTTGCTATCTAACCCGAACCAGATCGGAAAACGGAAAGAACACAGCTAATGACACCAGATTTATATTTTTTAAATATAATTAAAGATAACATGCGTATATCTTTATTGTTTAATTCATAAGAATTTTACAATGAGTGTTGATGCTTACATAGCTATTGTACATATATCAATATTTATAACTATATATATATTTTCTAAAATGTTCTTGTTATTTTTATCATACATTGTATTTCTTTTATTTCTCTTTTCTGCACATTATTGATATTTATTCCTTTTTAGTACTTTTTACTTTACCTTAGAGATATTTAATGTCTCTTATCTTATCAAAAATATGTATATATATATATTTTTTTTTTTTTTTTTTTTTTTTTTTTTTTGTAAAGATAAAGATAACAATGCTCAGAGACTTGAAAATTCGCGCGAATTTTTAAGTCCGCGAGTGTTTTTTTTAATTATTTTTAAAAAAATATAAATACTCGGAGACTGAAAATTCGCGCGAATTTTTAAGTCTTCGAGTATGTTTCTGTTTCACGCGAATTTTTAAGTCTCCGAGTATGTTTTTGTTTTTCAATTATTTTTAAAACATATAAATCTGGTGTCATTGATCTGAGCTCACCCTAAAAGCTGAAATGTCAAAGGTCAAAAGACAGAATGTCAGTTTTGCTTGCCGAGTTTCATTGAACGAATTGGCGTTAAGTATTCCTTAAATAAATAAGAAAGTATATTATTTCCAGCCTTTTTATTGGTAACACTGGAAAGGAATACAAGTTATGTAATGTTTTCAAAGTGTATAATATTACTTTCAGACAAACAAATTTTTGCATATTCGTTCGTTTTTTTTATAGTAGGTTTTGATTAGAGGGTATACTTTTCACTTAAATTTTTAGTAGTTTGTCGGAAAAAATATCTGAATATGAAGCTGTTTGTAAAAGGTATTCCGTTTAATGGTTGAGTATTTTCCACCTCTTTGATCCATATGTTTTTTTAAATGGCTAATAATACATAATACTGAGCAGTGTGGGTCCACGTACATATATGTATGTTTACGTCTCTTTTATATACCAAAATCATTAGACCTCTTTCCAAGTAGGTAGGTAAGTAGGTACCTACTTGTTTTTTTTAAAGTATGTCAGAGAAGCGAACATAATGAAATCAAATTTCGTCGGGGAATGATCAGAAGAAGAAAATTTAATTATTTTGAGAATCGTTGTTTCTATCATAGGTATATTAAATTGCTTATCTATTACACAGTATTCATTACTAAGTCCATTTTTTCAAACTACTGAACAGCTTCATTCGTCAGTTTCCGCCAAAAAAGACCTTAAAAACGCATCAATAATCCTGGGCAGTTCCCACATTTTCGGTAGTGCCATAAAAATGTTGTGGGGTCGTGTGAGCTGGAATACTAAAGAACAAAAAATAACAACTAAAAAAATCTCACCACACTGCAAGGTTCGAACTCGCGCACTCCTGCGCGGTAGACCTACGCTCTAGCTATTGAGCTATTGGGAAGATGACGTAAGTGGGCAAATTTCCAATCATATTGCGCGGGCAAACCAAGTTTGTTGCTTTGTGCAAGAAAACACGGAGAAAACGAATTTTCCCACCAATGAAACCTAGCTAGATACATTTTGCGCCCCCGTAAATCCTTATATTGTAAATTTCATCGAAATCGTTCGAGCCGTTTTCGACAACGTAATTACAAACAAATAAGTATATAAATATTGCTCGTATAATAGTATAGGATATCATTCTCAATTACAATATAATCGCAGCATCCGCCCCAATGGTATGATATTAATTTTACCAAGAGGATGTTTACAGTATTCTCCATTCCGTCCAATATGGAGATAAATTATTCTTCAGTGCGAAGGCACAACCATACAACACTGCCATATCGTTTTAATTACAGAGAAGCTTGCTCGCGTTCCTGCATGTAAATATCCATTAGAGGAGCAATTTGCAAAAGTTTGCGTTTCATTATCAAACAATTTTGGTCCATTTACGAAATTGTGCTTTTAGCCAAGGAGAGTCAGTATCAGTAATAGCTACGTAAACAAATGTTTCCTGTATCTCAATAGATGGGTATACAAAACAGCATCAAAATTTCATGTGGTGCAGATATATGTAGGTTTAAAATTTTGGCCACCAACATATTAATGACAAAAATTATATACAATTACAAAGAGTTTAAAAAAAACAGAAAAATATTAAATTTTTCCTATTTTTCGGTCTAATCTGGAGTATGCTTGTTATAAAATTTGTCTTAACCAGTATTATGCACTCTTTAGAAGTTAATTTGATTAGTCATTTAAACAATTTTAAACAGTCTATTCATTGCGTCTTAAGATTTTTGACAGAGCTAGTATAAGTTTTTGTTTAGTTTAATGGTGTCATTTTGTTTAACGAATTGAAACGAAAATTGTCAAATAATTACCCGACTGCACCAGAAGGAAGGTTATGTTTTTCGAGTGTATGTATGTATGTATATTTCTTTGGCACGCTCTGTAGTCTAAACGGCTTGATCGATTTCAGCTTGAGAGGTGCCGTTAGATTTGTCTTAATTGTGAGAGTGACTCTGGGTATATCAAAATTGGAAAAAATTAAAATGGCCGATTCTTGGCGCCATATTATATCTTCAAAAAATTTTTTTTCTCAAAACCTATCGAGTGGGGTATCAAAATAAAGGATTTCATAAATGGCTTGCAAAAATTTATGCACCTTCTATGTTTACATGTAATTTGGAATGAAAAATGCTAAAAAACAACAACAAAATATTCAACGTTACAACATAAATTATATTTATGTGTGGAAAACAAAAAAGAAGTGAAGTGAAAAGTTAATGTGCTTTCCATTGTTTATTACAACAGCAATTGCGGCAAAAAGGGTAATTAATTCTTGCAATTTAAGAATTTGACGTGAACTGTTTTGTCAACTGTTTATAAAGTGAAGTGAAAAGTTAATGTGGTTTCCACAACCATCGATTTGACTTTTTCAAGGTACATTACACTTGAAACACTCCTCTTGATTTCCTACTTTTCCTATCATCATCCTATCCTTAATAGGCGGGGAGCCGGTGACAGTAAAACTGCACTTACACGGATTCTGAAATTTTCTATCTGAATTAGTAGTATGTAACCATAGGTACAAAATGGGCTAGGTGTGCCAGGGTTTATCCTGGCAGAAATATTTTTTATAAATTTTTATATTTCCAAAAATTATAATTTTTTTGCACTTACATGGAAATTAATTTCTGAAACACCATTTTATTACTAATATCATCTACTTTCAGGAAAATTTGGTGTGACAGCCCTCATCGTGGCAGAAAAGTCTGTCACACCGATTTTTAATATGTAAAGTCAATCGCATTTTACTCTTATCGCGGAATTACTTGTTTTTTTTTTTTAATCTCTTCGTTTTGAGTTCTATTTTTTAAATATCTGGGTGTGACAGCTTAAAACTTGACCAAAATATCTGTCACACCAGTTTATAAAAGAACTTCAACCCTTGGAAACCATTAAGATGGACCGTATTTAACCCTTAACGGTCCGGAAGAATTTCAAGTTCGGTATTCAAAAACGGTAAAAGATAACGGAACATAGATAACAACTCCTCTTCTTCAATCTCCATCGGTTCTACTGTAAGATCATGGGAAGAACCAGGTTGATCCTGTGGAAAAGCAAGCAATTCGTAGTATTATAAAAACAAAATTTGTTGTTAGAATGAAAATCTGTTAGTTACATTTTTTTTAAAAACAACTATAAATTATTTGATTAATTTGCTAACCTCAGGAATACTCTCATCTAGAGAGATGAACCGGGAGCATCATTGTTTTCAACTCCTTCAGTATTAGAGATTTCGACTTCAGAAAGATCTTGGGCCTGCACAAAATTAAATGAGTGTAGGTTTCATACAATGTATCTATTCTCTTACAATTATTCCATAAAAAAAAATTTAGCTGAAATTCGTTACTTGTTTCGTGATTAATATGAAGAGAATTAGCTACTCGAAGAAGTATAAAAATGCTCATGGATCACTGAAGTGAATTAAAATGTGATGAATATACGAAATGTGTATATTATTTGATTAAATACAATCAACAACGCATGTAAAAGGAAAATTTGTAAGAATGAAAAGAGCAAAAGTTAAAGTATTAATCTATTTAGTATGTCATGATTTACTTACATTCTGCTCCATTTGATTAAATTCTTCTTTATATTTGGCTGGTATAACCATGAATTTTCTATAACACGATAAATGGTAACCACTTTCACTAAAATGATTGACATCCAAATTCAAATCAATATATTTAAATTGTTTCATTTTTCTGAAGCTTAAAACACGTTGAGACTTTTTCAGTTTCTCT
Source organism: Eutolmus rufibarbis (assembly GCA_963920795.1). NCBI lineage: Eukaryota > Metazoa > Arthropoda > Insecta > Diptera > Asilidae > Eutolmus > Eutolmus rufibarbis. The sequence continues at coordinate 19,416,485 of OY987205.1, forward strand.
TTATTTTCAAATTGAATAATTTTTTCATTCACTGCACAAGATTTATCACAAACAAAACACTTCATCTTGAAATAATGATAAAAAATATAATTCTATTTTATTCAACTCAAGACTCCAATGCGAAATGTTCGAGGGTCCGAAGATGGGCAGAATAAAACTCCGAATGAAATTAAAACCCTTAACGGTCCAATGGTGCCATACTGGGTCCAATGGGGCATATATGGCGCCAAAAACCATTTTATTATTTTTATTACTATTACTATATTTACTAGTGACGTGTTAAGTATTGTGAGTTTTTTTCTGCTTGTTATCTATGTTCCGTTATCTTTTACCGTTTTTGAATACCGAACTTGAAATTCTTCCGGACCGTTAAGGGTTAAATACGGTCCATCTTAATGGTTTCCAAGGGTTGAAGTTCTATTATAAACTGGTGTGACAGATATTTTGGTCAAGTTTTAAGCTGTCACACCCAGATATTTAAAAAATAGAACTCAAAACGAAGAGATTAAAAAAAAAAAACAAGTAATTCCGCGATAAGAGTAAAATGCGATTGACTTTACATATTAAAAATCGGTGTGACAGACTTTTCTGCCACGATGAGGGCTGTCACACCAAATTTTCCTGAAAGTAGATGATATTAGTAATAAAATGGTGTTTCAGAAATTAATTTCCATGTAAGTGCAAAAAAATTATAATTTTTGGAAATATAAAAATTTATAAAAAATATTTCTGCCAGGATAAACCCTGGCACACCTAGCCCATTTTGTACCTATGGTTACATACTACTAATTCAGATAGAAAATTTCAGAATCCGTGTAAGTGCAGTTTTACTGTCACCGGCTCCCGGACTATAACAGAATAACGCAGATTGGAGGATCTTAAATATCACACATGTATATAGGTTGTAAATAAATTGTTAATAGCACATTGTTACTTGTAATTAATCTGTATAATTTAAGTTAAAAAATATTTGAATTAACGAGTGCAAATAAATGTTAATTTATCGAAAAAATTGTAATTTTCAATTAACTCCTTCTTTGTATTATACAAAATAATGATAATTCAGTGATAATAATTCAATTCAATTCATAAAAGTATGCAATTTTTCATCAATGTTTTCTTATGACGTTATCACGTAAAATTATCGTCCGTAAACCGACTTTACAGAAAACCAATTTTTTAGGAGCCAATTCTCCCTTCGCAGTCAACTGTTTTGACTGTATTTTTGTTTCTGGAGTATAATGATGTATCCAAGTTTCATCTACAGTAATTAATTGACGCAAAAACTCTGATTTATTGCGCCTAAACTGCGCCAACAGAGCGTGGAAATGTTTATTCGTACAGGTTTTTGGTCCAAAGTGAGCAAACGCGGCACCCAACGCGCGGACAGCTTTCTCATGCCTAAATCTTGATTCAATATGTGACAAACATGTTCCTTGGACATGTTCATAGCCTTCGATATCTCTCTAACTTTAATTCGACGGTTGTCTAGTACTATTTGGTGAACTTGAGCGATGTTATCGCCAGTGGTTACAGTTTTTGGACGTCCCGAATGTTCACCGTCTCCCAAGCTGGTACGGCCACGTTTAAATTCAGCAGCCTAAAATTTCACGGTGGTAAATGATGGTGCAGAGTCCCCGTACACAGCATCCAACCCGTCTTTGATTTGATTGCCTTTCAAAAACAAATATTTAATGACAGCATGCAGATACTCGATTTTTTCCATTTTCACAAAAACACTCACATCGACTCACTCAAGTGATTGTCACACAACAGCTGCGCGTCTAAAATGGCTGAAATTTTGGTGAGTACCTTTTAAAGCATGCGCTTTTTGTTTACGAGTGCTGCCATTTTCATGTTGAGGTTGGAAACTTTTCATTTACATTTTTGTTTTTGTTTTTGTCGCAACAGACGAGCCCAAAAAGTTTTGATCCGGCCAGATCTCTTCAGTGTGGTTAAACATCCGGTGCCCCTGCCACAGACGCCAGGATCGTGCGGACCGTACGCCTATCCTCATATCCACTCGATTAAAACTCTGAGTGTGAAGCTCCGTCGTGCTGTAAATACATTGCGCTTCTGGTGGCCAGAGGGATGTCCTCCAACAGATCCGGAAGGTTATTCTCCAAAAAGTCCGAATATAGCTGACTATTCAGCACTTGAGGCAAGATGAAGGGTCCTATCAACTGGTTGCCGATGATGCCAGCCCAGACATTGACACTAAATCTTTGCTGGAAGGACCGACACCTTGTCCTATGTGGGTTCACATCTGACCAGGTGTGGAGGTTGTGGAAGTTTGTGATGCCATCCCGAGTAAATTGCGATTCATCCGTCCACAGAATTCGGTCTAGAAACCTTCTGTTTTCGATGTCAGACTCGAGCAGCCAAGTGCAGAACTGCAATCGTCTTTCGGAATCTCCTTGATGTAGTGCTTGGACCGGGATATGGTGGTATGGATGTAGTCCGTCTCGGTTCACAACGGTCCACACTCTCCCTGCAGACAATCCTAACCGTCGTGCGACCTGTCTGATGCTTATTTCAGGGCTGTTCCTGACGATGTTGAGGATTTGTTGGTCGGTTTCCGCTGAATCGGCCGAAGTTCCTGATCGCGCTTCTGCTCTAGGGGCGGTTACACTTCCGGTTTCTTTTAACCTCCTGAAAGTCCTTGAAAATACACTTCTACCGGGTACACGCCGATTCGGGAATCTCCTTTGGTATTCCCGTACGGCCTCACTATCATTTCCGTCTACTAAACCGTACACGTAAATTGTGTCGGCATACTCTTCAACAGTGAATTCTGCCATTTTTTCTTAATTTTTTGAGTTAAACACCATTTCTTATCGATTTCCTCTTCAACTATGGTCAATGTCTTTTCAAACGTACCCATTTTTATACCATAATTCATAGGAGGTATTAGACACGGAGCGTCAGGATACTTAGAAGTCAATACTGGACATCATAAACTAATAACGCCATTTAACGAGATTGCATTTATTATTTTATAACAGTTTTGCTGAAATAATAAAACTTTATTACCTGTGTTTCCTAAATAAACATTTCCGAACTTGCTGTCATAAAAATTCTTTACTTAATGATTTTTTCCATTATGGTGCAATAAAGTAATTAGGTACCTGTGAAGATGTTTTAATTTCAGGATTTTTGTATCCTTTTTCTACCTGTGCATGTTGCACCTTTTTCGAAAGGTAATGAGATAGGAAACTGAAAAACAATAAAAAGTATGTATGTTAATAATGTGAATTTCGGAGAAAAGTGGGGCGAAAGGTGAAAAATCGTGAAATAAAATTTAATTTTTCAACTTGCAGAGGTGATTGTGGCCAAGGGGTTGGGGGTGGGGGAGCGGTGTTGACCTTTTTGGAAAGGGTTTCAAAATAGTGATCTTTTGAGACCGGTTTGGGGTCGCTGCGATGCGTAGAAAAAAGATAAAAATACAATAGCGGTTCCCATATAAGGCAACATCCTGATTTACGAATCACCCTGTAACTGCCGAACGGTGCGAGATAGTGAAGAAGTTAGTATCAATTACGTTAATTCGATGTCTTCCTGAACCTCGTGAAAATGTTGATCGTATCGTATCTTCACAGTATTCATAATTTTCGTCGTTTATTTGTTCAGTGTTATATAATTCTTCTACATCCATTTTCGTTGTGGAGGGTTGACGATTTTGTGGGGAATTCGTAAGACGAGAAGTAGTACGCATTGGAGTAGGCTTTTCTAATTTTCTAGATTGATTTGGCTTTGGCTTCCAAATATTTTTTGGTTTTCCACAAACTTCCGAATGGGTTGGTAATCTTTGTCGAATTTACGGCTACTTGTTGTGTATGATATTGGCGAATTCTTTGTTAAAAGGCTGGACGAAATTGTTTGGTCGATTATGAACTGGGATTTTCTGAATGTAATTAGAGTTTCTAATGGTATTGTGGTTTGTACCTAGGGTTTAAAGTTAGTATTATACTTATTTAAGTTCAGGTGGGGTAGGTCTGGCCTATTTCCGTTATTTCTGTAGTTTGAATTAGGTTTTCACTGATTGACTTGATTTGATGGGGTGAAATTGTGCGAATTTTGAAAGTATCTTATATTCTCTTTTTTTTTTATGAAATTGATTGTTAGTTATTGATTGTTTTAGGATCTCGTGCCCGAAGCATGAAGCCATAGGGGTTCTTAGTCCAGCGAGGAGCTTAACTATTATATTTTTAGTTTTCGTCCTTCTTTTTCGTGGAGAGCCATGTAATTTGAAATTGTATTCAATGTTTGTCCTGACTCTGTCTGAAAATCCAAAGTGGTCTCTTTGTTGTGTTGCCTCAAATTATTTAGATCTAATGATAAGCAACTTTCTTTACGGAAATCACTAACATTTGCGTTTAGCTCTTTTTAAATTCTTTTATTTAACTTACACTACGTGTCGTCAAATCTTGCAATGCAAAATTTTTATACTTAGACTTTATCAATCTTAATGAAAATTGGAACACATGTTCAGCTCCGGTGACAATACAAGTTAGTGGTGTAAATTTTTTTTTTTTTTTTTTTAACTTACACTACGTGTCGTCAAATCTTGCAATGCAAAATTTTTATACTTAGACTTTAACCGTCGACCACGCAGTTGTCTACTTGGGACCGAAAATATTCCAAGAAGGACAAGCGTACGTTGCATTGAGTAGGCTTTGGTCGTTAGAAGGTCTAAGGATCGAGAAATTAGACTGTTCAGTTTTGACAGGCAAATTGATTATTTGGAAATATAACATAATTAATTTAAAAGACTAAAAAGAAAAAAATATAAAAAAAATTTTTTTAAAAAAATTCTTTTATTTAACTTAAAAAAAATGATAGAAACATTAAAAACTAACTAAAAAGTAAAAAATATTAACCAAATAAAATAAATAAAATATGTAAACACTATGACACCAAATAAAATTCCTACTTATCTTAAACAGTTAAATAAAAGAATGACTCATTTTTATCACTTCGTCATATTGACCGATCAGACAATATTTGATTATACTTTAAATTTTGGAATCATTATCTTAATTTCATCTATAGTGATTGCACCGCTAATTTTTCTTATTTCCCTAGCAGGGCCTTCCAATTTACTAATAATGGTGGGAAAAATAACCACATTTTTGTAGTTAGACGCGTTTGTTTCATCGTAAAAGTTATCAACCACGCTTTAGATTCTTTCAATAAAGAATTGCAGCTCGTTGATATCGCTGTCAAATTCTGGTATAGTTTCAACGGGCACGTTTGAAAAACTTGGAATCATTTTGTTATTTATTTCGTCTTTTACTATTTTTAAAATATTTCCGATTTTGTCACAGTTTTCAGCAAGGCTTTCACTATTCGTGGGTTTTGTTTCACTAAACGTTATATTTTGGAATTTTTTTATAAGATCTTCGAGATTGACTTTAGCTTCACTTTCACAAAAGTAGGTGGGGTTAAAGGAATCTGACATTAAAAGAAAAAGACCACTTGTAGGAATATTTTTTCTTCATTGATGATCCGAGTAGTATCCTGGTTCGGTGTAGTTCCCTTCTGGTATTTTCTGGTTAAGTTATTTTTGCACTTCACAATAATCGCCGTACGCAATATTTTTTTCACTTGTATTTTAGCTTCATTTAGCAATTTAATTCGCGTAAGAACTTTCTCCTGCTTTTTCGAAACATTTTTCCGGGTTATCGCGATTGATTCCCGGAACAGGTTTTTTTCGACTGCGCCAGTTATTATATAGTGTGAAGAAAAGACTTAGCTTTTATTAGACCTTGTTTATTAATTCAGTGGTGTTGAGGAAAAACCAGTTAACTGACATTTTTTCGAAAATTAAGTTACGTATATATTTTGATGGCTTTTCAAGTGAACTTTCATTTGAGACTAGTTGGAAGGGTTTTCGAACACCATATTTCACGTAAAACGTATAAAACTTTATCAGTTAACTGACATTTTTGAGGAAAAACCAGTTAAGTGACTTGAATTTAAAGAAAAATTCAGTGTGTTGAGGAAAAACCAGTTAACTGACATTTTGATTAATAGTAGGTACTGAGTTTAACGGCAGGCTGCCCAGTATCGTAAAACACCAAACGACATCCAGAAAATGATGAAAAAACATTTTCTGTTAAACTAAGAATTTTCTAATACTTAAATCTATATTTCTTTTCAAATTTTATCATTTTTGTGGAAAAACCAGTTAAGTGATTTTTCGTCATTACGAAGGCATGAGAATAGGAAAAAATATGTTTTTTTGATTTTTTTTAACTTTATTGACAATGTTCTATGAGAATTTTAACGCACAACATTGCTACAACATGATTCACATTTTAAACTTTAAACGTCAATTTCTCAAAATGTCAGAAAAGTCAGTTAACTGGTTTTTCCTCAACACCACTGAATTGAGCTTTGATGCAAGACTGACTGATGGATGATGAGAGATTGACCTCATAACCTATTTGCATGAGTGATCTTACAGGTGCATCCGTTGGTTCTTGGGAGCGATGCTCTATCTGGTAATATCGGCTGGGAAAGTTGATGAGATGATAAATTCGTAGAATCGTTTCGGAGACCATGTGTGCATGGGAACCGTGAGTGCTAACGTAATTCGCAACTTGACCGACCTTCACAGGCCTGAACATTACCAGCAGTATGAATATGTTTGTTGAAAATAATATGCATAAAGTAAATTTACTGGAGCGAAACGAAATCGAGACTGGTATTGTTTCAATTGTGGCCGGTCGATGGCTATCGAACAGGAGGACAACAGGATACGAGGAACTAAAAATCAATATAAAAGTTCCGGAGACAGTCTCAAAAAGAGAACTTCAAAAATTCACTTTTAATGATTTTTTTTTTCAGAATCCTTTTAGAAACCAAAAAATGCCCTTATCATAAAGTTTTCACAAAAGGGCATTCAGTATTTTAAACTAGAGTCTTTAAGGATTAATTTGAGTCTCAACAAATCTCTTTAGTTTGCATCGATTTTTGGACAGATAAAATTCGATAAAAGTTTTTCTAATTTTATGTAAATAATATAATATATCCCAATAGTTTACTTATTTATTTATTGGATACTAGAATCACCTTGCCTTTGGTAATTTTATTATTATTATACATAATTGTATTCGATTTTCAAACTCGTGGCGGTACAATCTGTTGAATTTTTAAAAGCTTTTATTTTTATTCTATAGGGTGGTCGACAAAGCAACTACTACCGCTAAAACATTAAGTAAAACAAACTGAAAATGTATTATATGCAAAAAAGAACAAAACGTTTCAATTATAAGCATTAATATGGTTCGAAAGGAAGGCTTGAATAATGTTGAAATTAAATAGTATTTTTTTAAATAAATGAGATTTCTTTTCCAGGTAAATTCCGTAGAGAATTCCGTAACGCGCTAGAGAAGTGCCGATGTGCACGGGTACGTGTGGAGGATCGTTCCTTGAATCACAGTAATCCAGCTTCTCGACTAAACAATATCAGCCCAAGCACAAGAAGTAACTATCAGCTGACAAGTGTACGTGACATCACAAGAGATGTTTCGCGCCAGGTATATAAATTCTTTTACATTTTTGGAACAATTTTTAGAAAAGGATATGGACTTTTGACCCCCCGAAACTGAACTTAATATTTAGATCTGAAAATTTTATACGTTCTGTTTTCTTCACGATTGTCAAGATATTTTCAAAAGATTTGAAAGATATTTGAAAGTAGTAAACATTTTTTAATTTATAATATGTTTTGTTTAGCTGAAAATTAAGAGTGATGTAGTTAAATACATTGATAAAAAGTTTAGAATAATCTACACTTCTAAAAGCTATTTACATATATTTAGTTTTGTAATTGAACGCGGACATTTTTTGTTCTAATGGAAGTATACATTACGTTATTTAATGCTACTAAGCAGGAATTCATAGTTGCAGTTTGATCGCTACGAACGCGTACATAGCAGAACTAAAGCTGAGATTTATCTGCAGCGATTTGTTTGCGTAATTAACGCTAAAATTGCGATAAATTTGTGAAAACCTTTGCTTATTGTTAGATCAATATGAGTGATTTAAAGCGGATAAAGTGCAAAGTAAGAATAGTTATGGAGAAAGATGCTAAGGGAGCCACAATTGAATGCTACTTTTGTGAAGCAACCAATGAAATCGGAGAGGATTCTAAAATGTGTAAAGTGCGATAAACAATTAGCGCTAAAAATATTCCTAAAAGCCTTCATGGAAAATAGAGTACTCCATTTTAGTCATTGGATTTACACATGGGCAGTGGCGGATTCACTTAAGAAACCGGCCCTGGCATGATGTGGATCACGGCCCCAAAGTCAATATTGATATTATACTCACTTTAGGTTAAAACAAAACTATTGGGCATCTAGTGAAATTTAATATTTTATTTATTTATTTATTTCGCTTAATACAAGCTACAATAAATTGGCTTAAACTACTTAACTAACTATACTAATACCTAAGAAAGGGAAGACAGGGAAGGAAGAACAGGGTTGAAGAGGGCATGTCTAAGAGTGTCTTTGTCTACGTGAAAGTCGAAGGAGGCGGAATTGTTGACTTTGCGTAGCATTCGGGTAATGGGTTCAAAGTGACCGTAATTGGTGCGGTGAGTATCTAGGCGAAAGAGAGGATAGGATCTTACGTTGCGCGGATTGGTGTAGAGGGAGATGGAGCTTAAAAGTGCAGGACAGTCGATGGAGCCGGACAGAATTTGATGGATAAAGATAATATCAGCGACATCGCGGCGGTTGGATAGAGGCTGGAGGTCAATCAATTTCAAGCGATTCTCATAAGGGGGGAGATTAAGGTTATCGACCCAAGGAAGGCCACGTAGCGCAAAGCGGAGGAACCTACGCTGAACGGCTTCAATTCTGCTTATGAGTGTTGGCTGCGAGGGTGCCCAGACCTGACTGGCGTATTCAAGTAGAGGCCTCACGAAGCAGAAGTAGAGAGCTTTTGTGACATAGGGATTTGAGAATTCCTTGGACCATCGTTTTACAAAGCCTAAAGCAGAATTGGCTTTATTAACGATGTGATCGATATGGGAGCGGAAATTGAGTTCGGTATCACAGATAACTCCCAGGTCGCGTAAGGAACTGACAGAAGGAATGGGTTGTCCAGAAAGATTATAAACCCGGGGACTAGAGGGGAGACGTTTACGGGAGTAGGTAATAGATTGACACTTGGAAATGTTCAAATCCAGAGAGTTTTTTTGGCACCAAGTGGAAAAGCTGTTGAGGTCGTCTTGAAGGAGCAAGGAGTCGGATGGGTTGTAGATACTTTTAAAGATCTTCATATCATCGGCATAAATTAGAACATTTGAGTGCTTAATTACCAACTCAACATCGTTTATGGACAGAATGAAGATCAATGGGCCAAGGTGACTACCTTGCGGGACGCCTGTGTGAGATGTAAAAGGGGTAGAAACCGCTGAATCGAAACGAACCCTATAATTTCGATTATTAAGGTAAGATTTGATCCAGGAGATAAAGTGGGGTTGGAAGCCAAGGATGCTAAGTTTGAGGACGATGATTTGATGGGAGATTTTGTCAAAGGCTTTACTAAAGTCAGTAGCGATGACGTCGGTCTCAACCCCGTTTTCCATAGCTTGAAGAGTACGAGACACGAAGACTGTTAAATTAGTGGTTGTGGACCTGCCTTTGAAAAAACCGTGTTGGGCTGGCGAAAGAAGGGGTTTACAGTGGAAGGACAAGGAGTCGTAGATTATGCTTTCGAAAAGTTTGGGAATACAGGAGAGTTTAGCAATGGGGCGGTAGTTTGAAACATCGCCTTTGCAACCTTTTTTGTGGATAGGGATAATAAAAGAATCTTTCCAAAAAGAGGGGAAGACCCCTTCAGAAAGAGAAAGCGAGAAAAGAGTAGAAAGAGGTTGGGTCAGGTGATCGGAGCATTTTTTTAGGATAATGGCGGGGATACCATCAGGGCCAGGGTTGAAATCGGGAGTGAGAGAGGTGATCTTGGCAGCAACAAGAGAAGCATCAATGTGAATAGATGAAAAGGAGGTTTGGGAGCCATTGCGCAAGAAAGAAAAATAGTTGAGATCGGGGTCCGGAGCAGGATCGTTGAAGGATTTACTGAAGAACTGAGCGAAAAGGTTGGCGATGGCAGTAGGGTCAGAAGATGAAGAATCTCCGAGTTTGAGGGTTAATGGGTAACCATTGGACTTGGTTTTAGTATTGATGAAACTATAGAATTGCTTAGGGTCGGAGATAAGCTTGTATTGCATGCGATCCAGGTATTCGTTGTAGAGAGAATCGCAGCGTTCGGAAAAGAGAGAAGATATAGCAAGGTAAGAAGAGTGGTCCGAGTCGGATCTAGAGTTTAGGAAGCGGTGCCACAATTTATTTCTTTTGTTACGAAGCGACCGAAGCTCTTTATCGTACCAGGGAGGGGAACAAGAGATTGTTTTCCTAGGTTCGAAGGGAGTACATTGGGATATGCAGTTAAACAGAATGTCGTAAAAGATATCGACAGCATTGTTAATTTTTAATTGGGGATTGATTAGGGTGGGAGATAAGTTTGAATTGCTTAAGAGAGAGTTAAGCTTCTCAAAATCGGCTTTATGGAAATTGAAGTGGTAATGGGTTTCAGAGACGGTGTGAGTGCTAGGAGAATCATGAAAAAGTGTAAAGAAAAGAGGAGGGTGGTGAGCATCAAGGGTGGATAGAAGGTGGCTGCTTTCTGCAACAAGAGAGTTAATGGGGTTAGAAGAAAAAATCAGGTCAAGTTGACGGCCCAAGTAATTTTTGACACCACTGATCTGACAAAGGCCAGAGTTAGAAAGGTGATCAATAATTAGGGTTTCTGACACTGAAGACACGTTGGTGGGGTAATATGAGGATTCATCGTCGGAGAGACACCATTGTAAATGAGGGAGGTTAAAATCACCCAGAACAATAATGTCGTCAAGCGGGTTGGAAAGAGCAGACAAGGCGTCGATTGCATCGATTGCATGCTTTACATATTCAAGTTTACAATAAATTTATAAATGGTTTTGCAATAGTTGTGATCGTAATCACTCATTTAAATAACTTTTAATACCGGGAGCCATATTAGATATTTCCATTATAATGTCTTGCAATGTCGCTTTAGCTAGAATCTCCTTTTCAACATTCATCAATATTAATGACTCCAGATTGTCTTGTTTTATGGTACTCCTTAATCTAGTCTTTACGATTTTTAATTTCGAAAAGGTTCTTACGCATTGAACTTGCGTTCTAGACAAAGTTAGTACTAATTTATAAGCCATAAACACATTACTATATGTATTACTAAAAAAACTATGTTTTAACAGTAACTTATATACACAAACTACGCAGTTTTTGCAGGAATCACATTTTGGTTTAGATTTCGATTCATTATTTTCCAGGTGACTGTCCCCTTCTGAATCGGAATCCGAATTAGAGTGATCTACTGCGTTCTTAAGAGTTTCCCATTTGACAACCAAATCCCGATATTCATCTCGGAGTTCATGAATATTTATTTGTGCATAGTGCCCTAATAATTTCGCTAAATAGTCGAAACTACATATTTGGTTGCAATGGCCTTGAGAAATTGTTCGGATCAAGAATTGATATGTCTTCATACAGTTTCCTATGATCTTTGAATCTACTTTCCAATGAAGAAATTGTAGTGTTGAATTGTACACCTTGATTTCAAATTGTTTGACCGGGCATGGGAAGTTGTAGTCGGAACAATGTTCGTCGTCTATTTTTTTAACTTTGCGAATCCTTATGGCAGGTAGCTCATCTTCTATAATGACTTCGCAACCCAAAGTTTCCAACTGGCTGTTACAATTGCGTGCAAAAGTTGTTGACGCGTTTAAGATTTCACTGTATTCCCGTGAAATTGTTTTTATGGAGTTAGTAGCCTGGGCGACGATGTTGAAAGCAATGATGTAGTTTAACCCTGTACTTTGCAAATATTTTGTTACAGATTCTGTGTGACTGAAGATTTTCAAATATATGTGTGCTGTTATTATAGAATGATCTTAAAAGTTGACATTTTATCCAGGATATATTTTGCTGTTTGTCTTATTGAGAACGAGGCGGCCGAGAAGCTTGCATATTGGCCAAATTTCTGTGTGCAGCCATTAATGAAACACCTTTCGGCCCTATCGCATATTTATTGATTATAGTCTATAGACCGAAAATGTTGATCGGCCCACTTGGACCGAAACGTAACCGGCCCACTCGGACCGAAACGTAACCGGCCCACCGGGCAAATGCCCGGTTGCCCGGTGGCGCTATCCGCCACTGCACATGGGTTAAAACGGCAACAAATCCGGAACTTGGACCACTGGGTATGGTGAAAACAAACAGTTACGCGCGGGATTGACCAATTCGAGTTTATCTACTGTGAACCACTGACATAAAAAAACCACTCAATTTGCTGTCTCAAATGGTGCACCCATTGATGTATAATACAATGGACCGCTCACGTACACGATTTTCTATATAAGCAGACGGTGCGATTTTTGTTCCCTCTCTTTCCCGCTGTGGCAGTGACAGTTCGTGAAATGACGTAAAATTAACGGTCTATAATGTCAAAGATTTGTCAGCGGGCTGAATTGCCGTTAAAGATTTTCTCTGACAATTCTCTGGAGATCTGTCAAATGACTGCTAATTTGGTTAATGTAGGAAGTTTAATTGAAATATCAGTGTGAAACAGCGTGATTATATGTTAACAGATCAATTTGTTTTATTCCAGGCATTTCAGGGAAACTATTGGAATTAATTCCAGACCTGATTTTCGCCCAAGTCCTCATTCCGAGTGAAATTAAATCAAAAAGTGGTTATAAAACTCCTTTTGAATTGAATTTGCGTGATAAAATTCTTATGATGTTAATAAATTCATTTCAGTTATCTTTGATTTCAATTAATTTTTTCGTTCAAAGTAGTTAAAATAATTCGATAGAAAAATCCAATCGAAATATTTTGTAGTTTTTGTAAAAAACTAATTGAAATCAGAGGTAACTGAAATGAATTTTTTACAGCTTTAAGAATTTTATTAAGGAAATTCAATTCAAAAGGAGTGTTGTGAGGTTTTTTCGATTTTATTTCACTCGGAATACAGAACATGGGTATTAGTTTATTTTATCTGAGTGATATTCGTTGGGATTCTTAAAATTTAGCTGTCTTATGCTAAAAAAAGACGGACAAGTGCGAGTAGAACTCACGCCTTGAGGGTTCCGTATCGTTATACTTTATAATTATCTATTAAATTTGAATTATAAAAAAATATGTGATGTAACTAAAAATTTAAGGTTTTCGGAATTTTTCCTTTATATGTGCTATAAAACATTGCTTCATGCCAAAATTTCAAGATTCTAGGTCGACTGGAAGTATCCTTTAGGTTTTGATTCCCTTGCGAGTAGTTGCGAGTTTCAAAATATGCGGCTTAAATTGCTGTTTCTTTTGATTGCGTTGACATAGAAGTTTGATTTTGTTACAGCTTAAAGGTATTATAGACCTGAGTATTTGATATGAATTTCAATTTAATACCTCTACGCGTTCATGAGGAAAGGGGTAGTAAGTTTAAAATTATTAAAAGTATTTTTATTATATGATGTAACTAAAAATTTACGGTTTTCGCAATTTTTCCTTTATCTGTGCTATAAGACGTTGCTTCGTAACAAATTTCAAGATTCGAGTTCACGGGAAGTAGGCTATAGGTTTTGATTCCCTTGCGAGTGTCGAAAATTTGCGGAAATTTGCGGCATAAACGGCTGTATCTTTTGATTGCGTTGGCTTAGAAGTTTGATTTTTTCAGAGCTCCAAGGGACAGTAGACCTGAGTATTTGATATAAATTCCAGCTTGATACCTCTACGCGTTCCTGAGAAAAAGGGTCTTGACAGACAGACAGACGGACGGACAACAAAGTGATCCTATAAGGGTTCCGTTTTTTCCTTTTGAGGTACGGAACCCTAAAAACATATTAATCAAATTGGTCAGAATTTTAAGAATCCCTTAAGCCTTCCAACCACGACAAGGTTTCACTTACTGGAAGGAACTGGATTGAAATGGAAAAAAATATCAATATATACATATATAAAATAAAACATTTACCAAGTTAGGATGCTGCTTGTTCCGCCTGGCTCCATTGCGTTTGTCCTTTTAACGCCTTTTTCGACTCATCCCAAGTTTTGCAAGTACGCATTTCACTATTAGAAAGAAAAATTAGTTGTGTTGATTAAAGCGTGCTATATGCTATATCACTACCTCTGATGTAAACACGAATCCATTTTAACCGCCTGCTGAAATGCATTCCACTTGCAAAAGATGGAAATCTATAAAGAAGTAATTGAACAGAGTTTTAAAAACTTATGATATTAAGCAAAATTGTTTACCTTAAATGTTGTTAGTCGATATACAATAATGTTAAGGGGGGCGATACATGTAACCGCCTGAATTTTTACTGTTTTTCAGAGCCTTAATTAAAAGGGAAGGAATAAATGAATCGTTTTTAAATTCAGTTTGTTTATTCATTATATATTATAGTAAAATATAAGAATCAGATTTTTTTTACTTTTTTTTTTCAAAATGGCCGCCGTAGTAACTAGTCTCCTGAGACCCTCACGGAGAAAGGCATGAATCGGCGGGATTTTTAGCTTTTCTTACAGCGTTCTAAAATTGAAAATTTTGGTTTGAGCGTCTTCATAAAACATGTATCTTCTAGTTGAACCAATAAAAAAACAACAAAATTAAAAAATCGTAAATTGGCACGCCTCAGGAAAAAAAATGCGATTTTTCACCCTTTTTTTCGATGGTTTTTGGGTCAAAAATGGTAATTTTTGAAAACTTTTTTGGCATTTTTGAGAAAAACGCGTTTAAAGTTTTGACACACAGAAACTCAGGCTTAATAGTGCTCGAGCGCCGAGTTGAGGCGGAGCACTTAAATGAGTTTTTAATCGATAAATAATGCGAATTTCATTCTAAAAATTTACAGGCATATTTTTGAGATGTTGTTTTAACTATTTATGCAAAAAAAAAATTCTATTTTACATGTATCGCCCCCCTTAAAGGAGGCTGGCTGTGCAATCAAATTTGGGATAATTCCTTCAAGGGGATTTTTCATGGCACCTTCGATTTATCCATTCATATCAAATTTAAGTTGAACTTAAATGGAGTTCTCCCAACTATGTTGAGAGTCCAATGTAAGTTAAACATTCAATTTGATTTCAATTATTCCGAAAAATTATATATCGGGATACCTGGGATCGAATCATATGGTTATTTTTTAAACTCCTTTGTTTTATTATATAGGACAGCTTTATTTTTAAATAGCTGTATACTATATTCTTTATCAACTTGTTGATATGGTTGTTATCTACTTCTAGCTCCTTAATATGTTCATTCAATTCCATGAACAAGCTAGACATATCTAATGTTTTCATAACTTTGATTGTAGTTCGTTCTATAAGGTTTTTGTTATTAAGGCTAAAATTATATGATCTTAATAACGACTTAACAGCCTTTTCTGTATGGAGGCATATGTGCACTACATCGGGAGAAGCAACAAGGAGACCGCCTCTGCATTTTCTTGCTTATTAGATTATTATAAATAGATCTCTCGTCAAAGTTTTCAGCTAATAGAGCATATTTGCATTCTCCGCATTTGGTGACTCTATTAATCATTTTTACTACATATCCACTTATATACCCCACAACATTTGATTGAAATTCCGTCAACTTTCTGACTTTATTTGTCTCAAAAACAGGAGCAAATTTAGAATTTTCGTTTGAGAATTCATAATCTATAGAAAACGTGCTCTAGAAATGACCTATCACGTATCTTGCCGCAAAAAAACAAAAAAATTTGTTCCCCTGTGTAATAAGTAACTTACTTAAACAAGGGTCCTGCTGTTTTCTTCTCCTGCACATTAGGGCATCCTGGCACGATACAATAATCCATCCTTTACGTCTTTATTTAACTCTATAATAAAAACAATTTAAGTAATAAAATAATTTGCAATTGTATAGATTTTAGAAACTTACCAATTTTCGTATGCTTTTACACCTAAGAAAACACTGGACTCGAAATACTAAGTTAAAAGTCTTAAAAAGTCTTAATTTTAGAATAATAATTCCAAAACTACAGTCACAATTTAAAAATTCTTCAAACAAATCGAATTACAATTTTCCGATTTTGCTCTTCGCTTTAAGTCAAGTGAATAAACAAATCCTGGAAGCTTTTAAATTTGGCGGGCCAATTACACAAAGTTGGTGCTGTGACATCCTAAATTGAAACGTTTGCTATAAAGAGCTTTTATTTCCAAATTCTTGAATTAAAACACAGTATATGTTCAATTGTTTATGTTTATTAACAAATATATGGTACATCGTTTTTATAACTTAAAATTTATCAATCACAGACTCTTGAAAATATTGGTAATCTGGCAGGGAAAAAAATTTATTTATTTATTTGTGGCATTAATAATGATTTTTATTTCCATTAATTGAATTTAAAGTACATATTTTTAAAACTTTTGTTCAACGAATATTTAAATTCAAATATTTTTATCAGCACTCAGCAATTCCGCACTCAAAAAATCCGCAGAATCGGCCTATCCATGCAATGTGATAAAAATAGACAGCGCTACATAAATTCTTATATATCTCATCTCGTCCCGCTGTGGCAGTCGGTTGTCAAATTGGCGGCCACGTGAGACAGGAGATCGAGCGGTCCATTTCTATGTATGTCTGTGGGTGCACCCTTTTGACAGTTCTCACCTAAGGAGAGTTCAGATATAGGGAGCATATATCTGTTTATTTCTTTCGTATTAAGCGAGGGCGGCAAATTAAAAAATATATATTTATTTTTAATTGTATAGTGCACGCTTTAATCTAATTTCCCTAAAAGTAGCATCAAATCTCAAATCATTTCGCAGTGAGATGTTTCTGGAATATCACATTTTTCATTGAAAATTTTTCAACAAAACGTCAATATGCTCACTTCTGGAAATTAGGGTTACATCAGTAAACAACTGTTTTAAGAACTCAAAAGTCATAATTAGATCATTTTTGTGCTTTTGGTATAATCTCCACTTAATTTTCGTCATAGTGAAAGGAAGTAAATGCAACGCCATGTAGGCTTTTATTGCCATTTTCGTCGGTAAATCAAGCAAAAAATAAGAATAATTTGATAATTCTCAAAGTGGGGTAATTTCATGTATGCATTCCTGTTAAGGAACATAAGGTAGAAAATGAATCCCTATATATCCCTATATCCCTATCCCTATATATGTATACTATGTATATAAAATCGAAAGTTTCTTTGTTTGTTTGTTTGTTTGTTGCTCAATAACGTCTAAACGCTGGGTCCGATTATTTTCATTTTTTGAATGAAGATATTACGTATCCCGGCCTAACATATAGGCTACTTTTTATTCATGAGTTTCAAAATGGCGGACCCAAGATGGCGGCCAAAAATTGTAAATTTCAATGGATTGCCATGAAAATTGGTATTTGGGGATTTTTGGCGGTCCTGATTGCGAATTTGCGCTCGAAATTTGGAAATTCAAAATGGCGGATCCATTAGGGCGTCCAAAAATTTTCGAACTTCAAAGAAGTCAATTCAAAATTAGTACTACGGGTATTTGGAGGCCACTAATTTTCAATCTACTCTCAAAATTTGAAAATTCAATATGGCGGACCCAAAATATATTGCTCAATCACGCCTAAACGCTGGGTCCGATATTTTAATTTTTTGAGTGAAGACACTACATATCCCGACTTAACATATAGGCTAATTTTTATTCGCGGGTTTCAAAATGGCGGACCCAAGATGGCGGCCAAAGATTGTAAATTTCGAGGGATTGCCACGAAAATTGGTATCTGGGGGTTTTTGGAGGTCCTGATTGCACATTTACGCTCGAAATTTAGAAATGCAAAATAGCGGATCCACTATGGCGACCAAAAATTTAGTTGAAAATTAGTACTATGGGTATTTTGAGGCTACTAATTTCGAATCTACTATCAAAATTTCGACATTCAAAATGGCGGACCCTATATGTTCGTTGCTTAATCACGACTTAACACTTGGTCCAATCATTTTCATTTCTTGAGTGAGGGCACTGCATATCCCGACTTAACACATAGGCTACTTTTTATTCACGGATTTCAAACAAAACATCTGTCAGAATTTACGAATTCAAGATGGCGGGCTGTCAAATTTTGAAGTGCATGCGATTTCCACCAAAATTGGTACTTGGGGTTGAAATCAACGACCCCGAAAACCCCCAAGTACCAATTTTGGTGATAATCGCATGCACTTCAAAATTTGACAGTCCGCGATCTTGTATTCGTAAGTTGGTGGAAATCGTTTTAAAACTAGAACTTTGTGAGAAAAAAGAATAAATTTCTGAATAATGGTTATTCGGTAACCAAAAAAATAAAACTCCCGAAATAACTCTCATTACTGAGAAGAATTAAAAAATTTGACCCAAAAACTTATCCGGTAACCAATAAAAAATAAATTGCTGAATAATGGTTATTCGGTAATCAAAAAACTAAAATCCAGAAATAAGTCTCATTACTGAGAAATATTATAAAGGTGGATCGATAACTCTTACCCGGTAACCAATAAAAATAAATTTCTAAATAATGGTAATTCGGTAACCAAAAACATAAAACTCGAGAAATAACTCTCACTATTGAGAAAAATTATAAGAGTTGATCGATAACTCTTTTCTCATAACCAAAATAAAAAAATTGTTAAATAATGGTTAAACGATAACCAATAAGATTTACAACTAAATATAACTCTTATTGTCTGATTTTTATCTTAAAACTTATAACCGTTACGGTCCCTGGTTTATAGTAAAACGAAAAAATCATGTACCGCGAAACACAAGTTTAATGCCCCTGCCTGCAGTTAAGAGCTCAGTCAGCATAAATACTACTGATAAGGTTCCACATAACATAAGAAAACCACATGATCTATATAACATAAACAAAGCCACTTGCGCATTTCACAACCAACAAGGGGAGGGGTAATCTGTATTACGGACTTGAACCTTGAGGGCGATTAGTAAAGCTATCAGCGGAGAAGTGGAGGCACACTTCGTGAACTTGGCCCTAGACACCAACCCACACCCCCGACTTGATACAAGACTTCAACCTACATACATCACTATATGACACACTCGACACACGCCTACAAGAATATACTAACCCAACCCCGCACAGCCATGCGCGCTAAGCACACACAAGAGAGCTAAGCACACACAAGAGAGCTTTCATGACATCACCCAGCTAGAAACTGCTCCTAGACGTAGACGACGAATTTTTGAGACCGTTTTGTAATTTTAGACCCCCTGTATAAACTTTATGGGATTTTGCGCTCGAACTGACATATCTTATCTACTCACCTAGTTTCCTGCGTCGAATTGCTGGAGAACAAAAACTTGTTTACAAGATATTGTAATTCTTTCGGCGAATTCGTCAAACCATATGGGGCAACTCGTATTCACTCCATCGGTACAACAAAGGAGGAATTCATACTATCAGGCGACAGTGGTACATGGAAAAAGCCATTACACAGATCCAGGAAACAACATTTCTCAATTTGTCTTGTGCTTTATAATCAGCAGCGGAAACTTTGAAGTAAGGACTGACTTTGAAGTTTACAAGGATAATATTAATTAATTTATTATGTGAAATGGCGGATTTTGAGAAGCAGAATACAAAAAGAAGATGAAGTAGACATTTTAAAAGATCAGTCAGAGATTGTAGTTAGAAATACTTTTTAAATATTGAAAACAAAAGCATCTTAGTATGTAAAAAGGTCTTTATAGAAACATTTGATATATCCATCGGACGACTATAAATACGAACCACCTAATTGGAAAAGACTTACTTGGAAAAAGAAAGGATATTACAGAAAGAGTGATGATCATAATCCAGAAAGGAAATACTTGAGTTCCGAATTGATATTAAGCAAAACCTATAACTTGTATGCCGAAAAATTTGAAGAAGACAATATAACATTTCTCAGTGAATAAATACATATGTACATACATATACATATGTGTTAAAGATGGTCTGATAGTCTGGGCGGCTCAATAAGAAAATATACTTTGAGTAATAACACTGATTTATTTTGATCTTTTACAATGACTCTAGCAAGTTACGTCTGGCCCTTGTGACGAACGATGGCAGAAGAAAGAGGGAAGTTTCGGAGTGCCACCACGAGGTGACGGCGGCTGTTAAAAGTTGCCAAGCCGTTCCTGCAGATCGCGATTTTGATTTGAAGTGGCTAACTTAATTAGTAGTAACATATGTATGCATGAATGCAAACTCTTGCAGTTTGTTGGAAAAATCGCATCAGCTAAATACCAAAATATGTATTATTTCCGACTCTATTGATGATCTCCGCTCATCCGTTGACGACCGCCCCTTTACCCACACTCCAGGCACTGTGGAGTCAAGATCATCCTTCCTTCCGATAATCGAGGATATTAGGAGAGGCGTAAAGCAAGTTAAAAGCGACTTCGGCTCTTGGTCGGCTGCTGTTCTCGCTGATTCTAAGGTTATTAACACCATTGCTTCGGACGTTAAGGCCTTGTCACTTATCAACATGCCTCGTGGCAGCTCTCCAGAGTCTAATCCTGCTGCGATTACGGGCGATGTGTGCCCATTAGCTCCTCCTACGAGCAAGCCAGATGACTCCAAGGATTTACCTGTGGCGCAGCCACCTGTTCTCCAAATTTCATCACCGCCGCCAGCCTGCACTGATGACTTGCAGCCGACCCGCCGAAGACTACCACGACGGCGACGCCGTTCTTCACCTATTCCAGCTGGAAATAAAATTGTGAAATCGGCCCCTAATCCGAATACGGAGCCGTCCAACGTCTCTGTTTTATTGCCTGCCCGGCGTCCCCGCTGCGTCTTCATTTCGAGAGTTGACCCCGAAATCACGGAAGAAAGACTGTGTCAACATATCTCCAACCGTACCGGCGCTTCTCCTGATAGTGTTGTCTGCAAGAAGTTGACTTCGGCCCAGGGACGCTCCGAGCGCTCCTTTACCGCTTCTTTTAAGGTTTTTGTCCCCGAAAGTTTATTCTCTGCTACCATGGCACCTGCTATCTGGCCCGCTGGATCTATTGTGCGAGAATTTAGGCCCAGGACTAATACCATCACCGCGTCCAGCTCAAAAAACCTAAAGGCGACCTATCTATCTACTACGCCAATGTAACTGGGCTCCGATCAAAGACTGCAAAACTTTTTATCGCTTCATCTGAATCAGGCTTCGACGTGGTATGCCTTACCGAAACATGGCTATGCGGTAAATTTTTCGACGCAGAACTCTTCAATCTGGGCGAGTTCCAAGTTTTTCGTCCTGACCGGCACTTGACTGCTGTTGATGCACCTGTTGGGGGCGGTGTACTCTGCGCGGTGCGTTGCGGCATCGTTTGCTCACCTGTAGAATTTCCCTCTCCACCAGGCGTAGAGGCAATTTGTTTGGAAATAAAATTCCAATATAAGAGCATCTTCATTCTGACCGTGTACATCCCTCCTAACACATCACCAGACGCATACGAGACTCTAACTTTCTCCATCGAGCAACTTTTGACGACTCTATCTCCTATGGACGACTTTATGATTGTCGGCGACTTCAACCTACCGTCAATTGTCTGGAGCGCTTCTTCGGACGAGATATCCCTCCTCCCTAACTCACCGGGATCTGGGTTTGCTTCGCATTTCATCGACGGCATTCTCTCCTCTGGGCTTTCGCAGGTCTGCGGTGTCGCGAATTGCTTCGGCAGATTCTTGGACCTCGTCTTTTGCATCGACCCTGACCACACTATTGTAAGGAAATGTGACGTGCCTATCCTTCCGGAATCAGCTCATCATCCTGCGCTACACATCATTTTCTCAGCTGAAGATTGTAATTTACAGTTTACGGATAATACTGACTACTGCTTTAATTTTAAGCGAGCTGATTTTTCATCTCTAAATTCCAAAATTTCTAATTGCGACTGGTCTAATGTCTTAAACGAAACAGACGTTGATAAGGCTACGCAATCCTTCTACATCCGACTCTTTGACTGTTTTTCGAGCTGCGTACCTATTTCTGAACGGAAAACTCACTTTACACGCCAACCGTGGTTCAATAGTTATCTGAGGCATCTAAAAAACAAAAAGTCCAAGGCATGGAGAAGGTTTTGTACCTCAAAAAGCGACGAGGACTACTCCATATACTCTAAGCTTCGTTCTCTTTTCATATTAAGCTCTGAGTCCGCCTATAGGGAGTACGTGCATCACACTAAGTGTTTGCTACGTAGGGATCCTAAAGTGTTTTGGAAGTTCATCAATTCCAAACGTAACTCCGACGGCTTCCCTACTTCTCTTTTTTATGAAGATACGCTGAGCAACAACTCCCTGACGACGGCTAATCTTTTTAGCGACTTCTTTCAAACTGCATTCACTAAATCTATCTGTGATATTAGCTTTAACGATTTTACTCACTTGACTAAACTTCCTCCTACCTCTCTTCAGATGAAGGACTTATTCCTAGATGAAGCATCCGTTTTATCAAAGATAGCTTCTCTAACAGAAAGCTTTTCAACCGGGCCTGACGGTGTTCCTGCGTCTGTTATCAAAAAATGTGGTTTGTCTTTATGTCCTGTTCTTTGTTATTTATTTAATTTATCTATTCGCTGTGGTGTTTTTCCCTCTATGTGGAAAATGTCGCTTATTCTGCCGTTACACAAAAGGGGAAGAAAGGACGACATATCTAATTATAGGCCTATAGCTAATCTGCCGTGCGTGGCGAAGTTATTTGAATCTCTCATCTATGACGCGCTATATTTTCACTCCAAGCCTTTTCTGGGTTCTTTTCAGCACGGTTTTCGTAAGGGTAAATCCACGTCTTCTAACCTAGTGGAGTTCACGAACTTTTGTACCTCGGTACTTGAGCGTGGTAAGCAGGTAGACTGCATTTACACAGACTTCAGCAAAGCTTTCGACCGCCTAAATCACCAGCTTCTTGTTTACAAGCTGAAACTTCTAGGGTTTCCTCCTCTTTTCCTTGATTGGGTGTCCTCCTATTTATGTAATCGCTCACAACGAGTCTTTTTCAGATCTTCTCTATCCAAGGAGATCGTAATAGAATCAGGTGTTCCTCAAGGCAGCCACCTTGGCCCTTTACTCTTCATCATATTTATCAATGATATCAGCCTTACTGTACCTAATTCTAAAATCCTTTGCTACGCTGACGATGCTAAAATATTCCGTGTCATAAATGATTCCTCTGACTGCATTTCCCTGAATTCTGACCTGACCCTTTTCAATAATTGGTGTCATAAAAACCTCTTACCGCTAAATATACCTAAGTGTTCGGTTATGTCCTTCACCCGTAATAAAAATCCTTTTTCTTTCGTCTACGAGGTAGGTGGAAGTTCATTAACAAGACTTGACAAATGCAGAGATTTGGGCGTTATCTTCAATTCCCAACTCACCTTCGGAGACCACATAGATTCCATTGTCCTTAAGGCTAACGTGGTTTTGGGTTTTGTGAAGAGGTGGTCTCGCGAGTTTGATGACCCTTATATTTGCAAGCAACTCTACTGCGCACTGGTAAGACCCATCCTTGAATACGCTTGTCCAGTCTGGTCTCCGTATCTTCTTTCGGAGACAAAACGAGTGGAATCTGTTCAGCGTAGGTTCCTAAGGTTTGCTCTCAGAGGCCTGCCTTGGGGGGACCCCCTCAGTCTACCTCCTTACTCAGACAGACTGAAGCTGATTTGCCTGACTAGCCTCGAAAAGAGGCGCGAAATACTCAAAACGACTTTCCTTTTTGACATGCTTCAAGGGTCTATTGATTCTCCTGAATTACTGGCCTACATCAGTATTTGTATTCCCTCTCGTTCGCTGAGAAGTTCAAACTTTCTGCATGTTTCATATCACCGAACAAATTACGGTATGAATATGCCAATCCCTTCTATGTCGCGTCTTTTCAACTACTACTATAAGGATTGCGTAGACTTCAACCTTAGTAAAACTCAATTGAAAAGCCTGCTCTTGTAACCCCTATTGTTATATTCTTTTTGTCCTCAGTAGTCAGTTAACTTGATGAATTTGTAAATAAATAAAATAAATAAATAAATGAACAAATTTTAAGAAATATTTTAATTGAAGCTTTCATCGCCACAAAACAACATCTGTCAAAAATCTGATGGGCTAATTATGAAGATTAAAATTATCTCAGACCCTAATGAAATGGAGGAACATAATATCCATTTAAGAAATGCAGAACTAGGCAGAATTTTGTTTTTTGATTTTTCTGAAAATATTCTATCTAAATTTCAAGTCGATCCAATGAATACTTTTTGAGCTATGCAGAAGTAACTATACAGTAAAAACGCGCGAGATTAATGTAATGGACTCAGATTTGCCATAATTCGTACAATGGAACGGGTGCTTTATTGAACGATTTTAATTTTGAGCCTGTATTTGTCTTTATACCGGGTATCCCATTTAACCCGACCAATCGAAATAATTCGAAAAATACGCATAACACAAAAAAAATGTCCAGATGATAAGTCAATATCTCCAAAAGGAACTTCGGCCTGTCCTAAAATCAGCCGTCTCTCCACCCGCCATCCCATGTGGGTGTGCCGGGGGCAACTTTGAAACTTCAAATGGGAACCCCCATTTTTAATAGCGGATTCGGATTCTATGGGAAAAAATACGAAACTTTTGTCTGAAACATTTTTTCAATTCGTTTTGAGGATGTGAGGTGTGTAAGCAAATTCAGGAATGGTCGAATATCTCGCGAAATACATATCGGATCGAAAAAGGAAAAACACGTGTCAAATATCTCCTAAAACTGATACCAAACTTGGCCCACACTCCCACCTTTCGTAGAATTAGAAACTGTAATAAAAAATGAGTATCCCCATTTGAAATTTCAAGGTTGGTCCCTGCCCACCCACAGGGTGTTAGATACATTTATTTCGAGTTATTTTGATTTGTCATGTCTCTGGCCGTTACCAAATCAGCGGTGTTAAAAACAACCTGGTCCGTCAACTAGGCCTGATATTTTCATCCAACCCTTTTACTTCTACCGTTGCTGAAAGCAGCAACCTCCTTTCCAGACTTGATCTTCATCACCACCCTCTTTTTCTACATTATTTCATGATGTTTCCAGTACTTACATCCTCTCTGAGCTCCACTACCACTTTAACTTTCATAAAGCCGACTTTGTTCAACTAAACTCTCTCTTAAGTAATTCTAACATATTCTCTTCCCTCAACAATCCTAGATTATAAGTATTAACCACGCTGTCGACATTTTTTAGGACATTCTTTTTATTATTGGGATAGGCAATCCCAATGTGTTCCCTTCGAGCCTATGAAAACTCCGTTTTCATCCCCACCCTGGTACGATAATGAGCTTCGGTCGCTTCGTAATAAAAGAAATGAACTCTGGCACCGCTTCCTCACCTTTAGGTCTGATTCGGATTACACTTCTTATCTTACCATCTCTTCTCTCTTTGCCGTGCGTTGTTAATCTCTCTACTTCGATTATCTTGACCACATGCAATACAAACTTATCTCCGACCCTAAAAAATTCTATAATGTTATTAATATAAAAAGGAAATCTAATGGATTCCCGTCGATCCTTAAACTTGGTGATTCCTCGTCTTCTGAGCTCACCGCCATTGCCGAACTTTTTGCTGATTTCTTCAGCGAATCTTTCAGCGATCCCGTCCCAGCTCCTGATCCTTATTACTTTTGCTACATGCACAACCAGCCCCAAACCTCTTTCTCATCCATTGAAATTGATCCCATTATTGTCGCCTCCAAAATCAGCTATCTCACTGACAACTACAATCCTGGCCCTGATGGTATCCCCGCCATGCTCCTAAAGAAATGCTCCCAATACCTGACCCAACCTCTATCCACCCTCTTCTCGTTTTCCCTTTCTAAGGGTGTTTTTCCCTCTCTTTGGAAAGATTCATTCATTGTCCCTATCCACAAAAAAAGCGGCCAAGTGCGAGTCGGACTCGCCCATGAAGGGTTCCGTAGCAACAAGTAGCATAATATAAAAGTTCTTGTAGTTCGTTGTAACTTTGATCGATGTTAAATTAAATGCTTTTTTTTATATATTTGAGTTGATTGAATGAAAGGTAAATTGCGGTTTACGATTTATGACGTATTAAAAAAAAACTACTTACTAGATCTCGATCAAACCAATTTTCGGTGGAAGTTTGCATGGTAATGTACATCATATATTTTTTTTAGTTTTATCATTCTCTTATTTTAGAAGTTACACGGGGGGGACACACATTTTACCACTTTGGAAGTGTCTCTCGCGCAAACTATTCAGTTTAGAAAAAAATGATATTAGAAACCTCAATATCATTTTTGAAGACCTATCCATAGATACCCCACACGTATGGGTTTGATGAAAAAAAATTGTTGAGTTTCAGTTCTAAGTATGGGGAACCCCCAAAATTTATTGTTTTTTTTCTATTTTTGTGTGAAAATCTTAATGCGGTTCACAGAATACATCTACTTACCAAGTTTCAACAGTATAGTTCTTATAGTTTCGGAAAAAAGTGGCTGTGACATACGGACGGACAGACAGACAGACATGACGAATCCATAAGGGTTCCGTTTTTTGCCATTTGGCTACGGAACCCTAAAAAGGCTGCAAAAGCGACGTTTCAAATTACCGCCCCATTGCTAAGCTTTCTTGCATGCCCAAACTTTTCGAAAGCGTCATCTATGACTCCATGTCTTTCCACTGTAGGTTCATTCTTTCCCCAATCCAACATGGTTTTCTCAAAGGCAGATCCACAACTACTAGCTTAACAGTTTTCGTATCCCGTACCCTTCTAGCTATGCAAAACGGGGAAGACACAGACGTTATTACAACTAACTTTAGCAAAGCCTTTGACAAAATCTCCCATGAAATCATCGTTCTCAAACTTGAAATCTTTGGCTTCCAGCCCCGCTTTATTTTTTTTTGTTTTTTTTTTTTTTTTTAGGACCATCAGCTTAGTTCAAGCTTCAGAGAAAAATTAATCTCTTGCATGAAACTGATCAGCATTTGGTCCCGTGTTAGTAATACCACCCACCAAACCGTTACATGCAAATTGATTAAACAACAACTTTTTTAACACATGTTTAGTAATACGAATATCAAACAAGTCGGCATGCTTATTGACATTCAAACACATACGATTAATTGGTTGGAAGTACCCATAGTTAGTTCGAGATGTACTAATTTGGAACAAGGGCACATTTCTAAGGTTATGAGGATTTTGTCTGGGAATGAATAAGGTTCTCAATGACGGAGAAGCAACAATGCCATTAACCAGCTGGTGAACAAAAGTGACATCCGCTACGACACGACGTTCTTGAAGGGAATGCATGCCAAGTAACAGACAGCGGTCTTTGTAGGGAGGAAGGATATGTGGATTATCCCAAGGCAAATTTCTCAGCGCGAACCTAACAAACTTTTTCTGGACAGATTCGATTCTATAAGCATGAATGGCATAATAAGGTGACCAAACAAGACTGCCGTATTCCAGGATGGGCCTTACTAAAGAAATGTATAACTGCTTATATATAGTTATGTTATCAAATTCACGAGACCATCTTTTCACAAATCCTAACAAAGCGGAAGCCTTGGAGACCATGCAATTGATGTGTTCAGTGAAGTCAAGTTTTCTATCCAAAAGAATGCCAAGGTCACGCGCAATGTGAACTCGACGAAGAGAACAGCCAGACAAGGAGTAGTTGAAATTAAAGGGGTTGTGCCGTCTATAAAATGAAATAATTTCACACTTAGAAATATTAAGTTCCAAATTATTGTAAATGCACCAAGACTGTAAGGTATCTAAGTCATTTTGAACCAACTCGCAGTCATTTATATTCTCAATACGACGGAAAATCTTCATGTCATCAGCATAAATAAGAATATTACAAGATTTCAACAGGTGGGTGATATCATCAATAGCAAGAATAAACAGAAGAGGGCCAAGATGACTACCCTGAGGGACACCTGACGTAGCCAAAATACTTCTCGACAAGGAACCACGAAATGAGACATGATAGGATCTATCATGCAAATAAGACTGAACCCATACAAGAAAAGGAGGAGGGAAACCCATACTTTTCAACTTAAGAATAATGATAGGGTGAGAAATTTTATCAAATGCTTTACTAAAGTCCGTATAAATGCAATCAGTTTGTAGACCTTTTTTGAATCCATTTAAGGTGTACTCGACAAACTCTAGTAAGTTAGTGGAATTAGAACGACCTTGAAGGAAACCGTGTTGATTTGCAGATAAAAGCCTTGTACAAACCTTAGAGAGTTCAGAGTAAATAATTGACTCGAAGAGCTTGGGAATACAGGACAATTTAGCAATCGGCCGATAATTAGAAACATCGCTGCGGCATCCTTTCTTAAAGATTGGGATAATGAAAGAATCTTTCCATATACTAGGAAATTGGCCAGAATTAAGAGATTTCTGAAAAATAATTGACAAGGGTTCAGCAAGTACATTGGCACAATGTTTAAGAATCGCAGGGGGAATACCGTCAGGACCAGAAGAATAATCGATCGGAAGTTCGCCAACAAATTTGTGAACAATTTCAGGAGTGATATTAATGGAAAGGTCAAAAGGGGTAGAATTAAGGTTAAGATGATGAAACTGGTTAGTATCAGGTTGGAAATTAGGGGAGGAAAAGGATTTTTCAAAGAAAGATGCGAACATGTCACAAACTGTCTGCGAAACCCCGCTCGAAGAATCCCCATAAGACATACTACATGGATAGCCATCAGTACCCCTCTTGGTGTTAACGAAATTGAAAAACGCGCGCGAATTACTATATAAATCATTTTTAGTTTTATTAAGGTAATCATTATAAAGAACGGAGGCGCGGTTATTGAATTCATTATAACACTCAACAAACGTGTTATATGACTGAGTATCCTTAAACTGCAGATGTAGCTTCCATAATTTATTTTTCTTATTTCTTAGCCTTCTTAAGTCTGAATTAAACCAAGGGGGTGAGGAACAAAAAAGACGGCGGCGTTTAAGAGGAACGCAGTAATCAAAGTTTACCAGAAGAGTGTCATAGAATTTTGCGACATTGTCATCGATTGAATTAGCAGATAAGAGAGACCCGAAATCAATGGAAGACAACCTGCAGTTGAGTTCGTCGAAATCAACATTTTTAAAATCATAAACCAGGTTGCTCATTTGTAGGAAGAACTTTTGAATTAAAACAGAAATCTATCTGGAGGGGTGGATGGTACTTATCGACAGTGGACAAGGCTAAAGGGCAGCGTTGAACAATTATATTATCACTGCCCGAAGAAAAGAGTAAATCAAGCTGCCTCCCCAATTCATTTTTAACTGTGCTTAATTGAAGGAGACCACAAGAAAAGATAGATTCAAGAAAGGAAGATTCCTTCGGATTAAGGTTATTAGAAGGATAGCAACACTCACCGTCAGAATCAAATACCCATAGTACATTGGGTAGGTTGAAATCACCAATTAATAAAAGTTCGTCAGAAAAACTCATTAAATTTGAAACGAATTCCAAAATGAGAATAAGGGAATCATAGAGGCTGCGGCCCCTGTTGTCAACTGTACTGAGCATATCGGGGGGAATATAGCAACATAAAATAAATAGAGAATGATCTTTGTCAACAACTTTAAGACAGATTGCCTCAACGTCAGAGTTATTGCATGAGTCAGGTAAGGGGATATTGCTGCAACACAATTCGTTTTTACAAGCAATAAGAACACCACCCCCACGAGCCTCAGAGTTAAGATACCTATAGCCTTTATATCCTGAATCAAATCATACCCCGATAAATCGTCAATACAGGGTTCGCTTTGACTCCGCTTTCTCTAAACCTTTCGCATCTGACTCTGGTGGCCCTCAGGACAGTCACTTTGGCCCATTGATCTTCATACTATCCATAAACGATGTTGAGCTGGTAACGCTCAGATTTACTAATTTATGCCGATGATATGAAGATCTTTAAACGAATCTCCAACGTTACTGACTCTTTACTCCTCCAAGACGACCTCTTCAGCTTCTCCATTTGGTGTCAGAAAAACTTTCTTGACTTGAACATTTCCAAATGCAAATCAATCACTTATTCTCCCAAACGTCTTCCCTCCACCCTTCGATTATATTTTCTCTCTTGACAACCCATTCCTTCTGTAAGCTCTTTACGGGATCTAGGCGTTATCTGTGATAGCGAACTCAATTTCCGTTCCCACATCGACCATATTGTATGCAAAGCCAATTCTGCGTTAGGTTTTGTTAAACGTTGGTTCAAGGAGTTCTCTAATCCTTATGTCACAAAAGCTCTATACTTCTGCTACAAAGCAGAATAACCCCCCCCCCCCCCCCCCCCCCCATCTTCTCCAATACGCCAATTAGGTCTGGTCACCCTCTCAGCCAACGCTTATGAACAGAATTTAAGCCATTCAGCATAGATTTCTCCGCTTTGCGTTACGTGGCCTTTCTTGGAATGACCTTAATCTCCCTCCTTATGAGAATCGTTTGAAACTCACTAACCTCCAACCTCTATCAAACCGTCGCGACGTTGCTGATATAATCTTTGTCCACCAAGTCAATACCGAATCCATTGACTGTCCCGATCTCTTGCATAACATCCAATCCTTCCCGCTCTTTTATCTTTACAGTCACCCCACTTACTATGGTCGCTTCGAACCCATTACACGAATGCTACGTAAAGTTAATAATTCCGTTCATTTTGACTTTCACGTAGACAAAGCCTCCCTTAGGCAGGCCATCCTCAAGGCTGATCCCCTTTCTTAATCATCACCACCCCTTCGTTTGTTAGCCCTTCCCAACTCTTTATTCTAATGTCTGTTCATTGTTTAGTTTAAGTATTATAACACATGTTAGTTTTTAGTTTTTTAGTTTTTAGTCAAATTGTTTTTTGTTGTAGTTTGTATTAAGTGAAATTAATTAAATAAATAAATAAATAAATGGGGACCCAGTGTATGTATGTATATGAAGAAGTTATATTTTACCTTAGATAAGATAACTTTTAGAGGCCGCCATTTTGTAAACCTCTTTTTTGTATAGCTTCGATTAATCAATAGATGAACTATGTATTAAAATAAGTAAGTAAGTTCAGAATACGAGTGGCCAGCGTAAAGAACTGCAAAAAACGTGTCACAGAAAATAGTTCAATAAAATTTATAATTTTTAATAAAATATACACGAAATACTCTCTACAAATTGTATTTTCTTTTTGTGGCATGCGGATAAATATTATTGATCGACTTATCATATTAATTTCACTATATACTCGTATCATGTTTAGAAAATCTTTATTCTAATTTCTCACATATGTATGTTTGTCTTCATATTTTCACAGACAGTACAAACAACGTTCGTGGAAAATTGCAATAATGGCAACACAACCATGCCAATGCTGAATCACACTAAGGCTGTGGGTGTTCCTTGACGTGAACGACTTAGAGTATCTTGGGCAAGAGGCCTCTCCAGAGACTGTCAACTATCAACTAACTGTAAATCTTTTACACACTAAGACTCTAGACTACTTCCTTTTCTGTAGAAAAGCAATTTATTGTAATATAATTGTGTTATTTTATTAAGAAAAAAATTTACTTTGAGGAGCTTTCAAGACATTTCTCCCAGCAGCAACGCTAGATTCCCTTTTTGCTTTCCTGATATGGCGCAATTGAGAAAACTCTTTGAAAGTCCCTCGGACTTAAATTAGAACGAGTCGAAAATTTGTAAGACCTCCACAAAATTTTGGACTTGTGCCTCTGTAGGTATAAGAAATCTCCACAAAAACTTTAGGGACTAAGTATTTATATTTCTTATTAAGTGTATAAACTAACTTATCTACGTATATTTTTATACTGTAAATAAAATGTCATGTATCCACAAAGACGCACCGAACTGGATAAGTGTTTTTATCCGACATTTTTCCTTTACTGAGTTTTCTGTGTCAGTATGACATCTGTATAAAATATCTTAGCGAGTAAAAAATAAATTTCTTATAACAATATCCTATAGTGTATATTTTGTTGCTGATCAGGCGCTCGTGTAAAATTGAGTTAGTTTTAAGTCATACTCACAAATATTTTCACTAATTGCCAAAAAAGATAGATCTACTTTATAAATATGATAACCCGTACCTCTATAATGTGTGGTAAATTTTCGTTATACATAAAGCCATATTTGTAAATAATGTTTGATTTTGTTTATTTCGGATGGGAGAACTATCGTTAATTATGGAAGTCAGTTGGTAATTCTTGGAGAATTTCCAGAATGATGAATGTTTTACCTGTAAGTACAAAAATGAAAAATGTTTACATGCTTTATTTATTTCCAATTTCATCAATGTCTGATTACTTCACAAAGAAGTTACAGTGACAAATTAGTTTTAATATGTTATTTCTTTTTTGATATTAAAAGCTATGCTAACTATTTAAATAACCCGACATCGATATAATTGGCTCATTGTATCCGTAATTAATACGATGATGGAGAAGTTGGAGGATGTCCCAATTCCTCAAAGAGCAACTAGCAAATGATACAAAGAAGGAGAGTATATTGGGAGAGCCAAACTCGGAGATTCTACGACGGGATTCCAATGTTTCAAGATTAAATCTTTAATTCATCCTGATAGGAGGTAAAGTCTCACAAAGATGCAATAATCCCTAAACTCTATACACCACCTTTTAAGTTATTCTTATTACAAATCACATTAATGTGATCTTCAAAAGTAAAATGGAAGATTAACCACACACCCAAGTCTTTGCTCTTGACGAGTCTAGAAAGTGCACATTTATTAAGTGCATAGTCAAAATCAATAGGAAATCTTTTGCGGGAAAATATCATAATCGTACACTTTCGTCTATTCTTCAAGGAGCCAAGGAGCTTAAGTCTATCGAGATAGGCAGGCAGGATAAGACTTTTCCCAAGGAAGACCACGAAGAGCAAACTACAAGAATCTATGTTCAACTGCCTCGAAACAGTTAATGTGACACTCATAAAATGGACACCAGACCGGACTAGCATATTCCAAAACTGGTCTCACGAAAAGACAATACAATAAGTAGGGATTATCGAACTTTTTGGACCACCTCCTGACGAATCGTAAAATAGCGTTAATCCTCAAAAGAGTGACGAACTCACCTTAGTCAGTCTAGCAAAAGAATGTCTATTAATTATGTAGTCAAAGAGCAGCGTATTTTTTTCTTGCGGGAGATGAACATAAACGTACTCTTACTAACATTAAGTGGAAGATAAGTGATAGAACACTACTTATGAAAGGTGTCTGAAAATTTAAAACATTACAGCCACGATCGTCAGATATTATGCGGAAGATGAGTCATTAATAAAAATAATTAATAGCAAAGGACCAAAGCGACTACTTTATTGTCTTGTCTTGAGAGTGAGCGAGTGCACCACGAAAAACGATGGCTTATTCTATCGAAAGCCTTGCCTTCTGTGAAGACACAGCCAACCTGTTTGCCAGATCTCTAAATTGTATAAAGCAAAGTCGCTGTTTTCGTCTGTCTGTTTCTCCGCTAACTTCTTCTAAACGACTATCATTTAGAGAATTTCTTCCGGAAGGTTTATATGTATAATACATGCATATTATAGTAGAGAAAAGCGGAGAATTTCAAAGATTTGTAATGATGTCGTAAAAAACATATTTTTGGGCGCTTACATTGCTAACGCTGGCTAAACCTTATGCGATAGATCAAAATAATATACTACGGAATTGTATATCTTAAAAAGTTCTCCAGAAAAGTCCCCGATGGTATATGTCTATCTCCTAAGGATAACCCACAGTAACGATTTTTATCTTTTACATATTACTAAAAAATAATGGGTTATTTACGCAGCTACTTTAAACAATACAGTATTAATCCTTATCCAATTAAATACGTTAGATAGGTTGTGCATTTAATTTAGATCAAAATTACCCTTCACAGCATTTCATTAAAAGGAATATATTAGAAAATATCACAGATTTAAAATTATTAATCGCTCGCAGCGAAACGGACGGTCGGCCGGCATGCCCCGTTACCGTCCACGCTGCGTGGCGGCCGCGGCCTATAAATAGCACGTCGAGAGCTGCGCCTCGCCCTATAGCAACGAAGCATTTTAGCCGATAACATGTGTACCGAAGCTCTCCTATTAATTATTTAAAAAAAAACGTGCTTTTCAGCGCGATCCAACAAACTGTGCTTTTCTTCGCGACATTGTTTATTACGGCTCTATTATTATTTTGTTTCCCTTTTAGTTGACTTTAGGTTTCTTCTTTTGTTTATTTGATTTTACTGTTATTTGTATTGTTATTGTCCCTAAGTGACTTTTTTCAAATATAAGGTTAGTGTTGATTATTTATCGATTTAAGTTGATATTATTGGATTTTTTTAATTTTAAGGTTATTGCATTCAAAGTATTGCGAGTATTGGCTCTTTTATTATTTTCTTTGCCTTTTAGTTGTTCTGTAGGTACCTACACATTTTTTTTCCAATTCAATTATGCCGCGAAGAAGTCGTCCAAATTTAGGTCGTAGTTACAGGGATGCAACAAGAGAACGTTTACGCCTTAATGATGAAACCGAAGAAGAAGAAGAAATCAGGCTGTCTAATAGAAGAGAAAGTAATTCTTCGAGAAGAAATAGAGAAACGTCTGTTGAACTTGAAATACTTCTTTGTCTTGACCGGGATAGACATAGGTCACAGAGAGTCAAAGAATCCTCCATTGAACGTGAAGTTCGTCTTAGTCGTGACATGAATAGACATATGTAGATCTCAGAGAGTCAGAGAATTGTCTAAACGCAGGTCCATGAAGGCTCTTAATTTGTGGTCAAATAAAGTTAATTCTGCCATGAATTACGATTCTTCTATTGAATACAAGGATGATCCTGTCGTTTCAATAGGTACAATGTCTGTTGTCTGTGAATATTGCTCTGCTTTAAAATGGAAGGATGAATCTAAAGGTATGTGTTGTTTACAGGGTAAAGTAAAATTAGAGGAAATTCTTAACCCACCCGAACCACTACACCCTCTTTTTACGGGTAATCATCCTAAATCTAAACAATTCATGCGCAATATACGCCGTTATAACAACGCAATTCAAATGACCTCTTTTAAGAGCACGGAGGTTGTTGAGCGGGGTTTTATGCCTACATTTAAAATTCAGACGCAAGTATATCATTTAGCAGGGAGCTTGCTACTATATCAGCCCGAGGACCATACATTTCTGCAAATTTATTTTATCTCAGATCCAGAAACACAAGCATCTACGCGATGTAACAGTGTCGCACAGCCAATTGATAATGGTTTGGTATCTCAGCAAGATATGTTATTGTACATTCCCATAAGAACTATATACAGTCTTTCAAAACTGCTATTGAGAGCGTTCCACTAGGCACACCCGACTTCAATGTCGTAATCCATGCAAATAAAGTGCATTTTGGAGAACACAGCGGCCGTTATAACGCCCCCTCTACGAGTGAAGTAGCAGTTGTGATAGCTGGACAACAATTTGATAAAAGAGATATTGTGTTGCGTAGCCGTGACGACCATTTGCGAAAAATTTCAGAGTTGCACAGATCTTACAACAGCTTGTGATGTGCGCGGCTCATACGAAAGGAGAACAGAAATCGAGGTGACAGAGTGCCTAGGGTGAACCTCGCCTTAACGCGCCACTGAACTCAAAACAGAAAAAAATCCTCTAAGTGACATTTAGCCACCTCGCGGGCAATCCGAACCCACGAGTTCGCTGGAGCGCCGCCATGATTTCCTTCTTCTCCATCTGACAGCGAGCGAAGGCGGACGGCCGCACCACGAGGAACCAGAAGTAATCCAAGTCAGTGAACCGCGAATATAGTCGAGTGGGCCTCCTTTGGGGAAAATAAGTGAAAAGAAACAGAAAAGAGCCAAGACGTCAGGTCCCAAGCGACAGAGCCTCCCTGTACAATCGAAGGGCCTGCATCTTGTAAATTATTTCAACGCATCAGGCGGGGGGGCCCATCTAACTATCTTTCTACACTGCAGCGGGCCCCCGCCGAATTGTTTTCCGGCACACAAGGAAGGCCCCATCGGTAGCTGCTCATCTTTAAATTCTCTTTTCAAGGGCCCCATCCGGCCCCATCTGGTCCCATCTGTAATTGTTTTCCGGCACACAAGGAAGGCCCCATCGGTAGCTCCTCATCTTTAAATTCTCTTTTCAAGGGCCCCATCCGGCCCCATCTGGTCCCATCTGTAATTGTTTTCCGGCACACAAGGAAGGCCCCATCGGTAGCTGCTCATCTTTAAATTCTCTTTTCAAGGGCCCCATCCGGCCCCATCTGGTCCCATCTGGCCCCATCTGGTCCCATCTGTAATTGTTTTCCTACACACAAGGAAGGCCCCATCGTCAGCTGATTTGCTGAGCAAGAGTACCAGCACCCCAAGGGACTGGAGGATACCCCAGAGAACCCCCGCAGCCAGACCATCACCTCAGCCAGACGTCGCCGGAATTGCAGGGTTCCCCGCCTTTTTAGAAGTTTATAAAATTTTATTCCTCCTTTGAATTTTGTGGAGCTTCGCCCCACCCCTAATACTAAGTCTCGTTTGTCGTAGATTTTCCCCCTTCAGATTGTAAGCATAGGCAGGGCACATCCCCGCCTTTTTTAAAGTCTTGTTTCGTGCACGTGCAAGAGCACAAATTACACCGGTCACGTCCAACCACCCTCCATTTGAGTCGTGTAACCTCCTCAATATTAACCTACTTGGGATACCTAACCTATTAGCCCACAGGTGCAGCAGTCCGGCGATCGATCGACGGGACTTCCGCTTCCTACAGGTATGTACGAGATTAAACTTTTGTAATGACTTATTTCCCATTGCTATTGCCTAAGTATAACGCCCTTAATCAGTGGAGGAAGGTCCATACGCGATCGAGATTTCCTTTTTTTTTGAGTATTTCCGAACTTTACTTATTCAGTATGGGGATCAGGCCGGATTTGTCGTGCCTCATGCAGTATCGACCGTTCTAGTTCGCGTCTGTCTCGTTTTTTTTTTGTACTCCTGTATACTTCTTTTCAAGCCGCTGTGGGAGAAAGCCCAGCCTATAGTGAAACCATTGAATATTGTAGGTCCAGCCATCTTCTTTAGGAGCTCGTATTAGCCGCCCGCAACGATCGAGTAACTCTGGAAAATTCCTATCTTGCTTACTTAGTTATTAAGTCCCCGATAGTCAAGAAAAACAAAAAAAAAAATAAATAATCATAATTTTTGTGCATATGTCGTCTGAATTGGCACCGAACGGGTGCGCCTCTTATTATCATTAGTACCACGGGTATTTGTAGCTATAGGTGTGGGCCTGTGGCCACTTAAATGAACTCTCGCGCGTTATAAATAATGAAATTTTGTACTTGAAGTTAATAATATGTTTCTTTAATTGAATAGTGACTTTCCATGGGGGGGTTGACCCTCCCCCACTTTCCCTCTCTTTCTCTCTCTCGTTCTCTCTCCGCACTCGCGCGCAGTAACCCCCGAGTATAGGGCGCAGGGCCCCGGTTCAAGAACCCCACCCCATGCCGACGAGTTATGTACGTGCAACCGCTAGGCGCGCATTGAACCAACATCGTCCTGCGTCCGCGTGAAAGGCCTCCGCGAAAAAAAAAAAATTTTTTTTTGTCATGTGTGTGATGTGGCATGGGCATGGTCTTTTCGGGTATTTTTGTCTCAGTTCAAGGGACCACAGGCTGTCCCGCGCTTGCTGCGAGCCTGAGAATAACCTCCTCAAGGGATGCTATCTTCTTCCACGAATAATTACCATGTCCTAGCCCGTCGAAGTCAGAAGGAAGGATCAGGCTTTTGTCAGTTCGCCCTTTCACATTACAAGCTTACAGTATCCTTTGATGCTATGTCGGGGAGAAGACGGATATGCCATTAATGTTTCTTAAGTTGATACGATTAGTGGAGCACCTCTACGTAAAACGGTATCATGTATAAGGACAAGACATATAAATTTTAACCCTTTACTCAGATATGGAATGTTAAGGAACCAATACTTGGTCGATCAATATGTAAAAATTGAATCAGAGCGAATAGCTTACATTCGTAACAACCAAACTAAATTGAAAGCAGAAAATTATGTTCATCTTCAGGATGCTTTACAGTCGAATGAACACAGCAGCGACATTGGACAATTGGTTATACTACCTTCATCGTTCACGAGTGGGCCTAGATATATGCATGAAAAATCACAGGACGCAATGACTTATGTCAGA
The DNA here is from genome assembly GCA_963920795.1 of Eutolmus rufibarbis. Classification (NCBI taxonomy): domain Eukaryota; kingdom Metazoa; phylum Arthropoda; class Insecta; order Diptera; family Asilidae; genus Eutolmus; species Eutolmus rufibarbis. The sequence goes on from OY987205.1 coordinate 19,454,795, forward strand.
CATCACGGTAAATCTGATCGCTTTGTAACTAAAACATGTAATCCGAACTAGTTAGAAATCAAGGAAAATATCAACACCAATTTAACTCCACAAAATAGATACGATATAGTGAATGGAGTGTTCCATTTAAAAGTACAGAAACTCTTATACCTCATAAACAAGGTTCACATATTTGGTCCACCTCGATGCCACATGCATACTATAAAATGGCAAAAATGTGATTTACCACATGTCCATCTGCTGGTGTGGTTAGTGAATAAAATTAGACCGGATCAAATTCATAGCGTTATTTCAGCGGCATTACCGAATAAAGAAGAAGATTCAACCCTGTTCGAAATTGTAAAAAACAAAAGGTCCACGGCCCTTGCGGAGCCTTAAATCCATTGCATTGCATTGCATTGCTGTTTTGTGTGCTAATTATCGGGACTTGTGTCCTTTTGTTGTGTGCTGCTGGAGGATTTGCCTGTTCTTGCGTCTGTCGGAATAATTGCGCAATCCTGCGTGGTTTGGTGCTTGCTCCGCTGGACATTGGATTACACCCATAGGACTCGCTTATATTTTTAGGGGTGGGTTCTTGGTATATGCCTCTGCCGAGGCCTGAGATCTACCAAAAGTTTTAAATTGTATTTTTCCTTCTCCTGTTTTTCTTGGCGCTACCTCTGGAGTTTGAGGTTAGGCTCTTTCCCGCCTTGTCTTGAAGATTAAGCTTTGGTACAACAAACATCTGGGACTCGAACCACTATCAGCATCTTCGTTCAGCTGTCAATCCACATCAGGTTGCTGCACCGGCTGTGTTTAAACTTTAAACTCACAATGGCCTGTAAGTTTTGCCACAAAAGCACTCCTAAGGACCTTATTCTATGCGACGGGATCTCCGGTAAAGGCTCGCACCCATAGAATCCGTTTGCGCTCCTCATCCGCATTTCGACGACGAGAGCTTTAAGTTTTTGACGTCCGAACACGAGAGCTCGCCCATACAATCCGTTTGCAGTACGGAAAAATGTTTGCATCTTGGCTAAAAGCACTCAAAATTGTGGTCATCTTGACTTAAAGCTCTCAAAGTTGTTGTCATCTACTTTGACAATTTGTTCAGAGCGCGGGAAATTTTAATATTAATCAAGGCAAGAGACAACGATGGACATCAGTTCATTAAATAATTTTCTGAAATACTTCTGGACGAAAACTTTTTAACGTTAAAAACAAACTGTCAGTGGTCACAGCTTGAAAGCACTCGCTGACGAAGCTTTGAAAGTGCTCGCTGACAAAACTTTGAAACGCATACAGTACGGAGCAAAAGTTAAGAAATGTTCAACTTTTGCTTGCGGTAGTCGGGTGCGGAAACGAACTGGATGGGCGCGGGCCCATAAGAAAGCATGCATTTCAACTTTTTCGATACGGATGAGGAGCGCAAACGGATTCTATGGGCGCGGGCCTTAAGTCTTTCCATGCTGCTTGCCAAAATCGTCCTTCGAGATCTTCGACGTCTACTAGTACCACCTGCCATGATTGTTCTCAGATGCAACCCTGCCATGTTATGATGTTCATGAAGAAGGCAGTGGAGAGTATTTCCTGCGAGCAATCCGTCATCGGCGACAAAATTGCGCACATCAGTGCTAACTGGGCCAGTCTCATCGCTATCTCCGACGACGTTAATGCAATGAGCGAGAAACTCGAGAAGCTTTTGACGATTTCCGAGACACTGAACTCAAACTCTTGCAGTTTGTTGGAAAAATCGCATCAGCTAAATACCAAAATATGTATTATTTCCGACTCTATTGATGATCTCCGCTCATCCGTTGACGACCGCCCCTTTACCCACACTCCAGGCACTGTGGAGTCAAGATCATCCTTCCTTCCGATAATCGAAGATATTAGGAGAGGCGTAAAGCAAGTTAAAAGCGACTTCGGCTCTTGGTCGGCTGCTGTTCTCGCTGATTCTAAGGTTATTAACACCATTGTTTCGGACGTTAAGGCCTTGTCACTTATCAACATGCCTCGTGGCAGCTCACCAGAGTCTAATCCTGCTGCGATTACGGGCGATGTGTGCCCATTAGCTCCTCGTACGAGCAAGCCAGATGACTCCAAGGACTTACCTGTGGCGCAGCCACCTGTTCTCCAAATTTCATCACCGCCGCCAGCCTGCACTGATGACTTGCAGCCGACCCGCCGAAGACTACCACGACGGCGACGCCGTTCTTCACCTATTCCAGCTGGAAATAAAATTGTGAAATCGGCCCCTAATCCGAATACGGAGCCGTCCAACGTCTCTGTTTTACTGCCTGCCCGGCGGCGTCCCCGTTGCGTCTTCATTTCGAGAGTTGACCCCGAAATCACGGAAGAAAGACTGAGTCAACATATCTCCAACCGTACCGGCGCTTCTCCTGATAGTGTTGTCTGCAGGAAGTTGACTTCGGCCCAGAGACGCTCTGAGCGCTCCTTTACCGCTTCTTTTAAGGTTTTTGTCCCCGAAAGTTTATTCTCTGCTACCATGGCACCTGCTATCTGGCCCGCTGGATCTATTGTGCGAGAATTTAGGCCCAGGACTAATACCATCACCGCGTCCAGCTCAAAAAACCTAAAGGCGACCTATCTATCTACTACGTCAATGTAACTGGGCTCCGATCAAAGACTGCAAAACTTTTTATCGCTTCATCTGAATCAGACTTCGACGTGGTATGCCTTACCGAAACATGGCTATGCGGTAAATTTTTCGACGCAGAACCTTTCAATCTGGGTGAGTTCCAAGTTTTTCGTCGTGACCGGCACTTGACTGCTGTTGATGCACCTGTTGGGGGCGGTGTACTCTGCGCGGTGCGTTGCGGCATCGCTTGCTCACCTGTAGAATTTCCCTCTCCACCAGGCGTAGAGGCAATTTGTTTGGAAATAAAATTCCAATATAAGAGCATCTTCATTCTGACCGTGTACATCCCTCCTAACACATCACCAGACGCATACGAGACTCTAACTTTCTCCATCGAGCAACTTTTGACGACTCTATCTCCTATGGACGACTTTATGATTGTCGGCGGCTTCAACCTACCGTCAATTGTCTGGAGCGCTTCTTCGGACGAGATATCCCTCCTCCCTAACTCACCGGGATCTGGGTTTGCTTCGCATTTTATCGACGGCATTCTCTCCTCTGGGCTCTCGCAGGTCTGCGGTGCCGCGAATAGCTTCGGCAGATTCTTGGACCTCGTCTTTTGCATCGACCCTGACCACACTATTGTAACGAAATGTGACGTGCCTATCCTTCCGGAATCAGCTCATCATCCTACGCAATCCTTCTACATCCGACTCTTTGACTGTTTTTCGAGCTGCGTATCTATTTCTGAACGGAAAACTCACTTCACACGCCAACCGTGGTTCAATAGTTATCTGAGGCATCTAAAAAACAAAAAGTCCAAGGCATGGAGAAGGTTTTGTACCTCAAAAAGCGACGAGGACTACTCCATATACTCTAAGCTTCGTTCTCTTTTCATATTAAGCTCTGAGTCCGCCTATAGGGAGTACGTGCATCACACTAAGTGTTTGCTACGTAGGGATCCTAAAGTGTTTTGGAAGTTCATCAATTCCAAACGTAACTCCGACGGCTTCCCTACTTCTCTTTTTTATGAAGATACGCTGAGCAACAATTCCCTGACGACGGCTAATCTGTTTAGCGACTTCTTTCAAACTGCATTCACTAAATCTATCTGTGATATTAGCTTTAACGATTTTACTCACTTGACTAAACTTCCTCCTACCTCTCTTCAGATGAAGGACTTATTCCTAGATGAAGCATCCGTTTTATCAAAGATAGCTTCTCTAACAGAAAGCTTTTCAACCGGGGCCTGACGGTGTTCCTGCGTCTGTTATCAAAAAATGTGGTTTGTCTTTATGTCCTGTTCTTTGTTATTTATTTAATTTATCTATTCGCTGTGGTGTTTTTCCCTCTATGTGGAAAATGTCGCTTATTCTGCCGTTACACAAAAGGGGAAGATAGGACGACATATCTAATTATAGGCCTATAGCTAATCTGCCGTGCTTGGCGAAGTTATTTGAATCTCTCATCTATGACGCGCTATATTTTCACTCCAAGCCTTTTCTGGGTTCTTTTCAGCACGGTTTTCGTAAGGGTAAATCCACGTCTTCTAACCTAGTGGAGTTCACGAACTTTTGTACCTCGGTACTTGAGCGTGGTAAGCAGATAGACTGCATTTACACAGACTTCAGCAAAGCTTTCGACCGCCTAAATCACCAGCTTCTTGTTTACAAGCTGAAACTTCTAGGGTTTCCACCTCTTTTCCTTGACTGGGTGTCCTCCTATTTATGTAATCGCTCACAACGAGTCTTTTTCAGATCTTCTCTATCCAAGGAGATCGTAATAGAATCAGGTGTTCCTCAAGGCAGCCACCTTGGCCCTTTGCTCTTCATCATATTTATCAATGATATCAGCCTTACTGTACCTAATTCTAAAATCCTATGCTACGCTGACGATGCTAAAATATTCCGTGTCATAAATGATTCCTCTGACTACATTTCCCTGAATTCTGACCTGACCCTTTTCAATAATTGGTGTCATAAAAACCTCTTACCGCTAAATATACCTAAGTGTTCGGTTATGTCCTTCACCCGTAATAAAAATCCTTTTTCTTTCGTCTACGAGGTAGGTGGAAGTTCATTAACAAGACTTGACAAATGCAGAGATTTGGGCGTTATCTTCAATTCCCAACTCACCTTCGCAGACCATATAGATTCCATTGTCCTTAAGGCTAACGTGGTTTTGGGTTTTGTGAAGAGGTGGTCTCGCGAGTTTGATGACCCTTATATTTGCAAGCAACTCTACTGCGCACTGGTAAGACCCATCCTTGAATACGCTTGTCCAGTCTGGTCTCCGTATCTTCTTTCGGAGACAAAACGAGTGGAATCTGTTCAGCGTAGGTTCCTAAGGTTTGCTCTCAGAGGCCTGCCTTGGGGGGACCCCCTCAGTCTACCTCCTTACTCAGACAGACTGAAGCTGATTTGCCTGACTAGCCTCGAAAAGAGGCGCGAAATACTCAAAACGACTTTCCTTTTTGACATGCTTCAAGGGTCTATTGATTCTCCTGAATTACTGGCCTACATCAGTATTTGTATTCCCTCTCGTTCGCTGAGAAGTTAAAACTTTCTGCATGTTTCATATCACCGAACAAATTACGGTATGAATATGCCAATCCCTTCTATGTCGCGTCTTTTCAACTACTACTATAAGGATTGCGTAGACTTCAACCTTAGTAAAACTCAATTGAAAAGCCTGCTCTTGTAACCCCTATTGTTATATTCTTTTTGTCCTCAGTAGTCAGTTAACTTGATGAATTTGTAAATAAAATAAATAAATAAATAAATCTATAACAAATTATATTTGATGTTCTTTTCTTGAAATCTTTATTGCGGTCTCCGTATCGAAATCTTCTCTGATTAATATTCCGCGGTCGATTGTTGAGAAGTGGAAGGCATAATTTCATCAAATGTGCATAAATACTGAAGTAGCGACTCGGGATTCTGATGTTGACCAGATTTCGCACCCGTCTTAATCAAATTATTTTCTATTCCTCCTATTAAACACGAAACCGCGTCGGGCCCCGATATCTTACAAGCAGTAACAAGTGCCATTTTCTCGTAATAATACGTAGTATAGGTTTCCCCGATTCTTTTCTTTCTGCCTAACATTTCAATAAGTGTATCATTAAAATCCCTTTTGTATGGAAAAGCTTCTTGAATTTTACGTTTCCACTCGGCCCAAGAATAATTCACTGACCCAAGGCCTTTGTACCAGACGTTAGCCATTCCACGTAGTTTGGGAGAGTGCAAAATAGCTTGTTGCATCTTCGTTCCACCTATTTACTTTCTGCAGCTCATCGATTTTCCTGCACCATACCTCTGCTGTTTGATTTTTGTCGTTCGGATCAAAACTCGGCACGTTTTCTCCCCGAAACGTCATATTCGACATCCCCGTATTCGTTGTCTCCAGTAATGTTTTAATTGCATCCGTAAATCTATCTAGCGACTCTACGGTGTTTCGCGAATTCGACGAATTACGACGACCTCGACCCTTATACGTTTCTTCTTCCGATGAATATAGTTCACGCCCTCGACGATGAGAACTTGTCTTCCTGTGCTTCGGCATCGTAAAATTTTTTTCTCTTGCGATTCGACTTACAAGCCCTTAAAATTGGGGAAAGAAGAAAAAAAAAAAAAAAACAATTCGAAATCAGTTCACGTTTCTTCTTTTTTTTTTTCTCATAATTATTTAGTGGATTCTACAATCCGCAAAATATTCTGTTTATTCCTAGCCCCATTAAACCAAATATTGTTCGATGGTTATCTCAAACTTTCAAAAAAAAATTAAAAGGAAAAAAAAAAAAAAAAAAAAAAAAATGGAACTCTTTAGTTAAATGTTGCTGGCCTCGATTGCGGTTATCCCACTTCTGATAAATTGTAATAAAGAGTAAAAAAAATATATATATGTATATATATTGTGGAAAGTAACAAGAAACTCAAAAAAACAATCCTTCATTTTTTATTTTTTTTTTCCAATCAATTCACTTGTTCTTTCCATTCCGATTATATAAGGGACGTTGGACCGCAATCGATACCCGCAACTGCAAGACAAAAAAAAAACAACAGTGAGCTGTGCTATTTAACATTACAAAGAAAGAAAACTATCTAATTGGTGATCATTCCTCGGCCATAAAATAAACAAACGAATATCTTACATAATCAATGCTCAACAAAACGAACCGCGAGTACTGGAGAAAATCAAGGGAAAAAAAACGTGGAGGCAAACTCGTCACACGTTCCCAACAAAACACCAGGGTGAAAGGGCAAACTCACAAACACCCGGAATCCTGCGAAGTTTCAAAACCACGCATCAAAACCAGAAACAAGTGCAAGGGCAAACTCGCATGCACATGTTAAGGGACACACTCCCGGATACAGGGCTACACACGCAGTATCCTGAGCTTCCCACCTCTCTCCAGTACCACCGATCTTGCCTCGAAATTTTCAATGCAATCTATCTACGCGATCACCAACCAAACGTATTTCTTTCTAAATCCATTCGAAAAGCAATATCACAACAACAACAAAAAAATAATAATAATAAATGAAACAACTACAAATCAAATTTAAACAGCACCAACAACTCTGTGAGATAACTCACCTCCCTTCAATTTCCCTTCCTTTTTAAAACACCACACACTTTATACTCTCACCTCTTTACTGTGCAAAAATCACTTTTCAAGTGAAATTTTCTTCAGCCCTCCTAAATGAAGGAACCGACTCTCTTTTCCATGTACCAGCGAACCTGGAAAAGCAAACAACCCCAGCCCCTTCAAGCATTTTTCGTCATAATATGCTCGGCCAAGGCGCCACAGACCAAATCCTGCGTCGCATGCTCATTAGGGCTCCGAGTTATTTTTAGATTCACATAAGCGCAGGTCGCTCAGTGATTCATTTCAATATGCAAAAGGGTAGGCAGACTCATCGGGCTGGCGTACCTAAACACGGCCAAAGCCATAAAATTCCAGCACATAAAGCCTGCTAGGGGAAACTATCAGGAAAGATAATTTGGGCATGGAAGTTTAGCTTATGGAATTCAACCTTTTTCTTTATTTCATATTTACATTTATTTTTTCTTGCCTTACAAATTCCAGTAGGTTCTATTGAGCCTTGTTTACCAGCAGCACCAGCTTTTCCAGCAGGGCCATGTGGACCAGGAGGGGCCTCCGCATACTACGAGGCATGTCCAGAAAGTAAGTGTACTAGGGCTCTCTCTCTTACTATTTTGGTCACACAGCCGTGTAGCTTAGCTCCTCCATTTCCAACGAGCCCAAAAACGCGTCCGTACGACTAAAACTGTGGTCACAGAAACGTGTCCCGTGAACCATGTCGATAAAATCCGCCAAGCCCGAAATTCGCAGCGTTATCCGTTACTTCGTTTTGAAGGGAAAATTTCTATCTGAAGTTTTTAACGAGATCAAATCGGACGTTTTAAACCACCCCGCGTATTTCCCTGACCTGGCGCCTTTAGATTATCATCTGTTCACCTCCCTGAAGATGCACATGGGTGGGAAAAAATTACAACTCACGAGGAAGTGAAGGGGGAGGTGAACAAGTGGGCAAAGGAGTTGGGGCAGAATTCTTTGACCAAGGCATAAAAAATTGATCCCTCGTCTCGCTACGTGCATCGAGAGGGATGGTGACTACGTAGAAAAATAGTTCACATATGTATGTACTGATGTAACCATGTAAAAAAACGTGTGCGTCTCGGGACGCTCGACAGAAGTAATAACTTAAACTAATCTAAGTTGAACTATTTAATATTGAAATTGTTTAACTTGAGAAAAGCTTAGGTTATTACTTAAATTTTATGTATATTAATATGATAATGTAAGGAAAGGTTATTTATTAATAAAATCTTTTATTGATTATAATATATATTTTATCCTTAGTTACAATTCTTGAATATGTACATTAGAATTTTGTGCATGTACATTATTAGTATCATTATTTAATCCTATAAAAGTAACGAATTATTACTTTTGCAGTTGATCGATACTAGATGTATGTGTGTAATGTGTTCCCGGGGTTTATAATGAAGTTATGAATTTTAGTTTCACTTGGCTCAATTTGGCATACGTGCCCTGCCTACTACAACAAATTGGTGGCCACCCTAACCTCTTATTTTCTAAGAACATCAGAAATAAAAGCATGCTACATCTACCACTTAGCTGTAAGTTCCCGCGCTGGCTTGTGATGTATGCGTGCCGTGTATCATGCTGCTAGTGATGTTTGAGTCTTAATGTTGGTTATGTTGTATGCCGCGTGATGGGTATTTAGTGTGTACGCTGGTGTGAATGTTGAGATATGTTGCATGCGATGTTCAAGATGTGTAGTGTGCCGCGTGATGTGTATGTTGTGCGCAAGATGATGTGAATGTTGGGGATGAGTAGTATGCCAGGTGGTATGAATGTGAAGATATGTTGCGTGTGATGTTTGTTATGTGTAGCGTACCGCGTGATGTGTATGTTGGGTGCAAGACGACGTGATGTGTATGTTGTGTGCGAGACAATGTGAATGTTGGACACTTCACTTCCCAAATATCCTTTTAATTTTCCTTTTAATTTTCCTTCCTCAACTTCCCTTCCCTTCGGAGATAAAAGGGAATTAGATCTTGTGCCACAAAATTGAGACAGGAGCTAAACTTGTCTAAGCCTTACCTCCCTCCTCTTTTTTCAAAAATCTTCGCTGGCTCGTCCGTCTGCTTTCCTCGGCTCCAAAGATCAAAAAGGCAGCACGAGGGGCCGGAAATTATGGCGGCTCTTTGAAACTGTGGTAGGGTAGGGCCAACCCAAGTGGGTGCAGAGTTTAACGCTGCTTTCCATACGTCTAGCACGGTTCGCGTCTTAGCGTGGCGCTTGAGAAGAAGCACGCTGCATGTGAAACTGAAGATGGCGCTGGGGCGGTATAGTCGATCGAATGACGAGATCTCTACTCTAACCTGACAGACGTATAGAAATTCAAAATATAGACGCTGCGGAGGTAGACTTGTTGCATGCTTGTTATTGATAAATCGTATTATATTATATTATTAAACTTACCTTTCGTTAGGAGATTCTGTAATGTTCCGAGGATTATCTTCTGCTTCATTCATCATAATTTTTAATAATCACTTTCAAAAACGGTGATAGTTTGAGGTTGTTTATAGCTGACAGCTTTGACAATTAATTTGTTTATAACTTTGAATCAGCTGTTAATATTTTGAAAGGTTAAGCGTATCACACTGTGGCGACGTATCACAGATAGCTATGCATCACTATGGTATGCTTTGCTAAAAAATATTCAGTTTGTGATTTATCTTTTGTTAGCTGTCATTGTGTATTAAATATTTTTAAAATTAAAAAATTAAATAAATTGTTTTATAACTTCTAAAATGTGGCCACTCCGACCACATATTGGTGACCCCGATATCTCCGAAGACGGAGAAGAATTCATCAACTGGTTTGCACGTAGCGACACACTTTGGATCTGATTTGGATCTCTCTCAAGTTCAGCAAGGATAAAGAATTATTTTTCTGCAGTATCTTCCTCTGATTTATTATAATTGCAACAATTTTAATACCAACGTTGATCATCAACAATTTCAACATCATCAATTATCATCAACGCATCTGATTATGAACAATATTGTTTCCTCAAACAATACTTCGGAGCAGAATTGCTATCTTTTATCCCAAAGGACGATAATAGCCTATTCTATAGGAAGAGGATTACAACGCAATTAAGAAGAATCCCTTTCACGTTCCTTCCACGTTTACCCACGCAAGCAATTTTAAGAATGAAATAATTCACCTCCTCATTTATGAACGATACAACCGGACTCCGGAAGAACATTTAAAATTTTCAGGACATTTCTACAGCTGTATTCAATTCATCTGAAGCTACAAATTTCTCAACTTTCCACATGCTTTATAAAATGATAAACCATTTCAAGAGAAACCTGGGTTTTCAGAAGTATTACCCCTTTCTTTGATTTATTGTCATTTTCTAGCAAATGAAAAGGATCTGAAGAGAAAATACTGCATTTCTACAACATAATCCAGCTTGCAATCTTATTTGCAATCAATTACTTCAATAACAATCGATGCATATTATAATTAACGTATCGCTGATCTAGCGATCATCTGGCGGGAGGGTAATGTGGCGACGTATCACAGATAGCTATGCATCACTATGGTATGCTTTGCTAAAAAATATTCAGTTTGTGATTTATCTTTTGTTAGCTGTCATTGTGTATTAAATATTTTTAAAATTAAAAAATTAAATAAATTGTTTTATAACTTCTAAAATGTGGCCACTCCGACCACAACACTAAACACTGAGTAGAGAGAGGGAAAAGCGTCTGTCCGAAATTCGGCTAGCGCTGCGGATTAGAGTGAGAGAGGAGGAGCCTGCCTACTTCTGCCGTATGCGTGAGAGAACGGGAAGCCAGACAGACTGGCGCCGTAACGCGTTACGTAACGAAGCGGTTTACCCTCCCATAAGAAGTTATCACTTCAAAAAGTTTTCAAAATAAATTGTTTGAAACCTATGTAAGGGCGGAAAAAATTTCCAAAATAAAAACTTAATATGAAAACACGAAAAAGAAACCAAGTCCTTGTTTTCGTCAGAAATCCTTCCCAAAACTCGTTACCTTATTTTTCTATATGCGTACAAGTTTCTTTGTTTTAATTTTGCTAGGGTCGCTGTTCTTAATGAGGGTGCCCATTCACACCTCGACCTTTTTATCTTATGAGTTGCGCAGCGAAGGTTCGATTTTTAGGGAAACGCATTGCGAGCTATGCATGTCGGGAACAATTTTACCCAGATGCGCTGGAAATTACGCATGATATCCATACACTTGAGGAAGCAAGAATCTGGAGATTTTTATGAGGGTCAGGTTATTGGTTGTCTTCCCTTCAAATTTGTATTTTTGAGACATTTCTTTTAAAAAGAATACGTAATAAGTTTTAACCGAAAACCTGGCTGTGCAGGGAATTATTCCTCAGTCTAGTGATAGATTTCAAGTAGTGAATACAGAGTTTTGGTTTGGAAAAAAATAAAAGTTGTGCGCAGGAATTTTGAATAGTTAATAATTTGAGCTGGTGATAATTTTATTGGGTGAGTGTATTTCACTTACTGAGTTTATGGGTATTTTAGTCAACGTGTTTCTTATTATTGTTATTTCGTCTTTGTATATTCTTAAATTTATTTCACTTATTGCGTGTGCACTCGGAATATTTTGAATGGTCGGAATTAATGAACCGAGAAATGCAGAATTGAATTAATTGACTGATAATTTTAGTGAATCTCATAAATAGGGAGCCTTTTCGCCGGAGTTAGGTCAAACGATGGCCTTGACTCATACTGAAGGCTGAGCTTTGCTGTTTGTGAATTGTAGGTGCTCGTGAGTTAGCCCTTGCAGCTAGGCCGGTACCCATGAGTTCGCCCTTGTACTGTGCCCTTGCTAACCCCAGTAATGGCGAATTCTAAGTGCTCGTGAGTTAGCCCTTGCACTTAGGTTTTCAAGGTGCCCAGCACCTAATTTTCTAGGGGTGTTCGTGAGTGAGCCCTTACACCCCGTTTTGGTGAATCGGTACGTGTGACGTGTCTGCCTCCGCGTACCACTCGTATCTGTTTTACTCCCGAATTTATGAGAGCTTGTTGTACTGTAATGTTAAAGTATTTTAAAAATCCGGTTCATTGATTCTATGTGTTTTATTGTGCTTATTTCAAAGTAAATTTTTTCCTTAAGGCCCGCGCCCATAGAATCCGTTTGCGCTCCACATCCGCATCGAAAAAGTTGAAATGCATTCTTTCTTATGGGCCCGCGCCCATCCAGTTCGTTTCCGCACCCGACTACAGGCTCGCGCCCATAGAATCCGTTTGCGCTCCTCATCCGCATCGAAAAAGTTGAAATGCATGCTTTCTTATGGGCCTGCGCCCATCCAGTTCGTTTCCGCACCCGACTACCGCAAGCAAAAGTTGAACATTTCTTAACTTTTGCTCCGTACTGTATGCGTTAACGAGGACTTTCAAAGTTTTGTCAGCGAGCAATTTCAAAGCTTCGTCAGCGAGTGCTTTCAAGCTGTGACCACTGACAGTTTGTTTTTAACGTTAAAAAGTGTTCGTCCTTTAATTCGAAATGGAAGGTAAGATAAAATGAAATTTATATAAGAATTGTGAAAATGTTATTTGTTGATTAATATTAAAATTTCCCGCGCTCTGAACAAATTGTCAAAGTAGATGACAACAACTTTGAGAGCTTTAAGTCAAGATGACCACAATTTTGAGTGCTTTTAGTCAAGATGCAAACATTTTTCCGTACTGCAAACGGATTGTATGGGCGAGCTCTCGTGTTCGGACGTCAAAAACTTAAAGCTCTCGTCGTCGAAATGCGGATGAGGAGCGCAAACGGATTCTATGGGCGCGGGTCATTGTCATTTAATTCTTCCATCCTATCATTTATACCGAGAAAGAGACAATTAAAAAAAAAAAATTTTCCAATAATATTTAAAATATCGGAAAAGTCGGTACCCACCTTCAAATTGGGCTTAAAAATTTCGTCTGCACAAGCTTACTAAAACCTTATTCTAATAAATTCCTTAGTCTACCAATTTTAACGTCACATATTTTTGCCGTCTGCTTCGCCTTCCAAGAAGAATTCTTACGCAAAAGAACTAAAATAAAAAATTCTAAAATCTTTTCTCTGTGGCTCGAACATGGTAAATTTTCAGCAAACCAGTCGGGGTAAATTTCATTAGTTTGTAATACACAAGCTTTAATAATATTTTCTTTGATATGTTTTACTGACAAATCCTTTTCAAAATAGTATTTGTAAATTTCAAAATGAAGATTACGTACACGATAAAAATAATCTGATGGTGACTGTAAATATAAGGCTTTTAACTGACTGTTAGAATAATCTTTATGACAAATAAATGTTTCAGAAGAAAGACATAAACGTTGATCTTTGCACTTTGTCATAATATATTCACATTCTTTGCATTTAATCTTCTTTAAAATTGTTTGAAATATTCCATAACCAACGTAATATCTTTTTGCATTGTCTTCAATAGAAACTTCATCCGTTTGATCCTCAATTTCAATTTCATTTATAATTTTATTCAAGCCCTCATCATTACCGATATTCGCTAAAAAGTTTATTTTCCTTTCTGATTGTTGCCCCTCTTTCACCAACTCTGGCTCGTTCCAGTCAAGCATTAAATCTTGGTCATGTTCACAATTTTGACACGGTGATTCCAGCAATAAAAACTTCATTGACATGATTCTTGCACTGATGTAATTAAATTCGTACACAGATGGATTTTTATTGTTACCGCCTTTCGCACGGATCTGAGCAAATAAATTTTCTATTGGATCTTGGTTAAGTCTTGAACTTAAGAAGAAACTAATATTTCGTTCCTCATGGTGAAAAATATCTTCACAAAGTAACAAAGTGGCATTTATAGTTTGTTATAAACCATTTATACAAAAATTTTTTTTCTTTTCAACTAATTTCAAGTTTTTCAAAAAGTCAACAGAATTTTTTAAATACGTATGGGAAATATTGTTTGGTTTGATTGGCTTTTTATAAGGATTCTTTTCTGCCAAATTCCTACTGTTTAAACTGTCAAATAACTTATTCATATTTGAAGTAAACAGTGCAGTGCTCTAGGCTTTTTTTGAAACTTCTTTGGAAAATAATTTCATATCTAAACAAGTTCGTATTCCAGCAGCCACTGTTTCACTAAAAACCTGAGCAGCTAAAGAAACTCTCATTTTTTCAAAAGTTGTTGGATCTATATGTTTTTTTGTTAATTTTGGACATATTTTAAAATTTACTGACTTTGAGTCGATTTCATAAAGTTCTCGAATAACCTCCCAACCCGCAATTCCTCCAGAATATTCTATATCGGTTATCATTAATGTATTTCTTATAGATTTGATCAAATGCGGTGTGTCGAAAACTGCATATATTTTAAATTTATTCCAATAAAAGTAGGGATTAGAAGAAGTTACACCAAAAAGTTTAAAACATTTTTGATTATTTGCGCCCTGATCACAAACAACCGCTCGAACCTGAAAGCCAAGGTTAAACGCTTGCTCTAAATTTTGATTTAATTTTTCTTTTAGTTTTTCACTATGGATGCATTTTTCGACCACAAAATAGCTAAGAACATATTTCCAGTTGTCATAGAGTCCACGCAGCATAAAAACACATATATTTTTGCCAATTAATGGTTCTCTCTCGTTATTTCCCCAATCAACCAACCCATCAATTTGATCTGAATTAATGTTAGATACCAAATCTCTTTTTATTGTCACTTGATCAAAGATTAAGCAAGCCTCACGGGATTTAGTATCAAATTTTGAAATAGATAGTTTTAAATTATTCAAAAGATCAACATTAAAACCAGGATCAAGTATTTTTAGGGGACTCCACCTACGGAGAGAAGTTTTTGATGGAAGATGAAATCCTAAATTTTCTCTCATAAAAATGTAGCAAGAGCTTGATTTGTAATTCAAATTTTGAGAAATAACTTTTTGTTTCTCAGTCCATATTTTTTTCTGCGAGCTACTCAAAATCATTTTAGAAAACTCCTTGGAATTTTCATTTACTGGTAAGGAATCAATTAAAGCATCTACATGTTTCAAATTATTTAAACTATTTTTTAAAAGGGTAATTTCGTTTAATAAATTCTGATTAATTCTTGAAATATCTTCATTTTTTTTTGCAATCTGTGATGCTTTATTCCTATAATATGCAAGATTTTTAACATTATGCTCGCATTTCCTACAAACTGGATCTTCATTCAAAATATGATCAATTGAGTCGGAACTCAAGCGTCTTCATTTACGAGGAGGTGAGGATAGAAAATTTTTCGTATCAAAGTTTGATAAACAAGTCAAATTACTATTTTCAACATTTGTGTTATTTACATCCAAGATGTCCTTACATGAAGCCTGATCAGATTCCTGTTCAAAAGAATATATGTCCTTAGGTTGATGTAGGTAGTATTGTGGCATTGCACCTTGTAAAAGTTTTTTCTTTCCAATGGAGCTTTTATCAAAATGCACATTACATATCCGCAAAATCTTATTATATTATCTTTCTCGAATGCCACATGTACTAATCCAAGCCTCTCGTTTTTCTTTATTTTTAGGGAATCTGAATAGACTAAACTCAGGAGAAGTATTGCAACAACTTGTAATGCAGCATTTATTATAATTAATTTTAACTTTCTTGCCTCTTTTGGCAAAACAGCCAGTGCCGCATCCATATCATTAGAAGGAGTTGGAACAGCTCCCTTTTTCAACTTCTTCTTTCCCACAAACTTCTGCTCAAAATGCTTTGAACAAATTCGAAAAAATGGTTTATAATCAGATACACATAATCCGATATTTTTAAGCCATACTTTTCTTATTTCCAGGTCTTTGGGAAATCTATACAAAGTGCAAATAGAGTTAATGCTCCTACTATCAGAGCAAGTAACTACACAACAGTTTTCCTTCCCATATTTAGCCCTGAAAAGGGCTGATTTTTTTGACGCATTGCTTTCTTGCATAATGCAAAAATACAAAATCCAAAATATTTGAAAAATAAGAAGAATCACTAAAAATATCTCTGAAGATGCTTCCGGTACAACAACCTTAAAGCAAGTGACTTATATCAGCTCATTCTGCCAACGACCACATATTTGCATTACCCCACCACCACACGAAAAGGGCTCGTCGCATCGTGCGATCAATAATCCTTCGTTTCGTCTGTCGCTCATGCCCAGAGATAAATCAAATAAAAAGCATGCGCTTCTCTCTCGCGAGCACACTGCACAGCTTTGGTATTGCCAGAGACAACTAACAAGTAGATGTGAACTCGCAATGTAAAACAGCGCGAACGAAACTTTTGTTAATAACGAGCTGATGGCCCTCTGATAGAAAGCTCTTTGTCAGCAACATTGCCAGAATCGCTGAGACACATTCAGTTTACGTTTAGCTTCATAAATTTGTTTAGAGCCAAACTGATTGGAATAGTTGGCTCAAAGTATTTTTTCTATTCAGGAATTTTTAATTTAAGTTATTTCGTCTCATAATCTCATAAATTTTGGTAAATGTCTAGATAAGGTCCTCACCCACCGGAGGGGCCGGCGTTACTGGTGAGTCGACATTTATTCCTTATATTATATTTGTAATATGATGAGAGTGGGAGGGTTCTAAAAATTTAAGAACTGTGTCTTCAAAGATAGTAATCGGCAAATACGCAAACTAAAATTTTTCGTTATTACATAAATACATATATCGCAAAAATCCCTATTTTTATGGGGTTATAATTTTTTTTACATGGGGTAACCGTCACGAAATTTTTGTGGGGGTATGATGTGGACATCCCTCTGAATCACCCCCACCCCGCCCCATCCCCTCCGGGCGTGGGGACCTTATCTAGACATTTACTCTAATTTTTTAGTAATATACGTATGTATACATGTTAATTTAACATATTTTCATGCGAGACCGAAAAATAAAAAATATTGTTTTTTTTTCGGCCACCCTAATGTACATGCTATATCAACGATTTACTCTTTGAGAACTCTTAACCGTTCTCTCCTTTTCTCAACATTACATTTGAGCATTTTCTGCGCCTCCCAAGCACAATGCTTTCTTAATAAAACAAGTAGCAAAAATCGAGCCATTATACATCTGTGCTCGTAACATGGGTTTAAATTGTCAAAAAATTAATAAAATGCAATGCAAATACGAAATACAAAATATGTACGCTTATATTCCCAAAATACTCCCAATCAACTATGCAAGCAGTCGCCAGCGCATACAAATTGCAAGTGAGTAAAAAATCGTTCCACGACGAAGTCAAGAAGAGTTTGCGAACACCACCAAACCTTTGAGCCATAGCAGCTAGGCCAATTCATCATGTTCGGTGTTTCGTAGAAGCGCACACATTCAACTCATTTGCTTTTCTATCCCACTTGAGCCACAGCCGTATTGCATGCCCTTTGTGCTTCGCTCCTGCAGTGCAAAGCGGGCTGAGCACTCCAATCGGTAACTGTTGCGTTGCGCGCCATCTCATTTTATGAGCTTTGCAACAAAACTTAAACTTGGGCACATTTGAGAGACTAGCAGATACATTTCAGGACCTCTCCGGCAGAGCTTTAAAATATCTTGTGCCGCGCTAAGATGCGCCGCTTCACATCTACTTGTTAGTTGTCTCTGGTATTGCCATCAGACGTGAGACAGCGCAGCTAAAAAGCTTTCTCGTCCAATGTCGGGACACCGATGTAAGAAAAATTTGTGCGCTCGACAGCGAGTGGCGCTTCTTATCATATTAAGGTTCTTTGGTATTACACCTACAAAAATCTAGTACACTTACTTTCTGGACATGCCTCGCACTTCTTATTGATCAACTCTAACTTGTCAACGCTCATTTTCGAAATGTGACATAAATAAATTTATAAGTGTGGATCGGCTTCGTGCAACTCCTAAATAATCAATTTTCAATTTTCACCTTATGAATAAAGGTGGAAGCACGGTCATTTTACATTGCTGTTGTGCAATATTTCCTAAAGGGAACTTTAAGATGGGCAGTGTTCTTGAAATCTGGATAGCCATCCCATTTCAATGTTTCAGAAAATGAAAAGACATTTGGTATAAGTGGACTGAATATGGAGATTTCCAGTTTGGCAATTTGTTGTCTCTCGTTAATTGTGACAAATTATACTTTTCTCCGATTCAACTTGAAATTTGACTTTTTTTGCTTTCCTTTATTATTAGTATTAGTTCAAAAGGATTATGATAGTTCTTAGTTTTGTCTAAAAACAGCTTAGCAATTGGAAACAGTCAACATTATTTAAACGCTAAAGTTTAATACACTTATTTTTAAAGAAAAAGTTAATTTTCAATAGCCACTAGAGGTCCAGTTTAGCAGATGATTTTCTCCTCGTGTTTTCTTTCGAACTCGATGTGCAAATGCGGATTTGCTCGACGAGCCATTGAACGCCATCCTCAAGACCCTCACCTGAGAGGGCGTTACTTGAGCTTATATGCCAGGGCTTTTCGTCGATTCTCTCCAATCCCAGAGCTGAAATTGAAGTACAAACGTGTTAAAGTAGTAATTTCTTTTAAAAAACCATATATCACAAAACATAATTATGCTAATACATACACTTTTTAATTTAGAATATAAGCTGATTATATCATGCGCCATATGGGCTTGAATCCCAAGGGTGCAACTTAATGTAAAGTAGGAATTTATTCCTATCTTGCGATAAATAAATAAATGAAGATATCAATTTTTCCCACTTGTGTAAGATATTTTCAAAATTAATGCCTCAAATAATATTGTGTGGATCCAATGAATTTTCATCATTTGTCGGTTTAAAATTTCGCAAGTTTTTAGCTTGCAGAATCACTGTATAAATAAGAGTTTTGCGAGTTCGCAATAGTTTAATAAGATTGGAGTGAAAACCTTCTTCCAACGATGGTCGAAGTTGTTATGGGGGTACGATCTCGGGGGCCCGGCTAAAGCACCCCGTCTGGTGGTTTGTGGCTGCGCGAGCTGGCAGGCTAGCGTTTGCGGTAGTGTGGGGGGGTTTGCCGATAGGCCACACTTCGCCACCCGAAGTCCCGGTGCAACCCACTCACACATCCGCCGCGCCGGCTGCCGACGGGCAGGCAGCAGATGTGTGGGAGAGCTGCACCGGCACTTTCTTCGCTGATGCCGCTGCCGGGGACTTGACCAGCGGGCCGCGGGCGCCTCTAGAACATTCGGCGGCCACAAACTGGAAATATTTTAAGTTAAAAATTCCAATTTGTGGCCTCCGAGCGCTCGATGGGCGGCGCGACCAGCCAGCCGAGCCGTTAAGCAGCGGCAATTTGCGCCCGAGCGCCGTCAAATTTTTGCTGGAATTAGGAGGGCCCGCCAGGCGCTCGCACATAGGCGGAGGCGAAATAATTCTGCCTCAAGATTTTCGACCCCAACCACAACAGGGCAGCTACGTTGAACTCGTTCCCGAGGGCAACGGAGCTGAAAAATGGTTGGGGCTCTGACGAAAGCCCTACATAGGTTCGACCCACGACTGAGTCTGACCCGAGACTGAGCTAGCCGGCTAAAATCAACCCTGGACTTCCCTGGACCCTGATGAGAGGTCAGTTGGTCCAGAGCCGACTCAACCACTCCCTCTCACTGGCAGAGGAAACCAGCCCTAATGGGAGGCGGCTTCCCTGACAGTGATAAGGAGCTGCTAACCCATCCCGGGCCAGCCCAGCCCGTGGGGAACCATTCAAAAGATGTCAAAAAAAAACCTGAGCGGTGCCCAACCTGTGGCTCGACCCACGCTCAAGACTAACCCAAGACTGAATCAGCTGGCCAGATGTCAGTATTGAACTTCCCTGACCCTAATGAGAGGTCAGGTAGATTCCGTACTGACTCGACCACTCGTTCCCACTGGCAGAGAAGACCAGCCCTAATGAGAGGCAGGCCTTCCTGACAGTGAGAAGGAGTTACCGATCCTGCCCCGGGCCAGTCCCGATCGTGGGGATGGGTCTAAGGGTGTTCAATCAATGAGAAAAAAAAACACACAAAAAAAATAGAAGTGGCTGTAAACCAACCCCCGCGGTCATCCCAGTCCCAAGATGAACATCCGCTCCGCGAATCCGCATTTTCCTCCAGACTCCAACGATATGGCGCTGCTGTTCACGGGAGTCCAGAGGTGGGGGCTGTTGTAAAGTTGTGGGTTGTAACTTAACCTATGAGAAGGGAATCCCCTGTCAGATCCCTTGACCCTTGACGTGCAGTCTTTCTAAAGGGTGGAAGCATTGAAGTACAGCAGCTTCAAGTACAGGTAATATCAATACGTGATAATGTAAGGGGTGATGAAAAAATGGGAAAGGGCAAAAATTGAGAAAGGATAGGGTGTATATATATATAAAAAAAAAACCCAGGATACGCACGCGATTGGCTGCTGAGGAGAGACGCTGACGCTCCAAGATACAGATGTAAAGATGGTGTGATAGTTGGTAGAGCCAACCGCAGATCGACAAGTAAGATGGTGTGGTGAAACGCAGATGTGTAAACGGGAGATGTCACGGCCAAAGAGATCAAGAGGTGGTGAAGAGACAATGAATCAAATTTTGTATAAGTTAAATCTAAACCTAGACTATAGCAAAATGTAAACATAAGATACTGTCGAATATTAAAAGAAAAGATACTTGAATAAAAAAAAAACCCATTGGATGAAGATTGATGTTGAAAGAAATTTTTGAAATATGATGGAAACCATCATGTCTTGGGGAAGTTGTAACAAGGAGAAAATTGACAAAAAGACCAAAACGGGATAACTAAAGCCTAAGCTTTAGTGACACCGTGTGGGAAGAGAGATACTCCTCGAGGAAAGGAAGCCGTACCGACCCACCCCACGAAACCTTAGCGACGAATGACGACCGGAGAGATCTCCCGGACAGGTAGTTGGCTCTAACAGCAGCCAACTCCTGTAATTCCAGGGAGTTCTCCGGACGTCTCCGGAGCGCCAGTCCCGCGGTGCGGGCAAGCAAAGCCCCTCCCTGCCTGTACCTCCCAGGGAAGAGGAAGCCCGAGACCTCGAGACGAGTAGCTAGCTGAAGAAGCCAACTCTCGTAATTCTCAAGAGGCCTCGAGGCAACCTCGACCATGAGAATCCCAGGCAGGGCCTCTTGGAGGTAAAAGAGTGAGAATAAAATTTGAAAATTAATTAAGAGGATAGGATCGGGTTAGGGAAAGGGAACTCTAACTAGGATGGGGAAGGAAAAGGGGGTAAAAAGGTATGTCCACCGCATAACCGAGCAGAGGCGGCTTGAAAGGACAACCAGATGCCAGTTAAGCTGGTCGGATGCCTTATTAGGGCGACCGAAATAAAACTGAGATATTGTGAGCCAAGCTCAACAGATATCCCAATAAGGATCCGACCAAACAACAAAAAAAAATTTCTTGATTGATAAGGCATATATCAAGGATTGCCTCGATAATATGCCGAAGAGAAATTAATTTTAAAAACCAAGAGAAAATATTATTGCTAACCTCACCTCTTAATATCCTTGGCGTGAAACGTTCCGATGAGCTTCCCCTGAAGGTCCTCTAATTCATATAAGGCATTGCCCTTTCTTGCCCTGATTCTGCATTTTAGGAATTTACGACTTAACTTCGCACTTGTCTGCTTCTCGAAATTACTTAGTTGGAAATTGCGGCGATAGACTTCTTCGCCCACCTTGAATTCTACGGGTTTTGTCCTCAGATTGTAGGTCTTTGCACCTTGGCCGAAAGCCTTCTTTAAATTTTCTTGAGCCTTAGCTCGAATGAGTTTAAGTTTGTCGAAAGTATCAATGTTTAGGGGTTCGTCAATTCCTTGAAGGCGGCGCAACAACTCGTAGCTGGACGCGTGGGTAATCATCTGGAGTCCAAACAACATTCTATAAGGAGGAAAACCTGTTGCCTGATGAATAGAGCTCCGAAGTGAGCTGGCAATACTACTAAGGTTTTCGTCCCATTTTTGATGTTCGTCTTTAATATAAGCGCGGATACCGGCCAAAATGGATCTATTCACTCGTTCCGAGGCGTTCGCCTGAGGAGAGTAAAGTGCCGTGCGCATGTGTTGGACTCCATAGCGTTCCAGAAGTTTAGCGAGTTGTGCCGAACGGAATTGAGTACCATTATCGGTAACAATTGTTTCGGGAACACCAAACATATGGAAAATTTCTTCTTCGACAAAGGTACAAATCTGAGACGTCGTAGCTTTTCGAAGGGGTTTCAATAATGGAAATTTCGAGAGATGGTCTAGGGCAATTAGAATGCAGACATGGCCAGATTTGGTGCGAGGGTATGGGCCTAAGAGATCTATGTATATTCTTTGCCACGGTCTTTCAGCAGTAGGTTGACGAACTATCGGCGGTCGGAGTGTTGTATTTGGTGCTTTGGTCTCCTTACAAGTGTCACAGGAGAGAACATAAGATCTAACATCGGCTGCCATGCGTGGCCAATAAAAATAACGACGAATTCGCTCAAGGGTCTTACCGACACCACCATGAGAAGATAATGGAGGGTCATGAGCTCGGGAGATTACGTCTGTGACTAGGCCGGGAGGAATCCAAAGCTTCCACGCTTCGTCCTCTTGCACCGGATCACCGGAACGTGGGACAGTGCGCACGTAGATGAAGTTGTCACGCACCGTCAGATCCGGAAATTTGGCCCGGTTTTCTTCGGCTTGTCGTCCCAGCTCTACATATTCCGCCGAGGCGAAATGTGGAGAGCTGAGATCGACCTCAGGCCCGAAGTCTTCCGGAGCTGACAGCGCGTCACACTCCATCCGCGATAACGCATCTGGCACCACGTTCAAGCTCCCCTTTCGATGCTCGATGGTGAAGTCGTAGCGTTGAAGCTTCAGACTCCATCTCGCCAGTCTGCCACTTAGATCTTTCTGTGACATAAGCCATTTCAAACTCGCATGGTCAGTAATAATTTTGAAAGGCATAAGTTCGATGTAAGGGCGAAATTTTTGTACACTTATAATCGCAGCCAAGCACTCCAGTTCCGTCACCGAGTAGTTTCTCTGCGCCGAATTAAGTTTCTGAGACACGTAGGCGATAGGTCTCTCGTTGCCATCGTTGTCGACCTGCAGAAGGACTCCACCCACACCTTGTGTGCTCGCATCGCACTGAATGACGAACGGTCTGGAGAAGTCGGGGGTCACCAAAACGGGAGCGGAAGTTAGGAGCTGCTTAAGTTTATCAAACGCGATTTGGGCTTCTTCAGTCCACGTGAACTTACTAGATTTCTTCAACGTATCAGTTATTGGACCAGAAAGATCTGCAAAGTTAGGAATAAATCTACGGTACCATCCTGCCATTCCCATGAATCGACGTACTTGTTTTACGGTTTTGGGAGCAGGGTATTCGACAATTGCAGAAATTTTATCTGAGTCCATACGCATTCCGTTTTCTCCAATAATGAAGCCAAGATATTTTGTTTCTCTCAAGCAAAACTTACTCTTTTCCACATTTATGGTGAGCCCCGCCCTCCTCAGACAGTCAGCCACCCGGGCGAGAAGAGATAGATGAGTATCAAAATCTTGTGATAAAACCAATAGATCGTCGAGGTACACCAACACATTGTCACGAAGGTCGTAAGGAATAGCTTTATCCATCAACCGGCACATGGTCTGTGGAGCGTTGCATAGACCGAATGGCATCACTGTGTAGTGATAGAGGGGATGACCAGGCACTGTAAATGCTGTCTTCTCCCTGGAGCTCTTTTCTAGAGGAATCTGCCAAAAGGCGTCCTTCAAGTCCAGACTGGTGATGTACTTTGCCGGCGGAAGGCGACTCAGGATGCCATCAATTTGAGGTAAAGGATAAGCATCCTTTTTGGTGACGGAGTTCACCTTCCGGGCGTCAAAACACAGTCGGACTTTGCCTGGCTTCCTTACTAGAACGACTGGAGAGGTCCAAGGGCTCTGGCTCTCCTCTATCACCCCCAGCGATAACATTCGTTCCAGCTCAGCATCCATAAGTTTCTGAACCGCCGGAGAAACTGGATAAAATCTTTGTTTAATGGGTGTAGCGTCCCCGACGTCTATGGCATGTTCCAATAAGTGAGTTTTCCCCAAGCCCAAGTTCGTATAAGATGGAAAGAGTGATTTAGTACGTTCAAGGCGTTTCTGAAGATCAGAAGACAATATATGTTCGGCAGGGTTGGGTTTCGCTACTATCGGGGTGTCCAACGAAGCGGCCAGGCCGAGCACGTCCGGAGCCAACATGAAAGCTCTCCAGAAGTCAATTCCTAAATACAACTCTTGAGTGAGACTAGGTACAACGTAAAGTCGTAAAATTTTAGTCTCCCCACGGAAAAGGACTTCCAAATCAGCATGGCCGTGCACTTCCGGCCTAGCTCCGTTGGCCACCTCGATAGCAGAACGGTACTTTACCCATTTTAGACCTGCTTCCTGCAGCAAACTCTCAGAACCCTTGCCCAAAATGCTAATGCTAGCACCACTGTCTAGCAGGCCCACGATGTTCTGGCCTAAAATACTGACGGTAGCATAGGGTCTTACATCTTTAGGAACTGAGACGAAAGCTGATGATAGTTTCCGACGATTTTTCTTCACTCTTTTCCAAAACGCACGAAGACGCAAAGTGGAACGTTTGGACTTGACGGAATTACTAGGTTTCAAAGAGAATTCTCCCTGACCTTCTGAATAATTTACAGCCGAAGCGAAAATACGTTCCCGAGCCGCTTTGTATTCTTTCAGCCGAAGATGGTATGGCTTAATAGGAAAGAGAACCGGAGATGGAAGATCGTTTGGTCTCTTTAATATAGAAAGTTTTTTGCTGGGAAGCTGCTCCGCTACAGAAGGTGAAAAGATAATATCAGGTTCAGGGGAATTTTCTAACTCATTTGGTGGATCAACATCTACAAGATTCGATTTATCAGATAAAAAGGGAACGTCAGGTGAAACTTTATTAAGTCTGGGGTTAGTTATGTCTGGGGGCGAGAAGGGGTGGTCGTCGTCTCGGCTGCCGTAATTGCCAGCGGTCGTTGAGGTCGGGGGCTGGTGTTGTTGCTCCCGACCCGACGCTGATTTTTTGCAATACAATTAGGGCAGCGAGGCTTAACAACCCCCCTTCGCGCACAGCCATAACAAAAAAAACCTGTTGGCTCTGAAGGACAGTCTTGATAAAAATGGCCTGTCTGGTCACAACTCCAGCATTTAACGGCCGATGAAGGAATTTTCGACAGAGCATCAATAGGCTCAATAATAATTGGTTCTGGAGCAGACTCGGGCAGGTCTTCGTACGCATATGTCTCCTCGACTCTCGCCGGACGATGAGCAGGCGGCAACAGCGCGCTCCTCGTCCGCTGTCGAGTCACCTGGACCTCCGTTACCAAGTCCCGCAAATGTGCAATGGTGTGGACACGGTGAAGGCAAATCTGCTCCTGAATATAAGGAAGCAGATTTGCCCTCACCATCTCCACAAACTCCGCCTCATGCATGGGGATGGTAAGTCTATTTCTTAGCGAGACGAGGTCCAGATAATAAGACGTGAACGACTCGTCACGCTGCTGTCGCCTGCTCAGCATCCGTCGCTTGATGTCGACGTCGCGTGAGCGCTCTCCCCAGTCAGCCCTCAAAGCATTTTTCAATTCCAGCCAAGATAAATTTGTATAACTTCTCCGAATGGTCCAGTACCAATTCCCAACAGTATCCCCGAGCAAAAGATGGAAATTGCTGATCAAATGATCAAAGCGGCCTCGAAGAGTATCCCTTGTGAGATTCTCAACGCGAAAAATAAACTCCTCAAGGTGGAGTTTGGAGTTGTCTCCGTCATATGAAATTTTCCAATGACGTAGGGGACTACTCGGCCATTGCTCGTTAGCATACTGAGATCTAGGTTGTTGGGGGTACTGAGGAGAAGTTTCTGCATATAAATTTGTGACAGGACGCCTAGTATGTGGCGGTGCCGACACGGGACTAAACTCAAAATTTGGCTGCCTCGACACTCTTGCCGGTCGTGGAGGCTGCTCCGTATGAGACGTACGCGGTCGCGGCGTTTCCATCGCTACTAATTCTTCTTGTTTTTCCCGCTCGAGACGTTCTAATTCGGTGCGGACTAGGTCCGCTACGCGAAATCTAAGACTCGTGTCGAGCGTTTCCCGCAAACCGGATTTTTCGGGTCCTCTCGTTTCCCGATCCTCGGCCGTCGGTGTTATGTCCGAAGGACCTCCCGCCAAAAGCTCTCTATCCCGACCAGGTCTGACCGTAGCTGGTGTTTCATTTAACGTCTCGCGCACCGTTTGTCGCGTCTGATACTTTTTCGAAATCGCGCCCGTATTCGGTTCAGCCATTTTCAAAAAAACTTAAAATTTCCAGATACAAAAGAGATACGGACTTTCGTAGCAAGAAAGGAGGAAAGACTTACTTCGGCCCACGCCGAAAATCCATAAAACGTTTTCAAAAAAAAAATTCCACTGTGCCGAAGGTTCACAAAAATTTTACAAATTCTTAATCTAAAGGAATATTTTAGATTGAGTGTCCTGGCTCTATACCTTTGACTATATATTTGATTACGAATTCTTTATAAAAATTTAGAGAAACTTTACTTACATGGAAAGAATTGAAAAAAAGATATTTTACCTCCAACAAAAATTATTATTATTTTTCCCGACACTTTTCATACTTTGTCAACTCTGTTAATCACTCCTAATCAAACCCAGGACCTCAATATGACTTTATAATCTAATGATCAAGCCTGCTAATACAATATGCCCTTTTCACAATATTTTAATATGATCAATTTAATTATGCAATTTATCAATACAAAAATAATTCTCTGGTCCACCTCATCCTCACTCTTCCAGCCGTGGAAAGGAAAATCTACTTTATAACGAAAACTAAACCGGGAGCCATTCACCGGCCACCGAGCATTCGGCCCGCCGGACGGGAAATGGTGAGGGAAGGAGCCTTGCCAGCTTCACCGATGGGGGCTGCGAGGCGGAGGACGACCAAGGTATCCTCCCGGACAGGTGGCTGGCACACAACACTGCCAACCCCTGTAATTCCAGGGAGGACCTCGGAAGTCTCCGCCGCGCAGGACCCACAGGGTCTGCCGACAAGACTCCCCCACTACCAGCTCATCCCTAGGATGGAGTTTTCCCGAGACCTCGAGACAGCTAGCTGGCTGAAGAAGCCAGCTGCTGTAATTCTCGAGAGGCCTCGGTTCAACCCCAGCCATGGGAGTCGCCGATAGGGCCTCGAAGGGAAAAGGGAAAGGTAAGTGAAAAAGTGGGAAGCCTTACGCTTCAAGGGGAGGGGATAGGATGGCCCCACGTTGGGCGCCATATTTGTTATGGGGGTACGATCTCGGGGGCCCGGCTAAAGCACCCCGTCTGGTGGTTTGTGGCTGCGCGAGCTGGCAGGCTAGCGTTTGCGGTAGTGTGGGGGGGTTTGCCGATAGGCCACACTTCGCCACCCGAAGTCCCGGTGCAACCCACTCACACATCCGCCGCGCCGGCTGCCGACGGGCAGGCAGCAGATGTGTGGGAGAGCTGCACCGGCACTTTCTTCGCTGATGCCGCTGCCGGGGACTTGACCAGCGGGCCGCGGGCGCCTCTAGAACATTCGGCGGCCACAAACTGGAAATATTTTAAGTTAAAAATTCCAATTTGTGGCCTCCGAGCGCTCGATGGGCGGCGCGACCAGCCAGCCGAGCCGTTAAGCAGCGGCAATTTGCGCCCGAGCGCCGTCAAATTTTTGCTGGAATTAGGAGGGCCCGCCAGGCGCTCGCACATAGGCGGAGGCGAAATAATTCTGCCTCAAGATTTTCGACCCCAACCACAACAAAGTTCAGAGTAGCTTATAGAAGCTTAACTTCTGGGACTATGTATGAGAGAGTAGCTTGCAAAACCTTAACTCCCAAATGAACAGTTCTAAGTTCTAGTTAATAATCCCGATTTATTCAAAGTTCTTATCCTATTTAAATGATTATTCTCTTACAACTACTTTTCAATCAATCAATATCAATTGTCAAGTTCCTACACCACGAAGACCCTATGAACCCCTTGGTCAGCTAGTTACTAGCACTAGTCACAGCTAGAGCAGTCACTCAAGAATAAAGT
Organism: Eutolmus rufibarbis; assembly: GCA_963920795.1. NCBI lineage: Eukaryota > Metazoa > Arthropoda > Insecta > Diptera > Asilidae > Eutolmus > Eutolmus rufibarbis. The sequence continues at coordinate 19,483,005 of OY987205.1, forward strand.
TATACTGATAACTTCAAAGTTCGGTCCTAAATATAATTTTCTTTACTGAACCAATTGAAGATTCTAAAAGAACAAAAGTAATTTTTTTTATAAAAAAGAAAAAAAAATTTACTTTTTATTTTTCGAGTTAATGCAAATTGCATTTCCCTTTTTGTATATAATTAAAAAACATATTTTTAATTAAAGTAATGATTGATTCTGAAAGACTACTGAAGATGCAAAATTGTCAGAACATAAAATGCAAAAAGTTTTATTCACCGAAATTCAGGATAACTCAGAAAAACATGCATTATTCTGACACCTCTCTAAAAGCAGCCCTTCAACCTTTCGTGTAAGTTGAAGCTTTTTTTTTTATATAAAATGTTACCTAAGTTGAATTAAGCTATTTGTGAACATATGTATACTATAAACTAAAGAGCCGTAAGTCGCGATTCCTGACGATTCCTGATTCATTTCCCAATTTAAATCGGCGGACTCAGTATGGCGATCAAAAATTTTCGAATTCGACTGATTTAAGTAAAATTAAGTACTAAGGTTATTTTTAGGCAATCTGCTAAAAAATGTTGGAATTACAAGATGGTGGATCTAGTAAGACGATCGGTGTTTTTGAAATTCAAACTAGTGTAGAACTAATTCGGTGACACATACTTTGGGTCTAAACTCAAAATTTGGACATTCAAGATAAATTAATTCGAATTCGACAAATTTATGTGAAATTAAGTACATATGTCCTAAGTATTTTTGAGACCGCTTATTCCGAATCTATTGTCACAATTGGGAAATTCCAAATGGCGGACCCAATATGGCAACCATGTTTTAAAGATTCAATTAATTTAATGAAAATTGGTGTAAAAATAATGGTGACATTAATATCGAGTGTACTATAAAATTGTAAAAATGAAATTCATACGACACAAATAGTGTTCACCCGTCTGACATGCAGCACTCATTTTTTTCACTCTTCGCACGTGATCGCCTACTTCAACTCATCCGTTTTCGAATAAATTCTCTTCTCTTCAATTTAAGTTCACATTACACTGAAAATGAACATTCCATATGAACTCGTGCGGTGTATGTGCGACAAGGGACTCACAGCAGCATAGCTCCTTTCAATGAACAAATACTCAGGTATTGGGCTATTGGTCGAAAAAACGGAATCTTCCATGCGTATACTAAATATGTATGTAATTGATTATACCGGCAACAGGGGCAAGCCAGCTAGTTAATACAATAGACCTTTTGATGTATTTTTGCAATTGCAAACTTTTTCACTATTCTTATTAATCCAGTTAATAGTGAAATAGGAAAACGAAATATTTAATGAAATATAATATAATACATTTATATTATTATACATACATATTTACCTAAACTTCGTTTTAACTTTTTATTATATAAGGGGTTAGGGTAGTCGGAATTTTCGAAAAACCGACTTTTGTTTTCCTTTTCTTAAAGTATAATACTTTAAATATATTCTGTACACATTTTAATTTGATCCAATGAATAATTTTAGAGATGTCCAACAACCGTAACTGTAACAACCAGAATCGTAGAAAGTTATTCTGGACACCAAGTAGTGAAATTTTAGAAGAGTCTTTCTTAAAACTCCCATTTCAAAGACGGTGGCTACTATATTTAAAAAACCACATACTAAGAAATACAAATGGTCACCGCCAAGCACTATTTTTAACCGACTTCAAAAAAGGAGCTTCTGTGTTTCCCCCGTATGTATGTTTGTTTGGACGCGATTTTCTCAAAAACCACTAGACCGAATTTAATGATTCTTTCGCTGATATGATATATATATTTCTGGGGCGGTTTTAGTATATAACAGTGTGTATATATTCGATCAATATGGCGGCCGACATTTTTTAATGTCAAATGATTGTAGTGAAATTGGGGTTTTTGAATTTGCTGATTGTGAAATTAAATAATTTCATTTAAAAATCCTCTGCTACTACTATCAACATTGAATTCCTAAGATTTGACTAGACTTTTGAAGTCGGGGCGAAAACCTAACTGTAAATCTAGTAAAATCTTAGGATTCAATGTTGAAAGTGGTAGCAGAGGATTTTTGAGTGAAATTATTTAAAACTTTTTAGGGCTTCAGATTTTTTGGAGTCGGATCTATTTTTGTTTTAATTTTTTTTAAAAGAGCCTACAATAAAATATACATAAGTGTAAATATACTTGGTATAATATTTAAAATGTAAAACATTATAATACTGTTAAAAAAGAAGAAATGTCTATTTGTGAAGCCTCTGACTACTATCCACCCTTGAACACAAATTTTTATTGCACGATGCAAACTTACCAGCAGCTATTTTGACGCTTGATAGGGCATCTGAGCAATCCATTTTATTGGCAAAGAATAATATAGGAATCTTCCTCTTGACGATGTCTGGATGCTGCATCAAAAGTTCCAGTTCATCTTTTACGACCACTGAAAATAAATTTATATAATAGACTCTTAATACTCCGATACCTAAAATGTACTTATAATGTAGCATTCAATTTCGTCCATTTTTCAGTTTGCAAAAGTTAGTAAAAATTTGTTCAAACCTTTAATGAGTGGTTTGGAGGCGTTAATCTTGGAAAAATATTCTGTCACCATAGCAAAAATTTGTAGATCGAAAAAGTTTTATATTTACATGGTTTCTTCGATTACCAACATGGCAGCTGCTAACCTTTCATCGACGAATTTGCGCGTTATTACCCTATTATAAAGTATTTCCCAATGAGCTTCAACAAAACTGATATAAATATGGTGGCGTTTCGTACTTATAAAATAGACTACGTCATTAGAGGACTTCTGCGAAAATTTCGCCAACGTGCCAAAGAAAACATCTCGCGCTGCAATTGTCGCAGTATTGTTGCAACGCGTCATGCAAATCTGCACGGTCGGTGAAAGTTGGTACTAGGTATATATGTATGTACATATGTAGTGTCTTAAATATAGTGTGCAAGACGTTATGTTCACTACCACAAACATTGCATTTATGCCTTCTGGTGTAAACCTTTAGTGGCAAAACCGTACTAACCTTGAAGTAAAGTAACCATAAAGTCAAGGTGACTTTGAAAATTTTACTAAAAGTACTATTTTGGAACTTAAATTGGGCCTTTAAATATCCATATTCACATTTCATATATGTGCATACTTTCCAGCAGCATCTCTAGAATGCTGAGCACCATTTTATTCGCAACGGGAGTAATAATAACTAGATGGATTGATTAGTTTACTTAGCGACTTCACAATTTTGTCAAAATAGAAATGGAGGTAGAAAAACTGTTAGTTAGAAAATGCTGACTGGTAACTTATTGTTTTATTGCCCATTAATTGGACTAGTCGTAAAACGATCAAAATGATCTAAAAATGTATCGGAAATGTTTGTTTCGTGTATTCAGATAATTAAGGTTAATTATTGCTCCAGAAAAGTAATAAAAAGGTTAATGGGATTTATTTTATTTCCTTAATTAGCTTGTCTTAGCCAGTCATACTTGGGTGTATCCTGAGCTCTCAGAGAATACCGATGTGGTGGGGCTTCGTCGTTCATACAACTCAATTACTTCAGCTATGCGATCCCTGACAACCTTGGGTGTCTCGTCAGCTTGTTACTACGTGATGCTTAAGGGAGTTCTTTTGCGTTGTCTACCTAATGACCCTAGAGTAGATTTTCATCGCCACTACTCAAAAACTTCGAGGACGAAAATATTAAGGAGACCAGTGTAGCTGAAATTAGTGGTGAAGATCCTGAAAACACATGCTCGTCATTATCTATAGTGAAGTTAAAGGTCTTCTAGCATTTGTGCAAAGAAAAGTTGAAGCATTGGAGAGAGCCCACGAAGCGAAGTCTAATTCACAACATGCTCAAAATACGAAGTCTGAGCAGCTGGTCAAAACCGCGGTAGGCTTATTTGCATCAGAAACTAGTGGAAACTCTTGCTTCTCATGGAACGAAAGAGTGTGATAATATCCCGAGTTTACATTAACGCAAACAGAAGCTGCAGAAATCAGCCAGATGTTTTAGATGCTGTAAGCGTGGCCATAATGCGAAGTGCTGCAGAGCCTCAAATCTGTCATGCCGACATGCTATATGTACATATGTGTGATCCTGATATCATCAAAGCAAAGACCGAACGGAAATCTTTAGCCAAACCAGCAGACAACAGTAGCAGCCGCTCTCATTGTTATGTATGTACGGAATCTCCACATCGTGTAGTGAGTCTCTCTAAGTCAAACACCACTAGAATGTCCACCGAGGTATAATTACAGGCAGCAGGTGTATTTGCTTCGGGCCCAGGGTCGAGGAATGCTTTATTTGTACGCATAGTTATGGATGGAGGAAGTCAACTGACGTTTGTGAAAGCCAGTGTTTCGCGTAAATTGTATCTCTTAATTGTGGGTTCTCATGATCTCCGCATTTTTCCTTCCGGAGGTGAAATTAAAGTGTCAAGTCATTGGGCAATTGGGTCCTTCTCGAGCTGAAAAGTCAACACAGTGAAAGTTCTGTCATCGTGGAGGCAGTCGAGACACCGGAAATTTGTGCTGACGTCTTGAAAGTACCGATATCTTCGGAATTGTACCTCGGAGAATTGAGGTTAGCTGACGCTCAAGTAAGTGGGATATCATTTGAGGAAGGCATCAGTGTTTCAATTGGCGCTGATACGTACTGGCAGATCGCCTCTGGAGAATATACCAAGGTGACGGAACGGCTGACGGCAATAAACACCGTGTTTGGTTGGACTGTACAGGGCCCCGCGACCATCTGTTCTGCTAATATTCTGTCAATTTGTGTCTTGCAGAGTGCGGTAACCCTATGTAGTTGTATTAGTGAGAAGCTGAAAAGGTTTTAGGATCTGGAGACACTGGGAATCGCTGCGGAAGGTGAAAATATGAATTCCCAGGAGCTTAAAGCCTGTGTTAATCGCGTCAGTAGTCGATAAGCTGTTACGATGCCTTGGGAAAACCTTGTCTGTAAATTGGATGACAACAGAAGCGGAGCCATTTCAGACTGCATTCATTGGTCAAGAAATTATTGCGATACTCAGGGAAATTGGAGAAATATGACGCTGCCATGGTAGAATTTATAACAAAGGGCATAGCAGAAAAGGTGTTAAATAACCAGGCAAGTGCAAATATTTATTATATCTCACATACACCAGTATATAGGGACGACATAGCCACCATACACGTGCTTATTGTTTCTGACGCTTCGGCACATGCACCCCATTCAAAGTCGTTAAATGACCATTCGGAGACTGGCATTAATCTACTTCCAGACATTTTGAAGGTCCTGCTGAATTTTCACTGCGGTAAAATCGGGATAGTGGCAGACATAGAAAAGGCCTTCTTTAAGTGATGCTCAACGCAAGAGATCGCGACAGTCATCGATTCTTTTGGTTCGATAAAAACTTATGTACCTCGGAAAGCCTTCTGCCGGTACAAACTTACCGAATGACGCGAGTCACATTCTGTGTCACTTCAAGCCCATTCCTATTGGCAACATCTATAAAAGAGCATTTATGCGAAGAGAAAGGTCGCTTCCAAGAAGTTTGTGCTGTGCTTCAAGATAGTTTCTACATGGACGATTTAGTGACGGATGTAGACAGCGAGCGTCTGGCGAGGACAATTCATCTGGACTCTACTGTTTTTATGGGCACTGTGTTAATGTTACTGCGAAAATGGAATACTAACGACGGGAATCTCAGAAACAATTCTTATCGAATGAGACGCCTCCAGATGTTAAAAAGGTGTTAGGCGTGCGTTGGTTAACCCACACCGATGAGCTGGCCGTAGATTTAGGCCCAGTCGAAGAATTATTGCGATCACCTGTTGAAGGAGCAAAACGCAATTTATTAAAAGTAATTCTTAAGATTTTGGTTCCATTTCGAATTTTAGGCGCATTTGCGGTGGGTTTGAAAATACTTTTTCAATTACTTTGGCGCTTGAGAATAAGCTGGGATGAGCGAATTCCTGATGAAGATATAGATATACATATATTATATGTATAGAACTTGGAGTGTTTGCCTCGAGGACATATCGAAATTAAAGGAAATGACTCTAACGCAACGTGATCTAGAAGCGGATATACGTCAGGTCTACATATTCGCGGACGCTAGCATGAATGCTTATGGGGCAGTAGCTTCTACGAAGTCGATCGATAAGCTTGGCAATATCTCCACGCGCTTTCTGTGCGCTAAAAATCAGGTTGCTCCAATGAAGTATAATGGCGATAAAGAAATAACTCTTCCTAAATTGGAACTAACGGCGGCGTTGGTAGCAGCTCGGCTTCTCAAATACCTCGGATGAACGGATCAATCTGGCTTGCAAATAATGAGGAACAGTGGCCTGTAGTAAACGTTGGCGAGATCTCCTCCACCTGTTTGCTTGTTCCAACGAACGAAAACATTTCAGCCACTTGTCATGATGTTTTCTCAGAACCCTTGTCTCAGTTTCGGAATATCAGCTCTTGGAGGAAACTGTTGTGTGTACAAATATATCGAGTTGTTGCGAAAGATTTCAACACCCTCGCCATTTATCTCATCTAACAATATGGATCGTGTAAAGAAGTATTGGCTGCATTTCGCTCAACTTCAGCATTACCGCATCGAGATAGCTGCCCTGCAAAATGAAAAAGATATACTTTTGACTTCGAAAATATTCAGCATTAGCACTTTCCTAGACAAGATGAACGGTTAACTGCGAGTGGGCGGACGTCTACAGCTTCTGGAAGAACCTCCTAGCAAAGCTCACCCAATTATACTACCAAAGGAATCCTAAATCACTTCGCTGATAGTTCAGAACATGCACGAGAGAACGTTTCATGGTGGTGCCTGCCTAGTTCTCGCGCGCCTTCGCGAAAGGCTTTGGATTCCACGGCGTCGCGAGCTTATTTGGACCGTAAGCAATAAGTGTGTGGTTTGCAAAATCCTAAGAGCTAAGCTATTCGTACAACCCTTCGATGCACTACCTCGAGACCGACTTCAACAATCCCGACCCTTTGAAGTGACAGGATTGGACTTCGCAGGCCCGCTATATGTAAAGAAAACAGTAGATGGTCAACAAAGGGAAGCTTACATCATGTTATTCACGTCACTGATAGCCAATTGCGACAATTGTGGCGAGAGCGGCTGCGAATTACTGGATCGTATCGCAAGCGTTGGCATAACGAGTATTTACAGCAGCATCGCTCTTTACATCACAATAGAAGTCAGAGTTCATACGTCGTTAATGCTGGAGATGTTGTTTTGCTGCAGGAATCGTCCCTTCCGAAGACATTCTGGAGACTAGCATGGTTGAAGAAACCTATCCGGGACGAAATGGGAAAGTTCGTTCCTGCCTCATTCGTTTGCCTAATGGAACCAAATTAAAGAGACCTGTTCAACTATTACACCCCCTTGAAATCCAATCAAGTTATTCCCGCACGGAGGATGTTAAAAATTTAGTGTTACCGTTAGAAGCCGCATTATGCGTTAGTTTAGCTTCGACTCTCCCTATAGAGTTTAGTTCCTGCTTAGCCTCAAACGACAGCTTTACCTATCACCCTCGAGGTTCAAGTTCGTGATGCAGGTTACCACCTCACTACCCGCCGAAAGCTTTACCCCTCCCATTGTTGGCTGTGAACTGCGCAAGTGGCTTTGTTTATGTTATGTACATCATGTCAGACCATGTTGTGAAGTATGCAGTTGGCTTTGTTTATGTTATGTGGAACCTTATCAGTAGTATTGTTACCAAACTACTCTTGGATGGGGCCTGTTTACCGAGCTAATTCGGTCCGAGAGGGAAATTTTAATTGCTATTCAAAAATCGTTCGGCTAGTACGGAAAGTTGGGTTGGCTAATTATGATTAGAGTTGGCAACAGGGCCTCAGCGCCTGTTGGCGGTTAAGTCCTTCGCACACAGCCGCAGCGCCTGAACAAACCGCCTCACACACGAAGAGTCGGCTCTGCAACTTTCCTACAGCGTGCCTCTCCGAGCGCTACGCGGCCGCTGGAAAGTGGGAAAAACAGAGAAGCAACCGACTTTTTTTTTGTTGATGTCCCTTCGGCTCCGCGGCGGCAGTGCAGTTTTTTTTTTTTGCGTCGCTTCAAGTTCGGTCTCGGGATCTAGCCGGTGCGTGACGAGTGCTGAGTGTTAAAGTGTCGTGAATATGGTGTTGTGGGTGAGGACTTAATCTAGTGCGGTGTAGGCAGAATTTATGTGCTAAATTATGTGCTTAATTGCAGGTATTGGCCGACTTGTCCCAGCAGGGAGGCACCGGCAGCGAGGGAGCCCGGCGGGCAACAGTCGGTGGACGACAACCAGCGGGGGAGGTAGCAGGACACCGGACGACGGGGGATCAGTAGCTACCCGTGGTCTCCTGGTAAGTTCAGTTTTTAATTTTCTTTTAGAAATCGGGATCGTGTTGGGCCAAGTACGTAGGCGAATACTCGCCCCCCAAGATGGTCGCGGTCGAATTCGCCGGGTTCTCTTTGTGTGTGGGTAGGCGCGCGTGCCTACGCAACTTGTTCTTACAAGGGGAGTGGTGCGGCAATATTTTTGCTGCAACAACGTGCCTATGCTGCGGCTGTGACCTTCGCTGTATTCGACGGGGCCCGGTCAGCTGATGCCCTCCTCGCCAAAGCGCTGACAGCAGCCCGGCCCTGGCGGTTATGAAGGAACTCTGAGGGAGCCCTCGGAATCTGGTGGGTTCCCCTTTTTTCGGCCCGGTTGAGGAGGGCACGTTTCCTCTTCTCGTCGTCCGAAAGGGCTCGAGTTCGCTCCGGAGTTCTTCCGTACCTCGGGGAAAACGACACAAGAATAAAATTAAACCCGTCTGAAATTCACGGACGACTCTATTTCTCTTTTCCGAAATTCGACAAGAGTCTACCATAAATAAACGAGATTTCCAAATTAAACCGATTGTATAATTTTTCTATTTCTTCGTTTTAGCGCCCGGTCACACGTCTCACTCGCTGGACTTCACCTCTTCAAGAAGAACCAAGCATGGCTGCATCGCCCCCTTCCGGCCTTGACCCAGGTTCAAATGGTCCGCGGTTTTCCGTACTCGACACCAGGTAGGTCTAAAAATTTCCCTGCAACTCATAAAGTAATTACTTAAATTTGAACAGTGAACTAAAATTGCATTTTTCTTTTCTAGGACAGCGGCGGCAGCAAATACCGCAACAGTATTTATGCTGACTGAGTTCTTATCTGCAGGCGGGGACGCTGAACATGTGCTTCGCGTTTCACGATTTTTTTGTTTTAGTTGAAAGATTTGGTATACAATTTAATCCCTCTAAGTAATTGTTTACGTTAGATTAGGAATGAAACTTTTAGGGTCTATATTCTATCGTAAGTCATGATGGCTTGAGCATATTAGGTATTGAGGACATGAATGATCATGTCTGAGCATGCTGCGAAGTATGCAAGCGGCTTTGTTTATGTTATGTGGAACCTTATCAGTATCTTAACTTCGCATTGTTCAATTCATGATCGTATAATTTTTTGTATACATACATTATATCATTAGATTGTGAAAATGTGGATCTGGTACGCAGCTGAGTCGTGGCTAGAGGCTGTAGATTTGGACAGTGCAATTAGACGCATTAAATCTCAATTTCAATGTCATCAGCAAAATGCAATACTTAACCAAAATAGAGGATATGACTGCAGGGATGAGCATTATTATAAAGATCGAGAAGAGCTATTTAGCCGTGGCCTTATTTTATGTGACAAATATTTATATGATAATATGAGTTTGGTGGTGTTGTGTGACTTACTAGTGTGCATAAAGTTAACAAGGTTTCTTTTGAACTTGAAAGATTTTCTGCCTGAGAATCTAGCGTTAAAATACCAAGTATCTCATACTGAAAGTGATTACCTAAATAATTTTGAGTCGGCGCGAGTGGTCCTGCGGAGAGAGCATTTTTTGGAATGTTAATGTTTATCGCTGGAGATTTTACGTTGCATTGTTAATTTGATTTCGTTATTTCTTTAAATTTAAGGTAATTTAGTGATCTTTGTTCATTGATTGTTTGGCGCCGACTCAAAATTACTTAGTTATTAAGGTTAATTAAAAACTCAAAATAATTACAAAAATATATACTTAGGTATACTTACATTAGTTTAAGAACTTAGTTATTAAGGTTAAATAAAAAAGGTTTATTATATTTTGCTTTTCAGTTTCTTCCGCGGTTTAATTTTTTTGTTAAAAAGTTTTTATTTTATAATTTTTGTGGCTATAATGCAGAGACTGACAGGTCTAAAGATCATTCATCGTGAGGTGTTTTTTTAAAATTAATTGTAATACACAACTCAGCATTAAAATCTGTGAGTGAACAATAAATCACCCCTATTTTACCACCCTTAGGGTAGAAGTTTTTTTCCAAATTTGTATGGGACCAACTTCGAGGTATACCCTATCCAATAAAAAAAGAATTATCAAAATCGGACTACTCTGTAAAACGTTATGCGTGGTCATACATAAAAAAAATATACGCATCGACTTGAGAACCTCTTCGGTTTTTTTTCGTCGGTTAGAAAGAGATAGAAAACTAGGAGTGAAGTGAGACAGAAGATAAAAAGGTACTATAAAGAGGCAGCGTAAGACCCATTTCAGTTCATCGAGTACTTTAAAGAGACCAAGTTAATAGAAGAAATAATAAAATCAGTAAAAATGGTTCAAACTCAGCAGAAGCTAAAACGTACCATTACTGAAGAAGATAAATCAACCCGAATATTAGATACACTCAACAATTATGGATTTAATCCATATATCAAAGTATCCGACATGCTACAGCACACAGCCTACAAAATATATGAAATCAGGAAAATTACAACAATATATGGAGACCGAATCATAGTGCAGCTGCAGGATAAGCAAATGTCCCTGCCGGCTAGATATGGCAACTTACCCGACAGCACACTGGAGGAAATCAGGCATCAGGCCAACTTCTATGTGACAAGCTTGGGTCCTCTTGGTGGCTCATTTAACTTAAGCTTTACTCAAAATGAGAGTACAGAAAACGTTGATTTATCATACTTTGCACACATTCATTATTATAACAATTGTTGAAAAAGAAAACGTATAAAACGTATTATATGTAACTCAAAAATATTTCATATTCCCTGGTCCTCCCGACGTTCTATAAAACGAATTGTAATACAAAGAAAAGGTTAGTTTACATTAGGTTCTGGTAATGAGCAGTTATAAAAATTCAACCAAACTGCTTAAGGTACTATTACCGTCTAGAACGGTCAAAAATGACATATTTTCAACAATTTTTTTTTTCATGTTCTGTATTATATTATATATAGTTATCAAACCTTTTCTATAGTATTATACAACTCTTGAAGATTACGAAAAATATTTTTTTTTAATTATATTTTATTTGTACATTTAATAGAGGGCGGTGACAGTTAATCTCTCGAACGGTAAGTCTGATACAAAAAATTCAAAAAGATTTATAAAAAGGAAGTGCTCTTACGTGATAGATTACCAGAAAAATTAAAAAATCTGTAAAAATAAAAAAATGGCGAACGTTCAAATTTTTTTTTCAAAAATCGACTTCTTTTTCGACCTTTTTGAGACTCTAAAATTATATTTTTTATTTTTTCCGCCAAATTGTGGTAAACTATCACACAGGATACAAAAACAAACAAAATGCTCCAAGATTTATTAAAATCGACCCACTAGATCCGGAGATTAACTGTCCGCAAGTTAAAAAAACCTGAACTCGAGAAAAACGCGTTTAAAATTGGAGCAGTGCGAGCGACAGCTGCGTGAACACCTGCGGCGAGCCGAGAGCGCGCTTCAATAGAGTCGTTATATCTCGGGATCGGCGTCGAATTTATATATAACTAGCTGACCCGGCGAACTTCGTACCGCCTAACAGTCGATTCTTTAATTTTTTATTTTTTTTTAATACTTATTCAATTCACTGTGATCATAACACAGCTAAGCGCAAATCTCTAGAGCAGCTGAACCGATTTCGCTGATTAATAAACATACAACTGCAAATACTATTACAAACCTTAAAAGTTGGCATGAAATTTTCCCTAACTACTTCTGTTGCTCCAAATGAAGTCATTTGAAAGCAGTCGTTGTATTGTTGAATATTCTTTAAAAAGTGTATGGAATCTGTTCCTATTCCTAAAACCAATGAGTACAATGGCTCTGGAGGTGGAAGCAATGGTATCAATTTCACCTTTCCATTTGCGCAACACAATCCATTGGCTTCATTTTTATATTTTAATGCCTTACAATATTGGCAAACTGAGTTCATATGTCCAATAGCAACACAGTTGTAGGCACTGTAATCAATTGACATATCGTAACAGAAAGCAGCTCGATTCAAACTTGCACCATTATTAGTCGAATTTCGCGCTTCACGGGTCTGTCTTAACCGAATTCTTTCATGTTCATGGCGATCTTCACGTTCCTGGGCAGTACGATTAGATTGATAATTAATTTGATTCGTTGCATTTTGGGTTCTTCTGCCTAAATTTGTCCGCCGCCTTATAGGAGGCATATTTAGTAAGTCACAAACACACAACACTTTTTTAATTTTATAGAAATTTGTGGCTTTTAGATTTAGTAATATTATAGATGCACAGCAACGAGACTTTTACATTTCAAGTGACATTTTATTTATACGATACTAACGTCACTTAATTGTTTTGCCTTCCTGGGCAGTACGATTAGATTGATAATTGGGAATATTGAAGTGTTTTTTTTTTTTTTTTTTCAGGCAGTTTTTTAAATTTTTCTCTCCGTAAGAACCATCCTCGTACTTCAAGGAATATTATAAAAAAAGAATTAGCGAAATCGGTTCAGCCGTTCTCGAGTTTTGCGCTTAGAAACACATTTAGCGATTCATTTTTATATTATAGATATTTTTGGGAGTTATTATTGAAAGTATAAGGAATCTAAAAATGTAAAAAAACAAAAATCAATTTTTTGAAAATTCTAGACGGTAATAGTACCTTAAGGAAGACGGAGACAAAGGAAATATTTAGATCAAAAGAATTAAAGTACCGGATAAATTCTTCTACAGCCAAATCAGTTATTAAGTCAGACCAAGCATCTGAAAGTAAATATACTTCATCCGTAACCATACGTTATCAAAAGATAAAAAGCAAGGCATGAAAATCAACTTTCTAACCAACCGACCAAGCCAACTAAATATTTCAGATGAATATTAAGAAATTCCTTGAAGAGTACTCTATTATTCCGCAAGACGAGCATAAGGATAGAATAGAAAAAGGACAAGGACAATATTTCAGCAATACGATGGAACACCAGCGCATACTGGTAACATTTTGAAGGTAATATTAAATGAAAATTTCCTGAACGGTGGATTGGAAATGGTGAACCGATTCCTTACCGTCCTAAATCTTCAGACCTAAATCCATTGGACTTTTGAACAGGGGTCGAAACCGAAACGTTTAAAGGTTGCGATTACTGTTACGGTTACAAAATTTTTAATCGTTCGGGTTATGATTAGGGTTACGATTATTTATTTTTTAATGGTTACGATTACTGTTTTCTAACCGGTTACGTAACCTGTTACACTAGGGTTATCATGAGGAATATCAATAAGATAATATTTTACATGTTTTTATTCTTATTTTAAATTTTTACATGTTTTTATTCTTATTTTAAACCGAACAAATGATTCGCTCGAATTAAGGTAATCGCGTCAACCAAAGCACCATCTAATTTCGCTCGAAGATTGCTGACAGTAAATTTTAAGCCAGAAAACAATCGTTCAACACTGAATTGTGTTGCCGGGACACCAAGTACAACCCTAGCCAATTGATACAAGATAGGTTGGTTGATTTCTTCTGCGTTCCAATATTCCAGGACATTTGTACTCGATGGCAAACGTTTGGTGTTTGCGAAACCTTGCAGCAGCGTTTTGATATCCACCCCGTTTCTTTGGTTCACCGATGACTCTCGCTCTTGATGTCGTTCAAGGCCACGTAACATCATTTCGAAATCATCGACATTTTCCACGCTTTGCTCCTCTTTTGTCGGTCAGTTTCAAGCAGGGTGAAATAAAATGGTGAACCAAGTTTCAAGTGTCACGAATGTAAAAAACAAAATCGCTATCTCGGGCAGAAAAGCAAAAACTAAGTGCACTGGTAATGTATCGCGATATCGGTTATTTATATCTTTTGCATGTCGAAAAGTGACAGCCCTCATATCCCTACTTATTAATAAATAAATTCTAAGAGTGTCGGTAATTGGCTGAAATTGTTTTAGAGCATTTTAGAATTGGGGTACATAGCGTGGGAGAGAGGGGAGGGGAACGTACGCTGCGACGTGCGGATGCCTCTGGGTTTATTGTCCAGAAGGACAATAATCCTTTCGTTGTGTTCATTGTTTTGTATTTCTGGAGACAATTAACGACATTAGACTTTTTATGAAGTAAGTTTACAGGTAAAGATGTTGAATTGACACTTCACATGTATGACTATCTGTTCAAAAAGGATTTTTCTTTTCTTAATCGAGATTAGGGATTTCAAAACTTTCAAATTTGTTTCGTCTATTATTTTATTTTTGTTTCCTTTTATCTTTTTCTATAGGAACTCAGGTAACCCATTCGTAAAACCGATTAATAAGGGTTACAAAGTTATCGGTTACGGTTATTGATTCCGGTTCGAAAAATTCCAACGTTTGGATTAGAGTTACGGTTACGGTTACCAAAAATAATCCTGTTATTAATTGATTACGGTTACGGTTATGGTTACGGTTTCGACCCCTGCTTTTGAAGTGAAAAGCTCTTTAGGCGCGCTGAGCACTTTATTTTGTGGGTATTGATTGAGACTGAGCCGTCACGCTCGGCTATGTAACGCTCGTTTGGGTACAGTCGGCTCGAGTCGACTAAGGGAGCAAGAGAGATATAGTCAACGCGTCACTGCTATACTCGCTCGGCGACCGTTATGTGAGAGAGCATGACGCATCAGTCGCATTCAGTATCGACATAAACACGGTATGTGTCGTGCCAATACGTTTTATTTAATACGTTATTTAATATTATACTCGTGCGTACATATGTAAATGTAACAAAATTCGTTGTGTTTTAGACACTTGCTGTGTTTTACTAATAGCGAAAATATATCGTGCTCAGGTAAGTTCTAGTATTTCTTAAATGATATGGATGACTTAGAAACTAATCAGTATATGTGATTCGTCTTTTAAGTAAGAAATTACGTGTGTCTATTCGACGCAAGATACGGTTGAAATTTAAAGTTTAATCAGCCACATTTTAGTATTTGGCGTCTATCAATTTCGTATTATTAACCCCGGCTTGATGAAGTTTTCACTTCTGTCGTGTGGTCTTAAGCACACATGCATCTTTTTTGTTATCGGGAAAAGATGACGGATGAAGTTCATTCAAGTCCTGTTAACATCAGAATTTATTAATTAACAGAATTGGAACTGCAGCGATGAAAATACAGGAGAGATTGACTACAATACACCTTAAACAGGGAGTTAGAAAGAGGTTATTGGTATGGATCGAAAGTGCCGATGACAGTTTGAGCAGCTTTTGTGAGATATTAGCATTAATTTAAAACGGTGCAAAAACCATTTTGGGGTTGATTTTTGTTTACTTCTTTAAAATAAGAATTTTTTTAATGTACCACAAAAAGTTGTCCACGTATAAATTTCCATATGTTTTCCTTACTTGGACATGTTGTATGTTGTTGGAAAGATAATAAGATAGACGATAAGAATAAATAGTAAGTATGTCAATCACATGAATTTCGCTGTTTTGAATATATCGAAAGACTAAAATAAAATAACGATGTGCTTACCATGGAAAATTGGAATTTTCGAATAACCCTGTAACTTCCAAAAGGTTGACATGCCTCCCTTTCCACTGCCAGCCATTAGTTTTGTCTAAGTCAGATCTTTCATCCCACTCATTTTGTCATACGCACTAAGAAACACCATGTAGCTATAATTTATTTTGTATCTCATGAAACCATGGGATCAGAGCCTTTCGGTGTAGTTAAAAAAGAAAACAATATCCCATATCTTTGACTTAAATATTCAATACTTTCGAAGAAGTACTTCTCATAGCCGGCATTTAACTCCACCTGTTGTTAACGATTTAGTGTTGTGTACAAAAATAATAGCATATTTTTCCTAACGAATCCAAGGGGTGTATGAATTGCCTTCCCGAATGCTGGTAAATTAATCAGCCAACTCGTTTCCCTCTACATGTGTTCCTATGCACTAGAGCAAAGTAACACGTAGGCATCGTCCAAAATCAGGCAGGAGCTTACGAATTTTTTGACCAGCTTAGATGAGACAATATTCAAATCAAGAGCTTTGATAGTTGCTTGCATGGCTGTGAGGATTCCTTTGCCTACGTATTTTGTTTGCGACTTATACAATTTAGACCTTCACAGAGTTTTATGACAGCACCTCTGCCTGAAAAACGCTGGAATCAAAAATGGTCGAATCCAAAACAGTATGTCGAATTTGTATGTAATATGTGTATTTTGTGGGTATATTTTGAATAATTTGTAAATATATATTTTTTTCCGTGTGGGAGCGTCTAAAGGAATTCAAAATTATTCTTATTAGAAATCAACTTAAGTACAATATTTTAAAAAGTAACTGTCTGAATCCGTATCCGCGAATATATTTGTGCGAGCAATACCATTCTTATTACACGAAAACCTGTGTAAATAAATGGAAGTTTATCAAATAAGACACCTTCGCAGACATCCTTGGCAACTTTTAAGAATTACAAATCCTTTCGATTCACAATATTTAATCATCTAAATGCCTAATAAATAAAAGTCGTTCTTGGCTTATGCGATAGTATGAAATTTTCCAAAAGGTTCCTAGATATTTGTAAATTTACCTAATCTCATCCGGTCGCTAGAATCTATAACAAAAACAATTCCTTGGCATGTTTTGAAGTGATGCTCCCACAAACTGCGATACCTCCCAGCTCCAGACATGTCAAATGCTGTGAAGGATATACCCTGGCCTGCAAAATAAGTTAATTCTTGTTTATTCCGCAAACATACTTCAAAATCGAAAGGAAAAATTGTATGTCGAAAAAAGGCAGCAAGTGATATGATATATGAAATGTGCGTATCAACCAAAGAAAGTCTATTGATTAAATGGGTACTTGCGACTCAAAATCAATTTTGACGAAATATAGGAAAATATCTCAAAGGAATGAGGAATAAGATATTATAAATTCACGTCTACATACGTATGCTTTCGGTTAAAGGCAAATGGAAGATTACGAACCGCATTAAGCTCTATCACATAATAAAGGTTAAGAAAATCCTCTCAATTGAGAGGATTGCCGTGTGCATGCAGGGAAACACCTATGCATACATCTGAGATTACCATCTGAAGAGGCAATTTCGGAAATATCCCTATCCCTAAAGCCTTCCGCACAAAACGTTATTAGGTGTGACGGTATGAGAAGTCTTTGGAACAAATGCGACGACAATATGTGTGGGTTTCTGATGACATTTTTTTTTTAATTTCCTTCGTGATGGGTTGAGACTCGTGGGTGGATAAACCTTAATGCGAGATTTATAACTTGTCTGTCTGCCTCACGTATCCTCAAACCTGGGATGTTCTGGAAGTATTATAGCAAATTATTTTACTAATGTGCACAAGAAACGAGCTCTAAAAGTCAAATTTTTTGTCTTCGAGCCGAGGCACTAATTTGGGGTCTTGCTTTCGCAATCTTCCGGTATAACTTCTCCCCAGGTATGCCCTTCGTATAATCACCGAAGGCCGGGACCTTGTTCTATCATTGCAGATTTACCTTGCCTTGTGACTGTATTCGTGCTATTTTAGCAAAGTAACAGAGTATCGTTCTATTACTTCACTGCGCTCAACCTTGGGTGACTACCAGGATAAAGATGGGAGAATTGAGATTGAAAATCAGTGAAAGTTATAAAAGATGGTGCGGGCAGATAACATTCATTTGTTCCTTTTCGCCTCTGGCGCAATATCTTGCTATGTTAACAAGAAACGTTTCATTTAAAAAAGCATATCATGCATAGAAATTTCTTGTATGTCCATATGTATGTATGTCTAGTTAATAATATTAGAAATTAATACATATACCTCCGACATAAAAATTTTTAGGGGGAAAGGACTTCCTTTTTTGTAAGGGACTTGAAGGCTTCAAGGGGGAGGGGCTTGATATTATAAGCATTTGAGCTCAAACTCCAAATATCTAGCTATAATAGAGGCCGAGATCCCTATACGATCAAAGTTGCTTACGCTATGTCTAGACAGAGCACGGGTTATTGAACATGAAATTAGAACATCAATTGTTAACAAGGATAGATAAATGATATGTATTGGGGATTGAATTGCATGTATGTAGGCACCCTAAGAAAGGGCCATAACTCCTCCCCCCTTAGTGAAGAGCGACGGTGACAGGAACTGTGCCGTTGCCGGGACTGATGTCGGAGAAGAAATCTGGATGACATGCTTCCGGAGTTTGGTGGAGAAATAGACTACTGCCATGATTATTAAGGCTCCAATTGTGGCCATTGCTGTGAATACAAACTGGTCCTTTTTGATATGTGTAGATTTCTAGGATTTTGATGGATTCGCTGTTGTTGAAGTTATAGGTCTGTAGCTCTTTTAGTGAGATGTTTTTGTTGCCGATCATGAAGTTTATTTTATTACGTAAAGATTGGATGAATGTTGATTTCGTCCCAATATCGTCGGCGTTGTCTTTCATAGATTACTTCGTTTATCGTGACTTCACATTTCTGGAAGTAAAGTATTCCAGTGCCAGAGATTTCTCCAGGGTCGTGTCCGCAGGTTGAATTTAGTTGGGTTGGTTGGATTTTAATAAACAGAATGTAATTTGGTTCTGGTTTGTAAATTTCCGTGATTTCTTCGCTTTCAACTAGCTCGCAAGATGCTGGGGTGTTATTGATGACTCCTAGGATACAATCTCTATTAACAGTTGTTGTTCCGCTGGTTACTCTGTGGCAGTAGAAGGTTCCTTCTATTTTTTGGCACCTTTGGCACCTTTGGTCATACGCAATCTTCTGGCGCTCTCCCTATATCAAAAAACTAAATAATTTCCGGACGATTTCCCTGTACTATCAAAATGTCAGGGGCTTAAGAACTAAAACTAGATCTTTTTACCAATCCTCTGTTGCTAGTGACTTTGATATTATTGCTCTCACTGAGACCTGGCTTCATAACGGTTTTTTTGATGCTGAGCTCTTTGACTCTTCGTACCAGGTATTTCGTAGGGATAGGTATCTTAACTCTGAGGCTCGTGGGGGTGGTGTTCTTATTGCTTGTAAAAACGAATTGTGTTGCAGCAATATCCCCTTACCTGACTCATGCAATAACTCTGACGTTGAGGCAGTCTGTCTCAAAGTTGTTGACAAAGATCATTCTCTATTTATTTTATGTTGCTATATTCCCCCCGATATGCTCAGTACAGTTGACAACAGGGGCCGCAGCCTCTATGATTCCCTTATTCTCATTTTGGAATTCGTTTCAAATTTAATGAGTTTTTCTGACGAACTTTTATTAATTGGTGATTTCAACCTACCCAATGTACTATGGGTATTTGATTCTGACGATGAGTGTTGCTATCCTTCTAATAACCTTAATCCGAAGGAATCTTCCTTTCTTGAATCTATCTTTTCTTGTGGTCTCCTTCAATTAAGCACAGTTAAAAATGAATTGGGGAGGCAGCTTGATTTACTCTTTTCTTCTGGCAGTGATAATATAATTGTTCAACGCTGCCCTTTAGCCTTGTCCACTGTCGATAAGTACCATCCACCCCTCCAGATAGATTTCTGTTTTAATTCAAAAGTTCTTCCTACAAATGAGGACAGCAACCTGGTTTATGATTTTAAAAATGTTGATTTCGACGAACTCAACTGCAGGTTGTCTTCCATTGATTTCGGGTTTCTCTTATCTGCTAATTCAATCGATGACAATGTCGCAAAATTCTATGACACTCTTCTGCTAAACTTTGATTACTGCGTTCCTCTTAAACGCCGCCGTCTTTTTTGTTCCTCACCCCCTTGGTTTAATTCAGACTTAAGAAGGCTAAGAAATAAGAAAAATAAATTATGGAAGCTACATCTGCAGTCGAAGGATACTCTGTCATATAACACGTTTGTTGAGTGTTATAATGAATTCAATAACCGCGCCTCCGTTCTTTATAATGATTACCTTAATAAAACTAAAAATGATTTATATAGTAATTCGCGCGCGTTTTTCAATTTCGTTAACACCAAGAGGGGTACTGATGGCTATCCATGTAGTATGTCTTATGGGGATGCTTCGAGCGGGGTTTCGCAGACAGTTTGTGACATGTTGGCATCTTTCTTTGAAAAATCCTTTTCCTCCCCTAATTTCCAACCTGATACTAACCAGTTTCATCATCTTAACCTTAATCCTACCCCTTTTGACCTTTCCATTAATATCACTCCTGAAATTGTTCACAAATTTGTTGGCGAACTTCCGACCGATTATTCTTCTGGTCCTGATGGTATTCCCCCTGCGATTCTTATCTTTATGCCAATGTACTTGCTCAACCCTTGTCAATTATTTTTCAGAAATCTCTTAATTCTGGCCAATTTCCTAGTATATGGAAAGACTCTTTCATTATCCCAATCTTTAAGAAAGGATGCCGCAGCGATGTTTCTAATTATCGGCCGATTGCTAAATTGTCCTGTATTCCCAAGGTCTTCGAGTCAATTATTTACTCTGAACTCTCTAAGGTTTGTACAAGGCTTTTATCCGCAAATCAACACGGTTTCCTTCAAGATCGTTCTACTTCCACTAACTTACTAGAGTTTGTCGAGTACACCTTAAACGGATTCAAAAAAGGTCTACAAACTGATTGCATTTATACGGTCTTTAGTAAAGCATTTGATAAAATTTCTCACCCTATCATTATTCTTAAGCTGAAAAGTATGGGTTTCCCTCCTCCTTTTCTTGTATGGGTTCAGTCTTATTTGCATGATAGATCCTATCATGTCTCATTTCGTGGTTCCTTGTCGAGAAGTATTTTGGCTACGTCAGGTGTCCCTCAGGGTAGTCATCTTGGCCCTCTTCTGTTTATTCTTGCTATTGATGATATCACCCACCTGTTGAAATCTTGTAATATTCTTATTTATGCTGATGACATGAAGATTTTCCGTCGTATTGAGAATATAAATGACTGCGAGTTGGTTCAAAATGACTTAGATACCTTACAGTCTTGGTGGATTTACAATAATTTGGAACTTAATATTTCTAAGTGTGAAATTATTTCATTTTATAGACGGCACAACCCATTTAATTTCGACTACTCCTTGTCTGGCTGTTCTCTTCGTCGAGTTCACATTGCGCGTGACCTTGGCATTCTTTTGGATAGAAAACTTGACTTCACTGAACACATCAATTACATGGTCTCCAAGGCTTCCGCTTTGTTAGGATTTGTGAAAAGATGGTCTCGTGAATTTGATAACATAACTACATATATATAAGCAGTTATACATTTCTTTAGTAAGGCCCATCCTGGAATACGGCAGTCTTGTTTGGTTACCTTATTATGCCATTCATGCTTATAGAATCGAATCTGTCCAGAAAAAGTTTGTTAGGTTCGCGCTGAGAAATTTGCCTTGGGATAATCCACATATCCTTCCTCCCTACAAAGACCGCTGTCTGTTACTTGGCATGCATTCCCTTCAAGAACGTCGTGTCGTAGCGGATGTCACTTTTGTTCACCAGCTGGTTAATGGCATTGTTGCTTCTCCGTCATTGAGAACCTTATTCATTCCCAGACAAAATCCTCATAACCTTAGAAATGTGCCCTTGTTTTAAAGGCGAAAAAAAGGCATATTTTTGTGATTTTTTTGCGGCGACATGAGTACTATAATGTTATTAAATTTAATTACGTATTATTGTACAACTTTTGAAGTATGTTAGAAAAAATTTTCAATGAAAAATATTGATAAATAAGCCAGTGACGGTGAATCTCCAGAGGCGCCTTGAAAAAAAGTGGTTTTGCGGTGAACATGATAACTCGTTACCCGATCATCAGAAAAAAAGAAATGGATATGCATTTTAAAGGTGATGTATTTCTCGAGGTAATCAGGACGGGTTTTTTTTTTTTTTTAATTTTTTTGCAGCACTTGGAAGTGAAAAACGCGATTTTAGCTCAAAAAATCGCGGTTAATTTGTTATTAGAAAATAGAAAAAAATTAAAAAAAAAAAAAGCTCTTCCTGATTACCTGTTGATTTATGTGAAGAACTAATGTTCAAATTTTCAAAAGGATCGGTTCAGTAGATTTTGAGTTCTGATGTTCACGAACTTCTAAAATGACGTTTTCGGGAAAATCGATTTAAAGTACACAACCATGTATACAATCAGGTATCACGGCCGGTCGTTTGAAACGCTGTAACTCCGTTAGTTTTACTCGGATTGACTTAAAATTTGTACACAATATTCTCGACATATTGTTCATTCAGAAAAAAAAAAAATGCAAAACAAATAATTTTAAAACCCCCCTCCCCCCCCCCCTTAAGTTCTCCGCATCGTTAGCGTCCATGTTATCAGTAATTTGCTTAATTGTTGCTAAACCGTTGATTAACCCTCATTTACTTTTGGTACTTGGAGAAAGAGATAGAAGTTTCCGGTCTAGATCACTTAATATATGTAAGTTTGATGTACTACGCATCCACCTAATTAAAAAATAAACAAGCCAACAAATTTGCACAAGAAAGCCGAGATAGCATTTCTTAAAGTGTCAAGAGCATTGCTTAAGTGCAATTGACACCGCTTGCTCGCGCGCCAAGCAAGGAAGGCGGACTAATTATGAAAGCGTGCGCAGGTCAAGAATTGTTATGATTCACAGCTACAACGCTATTAAATGTCACTGTGGAAATATTAATGACCCACTAAATTATTTTCGAATATTTGTAAACATGGGTCACCCAAATTTATTTCGAAAGCATGTCATGTCAACCAATTTTATGTCCACTTAGATAAGCGAAATTATGTAAGAAAATTGTATTTAAGTGAAGTGAACTCAAAATAAACACGGACTTTCACGCTGACCATCAATGAGATCTTTTCATTTCTCATCCCTTCAGAGTGCAAGTCCAAAAGACGGTTTATCAACTTTGGAGCCTATTGGATTTATCAGCTGGCCTAAGGCTCAGCTTCCACTTGCACTCATCCCCAACATCAGAACATTGTACATAGTCGTGCCATAAGTTCGGTCCCTCATATAAAGTCATGCAATTTAAAGAAAAACTAGAGAAATTGAAATGTAAATTATATTAATTCTTTATTTATAAAAGAACTTAATAATATAAAAATTATTCAAAATGGCCACCTTCTGCTTTCATAAACTTCTTCAAACGGTTCGGCCACTCATCTATCGCAGTACGCGTCACTTCCAGGGGTATAGAAGCTGCTACTTTAACTAAATCAGCTTTTAAGGCCTCGATATTGCGGTGAGGCTTAGGTCAAAACACGTGCAGTTAACTACCAAAGTGACGTTTTAGAGACGGTAGTGAAACCACTAAACAACACTATGTTTGCGGGAAAGCTCTGGATCTTCCAACAAGATTCTGCGCAAAATCCACACAACGTTGGCTAGAGCTCAATTTACCTAAGTTCATCGCTACTGAAAATTGACCCTCAGGAAGTTCGGACCTTAATCCGTTGGACTACCGATTGTTTTAGAGAAAGTCTGTACTAAGCCTCACTGCAATATCGATGCCTTAAAAGCTGATTTGGTTAAAGTAGCAGCTTCTATACCCCCGGAAGTGACGCGTACTGCGATAGACGAGTGGCCGAACCGTTTGAAGAAGTGTATGAAAGCAAAAGGTGGCCATTTTGAATAATTTTTATATTATTAAGTTCTTTTATAAATAAAGAATTAATATAATTTACAACATTTCAATTTGTCTTGTTTTTCTTCAAATTACATGACTTTAAATGAGGGACAGAGCTTATGGCACGACTATGTACAGTACTTTCAAATCTATCTATAGTTGTTTTGATTTTATCAATACTTTCCTTACACGTCTTTAGTTTAATTATGTGAAGGAAGTTATTGTACCCGTGGATGACCCGCTTTACCCAGGTTCATTGGTAAAATGCCTTTACTGCCTCGTAAGTCGTGTATGTATGTCAGGTCTCTGTCCAGTCGTTAGTCTGAAATTTTCTTTTCCTTTTTAATTTTGATTTGTACAATTTTTGATTTTTATTAGTTACTACGGTTACTTTATCATTTTTCTTGATTTTTTGTTTACTAAATCTGGGTGTTAGTTTGTTTCGGCGACATTCCTTTCTATATACAGATTCGTTTTCATTAAATGTTTCTGGTTCCTCTCGCGGTATATTGAGATTTTCTGTACGTTTGTTAACTAATTTTTCTACCTCTTTTTTGATTGACGGATATAATTCTGATTTATATTGATTGAGTTTTGTTAGGAATTCGTGCTCGTTATTGAATTTGATAGTTTTATTGAATTGGAACCAGTGAACAGTTCGAATGGGGTGTGGTTAGTTGTAGAATTTATAGCTTCGTTATACGTTATTAGTGTTGTTTTATTAGTGTTTAGATCATAATTTTTCTCCCTGTATTTATTAAGAATGATTCTATAAATTTCAGTAAGGGTGCTATGAAGTCTTTCTACTGGAGAATTACTGGAACTCTGCTGAAATGACGTTATATGTAATTTAATTTCGTATTGGTTACAAAAATCTTTTTGAAAATATTGGAGGTGAATTCCGCACCTTGGTCTGTTATTAATTTGGATTGGATGCCATGAAGACTCACGAAGGTTTTGATAGCTTTGATTATGTCAAGACTATTTCTAGCTGTTAGAGTATAACCGGCTGCAAATTTCGAAAATTTATCTACGAGAGTTAACACATTTTTATTATTTACTAGCTGTACCCTGCGCGCATTGCTACGCCACCAACTAAAATACATTTGAAGGAAAGACATTACACAAATATTCAATTCATTTTGAGTCATTTTATTGATTTTGTTAATTTCGAAAAATTATGACGTTGCTGCGTTTCGTTTCAATTCGATATTTATTGAAGTGCTGTGGGATACACAATATTTCTTGTTTTTCCATCTGGTGCGTAAACGAATAAATCAGAAGGTTTTCCGACGCGTGAGCAGGCCACATAGAGCATAGAACATAGAGAAGCATGGATTCTCCAAATTTAATCCACACACTTGCAACGATTGTCCTTGTGCTTTGTTGATAGTCATTGCGAAAGCCAGTCGCACCGGGAACTGCAAACGTTTGAATTCGAATGACATATCTGACATATCCGATGGGTACGCCAATTTTCAATGTAAGAAATCAAGCGAATTCAAGAATTGAGTTGGATAGTTGACAACTTCGTCTTGATTCACAGTTACGAGTAACAAAATCCTCAAAGGCACAATAATATAATTTCATAATTTCATGTTAATTTTCAAACCAATTTCCCAATGTTAAATTCAGCTAAAATCATCAAATATTGCAACGTGACCAATTCGTTGACCCGTTGCAATATAATTCAGGTGAGAACGTCGCGACACAACGTCAGCGTCTTTTAGGTCACGCGGCGGATGCGCCCGCCGCTTAGTTTGGCAAAATTGATTTATTGGAAATAGTAAAGTCAGTAATTGCATTCTTGGCAGTTAGTCCATTTTCGGAACTCATAGCATTCGGTCGGTTCTCTTTTCTGAAGATCATTCTTTTGTAAAAGATTAAAACTCGTGCGAATAAAAGGGAATTAGAGCTTCCTAAACATTCTTTTATTTTATCGATCCACCGTCCTTTGTGTATTGTATTATTTTTTTTTTGACTCCGCGAGAAACGGAGTTTGAAATTGGCGCAGTCGGTAGGATTGCGTGCGTACGTTATCGATCAATTGCGAAGACGCATAGTCGATTCGGGAAGAAGCCGGGACGTACGTGTATATTAATACTTAACGCGCAATCGAACGCAAGGACTGTGATCGGAAAAAAAGGAAATTTCGCAGTGTCCACAGAGACTTATTGAGTTACCGAGCCGAATATTCGTGGGCGTACTACACCACTTTTTGCCATCCGTAAACATCGTTGTGCAAGCCAAAGTTGCAGTGCTGTGACAACACGGGAATCGAGCGTTGTGCTACTATTCTAGTGCTGTGAAACCCGTTAGAGCCGAGATCCTGCACCAGAAGCTGCCCTTGGAGAGTGCTGCCCTGCAACATCCGCAGAAGGGATCATCATCGTGCTGCATATACGACTACGGAGCATCAAGGAAACAAGATTTCTTTTCCCAAGTAAATTTTAGTCTTTTCTTTATTTTATCTAAATCTTTATTATAACGGTTATCAGATATACACAGATTGTGTTGTATAGTGTAGCCTATATTTAATAATAGTCTAGTGATACAAAGCGAAATTGTATTATAACTTTCTGTAAGGGGATAAATTTTTCTTTCTGTCTTTCCACTTCCCGCGATAATTTCTTTTTAAAACAGTAGTGTAAAATGGCCGAAGAAAACGGTGAAATTCACTTACTAGGGGACGAATTGAGAAGATCTCTTGAAAATATGCGAAGCAGAATAAATGCAATAAACGTGGAACCTAGTCCAAACCCCATACCTATAACCCCAACCCCTACGATTACAATAGACCCAATGAAATATTTGACAAAATTACCAGAGTTTGATGGAAACCCGAACTACTTACAGAATTTTGTCGATCTCGTCGACAGGGTACACCCAGTACTTCAAAGATACGACGAGCTGTCACAGTTGGTGTTCTCAGACACGATCAAGTCAAAATTAAAAGGAAAGGCAAGGGAAATAGTCGAAATTAATTACCATATAAAATCGTGGTCTCAAATTAAATCTTTACTATGTAATAATTTTGGTGACAGAAAATCCGCGACCCAACTTTTCGACGAACTCAGAAGTGTTACCTTTAAAACCAATAGTCAGGACTTTTATAACGAAATAAGATCAGTTCTCAGGAGACTTAATATTAAAACAACACAGGAAAATACACTTAACCCGCAAGATCTTGCCCTTACTCTCAAAGCAAATATAGATTCAGCATTGAGTATATTTAAAAAAGCGCGATGAACATATTATATGAGTCCGGTCATGCTTTTTTCAACCCATTTTCAAGAAATTCGAACGGTAATTTTAACAGAAACTCAGATAATAGAAACGATCAAAGGCATAAACCCAACAGAAATTATAATGAAAGAAAAAACCCCAATAATCCTGATCGCAATCGAAATTCTAGAAGTCAATTTAACACCAATCCAAATGAGAATAGAGGAAATCGATCCTGGAGTACAACAGATAACAGTTTCACCCCAAGATCTCTTCCACAAAACAATAACTACAATAACTATTCTAACAATAACAATAATCCGAACAATCAAAACAATTATCACAGATCTAACGCAAACCCTTATAGGCCAAACCAAACTAATAACAATCAATATAACCAAAACCCTTACAATTATAACAATAACAACAGATTTAATAACAATAACCATAGTAACAACAATAATAGTAACAATAATAACAACAATAGCAATAACAATAGACCGGAACCTATGGAAATTGACCTTGCAATAGGCAATTCAAATAATCCCGGAAAAAATGAGGAACACAAAACGAGACAGCACAAAATTTTCACTCAGAGGCCTCAACCGCCACCTTCCCTATCTGATTTTTAAATCTAAAACATACCCTCTTAAATTCATAATTGATACTGGTGCTACCCATTCGATTATTAATCCAGGCATTTGTCACCCAAAATGGATCAAAAATTTAGAAACCCCCATGAAAGTAAAAACCCTTACAAACTCCACAGAAATTCATAAGAAAGCAATAATACATTTGTTTGAAGAGTTGGGTGACCCTTCAAAAAGAATCGAGTTCCTTATTTGTAAATTCCGTACCGACTATCATGGCCTGATAGGTAACGACATCCTTAACGATTTAGGTGCTATAATAGACTATAAGAATAGTCTTCTCAGTACTGATGAAATTAAAGTAAAAATACATTTCGGTTTGAAAAAAGAAACTAAAGACGAAAGTACCGTGAAAGTGAACTTTCCCGTAAAACAAAAAGAAGGGCTTGGATACCTTAGCGAACTGCGGGCCAAAGATGGCTCGTACATTATTAAAGAAGGTATCTACAATGTTGAGAATTTTCAGATAGAGGCTGAAGTCTATTTATCAGACAAAAATATACAAATTAATTCTTCCCAACCACTTGACGTAGGAGTAGTCGATGAAAAAAACTTTTGTGTATTGGAAACTAAAGAGGTGAATCCACTTGTTAATCAGCTAAGAACAGACCATTTAAATTCAGAGGAAAAGAACGCTCTACTCTCACTAGTGAAGAAATATTCGGAAATATTTTACCAAGAAAATTCTAATCTTACATTTACAAACGCAGTAAAACATGAAATTAGAACAGTTAATGACATTCCGATACATTGTAAAACTTACCGTTACCCATATATCCATAAAGAAGAAGTACAGAAACAAATTAAAGAGATGTTAGAAAATGGCATAATCCGACCAAGCAACTCACCTTATTCAGCCCCTATATGGATCGTGCCTAAGAAGGCCGACGCCAGTGGGAAAGTAAAGTGGAGATTGGTTATCGATTACCGGCAACTAAACGAAATTACGGTCGATGACAAATACCCCATACCGAATATCGATGAAATACTCGATAAGCTAGGCAAATGCCAATACTTCACAACATTGGACTTAGCGAAAGGATTTCACCAGATTGAAATTCAGGAAAGGGATATACATAAAACCGCGTTTAGCGTCGAAAATGGCCACTACGAATTCCTTCGTATGCCATTTGGGCTGAAAACAGCCCCAGCAACCTTCCAACGTTTGATGAATAACGTCTTGGACGACTATATAAATAATGTATGCCTTGTTTACTTAGACGACATAATTATATTTTCTACATCTTTGCAAGAACACATAGTTTCAATAAATAAAATTTTTAAGAGATTACGAGATGTCAACCTCAAGGTCCAACTAGATAAATCAGAATTCATGAAAAGAGAAACCGAGCTTTTAGGCCATATCGTCACTCAAGATGGAATAAAACCAAATCCGAAAAAAATTCAATGTGTAAAAAACTTTCCAGTCCCCAAGTCAAGTAAAGAAATAAAGCAATTTTTAGGCCCCACCGGTTACTATCGAAAGTTCATAAGAGATTATTCGCGTATAGCCAAACCTATGACAAAATTTTTAAAGAAAGGCGCAAAAATTAATCTTCAAGATCCGGAATATCAACAAAGCTTTGAGACACTCAAAAGACTCCTTATAAATGATCCCATACTCCGCTACCCTGATTTCAATAAAGTTTTTACACTCACTACTGATGCTAGCCAATATGCCCTTGGTGCGGTTCTTTCGCAGGAAGACCACCCAGTGTGTTATGCTAGTCGTACTCTAAATGAGCACGAAATCAACTATAGTACAATAGAAAAAGAATGTCTGGCAATAGTTTGGGCTACCAAATACTTTCGTCCTTACTTATTTGGGAGAAGATTCATAATTGAAACCGACCATAAACCGTTAACTTGGCTATTTTCAATAAAGGAACCGAATTCAAAATTAATACGGTGGCGATTAAAGTTATCTGAATTTGATTACCAAATTAAGTACAAAAAGGGAACTAAAAACAGTAACGCCGACACGCTTTCTAGAATACCAATACCAGAATTAAATGTTTTAATAGAATCTACGGACTCTATCATACCTAGCACCACTTCACCCATAAATGTATTCAAAACCCAAATTTTAATTCATGAATCAAAACCAGGATCAATGAGGATGAAAAAGCAAACAGTCTTTGACAAAAATCGAACTATTATACATACTAAATCACTTGATGAAACTACAGCAATAACACTATTAAAAAACGATTTTAATCCAAAAAATTTAAACGCCATCCTTGTCGAAAACGAAACCTTCTTTAAAACTTTAGAAAAAGCATATATTGATAACTTTTCAAACAATAAGAACTTTAGGATAATCCGTTGTAAGATTTGTTTAGAAGATGTAACAGACGAAACGAAATTATTCGAACTCATAGAGAAAGAACATTTACGCAATAACCACAGAGGCATAGAAGAAGTATTTAAAGAACTTAAACTCACCATTTACAATCCCAAATTAAAACTTAGGGTAACACAACTCATAAATAATTGTGATGTGTGTTCATTAGAAAAATACGAAAGAAATCCTACTAAAGTAAAGTATAAAATCACAGAAACACCATCCAAACCATGCGAAATCATCCATGTTGACGTATTCTATAGTTTAAAGGGCCAACTATTTTTAACAATAATCGACAAATTTAGTAAATTCGGACAAGCCATCAAAATTAGTAGCCGTAGTTGGACAGAATTTCGTCGTGCTCTTCTACAATATTTCAGTACCCACGGGAATGTTAACAAGATAGTTGTAGATAACGAATTAGGCTTCAAAGCCTTGCCTATCCATGAATTTCTCAACGATCGAAATATCGAAATACATTATACATCCAATAGAAGCCATACATCAAATTCTGATATCGAACGTCTGCACAATACCATAAACGAACACCTTCGCCTCCTTAAACACGCTGAAAACGAAGATCTAGAAACAGTCGAGGAAAAAATACTAAAAATTATTGGATTTTATAACAATACCATACATAGTGTGACAAACAAAAAACCTGTAGATTTTATAAATGGAAAAGTAAACGAAAACGAATACGATAGTATACGGGAACGAATTATTCAAAGAAAGGAGAAAGTCATAAACAAGTTAAATACAAATAGAAGTGATGTAGACGTAGAATCAGGCCCCCAATTTATCAAGGAAGTCAGAGGCGGTAAAAATCATTCTAAATATTCTAAAATTCAAGCCGAAAAATTAGACCACGAGCACATAACGGACACAAAGAATAACCTCAAGTATTATAAAACCCATATCCGAAAATCGAAGAAATACCAGGATAGAGATAACCCCAAAATAAAAGCTAAATCTAAACGTTAAATTACCATAATAATACAAATAAACTTAAATAAATAAACAAATAAATCATAATACTAAAATAATAAAAATAAAATATAAAAATAATACTAATAATAATAGTACTAATAATAATAAATACATATAATAATACAATAAACAATAACAATAAGTAATAATAATAAATAAGAGACAATAAGTAAAACAATAATAATTAAAGCTCCACTTTTAGAACCACATATGGACGCCAATTCATTACTAATAGCACTAATCGCAGTAGCGATCTCACCATTACCAACTGCACAAACTCAGGAACTCATTCTACAGGACTTAAACAATAACAATGGATATGTAACCCTTCATATGGATAAGATAAACATAATTAAGAATTACAATAAGGTATTGCACATAATAAACGTAACTGAAATCGAGATAACTAAAGAACACATAAAGGAGAATATTTTAGGACTAAAACCCAGATCAGATTTAATAGGCCCAATGTACAGCACCGTCAATCATAGCCTCATTCTCCTAGAAGCAAAAATAAAAAATTTGATACCCCATTTTAAACAGAAACGAGGACTCATAAATATTTTAGGAACGGGAATTAAATATATAGCCGGAACAATGGACCATTCAGACGAAAAAGAAATAAAGGGAAAGCTAGATAAACTTTTCGCAACAAATGGTAGGTTAATTGAGGAAAACAATAGACAAATTTCGATAAACAAAGAAATCTCGGACCAACTCCAAAATATCACTTCCCACATAAGAAATCAACAAAAAACCATAGAACAATACCTAAATAAAGTCCACTTCAATATTAGCGAACAAGTCACAAGTCTAAAGGATGAAGTCAAGCTCATGCAGTATGTGTACCATACTCATAACAATATCCTTCTTCTGAGGAACCATGTCGATGACATCGAACAAATTCTGTTCTCCAGTAGGCTCGGGTTGCTTTCCAAAAACATACTTACACCGAAGGAATTACAGTTAATTCCAGATATTGAAAACTATAATAATATTAAAACTACAGTAGCATTGTACGAAGAACAAATTATAATAATCCTTCTTATACCCCAATTTTCCGATCAAACCTATTCAAAAGTAATCATAGAACCAATTCCCGATAATTCAAAAAAATCCCTACTCCTAGATCAGAATGAAATACTTGTAGATCAATATAACGCAATTTTCGAATACCCAGTCGAAGGGAACCTTAAGAAAAATTTAATCTCCTTAAAAAGCAACTGTATAAGAGACATAATCAATTCAAAAGAAGCCTATTGTAAGAAGAAATTAAGTAAAGAGCAGGAAATCAAAGAAGTAACTGACGGTATACTAGTAACGAAAAACCTTAACAACACAACTTTACTACATAATTGTAATAAATTAAATGTAACCTTGAATGGAAACTATTTAATAAAATTCAAAAATTGTAAAATAGAGATATCAAATGTAACTTACACAAATATTGAAACAAAAATTTATGATAAAATTGTTTTGCCTAACTTTATTACGAAAATTCAGGAAGAAGAAGAAATAGAAAGTATAAAATTAGAAGAGCTGTACTTGAAACACATAAAAAATAGAGAAATGATAGATACTGTCTCCTATGAAAATGGAAAATTTCGAACTATAAACTTAAGTCTAAATATATTTGTGTTCATAATATGTATCATAGTTATCTCAATTATTATTCTAAAATATAAGACGAAGAAAAATGTAAAGGAGAATAGAACCGACATAAGCATAATTTCGGCGGAGCCTCAAGCTAACGGGGGGGGAGTTACGAGTAACAAAATCCTCAAAGGCACAATAATATAATTTCATAATTTCATGTTAATTTTCAAACCAATTTCCCAATGTTAAATTCAGCTAAAATCATCAAATATTGCAACGTGACCAATTCGTTGACCCGTTGCAATATAATTCAGGTGAGAACGTCGCGACACAACGTCAGCGTCTTTTAGGTCACGCGGCGGATGCGCCCGCCGCTTAGTTTGGCAAAATTGATTTATTGGAAATAGTAAAGTCAGTAATTGCATTCTTGGCAGTTAGTCCATTTTCGGAACTCATAGCATTCGGTCGGTTCTCTTCTCTGAAGATCATTCTTTTGTAAAAGATTAAAACTCGTGCGAATAAAAGGGAATTAGAGCTTCCTAAACATTCTTATATTTTATCGATCCACCGTCCTTTGTGTATTGTATTATTTTTTTTTTGACTCCGCGAGAAACGGAGTTTGAAATTATTCACCACAGTATCGATGGACTTATATGTTGTCGTTTCGCCGGGTATTCCATTCTGAATAGTGAAGTTGATGGTATTGACATCGATGATTTTGGCCGCTAATATAGCACGCGTACTAAGCCACTGATAATTTTTGTAGTTCTGTGCCATCTTGAATTCGTAAATTCTGACAGTCGGGTTGAAATCAGCGACCCCGAAAACGCAAAAGTACCAATTTTGGTGTAAATCGCATAAACTTCAAAATTTGACAGTCCGCCATCCTGAATTTGTAAATTCTGACAGTCGGGTTGAAATCAGCGATCCCGAAAACCCCCAAGTACGAATTTTGGTGGAAATCGCATAAACTTCAAAGTTTGACAGTCACCATCTTGAATTCGTAAATTCCCGGTCAACTTCAAAATTTGAAATTATCAAATTTTCAACGGCTAGACTGATAAATTTTTCGTTTTGCTGTCAGTTGGGTTTTTTTATACTACGTTTTATGTCACTCACGTTCCACGGGAACGGGATAAAAAGTGTCCTATCCACGGGAACGGGATAAAAAGTGTCCTATCTTCGTCTCCTGGTTCTAAGCTACCTCCCCACCAATTTTCAGCCAAATCGGTCCAGCCGTTTACGATTCTATAAAGGACATACAGACAAACATTCATTTTTATATACACCTGCGATCATAAAAACCGCACCACCCAGGTTTCAATAATGCACATAATTGAAGGAGGTAGGGTAGGGGGAGGGATGCAATTATTTGACCTGCTCTAAGGGGGTATAAAAGCAACCCTTTCGGTGAAAGGATATTCAGTTTAAGCAAAGAAAGTATAACATAAAGAACTTGCGCCCAATACAAGTCTGCGTTTTACGAAATTCTCGCTGTAAAGGGCCCTGTGCGGTCGGCGCAAGGGAGTTTGTAAAGGGGAAATCTTGTGTTGAGCTGAACACTGCGATTCTGCGGACTGCGATAGTGAGATCGCTGAGAAACTTGTTTCTTCTATCTGCATGAGCAGGCGAATGAGAGGGGTAAAATTCATACAGCCCAATAGCTGAGCCTTTGTTTATTGAGAGGAGGTGAGCTACTTGAGATTGAATTGCCCCTGTGCTCGAAGAATTCCTAGAACCTGAGATTATGTTTATAAAATATTTTGTCCCTGACGAGTTGTTCCTTATGCACGAATTTTAACTTTGAATTAATGGAGTGATGAAGTTTTTAAATCTGGGTATTACAATTTTTGCAATGTTACATATCATTGCATACATATGTTTTTAGTATTTTATTTATATATTTATTTATTTATTCATTACAGCTTTACCAAAAAACTGATTACTACAATAACAATTATTATAAGATAATTATGATATATTATTATTGTTTATATATGATACTAGCTGACCCGTACCCAGCGTTGCCTGGCCACAACTATCCCTATAATAAAGCTAAACTTTAATAAAGACATGACTTGGCCAATTTCAAATTTGTCAAATGTCATTCAGGAGGTTAAACGCAGCATGCTCATAGAATTTCATCTCAATCGAATAAGTGATTTACATATGTGTGACTCACCATAAACATATCACTGCTCAAAATCCCCCCTCGGTTCCTTCTCATACTTTCCTATTGCAATGGATAGCCTATGTTACTCATGAGGTTATGCGCAATATGCCCATAGAATTTCATCTCAATCGTATAAGTGCTTTCTGTGTGTCGCACCAGCTCAACATTTTCTCCTCTCCCACTTTCTCTCTCTCCTACCCCTACCACACTTTTCAAATGCGATGCATAGCCCATGTCACTCAAGAGGTAATGCGCAACGTGCCCATAAAATTTCATCTTATTACGCGACTCACCATGAACTTATCACTGCTTAACATTTCCCCCTCTCTCTCCTTTCCCCTCCACTTTCCAATTGCGATGCATAGCCTATGGCACTCAGAAGGTTATGCGCGACATGCCCATAAAATTTCATCTTAATAGGATAAGTACTTTTTGCGTGGCTTACTATAAACATCACAAATAAACATTTCCCCCTCCTCTCATCTCCCGTCTACTTTCCAATTACAAAGTATTACCTATAGCACGCAGGAGCTCCTGCGCACTACACGTGTAAAATGTATAAAAATATTGACAGTCCCCCATTTTGAATTCGTAAATTTTGACAGTCGGGTTGAAATCAGTGAATCCGAAAACCCGCAAGTACCAAGTTTAGTGGAAATCGCATAAACTTCAAAATTTGACAGTCCGCCATCTTGAATTCGTTCGTTGTTTTTTTTGCCATCTTCCATCCTCCATCTTCCATCTTCCATCCTCCATCCACCATCCTCCATCCCCCATCCACCACCTTCCATTTTCCATCTTCCACCTTCCATCCTCCATCTTCCATCTTCCATCTTCCATCTTCCATCTTCCATCTTCCATCTTCCATCTTCCACCTTCCATTTTCCATCCTCCATCTTCCATCTTCCATCTTCCATCTTCCATCTTCCACCTTCCATCTTCCATCTTCCATCCTCCATCCTCCATCTTCCATCTTCCATCTTCCATCTTCCATCTTCCATCTTCCATCTTCCATCTTCCATCCTCCATCCTCCATCCTCCATCCTCCATCCTCCATCTTCCATCTTCCACCTTCCATCCTCCATCTTCCATCTTCTACCTTCCATCTTCCATCTTCCACCTTCCATCTTCCATCGTCCATCTTCCATCTTCCATCTTCCATCTTCCATCTTCCACCTTCCATCTTCCATCTTCCACCTTCCATCCTCGAACTTCCATCTTCCATCCTCCATCTTCCATCTTCCATCTTCCATCCTCCATCCTCCATCCTCCATCTTCTATCTTCCACCTTCCACCTTCCATCCTCCATCTTCCATCTTCCACCTTCCATCTTCCATCTTCCACCTTCCATCTTCCATCTTCCATCTTCCATCTTCCATCTTCCATCTTCCATCTTCCATCTTCCATCCTCCATCCTCCATCTTCCATCTTCCATCCTCCATCCTCCTTCTTCCATCTTCCATCTTCCACCTTCCATCTTCCATCTTCCATCTTCCATCTTCCATCCTCCATCCTCCATCCTCCATCCTCCACCTTCCATTTTCCATCTTCCACCTTCCATCCTCCATCTTCCATCTTCCATCTTCCACCTTCCATCTTCCATCATCCATCTTCCATCTTCCATCTTCCATCTTCCATCTTCCATCTTCCATCTTCCACCTTCCATCTTCCATCTTCCATCCTCCATCCTCCATCTTCCATCTTCCATCTTCCATCTTCCATCCTCCATCCTCCATCTTCCATCTTCCATCTTCCACCTTCCATCCTCCATCTTCCATCTTCCACCTTCCATCTTCCATCTTCCACCTTCCATCGTCCATCTTCCATCTTCCATCTTCCATCTTCCATCTTCCATCTTCCATCCTCCATCCTCCATCTTCCATCTTCCATCTTCCACCTTCCATCCTCCATCTTCCATCTTCCATCTTCCATCTTCTATCTTCCATCCTCCAACTTCCATCTTCCATCTTCCATCCTCCATCTTCCATCTTCCATCTTCCATCTTCCATCTTCCATCCTCCATCCTCCATCCTCCATCCTCCATCCTCCATCCTCCATCTTCTATCTTCCACCTTCCATCCTCCATCTTCCATCTTCCACCTTCCATCTTCCATCTTCCACCTTCCATCTTCCATCTTCCATCTTCCGTCCTCCATCCAAAAAATAAAAATAAAATGTTAGGGGTGGACAGCCCTTATCACTTAGGGGTATGAAAAATAGATAGTAGCCGCTCAGCCTACTGAATATGCATATAAAATTTGATAAAAATCGGTCAAGCCGTCTCGGAGGACAACCCTTACCACTTAGGGGTATGAAAAATAGCCTATGTTACTCGTGGATAATGTAGCTTTCGAATGGTGAAAGAATTTTTAAAAACGGTTCAGTAGTTTTTGAGCCTATTCATTACAACCAAACAAACATACAAACAAAGTTTTCCTCTTTATAATATTAGTATAGATAAAAATTAACATCAACAAAACTGACCCTTAATTTAGCGCTTCGAAAGATTTATTTATATATTATGTATAGTATATGTACGTATATACATATAAAATGCGTAAATCTTTTATAATTCACGACAAGTTGACGAATTCTTCTTTTCAGGTTATAAAAAAATTTAAAATTTCATTTGACTGATATAAAATGCTAGAAAAATAAAATAAAAATATTACAAACTAGTAACATTGTCAATAATCGAAATTTGCAGGTAGGTATCCTCATCACCAATTTTCTTCATTCTCTAAAGGGAATTTGTGAGCATTATTTTTCGACACTATGATTTTTAAATATATTTTAAAAGAAGTCGGAATAGTTTTATGAGAAATTATATACATATGTCTTCAAACATTTTTTGTTCTCAAAACCTATCGAGTGGGGTATCAAAATAAAGGGTTTCATAAATAGCTTGCAAAAATTTATGCGACTTCTATGTTTACATGTAATTTGGAATGAAAAGTGCTAAAAAAAAACAACAAAATATTCAACGTTACAGCATAAATTATATTTATGTGTGGAAAAGAGAGATTACAATACTGTCTTACTAATAATAAATCCGAACGTTACTATTGTTGATTCAGTGTGTATGGCAGACAACGCTTATACTTATCAGCCTGGGCAACAAAAAGTGAAAGACGTAACGCAGGATGTTGCCTTTAATCCTTAGTTGGGTTGTAACAGTTCATAAACTCCAAGGTGCGACACTCGATCGGACAGTTGTGGACCTTGGCTCACATATACATATTTGCAAAAGGTCAAGCGTATGTAGCTCTTAGTCGAGTAAAAACATTAGCTGGATTGGCTATCGTAGAGTACTCTTGATCCTAAAAAACTATTAAATCGGTCACATGATCCAAATTCTTTGAATGAGTTTCAACGTTTACGGGAATTGATCCTATGAACTGATGACTTAAAGCCTTAAAGTTCACATAAGGAAACTTTCACAAGATTTAATTTTGTTTTAATATCAATTTAAAACCCCTATTTTTTACCTAACCTAACTTTTGTGGAAATTCAATAACGTGCAGATATTTAAATGATAAATTTATTTACTACGAAAACTAAAAAAAATTAAAATAAAAATATTATTGAAAAAAACAAAAAACCCGACTGCGTAAACTGAAAAATTGTGAAGTTAAAATTTTCAAACTTACTTAATAAATGAACTGAAAAGATAGAAACAAGTTGAAAAAATTAAACATTTTTTCTGAATTTGAATGATTATGGTTGACAGTGTTTACAAACGCAGTCGGAGGCATCATATTCTTTACAGATGCGAAGAATTAGTTTCTTTTCTTCTTTATTGAGATGTGAAGTGCGAATTAAATTTTTAATGTCTATACCCGATAGTGAATTTTTCGGAAAATCGATATTAAAATTATTTACTTCAATTCTTATTAGTGAACGATTCAACCTTTAAAGGTTGTTCCATGAATATCTCCTGATCTAAATTGTAAGAATTTATCACTTCGATCGAGCTATACCAATCCCTGGCAGTGTAAATCCCTTCGAGAATATAGACTGCAGGTTTAATTGTTGTATTTTTTATGTACATATATATCTCCGTTTTGCACATCAACAGGTAATTTGGCTATTAATTTGGAATTTGCTGGGACAATGTATTTATCAGACATAAAATTGGGTTTAAATTCAAGAGGTAATATTGCGTTTTTAGTAATTAAAACTTTATTGGGTAGATCAACGGTTGCTCCTAGATTTGTTAGCGCATCTAGGCCCAAAAGACCATCAAAGTATCCCTGAAATTTGACAATCAGATAGCGCGTTTCTCCGGCTTGGTTAAATTCTATGAAGTTTGGGAGAGTAATTTGTTGATTTAATTTGTGTTGTTTGAGGATTGTAGTTATAATAATGGAATCTATTTCTGTGAAATCTCGGGAATTAACAAATTCAGGATTTATAAACAATGATGAGGCGCCTGTATCAATGAGAAACTTCAAAGGTCTGCCGTAAGGGGAAGATATATTAACATAGGGGAGTACAAATCTGTGCGTATTGATATCTACGTATCCAATGGGCTTACTGAGGCTGTCACGGGAAAATTTGCGTCATCGATCTCGTTGCTCATTTCAGTATTTGGTGCGTAACAGGAGCTATAATAGTCACTGTTATTTGCCTGGGATGAAGCCAACCCTTCGTAATCATTGTTCTGATAGTCATAGTACTGATCGAGTTGTTGGAATTTTTCCTCTGCTTTTACAGGGGTAACTTCGTTCGGCTCTGCTGTGGTAGAAATATTGAACAGTTCCTTACTCGTAAATCGTGGAGTAGTGCCTTGATTAGGTTGGAAAGAATTGGTTTGCATAGGTCTATTTGGCTGTTGAGGAAATAGGGGTCTCTATCGGAGATGCGAGTTCCCTGAGCTGACATCCATAGGCTCTGGCTTAGGAAGGGTTGTGTTAATGGGTCTTGCGAACACATTATGGTTTTGTTGTGGAATTTGGGGGCTATTGCTTATTCTAGGTACCGAAAACAAGTTACGATTTTGT
Source organism: Eutolmus rufibarbis (assembly GCA_963920795.1). Classification (NCBI taxonomy): domain Eukaryota; kingdom Metazoa; phylum Arthropoda; class Insecta; order Diptera; family Asilidae; genus Eutolmus; species Eutolmus rufibarbis. Next base: position 19,522,841 of record OY987205.1, read on the forward strand.
TGAAACGGGTTGGTTTGGAATCTAGGAGATTGGTTTCCAAAGGACGTATTTCGAGTAGGCGGATTAGCAGAATTCAAGCCAAATTGTGTTTGAGATATACATAGATGTGTTAAATTGAAGATGTGGGGTGTTCTGCGGGGTCCTAATTCGTCGATTGGGTGGAGAAAAGTTCAAGGGTTTCGGAGTAACTATTTTGTTTGAATCCGAAGTTCTGGAGTTATTATTAAATTTGGTGTAGAATATGTTTTGTTCTTTAATACAACAGGAGAATGCAACCGCCAAGGCTTCATTGTTCTTATCGTAGAGCCCAGAGGTTCCTTTAATCCCGATAGGAACGTGTTTAAGCACATTTCTGTGAAAAGTTCGCGTTTCGCATTAATTACGTTAGGATCAGCTTCGTGAATTTGCACATGATTTGTCATTGTGGCTAATAGTTCGATTATTTCGATATAAAATCCTTCCACTGTTTTGCCTAATGCCAAGGAGATCACGGATAAGCGAGGTTTCGTTAGGTTTGTCTGAGTAGTGGAGAATTAAATTTTTCTTAATTTGACTCCAATCTAATGGGGTTCCATACATATTTAGAACCTCATTAGCAGGCCCCTCGATTTTATTGCGAATTGCTCTTAGGAGCATCTTGCCGTAAGGTGTACCTTCAGTACACGAAATCAAGGCTCTAATTTCTTCAACATTATTGATAAATTCGTAAAGCAAAAGAGGGTTATCATTAAATTTCGGTAAATCTTTTATAATATCGGGTACGCGGTGTGAATTAAATAAGTCTGAGACAGTAATAACATTATTATTCGCGGTATTTGCGGTATTTGCGGTAGCCATCGTTTTCGAAATCTCACTATTGCTTTCACTCACTTCTTCAACACTTTCAGTTTCACAAATTGATTCCAGAGATAGAAATCTTCTGAAGCGAGGTGCTCTAATATACGCTCTAATTTAGGTTTTAGTTAAACTTATCTAATTAATTAATTTAATCTATTTTGAGGTGAAAAATGATTTAATACTTTAATATTCGTTAAGAATCTTCCTTAATTAATTCTTGCCTACAATTATTCAATTTTTGTATAAAATTTCCTGCTTACGATACTATTGTTATTAGTACTAAGATGATCATCTCTCCAGTTGGTCGTACGATGTTCCCTCGTTGAGCTCTGTTGATATGTCAGTGGATGCGGTGTTCCTCCGTTGTTTTACTGCGGTTCTCTTCGTTGTTGCGTCTCTATTGTCTTCAGCTGATATTCCCTAGCTGGACCACAACACTTTTAACATGGCAATAAGTAGTTAATTGTTCAATAAACCGTTGAACCAGCTCGCAAAATCGATAAACCGTCGATAGCAATGCCGCGAAAACTACTTCACGAAATCCGCCCCGTCTGCGCCAGTTACGAACCTTAAGGGTTCTTTTGATAAAAAAATACGGAGAAGTGGAGTAGAACTCACGCCTTGAGGGTTCCGTATCGTTATACTTTATAATTATCTATTAAATTTGAATTATAAAAAAATATGTGATGTAACTAAAAATTTAAGGTTTTCGGAATTTTTCCTTTATATGTGGTATAAAACATTGCTTCGTGCCAAATTTCAAGATTCTAAGTCGACTGGAAGTACCCTTTAGGTTTTGATTCCCTTGCGAGTAGTTGCGATTTTGAAAATATGCGGCTTAAATTGCTGTTTCTTTTGATTGCGTTGACATAGAAGTTTGATTTTGTTACAGCTTAAAGGTATTATAGACCTGAGTATTTGATATGAATTTCAATTTAATACCTCCACGCGTTCATGAGGAAAGGGGTAGTAAGTTTAAAATTATTAAAAATATTTTTATTATATGATGTAACTAAAAATTTACAGTTCTCGCAATTTTTCCTTTATCTGTGCTATAAGACGTTGCTTCGTACCAAATTTCAAGATTCTGAGTTCACGGGAAGTACCCTGTAGGTTTTGATTCCCTTGCGAGTGTCGAAAATTTGCGGAAATTTGCGGCATAAACGGCTGTATCTTTTGATTGCGTTGGCTTAGAAGTTTGATTTTTTCACAGCTCCAAGGGACAGTAGACCTGAGTATTTGATGTAAATTCCAGCTTGATACCTCCACGCGTTCCTGAGAAAAAGGGTCTTGACAGACAGACAGACGGACGGACGGACGGACGGACAACAAAGTGATCCTATAAGGGTTCCGTTTTTTCCTTTCGAGGTACGGAACCCTAAAAATTAAATCTTCAAAATAAACGCAGGAATAAGATTAAAGAAAATGAATTGTATTGATCATCGAAGTTAATTTTACAGGTAAAACTGATCAACTGCCTTTGCAAAGTTTACAGGTGATAATAAGCTAAAATTGCTTACGCTAGGTCGAATTTGGCGATATCAAAGTTGTTTACGCTAGGTCTAGACAGAGCACGGTTTATTGAACATGAAATTAGAACATCAATTGTTAACAAGGATTGATAAGGAAAATGATATGTATTGGGGATTGAATTGCATGTAGGGACCCTAACAAGGGCCGTAACTCGTGCACCGCAAGGAGATACCACTCCTTGGGTTGCGAGCGCAGAATTTGGTCACCAGAAAAGTCATAAAAATCGACGTTCGAGACTCAAGGAGCGGTGTAAAAGCGTAAAATTTCCGGCGCGGTGACTCCGACCGAGCAAAGAACAGCGGAGAAAAAATCATCAAGTCTTTCGGTCGTACGCAAAAATTTTTGGACCCAGCTACACGCGCTGTATGAAAAACTTATCTAGTCACACACAAAAATTTCTCGGACCGAGCGACGCACGTTTTATGAAAAATCCTCATGTCCCTCGGTCCCATATAAATTTTGATTTGGAACGAACCTCGCTCGCTGTTAACCGAGCTGCTGACTCGAGTTAATGCCGCCGCTGCGGACGTCAGCACGGGACGGGGCTGTCGGCTCACAGCTCGTGGCGCGAAGCGACAGACAGCGAGGTTCCGTGTAACGGACGCGGACGGCGGCATGACCGCGAACCGGCGTAAGTCGGGGAGTTGGGATTTGCATCGCAAGACGGCCGGAAGTTTCTGGAAAATAGACCGCCAAGCCTGCTGTAGTTCATTTGGGTTTTTTGGTGGAAATTTCGCGGAATTGAGCGGCATCGGGCGGGAGTTTTCTGTTTTTTCCGGGAAGAACAAGAACAACGGATTTTTCGGGACGAAGGTTTACAAAAAAGCGCAGGAGGAGTACCTTCGGCTGATTGTAGTAATTCTTAGAAAACCCAGGATTTAATAGAATTTTTATTGTCCCCCTTGGCTACCAGTTTTCCTCTATAGGAAACAGGACAAGTTGTGTGAAATTTCAGAAAGTACGCAGTTCGCGGCGGAGAAACTTTAGAACCTTTCGTGATAGCAGACTTGTGTTTGAACAGTGAGAGGAACGCGACGATATATTGAAAAGTAGAAAATTAGTGAGCGAATCCGTTGCAAAGAAAAGAACAAAAATAATAAATATAATTTTTCCGTGATCGTGCCCGAACTATGTAAAACTGAGAGTGATTGGGGACCGCACGAAAAGAAAGTTACTCTACGCTAGGAATAAACTTGGCTGTAATGCAATTTAAGACAAGTTACCTAAACCTAAAACAAGAAATAAAAACAGAAGATAAAAGTGAATTTACGAAGTAAATTTGGAAAAACTAAAAACTGAAGTGAAGTTAAAATATCATCCAGAACAAGTTATAAAACCGAAGTAATATTAAAGGATTATCTCGACAAATTATAAAACAGTGGTGAAAATAAGATTTAATCTGGAACGAGCTAAGACAAAAGAGATAAATAAATAGTGGATTTAAATAAGCTTTTATTCATAGTCATACGAATACAGAAATACCCTGAAGAAATACGTTAAAGGTATTTTTGGTTGAAATATATTTTAGGCCCAAAATTGATAACCTTAGACCCTTCGTCAATCCAAAATATTAAAACTGAGGTATTATTTTATTAATTATTTTATAAAAATATTATTTTCAGCCTAAATTTATTTAGCATAAACTTATTTTTTCCTTTTTAGTATATTTTTTATATTTTATTGTTAAATAAAAGTTGTTTTTTTAAAAAATATTTTTTTATTATGTAATTTTATTTTCTACTTTTTAGTCTTTTGAAATTTTGCAATCAATATCTGCAATATTTATATATCTAGTATTTGTCAACATTTTTAAGGTGTTTAAAACTTCTTACGACCATTTTCACATATATTTTACTACTTATTAGAAATTGCTTCAATAAATCAGGTATTGTTTATTAGGCAGTGTCTTATACTTTTCTGAGACTAAACATTTTTTAGCCATAGCCACATTCCAGCTCCATCATCAGGTCAGCTCCATATCATAATAATATTTCATTATCATATTAGATGCCCGCCATATTGGATTTAGAATGACGTCACCTCACTTATTGTGCTTCGCTCATCAAGCCCTTTTGTTTGATATCCATATCATAGGGGTAACTATGGAAATTATAAATCACCATTTTGTGACGTCCGCCATAGTGGATTTTAAATAACGTCACATTACTTATTGTGTTTCGCTTATCAAGCCCTTTTATTTGATACCCATATCATAGGAGTTCCTATGAAAATTATAAATCGCCATTTTGTGACGTCCGCCATATTAGATTGAGAATAATGTCATATTACTTATTGTGTTTCGCTTATCAAGCCCTTTTATATGATACCCATATGATAAGGGTTACTATGAATATTATAAATCGCCATTTTGTTTTGGCCGCCATATTGGATCAAAAATAGCGGCGTGTAAATAATCGTGCATTGTCACGTGAACCAAACGTGTGTGCCAAATTTCAGCCCGATAGCTTCAGTGGAAGTGGGTGAAATATTGATTGCATTATTCCAGGACATTCATACATACGTACACGCATAGATACAAGTGAAATTAAATAAAAGTTTTTAAAATAAAAAAGGCGAAAATAAAAATGTTTAAACTGAAACAGAATTTATCATAAATATGTATATGATAGTAGTGATTCCAATAAGTACCTACTTACAATTAAATAAATAAAAAAAAACAAAAAGGAAAAAAAAAACATTTAGATCACATAAATGAAACAAAGTAAATACAATAAATAAATTAAAGAACAAAATCGAAAAAACAAAAATAAATAATCAATAAATACGTGATTAAAATAGATTGCAAATAAATCAAAGAAAATAATTAGAATAAATAAGTTATAATACTTAAACATTAATAAGTACAAAATGCGAATTAAGGACATATAAACGATTAACAGTGCAAGGTTAAATTAAGGACAATCAAAAACAAAAGAGCGACATTTTAACCGTTAAAGTCGAAATTAATTGAAAAGTTAAAAGTTATTAAAGAAAACAAAAAGAAAAAGATAAAAACTACTAAAAAGAAAGAAACTGATAAAAACAAAATACTTTTATGCAATGGGCCACCAATGAAGAGGTTAAAAGATTCGACGACGACTTTATCACCAGCATCGAAAGCAGTCAGCAACAGCAGTCTCCACATTATCATTGCCACAACACTAGCAGCAGCCTCCAGCCTCAGCCTCAGCATCAGCATCACCGGCGGCCGATCAACTTTATATTAGTCTAAGGTATAAACTCAACACTTAAATTTGTACGAGCTAGGAGAACTACTTTTATTGAAAAAAAAAATGAAGAAAATATAAAGAGAATTGAAAAGGATAAATTTATATATTCGGTTATATCCACATTAATAGAATTCATAATGTCAAGATAAAGGCATTTTCATAATCCTTGATCCCATCCCCCTCAATTTTTTTTCAGCCGGTTTTTATTTTAATTCTAAAAAGGTCCCCATAATAACTAGGCCGAGGGTAGGTCACAGTGTGGTTGAAGCATAGTCCAGGGGAGTTCGTCCTCCATCAGAACCCCCTGAAAAACATTAACGGGAAGTTGCTGGGATTCATCCCGTACTGCCCTTTTCCTTCCCCCTTGCGATTTATTTCGTTCCGTCGCGGGAGAATTTCGTTTTGTTGTTGATGGGCGTTCCAGCGGCAGGAAGCAGTTTTTAGGCAAATCCCCCTCCCCCCCCTCCCCCCACACTACCGCATATGCTAGCCTGCCAGCTCCGGCAGCCGCATACGGCTGGACAAGGGGCTTTAGCCGGGTTCCCTTGAGACCTAACCTTCATAACAATTTCCTACAGCTTTTTGGACGTTTTTCCGTGATTCATCATCTTGTCTCCTTATTTGTCCATCAACATAGCTTTTAGTTGTAGCGTCAGTATTTGTATCAGGTTCGCCAAGGTTTATGGTGTGTTTGAATACCAAATCATAGTTTCCTTTTGGGTTAAAATAAATCCAATTTCTGTAAGTTCTATTGAGCCTTGCTCAACGCTTTTCCAGCAGAGACAGTTGGACCAGGAAGGGCCACCACTTACTACTTTTTATTGATCAACCAAAGTTGTCAACGCTCATTTTCGAAATGTGACATAGATAATTTTTAACCGACGAAAAAAAACGGAGGAGGTTATCAATTCGACGAGTATATATTTTTTTTTTTTTTTATGTATGACCACGCATAACTTTTTACAGAGTAGTCCGATTTTGATAATTCTTTTTTTATTGGAAAGGGTATACCCTGAAGTTGGTCCCATATAAATTCAGAAAAAAAATTCCAACCCTAATGGTAGGAAAACAGGGGATGATTGATTAATCACTCACTAATTGTAATGTATAACCACGCGTAACTTTTTACAGAGTAGTCCGATTTTAATAATTCTTTTTTTATTGGATAGGATATTCCTCGAAGTTGGTCCCATATAAATTTGGAAAAAAAAATCCTACCCTAAGGGTGGGAAAATAGGAGTGATTTATTGTTCACTCACAGATTTTAATGCTGAGTTGTATATTACAATTAATTTAAAAAAAAACCTCACGATGAATGAGCTTTAGACCTGTCAATCTCTTGTGTGTAGACCTCTCAGTCTCTGCATTATAGCCACAAAAAAATTATAAAATAAAAACTTTTTAACAAAAAAAATTAAACCGCCGAAAAAACTGAAAACCAAAAAATAATAAACCTTTTTTATTTAACCTTAATAACTAAGTTCTTAAACTAATGTAAGTATACCTAAGTAATTTTGAGTCGGCGCCAAACACGCAAATTAATTAATTACGTAAAGCGTGATGCGCGGCGGCGGCGCGGCGCGACACACCCCTTCGCCGGAAAATGCCGAGCGTTCACGAAGTTAATGTCAGCGGGACAGCAACCCGACGATGTTTGGCGCCGACTCAAAATTACTTAGGTATACTTACATTAGTTTAAGAACTTAGTTATTAAGGTTAAATAAAAAAGGTTTATTATTTTTTGGTTTTCAGTTTTTTCGGCGGTTTAATTTTTTTGTTAAAAACTTTTTATAATATAAGTATGGATATTTCTGCTATTATATCCGCTTCCTGCAACTCCTCAATAATTGTTATTATTTCATTATCATGGTTATTATTTCCTGTTTGTTTTGATGCTATTAGTATACGAAGTCGGTCATCTAATTCACTGGAATCATCCCAATAGACATACTCACTGTTTTCTTTTGGAATCCTCATTATTCACATCCCTTTATGCGGTTTAGAAGTTCGAATACACTTTTTTATTATGTTTTATAGGTATTTGTTCCTCTTATTTGTTTGTTTCCATTACAATCACGTCTGTGCATGCATGTATCGTTTAAAATTGATTGATCATTGGTCAACTCTTCTTTATTGTAACCAGTGGGACGTTTCATAAAAATCAGTTCAGATAAACCTTTGGTTATCTTGTATGATCTATCGTCAATAACAAGATTTTCATCCTCTAGTTTCAATGTTGAATTGCCGATCTTCAATCCATCGCTGCTGCTATAATGCACACCGTAAGTTTTATCAATTCTCTCACTTCCACGACTAAGGCCGGCCATACACGTTACGGTTTACCGGAGAGGTATACCTGCGCAGCTGACCTGTTCAGGTATACCGGCGCGTGTGTGCGAGCCACTTCAGGCAAACCTGGACAGGTAAAACGACCTGCGCAGGAGACCGGAGAAGAATCGAATTTCAATTCTTTTTACCCGCACAGGTTTACTCACCTGAGCGTGTGTGGGCCGTCCGGTATAGCTCCACAGGTTTGAGTGGCGAATATTCCAACTAGAGAGCTTCGCGTTTTTTGCACTCGCGCGAGTTACGGCCCTTGCCTAAGGTGATTAGTCAGACCACCGCCTAAGGTCATTCCCATTTCTTTATTCTCAATTCTTCCAATTTCCCAATTTCCCAACTCACCCAATTTTGCAATAGCTGAAGAAGCGGTGTCAATTTTGTAGACGCTACCTCAGCAATATAGGAATCATTGACTTATTGTATCAGCAAATTATTGAATAGAATAAAAGCGTAGGGAAAGTCAGTTAGTCAGTTCTTAGTGAATATTCAAGTTGTTAAGAAGTGTAAAATCAAAGAAATAAAATTAAATTTTATTTAATGTATTCGAGTTTTAATTTTTTTATTCGAATTAAGTTAAGATAACTTAACTGGCGCAGTCGGGGCGGATTTCGTAAAGTAGTTTCGCGACGCTATTTATCGACGGATTATCGATTTTTCGCGTCGGTTCAACGGTATATTGAACAAAAAAAACTACTTAGTGCTGTGTCTAAAAGTGTTGTGGTCCAGCGAGGGAAAATCAGCTGAAGACGACTCGAGACCAGCAACGAAGAACCGCATCACAACAACTCAACATTCTCAGCAGGGTTCAACGAGAGAACATCGTGGGAACACCGCAACTGCGAGTGAATATCGCAGATCGAAGACATCTCAACAGGGCTCAACGAAGGAACATCGAGAGAACACTAGAGAGATGATCATCGTAGTTTTATTGATAGTAATAACGTAAGCCAAGAAATTTATATATATTTTTCCTTAAACGAAATTAATAGGATAGAGTATAGACAAATTAATCGATCAAATCAGAATTTTTAATCTAAATTAATGCCACAAGATAAAAGTAAAAATAGACCAAAACCCTATATAAGAGCACCTAGCTTAAGTAAGTTTTTTCATTAGAATCGATTAGTGAAGTGGAAAGTGTTGAAGTTGGTAGAAAAAGTGAAAATTCGGAAGCATTTTCAAATCTAGAATCCGCAATGGCTACCGCGAATAATAATGCTGTAAATATTACCGCCACTGATTTATTCAATTCACTTCGCGTACCCGATGCAATTAAAGATTTGCCTAAATACGATGGTAATCCCCGTTTATTATACGAATTTCTGAATAACGTGGAAGAAATTAGATCTTTAATATCATGTACCGAAGGTACACCTTACGGTAAAATGCTCTTAAGAGCAATCCGTAATAAAATCGAAGGGCCTGCTAATGAGGTTCTAAACATGTACGGAACCCCGTTAGATTGGAGCCAGATTAAGAAAAATTTAATTCTGCATTATTCAGACAAACGCAATGAAACTTCGCTTATCCGCGATCTCCATTGCATTAGACAGAACAATAAAACGGTGGAGGGATTCTATAGCGAGGTAATTGAATTATTAGCAACAATGACAAATCACGTCCAAATTCATGAGAGTGACCCTAATGTTATAAAGGCAAAACGCGACCTTTTCACGGAAATGTGCTTAAATACCTTTTTGTCGGGATTGAAGGAGCCCCTAGGCTCTACTGTAAGAGCAATGAAGCCAGATTCCTTGGCTGTTGCATTCTCTTATTGTATTAAGGAGCAAAATATCTCCTACAATAAATTTGATAATAATTCTAGAACTCCGGACACAAATAAAACCACCCCGAAACTTCTCAATTCTTCTGTACCCAATCAACGAATCAGAGTCCCGCAAAACGGTCCACATTTTCAATTTAATTTACCTAACCCTCTTCAGAGACAAGTTGGCTTTAATTCTTATAATCCACTTACTCGGAATATGCCTTTTGGTAATCCACACCTTAGATTTCAAAATAACTCATTTCAACAGAATCGCAATCCCTTCTTATTACCTAAAATAAATACTAGCCCTCAATTTCCACAGCAAAATAATAATGTTTTCTCAAGACCAAATAATACGCCTCTACCTAAACCGGAACCTATGGATGTCAGCTCCGGGAACACCCATCTTCGTCAGAAGACTGCCTTCTCCCAACAAGCTAATAGACCCATGCAAAATAAATTTTTCCAATCTAATCCAAGTACTACTCCGAAAATTAATAGCAAGGAATTGTTCAACGTTTCCACCACGACAGAGCCTAATGAGGTCATTTCTCAGCCAGATGAAAATTTTCAACAGTTAGATCAGTACTATGATTACCCAAACAACGACTACGAGAACTTAACGTACCTGCAAACAGGTAACGATTACTATAATGCCGGTTACGTAGCTAATAATCAAATAAGTGATGAAATTGACGATGCAAATTTTCCTTTGACAGCCTCAACGAACCCATCGGATACATAGATATCAATAAACACGGCTTTGTTCTCCCTTATATCAACATATCTTCCCCTTTTGGCCGACCTTTGAAATTTCTCATTGATACGGGTGCCTCATCGTCTTTTATAAACCCCGAATTTGTTAACCCCCGAGATTTCACTGAAATAAATCCCGTTGTCATAACCACAGTTCTTAACCAACATAAACTGAATCAACAAATCACTCTTCCAAATTTTATAGAATTCAATCAGCCGGGAGAAACTCGCTTTTTGGTTTTCAAATTCCATGGATATTTCGATGGCCTTTTGGGCCTTGATGTGCTAACTACTCTGGGAGCCACTGTAGATCTCGCCAACAAAATGTTGATCACGAAAAACGCTATGTTGCCTCTTCAGTTCAAACCTAATTTCATGTCTAGTAAATACGTTGTTCCAGCAAATTCAAAATTAATAACCAAATTACCCGTTGATGTACAAAATGGTGATATATATATTAAAAGCATGAGGATCAAACCTACAGTCTCCATTCCTGAAGGAATTTACACCGCCAAAGACTGGTACAGTTCTATTGAGGTGATAAACTCTTCTAATTCAGACCAAGAAGTATTCGTGGAACAACCTTTAAAGGTAGAAGCATTCACTAATACCAACTATGTTGAAGTAAATAATTTTAATATCGATTGTTTGGAAAATACAGTGCCAGAGACAGATATCAAAAATTTAATTCGTACCACGCATCTAAATAAAGAAGAGAAAGAATTAGTCCTCCGCATCTGTAAAGAGTATGATGACATATTCTTTAGAGAGGGTGGAAAATTGACCTTTACGAACAGCATTAAACATCGAATTCTGACGACGGACGATATACCAATTTATACAAAATCGTATAGGTATCCGTACGTACATAAAGAAGAGGTCAGGAAACAGATTTGTAACATGCTTTCCCAAAACATCATTCGTCCCAGTTACTCTCCCTGGAACTCTCCCGTTTGGATTGTTCCAAAGAAGAAAGATGCCAGTGGGAAGCAAAAATGGAGAATGGTAATCGACTACCGCAAACTGAATGAAAAAACAGTGAGCGATCGTTACCCACTCCCTAATATTACAGAAATTCTAGATAAACTTGGTAAAAGCATGTACTTCACGACGCTAGATCTTGCTAGCGGATTCCATCAAATCGAGATGGATCCAAGGGATGTGCAGAAAACGGCCTTCACTGTAGAAGGTGGTCACTTTGAATATGTGCGAATGCCCTTTGGGTTGAAAAATGCCCCGTCCACTTTTCAGCGTGTTATGGACAACGTACTCCAAGACTTACAGGGCAAAGTCTGCTTAGTTTATTTAGATGATATTATCATCTTCTCAACCTCTCTTCAAGAACATGGTGAAAACCTAAGAAAAGTTTTTCAGAAACTCCGCGAATCGAACTTCAAAGTTCAGCTGGACAAATCCGAATTCCTTCATAAAGAAGTCGCTTTTTTAGGACATGTGGTTACAACAGAGGGTGTCAAACCTAATCCTGATAAAATCAAAACAATAAAGAACTTCCCTATTCCTAGAACCCAAAAGGAAATAAAAATGTTTCTCGGGCTCTTGGGCTATTATAGGAAATTCATAAAAGATTTTGCTTATCTTACCAAACCCCTTTCTGAATGTCTAAAGAAAGGTAGGAAAATCGATCTTAACGACCGCTATGTGCATGCTTTCGAAACTTGCAAAAACTTACTTATAAATGACCCTATTCTACAATATCCGGATTTTAGTAAGCCTTTCGTATTAACTACTGATGCCAGCAATTTTGCCATAGGAGCAATTTTGTCACAGGGTCCGATTGGCAGCGATAGGCCAGTCTGTTACGCAAGCAGAACTTTGACAGATTCAGAACAAAACTACTCAACAATTGAAAAGGAACTTTTGGCTATTGTTTGGGCTACAAAATATTTCAGACCCTATTTGTTCGGTCGCAAATTTCAGATAGTAACAGATCATAAACCATTAACATGGTTAATGAATCTAAAAGATCCAAATTCAAAATTAGTTAGATGGCGTCTCAAATTAGAGGAATTTGACTATCAGATAGTATATAAAAAAGGAACACAGAACTGCAACGCCGATACACTTAGCAGAACAATAATTCCAAGACCGAATTCATCGAACCCAATTGAAATCAATGTAACAGAACAATCTTCCTGCTCTACGGTTCACTCAGCTACAGAGGACATGAATGACGGTATCCCTATCGCAGAGCGTCCCCTAAACGATTTTAGCTTACAAGTAGTTCTCAGCAAAACGGATAAAAGACCCCCTAGATCCTTACAAGTAATTTTCCGAAATAAGCATCGTCACACATTTCGCCTTCCTGAATACAATGAAGAAAACATTACCAAAATATTTAAGGAATATCTAACTCCCAATCGACTATCTGCTATTTTTACTGACGATGACACATTCAAACTGGTACAGACTGTTTATTCTAAACATTTTTCGAACAATAAAACATTTAAACTTGTTCGATGTACTGAATTATTGACGGACATTACGAACAATGACGAACAGGACCAACTGATTAACGACTACCACCTAAAAAACAACCATCGTGGTATCAACGAAACTCTGAGTCATCTAAAGAGAGCGTATTACTTCCCATTTATGAAAAATAAAATAACACAAACCATAAACAACTGTCAAACATGCAATACATTAAAATACGATAGGAAACCTTCGAAGCCTAAATTTATAACACCTGAAGTCCCCTTAAAACCTCTGGATATAGTACACACCGATATATATACCATAAACGGCAAACAAATACTAACCCTCATAGATAAATTTTCAAAATTTGCAGCTGCTTATACCTTAACAGCAAGAAACAGTCTTAACATAATCAAAGCCATAAAAAATTTCATGAGCCTTCACGGTGTCCCATCAAAATTAGTAACAGACCAAGGAGCGGAATTCACTTCTATTATTTTTAAAGAATTTTGTGATCAATACGAAATCAAGCTGCACATAACTTCCTTCCAACAAAGTTCCAGTAATTCTCCAGTAGAAAGGCTTCATAGCACCCTTACCGAAATTTATAGAATCATTTTCAATAAAGGCAAAGAGAAAAATTATAGCTTGGACCACGATGAAATTTTAAACGAAACATTAATTACTTATAACGACGCTATACACTCCACAACGAAGCACACCCCATTCGAACTTTTCACCGGTAGAACCTTTCAATTCAACAAAATTATTAAATTCAACAACGAACATGATTACTTAATAAAGCTCAACCAGTATAAATCTGAATTATATCCATCGATTAAAAAAGAAGTAGAAAATCTAATTAACAAACGTATAGCGCATCTTAACGTATCCCGAGAAGAGCCTGAAACGTTTAATGAACAAGAAACAATATTTAGGAAAGAGTGTCGCAGAAATAAACTAACACCTAGATTTAGCAAACAAAAAATCAAGAAAAATAATAAAGTGACAGTAATAACTAACAAAAACCAAAAATTACATAAATCAAAAATTAAAAAGAAACGAAAATTTCAGACTAACGACCGGACAGAGACTTGACATACACGACTTACGAGACAGTAAGGGAGTTGTACCAATGAACCTGGGAAAAGCGAGAATCATACAAGGATACAACAACTTTCTTCATATTATAAGATTAGATACGTATAAGGAAAGTATTGATAAAATTAGAGCAAGTATAGATAAATACGAGGGTACCGACGGAACACTTAATGCTCTAAGAACTACTAAAATTAAATTAAATGATTTGGACCAGAAATTGAAATCCCTTTCCCCAAATACTAGAAGTAAAAGAGGATTGATCAACGGTTTAGGAACAATTATTAAGCAAATCACGGGTAACATGGACGCTAATGACGCGGAAAAATTAAATAAAGAAATTGAATTAATCATGGCAAATGAAGGACAATTTAAATTCGAATTAAATAAGCAAACCATTTTAAATACCAAAATGATCGAGAGATTCGAGAACATTACGGCCCACATAAATCAACAACAAAAAATAATCGGAAATTTCTTCAATAATGTTAACAATCAAATCAAAAGCGAAAATCACTTACTTCAACACTTGCAATTCCTCAATCAAATTAACTACAATATTGATATTCTCAATCTTCACTTAAGTAATATAGCAGAAGCAATCATTTTTGCCAAACTAAATATTATTTCCAAACAAATTTTAAGCTCGGAAGAATTGTCGGAATTATACAGAATGTTCCTAGATCAGTCAATTAACATAACTTCTAATGAACACATTTACGAATTACTAAATTTACAAGCTTATTATAATAACACAAATATTATTTTCAATGTTAGAATTCCTATTGTCAAACCTAGTGTTTATTCATACTTTCATGTTATCCCAATTCCCTTAAACAGAACCCAAACTATTTTAACCAAGCCCTACGTTGCCCTTTTCCTCAATGATATCCTGTTTTATGACCAAAGGTGCCAAAAGATAGAAGGAATTTTCTACTGCCACAGAACTCTCGGTGAAACGACAGCTGCTAATGGAGACTGCATTCGAGGAATCATCAACAACACCCCAACATCATGCGAACTAGTCGAAGCCGAAGAAATAATGGAAATCTACCAACCAGAACCCAACTACATCCTTTTTACTAATATCCCACCAACAAAATTAAACTCAACTTGCGGACACAATCCTGGAGAAATCTCTGGTTCGGGAATACTCTCCTTTCATAGATGTGAAGTCACAATAAACAACATAACCTACGAGGGACAACCCCGAAGATATTGGGATGAAATTCACATTCACCCAATCCTACACAACGCCATCAATTTCACAATCAGCAATGAAAATATCACACTAAAGAAACTTCAGACCTATAACTTCAATAATAGTGAATCCATCAAAACGTTAGAAATCCGAACATATCAAAAAGATCAGTTCGTCTTCACATCAATTGCTGCACTTGGAATCCTGATAGTCATAACAATAGTTTACGTCTCCATCAAACTCCGGAAGCAGGTCATCCAGATTTCTTCTTCCATACCAACTCCAGCAACGGCACAGTTCCTGTCACCGCCGCTTTTCTCTAAGGGGGGAGGAGTTTTGGTGTACGGCGGGTACGCCACGGGAGTACTTTGAGTACCGCGTCCCGGGCTGCGAGCGGACGCGAGCGGAAGCTAGGGTTCCTAAATGGCCACGCGTGGGGAGAACCGAAAGGAATGAAAAGACTCTTTAACAGTTGGAATAACACTTTATTGCACTTTCACTTGGCTACACTACAAGAGTACTTAGCAAGGGGGTATTGAACTTTGGTGAGGGGCGCGCAAGAGCGAATCTTAAATGTGACTTGGTTGGCGAGGCGCGCGAGCGAGAGTGGCTGGACCTTGGTCCTTGAGGTCTCTCCGGGCCCGTTTCCTCTTCTTCTTCCTTTGACAGGCGAAGACCTCGCGCGCTACGAGTGCCTGTTTGCGCCGAGAGCGCTGCGGGCGCAAAAGGGCTGGTGGAGGCGCCACAGCTACTCCCTCCCCAATGACCTTCGCAGGCTGCGAAGGGAATGAGAAGGTGACTCTCTTTTTGTTAGGCGTTGAAGAGGGCGGCTCCGGGATGTCTGGAGGCGGATCTGACTCCTTGGACGTCTGAGGGGACCGCGGTGGCGAAACAACCATATGTTTCAGATCCGCCGCGGCGATGTAGGCGGGCTTCAGCTGGTCCGTGGAGAGCGTCTTGATGGTGCCGTTGACGTCTACAACGAAAGTGCGGTCGTCAACCCTCTTAACGACCCGATGGGGGCCAGAGTATGGCTGTTCGAGTGGCTTTTTGACCGAGTCGATGCGGCGGAAAACGTAGTCGCACGTAGCCAAATCCTTGAAGATGAATGGCCGACAGTTGGTGTGTCTGGAAGCTGGAACTGGACGGATGGCGTTGAAAAGGCGTCGAAGCTCCGTGACGAAATTCGCGGGGTCACATGTCGGTACTGGCTGAGGATTGATGAACTCCCCTGGGATGCGGAGGGACGTGCCAAAAACCATCTCCGCTGGTGAAGCCTGTAGGTCCTCCTTGAAGGTTGTTCGTAAGCCCAGGAGAACGGTGGGGAGCACCTTGGGCCAGGGAACTTCAGGCGCGCTATCAAAAGCTGCAAAAAGCGTGCATCTCATGGAAGCCTTGAGAGTGCGGTGCATTCGCTCTACCATGCCATTTGATTTGGGATGGTATGAAGTGGTGTGGATTTGGTGAGCGCCCAGAAGGCGAGACAGCTCGTGGTGAAGGTCGGCCTCGAATTGAGCACCCTGATCCGTGGTGATCTCGAGCGGCGTTCCAAAGCAGGAGATCCAGTTATCGATGAGAGCTCTAGCGACTGTTGCTGCTGTCATGTCGCGCACTGGAAGAGCTTGTGGCCAACGTGTGTAGCGGTCAATGATGGTGAGACAATGGTCAGAACCTCCGCGAAGCGGCACCTTGATGAGGTCCACATGAATGTGGTCGAAACGATTGTCCGGGGTCTTGAAGCTGCCGAGCTCTGCCTTGTTGTGGCGGTGGATTTTGGACTTCTGGCAGGGGATGCACTGCTTGGCCCAAAGAAAGACGTCCTTGCGCAGGCCAGGCCAAAAACATTTGAGAGCCACTCGCTTCGCCGTGGCTCGGCCGCTGGGGTGCGAGAGGCTGTGAACCGCGTCAAAGGCCTGTCGACGCAGTGAAACCGGCAAGTAGGGCTTAAAAGTGCCGTTGTACTCAGCACACACCAAGGAACACCCGTCGAGCTCCAAATGGTGAAGTTTTAACCGGGGGATAGCTAAAAGGTGTGGCAGCTGCTTGTCCTTGACTTGTTCTGCGCTGATGCTGCTAGAGTTTAAAGCAGCAGAGATGGAGATGACTTCCACGCGTGAAAGCGCGTCGGCGACGACGTTGGTTTCACCGGGCGTGAACTCGAGGCGAGTGTCGAATTGCGCGATGAAGTCCAGCTGACGACTCTGCCGGGGCGATGCCTTCTCAGACCGCTGCTTCAGAGCATAGGTCAGAGGCCGATGATCCGTATATGTCGTGAATTGCCTGCCCTCGAGAATGCGCTGAAAATGCTTGATTGCCGCGAAGATGGCGAGAAGCTCCCGGTCGTAGGTGGCATACCGTTGTTCGGTCTCAGAGAGCTTCCTGGAAAAGAACCCCAGTGGGACGTAGGTGCCATCGGGGAGTTGCTGGTCCAGGGCCGCCCCAATAGCTGTATTTGAAGCATCAGTGCGCAAAGCGAGTGGCTGGGTCAGCGAAAGGAAGGCTGAAGTTGTCGCAGAGGCGATTGCCTGTTTGCAACCCTCGAAAGCCTCGTCTGCTTCGTCCGTCCAGACGATGTTGGCCTTTTTCTTGGTCACGCCCTTGAGCAAATCGGTCAGTGGAACTTGCAGGAGGGCGGCCTGCGGTATACAGCGGCGGTAGAAATTTAGCATACCGATGAAACGCCTGAGCTGTGTGGAGTCCTCGGGCCTCGGGAACTTGATAATGGCCTGTGTTTTGGGCTCGGGTGGACGAAAGCCGCTCTCAGAAACGTGGTAGCCAGAGAAAATAACTTCCGCTTGAGCGATCTGGCATTTGCTCCAATTGATTTGTAGACGAGCTTTATTCAAGGTTGACAGAAGCTCGGTGAGGTGGATCTGGTGCTCCTGATGGCTATCTGAACTGATGAGAAGGTCGTCCTGATACTTGCGTACGAAAGGCAACCTTCTGAGCACGTGGTTGATGGTTCGCTGCATGGTCTGCGTTGCATTTTTGAGCCCGAGTGGCATGCCCAAAAATTCGAAAAGTCCGAAAGGCGTTGTGACCGCGGTCTTCTCGATGTCCTCCTGTGCCATCGGGATTTGGTAGAAGGCCTTGCGCAGATCGATGACTGTAAATACTTTGCCCCGGGCGTCCTGAAGAAGGTCCTCAATGACAGGAAGCGGATATCGGTCCGGTCGGGTGATCGAATTGAGCTGGCGATAGTCCCCCGTGGCGCGCCAACCCCCACTCTCCTTCGGCACCATGTGAAGCGGGCTGGCCCATTGGCTAGATGATGGGCGAATTATACCGCGCTCCAGCAGCTCGTCGAACTCCTTTCTGGCTGCGATGAGGCGCTCTCCCGAGAGCCGGCGGGGCCGAGCGAAAACCGGTGGGCCGTTGGTGACGATATGATGGTGTACTGGCAGATCGGGCACATAGGCCATTTCGCCAGCGCGCGCGGAGCCCTGAGCAAAGTTGTCGATGAGTTTCCTGTACACGTCTCCGAGGGGGCCGTCTGGAATGACCCTTGCCGAGACAATACAAACGGAGTGGACCTCTGGAGCTGGGCCGACCGTGCAAGGTGTGGAGAGGCTGGTGAGACCGTCTAGCAGACGGCGACCTCGAAGATCAATGAGCAGACCGTGGTGTTTCAGCGCATCTGCTCCGAGAATCGCCGCCTGAACGCCCGCGATGACGAACGTCCAGCGGAGAGGGCGGCGCAGGCCGAGGTTAAGTGTCAGCTGCTGCGTGCCAAAGGTAGCAATGGGCGTTCCATTAGCCGCCTCGAGCACTAAACTCTGCTTATGGAGTGGTCTGGCAACGCTGCGCTTGGGGATGATGGACAGCTCTGATCCCGAGTCGACGAGAAATCGAATTGAAGAGTTGCGGTCTGTTACAAAGAGGCGGCTCTCTGAAGAGGTGCCGGCGACGGCCGCCGAGTATGTCGCCGGCCTCTTTAGTTTTCCTGAGGTGCTGCTGCCTGAGCAGGGAAAGAGCAGGGCCTTTTACAATTTCGGGCGAAAGCGCCGTGCCTGGCGTGATACCAGCAGTACCCCGTCTTCTCGTCTGGTCCTGGTGTAGAAGAGCGACCGCGGGGCTGCTCCCTGCGCGAAACTGACCGACCCCTCTGACTTGGGCTGCGCGAGTGCAGCTGAAGCTCGCGGGCGATGTTGGTCAGCTGATAGATGGCCTGTCGCATCGCAGCAAGCTCCTGCGTGAGCTGGACGGGTGGCGGCTGCGATTGCGGCAGCGCGCAAATCGCTGGCGGCGTGGAACTGCGAGGGCGCACAGCCATTACTGAGGGCCCCATGTCGTGAGCCTCGTCTGCGACGGCGGCGAGCTCTTCGAGCGTTTGGCCCTTTATGAGCAAAAGCATGCGGCGCGTCTGCTGTGGCAAGAGGTCCAACCATCTTACCCGGAGGACGTCGTCCCCGACGCGCGTGCCGGCCAGCGTTCGCATATGGCGCAGGAGCTGGGATGGGCGCTTGTCGCCCAGCTCCACCCCTGTCAGAAGTTTATGGAGCTGGGCATCCGGTGAATCTGTGAGGCGCGCGATTATCGCGCTCTTGAGAGCAGTATATTTCTCCACTGTGGGCGGCGTGCGGATTATATCCGAAATGTCCGCAATTGTTTCGAAATCGAGCGCGGCAACCACCATGTGGTATCTGGTCGCCTCCGACGTCACCTTATGTATGTGGAATTGAGACTCCACCTGAAAAAACCAGAGCTCTGGGCTCGTGCGCCAAAAGGGGGGTAACTTGCATGCTCCCACGACGCTGACCTGTTGCCTTTGTTGCTCTTGCTGTCGCTGTTGCTCTTGCTGCCGCTGCTGGTCCTGCTGCCGTTGCTGGTCCTGCTGCCGAATTAGGAGCGCCTCACGCTCAGCAGCCAGGCGCTGTTGCTCCGCATCGTCCTCCATTCCTAAATCACGGACCGCCGAGCGTAGCTCCCGAACAGGCGAACCGAACACAAGCAAGAAACGCGCGCACAACGCTTTGGCGCGTGAGAACGCTCGTTCACAGTTAACACAAAAGGGAGGCGCGCCTAATGTAGGCCACCCGAAACACAGACGAGCAGCGCGCACTCACAGTCAACACTAAAGAGGGGGCGCGTCTAATGTAGGCCACCAAAAACACGGACGAGCAGTGCGCCTACACAGTCAACACAAAAAAGGACGCGCGCCTGACATTTGTCCCAGCGACGCGGAGTCGGCGTACCCAAGCGACGCGGAGTTGGCGTGCCCAAGCGACGCGGAGTTGGCGTGCCCAAGCGACGCGGAGTTGGCGTACCCAAGCGACGCGGCGTTGGCGTGCCCAAGCGACGCGGCGTTGGCGTGCCCAAGCGACGCGGCGTTGGCGTGCCCAAGCGACGCGGCGTTGGCGTGCCCAAGCGACGCGGCGTTGGCGTGCCCAAGCGACGCGGCGTTGGCGTGCCCAAGCGACGCGGCGTTGGCGTGCCCAAGCGACGCGGCGTTGGCGTGCCCAAGCGACGCGGCGTTGGCGTGCCCAAGCGACGCGGCGTTGGCGTGCCCAAGCGACGCGGCGTTGGCGTGCCCAAGCGACGCGGCGTTGGCGTGCCCAAGCGACGCGGGGGTGCGCCCTCTCTCACCTTGTTTGTCACACCGCTTTTCACACTCTTTTTCACAGTTTTTCTCACTGTTTTTCACCCGCGCGATTGGCTATTGAGAGGCTTTTGCTCCACTCCTCTGAGGCACGAAAAATGACGATGCCGCGCACGCACTTCCACGAGGCACTCACCACGTACTTCCACGAAAATGTTTTTTCTGCGCACTCTCACGACAAACGAACCGACGCCGCGTACGCACCGCACATGAGTTTATTTACGGGGTCACCACTTTGGTGTACGGCGGGTACGCCACGGG
This sequence comes from Eutolmus rufibarbis, assembly GCA_963920795.1. NCBI lineage: Eukaryota > Metazoa > Arthropoda > Insecta > Diptera > Asilidae > Eutolmus > Eutolmus rufibarbis. Next base: position 19,543,903 of record OY987205.1, read on the forward strand.
AGTACTTTGAGTACCGCGTCCCGGGCTGCGAGCGGACGCGAGCGGAAGCTAGGGTTCCTAAATGGCCACGCGTGGGGAGAACCGAAAGGAATGAAAAGACTCTTTAACAGTTGGAATAACACTTTATTGCACTTTCACTTGGCTACACTACAAGAGTACTTAGCAAGGGGGTATTGAACTTTGGTGAGGGGCGCGCAAGAGCGAATCTTAAATGTGACTTGGTTGGCGAGGCGCGCGAGCGAGAGTGGCTGGACCTTGGTCCTTGAGGTCTCTCCGGGCCCGTTTCCTCTTCTTCTTCCTTTGACAGGCGAAGACCTCGCGCGCTACGAGTGCCTGTTTGCGCCGAGAGCGCTGCGGGCGCAAAAGGGCTGGTGGAGGCGCCACAGAGTTACGGCCCTTGCCTAAGGTGATTAGTCAGACCACCGCCTAAGGTCATTCCCATTTCTATATTCTCAATTCTTCCAATTTCCCAATTTCCCAACTCACCCAATTTTGCAATAGCTGAAGAAGCGGTGTCAATTTTGTAGACGCTACCTCAGCAATATAGGAATCATTGACTTATTGTATCAGCAAATTATTGAATAGAATAAAAGCGTAGGGAAAGTCAGTTAGTCAGTTCTTAGTGAATATTCAAGTTGTTAAGAAGTGTAAAATCAAAGAAATAAAATTAAATTTTATTTAATGTATTCGAGTTTTAATTTTTTTATTCGAATTAAGTTAAGATAACTTAACTCGCGCCACTCGTCTTCTATTGTTGATATTTTATTGTTTTGCAGTGTTTACGTCATCATGGCTGTCCGAAAAGGGAACCGAATTCTAGAGGAATTTATTGAAATCTACAAATCAGAACCCTGTTTGTGGCGAATTAAGAGCAAGGAGTACCATGACCGTGATATGAGAGAGGCCGCTTATGACAGACTTGTTACAAAACTAAAGGAAATTGAGCCTGATGTGAATAAGAGTTCAGTGGTAAAAAAAATAAACAATTTTAGAAGCAATGTGCGCAAGGAAAAGAAAAAACGTGATATGTCAATGAAATCTGGAGCGGGTACGGACGATGTGTATTCACCAAAGTTGTGGTACTTCGGTCTGTTCGACTTCCTAGGAGATACCGATGTGTACACATAAATTACAACACAGTTTGATAGAATTGGAAAACATTTATTAACACATTTTACAACACAAATTAGATAATACACTTCTCTGTTATAACTGAAATAAATTGTTTAGAACCAAATGATTTTCAAACACTATACGAGTGTATACACCACACAAGAGTTCAGTCTACTGTTTGTTTCTATACACCCGTGTGTCTTGCCATGAAACTTTGCCTTCATTCACGAAGTAGGAAGTGTACTCATTTCTCAGCTTTTTAGCAGCATTACCTATGTTCCCTAGGTTAAGACGTTGCAACGGGATCATGTTTGATTCTGAGGAATCCAAACCTGGGTTAGAAATAGTGCCGTCACAATTTTCTTGATATGTACTACTTGGAGGGGCGTAAGCGGTTGGTTGTTGTGCGATTAAAAAATTATGCAATGCACAAGTTGCCTTCACTACTCTTGTTATGTTTTCTGGTTCCAAATTGATTTGAGTGTGGAAGATCCGGAATCTGGCTGCAAGTATTCCAAAACTATTTTCAACAACGTGTCTTGCTCTTGAAACGCGGTAGTTGTAAATTTCTTTGTCAGCTGAATCTATGTAGCTGCGCTTGACGAAAAGGCTTCAAAATGTTTGTTGTGAGAGGAAAGGCGTCATCGGCTACAAAAACATAAGGCACTTTTTGGAAATTTTCCGTAACATTACTCGGCTCCGGTAGGGTAAGCTCATCGTTCTCTAACTTTTCATAAAATTTAGTATTCTGAAGAACGCCGCCATCAGAATTGCGCCCATTTGTTCCATAGTCCACTAGAAGGAATCGATAGCTAGCGTCTACTATTGCAAGAAGTACCATACTGTGTCTGCCCTTGTAATTGAAATAAAATGATCCTGAATTTGCTGGCGGAACTATGTCAATATGCTTGCCATCCATGGCACCCAAACAGTGAGGAAAATTCAACCGATCTTCAAAGGACTTAGAAATGTCACTCCATTTCTCAGTAGAATCAGGAAACTGAAACAAAAGCCAAATTCACTATTTATACAAGTTCAAATACCTATTTATTGATATAAAGATCTAATAATACTCTTTCCCTTTCAGGGGGGAACTGAAGATACTGTCCAACAGACCCTAACCCCACCGCAAACATAAAAACGTCAAGCCACTCTGCGTCCGAATATAGCATAAAAACGGAAATCTGAGCAACTGAATACCGAAGTTTTGCTTTCAGTGAGAGATCACTTTAAGAAGCCTCAATCTCAAGATGACCGTTATGACGTCATGGGAAAATCTTTCGTAATGAGGATTAGAGCTTTAGAAAAACGTCAGCGTCTGATCGTTGAGAAAAGAATAAATGATATTATTTTTGAAGCAGAAATGGGAATGCTCAATACGCCAACAAACTCGTACAACTTAGACTATACAAGTTCCAGCTCAAGTAGCACTCCAAGTCCTTCTTCAAATGCAAGTTTGTACGACTTCAATTCGCATCAAGTCAGAGTTGCAGGACTCGGAACTAAAGAGGAACATACACACTCATTGGCTAACTACTTCAAATTATTTCCTTGATTAAGATAAACATTTATCATGTTTTCCAATTTTCATTATCTACTACTACTCAGTAACTTTTGCGGATCATTAAAAAATTATTAGTAATAAAATAAATGTCCTAACATGTAAGTGTTTTTACTGTACATACCTCAAGATACCCTTTTTTCAGCACAGTGTAGATGGCCTCACATGTCTCAGGAATTATTTTGCCAAGAGCTTGAGGTGATATGATTGTTGAGTACTTCATGCATTCATAAGAACGACCCGTTGCTAAGAACCTTGAAGTGGCTGTAAGTCTCTCATGTGGTGAGATGGAAGTTCTCATCGCCGTGTTTTTCTTTTGAATTAGGGGTGTTACAAGTGATAGCAATTTATTGTAAACTTCTTCACTCATCCGCAAATAGTTACGATAATCCGAAGGATCTGAACACAGTTCTTTTAATAAATTTGTGTGAGTATACTGACTTCTCTTTTGAAGCCAGTTTTTACACCACGTACTGCGTTTTCGTCTTTTTTTTTCTCTTCATAATCACTAACAAACCCAGCAAAGCAATCATGTTATCTTGTTGGCTCGCCATTTCTCTACTGTAGAAATCCTTCACCCATCCTATTTACCGTAACGTGTGTGTGCTCTCGGCTGTACAGGTATACCGGAGAGGTGTAGCTGCGCAGGTATACCTCTCCGGTATACCGTAACGTGTATGGCCGGCCTAACTAATTGTTTATATTTATTCAATATCTGGTTGGGTGAACTTTGCTCTTTTAATGTAGATGAATGTATTAGTGTAGTAAACTCTTCATTTTTGTTATCGCTCTCAACATGATCATCTTTTTCCTCCTCCTAACCATCTTCATCATCATCCTCTAATGCTGATATAGGGGTACTAGTAGATTCCATCTTTAAATATTTTCGTGCTGGAGGAGTGTATATATCGCCATTTCTTTGACTGTTCTCTTGTTCAGTTTCTAACTTAATTTCTTCTTTAGGCTCAAGCTTAACCGATGATGTTAGCTCTTTAAGTATGTTGGTAATTGGCTTAAAGGTTTTCTATGGTTCAGCACCGGCTGAACATAACCCGACCGCGGCACTTGACATGAAAATAAACACATAGAAGTTAGGTAAAATTTGGCTATATAAGGCGATCGTGACGACCAACGATCAGTAATTCGCCTCAAGTTGTGGAATTCGCCACAGGTAAGACCAAATAAGAATTGGCCTCTTAGACCGCGAGTCAGCAACAGATTTTCATGACCAATTCGCTCTCGGGCGATAATTTATAAAATACTTCAGAGAGTTATTTCATGAAACTCCGTGAACGTCAGCTTCGGCTCCGTGGCCGGGTTAAGCAGCGGTAACCACCCACACACGTTAAAAAAAAATTGGGTTTCAATTATTTCCTCCCGATTGAAAATTTATCAAGTTAATAGTTAACCCAATATCTTGAAGAAAAAAACGTGTGCGTCTCGGGACGCGCGACAGAATTGATAACTTAAACTAATCTAAGTTGAACTATTTAATATTGAAATTGTTTAACTTGAGAAAAACTTAGGTTATTACTTAAATTTTATGTATATTAATGAATGCAAAATAAATGGATTTGGGGGGGGGGGGGGCAAAATAAATGAAAGGGGGGGGGGGTCGAAAAAATGAATGGGGGGCGCAAAATAAATGAATATGTTTGATACCTTTTAAGAAAACTCGCCCTAAAAGTTGAAATGACAAGTGTCAAATGTCAAGTTGTCAGTTTTGTCTGTTAGTCTGTCAGTTTTGTGTTCTATGGCTCTCTCCGTTCAAGTTCTATGACTCTCTCTTAGTTCTCTCAAATTAGTTCACACATTTACATAGCTGGCTGAACATTCCGTGCACGCGGATGATATGTGCGCGGCAAGGGGCTCTCAGCACAGCAATCGTCGTCACCGCGTGGGCGCTCACTCCTCGTCACTTTGGCCTGCGCGTCCTTTTAACCCCACTCATTCGCCCGCTCATGCACATAGCAGAGGAAACAATATGTTTCTCAGCGATCTCATTATCGCAGTCCGCAGAATCGCAGTATTCAGCTCAACACAAAATTTCCCCTTTACAAACCTCCTTGCACCGACCGCACAAGGCCCATTACAGCGAGAATTTCGTAAAGCGCAGACTTGTACTGGGTGTAAGTTCTTTAAGTTTATTCTTTCTTTGGTCTAACGCACACTAAACACTGAGTAGAGTGAGGGAAAAGCGTCTGTCCGAAATACGGCTAGCGCTGCGGGTTAGAGTGAGAGAGAAGGAGCCTGCCTACTGCTGCCGTATGCGTGAGAGAAATGGAAGACAGACAGACTGGCGCCGTAACGCCTTACGTAACGAAGCGGTTTACCCTCCCATAAGAAGTTATCACTTCAAAAAAAGTCAGCTGACTATAAAGTGGTGGATAATATGTCAGCTGGTCACTCGAACATGAAAAACAAATATACCGCGTGCTCCAAAAGTATGGAAACCCCTGAATAACTCGTCAGGGATGCAGTTTTTGGAAAAATGTCATTAGGTGTACAACTTTGCTCCCGCCGTTTTCATATAGGTTGCGTTAGTAGTATGTAGTTGTTAAAATAAATTTACTACAGATGTCAGTCATTTACTTTTGACATTTATAAACATAACCCGACAATAATATAAGCCAATTTCGGAGTTGATCATAATATTTTTATTTTTTCAAAATGTCAGATTATACGCCAAATTCTCGACATTTGCGGGAAGTGTTACTTTGTTTTTTTAATTAAAAAAATCTGCTGCTGAGGCATTTCGAATGCTTACAAACACTTATGGTGACGGTGGAATGAGTGAAAGAACTTGTCGAAAGTGGTTTCAGCGTTTTAAGAACGGTTAAGAACGAATGGATTTCATCAAAAGATGAGGAGTTTATCCGGCGAGGGATTCGTATGCTACCCGAAAGATGGGCGAAAGTAGTGTCAAGCGATGGACAATATTTGGAAACATAAATATGCAACTTTTTTTTTTAATAAAGCCTCAAAATTACAAAAAAAACGGCGGAAGCAAAAGTTTCAGGAGTTTTTCCGTTGAAAAAACTGAAAAAACAACTTTGACCTCGGAATGACCTTGAAGGTCGCGGTCAAGGACATAGTTAAGGACATATTTGAACGTAGAATTTCCTGCTCTTTCCAAATCCGCAATAAAAAATAGGGGTTCCCGTTTGGAAAAACAACTTTGACCTTTAAATGAACTTGAAGGTCAAGGGCAAGGTCAAATCCAAGGTCGCCATCGAATAGCTAGGAAAAACTCCTGAAACTTTTGTATTTAACATTTTTCCAAAAAATGCATCCCTGACGAGTTATTCGGGGTTTTTCATTCTTTTGGAACACGCGGCATATTTGTTTTTCATGTTCGAGTGACCAGCTGACATATTATCCACCACTTTATAGTCAGCTGACTTTTGTTTTCTTCAAGATATTGGGTTAGCTATAAGTATCAACTTATACAAATTTTCAATCGAGAGGAAAAAATTGAAAATCAATTTTTTTTTAACGTGTGTGGGTGGCTACCGCTGCTTAACCCGGCCAGAAGTTACTTCGTGACAACTAGTAAATGGTCTTAAAATTTGGATACAGAATCCGGGGTCTAAAGATAAATGATTCTTAGTTATTCATGTTTAAAAGTAATCTTGAAAATAATTTAATTTGTTTTAACTTTGACGTCTAATAAAAAATTAAAAAAAACGTTCTATTAGATAGATTAGATATTAGTTGATAGCTGAGACTTCAAGCTTTCCAACGATACAATCCGTTATCAAACAGACGAGAGAGGCCGCGTCAAACTTCGAAAATTGCAATCCCAATACCATAAATTCAACTTTAACCCTTCGTTCTGCCGATTTTTTGTTTAGGAAGATTACAATTTTTTCTGAGAAATAGCTTCCCTGCTTTAGGCCTTTCTCAGAGAAGAGACTCCAATCCTTCTACCGGCCATACTGTTTAAGAAACTCATGAATGTATTAAACATACGGGAAAATATCGATTAGTATGCGACTGCACTACCAAGAACATCTTAGGGATTAGAAGAAGCTTGGATTATACCGCTGATAATAATGATGTTCAAATTTATTAGTATAGATTCATATTTTCCTAGCTAACAAAGGACATCAAACAAACGTAAGTGGGATCATGGTGCAGGGTTGTGGTTGTGGACTACAAAGATATGCCATGGCAAAGAGTAATCAGCTCTCCACCTCATCTGACTTCTTCGGCCCGCTAATCGATACGCGACGCGTTATCAACTTTAATAAATTCTTAAAATTCTTTTATTCGTAGAAAAATTCCATCGTATTGATAAAGGTAACTCAGAGCTACTTTGAAATTCCACTTTTTTACTTGTAAGCAGGAAGAGAACAAACAAAGGCAATAATCTTAACTAGGTGAAATTCGTGCACTTACTCTGGAACCGCTCAATGTTGAATCCCACTGTTGGCACAGTAATTGGACACTTCTCCTCGGGACTTTTGAAATGGTTGATGATGGTTGACTTGCCGCTGTTGTTCAGACCAACAACAAGTATTGTTACATGCTCCTTCTTAAGCTTCAAAATTTCGACGAGCTTATCGAATAACCCCATCTTGGATCTGTTTGAGGTCGTATCACGAGTTCTCCAAGTTTTAGTTCTTAACAGAATTGGATTACATCAGAGGAGTCCCGGGGCGTCTTCGAAGAAACTTGCTTAAAAAATATTGCTCCACACTTAACTCAATCACAGCACGGCTGCGGAAAACAAAAATATTACGGCGAACGGACTGTAGACAGAAGGGTGTCCCCAGCGAAAACGAACTAGAAATCAAATTGGAGGTGAAATTGAATTTCTTTATCTGAGCTCATCCACGAGCTTTGCGACACTTCCGTACTCCAAAGAAAAGTCGCGACCCTGCCTCAAGAAGAACCCGTACACGCAGCCCTTGTTAAAAATAATCCACTAGCTGGTTACACTATCGGCTAGAATAGGAATCGCGGTGGCATGAAAATCGACTCATGCAAACGAAACTTTTATTGGAGTCTACAATTCGGAGGGTAGCGAGTGAAAATGAATTGAAAAGTATAACTGACTTGTCTCAACCCAGCCCGCATTCGAAATGCAAATGCTTTGTTATGGCCGTGTCGCCAAGGGAACAAGAAAGGAATTGTAATGTTGGTAATGGTTGAAGGACCTTTTTGTTTTATCGATTTTTAATCCCGAGTATGACTAAACTTCAGATGCGTTTATTACCAGCACACGGTTAGACGGTCTCGATTTTCATATTTTTTATTCTATCAAAACTCTTCAGTTGTTTCAGTTTATTCATCCTTGGATCTAGATAATAGATAGCTAAAGGTTAGCCGCCCCATACGCAATAGCACTGCGCGTTAAAACCTAATGCGTGAGCCAAAAAGTGTTTCGCTATAAACGTATGCACCTAGCTCTAGAACCTCATATGCAGGTTTTAATACTTCTACCCACGTCCACAAAAAATCAAACTCAGTTTTATCGTCACGCACCAAGTTTTCGCACCGCTTTTTTACAACGCTACACATCGCATCGCACGGTGCTATCGGTGATGGGGCGCTTTTGTATCGGTTATTCGCTAATTGACTGGTTTCAAACCTTTTTACATGCTATTCTTTAACTCACTAAGTTGTACGTTTGTATGGATATTTTGCACATCTCGCAACACGAACTAACACGTTCCCGCCGGCATGTACCACTGGCGGTACAAACGAAGCAATCAATTTTATGTGTCTGGTTTTGGTAATAAAAAGAAAAAAATTTGCACTGAATCAAAACAATTTCTTTAATTCAAATGGCCTAAAAAAATATATGTTAATTAGTATTATTCATACCAATTAAAAAGTTGATAACGTAGTCAACAAATTTATTCAATTCATTGCATTAAAAGGATTATTTATTTTCATGAGTTTCCTTAAAACATTGTAAACACAAAGGTGCCTGACTGTCACAAAGCTCACAAAATGTCCTAACACATGTTTGTCGTTCTTTGTTGTGTCCGTGGTGTGGTATTTCTTCGCCTGATAATAATTGATTCTCTAAATTTTAACAAGATTATCTTTCGAGTACATTGCTTGTGTATAAAATATGCATTTACAACTGCTGTACCGCAAATTAGTTGTATTAGAATTTTCTTATATGTACCATTTTATCGTTTTTCTTAGACTACTGTAATATGATGACATTTGATCAGCGTTATTATAAACAAAAAGAAAATGAGGTTTGTATTTTGCAGATTTTCCTTCAATCAACTTACAATTATGACTTGGGCAACTGTTCTTTTATCGAACAATTTGACGAATTTTATGCCAGAACGATTTTCTAAACGTTTTTAAACGTTTTTGTTTATTCTTTTTATCTACTGGTAAAAATTTCCGATTTGGCTGAATTGTGCCACAAAAATATGTCCCTTTTTGCAATAGCGATTGAGCTAGAGGAATAATAACTATCTGTATACAGAACGCGATGTTCAAATAATAAGTCATTCATCAATTTTGATACAACATCATACGCATATCCATGTATTGAAGGGTTCATCCTTTCTCCATAAATATCTTAAATTATTGGTGTAACCGCTTGGTAAACATAATTTGTATATTTTTATACAGTCTTTGTGACGTTTCCCTTTGATACATTGGCGGAAACATAGCCGTCCACGCCACGGAAACATACTATCGTCTATAACGAGAGTGTTCCCAGGTTTTATCGTATTTTTGAACGCCCTCATAAAAATTTTTCCCGTCGGCATATTGGCGAAGAGTTTTTATACATATATCGGCTTCATAAAAAATATTTCTTTTTATGAAGCCTTATATAAAAATTTGTTTTTCTGAAATTTTAGAAATTTTTATATCCGCCTTCATAAACTTCAGTATATGATGTATACAATTTATGTCAACCTTCATTCCATTTTTGAGCTCCTACGATGGGGTATAGTCGTTGAGTTATATCAGAGCTGATAAATGATAATGTTTAATGTTTTAAGCTGCGACTTTGCGCTGGTATTTGGCCCAGAATTACTGTAAGGGATGGTATCATCCCGAAAAGCAGTTTAGTGGTTGTGACTGAAAATATTAATATGAGCTTGAATATAAGAGAATTTATAATTATTTTCATGTAAAAGATGCAAAATCTTATGAGAGTTGATATAAGAAATTTTAAGCGAAATTGTGGAGTCTATGGCAGAAAAATTATAAGAAATCATATAAAAGATGAAGTTTTTTATGAGAAGTGATATAATAAATATCATATAATATATATAGATATGGTTGCAGTACACATTTTTTTTTATCTCATCTCTCATAAGAATTAAATTTTTTTTTACCACCTAAATTATTATGATTTTCGATCATCCTTTGATGTACTCGCTTAGAGCTTTCATTCTAGAGATAGTGAAATTTTAAAAATTTTTATGTCCGCCTTTATAAAAGTTTTCATGTTACAGCCCATTTATTTATTTATTTATTTGACGAATAAATATTCATCCAAAAGTTTACAAGCAAAATACATAGCGAATATGAATAGATACCTGTAAACCCTACTTCGATATAGAAAATATCTGTGTGTAGGCTTGGGTACTTACAAATTAAAATTCAACTTTTTTTTTATATTCGCTACCATAACAATTTTTCTCGTCGGCGTCGGCATATAAACAGTACAAATTTTGTTTTATCTCATCTCTCATAAGAAATAAATTTTTTATTTTGCCACCTAAAGTATTACGATTTTCGATCATCCATTTATACTAACATTATGTACTCGCTTAAGGCTTTCATTCTAATGATAGTGAACTTTTAAAAATGTTTATATCCGCCTTCATAAAATTTTTCATGTAACAGCCCATAAATTTGAACTTTTTTATATCCGTCTTCATAAAAAAACAAAATTGTACTCTTTGACAAGTACAGTCATTGTCAATAATCAGCATGGTTTTATGCAGCATCGGTCATGCGTATCCAACTTGGTATCATTCCTAAATTATGCTATTCCAGCGATCGAAGCTGGTTACCAGGTTGATATGGTTAGCATTGACTTTGAAAAAGCATTTGATCGTGTAAATCATTTTATTCTTATAGCAAAATTAAACGCAATGGGCTTTGGAATGGATGTACTTAAATGGATATCGTCATTCATTTCCAATCGTCCACTGAAAGTCAAGATATCAAATCACACATCAAAAATATTCCTAGCGACCTCTGGTGTACCTCAAGGTAGTCATCTGGGTCCCTTACTTTTTTTACTATTTATAAATGATATTATTTCTGCAATATCTATGTCGAAATGTTTGCTGTTTACAGACGATATGAAACTCGCCTTAAAGTTAAGAGATCTGAATGACTCTTCAGCCCTGCAATCGGATCTAAACAAATTAATTGACTGGTGCGAAGATAATAAACTACATATATCTGAATATTGCTAAATGTAAGTGTATAACATTTCACAGGTCTCGGGTACCTCTCCAACATGTTTATATGATAAATAATTCACCGTTAGTAAGAGTTACTGAACTGCGTGATCTTGGTGTTATGCTTGATTGCAAGCTCTCTTTCACAAGCCACATAGATTATATTATAGCTAAGGCTTATAGAAATCTGGGTATCGTGAAAAGAAATACTAAAGAGTTTCGCAACCCTTTCACTCTAAAATCCATTTATATTTCATTGATAAGATCCTTACTTGAATATGCATCTGTTGTATGGAATCCCACACAGATCTCCCACATACTGAGAATTGAATGTGTTCAGAAAAAATTCACACGATTTGTGTTCCATAAAATCGATAATTTCGAATCTATACCTCATTATAGTGCTAGATGTCTATTTTTGGGGTTGGAATCTGTACAATCTAGAAGGAAAGTATCAGAGGTTATGCTTATCCATGATATCTTAACCTCTAAAATAAACTGTAGTGATTTACTATCGGAAATCCAAATATATCTGCCTCAAAGATGCTTACGTACTAGAGAATTTCTGCATATTCCATATCACCGTACTAGTTACGGTTTTAGAGAACCACTAACTAGGTCTTCAATTAGCTTTAATTCTGTTTATGAATCTATTGACCTCAGCTGGTCCAGGAATGCATGTAAATTGAAACTCTTAGATACTTTAAGGTTAGAATTTCCTTAAATCTTAGTAATACTAATTTATGTATATTAGCGTAGTCTGTTGGTTGTAACCGTAGATGAAATGTGTGAAATAAATAAATAAATAAAATAAAAATTGTTCCCGTCGGCATATAGACAAAGATTTTTTATATGTCGGCTTCATAAAAAATATTTCTTTTTATGAAGCCTTATATAAAAATTTGTTTTTCTGAAATTTCAGAAATTTTTATATCCGCCTTCATAAACTTCAGTATATGATGTATGAAATTTATGTAAACCTTCATACCATTTTTGAGCTCCTACTATGTGGTATAGTCGTTGAGTTATATCAGAGCTCATAAATGTTAATGTTTTAAGCTGCGACTTTGCTCAGGCATTTGACCCAGAATTACTATAAGGGATGGTATCATCCCGAAAAGCAGTTTAGTGGGAGTGACTGAAAATATTAATATAATAATATATAATAATATATAATAATTTATAAATATTTTCATGTAAAAACTGCAATGAGAGTTGATATAAGAAATTTTAAGCGAAATTGTGGATGTTATAATAATATATTCAATTTGTTGAGTATTTCACTTTATTCTTTAAGTATTTCACATTAATGAACACTGTTTCTTAACACGTTCCCTGCCAGATGTACCGAAAACGTTACACAAATGAAAGCTCTCTCTCATCAAATGAATTTTTACATGTAAGTCTCTCACGAAAGCTTTCTTGAAAACTCAGGCATGGAACGTGTTAATAATTTAACTTAGGCCACGCACGGTGCCTGCTCTTTTCTTCTTTGACTCATTTTTGTCAAGCGCGACTCTCGACAAGTTAACAGCAACTGAATTCTATTTTTTGATCAAAAAGTAAAGTCCCCAGCCTGTTGCTTTAAGAATTGCGCTGAGGGCGCATTTTGTCAGCCGCCCGGGGTGGAAGAAAATTTTGCCGCCCTCTTATTTAGGTATTTCAATTTAAAAGACTATAATATATCTACAGTATTTCTAAAGAACTTTTCGGCAAGAACCGTTATCATTATTGTGTATTGTACAGATTACAAATAAAAAAGTCATATATATATAAATATATGGGGCATGCCATACAAAATCGGCCACTTTTTTCGGTCACTCCCTCCGATTTTTTTCAAAATTTTATATGAATTTTTTTTTAATTAAGAAAAAAAATAAAATGGCCGACGATCGGACCGGTCTCAAAAATTCTTATATTTATCAAAGTTTTTTTGATAATTTTTTCAAATAAATTGTAGGGGGCATACATTTCGGAAATCAAGTTTTTTTGAATTAAACTAAAAATAAACGATAAAGGCTAAAATTGTTCATAAATTCGAACTTTTTTTCTTAAAGAGCATTTAAAAACATGAATTTAAAAAGAAGTAACGACCTGATTGGGGCATTTTTCGCAAAGTTATGAACTTTTGAAAAATAAAACCTCGAATTTTGAAAAAAAATCATATCTCTAAAATGGAAGGTCAAAAAAATTTGAAAAAAATTAATGAATGCGTTTCCTATCAGTCTCTCAAACATGTAAAATTTTGAACAAAATCGGAGGGGATGACCGAAAAAAGTGGCCGATTTGGTATGGAATGCCCCATATACATATATGTTTTACAATATAATAATCACATTTACATATTACAAAAATTCTTACACGTATGCCAATTACATTGATATAACAGGTATCGAACACTTATGATTATACCTTGACGATCAACAAGATCAAGTTATTAGCGAATTGAATATAAAACGCAAATCGCCTTCCAATTAGAATTAGAAGGATACTGTTAATATTTATATTTTTATTGAAAAATAATATAGTTGTTAGAATAACAACAAAACTTTTGTCTTTAACTAAAACTTTATTCGTTTATTTTTTTTTACAGCAAAGTCTTTTATTGCACTATCAATGTCTATAGCATCAAACACCTCTAGCTCAATAGACAAGATAGCCAGATTGGTTGGCCTTAAAGTACTTATGGTTGATCTTAAATAATTTTTGATTAATTTCAATTTCGAAAAACTTCTCCCACAGCTGGCATTGCTTATGGCAATTGTGAAGAATATTCGGAGTATTGTTGTAATATTGGGGAGAGTATTTTCCAGCTCATTTTAATCGGTCCGAATCGTAGGTGTGACAAAAATATGAAATGGTTCAAATATTTACAAGATATTATTATTATTTATTGTGACATTTTGCCGCCCCCTAAAGGTGCCGCCCCTGCCGCCCTCACTACGCTACGCCATTGCGCCTGTGTTGGGTTTCGTCTACCCGACTGCCGGCTAAAGGGATTTGGTTGCACAGCGGTACCCGTCGTTATAAGTTTGAATATAGTCGATATTTACCGATATGTACCGCTATGCAACATTCCTTCCTCCTGCGAAAAAGAGGGTCATTCTTTGAAGAGGAATGACTCTCTAGATAATGCAAAATTGTAGGCGGGCATCGTCCGTTGGTTACAATAATGTTATTTTTAAGCTTATTTTAGAACAAATCTTAATGGGTGCGCTTTTTTCCTTTTTTTTGAAGTGAAACTTCTTATGCGACTTCCAACAAGGTTGCGTTAAACGTTTAACGCTACGTGACGTCATATGTCAACAGCGACGCCATCTGTCGCGAGAATTTGGCAGCGCTGGAAATTTAATGAATTAAAAAGGCAAGTCGTGTGGGCCCTGGGGATCGAACCGTGGATCGTTAGTTTAAGAGACCTGTATGTTAGCCACTAGGCTATCAAGGTTTCTGTCAATTGCTACTTAATTTGTGTATACAAGCGTACTGAACAATCGAGCGATCTAATAAAAACTTTTTAACAAAAAAATTAAACCGCCGAAAAAACTGAAAAGCAAAAAATAATAAACCTTTTTTATTTAACCTTAATAACTAAGTTCTTAAACTAATGTAAGTACATATACCTAAGTAATTTTGAGTCGGCGCCAAACATCGTCGGGTTGCTGTCTCGCTGACATTAACTTCGTGAACGCTCGGCATTTTCCGGCCGCGTCGCCGCCGCGCATCACGCTTTACGTAATTATTAATTAATGTGCTTGTTTGGCGCCGAATCAAAATTACTTAGGTATATGTACTTACATTAGTTTAAGAACTTAGTTATTAAGGTTAAATAAAAAAGGTTTATTATTTTTTGCTTTTCAGTTTTTTCGGCGGTTTAATTTTTTTGTTAAAAAGTTTTTATTTTATAATTTTTTGTGGCTATAATACAGAGACTGAGAGGTCTACACATAAGAGATGGACAGGTCTAAAGCTCATTCATCGTGAGGTTTTTTTTAAAATTAATTGTAATACACAACTCAGCATTAAAATCTGTGAGTGAACAATAAATCACCCCTATTTTCCCACCTTTAAGGTAGGACTTTTTTTCCAAATTTATATGGGACCAACTTCGAGGTATATCCTATCCAATAAAAGAAGAATTATCAAAATCGGACTACTCTGTAAAAAGTTATGCGGGGTCATACATTACAATTAGTGAGTGAATAATCAATCATCCCCTGTTTTCCTACCCTTACGGTCGGAATTTTTTTTCCAAATTTATATGGGACCAACTTCAGGGTATACCCTTTCCCATAAAAAAAGAATTATCAAAATCGGACTACTCTGTAAAAAGTTATGCGTGGTCATACATAAAAAAAAAAAAAAAAAAAAAAAATATACGCATTGAATTGATAACCTCCTCCGTTTTTTTCGTCGGTTAAAAATAGAATTTTATTTTTCTTTCGGGCATACCGAGCCTTGGTTTGAATGATTACGCTTTACGAGGGGGGTTGCTTAGAAGAGCAAAGCCTGAAAATACATAATGCCTTATTAGAGGCGCTGCTACTACTACTACTACTACTAAAAATAGAATTGTATTTTGAGGCAAGTATTTTAAAAACTCTGCTGACTTATTTAATCCAATAACATCAATATATTTATGGTTAAAAATAGAAAAGTTCCTATGTAGAAATTCTGCACACTACAACTTTATTTGCATCCAAAGACCATATTTCGATTTCAGTATTCGACAGGTCTATGGTTGGAGACGGTATTTAGAGTGAAAAGGGTTAATATTAAACACCTGCGACTGCTTACTTTTAAATTGTTCCCCCCAACCAAAACAAACAGCACCGCCCCACAAGTATACAGAAGAACCACGTAACCACTATATTCAAATATTAGATCTCGGTTGTTCGGCTTTTATCAATTTCTACCCCTTCCTATTTTCATTTCCACATTACGAAGTTTCACTTCTTCCGCGCGGAGGGACTCCACGCACTATAATGTTTTTTTTTGTGTGCTTTTCAACATTCTATTAATTAATTTGTATATATATTTTTATTTCTTTGCTTTTTTGCTATTATAAAAACAGATTTTCCTGTGGTTTTTATCATACATCATTAGTTTTTTTTTGAAAACACGTTCATAAATCTCAAATTACCTACTAGCAATCAATAATTAATTCATTTTGATTTAGATATTAATTTGAAAAGTTTGTACCTACTTATTGCCACGGTAATTGTTGTTCATGCCAACAAAACAATTACCCCAATTTTATATTCCCAGAAAAAATTTTCCTTTTGCGTTTGTCTTCTTTGATTACGAGATAATTCTGGACCGTCCGCGGCGGTATTTTGACCATTCAGCATAAAAAGTCTCATTGTTGCATTTTTAACACGGCGATTCGAGCGGTACTTGGATCAAGTGTAAATATCTATTGGTACTTTGATTTCATTGTCTCCGCGCTCACGAAATGGTCAAAATCACGGTTTTTGCCAGTAGTTCGGGGCACGTTCCCGCCTTTCGAGTTTGATAGTTGAAGTGACCCAAGTCGTTCCGGGGTGGAGGAGCCCTGTGCGGTTTGTTTGTTCGCCGTGGTTTGGCAGTGAGAACTTTTGTGACTGTTATCCGGCCCGCGTGGGGTGTGTCTCTGTGGACTTTTTGTTACGTGCGCGGGTTTCCTTTCCAATTTTTTTTTTTTTAATAAATTGTAGCCCCTTTTTTTCGTATTGTGTTTTCTCCCAGGAGGACCCCTAATTTTAACTGTAGAGGAAAATGAGAAACGAAAAGAAGTGTTTTTCCTTATTAAATTAGTTGTATTTGTTACATTACTTTTGGTCGTGGCAGTGTCTCACTGCGCGAGGTTGGTTTCGGCCTTAGTTCCACCTTCTCTCTTTCTTCTGCTAGCAAACTTTGTGTTTGCAATTCGAGAGGCCTATCGTTGTTTACTTCCGTTTCTGTGATATTGATTTTGTGTTACCACCCCCCTACTAGATCTTGCTAGATCTGTTGTAAAAGTTTCGGGCGTTTGTTTTATAATTTGTTCGACCTTTTCCCATGTTTCATTTAGATTTGGGAAAGTTGGTGGTTGGACGATTTTCACCGAATTTATTTCTTCTTTTTCGCAATGAAGGCTATTGGCTTCTATTTGGAGATCACAGGGTTCGGTGAGGGTGAGAATTCCTTTTCCCATTAATAGTAAAGTGATCATTTTAGTGGGGCAATAGAACTAGGCTATCTGAGGGCGTACCAGGGAATATATCCATGTGTTGGCACTGTTTAGTTTCTTAACCTCTTAAGAGACGAATTTTCCAAAGGTGGAAAAGTGGTTTCATATTCTATTTGATTATCTATTTACTTATTTTTTACCGACAGCTGCTCAGTGAGTAAAATTTTTGGAAAAACAATTAGTATAAAAAGAACTGAGTTCAAATATTTGACAGTGTTGCCAGTGGAATCGAAATTAAATCTGACGAAAGCCCGGCCTGATAATTTCGCTGAAATTCCGATAGGAAAAAGACCTAAAGCTTCCCGTGGCCGCGAGCGGTTAAAAATTCATTGGTAGAAAGTAAATAGTAAAATATGCATGCTGTGTAGATGTGTAGTACAAAAACATAAGACGTAGTAGTAGAGGTGATAATTTAGTTAGAAAGGGGAACTAGAAATGAGTGACTGACGCATGCTACGACAAGAAAACAAAGGGTAGCATACAGCCAACGCATGAAAATGATGAGTTATGGGCAAAAGGAAAAAAAGGAGAATGGGGAGTTGCGAGTTGGCTAGTAGAAAATGCATTCATTCGCAGTTCGGGCACGGCCACGGGTCGAATGACAAGAAAAAGCGGTATTAAATCCAGGTATGGGGTTGAATCCTAAGAGAGTGAAGAAGGAGTTTTTGTTTTTAAACATTAATGATTTTAGAAGTGGGACAAATGAACTTTAATAAAACATTGATTAGTTTTAAAGACAAATAGTGGAGTTAAGGGATAGTTAAGGTACTGTAAGTGTAAGTGATTGATGTGCGTGCGCAGATTGTGGTGAGGACAGAATGACGCAGCCTGGAGAAAATTTTGAGGTCGGGGTAAGCAGCACACCTCAAAAAACAGGTAATGAAGGCATTTTTGTAGAATTAGAAAATTTAAGAAAAGAAAATGAGAGGCTGAGAAACGAATTGGAGGAGACGCGGTCTAGAGAGCGTACTGCCAGTACATTAATATCAGATTCGCCCCCACATTTCGTGCCGAATACGACGCAATTTCGTTTGGGATTAGCTGAAATTAAAACAGTAATCGAGGAATTCGATCCTTGAAAGAATATTTCCGCTGAAAAATGGTTTGAGGGAGTTGAAGGGCTGAAGGTGAGACTAGCAAACTCATCAGGTGTTTCAAATGCAACGAAGTTGGACATTATGCCCGTAACTGCGAGAAGGGTGCCGCAAAATGTTTTACTTGTAATAAGGTGGGACACAGGGCTCGTGAATGCCCAACAAAATCTAGGGCAAATGTTAATCGGGTTGAAAAAGAGAATTTGGACCCACCTGATGAATACCATAAATGGGTAAAAGTAAGTGGCATCAGAATATTAGCTTTCTTTGATCTGGGAAGCGAATGCACCACTCTAAAGCACTCGGTGGTGATAAGAAATAGCTGGGCAATGGATGAATGCAGCATCTCCTTATTCGGGTTTGGTAAAAAAGAAGTCCTCACATTAGGGAAAATGATAAAAGTAGTGACGGTGGCTGATTTGGAGAGGATGACGGAAATTATGGTCGTCAGTGACGATGTTCAGAGTGCTGAAATGATAATTGGTAGGAATTTTCTCGACCAGCCCTATGTAGAAATCCTGAAGAGGAAAGGGGAATTCGAATTAAGAAAGATTTCTGGCAAAAGTGCAAAGAACATCCGAGAACAATCGCCAATTTTGACAGAGGATATTGAAGTAAACGAAAGAGTAGATGACGAAAAAAAGAAACAACTGGTTGAGCTGATTAATGAATATAGAGATTGCATGGCGAAAGAATTGGACGAGGTTGGGAGAACTGATTTGATCAAGATGCACATCCGACTGAAAGAAGATAAGGTTATTCGTTACCAACCCTATAAAGTGCCTTACGGTCTCAAGTCACAGCTTCGAGAACAGATCGATCGACTGCTAAAACTGGACATTATTCAATATTCGGATTCAGAATATGCAAGTCCTGTTATTCTGGTACCAAAGAGGAGCGGTGAGTGGCGGATGTGCGTCGATTATCGAAAGCTCAATTCAATCACAGAGAGAGAGAATTTCCCCATGCCCAATATAGAAGAGACATTGAATCTTTTAGCAGATCAACGAGTTTTTACCACTTTAGATTTGATGAGCGGATATCATCAAGTACCGATACACCCCGACAGTCGACATTACACCGCTTTTGTGACCCTTGAAGGGCATTATGAGTTTAAGAGGGTTCCTTTTGGGCTAACAAACTCGCCCGCCGTCTTCATGAAACTCATGGCGAAGGTAACTCAACCGTTACAGCCAGGAAAAGTTATTGTCTACATGGATGATATCCTTATTCCCACCAAGACCGTACAGCAAAATCTCGATGTATTAAGAGAACTCTTAAATGAAATTCGGAGAGCGGGGTTGACAATTAACATAAGGAAGTGCTCATTCCTCCAGTCAGAAATAATTTTCTTAGGACATGAGGTCTCCGGCGAAGGGATTAAGCCTGGGGTTGATAAGATAAAAGCAGTAAGTGAATATAAAAGACCTGAAAATGTGAAGCAAGTGAGGCAATTCCTGGGATTATCGGGATATTTTAGACGATTTGTTCAAGGAATCACGTTCATTGCGCGACCATTGAACAGTTTACTCAAGAAAGACTCTGAGTTTAGATGGGGAGACGAAGAAGAAGAAGCATTCAACAGACTAAAGAACATGTTGAGTCAGCGGCCCATGACGGAATCCCCCAACTGTCAGAGTGAAGTGTGGGACTTTGTTTACTCTTGGAGTTTTTCTGCGATTTTTGCCGGTTTTCTTTCGAGTTTTTAGTTGTGCGGTGCGGGAGTGTTTCCTTGTGTTGTGCTGTGCCTTCTGGTGGTCTGGATTGCTGGAGGTGGACCGGAGGCTCCTCCTGGGACTGTCGAGGCCGATCACACCTAGATTGAGGTTATCCTGCCAACGCTTCTGGGCAATTGTGGCCCCCGGTGACTTTTCCTCTTTCTGCTTTTCTTGCTTTTTACCTTTTTATTTTTTTATTTTATTACTCTCCTCGAGCCTTACTATCCCGGCGGACAGGGATTTTAGGGCAGCACCTAGTGCTCGCTGAACTGCTGGGGCGTACTGTTTGCATCCGGACCTTTTCCAGGGAGGAATGGGATGGAGCACGACGCCCTCCCCAGCGATGTGAATGAGGATGAGTTGCTTGCCTCCAGTCAGGAGACAATAGTGAATTCGAGTGGCACGGCGAGCACTCGACATAGTACACCCGTGCCATCCACAAGCACTGCGACTGCCCCCGGGCCAGCCGGAAGCGCCTGTCAAAGCGCCTCGCCGCAGCCCAAGCGTAGGCGGAAAGCCAGCGGCACCCTCAACAAAAGCCGGTACCAGAAGGCCGTCTTCATCCTTAACAAGATTGCTAAGAATGAGGAGGCGGGCACCGTGCACGAGAAGGATGCCGCTGACAAAATTAAGTACCAGGCGGTTGTGCAGGAGTACAACAGGAGCCTGGCTAATAAAAAGGAGCCACCGCGGTTGCAGGAGGCCGGAAAGCGCAATCGTTCTTGCGAAGAGAACGTGCACGCAGCCAAGCGAACCAAGGCGGCGGGGACGACATCCACAGCGACAGGCAGCAAAATTGCAGAGGGCAAGGTTGCAAGTGCTGCAACCAGGCGAGCTGCCGAGGAGGGCAGAGCCAGCAGAAAAGGCTGATCAGCGACGTGGTTAGGGACCACCTGCACGTCGCTCTCGTCGACGAGAGCTCCTCCAGCGGGAAGATTTCAGCGGAGGCGTGGTGTAACATCGAGGCCAGACTGTCGGAGATGGTCATGGATCACCTCCTCCAGGGCGGAGCACCGCCATGTTTCGACTCCTCTGCAGTTGTCAGAGGAGTTAGGGTAGTCAGGTGCGAGGATCAGTTCTCGAAGGACTTCCTTGGTTCGTGTGTTGCTAAGATTAGCAGCGCCTGGGAGGGCTTGAAGCTCAAGCTTATCCCAGCCTCGGAAAGAGGAGACCGAGGGCTCGCATCTGGCTGCCCAAGATGAGGCTTGACAGTGCCAAGTTCCTCAAGTGCCTGCAGCTCCAGAATCCGGCGGTCCCAATGGATGATTGGGCTGTTATTAAGGCGGAGGAGCCGCAGAAAAATAGCATGTTCCTCATTAACGAGGACTGTCTTACCATATTGGAAAAGGCCGACTACAGGCTTAGGTTTGGCATCAGGCATGCCAAACTTAAGGTGTTTAGGTCTGGCAACGCTGACGCGGATCTGAATCCGGCCGGCTTGCTGGAGGACCTGAAGTTGGACGAGGAACCAACAGCCGCTCAACCACCTGCTGCTAATGCTGAGGGTCGTGCAGATTAACCTCCAGCACTCTAGGAGTGCCTCGGATAATCTGCTAGTTTCCCTAAGGGAGGAGAACATAGACCTGGCATTAGTGCAGGAGCCCTGGATTAGGAACTCCAAGGTGAGAGGACTCCAGGACAAATGCTTCAATATCTTTTATCTGCTGAATCCGAAACAGGGTAAGCCGAGAACGTGCATTCTAGCTAGGAAGCATGTGAAAGCTTTTTTGTGTTCTAATTTCAGCTCACCAGACCTTACTGTAGTCAAGGTGGAGGATAGGGAGAGGGGTGATCTGTTTATCTCCTCGGCCTATATGGCACACGACAAGCCAGCCCCACCGGAAGAACTTGCAAACCTTGCTGTGACTGTCTCGTCGAGGAAGGCTGCCCTGCTGGTGGGATGTGATGCAAATGCGAGGCATACTCTGTGGGGTAGCTCCGAGACCAACACCTAGAGGTGAGTCACTTTTTGATTTTATTTGTAATTACAATCTGTCAGTGTGCAATGTGGGCACAACCCCGACCTTCTGTTTCCCTAGCAGTGAGGAGTTCGAGGGCTGGGAGGAGGTGCTGGATATCACCTTGCTCACTGACAACAGCGTCTATAAGGTTGCGAACTGGAGGGTGTCCAACCTTAAATCTTTTTCGGACCATAGTTGGATCCTATTTAACTTGGATCTCAAGACTGAGACTCCAAAGCCTTTCAGGGACCCCAAACGTACCGACTGGCAGAAATTCAGTCGTATTGTAATGTGTACTCGGCCCACACGCAGGTTTAATGTAAACAGACGAGTCAGTTTGACGTCTGTCAGGTTAGATGTTAGAAAGGGGTTACGTCAATCAATCCGCTGCAGCACCATCTTCAGTTTCTTCAGTCAGCCATTCACATCAATCAATCCGCCGCAGCGTCATCTTCAGTTTCTCCAGTCAAGTCAAGCGCTACGCTTACACGTGTGCCCAGTTGGGTTGGCCAGGTGACAGGATAGGAGCCGCCATATTTGCCGGTACCTCGTGCTGCCTTTTTCACCTACGAAGCCGAGGACTGCAGACATCTGATCCGGCAGAGCATTCCTTAAGAGGAAAAATATTGAGGAGTGAGCAAAAGGAGGAGGGAAGGTAAGAGTTAACCAGTTTTAACCCCCGGATTACTGCGAGCTGCACCACCTAACTTCTTTTATCCCGGAAGGGAAGGGAAGACCGACCGAGGGAGGACAAACCGAGGAAAACTATTTTGGGAAACCGGGATAACCTGCGCAATACTCATAACCTGCGCCCCTTGGAACGCGAGGCAGAGCATCTGGTACCCAAGATACCCCAGCCACGGTATGCCGCATCTCGGCACATCCACATCGTCCAGGCCGCATCTTACTCCCAGCGCCTATATCATCTTGCGCATTCAGCACATCGCGCGCTGCGCAACTCGTTTCCAGCATGATCTGTAGCATCGAATACATAACCTGCCGCAAGTCGCACGCAACATATTCCGGGAAGCTCGTTACCTGTTGTCACGCGCCCACCACCACGCCTGCTGCGTAGCCTCAACATTCATACCCCCGATACCACCTGGTGCGCAGCATACATCGGTACATCTCCAAAGTGTTCATCACCGGACAACATAACAGCATTTCAACATAAGACAGCATCACCAGCAGCACGACGCAAGGCGCACGCACGCCGTGCCCCAGTCCCGGCGCGGGAAATAGCAGCTAAGTTTTAGAATTAAGACTTAAGAATTTATTTTATTAGGCTATAAGAAATTAGGGTGGCCACCGACTGACTGTAGTAGGCAGGGCAACTTACTAAGGAGCCAATTATACTCATGCGAAATGAAATCAAATGCCAAAGTTTCGATTGTATATCCCGAGTACACATTACAGTATTCTTAAAAACAAACTTCCCGGAGTACCCCCCCTGTTCGGTTCTGCAGAAGAGCTGAATGAGGGCGTTAGAAAATTTGAGAAAGCCTTGAATGTGGCTTTCAAAGGCTCATGCCCGATTAAACGCAGTAAAAAGACCCTTCCACCATGGTGGAACGAGGACCTGTCCGACCTAAGGAGGTTGACAAGGGCAGTCTTCAACATCTGCTATAGGCACAGGTTTTGGCAGCCTTATAAGGACTGCCTTAAACTTTATAAGAAGGCGATAGCAGAGGCCAAGAGTAAGGGTTGGAGGGATTACTGTGAATCCATCGAGAGCGTTAGGGATTCAGCTAGGCTGAGCAGGATCTTGTCAAAGGAGCACGTCTCTCCCTCCTTTATTAGGAGGCCTGATGGGTCGTGGACGGAATCTGCCGCTGAATCTCTCGAGCTCCTAATAAATACACACTTCCCGGGCAACACGGCCGGCTGCGCGGACTCCCTGAGCCCACAGGGGTTGCCATGTATACCTTGGGAGGAAATAGTAAACTTAATCAGCGAGGAAAGCACGCTGTTAGCGTTAGACAGCTTTTCCCCGTACAAATCACCTGGCCCGGACGGCATTATACCGATCATGCTGCAGAACATGCGGAGTGCCGTAGTTCCGTGGCTTGTTTCACTTTTCAGAAGCAGCCTACTGCTTCAGTACGTTCCTGACTCGTGGAGAAGGGCACGAGCAGTTTTTATCCCAAAATCTGGCAAGTGCGGGCACGAACTGGCAAAGGACTTCAGACCTATCTGCCTTACGTCCTTCGTGCTAAAAACACTGGAAAGAATTCTGGACGTTCACTTGCGCCAAACCGTAGCTGAAGTACAGCTTAGTCGATCCCAACACGCGTACCTAAAAGGTAGATCTACGGAAACAGCTCTACATGAGGTGGTGCGCACAATAGAGCATTCACTGCATTTCAAGCAATATACCCTGGCAGCCTTCTTAGATATAGAGGGTGCTTTCAACAATGTCCGCACGGAATCAATCCAGGATGCCCTCTCTTCACTAGGGGTGGAAGAGGGTCTTTGCCGCTGGTTGATTACCATGCTTCGCTCTAGGATAATACAGTTCGACCTAGGGGACAGCCAACAAACCAGATCCGTTAGCAGAGGGACTCCGCAAGGGGGAGTTCTCTCCCCTCTCCTCTGGCTGGCGGTGATGAACAAAGTATTGATTAGTCTAGATAGGGACAGGATCAAAGTAGTCGCCTACGCCGATGACCTTGTAATCCTGGTATCAGGTCTATTCCCCTCCGTGCTAAGTGATATCATGCAGGGGGCTCTGGCAAGGGTTAATGCGTGGGCCAAGGGGTGTGGCCTGGGCGTAAGCCCGAACAAGACAGAGCTGATGTTGTTTACCACAAAAACCAAAATTCCAAATTTCAGGCTTCCCACACTCGACGGGGCAACCTTGACTTTGTCTCCTTACGCCAAGTATCTTGGAGTCGTTTTAGACACTAAACTAAGGTGGAGGCTAAACATTGACGAGCGGATTAGGAGAGCCTGCATAGCTTTCTACGCTTGTAAAAAAGCTTTTGGCAGACGGTGGGGGCTCCAGCCAAGGGTGGTCTGTGGATGTACACAGCCATTGTACGCCCTATTCTCACCTATGGCTCGCTAGTCTGGTGGCCATGTCTGGACAAAGCCTACATCAGAACAAAGCTAGGAAGGGTGCAGAGGACAGCGTGTGCAGGCGTCACAGGAACAGGAGCCATGTGGTCCTGCCCGGCGGAGGCTCTCAGTGTGCTTCTGCACCTTCTACCGATCGATCTCCATATTAAATATCGGGCGTCCTGTAGTGCCATAAGGCTGAGGTAGTCGGGGTGGTGGAGTGCCAGGCCATACGGTCACGGCAAAACCCTGGACTTGCTGCCGAAAGAGCTGGCAGCCTGCCAAACGGACTACATCGTACCTAGGATATCCGGTAGGAAGAACTTCAGCGTTAGGGTTCCTACCAGAGAGGAGTGGAAGGAGAGCGGTATCACGCAGACCTTCGATCTTCTGATTTTCACGGACGGGTCTAAATCCGGTAAGGGTGTTGGAGCCGGTATTTTCTGCGAGTCACTTGGCATTAAGGAGTCGTATCGTCTTCCTGGACATGCCAGCGTTTTCCAGGCGGAGGTGCTAGCCGTGCTGAAAGCTTGCGAAGCCCTCGCCTGTCTAAACCATCCACGCAACATCGCCATCCTCACAGACTCGCTAGCCGCTATCAAGGCCCTCGATTCGGCTAGTTTCTCATCTAAATTGGTGAAATGCTGTCGTGAGCGACTTTTCCTTCTGGGGCAACGCCATCTTGTCACTCTACTGTGGGTTCCGGGTCACACGGACATAACGGGAAACGAGCAGGCAGACAATTTGGCCAAAGAAGGTGCAACCCTCGACGAGTCGATAGAGGAATCAAAACGGCGCAACCAGCGCTAATTGGATCCTGATCAGGTGATTGGGATCGCCACATTAACCAACCAACCAACCAGCGGCCCATATTGGTGTTGTATAATCCGAATGCTAAGCATGAAGTGCATACGGATGCGAGTTCTTCCGGAGTAGCTGGCATACTAATGCAAGAACAGAATGGCACATTAAGGCCAGTATCGTATTTCAGCCGTGCCACTACAAAGGCAGAAAGCCGATACCATAGCTATGAGCTTGAAGCCCTCGCTGTTGTAGAGTCGTTGGAGAGGTTCAAACACTATGTATTGAATAAGAAGTTCACCATCGTCACTGATTGTAACTCCTTACGGATGACGCAAGAAAAGGAAAACCTCATTCCACAAATTGCGCGATGGTGGCTCCGAATTTCGGAATTTGATTTCGATTTGGAGTACCGACCAGCCCATAAATTAGCCCACGTCGATGCATTGAGTCGAGCTCCAGTAGAACAAGGAAAGGGAATTGAAGATGTATCAAGCAAAATACTCATCGTAGAAGTGGCCACCGAGGATTGGCTGTCCACGCTGCAATACCAGGACCCTCGAATTAATGAGATCAAAAATGTCTTGACAGGGAGCATTCAGAATCATCCGGACCAACACGGGATTAAGGGAAATTATGTACTGGAACAAGGGCGAGTCTTTAAGAAAACCCCGGATGGGCTTTGGTTTGTTGTTCCCGTAGGAGTGCGTTGGAGGGTTATTAAGTCGGCACATGATGACCGAGGCCACCCAGGATTGGAGCGGACAATTGAAATGTTGCGAAAACAAGTGTGGTTCCCCAGCATGAAAGTAGTGACGAAGAAGTACATCAATTCTTGCATCGACTGCTTGTATAACAAGAGAGGCGCAGAAGAAAGCAGGTTCAAAGTTTATACTCCTGAGAAGGTGCCGGTCCCATTCAACACCGTGCATATTGATCACTTGGGGCCATTCCCAAAGAGCCGAGGAGGAAACCTATATATAATAGGAATTGTTGACGCATCTAGTGAAGCTGAAGCCAGTCCGAAATACAACAACAAGAGGAGTGGTAAAAATGTTGGAAGAAGTCACCCAATATTTCGGTATACCTACTCGAATTGTGAGCGATAGGGGAACTGCGTTTACTTCTGCGGAGTTCAAAAAATATTGTTGTGAAAACGTGATTCAACACGTATTGACGACAGTGAAAACTCCTCGGGCCAACGGCCAAATTGAGCGATATTTCAGAACAATAAAATCGGCAATAACGACAATGACACAATAGGCCGATGGACGCGACTGGGACAAAACAGTAAAAACAATTTAGTGGGCATTAAATAATTTTAAAAGTTCTACCACGGGTGTTACACCTTATAAATTGGTGATGACGTATGAACCTAAAGACATTTTGAAAAATAAGTTAGCCTTGGTCCTGCATGAAATAATTGATAAAGAGGAGGAGGAAAACATGCCCCTCCAGGAATTAAAAGAGCATGTGATGCGTCGCACGAAAGAGAAGCAGGAAAAAACAAGCTGAGCGTGTCAACAAAGGGAAGACAGAACCACGACAGTATCGAGTTGGGGAACTTGTACTGGTAAAGCAAGACCCGTCATCAACGGGAGAAGTCCGAAAACTGCAACCACGGTCCGATAATTTTAATTTTTTAAGTGGAGGCACTACATATCCCAACTTAACATATAGGCTGCTTTTTATTCGCGGGCTTCAAAATAGTGGACTCAAAATGGCTGCCAAAGATTGTAAATTTTAAGGGATTACCATGAAAATTGGTATTATGGGGTTGGTGGATATCCTGATTGAGCGTCTACTTTCGAAATTTGGAAATTTAAGATGGCGGATTAAATATGGCGTCAAAAATTATCGAAATCCAATGAATTTAACTGAAAACTAGTAGTAAGGGTATTCTGAGACCACTTAGTTCGAATCTATTATCAAAATGTCGAAATTCAAAATGGCGGACCCAATATGGCAACAGATTTCTTGGAAATTGAAAGGTTATTCATGTACATACATATGTATATTAATGTAAAGAAACATCGGTGACACTAATTTTGAACCTGCCACCAAAATTTGGAAATTCAAAACGTCGGACCAAATATGGCGACCACAATTTTTGAAATTCTGCGAATTTAAGTTAAATTTCGTATTAGTGGTACCAATTCGAAAGTTTATTTGTTTATTTGGATGTTTGTTGCTCATAAAATAACATAAAATTAAAAGTTTCAAACTGGCGGATTTAAGAAGGCAGCCAGCAATTGTAAATTTCAATGGATTGCCATGAATATTGGTATTTGGAGTTTTTGACGATATTGATTGCGAATCCGCTTTAAAAATTTAGAAATCAAGATAGTAGGCTCAATATGGCGACCAAATTTTGTCAAAGTAATATCATGAGAAAATAAATTAGAATGATTGATTTAACATTGTACATTTACATGTGTAACGAAATGATAAAGCAGAGATAATTTCTATAACGAATAGGCAATCGACATAAGGTTTGCAACTTTAATGTTTTACAATAAGGTAACGATGAAATAGTAAAAAAAAAAAATTATTATTTATTTATTTAACACTTAACAATGGAAACGTATAAGTGTACAGAATATATTATGAGCCCTTCTGATATAGACGGTGGTAGCAAAATGAGTTTTGGACGGTCCTATACCACATCCACAGATTTTAGTAATACTTCCAAACTTCCTAATCTGGCTGCAGTAGGTACCCAGAAGTATTTAACTAATTAGTATTTTTGATACACCGGGTGAAACCGAGTTACTCAGCTAGTAACTATCTAAAAGTTCAAATAAACACGTTGAGTCACTTGTAATGTTCGAAAAAACTATCATCACTTATATTATCTAACATGTGTTGCATATCACTATCACAAGAGTACTCCGATAAATTATCAGCAAATATATCATCGTTAATTTCGCGCGAACTCATATTGGATTTAAAAAAAATAGTATAAGTTATTACTAGGGGACAGTTGCGACCGAACAGTTCTAATGTAGAAAATCGAATGAGGTGTTATCGAGACTCCTGAAATGTTCTTTGTGCAGAAAATCGGTTTCTTACTGAATTCTGAAAGATAACATTTGAATAATTCTGGAAAGTGAAATGGAAAATCCTTGGCGACAAAATGTGCTTTAAAATGTTCAGTGAAGGTAAAAAAACGGAAATTAAATAATAAAAAAAAAATTATAGTGCGTGGAGTCCCTCCGCGCGGAAGAAGTGAAACTTCGTAATGTGGAAATGAAAATAGGAAGGGGTAGAAATTGATAAAAGCCGAACAACCGAGATCTAATATTTGAATATAGTGGTTACGTGGTTCTTCTGTATACTTGTGGGGCGGTGCTGTTTGTTTTGGTTGGGGGGAACAATTTAAAAGTAAGCAGTCGCAGATGTTTAATATTAACCCTTTTCACTCTAAATACCGTCTCCAACCATAGACCTGTCGAATACTGAAATCGAAATATGGTCTTTGGATGCAAATAAAGTTGTAGTGTGCAGAATTTCTACATAGGAACTTTTCTATTTTTAACCATAAATATATTGATGTTATTGGATTAAATAAGTCAGCAGAGTTTTTAAAATACTTGCCTCAAAATACAATTCTATTTTTAGTAGTAGTAGTAGTAGTAGCAGCGCCTCTAATAAGGCATTATGTATTTTCAGGCTTTGCTCTTCTAAGCAACCCCCCTCGTAAAGCGTAATCATTCAAACCAAGGCTCGGTATGCCCGAAAGAAAAATAAAATTCTATTTTTAGATCGCTCGATTGTTCAGTACGCTTGTATACACAAATTAAGTAGCAATTGACAGAAACCTTGATAGCCTAGTGGCTAACATACAGGTCTCTTAAACTAACGATCCACGGTTCGATCCCCAGGGCCCACACGACTTGCCTTTTTAATTCATTAAATTTCCAGCGCTGCCAAATTCTCGCGACAGATGGCGTCGCTGTTGACATATGACGTCACGTAGCGTTAAACGTTTAACGCAACCTTGTTGGAAGTCGCATAAGAAGTTTCACTTCAATATATTTTTTTAAAGAAAAGCTTTTATTTCCTTTTTAGTATATTTTTATATTTTATTGTTAAATAAAAGCTTTTCTTTAAAAAATATTTAGTTATTATTTAATTTTATTTTCTTCTTTTTAGTCTTTCTAAATTTTGGAAACAATATTATATCTAGTATTTGTAAACATTTCGGATTTAGAATGACGTCGCCTCACTTATTGTGTTTCTCTCATCAAGCCCTTTCATTTGATACCCATATCATAAGGGTAACTATGGAAATTATAAATCGCCATTTTATGACGTCCGCCATATTGGATTTAGAACAACGACACATTACTTATTGTGTTTCGCTTATCAAGCTCTTTCATTTGATACCCATATTATATGAAAATTATAAATCGCCATTTTGTAACGGCCGCCATATTAGATCAAAAATGGCGGCATTTAAATAATCGTGCATTGTCACGTGAACCAAACGTGTGTGTCAAATTTCAGCTCGATAGCTTCAGTGGAAATGGGTGAAATACATACATACAAGTGAAGTTAAATAAAAACTTTTAAAAATGTAATAAAATGTAAAATTTAAACTTTACGAGCATATTACTAATCAGATAAAAGCATGTCTTAACCCTTTGTACTCGAGGGACGACTCTCAGTACTGATTCAGCTCGAGTAGCGACTGAAAGTCGCCATAAGTTTTTATTTTGGTTAGTTTTTAACTGTCGCCTGTGTAGGCAGTATAATTAGGGAAAACCCATAAAATAATATCAGGATGTTATTGCATAAAGAAAATCATTATCAGTTGTAGGTTTCCCCATACCAAAACGCCCTCGAGCGCAAAGGGTTAATACTTTACCTGACGATAACCATCATACTATGTAAAAGGTAAAAATACGTCTCCCGCAGATAACCATCAGTCGCCGTAAAAGGTAATAATACCCTTCCCGCATGTAATGTGCTTTAAGTAAGTCTTTTATAAGAGAGTTGTCGAGATTAGCAGATGTATTAAGCAGTTTTTTACTCACAAGGAGAGGGCACGCTCTCGTACTCACGGATTCGCATAAAATTTTGCGTACTGGTAGCTAGTACCTGCCTGAGTATTTAGCCAAAACCCTAGCGCGCACCTCTCCGGGATTGTCCAGTAAATTGACCACAAAGTTGACCACTCAAAGTGGCGTGTCTTATCTTCAGTTTTCCAGGCTGTGCCGAGCATAAGCCGGCGTGGCCTGGGGGTAACGTGTCAGACCCAGGGGACGAGTGTTCTTGTTTCGAACCCCAACCAACTTTTTGTCTTTTTTTCGTTCTTGGCGCTTTTTTTGAACTTTTTATTCATATTTTATAACCAAAATATACTATTAAGCTTTTTTTAAAATATAATAGGCGCTTTTCAAAAAAATATATTTTTTGACTCTTCACTGTACGAGGGAACGTCATCACTATCACTTGTTGAGCAACAAGGAACTTCTTCGTGTTTAGACATTGTGAATAAAATGTTAAGAAAACTCGAAAATGCTCACACTCCGTGCAACCGCAAAGCAATGCCCATTCTCGAATTTTTCCTAACATTTTATACCTTCAACCTGGTCATAAACTAAATTCTTTGGCGCCGAAACTATGAGCATGCTATAAGACATGTTCATTTAAGAAAACGCCTGTTTCCTATTTTGTTCGTTGCACATGTGCGAAGGATTTTATGATCATGCACAGGGAACCTATGCTTTTCCTTCTTTTCTTGTTAGAATTGCACAAGATGTGAATCGTGCTTGTTAAAAGGGATTCATTTATTGTTTTTCCCTAATTACGAACAAAACTGTTTATGCCGATCCGTCTGTGAGTTATTTATGATCACAGACATTCGGCGCTATTCTTGTAAGTAGAATACACATTACATGCGGGAAGGGTATTATTACCTTTTACGGCGACTGGTGGTTATCTGCGAGAGAGGTATTTTTACGTGATTGAGCAAAACACAAACAAACATTTTTTACGCGAATGCTCGAAATTTTGCCCGCGGTATAAGCCAGCAATCAGTCGCGACGCCCCGCATGGAATGTGTTAAAAAAAAATATATATTTTTTTCAAAAGTGCCTATTATATTTAAAAAAAAGCTTAATAGTATATTTTGGTTATAAAATATGAATAAAAAGTTCAAAAAAAGCGTCAAGAACGAAAAAAAGACAAAAAGTTGGTTGGGGTTCGAACCAAGAACACTCGTCCCCTGGGTCTGACACGTTACCCCCAGGCCACGCCGGCTTATGCTCGGCACAGCCTGGAAAACTGAAGATAAGACACGCCACTTTGAGTGGTCAACTTTGTGGTCAATTTACTGGACAATCCCGGAGAGGTGCGCGCTAGGGTTTTGGCTAAATACTCAGGCAGGTACTAGCTACCAGTACGCAAAATTTTATGCGAATCCGTGAGTACGAGAGCGTGCCCTCTCCTTGTCAGTGATATTACGTATTTTAGGAATGGGGTGATTCCCGCTTCATTATAAATGTATTTATTAGAGAATTTTTTATTTCTAGATTGGTAATGTTTTCCAATGCACAATCTCACTATTCTTCTCTCGTATATACTTCAAATTTCTGTGCCAATGTAGGTGAAATAGAATGCCAACAAGTAAATCCGTAGGACATCACCGGACGAATCAATTGTTTGTATATTAATAGTTTGGTGGGGGTACGTAAATCAGGGTGCTTCAGAAGTGGCATTAGAATTCTGGATACCTTAGTGGCTTTATCTAGAGAATATTTTCCATGATCATTTGGTTTAAACAAGGTTTCAAAATTAACTCCCAGGTATTTAATTTTATCTCTAACCTTTATTTCAGTATCATCCATTATAAATTTAAGTTCCTTAGCTCTTCTCACCGTACCGGGAGGGGAACGGCCAGAAGAGTTTCTAAAGCAGATAAGTTCCGTCTTAGTTCTGTTAATATTAATACCCCATGTTGAGTCATACTCTTTAATGTCTCTAAGGTGGGTATTAACCTGTTTAAGTGCAACGGTTGGGTCCTTATTATGCGCAATGCGCATATATCAGTGTGTCATCTGCATAAAGTATTGTATTAGAAGTAATTTCTCCGTTAGCATCCACTTTAGTGTGTGGGAAGTCTAGCAAGTAAAAATTGTAGAGCTTGGGCCCTGTTATGGAACCCTGTGGAACTCCAGAATTAACTTCAACCGTCCTAGAGAGTTTATTATCTAAAGAAATTACTATTTTCCTATCTGATAAAAAGCTAGTAAACATCCTAATTAATGGAGGAGGAACCTCATAGGCCAACATTTTATAAATTAGTCCATCAGACCATACCTTATCAAAGGCCTTTTCAATATCCAGAGCACATGTCACTGTACATTTCCTTTCCCTGAGATTAGATGTTATATCCTCGTGGAACTTTAAAAGAGCATGATTGGTAGAGTGGCCCCATTTAAATCCAAACTGGTGGTCTGGTATAATTTTCTCCTTTTCAGTAAATATATCAAATTCATCTGCAACTATTCTTTCAAAGAGCTTGCTGACATTGGAGAGAAGTTGAATCGGCCTAAAGTTAGATATATCCACAGATTTAGGGTTTATTTGTATCGGGATAAGTTTGGCAATCTTCCAAGAATTAGGGAAGTATCCATTATTAAGACAATGATTGAAGATTACGGTGAGAAAAATAATTGCATTATTGGAGAGTTTTTTCAGTATGAAGTTTGAGATTCCATCAGGTCCACTTGATTTTTTCCCATTTAAGCGGTATTTCAAGATACCTTTAATTCTATTGGGTTCAATAAAAATATGATGCTCATGATTGATTGCATTATTAATACTATTAAAATCCACCAGGGAACTGCAACCCCCATACTCTGGTTCATTATTAAAGAAATGAATGCACTTCCGAACCTCCTCAGCGAGTTCAGGAGTGTGGGATGGAATATTTTTTTCGTATAAGGTGCCATAATAAACCTCAAAAGCAGACAGCTTCTCTTCTGTTTTGGTGAATTCTAAACGGCCAACTTTTATTTTTTCAGCGAATTTGGACCTATTCTTTCCGGTAATTCTAAATATTTCTTTAAATGCTTTTGGGCCAGGTTTAATTTTACGGAGTCTGTTCTGAAATTGATTATTATAATGTAAAGAAGACCTGTCAGCTATAATTTTTTTTTAAACATTGGAACCTTGAAGAGAGGGTTTTATATTCTCTACTATTTCTATTCAGGGTCCTCTGAAAAATTTTCTTAAGTTCCTTGCTCCAGCGCCTTTTAGTTTCAATTAATTTGGTCAACGTTTTAGGTAGGTTTTCGTATTTTTTATTTATTATTGGAATCTTATTAATGTTCGCATCTAAAGTAGAATTGACACTTGTGTTAAATTTATCAATCCAGCTATCAATTTCTATATTAGTCATGTTTCTATTGATAGGCGGAAATTCCACAAAGGCCTCATCAAGGTTCATCTTAAATTTTCCCCAGTCAACATTATTATAGTCATTAACTATTTTTGGGGATTCCAGTTGCAACTCATAGTCAATTACAAGGCTAACCGCATAGTGATCAGAAAAGGATTCAACAGTCTTCCAAACACCTTTAGTTAAAAGTGCACTAATTTTGCATTTCGTAGTCAAAAAGAAGTCCAGTACCGATGCACCCTGAGGAAAAGTAGGAGATAACGGGGAAATAATTCCCAGATTAGTGGCAGCCATATTGTCGTTAATCCACTCATTCAAACGATTACCATTAGTATTTGAGACGGAATCACCCCAGTTTGGATGTCTAGCATTCCAATCACCACCAATTATAGTGGAATCAAAATCCTCACTAGTTTTTTTAATAAAGTTCAGAGCTTCATGGAGATTGGTTTTAGAAACGCCTGAAGGAATGTATATACTACCAATTAAAAATCTCTTGCTTTGACCTCTCTTCCTCAAGGTGACACTAGCCAACACCAAAGGTATCAACAAATTAGGCGACACTATTCTAGTTGCTGCAAAAGAATCTTTCACAAAGAGTGCAACCCCGCATCCAGAGTCATTTCTAAAAGTACAAAAGTTTGGGAATTCTATATTATGATGACTACTAAGTTTTGTTTCAGAGACCATAATTATTTCAGATTCATAGGTATTGATTAAGTGGAGGAGTTCCAACCTTCTGTAGGTATTAATTAGGGACTGTGTATTCAGTTCCAAAACATTAATGTCTATTTGTCATGGCAAATTTCTAGAAGAAAAAGAATCATGGCCTGTTTTTTCTCTACTATATTATGGATAGAATCCATACGAGCCATAAAGGTATTAATTTTGTTAAACAAAGCATGTAGAGGCACCCCAAACAGATCAACAGAAAGTCTAAAAAAATCATTTATTCTGTTTCCTTCTCTATTCAAATTTTGGTTCTGCCTTAGGTCTTCTTTAATTAAGGGGGGAAATTAACAGAACTAAAGTTGTTATTAAAAGTAGCATCTCTATAACTTAAACCTTTGTGCACTTTTGAGAAGTTTGGATTTTGTTTAACCGGTAATGGTTTAATTAGAGCTTCTTGCCTTTTCCTTCTTAGCTCTTTATATTTAATGAAATTAGGGCAACCCCTATAGTTAGAGGGATGACCTTCTTGTCCACAGTTGCTGCAAATCTTTGTACTCTCTAGGTTTCCTTTCAGCGGGCAATCCCTTGTAAAATGCTCCCCCGCACACCTTCTACAGGCCACCTGTCTCCCAAAGTTAAATGATAAATGACCATATTGCTGACATCTGTAGCATTGCACATAATCCCTACTTACTACCCTTTCCCATATAACCCTTTGATTTAAGAAGAGATGCTTATTAATTACCTCCTTTATATCCTCATTTGGTTTAAATTGAACAAGCCAAATGTTTAATTCCTTCTCGTTTTTCCTTGATATGCTAGTAGAGAATCTATTGACTTTAATTGGAGAAATTGTAGGGAAGATCCTATTAAATTCGTCAGTGATGTCCCGCGAAGAAAAAGTTTCATGTATTCCCTTAAGCAGAATACTAATTGGTTTTTCCTCCCGGGAAGTGTAGTGAGCACATATCATCTGGGTCACAAAACGACCAGATGTAAACAATAATATTGTACGTCACACGAAATCACTAAGTACAATGACTCTAAGGCATGGTGCAAAGTAACACGAGACCTGCTGGGTCAAATGCACCATGCATTAGGTAATGAGTCAAGCCCAGGCGCCACTTGTGCAGCGCAAGCGGGAAACACTTACGATATCGTGTGACTCATAAACCAGAATTGGGTCAGATAGGTGTCAAAAGAATTATTGTTTTGGGACTGTAGATCAATTAGGTTAATGACTAATATAAGAAAGTAAGATGTAAGTGTAAGTGTAAGATTTTGTATATAAGGGACGAGCGTTCACGAATAAACGGACATTCTGTCTTAGAAAGTTACCGCTGCAATACGGCTGGTCTTTCATTTAGCAATATCGGCGTATCCCTTTGGTGACGCCATTAAACAGCGCGTATCCCTTTTTTGGTGACGCGCTAAAGAGTAGGTTCCCTAGATCCTTTACAGGTGGCTCCCCTTTTCACTCAGTGAACAAACATTACATGGCGACCCTGCCAACTCGGCCCGGAATCTTCATTTTCTAAGGAATGATACTGCAAACTTGGCCCGGAATCCTCATCTGCTAAGGAACGATACTGCAAACTCGGCCCAGAACACCCGGAAGAACAACCCGATGACGACAATAGAAACACAGGAGGAATTCCAAAATCTATTCCACAACCTACTAGAGTTCATCCAAAAAGAAGTAGAGTACACACCCGAGGGAACCCAAGGAGAAGAGCCACAAAACTACACACCGACCCCAATAGAAGAGCTTAAGAAGAGAGGACCAAAGCCTCTAACAATAGAGGAGTACCGGAAGAGAACACAGCCAAAAACAGCGCAGAACATCAAGTTGCCAACCAGGCGGCACAAGAAGCGCGGAGGCAAGAAAGTTGCGCTAAGGAAGAAACGCGTAGAACTGCATAGGATAATTCCCATCGCAGAGGGAGAAAACAGAAAAGCACTCTTTGAGCAACTAAAGAAACTACGCTAAAGGCATGGGAAACTGCAGCTCAACGAACGTACAGACTGGATTTTTCAACACGTACCAGCAAGCAATAACAACAACGGCAGTATATATAGGAGTAACAGTAGTAGTAATGGTTTATAATAGGTATAACAAAAATTATGTTAAGTCACAATTAAGTAAAACCATGAATGTATGAAAATTTGTATTTGTAAGTAAAACTATGAATGTATAGACAATTTTTTTTTTATCTCTGTCTCTAACATAAGGATACTATAATAATAAACTCGAATATAAAATAATTGTTTACCTTGGATACCTGAATGGAAAAATTAGAAGCATTAACAGCCGAAATAGAAAGATCTTTATCAAATTTTAAAAAAGGCCAAAGTCGAGGTTTCAAAACCGAAACAATAAAAACAAAACTAAACCGGCTAGAAGAAATAAGACAAGAATTTAGAGCCACATTAGACACACTCGACAGATTAGAAACTTTTGATATAAAGATAAAGTTCTCTAGAATCTCAAAAGAACTAAAAACCTTACTGGAGAAAGAAAAACCAGAAGACGGTGAAATGGCCAATTTTGATCTCAGCATGGCGATGAAAGCCATCCCGGTATTCGAAGGGAAATTTA
Organism: Eutolmus rufibarbis; assembly: GCA_963920795.1. Taxonomy (NCBI): domain Eukaryota; kingdom Metazoa; phylum Arthropoda; class Insecta; order Diptera; family Asilidae; genus Eutolmus; species Eutolmus rufibarbis. The sequence continues at coordinate 19,581,499 of OY987205.1, forward strand.
GCGAAGTAAATGCATTCTTAAAAATAACAGAATATATTCACAAAACCCTGAGCAATGATGCAAAATTGGAGTTATTGGACTTTGTTTTTAATGTGAAATTGTCATTAAATGTCCAAACGGCTTTAGGAGCTCAAACGCCAACTACATTCGAGGATTTAAAAAGAGAGCTAACGTCGCGATACAAAAGTAGTAATACCGTATCACAAATCCATACGGCGCTAAGCCATTTATCACAGAAGAGATCCACGGTTACTGCATATAAGGATAGAATATTGACGCTAATAAGCGAATTGAACCAGTTGCAAATAGATGCACTTGGCACTTCCGCCACCCCAGCTGAAAAAGCAGCAGTCAAAACAATTAACGATGCATACGCCCTAACAGTCTTCAAGAATGGTCTCAATGATCAATACAGAAACACAATATTTGCATCAAGACCGAAGAATTTCCAGGACGCAATTACAGTCACTTTAGAACTAGAAAAAAGTGAACAACAGCAAACAAATAACAACAATAGTATTATGTATTTTAGAAGACAGCATAATCAACATATAAATAGATATAGCAACGGTAGAGATAATCAACAAACGAATAGGTATAATAATAATAGAAATATGTTATGAACGGTAGGGTCTCAGGGAGCCCGGCTAAAGCCCCTGTCCAGCGGTGTGCGGCTGCGGGAGCTGGCAGGCTAGCGTTGGCGGTAGCTGTGGAGTGTGGGGGGGTTTGCCAAAAAACCGCCTTAAGCCGCTGGAACGGCCCACCGATAACAATCCGAAAATTCTCCCGCGACGGAACACACAAGCGCAAGGGAAAGGAAAAGGACAGTGCGAGACTGAGCCCGGCAACTGCCCGTGCATGACTTTCAGGGGGGGTTCTGGATGGTAATGAACCCCCCTGGCCTAATCCCCAACCACCCGATGACCTCCCCTTGGCCTGAAAACATTATGGGGAGGTCCCTTCGAATTTAAAACGGCTAAAACTGGTTGCTGAAAAGGGAAGCGGAGAGAGGGGAACCCAGAAAAAAAAAGACAAAATTAGCTCATTACCACATACCTGCTTATATTCAACGTTCTACAAACTTAGAATATATCCTACTTTAATCCTAAAAACACCCGCTGTGATGCATGCTGCTGATGACTGCGCTGCTGAAGAGGTTGCAACCGGCCGGTGGAGATAACTGGTGACGCCTGCTGCTGCTGCTGATGCCGATGGTATCGCCGCTGCCGTCGTCGCCGCTGCCGTTGTCGGTGCTGAGGAGATCAGGCCACTTCTTTTGGCCTATCTCTTCTTTTCCTTTTCGTTGTCTGCTCGTTCCTCTTTTCTTTCTTTCGGTTTATGTTGGGCGTTTGCTGTTACTGTCTTTATTTATTTAAATGATTGATATTTATATTTATAGTTTGACTTGGGGTTATTTTATTTTAAATTTAAAGTGGTCCTTGTTATATTTATCAATTGTTCTTTTGATACTGATTTTGGGCATTGATTTTAAGTACACTTAACGGGTTCACCAGGACCCCCACTATTGATTTATATTTTTTTGTTCTTCTTGCACAGTTCGTAAACTTTGATTAATTCTGGGGTTACAGTACAATGTCAGCTAACTTTCTCTTCACTTTATTTCTTAGTTTTAGTTTTAATCTTTGATTCACCTCACTGATTTCTACGCTAACACTTTGGTCCCGGTAAGTTTTAATTTTAGTTCTAATTACTCTAGGGCTACCTCACTTATTTTTAAGATCAACTATTCCTGCCGGTAAGTTTTAGTTTAATTCTTTTAATTATTGTAGGCTCACTTCATTTATTTTTCTGACAGCGAACTTTACAGATAAGTGTTAATTTAATTTTACTGATTTCAGGCTCACCTCACTTAGTTTTAAGTTAATAAAATTTGCCGGTAAGTTTTAATTTAGTTTTTGATATTTTAGGTTCACATCACTTATTTTTAGATAACAAAATTGGCAGGTAAGTTTTAATTTAATTTTTGATATTTTAGGCTTACCTCACTTATTTTTAAGCTAACAAAATTGGCAGGTAAGTTTTAATCTAATTCTATTCCCGGCTCACCGCACTGCTTTTTAGATACCAAAAATTGCCGGTAAGTGTTAATTTAATTGTAATTATTAGGGGCTCATCTTACCTATTTTCAGTTAACAATTTGTTTTTTTTGTTTTGGGCCATGAGTTTAATTTCAATTTAATCACTTTAGGCCCATCTCACTCCTACTCTAGTTAACAATTTAGCCCAAGCCGATCTACATTGGCCCTACACCGTTAGTCACTCACTTTATTAATTTTTCCTTTCCTACTTTTGGTTTCAACTATACGATCACCGGTTTGGGTTGTTCCTTCCGTTTTTCTTTTCCCTTAACTTTCCTTTACCGCCCGGTTTTTCTTTTCTTTTTTCCTTTTTTCCGCTGTCCGCACTTTCCAGAATCGCAATAGGTTTATTTTATTTTTTTTTTTTTTTGCGCTTGGTCTCTTTTCTACGGATCGCACTTCTGAGTCGGAATACCTTTACTTCGCGCGTATTTTATATTTCGCGGTCCGCACTTTCAACTAAAAATTCTAATTTTTCCTCCTGCGTTTATTTAATTTTAGTCCACTGTCCGCACCTTTAAATCAAAAATCCTTCTTACTTATTCCCAACCGCGACTTTTTATTTTACTTTTAGCACGTCCGACTCGCTGTAACTCCCCAATCAAACTCCTCGAGTTCTCGCCGGCTCGAGCCCACGCCGCCGGCAGCGTCCGTTAGCGAGGAACCGTTAGGACGCCGACCCATCGCTCGTTGCGCTGGCTTTTGCCTCGCACTCCGAGCTCTGAGCCGGCATCTCGGTCCCCCGCCCGCGCCCGCAGCGGCGGCAGGAGCTCGAGCCAGCCACTCGATCAACAGCGCGCGTAGCTCGGGCCGAAAATTTTTATTTGGGACCGAGGGCCTGGTGCACTTCTGCACAGCGAAGGCAGCTCGGTCCGGAGATTTTTGTATGGGACCGAGGGCCTGGTGCACTTCTTGCACAGCGAAGGCAGCTCGGTCCGGAGATTTTATGGCCTCGGATCGAGGAACTTGTGCACCGCTTGCACAGCGAAGGCAGCTCGGTCCGGAAATTTTTGTATGGGACCGAGAGCCTGGTGCACTTTTGGCCAAACGAAAGCCGCTCGGTCCGGAGATTTTTATACGCGACCGAGCTACCGCGCTGGAAATTTTTTCTTTAGGCGCCGCCCCTTGAGTCTCGAACGCCGAATTTTTGGTGCTTTTTGGGCGACCAAACTCGACGTTCGCAACTCAAGGAACGGTACCGAGGTACGGGGCCCGCCAGAGCCGCCGTGAATTTTTGGCCGAATTTTGGCGGGCTAAGCCATAGGCGCCGTGAATAAAATTTAATTCCTGACCACAACAAATAATTACAATAATAATAATAACAACAGATCCAATGGAAGGCAAAATTATAGAGGAAATAATAACCAAAATAATAACCGATTCCAAAGTAACAATAATAACGGCAACAACAATTACAACAATAATTATAGACATAACAACAATAGTAATAACAACAATAGCAATAGGAATTACCAAAACGGCAATAGAAACCACAATCAGAATAACAGAAACAGCAATTCCAGACAACAATCAAGAAACATCAACTATATTCAGGAGCAGGGAAACGTACAAGCCTCCGGAGAGGAGTAAACCAGCCTCCCGGAGCAAAGAAAGAAAACAAAGCAAAGAAAATAGAGCAAAATAATATATATAAAATTTCAACCAACTGCACAAATTACATTGCACTATATTGTAAAAATGCTCAACAAGACCTCAAATTTTTAATAGACACTGGAGCAGACGTCTCGGTAATAAAATGTAATAAGCTAAATACGCACACTTATGATTTCAACCCAAACGACAAGTGCAAACTGACCGGAATCACTAATGAAGCAATAAATTCGTTAGGAGTAATAGATTTAAAATTGAAAATCGGAGACTACAAAATCAATAATTCATTTCATTTGGCAGATGATAAATTCCCAATCAACACGGACGGGATTATCGGTCGAAACATACTAAAACAATTTTTATGTAAAATAGATTACGAGACCTCTACAATATCATTTAATATAAATGAACATGAAATTGTTTTACCGATGGAAACGAGGACATTAAATATTGCACAAATAAAATTACCAGCACGAACAGAAGCAATAGTACCGATCAGTTTAGAGAGAGAAGAAGACAGTTTAGTACTGAATAAAGAGGTACAGAACGGTGTATTTGTAGCAAACACAATAGTACCCGCTAAAGGAATATGCCACATCAAAATACTAAACACCAACGATGAGGAAATTACAATACCAACATTTAAAGTGGAAATAGAACCATTAAAGAATTATTCTATACTGTATAAAACAAAAAGCGAATCCAACACGGAACGAGTGAACAAGCTACTAGAGGAAATAAGAGTAGACTTTAAAGGAACTGAAGCCAAAACAGAACTACTGGAAATAATAAAGGAGTACGATGATATATTTCACCTTCAGGATGACATTTTAACAACTAATAACTTTTACAAGCAAAAGCTTCACGTCACAGATAATACTCCGGTATATATAAAGAACTATCGACTACCGCACACACAAAATGAGGAAATAAACAAACAAGTCGATAAATTAATTTCGGATGACATTATCGAACCATCCATTAGCCCCTACAACGCCCCATTACTTATAGTACCTAAGAAAAGTACTGACGACAAGAAACAATGGCGATTAGTTGTAGACTTCAGAAAACTAAATGACAGAATAGTCAGCGATAAATTTCCTTTAACGAGATTGGAAGATATCTTGGATAAATTAGGAAGAGCGAAATATTTCACAACCCTTGACATGACCAGTTCTTTTCATCAGATCGAGCTTGAAGAGAATTCGAGACCGCTCACAGCATTTTCAACAGGATGTGGGCATTTCCAATTCAAAAGATTACCATTTGGATTAAAAGTATCCTCCAATAGTTTTCAGAGAATGTTGACCATTGCCCTAACGGGACTTACTTCAGAAGCATTTCTCTATGTGGACGATATTATAGTTTTCGGTTGTAGTATTAAACACCACAATACTAATTTGAGAAAGGTATTTCAAAGATTGAGAAAATATAACCTTAAACTCAATCCGACCAAATGCCAATTTCTCAAAACAGAAGTTATATACCTTGGACATTTAATAACGAACGAAGGCATAAAAACAGATCCTTCAAAATACGAGGTAATCAAGAATTATCCAACACCCAAAAATGCTGACGAAGTTCGCAGATTCGTAGCTTTCTGTAATTATTACAGACGGTTCATTCCTAATTTCGCAGAAATAGCGAAAAGTTTAAATTCGCTGTTAAAGAAAAACACACCATTTATATGGAACGAATCTTGCCAAACAGCATTTCAGGCACTAAAAGACAAGCTAATACAACCACCGATACTTCAATATCCAAATTTCGACAAGCCATTCATCTTAACAACCGACGCATCGAACTACGCCTTAGGAGCTGTTCTTTCGCAAGGCGAAATCGGTTCAGATCTGCCAGTATCCTACGCAAGCAAGTCATTGTCAAAACATGACATCAATAAACCCATTATTGAAAAAGAACTACTCGCAATACACTGGGGAATAAACTTTTTCAGACCATACCTATATGGAAAAAGGTTTATTGTGGTCACCGACCATAGACCACTAGTATCATTGTTCACACATAAAAATCCTTCCTCGAAGCTGACAAGAATCAGATTAGATCTAGCAGACTATGATTTCGATATAGTATTCAAGAAAGGCAAAATCAACACCAACGCTGACGCATTATCAAGAATTAAGTTAGACTCCGATATGCTGAAAGATATGGTCCCGAAAGAAAGAGACCTAACAGTAAGTAAAACACTAGTATTAACAAGGGGTATGAAACAAAGACAGAAAGCATGCGATAAGGACAAAGGAATTGAAAACATCTCCCAGCCACAGTTAAAGCCTGATCAACTTTATACTTGGGATTGCACTTCTATATCCGATGTCAAGAATATGAAAAAATTAAAGTTTATAATGTTGCGCGATAATAAGAAACAAATAGAAATCGTACGTACGAATAATGAAATAATAGTATATTGTAACGAAAACTCTGATACGAAACAAGATTCTATCAAGAAAAAGTTACGAAGCGGTGATACGCAAACCAAAAACGATAATTCTGATACGAAATACGTTTCTATCATGAAGAAGTTATTGGATGCTACACGCGAAATGAGTATTTTTGAGCTAGCTCTATCAAAGAAAGATAATATATTTGAATGCATTCAAAAAGAAAAATTTAAGAGTTTATTTAACATGTTGCAACAAAGAGAAGAAAATAATAACCGCGCGAAACTGAAGATAATACTATACGAACCCCCTAAAAGAATCAGCGATATCGAAACACAAAAAAGGATAATAGAGGAATACCACAACTCACCATACGGAGGTCACTTAGGAGTCAGAAAAACAGCACTAAAAATAAAACAACGTTTTTGTTGGAAAAATCTGAACACTATGATAAAGAAGCACATTAACAACTGTCAGCAATGTTCACTTAACAAGCAAGTAAGGCACACCAAGGAAAGGATGACCAAAACTGATACGCCCACAACAAGCTTTGAAACTGTAGCCATGGACATAGTAGGACCATTGAGAATCTCGAATAACTACCGATACATACTTACTATGCAATGTGAACTTACGAAATTCGTAATAACTTCACCTCTAGAAGCTAAAGACGCTAACACGGTAGCTTCAACGATAGTAAACGAGTTCATTCTCAAATATGGACTTTTCAAGATCTTAAAAACAGATCAGGGCACAGAATTTACCAATAAATTGTTGCAAGAAATATGCAAACTACTGGAGATAAAACAAATTTTCAGCACCCCATATCATCATCAAACTATGGGAGTAGCAGAACGAAACCACCGCGTTCTCAATGAGTACATTCTCTCATTTGCTGAAGACTTAGACTGGGATAAATGGATACCCTATTACGCTTTCGCTTACAACATTACACCTCACATAGATACTAATTACACACCATACGAATTAGTATTTGGCAAATTACCTTACCTACCGTTTGATACAATTAATGACAATAGCCCTGTTTATAATCTAGACAATTATGCTAATGAAATGAAGATCAGATTAAGATCGGCTATTTCAAGAGCAAGAAATTTGATAGAAAAAAGTAAAAACAAGCGAATTGAGAAGCAAAATGCCATAAACCCGATACACATTCAAAAAGGTGATTTAGTTCTCTTGAGGAATGAAGATCGTAAAAAACTCCAAAAACCTTATAAGGGTCCATATAAGGTAGTAGAAAGAAAACTCTCAACTCTCTAATAGAAATAAATGGCACAGCCAAACTGATTCATAATGATAGATTAAAGAAATACAACGTAAAAATGTAGCATAAAATTAGAATACATAATATTGTAATAACTACAGTCCATTCTTTTACCACTAAGATATCTGATCATAGCAATTATAACCCAATATACTATTACATTTAATTAATTATATTTTGTAACGTTCACACACATATGTTTCGTCTTCAACTAAAGGTGAAGACTCAACAAAAAGGTCGAGGGTGTAGTGAGCACATATCATCTGGGTCACAAAACGACCAGATGTAAACAATAATATTGTACGTCACACGAAATCACTAAGTACAATGACTCTAAGGCATGGTGCAAAGTAACACGAGACCTGCTGGGTCAAATGCACCATGCATTAGGTAATGAGTCAAGCCCAGGCGCCACTTGTGCAGCGCAAGCGGGAAACACTTACGATATCGTGTGACTCATAAACCAGAATTGGGTCAGATAGGTGTCAAAAGAATTATTGTTTTGGGACTGTAGATCAATTAGGTTAATGACTAATATAAGAAAGTAAGATGTAAGTGTACATAAGTGTAAGATTTTGTATATAAGGGACGAGCGTTCACGAATAAACGGACATTCTGTCTTAGAAAGTTACCGCTGCAATACGGCTGGTCTTTCATTTAGCAATATCGGCGTATCCCTTTGGTGACGCCATTAAACAGCGCGTATCCCTTTTTTGGTGACGCGAGTTATATACACAGCTGTACCCATAGAAGAAACATCCCTCAGTGAGTCAGCGAAGCCCAAGAAGATATCGGTTTGGTAAAACTAACTCATGAAACCTAACTATCAAAATACCAATAACGATAAATGCAGCCGGACCTAACTATCAAACTATCAATAATGATAAACGCAGCCGAATCAAAATACCAATAACGATAAATGCAGCCGGACCTAACTATCAAACTATCAATAATGATAGACGCAGCCGAACCAAAGTACCAACGATAATGCAGTAGAGATAAAAGGAACCAGAGATATAAAAGAGGAGGTGCATGAGAAGAAGGGAGTCTTCTCCATCGATTCGCCGTTGATCGCGCTGAAGAGTTAAGTTTGTACCGCTACCTATGTACATATGTATTAATAAAGTAATTGGAAAATATTTTCGTGTTAATTATTTAAATGGCGCAGTCGGTAGGATTCTTCTCAGTGAAAGTAAGAATCCAGTGAAACGAACTAAAACCCACCTATTAAAAACCGGAGACGAAGTGTCGCGAAGCAAAATTTACCGAGACACGAAGAAACGAAAGTTAATTTAGTGTGTGAAATAAAAAAGTGTTGAGTGTGTTAATCCCTCACAAAACTGGAACGAAGAGACCGAAGAAATCAGGTAGTTGACCAGCATAGGGTGACACAACAAAACAACATGGACGAGTGCGTACAAATGTTAACGCAAATCATTGCACAGCAGAATCAACGATCATTTAAAGAAAATGTGGAGAAGGAGATTAAATATTTGCCTCCATTCGAAGGACGATCAGGGACTCTCCCGTCATTCCTGGAAATGGTAGACAAACAGCTGACTGGATACAAGACCCAAAAAGAAAAAACTGAAGCATATGAAATCATCTATAACACAAAAAAAATCGGAGATGCTAAGAATTATCTCAGAGTATCAGCACCTGCTACGTGGGAAGAATGTAGAAGCAGACTCATCACGCAGTATCAGCCCACAAAGGACAAGGAACACATTTTACGGGACATATATAATTTAAGGGTAAGTTCTGTTAGAGAATTATGTAGTAAAATTCAGGAAATAATTAAGTATATTTCGGAATATTCAATTTATAATGAAAATAGTCACGAAATAAATAATACTCTGGGTAGTATTTTAATTGAAAAAATAAAAGAATTAGTGTCAGGAACGTTAGAAGATAAACTGTATAATAAATTTACTTTACCGGAGGTAAGAAATGTTTTACAGACATATATTGGTAGAGATTATGGAAACCTTAAAAATCAAATGGTTAATGCAAATAGAACTAAAACTATAAAACCTGTTTTCCAAGAAAAAATTTATAATCAAAACTATGCAAGAAATTACGTAAACCCAACATTTCGTGGTAATTTATCAGCACAATACAGACAAAATAATAATAACAACACAGGACAATACAGACAAAATAATAATAACAACACAGGACAATACAGACAAAATAATAATAACAACACAGAACAATACAGACGAAATAATTATAACAATTCAGAACAGTATAGACAAAATAATTCAGCACAATATAGACGAACTTTTAATCAGAATAGTGGACACTACAGATCAATAAATCAAAATCAACAAAGAGAGCAAGTGCAACCAATGGAAGTAGACGCTGCAAGTACTAAGAATGAAGTAAATCAGATGTCCGACGAGTTTTTTTATAAACTAGCCTCGGACCAACGTAAAATCTATATATTATTAACTATCGAAAAACAAGAATTGATTGCTTTACTCGACACAGGATCCACAATTACTTTATTAAACTCAAGAAATGTGAAACCAGATTTATATCAGACAATATCAAAGGAACAAGTTAATATAAATACAATAACGGGTCAAGTACAACAAAGCACAGAATATGTAAAAACAAAATGTCCTAAAGAATTTTATGAAAGTGAAAATGCACGTATGAAATGGATAAAAATTGATCTTGATAAGCCCTATGACCTTTTAATAGGTATGGATTGGGTTGAAAGAAATGTGAAAGAGATCAATATAGAAAAAGGACAAATAATACTAAACAACTCTAAAGTACTATGGTTCTTGAATAAAAAATTGAATGAAGAAGTAAACATGTTAGAGGAAAGTGACCTAAGAAGTATTAAAACTGAGCATCTCAATGAAGAAGAAAAAGATGGTGTTCTGAGACTATTGTATAGATATAAAAATTTGATGTTCAAAGAAGGAGATCAACTAACTAATACAAACTGTATTGTACATGAAATAAAAACAGTTACAAACGAACAAATCAATGCTAAATTGTATAGATACTCACCGCAGCATGAGGAAGAAGTCAGGAAACAAATGAAAGAAATGGAAGACCAGGGAATTATCAGAAAAAGTAGAAGTAGGTACAGTTCACCAATTATTGTAATACCGAAGAAAAAAGATAACTCAGGAAAGCAGAAATTTAGGATCGTAGTAGACTACAGGAGACTCAATCAAATTACAGTAGATGACAAATATCCTTTACCTAATATTGACAGCATACTAGATAAATTAGGAAAAGCACAGTATTTTAGTACAATCGACCTAGCAAAAGGTTACCATCAAATTTTAATGAAAGAAGAAGATATAGATAAGACAGCTTTCGTAACACCTGCTGGATTATATGAATATGTGAGAATGCCATTCGGACTCAAGAATGCCCCCGCAACTTTCCAAAGGATGATGAATGAGATTCTTAGAGAATATATCAACAAAATATGTGTAGTTTACTTGGATGATATATTAATATTTTCAACAACACTGGAAGAACATTTGAGTTCACTTGAAAAAATATTTAAGAGATTAGCAAATCACCAGTTAAAAATACAAGCTGATAAGTGCTCATTTATGAAGAAAGAAACTGAATTTTTAGGACATGTGCTAACCAATGAAGGAATAAAACCAAACCCTAATAAAATAGAAGACATAAAAAAATTAGAACTTCCGAAGACTGAAAAGCAGTTAAGAGGATTTTTAGGCATGACAGGGTATTATAGGAAATTTATAAAGAATTATGCTAAAGTTGCACATCCAATGATTAAGTATTTGAAAAAAGGCCAGAAAATTAACACAAATGATCCACAATATATTAACGCATTTGAAACTTTAAAAATATTGATAGTATCACATCCTATACTTAGATTTCCAAATTATGATAAAGAATTTGTAGTAACTACGGACGCAAGCGACCATGCAATTGGAGCAGTTTTATCACAGGAGGGACATCCCATCTGTTACGTTTCAAGAACTTTGAACAACCATGAGAAAAACTATAGTACAACGGATAAAGAATTTCTAGCAATAGTGTACTCAGTAAACTATTTTAGACCATATCTATATGGACGAAAATTCAAAATTGTTACTGATCATGTCCCAATAAAGTATTTAAATGCCAAATATAAAGGAAAGGAATTTTCGCAGAGAAATCAACGATGGATATTAAAATTGCAGGAGTATAATTACGAAATTGAATATTTAAAAGGAAAGGAAAATAAAGTTGCAGATTTCCTAAGTCGAATTGAACATAGCGCTCTAATTAGCGAGGATAACAGAAGTGAATCCAACATGGACCTTTCTGATACTCAACATTCAGTAGAAGAGCAATTGTTAAATCATATAGGAATCAAAAATGAGATTGTAAATAAATACAAGACTCAAATAATCTTAACATATAATGTATCTAAAGAATTTGACATTCTGCACAATAGAAGAATAATTTATTTAAATCCTTTAGACGAAGAAAGTAAATTACAAGACGTGGCAAGAAAACACATAAAATCAGGTACAATAGGTATATATTCGGAAGTCCAAGACCATGAATATAACAAAATTCAACAAATATTAATAGACATGTATGACGGAAACAAGAAGATAAAATTTATCAAAGCTACGATACGAGCAAGAGACATTGATACAGAAGAAGAATGCCATAAACAAATTTCAATTTATCACCACAAGGAATCACTACATAGTGGAATAAACGAAACTTATAACACCCTCAAAGATAAAATTTATTATCCGAAATTGATGGAACATATATCATTAATAATAGGTAATTGTGAAGACTGTCAAGGTATCAAATATGATAGAAATCCAATAAAACCTAAGTTTCATATTACACAAACTCCAACCAATAAAAATGAAATAATACATCTAAATGTATTTCATTATTTGAAACAAACCTTTGTGACTATTATAGATAAATTAACTAAATTCGTAGTAGCATATCCATTAATAGATAAAAATTGGACAAAGAAAATTGCAGTATTAGAAATGTATTTCGCAAGTTTTGGCAAACCACAACAAATCACTATGGACAATGAATTTAAATCGGAACATGTCATTAAGTACTTAAGAGAGAAATGCATTGAAGTGCATTGGACGAAACCAAACAGTCACACAGGAAATGCCGATATAGAGAGGCTACATTCAACTTTAATCGAAAAGATACAAGCCATCAAGGACGAAGTGCTAATAGAACATAAGATTCAGATAGCAGTAGGCAGCTACAATGACAGACACCATTCAACCATTAAGATGACGCCAAGAGAAGCAACTCAATTAAAGGACCTTAGCACAGTAATAAAAAGCATAAATAACTATAAACATAAAATAATAAATAAAAGAAACGCGAATAGAGAAGATTATCAAGAAAAAAGGAAAGAAGGATATATAAAAAACTATAAAAGACTGAGACATAAAGATAAACCCTATTTTAGAAAATATAAATTAACTCAAGTTCATCCCATAAATATAAAGAGACCAACAAAATTTGCAGGTCAGTTGGTTGTTAAGGTGGACAATTCTAGGGATACTGACGATGACAGTACAAGGGGTAATGCAGGTTCATCATATAAGAGAAGACAATGGGTATGTAAAGCTAAGAATGAGAGAGGTCGAAATCGCTAATAATACAACATAATCCTACATATCATTAACGTAAAAGATATAGAAAATGTATTAAAACAATTAGAAATAAACATGGGTCATTTAAACATTGATAATCGTAAAGTCATCGATACTGAAATAAAAATAATTAAAAGCAAAATCAAAGCTCTAGGGAATCCAATAAGACAAAAACGAGGCTTAATTAATTTGATAGGAAAAGGAGAAAAATGGTTATTTGGAACTATGGACGACGAAGACAGACAAGATATACTAGACCACTTAAAAACAATGGAAAATAATACTCATAATGCTATAACCACAATAAATCAACAAATATATATAAATGAACATTTCAACAAAACAGTTACGAATTTAAAAATATTAATAGAACAAGACAGAGTGAAAATTTTAGATGCAATGAATACTGTTAACAAGCAGAATAGAAAATTAAACGAAAAAATTTTATGTTTAGAGCAAGAAACTAAATTAAGGTACTTAGAAAATAAAGTCAATCAAATTTTAGATAATATTGTATCAGCTAAAAATAACATATTGCACCCAAGCATGTTAACCTCAGAAGAATTAGAAGCATACCAGGTAGATTTTCATAAGCTTAAATTGTTAAAAACAGGAGTTTTAAGATATACAAATGATTTTCTGATTTTTGCCGTAAAAATTCCAAAGGATTATATTATAAAAGAATTGCAATTAATTGTACCAATCCCAAATAAAGAACAATTAGAAATAAAAGAAGAAAAAGAACATGTTGTAGAAATAAATAACAAACTGTATCATTACGATGAGCAATTGTCATTAAAAGAATTAAAGTTAAGTAAAACATGTATCACAACTCATCAATGTGATTATAGAAATAATAATGTTATTACTATAGAAAAAATGGATGATGAAACTATTTTATTAATTAATATGAAAAAAGAAAATCTAACACATAATTGCGACAATAGAAAAATTATACTTGAAGGAAATTATTTAATGAATTTCAATAATTGTACCGTACAAATAAAGGATCAAACATTTCATAACAACAAATTTGTAATTTTAGATAAATATTATTATCCCGCTGAAAAACTATTTATCATTAATAATAAACCAATTAATTTGACTAAGTTGAATATCGATAATTTTGAAAATATCAAAAAAATTGAAGAATTACAATTTCACAATAATATAATACATGCAACTAACATAAGTTTAATAATTGTATTCATTATTAGTTTAATAAGTCTTAGTATTGTACTATATGTTAGGAAAGAAAAAAATCAAAAGATCATCATTAATAATCCGAAGCCGGAGACTTCTGTTTTAAAGGAAGGAGGAGTTATATACACAGCTGTACCCATAGAAGAAACATCCCTCAGTGAGTCAGCGAAGCCCAAGAAGATATCGGTTTGGTAAAACTAACTCATGAAACCTAACTATCAAAATACCAATAACGATAAATGCAGCCGGACCTAACTATCAAACTATCAATAATGATAAACGCAGCCGAATCAAAATACCAATAACGATAAATGCAGCCGGACCTAACTATCAAACTATCAATAATGATAGACGCAGCCGAACCAAAGTACCAACGATAATGCAGTAGAGATAAAAGGAACCAGAGATATAAAAGAGGAGGTGCATGAGAAGAAGGGAGTCTTCTCCATCGATTCGCCGTTGATCGCGCTGAAGAGTTAAGTTTGTACCGCTACCTATGTACATATGTATTAATAAAGTAATTGGAAAATATTTTCGTGTTAATTATTTAAATCGCGCTAAAGAGTAGGTTCCCTAGATCCTTTACAGGTGGCTCCCCTTTTCACTCAGTGAACAAACATTACAGAAGAATAAGTAAAATACTCGAGAGATTTCTGCTTAAAAATCTCAATCAACTCCCTTCTGACTTCCTCATTTTCACAATAAATTTTACTCACCCCAGAATTGTAATTAATAATTTTTACTTTTTTCTGATTGTTATCAAGTAGGGTGTTGAGAGTTTTTATTGAGCAATCTTTAACTATTATTGGCGGAATTTTGTTTTTGACCTCAGACTTTTCAATATTCCCTCCTTCAGCCTTACTTATATTTATAGAAGTTCCATTTAAGCCCTTTTTACTTTTGTCATTTATATTCTTTCGCATATTTAATGTACTTTTATTAAAGCTATAACTACCTACAGTAAGACTATCACTTACATCTAAATCCATGTCATCGAGACCATCCAGGCTGAGTTTGTTAAAACGATTGTCATCATGCGTTGTTGGGTCCAGCTGTCCTCCAGTTAAAAGAGTTCCCCCATGGGCAGGTTTCTTGACTTTGGAGTTTCTTCTACTGATGATTTTCCATTCTTGTACGTTAAATGGATACGTTGGGTTTATTTTGTTGATCTGATCTTCCTTCTGTCCAAGTCCAGAATCTCTTGTCAGAGGCAGTGACAAAGAAATGCCGTTGCATGAGTCTTCATTACCGTTAGGTCGGGCTTCGTTGTTTCCGCACGTGTTTTGCGCCATCCTATCTGCTAACTGTGTGGAGGGTGCTCCTCTTTCATCAAGCTTCTGGCCATCATTGTCCGTTTCCAACCCGCTGCGGATCGCCGTGTTTTCTGGGGAGGGTACGGAGGCTTTCGCACCCGCCTCAATAAATTTAGTGGTTTTATAAGCGTTAAGCTTGCTCGCTGTGGCTTTGTTTTTACTTTTATAAGGAATCTTGTAAACTTTGTTTTTTACGCCTTCAGGGCGCATACGCGCCAAGGCCTCTTAATGAGTCTCAGTACAAAGTACTCTAGATTTATTACACAAGAGGTAACTTGAGTTATATACACTTTTTATAAGCGTTCTTTTAAACCGCTAGTTAAACCGTTAGCCACAAAATTTGAGCACAAGTAAAAGTCCCACGTCTGGTCTCTTAGGCGGTTGCAGCCAAACTCGTCTGCTCTTTTCAACCCGCTTGACGACATTATTGTTCTGGGTGATCTTAACCTCCCTCATTTACATGGTGTCTCTCCGACGATGAGTCCTCCTATTACCCCACCAACGTGCCTTCAGTGTCAGGATCCCTAATTATTGATTACCTTTCTAACTCTGGCCTTTGTCAAATTAGTGGTGTCAAAAATTACCTGGACCGTCAACTCAACCTGATTGTTTCATCCAACCCTATTAATTCTCTCGTTGCAGAAAGCAGCCACCTTTTATCCACCCTAGATGCTCATCACCCTCCTCTTTTCTTTACATTTTTTCATGATTATCCTAGCACTCACAGCGTCTCTGAAACCCATTACCACTCTAATGTCCATAAAGCTGATTTTGAGAAGCGTAACTCCCTCTTAAGCAATTCAAACTTATCTCCCATCCTAATCAATCCCCAATTAAAAATCAACAATGCTGTCGATATCTTTTACGACATTCCGTTTAACTGCATATCCCAATGTATTCCCTTCGGACCTAGGAAAACAATCTCTTCTTCACCTCCCTGGTACAATAAAGAGCTTCGGTCGCTTCGTAACAAAAGAAAAAAGCTTTGGCACCGCTTCCTAAACTCTGGATCCGACACGGATCACTCTTCTTACCTTACTATCTCTTCTCCCTTTTCCGAACGCTGCGATTCTCTGTACAACGAATACCTGGACCGCACGCAATACAAGCTTATCTCCGACCCTAAGCAATTCTACAATTTCATCAATACTAAAACCAAATCCAATGGTTACCCATTGACCCTCAAACTCGGAGATTCTTCATCATCTGACCCTACTGCCATCGCCAATATTTCGCCGAGTTCTTCAGTAAATCCTTCAACGATCCTGCTCCGGACCCTGATCTCAACTATTTTTCTTTCTTGCGCAATTGCTCCCAAACCTCCTTTTCATCCATTGACATTGATGCTTCTCATGTCGCTGCCAAGATCAGCTCTCTCACACCCGATTTCAACCCTGGTCCTGATGATATCCCCGCCATTATCCTAAAAAAAATCCTCCGGTCACCTGGCCTAACCTCTTTCTACTCTCTTCTTGCTTTCCTTTTCTGAAGGAGTCTTCCCCTCTTTTTGGAAAGATTCTTTTATCATCCCTATCCACAAAAAAGGTTGCAAAGGCGATGTTTCAAACTACCGCTCCATTGCTAAACTCTCCTGCATTCCCAAACTTTTCGAGAGCATAATCTATGACTCCTTGTCCTTCCACTGTAAACCCATTCTTTCGCCAGTCCAACACGGTTTTCTCAGAGGTAGGTCCACAACCACTAATTTAACCGTCTTCGTGTCTCGTACTCTTCAAGCTGTTGTGGTCAGGGGTAAAATCTTTCCCATAAATCTCCATCATTTTTTTTCGGCGCCTACGAGCGCATGAGCTCGAACGCTGAGCCGAATTAGGCAAAAATTCATGGCGACTATGGCGGGCACCGCAAGGAAATACCGTTCCTTGGGTTGCGAACATCCAGTTTGGTCGCCAGAAAATGCACCAAAATCGGTTTTCGAGACTCAGGGAGCGGCATTAAAAGATCAAAAAAATTTCCGGCGCGGTGGACTGGACCGAACGGAGAACAACCTAAATTGCATCAAGTCTTCGGTCACAGGCAATAAAATCTCTGGACCGAGCGGCGTTCGCGTCTCGAGAAAGCCCCATGGCACTCGGTCCCATAAAGTATTGCTTCGGACTGAGCTATGCGCACCGCGTGAACATCGAATAGATCCTCGGTTGCAAGCGATTCGGTCGGGATCGAGCTACGCGCACCGTTAGCCGAGTCGCTGGCTCGGGATCCTTCCGCCGCTGCGGAAGTGAACATGGGACGGGGCTGCAGGCTCACAATTCGTGGCGCGAGGCAACAGCCAGAGAGGCGAGCTGATGGGCAGGCTGGTTAACAGTCCCGGAAATAACGGACGCGGCCGGCGGGATGAGCCCGAGCCGGCGTGAGCTCGAGGAGTTCAGTGGGAGCAGCGAAACAGGCAGGACGCGCGAAGCAAAAACGACCGCGAGCCGTACCCGGAAGGAATTGAAAGTGTACCTTCGCGAGATTTAATTTTGTTTTAATTGATCGGTCAAGGCAGGAGTTCGGAATCCAAACGGTATAAAAGAGTGTAAAATACGACGCGCGTCCGCGGCGGTATTCCTCGAGAATCTCGTGTTGTTACGGCCCCAAATTGACTCGGGTCCCACGTTACAAAATTGTTACGCGCCTTTTTCCGCAACAACAGTTGCCGCTGGCTCAGCCGGTGGGGGAGGGGTTCAGAATTCTCTCCGCGAATTCCTGATCGTTGGCTCGTCGTGTGCTTCGGGCGCCACGTAGTTTTCTGGCCTTCAATATTCGCCACGGGTCAGGTCAAAACTACGAAAACCTCGAACCGACAAACAAAAAAAAAAAAGAAGAACCGAAGACCCAGCAAAATTCCGTTGAGGGGGGAGAAAGGTGGAGTCGGTGAAACAAGCAAGAAAAACGAGAGTATTTCCCAAAACACTTATATATATTTTTGAGCTAAATCCTTATATTCTATTACAATATCTCGAGCCAATGAAAAAGAAACAAAATCCAAAATAAGATGAATTTAAAAAAAAAGGATTAAAGAAAAATTAATATATGTAAATAATAATATGGAATAGAAATAATAATAATAATAATAAGATAAAGATGAGGAGAAACAAAATAATAAAATAATAATATATGTAACTAGTAGCAATGAAGGTAAATAATAACGATAGAGAATATAAGTGATGATAAAATTAAAAAAAAATTGATGGGAAAAAAAGATAATATAAGTAAATAATAATATAAGTAAATAATAACAATGATGAATATATTTAATGATAACAATAAGATCCAAAAAGGTTAATAAAAAGCAAAAAGAATACACTATAATTTCCAATACAAATAATGAGCCAAAATTTAGAATTAAATACTTAACTATGCATGCAAAAGAAAATAAAAAAAAGAAAATCAAGAATTAAGTGACAAGAAACTAATACTGATAAGTCAAAAGGAAAATAAATGAAGCTACTCGATAATTTTAAACAAGGAAATCAAACCAAATATTTAAGCAAAAAGAAGGAATCCAAAAGAAATAAAAAAACATATGAAATAATAACGAGCCCGAGAAAATTAAAACTAAAAAAAACTGATCAAAAATGCAAGAACTAGCAATTAAAGCAAATATCAACTGTCCAAAAATAAACGATATCAAAATCAAAGCAAATGCAAAAAAAAAGCTGATCGAAAGTGAACGAAGTGAAAGTTAAGGCAAATAAAAACTAATCCAAAATGACCGAAATGAAAATTAAAGCAAATAAAAAAACTGGTCAGAACTAAAGAAATTGAAATTAAAGCAAACAAAAACTGATCCGAAATGAACAAAATGAAAATCAAAGCAAAAAAGAAACTGACCAATAATGAATGAAATGAGAATTAAAGCAAATAAGAAGACTAATCAAAAATGACCGAAATGTAAATTAAAGCAGCAAAAATATGAAAAAAACGAAAATGTGTTCCAAAAACAATAAGGAACCTCCCGAGTGACTGATCAAAAGTCAAACTGCCTTGCTAAACACCGCAAATGTCGCGCACCACACCACTACCCACTTAAAAACCTGGCAACACTAAGTCCGGGGATCTCGGACTTGTCACCGAACTCGATCTGACAGCCGTCGCCGAAGGAGCACTCACAGGTAAATAAACAAACGCGAATTTTAAAAAACTTATCTTTTTTCCTCTTCCAGGGATTCGACTCGACGGGGGAACTTCCGGGACCGCGCCGCGGGACTTCTTATCCACCGGTGAGTATCCTGTGTGACCTGTGTGACCTGTGTGACGTGTGCGATCCTTCGATTTCTTCGACTTCTTGGGTGCTCGTGTTTCCCTTTGTTCTGGTTCGCGCTTCGCGTTTACTTTCGATTCAAGATAATTACTCGGCAATTTAAAAAAAAATTTTACGAGAGCTCCGCCGCACTTTAAAATAAGACTGCAAAAGAGAACTTTTTATGGGAACCCGGGGTTTATATATCGTTCCGATCGCGATTATGGGGTTCCCCATAAAAGTGTTTTCTGGAGTTTACGCGCGATTTAGTGCCAGTGGGTGAAAATTGTGGGTGGCGCTAGACAGTGGGTGTTTTTGTGTGGTGTTTTTAATCATTCTCGGGATTCCACGGGCCAGGAATTCCGAGAAATGATTAAAAGAAAATCTCGCGAAAATGGCGATGGTCCGCCATGATTTTCCCGCGCTATAAGGCCCCGATTGGTCGAAAAGTTTTCGCGCGAATAGTACTATTAGTGACCATTTTTGACGTCTCAGTGATAGTGAAGTGGAAACTGTGGGTGAAAATTAACTAATGTGGCCGGGTTTCCCGCGAAAATTGTTCGTTGCGGCGGATCACATGGATTAATTCCATTCTGACAGGTGATCTTTCGGTCGCGATTTCGGTACTATTAGTGAAATTTTTGAAGGAAGTGAATTACCGGGAGTGTTCTCAGTGTATTCCGCGCGGTTTGGGGGTAATCCCATAAAGTTTTCGTTCGTTTTTCGCGGGTACCTGTCGCGTGTGACCGGGTGAGAATTTTCGCGAATTTTCGCGGATTTTCGCGGATCGCGCGACAGTACCCCGGTGATTACACCGCGCCGTGGTGCCTCGCCGCCCGAAGTGCCGGTGCGATCAGTTTTTGCGCACGAGCGCATAAAATCCGCGGCGTTTTGGTGGTGTCCCCCCTTTGGGGTTATGTGGTTCCTGTGTGTGTCCCCATGTTTTGTGTTCTATGTTGTTTTCCCCGTCAGAGTTTGAGTTCTTTTTCTTTTTGCAGGCCCGCCCATGGATCGCCAGACCCCCTGCTCCTCGCGCCTTGGGGAACTCCGCCCCCTGAGGGCAACGCCAGCTTCCCCCACCGCTCCGGCCATCATCGGGGTCCGCCCTAGGGATCCTGCAACGAGGGAGATTACGTACAGCATCGGGCTCACAACGAGGGACAACACGGACAAATCGGTAAGTCTTCCTTAACCAAATATCTTTAAATATATTTTCCCAAACACATATTTATTCCTATTCCTTTTTAGGCATCCTTCGGCGACGTATAGTATTAAGTTTAGGTTAGCTATAGTTTAAGTAGTCTAGGTTTAATGTAAGTAGGCTAGTTTAGTACTAGTTAGAATTGCACTTTTTAGGGAAATAATAGGGTTTCGATGTAATTCTTGCTTGTTTCCCTTCACAGCCCCTCTCTCAGCCGCCCCTCGGATCCAAAAAAAACGAAGGTAACAGTGTATTCAGAGGAAAAAAAAAAAAATAAAGGGAACAAAAGGAAAGTGAAAACCGCCAGTGAAAAATTGAAAGCTAAAGAGGAAAAAAAAAAGAGAAAAAGAAAGGAAGAAGGTAACGCCTTGCATTAAAAGGACTCTCGATGAACGGGGAACTGTCAGGAGGTGCTGTAAGCTAAAGCGAAAAAGTGAAGGAAAAAAGAAAATTAAAAACCCGATAAGGTACATACTTTGTGTTTAGTGCACAAGCACTAAATCCCGCATATCCCTCGCTGGTCTGGCCTGATGCCACCCACAGGGAACAGCAATAACTCTGGAAATAAAACCAATTTAATTTTCACTATTGACAGACAACATATTTACCAGCACCTTTGCTGGACCGCAATGGAAGCCTCACCTTGCCACTCCGAGCCGTAAGTTTGCGAATCTATAAACAAATCAAAGATTAAAATCACTTAATTATTTATAAAACAGAGATCTTGCGAAATCCTTGACGTCCCCATCTGTCACTTGACATTTACCAATTCAGCTAGCTGAAGTAAACAAATGCAACAGCTGATCACCCTTTAGGTCACTTTCGAATTTAGAAACTTACAACGACATCTAGGATTTCGCAAATCAAACTAGGATCTGATAAGAAAATTCATGGTACCCTGTTGGGGGTACCGTAAATTGGACTTTGAACTTGGGAGTCGTGTGCACTAGGACCGGTATAAAAGCCAGTGCGATGCACCACTCGATCTCTTTTTAACCGACGAAAAAAACGGAAGAGGTTATCAATTCAATGCGTATATTTTTTTTTTTTTTTTTTTTTTTATGTATGACCACGCATAACGTTTTACAGAGTAGTCCGATTTTGATAATTCTTTTTTTATGGGAAAGGGTATACCCTGAAGTTGGTCCCATATAAATTTGGAAAAAAAATTCCAACCCTAAGGGTAGGAAAACAGGGGATGATTGATTATTCACTCACTAATTGTAATGTAAGACCACGCATAACTTTTTACAGAGTAGTCCGATTTTGATAATTCCTTTTTTATTGGATAGGATATACCTCGAAGTTGGTCCCATATAAATTTGAAAAAAAAAATCCTACCTTAAAGGTGGGAAAATAGGGGTGATTTATTGTTCATTCACAGATTTTAATGCTGAGTTGTGTATTACAATTAATTTTAAAAAAAAATCTCACGATGAATGAGCTTTACACCTGTCAATCTCTTATGTGTAGACCTCTTAGTCTCTGTATTATAGCCACAAAAAATTATAAAATAAAAACTTTTTAACAAAAAAATTAAACCGCCGAAAAAACTGAAAAGCAAAAAATAATAAACCTTTTTTATTTAACCTTAATAACTAAGTTCTTAAACTAATGTAAGTACATATACCTAAGTAATTTTGAGTCGGCGCCAAACAAGCACATTAATTAATAATTACGTAAAACGTGATGCGCGGCGGCGACGCGGCCGGAAAATGCCGAGCGTTCACGAAGTTTATGTCAGCGAGACAGCAACCCGACGATGTTTGGCGCCGACTCAAAATTACTTAGGTATATGTACTTACATTAGTTTAAGAACTTAGTTATTAAGGTTAAATAAAAAAGGTTTATTATTTTTTGCTTTTCAGTTTTTTCGGCGGTTTAATTTTTTTGTTAAAAAGTTTTTATTCCTTTTGGCATTCCTCGCAATCCTATACTTACGTCCTATCACTTCCACTTAATTTGAGAATCGATCAAATTAAGACTTACACTTGGTTTGGGTAACGATCAAATCAAGTTTTTTAACTTTCCTTGTTTCAATTACCGACTGAAACAAATTCCTACTTACACTTGATTTGGGTAACGATCAAATCAAGATTCTAATTTTCTTTGTTTTAAGGAACGATTAAAACAAATTCCCACTTACACTTGGTTTGGGTAACGAGCAAATCAAGATTCTAACTTTTCTTGTTTTGAGTATCAATTGAAACAATTCCTACTTACACTTGATTTGGGTAGCGATTAAATCAAGATATTAACTTTCATTGTTTTGAGAAACGATCAAAACAAATTTACTAATTTTGCTCCACTCGTTTGAGTAACAAACAAACGAGAAAGTTCACCAATCCTACCTTAACGCTATTACAGTGGACACAGGTGAGTACCGTTTTATTTTACGTTCTGCGATATTTCACTCGTTCAAGAATTAATTTCTTAATTTGAGTCAAGCCAGAACAAGAGCAAAATTTAGTTCACCTGCTTGCCAAAACAGCAGCAGGACATTCATTATTTTCGCCTATTTTGTCTGTCAAGCACCTTCGTGCTTGTTATATCACACCGTTTTAACGGTCGCTCCTGATTCCGATATATCGGAATATTCACTTATCTCACTGAACACTCGGGTGCTACATTATTTGATTTAATTCATTCAGACTCAATATTGTCACAAGGTTCTTGCAACTGCATAGCCCTTTCGTGCTTTGATTCTTTCTTACTGCAATTGTTTTTTTGGCATTAGTGATTAACTTTGTTGGACGTATTCTGATCGCTGTGTACCAGTTTTACTTCCGGAATATTTTCTAATATTTTAATGTTCAGCCACTCACTTTGTGAGATCGACTAGAACATTTATTTTAACGGTTTTGGGTTAGTTGTGCTTGAAGCCTCACTTTAAATTTCCAGTGACATTTAGCCTTTATAATATCTTCATTTCGGTGATATGCAGAATTGCAGTGACATTGATCATTCAGTGTTATATTTTAAAAATACATCCATTTAATTTTGTTTCGCTTAAATTCCCAATGAAATTTAATTAGTTAGTTTTAATTGAACTAAGAAAGGGTTACAAATAAATGTTCCGGAATGTGTGTATATATTGATAGTGTTGTATATTAACGGGTGCAAACGTAAAACACTTTTTATTTGTTGGGTATCACTTTTAATTCGTTAAGTACACCACTTTGTTTAACAGGACTTTTCTCTTTTTTCGACACTAGTTTTAATGATTTTAAGAGATAGGGCCCATGGACAGTACCTGATTTTCTTTTCAAAGTCCCGGTTACCTTTTTCCACGGGTACGTCTCGCGTCTCTTTTTAGAGCAACTGTCACTTGCCCGGTTATAATCCAACTAACTTTACTTTTTCAACCAAAAGTAAAGTTCCCAGGCGGCCGCTTTAGGAATTGCGCTGAGGGCGCAGTTCCCACGCTCAGGGTGCGTTTTCCCAGCCGCGCTGCGGCTGCGCTTCCCACGAGCCGAGTGGTGATGCCGCTGGCTCGGCGCATTTTTGCACGGGCGAACCGAAATCCGATTCGCAGCCTGGGTTGCGTTTCGCCCACCTGGCTGCCGGCTAGAGGGGTTTGGTTGCATAGCAGCGGTACCCATCGTTACAATTTTAATATAATTGATATTCATCGATATGTATCGCTATGCAACATTCCTTCCCCCTGCGAAAAAGAGAGTCATTTGTTGTGGTTGGGGCAGAAAACATTTTCGGCTAAAATAATTTGCCTACGCCGATGTGCGAGCGCCTGCTGGATCCTCCAATTTTCGCCCAGGAACAGACGGCGCTCAGGCGCAAGTTACCGCAGCTTAACGGCTTGGCTGGCGGGTCGCGCCGCCCATCGAGCGCTCGGAGGCCACAAGTTGGAAATTTTAACTCAAATAATTTCCGATTTGTTGCCGCCGAATGTTCGAGATGCGCCCGTGGCCCGCTGGTCGAGTCTTCGGCGGCAGCTTCAACGAGGAAAGTGCCGGTGCGGCTCTCCCACGCATCTGCAGCCCGAGCGACGGCAGCCGTCGCGGCGGATGTGTGGGTGAGTTGCACCGGGACTTGAATGTGGCGTGATCGGCGCGAAAGGCCGAGAAGGAGTTGGAGGCAGCGTGCCTCGGGGAGTCTACGAGAGATCTAAAACGAGAGCGGACGTGATTTTTGCGAGGAACGAAGTCGAACGGTGTAAAAGTTGTTTCTGTTTAAAGTAAAGAAAAAGTTAAAAAGGAAAAAAAAAAAGGAAGCCGGAAAGAAGGGCCGGGCGAAAAGTTCGGTAAGAAGCTCGGGCGAAAAATAAAATAAAGAAAAAGAAGTTTGAGGCAAATTAAAAGAAAGTGAACTTAGAAGACGAAAAAAAAAAACTACAAGGGGAAAGGAAGGACGAAGGACTCGCGTGTATTTTTTTTTCTGTTCTCGCTTTGAGTGCGTACCCGGTCCGCTGTGTCTGAAACCGAAAACACCTGTGAAAGTTAATAATATGTACTTTGTGACAAAAGAAAAAAAAAAGCTATAATGTTGTGGACTGTTCGGGCAATATAGAGAAAATGAATACAAATACAAAAACAAAAGAATTTATATAATGGATAAATATAAGTTTTATATTAACATTTTTTTTTTGGTTGACTAATTTAGGATCTGGTAATGATATAAGAAAAAAAAAGAAAAAAAAAGGTAAAATAAGAAAATGGAGAACATGTGCATTTCTGGTATTCTAAATACAGTAATCAATTAAATTAGCTAGACAGATAACAAAAACTGTGTAAAATTATTAAATTCAGTGTAATACAGAAAATTACCAAGCCAAAGAAAAAAAAAAGAGGGTAAAATAAGAAAATGGAGAACGAGTGTATTTCTTGTGTTCTAAATACAGTAATCGATTAAAATAGCTAGAAAGATAACAAAGACTGTGTAAAGTTATTAAATTCAGTGTAACATAGAAAATTACCAAAACTAAGAAAAAAGAAAAAAAGGAGGTATGAAAATTTAGATTCAGTTTTGATTACGTCTAAATAGTAACACAGGGAAGAAACAAAAACAAAAAGAAAAAAAAATAAATAAAAGGAGAAGAAAAAGACCAGTGCATCAATTTTTTTTTGTGTGCGACGACTGCACCACGACGGGGCCGCATATGAAGAGGCAGTCAGCGTCAGCGGGAACATCTTTGCAGTCAGCGTCAGCGGTAACATCTTTGCACTCAGCGGCAGCAGCAGATCATCCAAGGCGCCCAACGAACGAAAATGTTGTAAACATTTTTTTTTTCTGTTTTTGATTACACTGGTCTGCAAAAAAAAAAAAAAATTGTCTCCTTGAATAATTATGCGCGTTTGTTATAGATTTGATTATGTGAATCTAAATATAGTAATGAAAAAAATGTACCACGTATAGTTTTTTTTTAAACGATATTTTTAATAAAACGAGTTTTTTGCTTAAAAATTATTATCTTATATGTACTTATTAATTATGAAAATATTTATAAAAAAATATTAGAATTAGTTTTAAAACATTAACATCATTATAATTATTTAAAAACAATCCAGTTAATTAAATACACTGGACAGCAAATAAACCGGGCCACCCGCTACTTTGGAACTCTGACTCGATTTTCTCAAAAAGTATAAGACCTACAACTGTCAAAGTTATACCAAAAGAAAGTGAATTTCATGTTGATTAAAATGGTAACCCATTATCTACGCGACGTCGGCATTCGTACGATGGACTGGCCAGCTCGAAGCCCGGACTTAAATCCGATAGAACATTTATGGGATGAGCTGAAACGTCGGGTTCGAGCCTGGGTACCTGCTCCAACAAGGCTTCCAGAGCTGCGAATCACAATTGAAGAGGAGTGGAATGCAATTCCTCAAGATTTCATCGTCAGGCTCGTGAGGTCGATGAATACGAGGATGCTGGCAGTTATCCAAGCAAGGGGAGGGTATACTAAGTACTGACCAAAAACTTTTTTAAAATTTTTTCTTTGTTTCTAGCTTTATTTGTTTTTTTTTCATTTTATGATTACTAACAATTAACACGACTGGAAAACGACTCTTCTTTGCAAAATCCTTAATAAAAACTTAATAAATTGATTAATCCCAATGAGTTTCCATTCATTTTCATCATCATGAAACGCACTTTCTTTTAGTATAACTTTGACAGTTGTAGGATTTATACTTTTTGAGAAAATCGAATCAGAGTTCCAAGATAGCGGGTGGCCCGGTTTATTTGCTGTCCAGTGTAATAATAGCATTCTACTTAGTAGTTTTCTACCTTTTCATTTTTTCTACGGAGTTACAGCGAGAACAGTGCTGGCGCATGCGTTGGTGTAAAAGCAACGTTATTTAATATCTTTCTTTCTTAAAATGTTAAAACGAGTTTTGTATAGTTATAGTGTAGTATATACGAGCTGAATGGAATAAAGTACTGTTAATGCATAAACGTAGTGCAATAAACATGGAATTTTGAGTGATTAAAAAAAAAAAAACATTTAAAAAATTTGTACGTGATAGCAAAAAATGGAACTCGGATATAGATTCAGCTCGTTAACAATTTCATATTGATAATACTTTTATTTGAAGGAGGATTTCGTTGCAGACCAGTGTTATCGAAGTAATAGAAGGTATGTCCATTTAGACTAATTCTTTTTCTCTTGGTCTCCTCCCCCTCCTCCTCTCTTTCAGCCGTGGGGATGTAAGTTGATTTTCAGTTTCTCTTTTTTATTGGGACCTCCCCATAAAAGATTGGGCCAGGGGAGGTCATATGAGCGGTTGGGGCATAGGCCATAGGGGGGTTTAATTTTACCATCTGGAACCCCCCGCCGACGAGCCATTCACGGGCACGGATAGGGGTTCTGTCCGCCATGCCCTCTTTCCCCGTACCTTTTTGTTTCTTCCCGTCCGTGCGAGATAACTTTTCGTTATGGGGAAGTTCGTTTCTGGTGGCGTAGTGTGGCCTTTCGGCAAATCCCCCCACACTACCGCAAAGCTAGCCTGCCAGCTCGCGCAGCCACAAACCACCAGACGAGGTGCTTTAGCCGGGCCCTTGAGAACCACCCTTCATAACACATTCTTAGAAAAGGAATGACTCTCGAGATAATGCTAAAATTTTGGCGGGCATCGTCCGTAGCTTACAGTAATTTCTTATTATTATTTTTTTTCTAGTTAATAGTACTAAACGGGTGCTTTTTCTATAACTTATTTTTCTATTTTTTCTATAATCTATTAAAATTATAAACGGGTGCTTTTTCTATAATCTATTAAAATTATAAACGGGTGCTTTTTTTTTCTTATAATCTATCTATTCTCTTTATTGTTTTTTTTTTTTTTTTTTGTTTAGTAGTAATAAAAGGGTTTTCTTTTCTTTTTTCTTATAATCTATCTATCTTTCTTCTTTTTTTTTTTTTGTTTTTTTACTAATTTAATTTTCTGAACATATTACTACAACTTTTTTTGTTTACTACGGTCACTACGTAAAGTTATTGTGTTAAGCTATTTCCTACTCTTCTTTTTTTTTGTGTTTGCTAAATTGTCTGTGGCGGATTCATTACAAAAATGTCTACGAAACAAACATTCAACATTCGCATTCCTCTAGAAGTGGTTTACTTTTTTTTTTAATTGGCCCTATCCGATTTCGAAGATAAATCTGGTCTGTCCGCGGCGATTTTTTGGCTATTTATCACAGAAAATGCTGCTGTTGCATTTTTTTTTCGTATCGGTTCGGGCGGTGCTTGGACCAAGTGCAAGTCTGTCTCAGAGCTTTAGTCCCATTGTCTCCCACTACGGTGAGCGCCAAAATTGCCAGCCACATTGCCTAAAATGTTGGTAGCGTTTAGTGTTTTCGCCTTTCTTATTACTTTAAAAAAAAAGGGGGGGGAGAGTGGAACTGATTCCCTCGCCTACGCTACTCTAAGTAGGGTTTTAGGCGATTGTTATGCACATTTTTTAACTTCCTACCCATGCGTATCATGGTGTTCACGGATGACGGGGTAGCGGTTACCAGATAAGGTCCTACCCATAATTCTGAGTTTGTGCTTACTGCTTTCACTCTTCAGGAGGACCTTATCCCTTACGTGAATAGATAGGGGTTTAGCGTCTTTATCATAGTATTCTTTCGACTTTTTCTTACTTGCCAATAGGTTTTTTCTCGCTATCGCGTAGGAATTTTGTAATCTGTAACGGAGCATATGATAATAGCTCTCGTGATTATATATTGGCTCGGGGTCCCTTTTGAGATTAGATGGGACATCCGCTGTGAAATCAAATAGGCAGTCCATAGGGGTCAGTTTTGTCCCTTCGTGTGCTATTGTTGTACACAAATGCTGCCGTGCGTAGATATTGATCCCAACTTTGGGGATTCTCGTCTACTATGGTTCGCAAATACTCGATTAGCGGTCTATGGGCACGCTCGAGCGCGCCATTAGATTGTGGGTGGTATGCTGAAGTTTGCAGCTTCTTCACCCGCAGCAATTTACATACTTGCTTGAAGAGGTCGCTCAAGAAATTAGTACCTTGGTCGGTAACTATTCTTTTGGGGATGCGATAGCGCGTGACGATTTCGTCGAAGAAAATTTGCGCTACTGTTATAGCCTCTGCATTTGGTATTGCGTACCAGTCCACAAATTTGGTCAGGTTATCCTGGAAGGTTAGGATATATTTGTTTCCTGACGTGGACTCTTCCAATGTTCCGACTATATCGAAGTATACCTTGTCGAAAGGTTGACCCACTGGGCTGGCCTGAGCTGCCTCAGCGCAGTCGAAACCGGCCGGATTACTTTTCCTCACGATAAACGGTGAGGGGAAACAGCGCGAATATCGTAAGCCGGGCTCGGTCGCGAAACGCGGATAGGGCTGTGTGGGTATCTCCGACTTACCTTGTCTCGGCCGCCGCTTCGTACCGACTCTGAGCTGGAGGATGGGGGCTGGAAATATCACAAAAAACACAACGTTTGCCCGACACCTTTATTTCCTTCAACTCGCGTCACAGGTAAGTTCTACAATTTAACAAAACCGACTTCACTGGCTTCACTACTTTACAATTTTAACTTTAATTTTTTTTTTAGGATTTGCTCGGTACGTCTTGTCGCCAACAGATCGCTAGTACTACTCCTCTTCCGGAAACGCTCGTCCCGCGCTCTTCGGCCTGCGCTCAGTTTTCGCGCTGAGCCCAGCCTAAGGCTTCGAGCGCAACTCATCTTCGAAGGGATACATAGTTAGGATTTAGAATAAATAAACTTTAATTACAGAAACTCAGTACTGTTTATCTGACTTCTAAACTCCTACGAAGAATTACCATTATAAAACGACATTTTGGGAAAAAATTTGACGAAAAATGGAGAAACTGCAATATGAATTCAAGATAAAAGCATCAGTGGATGGAAAATCAAGTATAATATGCATTACATATATTACCACGGAAACAAAACAAACCTTTGAGATTCCGGAGGAATGCCAATCAGCAAAACTGCACACAGAAATTTTAAATACAGAAGCCTTCAAAAAGGTAAGAAATACGTTGCAAAAAAGACACCAAACAAGAAGAGTTTGGATTGCTTTAACCGAGGAGATGAGAGATGTCTATATAGATGAAGAAGGGAGTATCCAATTTAGAGATATCTTTTTAGAAGAGAGGGAAAAACTTGCTTCAGATACAGGTAACACAGAGCAATTAACAAAGATTATGGAAAAACTACTAGAAAATAAACAAGCCTCTAGACAACAAAATTTAAGCAAATTATCAGAAAAATTTATCCTAGATCCTTATCCTAGTTTACTATAAAAAATTCGAATCCAAATCAGTGGATTGACGCATTTGAAAAAGAATGTGAACGTTTCGAAATAACAGAGGACCAAAATAAAATTGAAATTTTTAGATTATTCTTGGATAAATCGTCTTTAGACTGGTACGGCTCGATGATGATAAAATTGACATTGGACTCGGAATGGAAATTATGGAGAAAAAAATTTTGTGAAACATATGCGAATAAAGGATGGGACCCAGTAATATATGCATTGTCGTTCAGATACAGAGTTGGAACACTACTGGAATACGCTGTGAAAAAAAAAAACTTTTATTGGAAATAGAGAAATCCATGAGCAAGCAGACATTAATTAATCTCATTGCAACCGGCCTACCAAAATTCGTATTAGACAGAATTAACAAAGAAGGACTTGAAGAAATAGAGGATCTCTATAATGAGATTAATAAAATTGAACATTTAATTACTAAGAGAACGTTTGGAAAAAAAGATTATACAAGCTCTGCAGCTAAAGAAAAAATTGAAAAGAAAAAACCATGCAGAACGTGCGAGAAATTAAATAAAGGTGTACGTAATCACACTGAATCTTCATGTTGGTTCAGAACAAAGGTCAAAGAAAAAGAAGATACTAAGTGTACAAATAATAATGAACTAGAAGCTGAACTAAATGAAGAATTTCAAAAAAACTTACAGTGCCACCATTAATCACAGTAAAATTATTACTAAATGACACTTTAGAGACTTTTGGTGTATATGATTCAGGCTCAAATGTTTCCCTGATTAACTCAAAATTGTTAAAACTAAAAAATGGGAAAATAAAAGATGCGAAGAGTGCAAATTTAAAAACGATTAATGGTGTAAGTAAAACAAATGGAATGGTAACCATAAAAGCCAAAATATTTGATATAGAAAAAGAAGCTAATATATTTGTGGTAGATAAAGAAAATTTCAAGTATGATTTTCTAATTGGATTAGATATGATAAAAGATTTTAAACTAATCCAAAACGGGGACTTAAAAATAACACAAAGGACACCAGATTTCCCAGATACAAATAGTACAGTGGGAAAATATGAAATAAACTTCAATGAAAACATAGATGAAAAAAATTTTAATATGACGATAGATTATTTAAACTGTCAACAAAAAGAGATAATAGATAAATTAATAGAAAAATATAAGGCAGTTTTTGCAAAAGATAAATATGATATAGGTACGGTAAGAGATTACGAAGCCAGAATAGACCTATTGATAGATAAATACTGTTGTAAAAGACCTTACAGATGCAATATCGAAGATAAACAAGAGATAGAAAAACAAGTCGCAAATCTACTGAATAGAAAACTAATTGAAGAGTCATATAGTCCATTTGCGGCACCAGTGACTCTGGCTTATAAAAAAGATGAGAACAAGAGATCAAGATTATGTATCGACTTCAGAGAATTAAATAAAATTGTGGTTCCTCAATCACAGCCTTTTCCGTTAATCGAAGATCCAATGGTAAAAACAAGAAATTGCCGATTTTTCACAACATTGGACATAAACTCTGGATTTTGGTCGATCCCCCTACGAGTTGAAGATAGACAAAAAACAGCATTTGTAACACAAGAAGGACATTTTCAGTGGACCTTGCTACCATTTGGGCTAAAGACCTCACCTGCTATATTTCAAAGAATACTTAGTAACATAATAAGAAAACATAAATTTACAGAATTTACAGTAAATTATATAGATGACATTCTGATCTTTTCTAGATCTTTCTCGGAACACATATATCATTTAACACAATTGTTAGAAGCAATAACAAAGGAAGGTTTCAGGTTAAAATTTTCAAAATGCACATTTGCTTCGAATGCAGTAAAATATTTAGGACACGTGATAGAAAATAATTCAATACGACCATTGAAAGACAACCTTATATCAATAAAGAATTTCCCAGTTCCGAGAACACAAAAAAATATAAGACAATTTTTAGGAAAAATAAATTATTATAATAAATATGTTCCTAATGTAGCTATAACCCTAGACCCAATACACAATCTGCTGAGAAAAGGGCAAAAATTTATTTGGACAGAAAAGTGCAACGAATCATTTGAGAAGATGAAAGAATTACTGTTTAGAATGATCCAGAAGTTCCTGAATAGAATCTCGAATAATCAAATAAAAAAGTGGATTGGTGGGTGTAGCGGTTAGAAAAAAAAAGATTAACTTTTGATTTCACGGTGGTTTATTGCTTGATGCTTTAATGCGATAAAGTTGATCTAATATAAACTGTTAATTCATATAATTACAATCTATGCGACAGCTTTTCAAGCATTGTCGGGTTATAATAAGCCTTCAGCCTTAGCTTAGCTTATTACTTCACCCTTTCGACAACTTCCTTGAATAACATTACAATTACAACTCCTGATAATAAGTCTTAAAAAAAAGTTATTTAGCAACTTGTCAATCAGTCGTTGTACAAGGCCTTCTGAAATAATTCCATAGCCTTATACTTCACGTATGACTAACTTCAGTTTGCTTACAATCCAAAGCAAATTAACACATTCAAATATCAAAGCTCATTTGACCATAAGTTGTATCAAGCCTTCTAAAAAATTATGGCTTGATACTTCACCTTTAGTCAAAATTTCAGCTTTACAATACAATATAAAGAAACAATTACCTTGCTAATCTTGTTCCTTTGGAGCCTGTTGGTAAAAGAGACACTTTTACCGATTTCAATCGGCTTTTATAGGACAAAATTCCAGTCAAAACCAGTACTACCACCGAGTCAATCCAAGAATTGCTGTGTGGAACATGTTGTGGATCGTGTTCCACTTTATTAGCAATTTTTTAATCGCGTACAACAAGTACTGACAGTTAAATCATTAATTACCCCATTTGCTAACTAGTTAAAACCCGATAAACCTCTTTTTATGAGAAACTTGACAAATTTCTGATCCAAAAAACTTCATGAAACATCAGAAGTTACACCCAAGACACATATCTCACGTGAGGCGTGTGGCAGCACTAATCGGTTGGATCCTGGAAATCCTGGATGCTGTCAGTTTGGTTTATTTTTTCTTGTTTACGTTAGTGAGGTTATGTAAGTATCAACTTTCATTTACGTAACTTTATTCAATTTTTATTATTTAATTCAATTTCTAGATGCTCAAAACCTGGGAATATTAACTTCGTTTCCCCGGGACATTGTTCGTTCGGGAAATTTCAACGATCGAAAAAATGTCATCAGCTGTTAGCTGTCAGATGACCAAGTGAGTAAATGAAAATATTTTCCATTTACAAAACTTCAATAATTAACATTAAATTCTCTTTATTGCAGGACCTCTGTGCCTCCCATCAAGGTGGGAACACCAAAGGGGGTGAATTTGTCGCTTCAGCCCCCTGCCAGCGAAACTTTTTAGCGGCCGAGTTTGGCCCTGAAATTTGGGAGGGCCGCTCCCTTTTGCAGATTAATTAGTAAGCAATTCAATGTCTTAATGTTTCCAATATGTTTGCAAGTGAACCCTTTATTTAGTGGCTCGCCCGGCATCGTGTCGCCGTCACAAGGATGGACCTGCTGAGGATTTCATCCTGATAAATAATTGAATTCAAGGGAAGCTTGGACCAACAGGTAAGTATAAAAATTGTCCCATAATTTTCAATGAAATAAACAGTGTTCTTTTATTTTTCAGCACAGAAGAAACAATTACTCTGCTCCCAACCCATCTTAGAGATATTTGATCCGAAATTACCAATACACCTTTATACAGACGCGAGTTTAAGTGGCTTGGGAGCTGTGTTAAAACAAAAACAAGCCAATGCAGAAGAAAAGCCTGTAGCATATTTTTCAAAGAAACTGAATGAAGCCCAGAAAAGGAAAAAAGCTATATATTTAGAATGCTTAGCAATAAAAGAAGCTGTACAATACTGGCAACACTGGCTCATAGGAAAACCATTTACAGTTTTTTCCAATCATAAGCCACTAGAAAACATGAACATAAAAGCAAGAACAGATGAAGAATTAGGAGATCTAATCTACTATTTATCCCAATATGACTTTCAGATAAAATATTGCCCAGGGAAATACAATTTAGAAGCTGACTGTTTAAGCAGAAATCCGGTCTTAGAATCATATAAAAATGAGGACGAACAGCTGAAAATTGTGAATTTAATAAACATAGAAGAAATCTTATTAGATCAAGAGAAAAATAATGATTTACAAGGAAAAAAGGATAAATTGATATCAAAAATGAATATATATTATAAAAAAACAAAAAAAAAAAGGAAAAAATTGTGTTATCAGAAGACTTTAGTATAAAATTTGCAAAGAAAATACACGAAAACTATTTTCATATAGGAATACAACAAATGCAAAATATAATCGGACCATTCTATACGGCCAAAAATTTAACACAAAATATAAGGAAAATCTGTAAAAATTGCGAAATCTGCATAAAAAATAAATCAAGAGGACAGAATATATATGGATTGATGTCCCACTTGGGGCCAGCCAGAAACCCTTTTGAAAAATGTCCATTGATACAATTGGAGGATTCGGAGGATCCAGATCTACAAAAAAATACTTACATCTCTTGGTAGATCACTTTACAAGATACGCATACATTTTAACTTCAAGTACACAGAATTCAAATGATTTCATTAAACTTGTAAAAAAAGTAACTGACACCAACCAAATTGGAATGATTCTGACAGACCAGTATCCAGAAATCAATTCCAAAGAATTTAAGAAATTCTTAGATGAAAAGAATATAATCATTATCTTTACTGCGATAAATACGCCATTTTCAAATGGTCTAAACGAAAGACTAAACCAAATATTAGTTAATAAACAGTTAATACAGTAACTAGATTTGCACCTTCATACTTACTAGAAGGAAAAAACATTACAGTTTTACCAAGAGAAATATGCCAAAAAGATACAACAAGAAACTTATTAGAAGATCGAGAACTGGCTTACAAGAATACTATAATATCCCATGTTCCTGTGGGAACTAATAAAAAGTATTTGAGCGTTAGAGGACTGAACAAAAATATCGATATAAAATTTTGCCCCGATGAAATCGAAAGCCCTCGTAGGTTACTGCTCAAGAAAGCTGAAATTAGTGTAGCGGGTAAGAAAAAAAAGGGAATGTGTAGTTGTAAATCAATCCTTTTGTATTTCCGTCAGTTTTTTCGTCTATAAATGTAGTTTTCAGTGTACGTAAAATTCTAGGCAATTCAATAGTTCATAATAGCTAAATTAAATTTTATTTTGTTCAATACCGCATGCAGAGATCACCCGACCAATTCGTCGAGTTCTATTTCTGCTACAGGTTTACAGTTTTAAACTAGTACCGTACTGAAGCAAAGACAAATTCACAACTGTAACAATTTTGAACCAAAAGGCAATTCTAACTTTTAATTCAAATGACAATATTCTAATTTTTACTACTAAAATTCTAGCTAAATTGTATTAATTCATTATGTCTTAAAATAAAACTAAGAAGAAACAAATTCGTTTTTATATTAATCCCTATAAATTCTGTCCTTTACAATATTTCCTAACTATCAATTAATTTAGAGTATCAAAAGTCGCATATAAAAATTTCCTGACCTTTACTGGCATATGAAATTTTCCTGCTGACTCGCTGATATCTGTCGTACAATAAACGCGGCTGTGGCTGAAAAATGAAAGAGGCTGAGAGAGGAAATTCGGTCCTTTTTATACGTTTCAAGAACGCTCAATTGACCGGAAATAAAGCGTAATTTTGTTATTTCCTCTAAATCTGTATGGAAATTGGCGCGATCTTGTGGTGCTCTTGACTCGCCGTAAGAAGCTTTATTAAATGATATATTATCGAGGTACAGGATAATTAAATTACGCGAAAAATGATTAAAAATTCATTGTGCTATAAAATGGCGGCGTTACTGAAGTATGCCGAATCTTCGCCATCAACTTGATCCTTCAGTCTCTCTCAATTTTCCTTTCCTCTCTTCATTTTTCTTGCTATCTCCCTCGCTCTTATGGCGCTTATGAGAAGTTTATAAAAATCGCGATAATTAATTACCTGGGAAATTAATCATGAATTTGGCAACGCCATTAAATTCCCCGTCGCGAATTACCCACCTATCAGCTGTTCCGCACGATCAGAAGTTGAAGTGTGAACAGTGACAGGTGCCGAAAGTAAGTTCCGCGTGTGCAGTGTTTACGTGAAAAATGGCTGGGAAATCCAGGATAAAATGGTAAGTACTGATTTCTTATGGTTTATTTAAGTGAAAACTACGTTGTGCGCCAGAAAATTTGGGTCCGGAGGAAGAAAATTGCAGAAATTCGATTGCAATTTTTGCCGGTCCCAAATGTCAACAATTACCGAATTTGTTTACGATTTAATAATCGCGGTGCTTTTTGACTAATTTAAAGCACGTAATTCGATAAAGGACGTGTATTTAAATATTTCTGTGTTCGCGGATCATGAATGTCGCGTAGTTTTTATTGTTAACATTATTAAGTGATTTTCCTATCTACTCATTGCCTTTTTCTTTTCAGGGGGTGGCTGCGGAGTACCTGTGCTGACCCAGGTACAAGGTATAGCTTTCAAATAGTTATGTCTACAATTTTGTAATTCAATTTTTATTTTCTTTTTTAGCTCTGTGTAAACATACTCCCCCCCGTTGAACGGTTCCGTTCAACAGAGTTTTTATCTTTCTTGGATTGTCCCTAATTTTAGTTAATATGTTTTGGATTCCTCGCTTGTGATAGTGGTGAAAGATTATTCTGCCATCTGCGAGGACGCGTAGTCGGGCCTGGTAACGTCCTGGAAGATTCACTGTTCGCTCATTCTGCTTCGTTTCCCGGACGCTGTGGAAATTGATGCGTTGCAATACCTTCCTAGGTAAGTAAATGTCCACGCCCTCGCGAGTGGTGAACTTTTGGTGTGTGTTGTCCATTCTCATCTCAAGTTCGGTGATGGTGGTGGTTGCGCGTAGTCTTGAGAGAGTGTGTGTCCCTCTACCGTTGATGATGGCGGTCCCGGAGATTGTTGGCTGGACGTATCTGGACTGTGCCAAGAAGTCTTGGGGGTCTCTGGATGTAGACGGCCTCGGTTGAGCGGATGACGTGCTCGCTGAAGGGAGATCTCTCGATGGCCCTCCATCCTCGAGATTGATGTAATAGGAGGCATTTAGACTTCCCGGAGGGGTGAAGTAGATGTCCTCCAGAATTTGCAAACAATCTTCGTTTTCTTGAGACATCTGAAATGCATCAATGAGTTTAGGGACTTGCGTTTTTACACATAACATCAATGGACAACAATGTTCACGGTACGTCACAAGACATTAATTATGTTTCTTCGTCAGCTTGCTGAGCTATTGGTAATCTACATAATTTATGTATCAGCCTTTTGTAGGAGCTGTGCTGGGTCCGAACTTCTACGACTCGAATCAGTCCATCGGCGCCTGGATAGACTTTCTGGATCACGCCTAATGGCCAACTTGCTGGAGGTACGTTGTCTGATTTTATTAGGACGACATCCCCAATTTCCATATTTCTTTGTGGTCGTTCCCATTTCGGTCTGTTTTGCAGTTGGTTCAAATAATCCCTTGACCACTTGTCCCAAAACAGTTTGTACATATGTTGTAAATGTTTCCAGCGTTGTGATAAGGGTATCTTGCCTGATGTTTGTTCGGGTTCGGGTAGTGTTAAGAATGCTTGGCCAATCAGGAAGTGCCCTGGCGTTAAGACAAATGCATCTTGAGGGTCGTTTGGCACATAACACAATGGTCTTGAATTTAAGCATGCCTCTATCTGTGTGAGTATTGTAGCAAGTTCTTCGAATGTGCATATCGTGTTGCCTAGAGTCCTTCGTAAATGATGCTTTATGGATTTCACACCAGCTTCCCAACTTCCGCCAAAATGTGGTGAAGATGGTGGATTAAAGTGCCATTTGACTGCCTTGGGAACCAAATATTTTATTGCGCTCTTAGTTGATTCCTGAATTGCCTGATTTATTTCTTTGTCAAGAATGGCTTTTCCTCCAATGAAATTGGTCCCGCAGTCAGAGTATATGTCTGTGCACAATCCTCTTCGAGCTACAAATCGTCGTAATGCAGCGATGAAAGCTTCAGACGTAAGGTCGGAGACCAGCTCAATGTGAATGGCTCGAGTGATCATACACAGAAATATACAGAAGTACGCTTTTTGACATTTTGCGTTTCGTAAAGTCGAAGTTTTTATTATTAAGGGGCCAGCATAATCTACTCCCACCTTTGCAAAGGGTTTGCTGATAGCTGTTCGGCTAAGGGGTAGATTTCCCATTAATTGGGTTGTTGGTGAGCCACGATGTCTTACGCATGTGATACATTTATGTATTCTTGTGGTTATAGTACGTCTACCGTCTAAGATCCAGTATTTTTGGCGAATAGTTCCAAGAACTAGCGAAGGACCTCCATGTAATGTCTCGATGTGAGTTTTGTCAATTAGAATTTGCGTCACATGATGAGACCGTGGCAAGATGACTGGATGTTTTTGTGTGTATGGAATTGGTGCATTGTCTAGTCTGCCACCTAACCGAATTAATCCAACGTCATCAAGGAATGGGGTCAGTTTTAAGAGTTGACTATGATTTGACAATGATTTTTTATTTCGCAAATTTTGTAGGTCTTCGCGGAAGGATGTTCGTTGGACCATCTTCAATATCGTGGTTTCGGCTTCTCGGTATCTGGATGCAGAGACTTCAATGTATCGGTTTTGAGGATTGCGACAGTTGTGGATGAAGATTTGGATCCGCGCGATGATGCGTACGAGCCGAGTATAAGAAGAATAGCGTGATAAAATGTTGTCTTCGTCCTTCGACACTAAGCTTGTGGTTGTGGTTTGTTTACCTTCTAAGTTCGTAGTTTCATCTATCTTGCGTAAGTTAGGCCATTTATCTTCTTCTTGCGTTAGCCAGATTGGACCGTTCCACCATAGTCTGCTTTGGATTAGATCCTTGGTGGAGATCCCTCTAGACGCTATGTCAGCTGGATTATGTTGGCTGGAGACGTGGCGCCATCTGTCATATCGTAGAACGTCTTGTATCTCCACGACCCGGTTGGCAACATAGGTTTTCCATTTGGAAGGGTGTTCCTTGATCCATTGCAGAACAATGGTGGAATCGGTCCACGCGAATATGGAGATTTCATGCAGTTGCATCGTCTCTAGTGTCTCCTTAATTAATTTTACCAGCAACACTGCGCCATTCAATTCCAGACGTGGTATAGTTGTGGGCTTTGTAGGGGCCACTCTTGTTTTGGCGGTGAGTAAATGCGATGATACTCCTTTCTCATCTTCAATTCTGAGGTACAGTACAGCTGCGTAGGCTTTAGTAGAGGCGTCGCAAAATCCATGGAGTTGAATTCGAGCCCCTTTTGTATATCCAACCCATCTTGGAATTTTTAGGACAGAGAGCGATTGGAGCTCGTCCTTGAATGTGTTCCAGTTTTCCAAGATAGTTTCTGGTACTTCATTGTCCCACGATTGTCCAATGATCCAGAGTGTTTGCATTAGTATCTTTGCTACGATTATAATAGGTGCCAGCCATCCTAAAGGATCGTATAACGAGGCGATATCTGATAGTATCGTTCTCTTTGTAATTTTGGTATGAATCTTCTTTGGGGCGAGCTTGAATGTGAATTCGTCGGACCCAGGATGCCATTGAATGCCCAAAGTTTTTATGCTCTCGTCTTCGGCTATTGTTAGTGTGCCCTTTAGTTCTCGATGTTCATTTGGAATATCTTCTAGTAACTTGGCATTATTACTAGCCCATTTCCTTAAATTAAATCCACCTGATTTTAATATACTCATCAATTCTGTTTGTAATTGTTTTGCTTCTTCTATTGTGTCAGCCCCAGTTAGCAGATCGTCTACATAGAAATCTGTAAACATAACTTCAGACGCTAACGGCCAATTTTTTCCTTCATCTCTAGCTAACTGCTGCAGGGTACGAATAGCTAGGTACGGCGCTGATGAGGCCCCGAAAGTCACAGTATTTAATTGATAATCTTGGATGGTTAATGTCTTAGGATGTTGCCAAATAATTTGTTGAAATTTACGATGTTCTGGAACCATGTCAATCATCCTATACATTTTCTCTATGTCTGCGTTCATAGCTATCTTGTATTTTCTCCATTTGAGGAGCGTAGAGAAAAGTTTAGGCTGAATTACAGGTCCCTTCAACATGTAATCATTAATTGATTTGCCATTTGTTGTGCGCGCTGAAGCATCGAAGACTACTCGCAACTTTGTTGTACTGCTGTCTTTAAATACTGCGTGATGTGGTATATAATAATGCGATTCTTCAGGATCGTAAGAATGAAATTCCGTCATGTGACCGACTTCAATATAATGATTCAGACATTCTCTATAATCTGCTTCAAATTTAGGATCTTTGGCAAATTGTCTTTTTAAGGCTTCGAACCTCTTTAGAGCTAGAGTTCGGGATTGTCCTAAAACAGGAGGTTCGTTGTTTATGAATGGCAAGCTAACTTGATATCGTCCGTTTTCAAGCCTGAGATGATTTAATTGAAACATCTGTTCGCACTCTGATTCTTCTTTCGTGAGAATTGGCTTTGCAGGAATTTCTTCGATGTCCCAGAATTTTTTTAATTGTGTGTTTATGTCATAATCTTCCGTAGTTGTTGTAAAGGTTCTGACTTTCCTTTCGGAGCATTGCATGGTGGAACCGATTAGGATCCAGCCGAAGATAGTATTAATGGCTACAGGTTCTGAGTCTGCGCCGCGTTTTATGCCTGTTTTGATTATTTTTGCATATACTTGCGCTCCAAGCAATGCATCGAGTCTACCGGGTTTCCAGAATGTTGGGTCGGCTAATTGTATATTTTTTAAATGTTGGCCAGTGAGTTGCGATATAGGCCGTGTAGGTAAAGGACCAGTAATTTCCTTTAACACTAAGAAATTCTCTTGTATAGGTGCTGCTGTATCAGACCATTTAGAGCGTATGTATAATTTTGTTTGTTGGCGTGATATTCCTGCAGGACATGTGTTTAATCCCGTTACCGCAACCGACGTTGGTGTAAGCGTAGCAGCAAGCCTTTTACATG
Organism: Eutolmus rufibarbis; assembly: GCA_963920795.1. NCBI lineage: Eukaryota > Metazoa > Arthropoda > Insecta > Diptera > Asilidae > Eutolmus > Eutolmus rufibarbis. The sequence goes on from OY987205.1 coordinate 19,623,315, forward strand.
CTGCTTCCGTAATAAATGACGATTGGGATCCAGTGTCTATCAACACCCGTAGAGTTTGCGATGTTCCTGTTTCGCTTTCTGCAATGATTAGCGATGTAGACAGTAGTGACTGCTGATTTTCCTTAGCTAGAAATAATTGCGTCACGTCACCTGTTTCCGAGCAGTGAGTCGGTTCTACTTGTGCTACCGTTTCAGAATTGTTATTGGTATTGCCAAAATGAGATTTGGTTTGATTTGATTGTGTTGGTTGCATTCCTTCTGATTGCAAAGGAGATGTGTTGTAGTTTGTTTGATGTACGTGATTACTGCTAGGAGTATGTTCTGTATTGTGGTGATGTAATCCAGGGGTAGAATTACTATATTTGGTGTGAGGAGTAGGTTGTTTTGAAGTATTTGATTTGTTATGATTTGTATAGCCTTGAGGTGTCACATCACTGTGTAATGTCGTGTGATGGCCTTGATTACACTTCAAGCATTTGTATTTGCTTGGACATTCAGAGATAGAATGTTTGCTGGATAGACAGTTAGCGCAGCAGTTTGCTACCTTTATGGCTTTCTGTCTAGCAGCTACGTCCATATTTTGATAGCGCGGACATTGCCGAATGAAATGCGCTTTGTGGCATATCGGACATTTATTTTCCCTTGCTATGTGGTATGAACAAGTTGCATCCTTTTTTGTAGGTTTAAATTGCGATGTTTTGGATGTTATGGTATCTGCGATAGCTTCTAATATTTTCAACCGGGTAGTTAAAAATTTCCGAAACTGAGCTAAAGTTGGGAGTTCCTGGGTAGCTCCTTGTTCTTCTTCCCAGTACTTTAGTGTGATGAATGGTAATTTTTGCACTAAAATGTAAATTAAAAGTGCATCCCAAGAAGATGTATCAACGTCCAGACTTTTTAGTTGCTGCAAGCACTCTTCTGTTGTGTCGATTAGACACTTGATAGCCTTTGTATTTTCAGTATTGGCTTTGGGTTGATTAACTAATATCTTCAGCTGGTGATTAACGAGAATTCGTTTATTCTCATATCTGTCTTTTAGTTTGTTCCATGCTTGTTGATAATCTTCATTGGTTATTGGAGTATGCCTCAATAATTTTTCAGCCTCGCCGCTTAAGCAAGCCTTTAAATGATGTAATTTTTGTACTGCTGTTAGCCTTGCATTTTCATGTACAAGTGATGTGAATATATCACGAAATGAACGCCACATATCATAGTTGCCGTCGAATTTTGGTAGTGGTATTTTCGGTAGTAGGGATTCCGTTTGTAATACGGTTGCTGTGGGTTGTGATACCGTATTGACACTAGTTTGATTGGTTGCAGAATATTTGCGCAGGCCTTCTATTAACTCGGCCATATATTCAGAATATTTTGTTTCTGTTATGCTGTATTCATCCTCGTCGATATATTCGATTGCCGTTGAAAGCGAATGTGTTAGCATATGTTTGCTGAGCGCTAAGTCTGCCGCGCGAAATTCCTCCCAGCTAGCCTTTAGGTCGGTTATTTTATTTTCGAGAAATCCTTGTGTACGTTTGAGAATTGCTGTTTTTTTTCCATTCTCGATAGATTTTTCCAACCTCTTTTTTAAGCTTACAGCTGTGGCTACTAACTCCTCTAATTCGGACATATTGACTTTAAATATTTATAGGTTTTGTATTGTTGTATAGACAAACTATTTGACAAAATGTTAAACGAAAAAAAAGAGTTGATTTAGCTACACATTCCTGGATGGAACCACCAAAAAATGTTCCTGTGGGAACTAATAAAAAGTATTTGAGCGTTAGAGGACTGAACAAAAATATCGATATAAAATTTTGCCCCGATGAAATCGAAAGCCCTCGTAGGTTACTGCTCAAGAAAGCTGAAATTAGTGTAGCGGGTAAGAAAAAAAAGGGAATGTGTAGTTGTAAATCAATCCTTTTGTATTTCCGTCAGTTTTTTCGTCTATAAATGTAGTTTTCAGTGTACGTAAAATTCTAGGCAATTCAATAGTTCATAATAGCTAAATTAAATTTTATTTTGTTCAATACCGCATGCAGAGATCACCCGACCAATTCGTCGAGTTCTATTTCTGCTACAGGTTTACAGTTTTAAACTAGTACCGTACTGAAGCAAAGACAAATTCACAACTGTAACAATTTTGAACCAAAAGGCAATTCTAACTTTTAATTCAAATGACAATATTCTAATTTTTACTACTAAAATTCTAGCTAAATTGTATTAATTCATTATGTCTTAAAATAAAACTAAGAAGAAACAAATTCGTTTTTATATTAATCCCTATAAATTCTGTCCTTTACAATATTTCCTAACTATCAATTAATTTAGAGTATCAAAAGTCGCATATGAAAATTTCCTGACCTTTACTGGCATATGAAATTTTCCTGCTGACTCGCTGATATCTGTCGTACAATAAACGCGGCTGTGGCTGAAAAATGAAAGAGGCTGAGAGAGGAAATTCGGTCCTTTTTATACGTTTCAAGAACGCTCAATTGACCGGAAATAAAGCGTAATTTTGTTATTTCCTCTAAATCTGTATGGAAATTGGCGCGATCTTGTGGTGCTCTTGACTCGCCGTAAGAAGCTTTATTAAATGATATATTATCGAGGTACAGGATAATTAAATTACGCGAAAAATGATTAAAAATTCATTGTGCTATAAAATGGCGGCGTTACTGAAGTATGCCGAATCTTCGCCATCAACTTGATCCTTCAGTCTCTCTCAATTTTCCTTTCCTCTCTTCATTTTTCTTGCTATCTCCCTCGCTCTTATGGCGCTTATGAGAAGTTTATAAAAATCGCGATAATTAATTACCTGGGAAATTAATCATGAATTTGGCAACGCCATTAAATTCCCCGTCGCGAATTACCCACCTATCAGCTGTTCCGCACGATCAGAAGTTGAAGTGTGAACAGTGACAGGTGCCGAAAGTAAGTTCCGCGTGTGCAGTGTTTACGTGAAAAATGGCTGGGAAATCCAGGATAAAATGGTAAGTACTGATTTCTTATGGTTTATTTAAGTGAAAACTACGTTGTGCGCCAGAAAATTTGGGTCCGGAGGAAGAAAATTGCAGAAATTCGATTGCAATTTTTGCCGGTCCCAAATGTCAACAATTACCGAATTTGTTTACGATTTAATAATCGCGGTGCTTTTTGACTAATTTAAAGCACGTAATTCGATAAAGGACGTGTATTTAAATATTTCTGTGTTCGCGGATCATGAATGTCGCGTAGTTTTTATTGTTAACATTATTAAGTGATTTTCCTATCTACTCATTGCCTTTTTCTTTTCAGGGGGTGGCTGCGGAGTACCTGTGCTGACCCAGGTACAAGGTATAGCTTTCAAATAGTTATGTCTACAATTTTGTAATTCAATTTTTATTTTCTTTTTTAGCTCTGTGTAAACATACTCCCCCCCGTTGAACGGTTCCGTTCAACAGAGTTTTTATCTTTCTTGGATTGTCCCTAATTTTAGTTAATATGTTTTGGATTCCTCGCTTGTGATAGTGGTGAAAGATTATTCTGCCATCTGCGAGGACGCGTAGTCGGGCCTGGTAACGTCCTGGAAGATTCACTGTTCGCTCATTCTGCTTCGTTTCCCGGACGCTGTGGAAATTGATGCGTTGCAATACCTTCCTAGGTAAGTAAATGTCCACGCCCTCGCGAGTGGTGAACTTTTGGTGTGTGTTGTCCATTCTCATCTCAAGTTCGGTGATGGTGGTGGTTGCGCGTAGTCTTGAGAGAGTGTGTGTCCCTCTACCGTTGATGATGGCGGTCCCGGAGATTGTTGGCTGGACGTATCTGGACTGTGCCAAGAAGTCTTGGGGGTCTCTGGATGTAGACGGCCTCGGTTGAGCGGATGACGTGCTCGCTGAAGGGAGATCTCTCGATGGCCCTCCATCCTCGAGATTGATGTAATAGGAGGCATTTAGACTTCCCGGAGGGGTGAAGTAGATGTCCTCCAGAATTTGCAAACAATCTTCGTTTTCTTGAGACATCTGAAATGCATCAATGAGTTTAGGGACTTGCGTTTTTACACATAACATCAATGGACAACAATGTTCACGGTACGTCACAAGACATTAATTATGTTTCTTCGTCAGCTTGCTGAGCTATTGGTAATCTACATAATTTATGTATCGGCCTTTTGTAGGAGCTGTGCTGGGTCCGAACTTCTACGACTCGAATCAGTCCATCGGCGCCTGGATAGACTTTCTGGATCACGCCTAATGGCCAACTTGCTGGAGGTACGTTGTCTGATTTTATTAGGACGACATCCCCAATTTCCATATTTCTTTGTGGTCGTTCCCATTTCGGTCTGTTTTGCAGTTGGTTCAAATAATCCCTTGACCACTTGTCCCAAAACAGTTTGTACATATGTTGTAAATGTTTCCAGCGTTGTGATAAGGGTATCTTGCCTGATGTTTGTTCGGGTTCGGGTAGTGTTAAGAATGCTTGGCCAATCAGGAAGTGCCCTGGCGTTAAGACAAATGCATCTTGAGGGTCGTTTGGCACATAACACAATGGTCTTGAATTTAAGCATGCCTCTATCTGTGTGAGTATTGTAGCAAGTTCTTCGAATGTGCATATCGTGTTGCCTAGAGTCCTTCGTAAATGATGCTTTATGGATTTCACACCAGCTTCCCAACTTCCGCCAAAATGTGGTGAAGATGGTGGATTAAAGTGCCATTTGACTGCCTTGGGAACCAAATATTTTATTGCGCTCTTAGTTGATTCCTGAATTGCCTGATTTATTTCTTTGTCAAGAATGGCTTTTCCTCCAATGAAATTGGTCCCGCAGTCAGAGTATATGTCTGTGCACAATCCTCTTCGAGCTACAAATCGTCGTAATGCAGCGATGAAAGCTTCAGACGTAAGGTCGGAGACCAGCTCAATGTGAATGGCTCGAGTGATCATACACAGAAATATACAGAAGTACGCTTTTTGACATTTTGCGTTTCGTAAAGTCGAAGTTTTTATTATTAAGGGGCCAGCATAATCTACTCCCACCTTTGCAAAGGGTTTGCTGATAGCTGTTCGGCTAAGGGGTAGATTTCCCATTAATTGGGTTGTTGGTGAGCCACGATGTCTTACGCATGTGATACATTTATGTATTCTTGTGGTTATAGTACGTCTACCGTCTAAGATCCAGTATTTTTGGCGAATAGTTCCAAGAACTAGCGAAGGACCTCCATGTAATGTCTCGATGTGAGTTTTGTCAATTAGAATTTGCGTCACATGATGAGACCGTGGCAAGATGACTGGATGTTTTTGTGTGTATGGAATTGGTGCATTGTCTAGTCTGCCACCTAACCGAATTAATCCAACGTCATCAAGGAATGGGGTCAGTTTTAAGAGTTGACTATGATTTGACAATGATTTTTTATTTCGCAAATTTTGTAGGTCTTCGCGGAAGGATGTTCGTTGGACCATCTTCAATATCGTGGTTTCGGCTTCTCGGTATCTGGATGCAGAGACTTCAATGTATCGGTTTTGAGGATTGCGACAGTTGTGGATGAAGATTTGGATCCGCGCGATGATGCGTACGAGCCGAGTATAAGAAGAATAGCGTGATAAAATGTTGTCTTCGTCCTTCGACACTAAGCTTGTGGTTGTGGTTTGTTTAGCTTCTAAGTTCGTAGTTTCATCTATCTTGCGTAAGTTAGGCCATTTATCTTCTTCTTGCGTTAGCCAGATTGGACCGTTCCACCATAGTCTGCTTTGGATTAGATCCTTGGTGGAGATCCCTCTAGACGCTATGTCAGCTGGATTATGTTGGCTGGAGACGTGGCGCCATCTGTCATATCGTAGAACGTCTTGTATCTCCACGACCCGGTTGGCAACATAGGTTTTCCATTTGGAAGGGTGTTCCTTGATCCATTGCAGAACAATGGTGGAATCGGTCCACGCGAATATGGAGATTTCATGCAGTTGCATCGTCTCTAGTGTCTCCTTAATTAATTTTACCAGCAACACTGCGCCATTCAATTCCAGACGTGGTATAGTTGTGGGCTTTGTAGGGGCCACTCTTGTTTTGGCGGTGAGTAAATGCGATGATACTCCTTTCTCATCTTCAATTCTGAGGTACAGTACAGCTGCGTAGGCTTTAGTAGAGGCGTCGCAAAATCCATGGAGTTGAATTCGAGCCCCTTTTGTATATCCAACCCATCTTGGAATTTTTAGGACAGAGAGCGATTGGAGCTCGTCCTTGAATGTGTTCCAGTTTTCCAAGATAGTTTCTGGTACTTCATTGTCCCACGATTGTCCAATGATCCAGAGTGTTTGCATTAGTATCTTTGCTACGATTATAATAGGTGCCAGCCATCCTAAAGGATCGTATAACGAGGCGATATCTGATAGTATCGTTCTCTTTGTAATTTTGGTATGAATCTTCTTTGGGGCGAGCTTGAATGTGAATTCGTCGGACCCAGGATGCCATTGAATGCCCAAAGTTTTTATGCTCTCGTCTTCGGCTATTGTTAGTGTGCCCTTTAGTTCTCGATGTTCATTTGGAATATCTTCTAGTAACTTGGCATTATTACTAGCCCATTTCCTTAAATTAAATCCACCTGATTTTAATATACTCATCAATTCTGTTTGTAATTGTTTTGCTTCTTCTATTGTGTCAGCCCCAGTTAGCAGATCGTCTACATAGAAATCTGTAAACATAACTTCAGACGCTAACGGCCAATTTTTTCCTTCATCTCTAGCTAACTGCTGCAGGGTACGAATAGCTAGGTACGGCGCTGATGAGGCCCCGAAAGTCACAGTATTTAATTGATAATCTTGGATGGTTAATGTCTTAGGATGTTGCCAAATAATTTGTTGAAATTTACGATGTTCTGGAACCATGTCAATCATCCTATACATTTTCTCTATGTCTGCGTTCATAGCTATCTTGTATTTTCTCCATTTGAGGAGCGTAGAGAAAAGTTTAGGCTGAATTACAGGTCCCTTCAACATGTAATCATTAATTGATTTGCCATTTGTTGTGCGCGCTGAAGCATCGAAGACTACTCGCAACTTTGTTGTACTGCTGTCTTTAAATACTGCGTGATGTGGTATATAATAATGCGATTCTTCAGGATCGTAAGAATGAAATTCCGTCATGTGACCGACTTCAATATAATGATTCAGACATTCTCTATAATCTGCTTCAAATTTAGGATCTTTGGCAAATTGTCTTTTTAAGGCTTCGAACCTCTTTAGAGCTAGAGTTCGGGATTGTCCTAAAACAGGAGGTTCGTTGTTTATGAATGGCAAGCTAACTTGATATCGTCCGTTTTCAAGCCTGAGATGATTTAATTGAAACATCTGTTCGCACTCTGATTCTTCTTTCGTGAGAATTGGCTTTGCAGGAATTTCTTCGATGTCCCAGAATTTTTTTAATTGTGTGTTTATGTCATAATCTTCCGTAGTTGTTGTAAAGGTTCTGACTTTCCTTTCGGAGCATTGCATGGTGGAACCGATTAGGATCCAGCCGAAGATAGTATTAATGGCTACAGGTTCTGAGTCTGCGCCGCGTTTTATGCCTGTTTTGATTATTTTTGCATATACTTGCGCTCCAAGCAATGCATCGAGTCTACCGGGTTTCCAGAATGTTGGGTCGGCTAATTGTATATTTTTTAAATGTTGGCCAGTGAGTTGCGATATAGGCCGTGTAGGTAAAGGACCAGTAATTTCCTTTAACACTAAGAAATTCTCTTGTATAGGTGCTGCTGTATCAGACCATTTAGAGCGTATGTATAATTTTGTTTGTTGGCGTGATATTCCTGCAGGACATGTGTTTAATCCCGTTACCGCAACCGACGTTGGTGTAAGCGTAGCAGCAAGCCTTTTACATGCTGCTTCCGTAATAAATGACGATTGGGATCCAGTGTCTATCAACACCCGTAGAGTTTGCGATGTTCCTGTTTCGCTTTCTGCAATGATTAGCGATGTAGACAGTAGTGACTGCTGATTTTCCTTAGCTAGAAATAATTGCGTCACGTCACCTGTTTCCGAGCAGTGAGTCGGTTCTACTTGTGCTACCGTTTCAGAATTGTTATTGGTATTGCCAAAATGAGATTTGGTTTGATTTGATTGTGTTGGTTGCATTCCTTCTGATTGCAAAGGAGATGTGTTGTAGTTTGTTTGATGTACGTGATTACTGCTAGGAGTATGTTCTGTATTGTGGTGATGTAATCCAGGGGTAGAATTACTATATTTGGTGTGAGGAGTAGGTTGTTTTGAAGTATTTGATTTGTTATGATTTGTATAGCCTTGAGGTGTCACATCACTGTGTAATGTCGTGTGATGGCCTTGATTACACTTCAAGCATTTGTATTTGCTTGGACATTCAGAGATAGAATGTTTGCTGGATAGACAGTTAGCGCAGCAGTTTGCTACCTTTATGGCTTTCTGTCTAGCAGCTACGTCCATATTTTGATAGCGCGGACATTGCCGAATGAAATGCGCTTTGTGGCATATCGGACATTTATTTTCCCTTGCTATGTGGTATGAACAAGTTGCATCCTTTTTTGTAGGTTTAAATTGCGATGTTTTGGATGTTATGGTATCTGCGATAGCTTCTAATATTTTCAACCGGGTAGTTAAAAATTTCCGAAACTGAGCTAAAGTTGGGAGTTCCTGGGTAGCTCCTTGTTCTTCTTCCCAGTACTTTAGTGTGATGAATGGTAATTTTTGCACTAAAATGTAAATTAAAAGTGCATCCCAAGAAGATGTATCAACGTCCAGACTTTTTAGTTGCTGCAAGCACTCTTCTGTTGTGTCGATTAGACACTTGATAGCCTTTGTATTTTCAGTATTGGCTTTGGGTTGATTAACTAATATCTTCAGCTGGTGATTAACGAGAATTCGTTTATTCTCATATCTGTCTTTTAGTTTGTTCCATGCTGGTTGATAATCTTCATTGGTTATTGGAGTATGCCTCAATAATTTTTCAGCCTCGCCGCTTAAGCAAGCCTTTAAATGATGTAATTTTTGTACTGCTGTTAGCCTTGCATTTTCATGTACAAGTGATGTGAATATATCACGAAATGAACGCCACATATCATAGTTGCCGTCGAATTTTGGTAGTGGTATTTTCGGTAGTAGGGATTCCGTTTGTAATACGGTTGCTGTGGGTTGTGATACCGTATTGACACTAGTTTGATTGGTTGCAGAATATTTGCGCAGGCCTTCTATTAACTCGGCCATATATTCAGAATATTTTGTTTCTGTTATGCTGTATTCATCCTCGTCGATATATTCGATTGCCGTTGAAAGCGAATGTGTTAGCATATGTTTGCTGAGCGCTAAGTCTGCCGCGCGAAATTCCTCCCAGCTAGCCTTTAGGTCGGTTATTTTATTTTCGAGAAATCCTTGTGTACGTTTGAGAATTGCTGTTTTTTTTCCATTCTCGATAGATTTTTCCAACCTCTTTTTTAAGCTTACAGCTGTGGCTACTAACTCCTCTAATTCGGACATATTGACTTTAAATATTTATAGGTTTTGTATTGTTGTATAGACAAACTATTTGACAAAATGTTAAACGAAAAAAAAGAGTTGATTTAGCTACACATTCCTGGATGGAACCACCAAAAAATGTTCCTGTGGGAACTAATAAAAAGTATTTGAGCGTTAGAGGACTGAACAAAAATAACGATATAAAATTTTGCCCCGATGAAATCGAAAGCCCTCGTAGGTTACTGCTCAAGAAAGCTGAAATTAGTGTAGCGGGTAAGAAAAAAAAGGGAATGTGTAGTTGTAAATCAATCCTTTTGTATTTCCGTCAGTTTTTTCGTCTATAAATGTAGTTTTCAGTGTACGTAAAATTCTAGGCAATTCAATAGTTCATAATAGCTAAATTAAATTTTATTTTGTTCAATACCGCATGCAGAGATCACCCGACCAATTCGTCGAGTTCTATTTCTGCTACAGGTTTACAGTTTTAAACTAGTACCGTACTGAAGCAAAGACAAATTCACAACTGTAACAATTTTGAACCAAAAGGCAATTCTAACTTTTAATTCAAATGACAATATTCTAATTTTTACTACTAAAATTCTAGCTAAATTGTATTAATTCATTATGTCTTAAAATAAAACTAAGAAGAAACAAATTCGTTTTTATATTAATCCCTATAAATTCTGTCCTTTACAATATTTCCTAACTATCAATTAATTTAGAGTATCAAAAGTCGCATATGAAAATTTCCTGACCTTTACTGGCATATGAAATTTTCCTGCTGACTCGCTGATATCTGTCGTACAATAAACGCGGCTGTGGCTGAAAAATGAAAGAGGCTGAGAGAGGAAATTCGGTCCTTTTTATACGTTTCAAGAACGCTCAATTGACCGGAAATAAAGCGTAATTTTGTTATTTCCTCTAAATCTGTATGGAAATTGGCGCGATCTTGTGGTGCTCTTGACTCGCCGTAAGAAGCTTTATTAAATGATATATTATCGAGGTACAGGATAATTAAATTACGCGAAAAATGATTAAAAATTCATTGTGCTATAAAATGGCGGCGTTACTGAAGTATGCCGAATCTTCGCCATCAACTTGATCCTTCAGTCTCTCTCAATTTTCCTTTCCTCTCTTCATTTTTCTTGCTATCTCCCTCGCTCTTATGGCGATTATGAGAAGTTTATAAAAATCGCGATAATTAATTACCTGGGAAATTAATCATGAATTTGGCAACGCCATTAAATTCCCCGTCGCGAATTACCCACCTATCAGCTGTTCCGCACGATCAGAAGTTGAAGTGTGAACAGTGACAGGTGCCGAAAGTAAGTTCCGCGTGTGCAGTGTTTACGTGAAAAATGGCTGGGAAATCCAGGATAAAATGGTAAGTACTGATTTCTTATGGTTTATTTAAGTGAAAACTACGTTGTGCGCCAGAAAATTTGGGTCCGGAGGAAGAAAATTGCAGAAATTCGATTGCAATTTTTGCCGGTCCCAAATGTCAACAATTACCGAATTTGTTTACGATTTAAAAATCGCGGTGCTTTTTGACTAATTTAAAGCACGTAATTCGATAAAGGACGTGTATTTAAATATTTCTGTGTTCGCGGATCATGAATGTCGCGTAGTTTTTATTGTTAACATTATTAAGTGATTTTCCTATCTACTCATTGCCTTTTTCTTTTCAGGGGGTGGCTGCGGAGTACCTGTGCTGACCCAGGTACAAGGTATAGCTTTCAAATAGTTATGTCTACAATTTTGTAATTCAATTTTTATTTTCTTTTTTAGCTCTGTGTAAACATCCCATAAATACAATAAAAGGCTATTTGACAAAAATAAAAAAGATTTTGAATTCAAAGAAGGAGACTTGGTATTTGTAGAAAATGGGAACAAGTTAAACAGAAGAAAATTGGATGAATTAAGAATAGGACCATATAAAATTTTGGAAAAAATATCAAAATCAATATATAAAATAGAAACTGGACACAGAAAGTCAGAATCAACATTATTTCATATAACAAAATTGACTCCAGCACCTGTACCAGAATAACATGACTGAATGATTAAATTTAAAAAAAAAAAAAAATAATGGATAAATTTTCCCTAGGAGGGGAGATGTAAAGAAAATGCAAGTGCTTTTCTTTAAATTGAATTTGCTACTACACTTACGAAGGAGGCAATGAAAAATTGACAACAGGGAGTTTATGAAGAGGATTAATAAACTTTAATGTCGTTTCTTTAATTACAGGTAGGAATGGGATAAAATAATGTACATAATTAGGATTTAGAATAAATAAACTTTAATTACACAAACTCAGTACTGTTTATCTGACTTCTAAACTCCTACGAAGAATTACCATTATATACATATATATTGTTGCGGTATTTGCTGCCGCCGCTGTCCTAGAAAAGAAAAATGCAATTTTAGTACTGTTCAAATTTAATTACTTTATGAGTTGCAGGGAAATTTTTAGACCTACCTGGTGTCGAGTACGGAAAACCGCGGACCATCCTGAAACTGGGTCAAGGCCGGAAGGGGGCGATGCAGCCATGTTTTGGTTCCTTTTTGAAGAGGTTAAGTCCAGCGAGTGAGACGTGTGACCGGGCGCTAAAACGAAGAGTTAGGAAAAATTATACGATCGGTTTAATTTGGAAATCTCGTGTAGAGTTAAATTGACTTAATTTGTTAGTAGTAGCTAAACGCTGAATTTAATTAGTTATTTATTGTAGTCTCTTGTCGAATTTTGGAAAAGAGAAATAGAGTCGTCCGTGAATTTCATACGGGTTTAATTTTATTCTCGTGTCCTTTCCCCGAGGTACGGAAGAACTCCGGAGCGAACTCGAGCCCTTTCGGACGACAAGAAGAGGAAACGTGCCCTCCTCAACCGAGCCGAAAAAAAAAGGGGAACCCACCAGGTAGGTGCCGTGCCTAAAATTAGCCCACTCCGTCCGAACAGTGCCCCGGGCCCTTTTGTTTACTTTGAGATTCCGAGGGTTCCCTCAGAGTTCCTTCATAACCGCCAGGGCCGGGCTGCTGTCAACGCTTTGGCGAGGAGGGCATCAGCTGACCGGGCCCCGTCGCATACAGCGAAGGTCACGGCCGCAGCATAGGCACATTGTTGCAGCAACAATATTGCCGCACCACTCTCCTTGTTGGAACAAGTGCGTAGGCACGCGCGCCTACCCACACACAACGAGAACCCGGCGACCCAACGCGATCCCAACACGATTCCGATTTTTAAAAGCAAATTAAAAACTGAACTTACCAGGAGATCACGGGTAGCTGCTGATCCCCCGTCGTCCGGTGTCCTGCTACCTCCCCCGCTGGTTGTCATCCCACCGACTGTTGCCCGCCGGGCTCCCTCGCTGCCGGTGCCTTCCTGCTGAGACAAGTCGGCCAATACCTGCAATTAAGCACATAATTCAGCACAACAATTCTGCACTGCACTAGATTAAATCCTCACCCACAACACCATATTTGCGACACTTAAACACTCAGCACTCGTCACGTCACGCACCGGCTAGATCCCGAGACCGAACTTCCAGCGACGCGAAAAAGCCGCACTGCCGCCGCAAACACGAAGGGACATAAACAAAAAGAAAAGTCGGTTGCTTCTCTGTTTTTTCCACTTTCCAGCGGCCGCGTAGCGCTCGGAGAGGCACGCTGTGGGAAAGTTGCAGAGCCGACTCTTCGTGTGTGAGGCGGTTTGTTCAGGCGCTGCGGCTGTGTGCGAAGGACTTAACCGCCAACGGGTGCTAAGGCAACGTTGCCAACTCTAAGCATAATTAGCCAACCCAACTTTCCCTATTATCCGAACGATTTTTGAACAGCAATTAAAATTTCCCTCTCGGACCGAATTAGCTCGGTAAACAGGCCCCATCAAAGAGTAGTTTGGTAACAATATAATATATATATGTGTTACTCTTAGAATTTTAAGTTCAGAGGATAAAATGGTCAGGAAAATAATTACAAAAATGTTTTGATCTTTACACGCTTTATTATTCGTAGGGAGCGACAGGTACACACACGTTTAATTCAACTCGGCGACTGTGTGTCCCTTTTGATGTTTCATACTGAAGTTGGCGGCACTTCAGTCTCTCAAGTGAAGTTGGCGGCGCTTTGGGCGCCGGCTGCGTTCGCCATGCGAACCATCGTAACAGCTCGGTCATCCTGACAAACAGAGTCGTCCTCGACGTCATCGCTATTTTCCTCCTCATCGTCGCTTGGCACGTCTCCATTGAAAACGCCGCACCAGGGCTTCATGCTGTCCGAAGCGTACACCGAGTTAAATGGCCGTTGCGTCCTCGGTGCTCCCGGGATATCTTTTATGACATAACGGTCCTTGTCCAGGACCTCTGAAATCATATAGGGGCCCTTGTATTTTGCGTCCAATTTGCGGGAATCTCCCGTTGAAATCGACGGCCTGTCGATCAGGATCAGATCTCCGACTGCATATTTCCGAGGCGGGACACGTTTGCTGTCGAAGCGTTCCTTCTGCCTGACGTGGGATTTCTCGATGTTACACAAAGCAGCCAAACGAAGATCTTCGAGACTAGGTGGCTCTCCCGGTCGCTCCTCTGTTTGTAACGCGAGCAAGAGTTTGTTTCCGAGTGGATCTCGAGGCTGGGACCCAAACAGGAGCTTATGCGGTGAGAGCTTGGTGGTATCGTTTGCAAAGGAGTTCATACCCCACTGTATGGCTTTTAAGTGAGTGTCCCATTTCGTCGGTTCATTACTCATTGCGGACAAAGCATGCAGAATGGTTCGATTGCAGCGCTCGATTTGGCCGGTAGCTCTAGGAGTTCGCACTGCGGTCATCACATGTTGTACGTCGTTATTGCTACAATAGTTCCCGAATTCTTTCGAGCTAAACGCGGTTCCACGATCCGTAATTATTCGCGTCGGCGTTCCGAAATGTTGGGACATCTCCGTCAAAATTCTCAAAACTGGCCCTGTTGACGAGTTCTTCACGGGTCTCAAGATGATATACTTCGTGAACCCGTCCACGATGCCTAAAACATACACATTTCCTTTGGTGCTTTTTGGAAAAGGACCTAGGTGGTCCATGTGTACTGTGTGGAAAGGAATAGGAACTCGCGGTATGCAGTGTAGTTCGCCCTCCAGCTTCCCGGTAGGTTTTCGATGATAGGCGCATTCGACGCAAGCTGCAACGTAGCTTTTAACCTTGTTTCGCATGCGCGCGAAGTTTCACGAAGTAGTTGCAGAGTTCGTTCCACGCCGGGGTGACCTATATCGTCGTGACAAGACTTGATGACCCTCCAGATGACTGATCTCGGCACAACCCAACGAAGGACCTCACCCACCTTTCGATAAATACGATTCTCCCTTTGTTTGAAGTTCTTGTGGACCTCCCTCTCCTCGTGATTTGAAGGTCTTCCCGACAGAGTCTTGGCTAGAGCCGCGAGCTTCGCGTCCTGGAGTTGCACAGTCATCAGCCAATCCTCACTGTTTATTTCGATGCTAAATACGTTTAGACTAGCTATTCCGGGTTCCACGGGACCATCATGAGGACTTCGGCTCAAAGCGTCGACGTACTGAATACTTTTGCCACGTCGATATTCTATTTCGAAATTGTATTCCATAAGACGAAGAAACCAACGGGCGATGCGCGGAACTAAATCGCGTTTAGTCAGTGTAGACTTAAGAGATTCGCAGTCTGTAATAATTTTAAAGAATTTTCCGAGAAGATACATACGAAATCGATCGGTTGACTCGACCACTGCAAACGTTTCCAACTCGTAACTATGGTAATTTTTCTCGGTTGGAGTTGTCTGCCTGCTAAAATACGCAACAGGTCGAAAATTACCGTCGGTGTCACGTTGAAACAATATTCCTGCCAGTCCCAGAGCGCTAGCATCCGTATGTAACTCGTGTTCTTGTTTAGGGTCATATATGGCCAACAGAGGCCGTTCAGTTAAAATGCGTTTGAGTTCTTTGAAAGCGTCGCGTTCCCTTTCAGTCCACGAAAACTCCACGTTTTTTCTGGTAAGCGCTGTCAGCGGTTGAGCGATCGTAGCGTAATTCCGCACAAACTTTCTGAAGTAACTCGTAATACCAAGGAATTGTCGCAACGTATGGACGCTTTCGGGTTGTGGAAAATGTTTAATCGACGTAATTTTCCTTTCGTTAGGTCGGATTCCGCGAGAACTAATGTCGTAGCCCAAAAATTCTATTTCCGATTTGAAGAAAAACGACTTCCCGAGCTTCAGCGTTAAACCTTCTTCGTTCAAGACGCGGAGTAATTATTCTTCGAGTGTTTCCATGCCATCTGCGAAGCTCGTGCATGGTATCAGCACGTCATCCATATACACGAGTAGCTTTCCCTTTGTTAACTTTCTCTTGATGTCGTTCATCATACGTTGAAAGCACGACGGGGCGTTGCACAGACCAAAAGGCATGCGACGAAACTCGTATTCGCCGTCTGGTGTCGCGAAGGCCGTAAACTTAACACTGTCTTCAGCTACGGGCAGCTGATAATAGCCGGAAGCGAGATCGAGCCCAATAAAACACCTGGATCCCTGCAGCTCCGACAACAGATCCTCTATAACCGGTATAGGATACTTGTCCTTTATCATAATTACGTTCAACAATCGGTAGTCCACGACCATGCGGTCCTCGCCACACTTTTTTTTGACAAGTAGGGCCGGTGACGTGTAAGGGGAATTTGAAGCCCTTATGATATCCGCGGCTAGGAGATTGCTGACTATAGCTTTCATCGATTCTCGCTGAGAATATGCCAGCCTATATGGTCGCGAGCAAATTGGCCGATTGTGAGTCAATTTAATTTCGATAGCATGGGACTTCGAAACTCCCAGCTCAAAAATGTTTTTCGCGAAACAACACCGAAAACGATTCAATAAGTCCGATAAAAGTTCTATCTCGCTTTCGTCAATCAAACCGTGGTTCAATTCATCCTCGCGGATTGCGTCACGAACTTGAGATTGCTTGCCATCATCATGAATGCTTGTGTCGCGGATCTGTTCGCGAACGTCGGATTGTCTTTCTCTATTATAAATGTTCAAATAACCATTCTGTTTTACGAGGCACACTTCGGTGCTGTTAATAAAATTTTTCCCCGCCAACACGGGCGCGTCCAGATAACAATCGTCGACAAGGTGCAAATCCACTGGCAAGCATGCATCATCAACCTTTAAGTCTACTGTTACCTTACCTTCTGTTTGGCAGGAGCCCATACCAAATCCAACCAGCGGCATACTGCAATCCTGAATCAGCAATCCCATCTCTCTGATAACCGATGAACGCACTAGGCTGACGTCACTACCAGTGTCGATAATGGCGGTTGCCGCAAGACTATCGACGATAACTACTGGGCTGGAGAAATCGTCTGATCGTATCAGAGACACCTTTTTCGGCTGCCTGCACTCCGCATGACTATGACCCACTTTTTGACAATTTGTGCACCGTTGTTGACGCTGAGGTCGGTTGCACTCGATAGATATGTGCCCCAACTCGTTGCAGTTGTAACACTTCCTGGCTCCCCTTGCTGCCCTCGCACTTGCACCCTCCCTCGGGACCAGACCAAACTCCGTTTTGGCATGCCTAGGGGCAAATGCCTGCATCTGCTCGAACCATTTAAAATGCTGCAGCAGCTCCTCAGGATTAGC
This sequence comes from Eutolmus rufibarbis, assembly GCA_963920795.1. Lineage (NCBI taxonomy): Eukaryota > Metazoa > Arthropoda > Insecta > Diptera > Asilidae > Eutolmus > Eutolmus rufibarbis. The sequence continues at coordinate 19,640,406 of OY987205.1, forward strand.
GAAAGGTCGCGAAGAGAGTGTCCTTCTTAATTCGACATCATCTACCCCGTTCACGAGGTACTTTATAGTCGACTGTGGGGAGAGCGATCCTTCCTGAGCAATCGACATTACCTCGTAGAAGTACGCTTCGAAACTCTCCGCAGCACCCTTTTTTCGTTTGGAGAGCTTCATATGTACCTCACACTCGTCTTTATAAGAAGGAAAAGCCGACAGCAGGCCCTCCTTTAGCTGCCTCCAAGATGCTATCGAGGCCTGCGTTGCTTGAAGCCAAAACCTCGCTGCACCCTTCAATTTCGACGAGGCCATCAAAAGTGCCGCCTGATCTGACAGACCGTAAATTCCCACCAACGTATCGACGTTTTTTGTCCACAACGTGCACCCGACTCCACGTTTATCAGCTGGATCAAAATCCTGTATGAGAGCCCTCAGCTCCCCGAAATTGATAGGTTGGGTCTGGCTTGGGGACCGTTGACTGGAAATCGACTGTAAAAATGAAAGTTCCCTTTTAGTTAGCTCAAGTTCATAACGCAAAACTTCCTGTTCTCGGCGCAGAAGCACCATTTCCCGCTGCTCCAATGTCCGCACAGAGTTTCCGTCAACTGCTGGTGCTGAGACGCCGTTACCTCGTGGCGCTTTGACGTTTGGGTCGTTGAAATGGTGATTTTCACCGTCCCCGTTGATCCCGTTTCGTGGAGGCTTCCCTTTTCGTTGCTCCGATTGAGTGGGGCTCCCATCGACTCCTGACGCCTCACCTTCGTTATCCCTGCTAACCTGCAGCGATGTATCAGCGATCTCGTAGTGGAGTAAACAATTTTCGCCGCTGTCGATGCGAGCCATCATCGTTGACTCAGCCATGGGCGACAATTCGTCGTTTTGTTCCTCCCGTTGCTGTAAGTCGCCATCGTTTTTCTTTACTTTTTGCGCGTCCATGCCGCTCACGGAAAATCGGAATTTATCTCAACTTTATCGAGGCGATCGACCGGAATTAACGTTACCGGACGAATATTTACTGGATAAAATCCCACTTCTGACTTGTTACTCTTAGAATTTTAAGTTCAGAGGATAAAATGGTCAGGAAAATAATTACAAAAATGCTTTGATCTTTACACGCTTTATTATTCGTAGGGAGCGACAGGTACACACACGTTTAATTCAGCTCGGCGACTGTGTGTCCCTTTTGACGTTTCATACTGAAGTTGGCGGCACTTCAGTCTCTCAAGTGAAGTTGGCGGCGCTTTGGGCGCCGGCTGCGTTCGCCATGCGAACCATCGTAACATATGTATATCTTCTTTTGTATATATAATTCTACTGTACGTGTGTATGTCACTGAACTCCTCCTAAACGGCTGGACCGATTTGAATGAATTTTTTTGTATGCGTTTGGGTGGCGCCCTGGACTGCAACTAAACGGCTGGATCGACTTGAATGAAAGTTTATGCGATTTCCACCGAAATTGGTACTTTTGCGTTTTCGGGGTCGCTGATTTCAACCCTACTGTCAGAATTTACGAATTCAAGATGGCGGACTGTCAAATTTTGAAGTTAATGCGATTTCCACCAAAATTGGTACTTGGGGGTTTTCGGGGTCACTGATTTCAACCCGACTGTCAGAATTTACGAATTCAAGATGGCGGACTGTCAAATTTTTGAAGTTTATGTGATTTCCACCAAAACAGGAACTGGGGGGTTTTCGTGGTCGCTATTTCAACCCGACTGTCAGAATTTACGAACTCAAGATGACGGACTGTCAAATTTTGAAGTTTATGCGATTTCCACCACAATTGGCACTTGGGAGTTTTTGGGGTCGCTGATTTCAACCCGACTGTCAGAATTTACGAATTCAAAATGGCGGACTGTTAAATTTTGAAGTTAATGCGATTTCCGCCAAAATTGGTATTTGGGGTTTTTCGGGGTCGCTGATTTCAATTCGACTGTCAGAAGTTACGAATTCAAGATAACGGACTGTCAAATTTTGAAGTTTATGTGATTTCCACCAAAACAGGAACTGGGGGGTTTTCGTGGTCGCTATTTCAACCCGACTGTCAGAAGTTACGAATTCAAGATGGTGGACTGTCAAATTTTGAAGTTTATGCGATTTCCCCCAAATTTGGTACTTGCGGGTTTTCGGATTCACTGATTTCAACCCGACTGTCAAAATTTACGAATTCAAAATAGCGGGCTGTCAATATTTTTATATATTTTATACATTTTACACGTGTATTGCGCATGAGCTCCTGAGTGCTATAGGTAATACTTTGTAATTGGTAAGTAGAGGTGAAATGAGAGGAGGGGGAAATGTATATTAGTGATGTTTATAGTAAGCCACGCAAAAAGTACTTATCCAATTGAGATGAAATTTTATGGGCATGTCGCGCATAAACATCTGAGTGACATAGACTATGCATCGCAATTGGAAAGTAAAGAGGAAAGGAGAGAGAGGGGGGAAATGTTAAGCAGTGATAAGTTCATGGTGAGTCGCGCAATAACCACTTATACGATTGAGATGAAATTTTATGGGCACGTTGCGCATTACCTCTTGAGTGCCATAGGCTATGCATCGCAATTGGAAAGTGTGGTAGGGTAAGGAGAGAGAGGAAGAGGGAGAGGAGAAAATGTTGAGCTGGTGCGACACACAGAAAGTACTTATACGATTGAGATGAAATTCTATGGGCATATTGCGCATAACCTCATGAGTGACATAGGCTATGCATTGCAATAGGAAAGTATGAGAAGGAGCAGAGGGGGGGATTTTGAGCAGTGATATGTTTATGGTGAGTCACACATAAATCATTTATTCGATTGAGATGAAATTCTATAAGCTTGCTGCGTTTAACCTCCAGAATGACATTTGACAAATTTGAAAATGGCAAAGCCATGTCTTTATTAAAGTTTAGCTTTATTATAGGGATAGTTGTGGCCGGGCAACGCCGGGTATGGGTCAGCTAGTATATATATATATGTATACATAATATGTCCGGAACAGCGCTAAATCCCGGACGCTAAAATACAATAAATTGAATTAAATTTTTATATCTATATTTTATTGATAATACCTCGTACCTGGGAACTCATCAGGTACCTGTTACCTTCCTTTCAAGTTGTATCCTAGCTGATTTGGTATTCTGCAATGAAAAAAGAGGGAGAAATCAGCAAACATTCAAAATGTAAACAAAAAGTTCCAGTGAACCAACAACAACAACATGGAAAATTGTGAAAGTTAATAACTTTAGTAACTTCAATTTTCCCACAAAACGAAATAAAAATTTACAATAAGGAAGGCATGCAGAACACATTATTAATTTCCCAATTTGTTATAATTAACTATTAACACCAAAATTCGAGAAAAAAAGGGGGCAACTGACAGTTGCTTGGACAATTCCAAATTTGCTTTTTTTTCCCAAAATTAACACAATTTGTTGCACAAAATGTACGTATATAGGAGGAGACGTAGCTGCACTTTCATCTCAGTGTTCCTTGGAGACACTATTAGTACTCACAACACAAAAAACTTTGAAATACACTCGCGACACAACCACCGATTTTCCGCGACATTGTTAACTGACATCCATGTTCTGTCAGGATATTCAGCTGCCACTTTATTTAACGAATTCAGCGGCATTTCCCAATTAGGGTAAATTCGTCAATTAATTGTATATTTTCAAATTTAAAAAATTAAAAATACTCGCCATAAGTACGAAAGAGAAAGCTGAACCAAGATGATGTCCTTGTCGCACAATGTCGGTGATGCAGTTAACGGAAGCTGTCATAATACTAAACGGAAATCGTCATCATACTAACTACATCAAGTTGCAGCGAATTTGATAATATTACAATAAATCCACAATCATACGGATACACAGGAGTTGTATATAGTCGAAATACATACAGACGCGTATCAATATCGAAACTACAACAGTTTGATTCGGACTGATGTGCTCTCTCTACTCACTTGCATTTGTAAAGGCAGTTGCCGCCTAGACTTCGTGGAATAAAGAACTATACCAAACAAGAAGTATATATAGTAATACAACATGGCGCAGCCGGTAAAACGGAATAAAACGTGACTGAAAAGAAAAAAGGGAAAGTTAATGTGTGGAACTAGAATAAGCTAGGAAAAATAGTTAAAGGTAGTAAAGAAAGACGAAGAAAAAAAAAAAAGGAAGTAAAGTGAAAGTGGATTGATCGTAATGGCCCACATGGATTTTATCAAACCAGAACCGTTAAGTCTGGATGGTAACTTAAAAGAAAATTGGAAAAAGTTTAAAACACATTTTGAGATTTACTCAACGGCAACCAAAACGGACAAAGAGGACGAAAACATTCAAGTGGCAAGATTTTTAAGCTGTGCCGGCCACGAGGCCATAGAGTTGTTTCACACATTTAATTTAAGTATTGAGGACAGCAAAAAGATTGCAGCTGTTCAGAAAAAATTTGAGGAATACTGTAACCCACGCACTAACGTCGTGTACGAGCGGTACCGATTTTATTCACGGACTCAACGAGAAGCGGAGCCCTTCGACCACTTCTTAAAAGAGATTTCAACGCTAGTCGAAAGCTGCAGTTTTGGCGAGCAGAAGGAGTCCATGTTGAGGGATCGAATAGTCATCGGAATTGCGGACAATAGCACCCAAATGCAACTCTTGAAGGTCAACGAGCTATCATTGGCAAAGGCGATAGAAATATGCAGAATAGCAGAAATCACTCAGGAGCAGAGTAAAACCATGAAGCACGAGTCAACGACGATGCAGACAACACCATCACAAATTCATGCAGTTAATAATAAACCGGGAAGTTCTAAAGCTAATGGAAAAATAGAAAACAAAAATGCTAAATCACAAAATTCTTCTTACAGATCTGTAAAGGGACGGGCACAACAGTCAAGCGAATCACGTAGCTGTTCTAGCGCGAGCTCAAAGGAAAAGTGCAAGTTTTGCAATTATAAGCATCCCTTTGGTAAATGTCCAGCGTATGGAAAGAAGTGCACCTTTTGCGGGAAATTAAATCATTTTGTATCTGCTTGTTTGAAAAAGAAAAATCAGGTGAGTGATATTGCTTGTGGTTTGGGGAATGGTTGCCATGAGGAGGATGAGCTGTACATATATTCCGTTATAGACTCATTGAACACGAACAGTTTTGCTGGACTGAAAAGTTGTGTGTCGAAGACCGTCCGGTTGAATTCAAATTAGATAGTGGTTCACAGGTTAACATTCTTCCCAAATTTATTTTTGATCATATTTGTAATAAAGTAACGCTGCAACCGTTTCGCACTAAACTTGAAGCTTACGGAGGGTTTGAGTTAGATGCTTTAGGAGTCGCTAGGTGTAGAATGAGGTTCAAAAACAAGATCTATCGGACCGATTTTGTTGTTGTGAACGCTACCTCAAGACCCTTGCTAGGATTAAATACTTGTATAGAGCTAGGCTTAATTCAACGCACAGAATCTATGGAAATAAGCAAGCAGGAAGCAAGAAAATTTATTGACACCCATCAAGACGTCTTTTCAGGTTACGGGCGCTTTCCAGATAAGCGCAAATTAGAAGTCAAAAACGATACAAGTCCAGTTAGTAAGCCGCCACGAAGAATTGCACTTAGTATTAGAAAGAAAGTCAAGGACACGCTCGATCAAATGGAAACTAGAAAAATAATCTCGAAAGTAGATGCACCGATGGAATGGTCTCACAACATGGTGGTAGTTGAAAAAGCAGATAAATCATTGAGAATTTGCTTGGATCCAAAGGAGCTAAATTTAGTAATCAAAGATGAACATTTTCTAATACCGAAAGTGGAAGATTTTAGATATGCAATGCGAAATATGAAATACTTTACAGTCTTAGATTTAAAGGAAGGATTTTGGCAGCTAGGACTTGAAGGGAATTCAAAGAAACTGACAGTCTTTAGTACGCCCTTTGGTTGTTACCAATATAACGTTTTGCCCTTCGGTATTAAGGTAGCTCCTGAAAAATTTCAAAAATTGAATTTCAAATATTTTGGTAATCTTCCTGGTGTTTTCGTTTATATTGATGACCTGATCATCGGTGGCCGAACTTTAGAGGAACATGATAAACATGTTGATCAAGTTTTACAACGTGCACGAGAATTAAATATTAAATTCAACCCTAAAAAACTTCAATATCGCGTAGAACAAGTCAAATATCTTGGACACTATTTTTCATACGACGGTATCTCTCCTGATCCTGAACGAGTCAAAGCCATTAAGCATGTTAGGGATCCAAGCAATCGAACAGAACTGCAAAAGATATTAGGAACCGTGAATTTTTTGAGACCATTCATACCAAATTTGGCAGAAAAAACAGCTCCTTTAAGGCCTTAAGGGTATTATTACGGAAAAATACTACTCTATTTCAGTGGTCACGGGTACATACTAAAGCTCTAGAACAGATAAAAAGCGCTATTGAAAATGCAAGCACTCTGCACTCTTTTTATCCTGAATTACCTATTGTAATTCAGACAGACGCTTCAAAACATGGTTTAGGGTGTTGTCTGCTACAAAATAATAAACCGATTTGTTATGCTTCTAAAAGTTTAACGAACACGGAATGTCACTATGCACAGATAGAAAAAGAATTATTGGCCATAGTATATGCATGCCAAAAATTCCACGACTTTATTTATGGAAGACACGTTCTAATTCAAACTGATCATAAACCACTCGTGGCCATAATGAATAAGCCTCTAGAAAAGAACTATTCAGTACGTATGCAAAGAATGAAAATTAAAATATTTAAATATGATTTAGAAATACAATATGTCCCTGGCAAGCATCTTCACATCGCAGATTTATTATCTCGAAACTCCACCCTGATAAAAGTGTTAACTTAGAAAATATTTTAACAGATATAGTACACGCAGTAAGCATGAGTGATAGGAAAAAAGAAATATATAAAAGAGAAACAATCGAAGATGAAATACTGACCCATTTAAAAAAATACATAATAGAAGGGTGGCCAAAGACAAAACACGGTTTACCGGATCGCCTAAAATTTTTCTGGAATATTAAGGATAAGATCTATGTCGAAGATGGGCTGGTATTTTATGAAGACCGAATATTCGTACCCAGCAAATTAATCAACCAAACATTACAGATACTTCATGAAAATCATTTTGGAATTACTAAAACGATAAATAGGGCGAAAACATTATTCAACTGGCCATACATGAATCGTGACATTGAGAATGTCATTAATAAATGCAACATTTGCGAGAAATATAGACCCTTAAATGCTAAACAAACACTGATACCTCATGAAATTCCGCAATACCCTTTTCAAAGGGTAGGATGCGACATTTTAGAATCAGGAAAGGAAAACTATCTAGTAATAATCGATTATTTTTCGAGATGGCTGGAACTGAAAAAACTAACAAGTAAATCAGGAATTAACGTAATACAAGCACTTAAAGAAGTTTTTTCGATCCACGGAATACCCGAAAAGGTTGTGTGCGATAATCAGCCTTTTAATTCTTATGAGTGTGAAATCTTTGCAAGGGAATGGGAGTTCAAATTTATCTATTCCAGTCCATACTATCCCCGCTCAAACGGCTTAGCAGAGAAAGGGGTGCATATAGCTAAGACTATCCTACGGAAAGCGAGGGATAGTAATCAAGATATATACATTCCCCTGTTAGAATATCGCACTACAAAAATACCCAGTATAGGATATACACCTTCCCAACTCCTTTATAGCCGAATATTGCGTACAAAACATCCTATTAACCGAGATCAGTTGAAGCCAAAAGTAGTAACGAAAGATGCGTTGGACATGATGAGGCTAGCGAAAGAAAAACAAAAAATATGGTTCGATAAAAATGCAAATCGAAGGGAACAGGTTTTTAAAAAAGGTGAAAACGTAGTATATAGAAGAGGGGGAAAATGGGAGCCAGGACAAATTGAAGATTGTGTTGCACCTCGGTCGTACGTACTTCGTAATGAGTACCATAGATTAATTCGTAGGAACACATATCATCTACGGAAGTCGCAAAATGAACCTCAGTTTAGAAGTACTATAGAACCGTTAGAACCTGCCAAATGAACACAACTTCCAGAACAGCAAGAACCATCGCAGACTCAGCCAAGTCATAAATCTAACGCTCATCCGAATAATGGTAACCAGACAGAAGATAACAAGCAAGATCACTACCAAACTCGTTTTGTTCGAATTATAAAAAAACCTAATTACTACCAGTCTTAAATTAAATTAAATTTAAAAACAAAAATGCACTGAATTTCTACCGTTGTACATGCAAAAAAAAAAAAAAAAAAAAAAATCTTGAATTTGCAGTAAAAATCTTGGAAACTTAAGTAATACTAGTCTTAAGGAGGGAGGGCGTATCAATATCGAAAGCGGATTTTAATAGCAGCAAGAAGGGAGGAATTTCGCACAAGACAATTTTGGAATCCAACTTGACTCTTTCGAAGTACTATAAAAGGGCGACGAGCTGGACCAACGCCCTTGCATTTTCAGACCAGTCGAAGGAAAGGAAAGTAATGCTTTAGCATTTTCCTCAGATATTCACTGGTAAAGGGGTTTGAATTTTAATACTTGGGAACATTTGGACTTTTTAGGAATAAAACAACTTGGACTTAGAATTATTTTTTTTAATTGTTAATGCTAGACTTGGAATATTTTGATGAGTGTTAAGGTTAGACTTTTTAGATTGATTGTAATTGAATTATTATTGAATAAAGGAATTTTGAACTAACGCTCCTTATTATTCTCACCGCTACACAACCATCAACGTTGGGATTTATTGATTTCAATTTTATTTTTGTTTGATTTGATGCCCCAACATAATATGTGTATATATACATATATACATATATATGTACATATATATATATATATATAATATATATATATATATATGTATGTGGGTTTGGGGAATTGCGGCCTCACCCTAGGGCCACAAGATGTAGGCAGCGCCGCGATGCGTTCGTGGTGGAAGCTCACCGTCCTGCGGAAGCAGCCGCTTTTGACAGCCGGCAAAACTCTTTCTTCTTCATCGAGCCGTCGAGGAGTCGACACGTGCGAACGAGCGAGCAGCGGTGACCAGCAACCTAGCCCTTTAAGTTTTCCCACATGGGGGCTCAACCGGGATCGCAAAAAAATTAGCATCCCTGGAACATCTGACATGAACCAACGAGATCCACTGAGAGTACTTGTTCACCGAGGCGGTGAATTCATCAGGATGGCCGTGTGGGTTTGGGGAATTGCGGCCTCACCCTAGGGCCACAAGATGTAGGCAGCGCCGCGATGCGTTCGTGGTGGAAGCTCACCGTCCTGCGGAAGCAGCCGCTTTTGACAGCCGGCAAAACTCTTTCTTCTTCATCGAGCCGTCGAGGAGTCGACACGTGCGAACGAGCGAGCAGCGGTGACCAGCAACCTAGCCCTTTAAGTTTTCCCACATGTATATGTATATATATATACATATATATATATGTGGGATTTAGGGCAGCCAGCTGGTCCAGTTCCAAGGACCGTTAGTCCTTAGAGCGAACTCTAAGCCCGGCTCGATTCCAGCACCGCAACTTTTTTCACTTCTTGCCAAGCTGCCGCTGAGAGAAGCTGACTGTGCTGACCGTGCTGACCGTGCCGAGCCTCAGTTGCATTATATTAAACCGCGTTATATTCTCAATCATTTTAAACTGAATTAACTATTTGAATTAAGTTTTAAATAAAAGTGAAATTATAAAGTCCGACTTTTCCTCTCCCGCCCCCACAAATTATGGCGTCAGAAATGGGATGTGCGAAATTAAAAAACTGATTCGTGCAAATAAAACTCGTGGACCAGGAGACGAACTGTTAGACTGTTAGACTTAGAGCTGTGAAACTGTGAAAGCGGAAAAACTGTGCTGCCTTTTTCGGAAAAACTTAGACTTCGTGCTGTGAAGTGAAGTAGAGAAGTGCTGTGTGCCCAAATAACGGAAGCTGTTTCACGCCGCAGGAAGGAACTTTGATTGCTGCGCTGGAAACAAGACGGTTTATAAAATTTAAGAAAATTGGTAATTTCTAAACTGGGTAAGCTGCTGGAAACTGGTGAGTGATCAATTTATTTTCTTTGGAGTCACATTCAAATACTGGAACGGTATATAACGGTTAATCGAGAAAGTTCTATCGCACGTGCTTGATTTCGAAGATTTTGGAAATTTAAATGGCCAGAAAATCTAACAAACAATCCGAAATACTTTTATATTTAGCCGTATTGTATGGATAATTTGCGTAATCTAACTGTAGCAGAATTGCAAAGACTGCTTCGCGAAAAAGGATTGTCTTATAGTTATCGCTTGAAAGAGGATTTAGTTCAAAGATTGGCGGGTTCCATTGCAAGGGCTGAAAAACAAAAAGAACAAAATAATTTACCTTTGCAGTTGATAACTGAAGAAGTCGACGAAGAAGAGAGTCCCTATAATTCTTTATTCGAAGATTCTAGCTTTCTGGGGTTTAGAGAAAGTACCGTTAATCAGGAGATTTCAGATATGGCCAAAGAAGAGAAGGGAGCTTTTACAAACAATTTTGCCTTCCGAGATGTCGAAGAATCTCTAAATAAATTTTGCGGCAAATCTGGTAAATTATTTCCGGTATGGGTAAAGGAGTTTGAAGAAATCGCTGCAGTATGCAGCTGGAATGACATCCAGAAATATCTCTATGCGAGGCGACTGCTAACTGGTGCTGCGAAATTAGCGATAGATTCCTCAATCGATATTACTAGCTGGAACAAACTCAAAAAGACGTTAGAAAAAGAGTTCGGGAATAAACCAACCTGCCTAGATATCCATAAGGAATTGCAAAGCCGAAAGAAAAAACCCAGTGAAACTTTCCTAGAGTATATTTTTACTATGAAGCAAATAGCAAGTAGAGGAACTTTCGGTGAGCAATCGCTTTTAGCCTATATTATTGCGGGAATTCCAGACGATGTGATAAATAAGACAGTGTTGTATGAGGCTAAAAATCTGGATGAGCTTAAGGAGAAAATTAAAGTGTACCAGGTTATAAAAAGTCAACAAGCTGAGAAAAGGTCGCTCAAACCAAATGAAGGAAGGTCTTCCCACAAGGTCCATCAAGAATCAAAGAAAAGGTGTTTTAATTGCGGTTCTAAATTTCACCTGACTGCAGAGTGTCCGGATAAGTCAAAAGGAGCGCGATGTTTTAACTGCAAAGATTTTGGACACATATCTTCGAGTTGCCCGAAATCTAAAACGGAGGAAGCTAGCACGGCTCCTAAAAAAGTAAATTTAGTATCCTCTTTTGATATGACAATACTAGTAAATATCGCCGGAAGAAATTTCACCGCTCTTTTAGACACTGGAAGCGATGTTTCGTTGGTGCGAAAGTCAGTTTATGATTCGATTAGAGGGAATTGCGCCGACAGTTGTGGGCCAAGCATTCCGTTAGCTGGTTTTGGTGCTAGCTTTAGAAGTACATTGGGCTCATTTCAAACCATTCTAGTTATAAATAATTTTAGCTATTCGCCGCAACTGCACATTGTGCCTAATGCATGGTTGCCTGAAGATGTACTTGTCGGCAAAGATATCCTAAAGTACGCAAAAGTTATCATAGAGCGCGGTAAAGCCACATTGTTTAAAGAGGGGGAAGACACAATCGAAAACCCTTTGAACAGTATCGACGTTGTACAGTTAATTAAAGAAGAAGAGCCGGAATGTATTAAGGAAATAAAAGGCAGTGAATTTTATGAAGAACTCCGAAATTTGATTAAACAGTATTGCCCAATCAGGCCTGAACGGTCTTGCGTTCAGATGAAAATTTTATTAGAAAACGAGCTCCCCGTATATCAAAAACCACGCAGACTGGCACCTAAAGAAAAGGAAGTAGTCAGGGAACAAGTGAAGCAATGGCTGGTCGATGGTATTATCCAAGAAAGCGATTCTGATTTTGCAAGTCCCGTTGTACTTGCGAGTAAAAAAGATGGGACTTACAGGCTTTGCATAGATTATCGAAAGCTTAATACCAAGGTTGTAAAAGATAGGTTCCCGCTGCCTAATATGGAAGATATAATTCAAAGCTTGTACCATGCTAAAGTGTTCACTACGCTGGACTTAAAAAACGGATTTTTCCATGTCGGTATTGACGAAAGTAGCCGTAAATATACTGCATTCGTTACACCAGAGGGGCAGTACGAATTTTTAAAAGTCCCATTTGGCCTTTGTAACTCTCCAGCTGTTTTTCAAAGATTTGTCAATGCTGTTTTCCAAAATTTAATTGAGGAGGGAACTGTGCTAGTTTATTTGGATGATGTTATTATCCCCGCGAATGACGAGAAAGACTGTATTGAAAAATTGAAGCGCGTTTTCCAAGTCGCTGAAAAAAACGGACTAATAGTGAAATGGGAAAAGTGTAAATTCTTACAAAAAAAAGTAGAGTTTCTCGGGCACATTATTGAGGCCGGCAGCATTAGGCCCTCGATCGATAAAGTAAAGGCAGTGGTCGGATTCCCTGTCCCCAAAAGCGTGAAACACGTTCAAAGTTTTCTGGGGCTCACGGGATTGTTTCGAAAATTCATACCTAAATATTCCCTGATTGCTAAACCATTAACAGACTTAACGCGGAAAAGTACACCGTTCGATTTTGGTCGCGAGCAGCAAAGTTCATTTAATTTGTTAAAGGACATGCTTTGTAAATCTCCAGTCCTTAAGTTATTTAATCCGACTCTTGAAACTCAACTTCATACCGATGCGAGTAGAGAAGGCTACGGTGCTGTCCTCCTTCAAAAGCACGACGACAATCATTTTCACCCTGCAGTATATCTAAGCTTTAAGACAACGAAATGTGAAAAGAATTACTCTAGCTACGAGCTTGAAGTCTTGGCCATAGTTAAATCACTAAAAAAGTTGAGGATGTATCTACTTGGTCTTAAATTCAGTATATACACAGATTGCAAAGCTTTTCAATTGACTATGAAGAGAAAGGAATTGTGTAGCCGCATAGCCCGGTGGGCGCTGTTACTTGAGGAGTACGATTGCACTGTGAATCACCGACCTGGAGTTAGAATGAAACATGTTGATGCACTTAGCCGCTATCCTTCCGTTCTGCCGATAGAAGATGGGTTACTTTCGAGGATTCGAAAAATACAGCAGGATGATGAGTACTGCCGCCTTCTCACGTCAATCTTGGAGGAAAAGCCCTATGACGATTTTTTAATGCGAGGTGGTGTTATCTATAAGCTGGTCAGAGGGAGATATTTACTTGTCGTACCAAAATTGCTGCAGAGAGAAGTGTTAAGAAAAATACACGAAGAGAGTCATACAAATGTGAAAAGGGTTATCGCTATCGCTGAACAGGAATACTACATAGATAAGTTGAACAGAAAGGCAGCAGAAGCAGTTAGTAATTGTGTTGCCTGTATACTTTCGTCACGAAAACAGGGGAAGCAAGAAGGATTCCTGAACCCCATAGAGAAAGCAGATGTGCCATTGCATACCCTCCACTTAGACCACCTTGGACCTTTACCGTCGACGTCAAAAAGTTATAAGTACCTTTTCGTCGTAGTCGATGGGTTCACAAAATTTACTTGGATTTATCCGGTGAAGACAACAACGGCCGACGAAACTGTGCGGAAACTGGGCCTTCATAGCGAAATATTTGGGAATCCTTATCGAGTGGTTACGGACAGGGGTACAGCGTTCACTTCGAATGTGTTCATAAATTATTGCGATGAGCGAAGAATTGCACATGCCACGATAACAACAGGAGTTCCGAGGGGAAACGGCCAAGTTGAACGGATGAACCAGATAATTATCTCAGTTCTATCTAAACTGTCATTTGCTGATCCCCTAAAATGGTTCAAGTTTGTTCCCCAGGTGCAGCAAATAATAAATTCGACGAAGTCAAGAGCTACCAATAGATCCACCTTTGAGCTTATGTTGGGTGTTAACATGAACAAGTCAGATGACCTAGAGCTGTCTAAATTATTAGAAGAAGCCATAGTGGACGATTTTGATGCCGAAAGCAGAGAAATGCGAAGTCAAGCCAAATCACAGATCCAGAAGGTTCAAGAGGAAAATAAAAAATATTTCAACCAAAAAAGAAAGCCTACACGCAAGTACCAGGTACATGACCTAGTTGCCATTAAAAGAACACAATTTGGTCCTGGCCTAAAGTTGTACCCGAAGTTTCTGGGACCCTACGAAATCGTTAAAGTAAAAGGGAAAGAACGATACGACGTACGCAAGGTGGGAAATCACGAAGGACCGATTTCGACATCGTCAGCCGCAGATTACATGAAGCCTTGGGTTCAACCAGAAGACAGTGATGAAGGCAGTGGTGAAGACGACGATAAAGATTCCAAAGGATCGCCTGAGGCAGGCGAATCTCAGGATGGCCGATTGTGGGATTTAGGGCAGCCAGCTGGTCCAGTTCCAAGGACCGTTAGTCCTTAGAGCGAACTCTAAGCCCGGCTCGATTCCAGCACCGCAACTTTTTTCACTTCTTGCCAAGCTGCCGCTGAGAGAAGCTGACTGTGCTGACCGTGCTGACCGTGCCGAGCCTCAGTTGCATTATATTAAACCGCGTTATATTCTCAATCATTTTAAACTGAATTAACTATTTGAATTAATTTTTAAATAAAAGTGAAATTATAAAGTCCGACTTTTCCTCTCCCGCCCCCACATACATATATACTTATATATTGTTGCAGTCCCTGCAATAGAGAAAATTAAGTATCTCTTTATTCGTGGAAAATTATGATCTTACCTCTTCCAGGGAAGTTTTTAGTACAGCTCCACTTCCCCCTAGCGCAGAAGGACGAAACCAGGCCGGATCAAGGGCGGAAACTCGGTGCGGGCGATGGACTAAGCCATCTTAAGAGTGACCAGTAGAGTGAGCAGATCGTGGTTTTCTTGAGCGACCGTCTTCCTAAAAGAATTAGAAGAATTTAGTAGAAAATTGTGAGCATTGTTTCTTGTAATTGTAGTAAATTGATTACGTTGTGAGCCGTGATCGTGATCGCGGAAAGTGCGGCAATAAAGTGCACGACAAACAATAACCGGCGTTTTATTTGCGATCCCGGGCATACTCCGTGCATAGGAGGGGTGATTTATTTTCAGCAGTGAGATAACTAAGGACTCAGGACTCAGGTCGACCCCGTGTTGGCGAATCCCACGGGGCTGAAGGTAAGTGCCGTGCCCTCTTCTATTTTACTTTTCCGCGGAACGTGTGTGATAATTTTCGCGCCGGGCACCTCAAGGAGTGTGCCGTGGTTTTCGCGCCGGGAGCCTGAAGGCAATCGCAGACCTTGGCCAACAGCTGGACAGGCAAAAGCCGTCCTCGTAGCCGCCAGCTGTTCGAATTTGGGTCAAGGCGACCGATCAGCTGCGCCGGGCGCTCCGCTAACTAGGCCCCGCCACCCACTCCGCGAAGCCAGCAACATCGTGGGTTGCGGCAACATTTCTCCGCTCTGCGAGCGAGTCGCACTCACACGGACACACTTCCCCTGGCGAGAAGCGCCGGCCGCGGATTCCAGTGCGGCCATACTGGGACGCGATTTCCCCTAAAAGAATTGCGCGACAAACAAATTGGCAATTAATTCGCTAATAACCTAAAGAGAAAACTTACCTGGAGCGCACGGCGAGCCAGTGTAACTCCCTCGTCGCCAAACGTCCTCCCGGTGGGTTGACAGCCCCCTGTTGGACCTGCGGCAGCTCCTCCAGTGGCCCTGAAAGAAGAACAAAAATCACTACACTGGCCGGCACTCTTCACTTCGTACGATTTTCTTTTCTGCCGCGAAAGCACTGCACTATACTACACAAAACTACTTCGCACTCAATAACTTCCACCGCGCACAGCTCGTATTTGAGTCGACTTTTGGACGCCCAAATTGCACGCCACCGACGCCGAAAACAACTGCCGCTGGGAGGTAAACAGCGAGCCCGCTGTTTACCCCGCCGCGCTTCCAGCCACACACGACGCGGAGTCAGCTGCTTACCCCGCCGCGCTTTCAGCTGCACACGGCGCTGAGTCAGCTGCTTTCCCCGCCGCGCTTTCAGCCGTACACGGCGCTGAGTCAGCTGCTTACCCCACCGCGCTTTCAACCGCACACGGCGCTAAGCGAGCTGCTTGCCCCGCCGTGGTGTCCCGCAGTGCACGCCGCTCGGAGAGTCGGGGAAATTGGAAGGCTACTTCATGTGCGTGCCGCGCAGCTAAAGCGAAGGGGAGATTCAGCCGGTGAGCCGACTCTGCCTGCCCCCATCGAGCACAGGGTTGCCAGCGCTCCTCACTGCCGGATTTTTAGGAGTTTGCCAGCAATTCTTCCTTCTTTTTTGTTTTGTCCGCAGCGAACGTAGAGAAAAAAAAAAAAGAAAAAAAAAATCCCTCTCGGAACGTCTTACCTCGGCACGAATTGGTCAAGCAAAGGCCAATTTTGTAACAAAATATATTATATATATATATACATATATATGTATATATATGTATATATATAATGATATCTTCTTTATTTCTCGAATCAGGAATTGTTGATAATTAAATAAAGACGTAATTGCGTTTCTCTGTAGATAAAAGATTTATTTATAATACATGTTTACAATATTTAACCAATTACATTATCATAACAAAGCAAAATATTCATTCACCTGTAGATAAAAGAAACAACATTTAAAGCCTTTATTTCGGATAATCTTATTATTACACACAATATTTGGAATTCTCTCCTACTTCTGTCTATCGTTAAATTATTGACATCTCCTAATATTTTGTTTAAGCAAAGATAGATTTAAGAAAAGCAATCGTATACGGGTAAACTGATTTTCTTTACATCTCCCCCCTTGGAGAGAAACAATTACAAGTCACAATGTAGGTACGTAATTGTTCATTCACTAGCAAACACTGGAGATAGTTTTGTAATGTGGTAGAGATTTGATTCCACTTTCTTGTGTCCGGTATCAACTTCATAAATCGATTTGGAAATCTTTTTCAGAATTTTGTATGGTCCAATTCTCAATTCATCCATTTTCTTTCTATTTAGTCGATTTCCGTTCTCCACGTAGACTCTGTCTCCCTCTTCCAATATATATTCTTCCCTATGCAGATCGAATATTTTCTTATTATAATTATGGGATTTTATAGTATTCTTCAGAGCTAGTTTTCTATCTCTTTTCAGATCTTGTTTTGTACATCTTGATTTCAATTCAGGTGGTAGAATGTTCACATTTTCACCCTCCAAAAGGTATTTTGGCGCAAACTTCGTGACTGTGTGTTCTGTTTCGTTATATTTTTCTACACATTTCTGTGCAATAGTAGTCCATGCTGTTTTCTTATTATTTTCATTTACTTTACATCTTATTTTATTGACTAAAGTTTGATTTAGCCTTTCATTAAGCCCATTTGAAAATGGTGCATCCACAGCGGTGAAAATCATTCTTATGTTTTCCTTCTTCAGAAATTCCTTAAATTCTTTGGAATTTATGCCTGGGTATTGATCTGTTAATACTATGTCAATATTGTAGCTTTGTGTCACCTTTTTCATTAGTTTAATAAAATCACTGGAGCTTTGATTCTTTGATGTGAAAATATAAGCATATCTTGTGAAATGATCAAGCAGAAGATGTAAATATTTTTTTGTTGACCGAGATCCTCCAAAGCCTCCAATGGTATCAATGGATATAATTTCAAATGGACGTGTTGCTGGACCTAAATGTGACATTAAGCCGTATTTTGACTTCCTCCTTGATTTGTTTTTTATACAAATTTCACAATCATCACATATTTTTTTTATGTTTGTGATAATATTCTTTGCTGTGTAAAATGGTGTTATTTTATTTGTTATCTGGGTTCTCCCAATGTGGCAGTAAGTATCGTGGACATCTTTTATTAGAGTTTTGCTAAGTTCTTCTGATAGTATGATTTTTTTTCTTCTTTTATTCTTCTTGTAGTAAATTTCCTTTTCCAATATATGTTTTCGATTTTGTAAGTCCAGATTTGCGCGTTGATCAATTTTTATTTCTTCCAAGTTTATTACATTTACTACTCTTAAAAAATCGTCAGCATTTTCATAAGGCTCTAGAACTGGGTTTCTGCTTAAACAGTCTGCTTCTTGGTTTAATTTTCCTGGGTTATATTTTATCTTGAAATTATATTGGGATAAATAATAGGTCAGATCGCCTAGTTCCTCATCAGTTCTAGCCTTGATGTTGTTATAGCGGTTGGGTCCTCAGGGAGCCCGGCTAAAGCCCCTGTCCAGCGGTGTGCGGCTGCGGGAGCTGGCAGGCTAGCGTTGGCGGTAGCTGTGGGGGGGTTTGCCAAAAAACCGCCTTAAGCCGCTGGAACGGCCCACCGATAACAAACCGAAAAATTCTCCCGCGACGGAAACGACAAGCGCGAGGGAAGGAAAAGGACAGTGCGGGACCGAGCCCGGCAACTGCCCGTGAATGACTTTCAGGGGGGGTTCTGGATGGAAACGAACCCCCCTGGCCTAATCCCCAACCACCCAATGACCTCCCCGCGGCCTCAAAATTATGGGGAGGTCCCTTTGAGTAAACTCTACACGTTGGCTGAAAAAGAAGTGGGATACGGGACCAAGAAAACTAAATTAGATTATTTCGACATATCTACTATTTCCCTAGATTTTCTCGTGGTTTAAATAATACAGAAAAACACTTACATTATTACAAAAAAAAGTTCGTTGGGCGCCGTTGGTGTTGAGGTGATGAGGGAGTCCTGGCTGCTTCCGTTACAGATGGTGCTGATGGTGGTGAATCTGCTGCTGGTGAATCTGCTGCTGGTGAATCTGCTGGTGGTGACGCTGCTGTTGGTGGATCTGCTGGTGGTGAAGCTGCCGCTGGTAAAGCTGATATTATTGTAGAGGAGGAGGTCGGGCCACTTCATTTAACCTACCCCCCTCCCGGTCCTTTTATTATTATTTCCTTTTTTTGTTTTCCTTTTTTTTTTTTTTTTTTTTTTTTTTTTTTTTTGACCACTGGAGATAACTCCTTAATTATAAAGCTAGCTTAGCTCTGAGCTCGCACTTGTGACACTGGCAAGTTTTACTGTAATTCAAGATTAGTCTCGCTC
The DNA here is from genome assembly GCA_963920795.1 of Eutolmus rufibarbis. NCBI lineage: Eukaryota > Metazoa > Arthropoda > Insecta > Diptera > Asilidae > Eutolmus > Eutolmus rufibarbis. The sequence continues at coordinate 19,659,441 of OY987205.1, forward strand.
ACCTCCCTTAATTTTTGGTTCACAACTGGGCGCCGGGGAATTTTAATGCACCGTTACTTAATATTATGTTCACCACGCTAAATGTTACGTGCACCGTTCGGGTCACCTGTAATTTTAATCGATTTCAGTTTAATTCTTTATTGGAGTAGACGCCCATCACTAGCCTTTTCGTTTCACAGTTTTTGGTTCGCGGGTGAGTTTTACTTTTAATTTTAATTGATGGGTACTGGAGCCTCTCACTGAATTCTAGATACACTGTTTGGTCGCGGGTAGGTTTGATACACCTTTTAGTTTATTTAATTTTAGTTAATTGTCACATTCGCGTTCCACTACTTTCTTGGTTCACAGTCTGTTCGTGGGTAATTTTCTTGTTTTAACTCAAAATAAGTTTTCTTGTGGCTGCGCGTCTCACTAAATGTTAGGACCCCCTTGGGTTAACGGTAAGTTTTAATTTCGATTTGTAATTAGTTTTAGGGCGCACTTTGCTGAATTTTAAATTCTCGGTTCCACTCACAGGTAAGTAAAAAAATAGTTTTAATTTTCCACTAGTTGGGATAGGCGCATCTCACTACGTTTTGGGCACCCATTATTCCAGGTAAGTTCCAATTTACGCAGTTAACTAATTCTAGGGTGCATCTCACGGAACTTTAGGTTCACAATTTTAGTCGTGTTTAAATTTAATAAAATTCTTAGTTTTTCCTAACTTTGAGGCACCTCTCACTAATAGTTTAATTTATACCACAAATTTTTGTTTCTTTAATCCCTTCTATGATTTTAGGGCGGGATCCTATCACGCTAGTCACCCCTGATCGCTTTAGTTTTTTTTTCTTTTCCTTTTTCACGATGAATAACTCCAGGAGGGGGTTTTCCCCCCGCTTTTCGCGACGCGCGTTCTGGGTTTTTTTTTTTTTTTTTTTTTTTTTTTTTTTTTTTTTTTTTTTTTTATTGTTTCCGCTCTTGACTCCGAAAACTCAATCGTTAGCGCGTAGTAAGATTAATTAACGCTCACTACTCGCGACTTCTTACGTTGATCCCAAATCCGAATTTTAAATTTTCCTTTTTTTTTTTCTTTTGGCCCGCTTAAATTTTCGCGCACGACTGCCCTCCTTGAATTCACCAAACCAACTCCTCGAGCTAACGCCGGCTCGAGCCCACGCCGCCGGCAGCGACCGTTAGCGAGGAACCGTTAGGATGCCGACCCATCGCTCGTTGCGCTGGCTTTTGCCTCACACTCCGAGCTCTGAGCCGGCATCTCGGTCCCCCGCCCGCGCCCGCAGCGGCGGCAGGAGCTCGAGCCAGCAACTCGATCAACAGCGCGCGTAGCTCGGGCCGAAAATTTTTAAAGGGACCGAGGGCCTGGTGCACTTCTTGCACAGCGAAGGCAGCTCGGTCCGGAGATTTTATGGCCTGGGACCGAGGAACTTGTGCACCGCCGGCAAGGCGAAGGCCGCTCGGTCCGGAATTTTTTCTATGAGACCGAGGGCCTGGTGCACTATTGGCAAAACGAAAGCCGCTCGGTCCGGAGATTTTTTTATACGCGACCGAGCTACCGCGCTGGAAATTTTTTCTTTAGGCGCCGCCCCTTGAGTCTCGAACGTCGAGTTTTGGTGCTTTTTGGGCGACCAAACTCGACGTTCGCAACCCAAGGAACGGTACCGAGATACGGTGCCCACCAGAGCCGCCGTGAATTTTTGGCCGAATTTCGGCGGGCTAAGCCATAGGCGCCGTGAGGAAATTTTACTTCCTGACCACAACAGCACAGGTCCGTTGGATTCGCTACCGAGGCCAAAGGAGCTGAAAAATGGTCAGGTGTGTTCCAGGGGTGCCCAACATGTGGTTCGACCCACGACCCGAGCTAACCCGAGCTGAGCTAGCCGGCCAAAATCTGCACTGGAACTTCCCGAACCCTAATGAGAGGTTGGTGATTCCAGTGCTGACTCAACCACCCTCTCCCACCGGCAGAGAAGACCAACCCTAATGAGAGGTAGGCTTCCCTGACGGTGAGAGGGAGCTGCTAATACCCCTCCCGGGCCAACCCAGATCATGGGGAACCGGGCTCGTAAGGTGTTATTCCAAAGAAAAAGGAAAATCAGACAAGAAAAAAAAATGTGTGGCTGTAAACCAACCCCCGCGGTCATCCCAGTCCCAGGATGAACACCCGCTTCGCGAATCCGCTTCCCTCCAGACTCCAACGATATGGCGCTGCTGTTCACGGGAGCCCGGAGGTGGGGGCTGTTGTAAAATTCTGTGTGCCAAACTTAAATTACAGGAAGGAAATCCCCTGTCCGATTCCTTGTTGTACAGTCTTTACTAAGGGTGGGAATAGTTGGAGTACAGGCGCTCCAAGTCGAATTCAAAGCCGAAATATAGGGTTGTGAAAAAATGGGAAAGGTAAAAATGGGTACGTAGGGGAATAATTTTGAAGTGATTATAGGTGACCTAGTCGACCTTGACTAGTCGTCTCGTCGCGAAAGCAATATCGTACGAAAATGATTGAGCAAGAGCGGACCGATTGGAGCAGTGATCAACGCCTCGTCAGAGCAAGAAAGATAGGCATGTTTTATGGTGATTGGCAAATAAAAGTGTGCTCCTAGAACACGTCCGGAATGTCTGGGTTTTAATAATTATAAAAATTGTACGGGTACTTTAATATGTCAATAAAATTTTTATAGAGATACTATTACTAAATAGAAGGAAATTTTGAATATATACATGACTAAATGAATGAAAATGTGCCATAGTGCGCGGAAGCACTATGACGGCGCAAAGAAAAATTTGTAATAAGTAGTGATAAATTATATTTGTGAATGACGGTTGAACCGTCATGTCTTGGGGAATGATGCCAATGATAAAAATTTTTGAGACGTCGGAATAGCTAAACTAGTTTTAGCGACCGTGTGGGAGAACGAAAAAAAAATCTTAGAGGATAGGTAACCTTCCCTGTCTCCTCCACAAGAACCTTGCACGAATCACGACCGGAGGGAAACTCCCGGCCAGGTAGTTGGCTATTTACCAGCCAGCTCCTGTATTTCCACGGAGGTCTCCGATAGTTTCCGAAGCATAGACTCTGCTGATTTGACAGAGAAAGCACCTCCCTGGCTGTGCTCTCGCAGGAAGAGGCAGCCCGGAGACCTCGAGACGAGTGATTGGCTGAAGGAGCCAATCCTGCGTAGTTCTCAAGAGGTCCCGTTCTGACCCTGACCTACGAGAAACACCACCAGGGCCTTTCGATCTGGGACTAAGTGGGGTAAAAGTAAGAAAAATTTTAAAATTTGGATGGGATGGGGGTTAGGAATAAGGAACTCTAACTGGGATAGGGTAAGGGAAGGGGGTTGCCAAGTATGTCCACCGCATAACCGAGCAGAGGCGGCTATAGGACACACTATCATTACCAGTGAAGCTGGTCGGATGCCTTCTTAGGGCGACCGAGTATACCTCGGAGAAGCTCCACTACGGATTGCCGCTGTGGAGGTTCCAAAAAATTTCTAAATTAAGGAATATAAAGAAAATTTGGTCGTCCTAATAAAGTTTAAATGTAACGGTCACGGCTTGATATCTTTTGCGTGGAAAGTGCCTATTAATTTTCCTTGGAGGGTTTCCAATTCGTACAGCGAATTGCCTTTTTTTGCTCTGACTCGACATTTGACAAATTTCTTTCCGAGCTTGGCATTAAAACCTCTCCCGAAATTACTCAACTGGAAGTTTCGTCTGTATACTTCTTGTCCTACTCTGAACTCAACGGGTTTAGATCGCAAGTTATACTGTTTAGCTCCCCTGTCGAAAGCCTTGTCTAAATTATCCTGTACCTGTGCACGAATCAGTCGAAGTTTGTCGGAGGTATCCACGTCAATAGGTTCATTCACCCCCGATAGTTGTCGGAGTAAAGCATAGGCGGACCCATGTTCAATCATATTATTTCCGAACAAAATTTTATACGGGGAGAACTTTGTGGCTTGGTGAACCGAACTACGAAGTGAACTGGCAATGCAACTCAATTTCTCATCCCATCTGGTGTGCTCATCTCGTATGTATGCACGTATACCGGCCAAGATGGACTGATTAACACGCTCAGAAGCGTTGGCCTGAGGGGAATATACTGCTGTACGGAGATGATGCACGCCATATTTCTTTAGGAGATTTTGGAATTGCGCTGACCGAAATTGAGTTCCATTGTCAGTCACCACGGTTTCGGGGACTCCGAATAGATGGAAAATTTGCTCTTCTACATATGTGCAAATATTGGAGGTACTGGCTTTTCGAAGAGGTTTGAGTAGGGGATATTTAGAAAAGTGATCTAAAGCGATCAGAATACAGACTTTACCCTTTTTAGTTCGTGGGTAGGGACCCAGGAGGTCAAGATATAGTCTTTGCCAAGGTCGTTCAGTTTTTGCCTGAGTGCCCATAGGAGGTCTTAAGGTGGTATTAGCTGGTTTCACCTCTTTACAGATGTCACAAGATAGTATATATTCGCGCGTTTCCACTGTCATACCTGGCCAGTAGAAATGTCGGCGCAGTCTATCTAATGTTTTCCCTATTCCGCCATGAGCTGCTAAAGGTGGATCGTGAGCTCGAGATATGACGTCTTTCGTTAATGCACTGGGGACCCATAATTTCCAAGCCTCCTCTTCCTGAACGGGATCTCCTGACCGAAGTTGAGTTCGGATATAGACATATTTGTCACGAACTATTAAGTCAGGGAGGCGGTCTTTATTCTTTTCAATCCGTTCTACAAGTTCTTTATATTCAGAGGAAGAGAAGTGGGGTGAGTCCAGATCAATCTCGGGACCTGGGTTCTCTAAATCGCTAGCGCTAATTTCTTCGCAATGAACTCGTGACAAGGCGTCTGGCACAACATTCAGTGAACCTTTACGGTGTTCTATACTGAAGTTGAAGCCTTGTAATTTCAGACTCCATCTTGCCAAACGACCACTGAGATCTTTTTGTGTCATGAGCCACTGTAGACTAGCGTGGTCTGTAATGATCTTGAAGGGCATTAACTCTACGTACGCACGGAATTTTTTTAGACTTATAATTGCCGCCAGACATTCTAATTCGGTCACGGTATAATTACGCTGGGCCGAGTTTAACTTCTGTGAAACATATGCTATTGGTCGTTCTCTATTTTCGTCGTCTAATTGAATAAGCACGCCTCCAACTCCCTGACTACTCGCGTCACACTGAATAATAAAAGGTCTACTAAAATCAGGACTCGATAGCAATGGTGCGGTGGTAAGTAATTTTTTTAGTTCTTCAAAGGCAGTCTGAGCTTCGGCAGTCCACGTGTATTTATTCGATTTCTTCAACGTGTCTGTAATGGGTGAAGTCAGATCTGCATAATTAGGAATGAACTTTCTATACCATCCGGCCATGCCTAGGAAACGTCGAGCCTGTTTGAGAGTTTTAGGCGACGGGTAATCTACTATAGCGGCGATCTTGTCTGGGTCCGTCTTGATGCCCCCTTCTCCGACAATATATGCCAAATACTTTGTCTCTTTTAGACAGAATTTACTTCTTTCTACATTTATTGTCAGGCCTGCCTTTTTGAGACAACTGGCCACCTGAGACAATAATTCTAAATGGGTGTCGAAATTTTCGGACAATATTAAGAGGTCATCAAGATAGACCAAGACATTTTCGCGAAGATTGTACGGTATGACTTTATCCATGAGTCTGCACATTGTCTGAGGAGCGTTGCAGAGCCCGAATGGCATCACTGTGAAGTGATAGAGGGGATGCCCTGGCACCGTAAAGGCTGTCTTCTCTCTGGAGTTCTCCTCCAGTGGTATTTGCCAGAAAGCGTCTTTCAGGTCAAGGCTAGTTATAAATTTAGCCGACGGAAGGCGACTCAGAATGCCATCAATTTGAGGCAAAGGATAGGCATCCTTTTTTGTAACTGAGTTCACCTTTCGGGCGTCGAAACATAGCCTGACCTTCCCGGGCTTTCGCACCAACACCACTGGGGAACTCCACGGGCTTTGGCTTTCCTCGATCACTCCCAGCGAGAGCATTCGGCTCAGCTCGGCGTCCATCAGTTTTTGAACGGCAGGAGACACAGGGTAAAATCGTTGTTTAATTGGGGCGGCTTCACCAACATCGATGACATGTTCAAGAAGTTGTGTTTTTCCGAGACCTAGCGTAGCGAACGATGGGAATAAAGATTTGACGTATTCTAGCTGTCTGTGTTCAGCAGGAGGGAGGACATGTTGTTTGGAGTCGGTCGACTCCGCGATCGGGGTCTCCAACGACGCCAACGACCCTAGCACGTCTGGAGCTAGACCAAAAGCCTTCCAAAAATCGACTCCCAGATATAAAGTTTGTGTCAGGCTGGGGACGATATAACACCGAAGAGACTTGGTTTTTCCACGAAAAGTGACGTTCAGGTCAGCGTGACCGTGGACTTCAGGCTTGGCGCCGTTGGCCACCTCGATCGCGGAGCGATATTTAATCCAATTAATATTTGATTCAGCTAACATCTGCTCCGATCCTTGACCGAGAATACTCACACTAGCACCACTGTCTAGTAAGCCAGTTAGTTTTTTCCCAAGAATTAATACTTCGGCATAAGGTCTCACGTCTTTATGTACTGACACAAAAGCTGTAGCCAGTTTACGTCTATTTTCAATAACGCGTCGCCAAAAGGCACGTAAACGTAAGGACGAGCGTTTATAAGATTTTACTTTTCGCCCACTAGGGTCGGAACTCGTAGAACGTTCCAGAGCCGACATAAATATTCTCTCCCGAACAGCTCGATACTCTTTTAACCGCTGATGGAAAGGTTTACGTGGGTAAACGACTGGAGCGGAATTTTGAATTTTTCCAGGCCCGTCTGGCCTCGGTAAAATCGTAACTGTTCGACAGGGAGCAATATATGACCCGGAACTCCCACTCTCCGGCTCTGTATTACTTTTCTGTGTGACTATCGGGACTTCAATTTTAGGGGGTATGGACACGTCAGGCAAATTCGGCAGTTCAGCTGTAGACAAGGAAACCTCAGGGCTTCGAATTAGGGCTGCGGAGGGAAGGGAAGAGTCTGTTCTGCCGCTACAGCTGTCAGCATTGCTCGTTGAGGTCGGGAACTGGTGTTGTTGTTCTCTGAGCAGCTGGGACAGCGAGGTTTGACTGTCCCCTTTCTCCCGCAACCGTAACAGAAGAAGCCCGTTGGCTCCACGTCACAGTCTTGGTAGTAATGACCCTCTTGGTCGCAGTTCCAGCATTTTGTTTTAGGTGGCTGATATCTTGCCACTGTTCCAACCGCGTCAACATAAGGTTCGGGATCTTCACTTGGTTCTATAAACGGGGGACAAGCTTCTTCAACACGAGCACGATGTTGGGCAGGCGACAACAGCGCCGCCCGAGACCGCTCTCTCGTAATTTGCACCTCCGTAACTAGAGTTCGTAAATGACCGATGGTGTCGGTACGGTGGAGACAGATCTGTTCTTGAATGTAAGGGAGCAGACCTGCCCTCACCGTCTCAACAAATTCTGCTTCAGTCATAGCTGTTTTTAACCGATTGCGGAATGAGACAAGAGCTTGGTAATACGTCGCGAACGTCTCGCGAGGCTGCTGTCGCCTACTCAGCATCTGCCGTCTAATGTCGACATCCCGAGATCTATCACCCCAATCGGCACGCAAAGCGAATTTTATTTGTTCCCACGTCGGGCTAGATGTACAACGCAAAAAGGTCCAATACCAGTTAACAAGGGATTCACTCAAGAGTTGGTGGAAATTTCGTACTAATAACGAGAAATCGCTGCGAAGGGTGTTGTGCGTCAGCGTTTCTGCTCGAAAAATAAATTCTTCCACGTTAAGTTTTTTGTTATCGCCATCATACTGTAGCTTCCAATTCCGAATTGGACTACTACAACGGCGATGGCTAGAGTGATGACCCTGGTGGTCAGGCATAGCTGGGGGCGGCCCGGTAAATAAAGGGTTCTGAAAACTGGGCCTTTCATTTTGATTTGAGGGTGGGGCCTGTACGCCAATCGAGGGAGAAGAAGTGGTGAAGCTGGGCTTTGCCGAGCCTCTAGCCACTTGTTCCTTCATTTCTCTAACCCCTTTTTCGACCTCATTCCGCACGAGGGTTGCAATCTGTTGTTGCAAGCCTTCCATAAGAGACTGGGTGGAGACCCACCTCGACTCATTATTTACGTTGCCAGTCGAAGCCTCGGGGTTCGTCGCCACTGCGGCGCCTCGCTCACGCGGCCTAATAGTCCGATCATCTAACGGTTGACCGGCTGATTGCGATGCCGTTGGTGTAATTATGCTTTGATCGCGGAGGCGTTCCACCGGTGGAACGTCTTCTGCCGTCCGGAGCTCAATATTACTAGGCACCCCGGCTGCCCCTTCTCCCTCAGGCGCTTCGGGAGGGAATAGCTGACGCTTACCCGTTTGCCGCGTGTTATAGGGATTCTTCGACGGTGAACCCTGCTGTTTCGGCATGTTTTCGATCAAGCAATATAAAAGAATTATCAAGCAAAACCCTTTCTTCTCCCTTGTCTTTTTTTTTTTCCTTTCGCGACGCGATCCAAATTGTACTACCCGCCAAATCGCGAAATGAAAACCAAACGAGAACTGCTACGTAAGAAGGCAGGAAAAGAAAATAAACCTTGGGAGTGCCGTGTTTAGGCAGCGCGAAAATATTATCGATTACGCTAAATCAGGTGCCCCAATTACAATAGAGTTTACAATCTTATAAATAGGGGAAAAGATCAACTAATACTACTTTAATCCGCACTAATTCTATGTGTCGAAATTAGTTTACTTATTTAGGTTTTCCAAAATTCATAAAACAGCAATACCCGAATTAGATTATCAACTATTAGGTACTATGCGAAATTTATTAGTAATAATTTTTCTTCTCTCTCTTCATGGAGAATACACAAAAATTATTTATTCAAAAGACTAATCAATCCACGGAATTAAGTTATATTACATACTTAACCAAAATTGTGTCCAAAATTTCTATCGTTGAATAAAGGGATTTAAATTCATAAAATTCGAAATACTAAAACTAAATATGTGAGAATTTACTTAAATGTATAAGGTAATTTTTCAGAAAAAGAAATTCCTGTATCTACACGGAGAATTCTATTCAGTTACTAAGTTCCTTGGTTTCCCTCTCCCTCCTCTCTTCAGCACGACGGAAAAACTACGTTAATAAAATACTGAAAGCCATCCACGGGCCACCGAACACTCAGTCCGCAGAAGGAAATTTTGAGGAAAGGACCATTCCCAGTTTCTCCAGCGGGGTCTACGAGGCAGAGAACGACCGAGGGATCCTCCCGGACAGGTGGCTGGCACACCAAACAGCCAACCCCTGTAATTCCAGGGAGGACCTCGGACGTCTCGGCCACGCAGGCCCAGCGGGATCCGCTGGTATGGACCCCCCTAAAAGCTCCCCCCTAGGATGGAGCCTTCCCCAAAGCCTCGAGTCGGCTTGCTGGCTGAAGAAGCCAGCATCCGCAATTCTCAAGAGGCCTCGGGTGGGCTCCAGCCACGGGGTTCACCCCCCGGGCCTCGATGGAATAAGGAAAGGTAAGTGAGAAATAATGGGGAGCCTTAAGCTCCAAAGGGAAGGGATAGGAAGGCCCCACGTTGGGCGCCATTTATTGTTATGGCGGTTGGGTCCTCAGGGAGCCCGGCTAAAGCCCCTGTCCAGCGGTGTGCGGCTGCGGGAGCTGGCAGGCTAGCGTTGGCGGTAGCTGTGGGGGGGTTTGCCAAAAAACCGCCTTAAGCCGCTGGAACGGCCCACCGATAACAAACCGAAAAATTCTCCCGCGACGGAAACGACAAGCGCGAGGGAAGGAAAAGGACAGTGCGGGACCGAGCCCGGCAACTGCCCGTGAATGACTTTCAGGGGGGGTTCTGGATGGAAACGAACCCCCCTGGCCTAATCCCCAACCACCCAATGACCTCCCCGCGGCCTCAAAATTATGGGGAGGTCCCTTTGAGTAAACTCTACACGTTGGCTGAAAAAGAAGTGGGATACGGGACCAAGAAAACTAAATTAGATTATTTCGACATATCTACTATTTCCCTAGATTTTCTCGTGGTTTAAATAATACAGAAAAACACTTACATTATTACAAAAAAAAGTTCGTTGGGCGCCGTTGGTGTTGAGGTGATGAGGGAGTCCTGGCTGCTTCCGTTACAGATGGTGCTGATGGTGGTGAATCTGCTGCTGGTGAATCTGCTGCTGGTGAATCTGCTGGTGGTGACGCTGCTGTTGGTGGATCTGCTGGTGGTGAAGCTGCCGCTGGTAAAGCTGATATTATTGTAGAGGAGGAGGTCGGGCCACTTCATTTAACCTACCCCCCTCCCGGTCCTTTTATTATTATTTCCTTTTTTTGTTTTCCTTTTTTTTTTTTTTTTTTTTTTTGACCACTGGAGATAACTCCTTAATTATAAAGCTAGCTTAGCTCTGAGCTCGCACTTGTGACACTGGCAAGTTTTACTGTAATTCAAGATTAGTCTCGCTCACCTCCCTTAATTTTTGGTTCACAACTGGGCGCCGGGGAATTTTAATGCACCGTTACTTAATATTATGTTCACCACGCTAAATGTTACGTGCACCGTTCGGGTCACCTGTAATTTTAATCGATTTCAGTTTAATTCTTTATTGGAGTAGACGCCCATCACTAGCCTTTTCGTTTCACAGTTTTTGGTTCGCGGGTGAGTTTTACTTTTAATTTTAATTGATGGGTACTGGAGCCTCTCACTGAATTCTAGATACACTGTTTGGTCGCGGGTAGGTTTGATACACCTTTTAGTTTATTTAATTTTAGTTAATTGTCACATTCGCGTTCCACTACTTTCTTGGTTCACAGTCTGTTCGTGGGTAATTTTCTTGTTTTAACTCAAAATAAGTTTTCTTGTGGCTGCGCGTCTCACTAAATGTTAGGACCCCCTTGGGTTAACGGTAAGTTTTAATTTCGATTTGTAATTAGTTTTAGGGCGCACTTTGCTGAATTTTAAATTCTCGGTTCCACTCACAGGTAAGTAAAAAAATAGTTTTAATTTTCCACTAGTTGGGATAGGCGCATCTCACTACGTTTTGGGCACCCATTATTCCAGGTAAGTTCCAATTTACGCAGTTAACTAATTCTAGGGTGCATCTCACGGAACTTTAGGTTCACAATTTTAGTCGTGTTTAAATTTAATAAAATTCTTAGTTTTTCCTAACTTTGAGGCACCTCTCACTAATAGTTTAATTTATACCACAAATTTTTGTTTCTTTAATCCCTTCTATGATTTTAGGGCGGGATCCTATCACGCTAGTCACCCCTGATCGCTTTAGTTTTTTTTTCTTTTCCTTTTTCACGATGAATAACTCCAGGAGGGGGTTTTCCCCCCGCTTTTCGCGACGCGCGTTCTGGGTTTTTTTTTTTTTTTTTTTTTTTTTTATTGTTTCCGCTCTTGACTCCGAAAACTCAATCGTTAGCGCGTAGTAAGATTAATTAACGCTCACTACTCGCGACTTCTTACGTTGATCCCAAATCCGAATTTTAAATTTTCCTTTTTTTTTTTCTTTTGGCCCGCTTAAATTTTCGCGCACGACTGCCCTCCTTGAATTCACCAAACCAACTCCTCGAGCTAACGCCGGCTCGAGCCCACGCCGCCGGCAGCGACCGTTAGCGAGGAACCGTTAGGATGCCGACCCATCGCTCGTTGCGCTGGCTTTTGCCTCACACTCCGAGCTCTGAGCCGGCATCTCGGTCCCCCGCCCGCGCCCGCAGCGGCGGCAGGAGCTCGAGCCAGCAACTCGATCAACAGCGCGCGTAGCTCGGGCCGAAAATTTTTAAAGGGACCGAGGGCCTGGTGCACTTCTTGCACAGCGAAGGCAGCTCGGTCCGGAGATTTTATGGCCTGGGACCGAGGAACTTGTGCACCGCCGGCAAGGCGAAGGCCGCTCGGTCCGGAATTTTTTCTATGAGACCGAGGGCCTGGTGCACTATTGGCAAAACGAAAGCCGCTCGGTCCGGAGATTTTTTTATACGCGACCGAGCTACCGCGCTGGAAATTTTTTCTTTAGGCGCCGCCCCTTGAGTCTCGAACGTCGAGTTTTGGTGCTTTTTGGGCGACCAAACTCGACGTTCGCAACCCAAGGAACGGTACCGAGATACGGTGCCCACCAGAGCCGCCGTGAATTTTTGGCCGAATTTCGGCGGGCTAAGCCATAGGCGCCGTGAGGAAATTTTACTTCCTGACCACAACAATGTTCATATTTTCTAATGGTTTATGATCTGAGAACACTATAAATTCTTTTCCCATAAGCCAGTGCTGCCAATATTTCACAGCTTCTTTTATTGCCAGACATTCTAGATATATTGCCTTCTTCTTCTTTTGAGCTTCCGTTAGTTTTTTTGAAAAGTATGCAACTGGCTTACTGTCTCCGTTTTTGTCTTTTTGTTTCAATACCGCTCCAAGTCCTTTGATGCTAGCATCCGTGTAAATGTTTATTGGTAGTTCCGGGTCAAAGATATTCAGAATTGGTTCTGAACATAGTAATGCTTTTATTTTATCGAATGATTCCTGACATTCTGCGGACCATATGAATTTAACATCTTTCCTTAATAAATTGTGTAACGGATCCAGAATAGTTGCACTGTGTGGTACAAATTTATGATGAAAGTTTATTTTCCCTAGGAATTGACGTATATTTTTTTTTGTTTCTGGTACTGGAAAATTTTTGACAGCGGTTAAGTAATCTTTCAGAGGTCTGACTGAGTTGTCTTCTATTATGTGACCTAAATATCTGGCGTAATTATTTGCAAAAGAACATTTTGAGAATTTCAGTCTAAAGCCTTCTGTTTGAATTGCCACCAGTAGTCTTGATAAATGTAGTATATGTTCTTTGAAAGTTTTCGAAAAAACTAAGATGTCGTCTATAAAATTTACTGCAAAACTGGAGAGTTTATGTTTTCTTATGATGTTGCTCAATATTCTTTGAAAAATGGCTGGAGCAGTCTTTAATCCAAATGGCAGACATGTCCATTGAAAATGGCCTTCTTGTGTAACAAATGCAGTTTTGTATCTATCTTGAATTTTCAAGGGAATTGACCAAAATGCTGAATTTATGTCAAGAGTAGAAAAGTAGTTACAGTTTACAGTTTTTACCATTAAGTCCTCAATCAACGGAAAAGGTTGTGATTGAGGGACCACAATTTTGTTCAATTCTCGGAAATCTATACATAACCTTGTTTTCTTTCCCTCTTCTTTTTTATATGCCAGAGTTACTGGAGCAGCAAAAGGGCTATAAGATTCCTCAATCAAATTCTTCTCTAGTAGTTTTGATATTTGGTTTTCTATTTCTTTTCTATCATCAGCTGTGCATCTGTATGGACGTTTGTAACAGTACTTATCCAACATCAAGTCAATATGAGCCTCATACTCTCGTACAGTGCCGACGTCGTATTTATCCTTTGCAAAAACTGATTTGTATTTTTCTATCAATTTATCAATTTCTAATTTTTGGCATAAATCTAGATGGTTTATTAATATTTCAAATCCATCCGAGTTTATATGTTCATTGAAATTTATTTCATGTTTGTTTATGTGTTCATTTTCTTGTTTTAATATCTCAGATTGTATAGACAATCCTTCTTCATTTTTGTCGCCCAGTACATCAGGAATTTTGACATTTGTTAAATTTAAAGTATCAGTTTTTGAGTAGTTTTTGTTTTTCATATCCTCTCCATTTGAGATTACCTTTTTTCCGTTTGGATTGTTGTATTGTATGATCTTTAATTCTTCGTTTTGCATTAATTTGAAATTCTTAATGCAATCCAAACCAATTAGAAAATCATAATTAAAGTTTATATTATCTACTACAAAAATATCCATAATTCTTTCAATATTGTAGATTTTTATTTTTAGTGTTATCATACCTTTTGTTTTCTTCTCACCATTAATAGTCTTTAAGTTTACCATATGCACATCATTTATATCTTTTTTTGGCCGTATCTTCAATAATTTTGCATTAATTAATGACACATTTGAGCCTGAGTCATAAATTCCAGAAACTTTTAAGGTATCATTTAATAGTAACTCTATTTTTATTAATGGTGGCACTTCTAGTTTTTTGGATTCTTCTCGTTCAGTTCGATTTCCAATTCTGAGTTATTTACGGTTTTCACAACTGCTTTTTGATTTTTTCCTTTAAACCAGCAATTTTCTTCAGGATGGTAACGATTCCCTTTTTTTTCATTAACACAGATTTGGCATGGTTTTTTTTCTTCATTTTTTTTTGATTTAGTGTCAGAATATATAATATTTTTTTTATCGCATTTATTCCTCCCAACCAGATGTTCTAATTTTCCTATTTCATTACAGAGATCCTCTGTTTTTTTTAAAATTTAAAATTTCTCTGTCAATTTTATCAGCCACGTAATTAGGTAAACCAAATGCTATAAGGGTCCCAGTATCAATCGATTTCCTTACTTCCAGTAACAATTTTTCTTTTTTTAAAGCATACTCAAGTAACGAACCTGCTTGATACTTAAAGGCAAGAGCATATCTAATAGGTGACCATCCTTTGTTTGCAAACGTCTCACAAAAATTTTTCTCCCATTTGTCCCATTCTGATTCCACTGTAAATTTCATTAGCATGCAGCTATACCAATTAGCACTAGAGGATTCCAAAAAATTTTTAAAAATTTCAATTTTCTTTTTGTCTTCATCGATTTTAAAACGTTCACATTCTTTATTGAAATCCTTGATCCACTGATAAGCATTTGAGTTTCTGCCGGTAAATTTCTCAATCATGAAATCCTTCGCAATCTTCCCTAAATTTTGAGTTTCTGATTTATTTTTCTTATCTTCAAGCAATTTCTCTAATAGTTTTTCCAACGTTTGATTTGAGATGCTAGGTGTAGATTCAGCATTATTTGGTTTTTCCAAAATTTCCTCTAGGTAGAAATCATTAAACTGTATGTTTTTTTCTTCATCTAAATATGTTTTCGATATATTTTCTGTCAAGGCTATCCTTTTTTTTCTTTTTTGATGTCTTCTATTTAATGATTTTCTTACCTTGGCATAATTCGGAGTATTCGTAATTTCTGGGTGTTGATTTATAGGTTGATACTCGACTGGTATTCCAAAAGTCTGTCCATCAGGTGTAGCAATTGAAGTTATACATATCATGTTTGATTTTCCATCTGTTGTTGGTCTTACAGCAAACTCAAACCGCAACTTTTCCATGTTTCGTGAAATATTTGCAGAAAATGTTGTTTTATAATGATATCTTCTTTATTTCTCGAATCAGGAATTGTTGATAATTAAATAAAGACGTAATTGCGTTTCTCTGTAGATAAAAGATTTATTTATAATACATGTTTACAATATTTAACCAATTACATTATCATAACAAAGCAAAATATTCATTCACCTGTAGATAAAAGAAACAACATTTAAAGCCTTTATTTCGGATAATCTTATTATTACACACAATATTTGGAATTCTCTCCTACTTCTGTCTATCGTTAAATTATTGACATCTCCTAATATTTTGTTTAAGCAAAGATAGATTTAAGAAAAGCAATCGTATACGGGTAAACTGATTTTCTTTACATATATATATACATATATATATATATAATATATATATATATATATATGTCGAACGTATTGTTTGAGACACATATTTTTTTTCAGTGCAAAATGTGGCAAAACACCTCTCTAATCTTCTGTAGCGACCATTTTAATTATCAAATATAAGTAAAAGAAATAATTTACTTTGAAATGAAATGTATTATTTGAGGACAAGACCTTGATTTATACGCTACACATATTGATAGTTCGAGTCAAGTCCTCGAAAAAACATATGTCATCACATAATGTCTACATATTGGATATATATATATGTTAAAAGTATTGTACGGGGACAGATTCTGGGTCTAATGAATGTTTTAAGGACATTTGTATATTTTGAAGACTGGGCTCGAAATAACAATGTACATTTTAAATTGATATGTATATTTTGGGTACTGGGCTTGAAATAACAATGCATAGTTTAGATAAATTTGTATATTTTGGGAACTGGGTTTGAAATAACTATATATAATTTAGATAAATTTGTATATTTTGGGTACTGGGCTTGAAATAACTATATATGTAGTTTAGATAAATTTGTATATTTTAGGTACAGGGCTTGAAATAACAATATGTCAAATTAATAGCTTGGAGAACTTGGTACAGAATTGTAAAGAACTTTTACCATCCTTTTGCTAACAGTCCTTTACCCTGGAACTATACATTGTATATATATGATTTTATGAAATGGTTTTTGAAGTGAAACTTCTCGGTAGAATAAATTCAATTATTTTTTTCATTCGAAGTGATTAAGATAATCCGACAGAAAACTCCATTCGAATTATTTTAACGTTTTGTGCGAAAAACTAAACTCACAAATAACTAAAATGATATTTTGAGAATTTCAGGAACTTTCCAATATGATTTCTGTAAATAGTACGTTCTCAATTGAAGGCAATTGTGCTAATTAGTTATTTATGCGTCATATATAACGGTCAGATGATTGTTGTAATCGCTATATACAATTTCTCCTAATCAAGCCATGTCTAAAATAATGGAATTCATTTGTACAATAATGATGTGCTTGATAAAGAATTTAATAATATAGAGAGTTCTAAGCTTTGAATACACAGTAAAGGAACGGACATAAACCGTTGAAAGTGAAGCATCTCGCGAATACCCGCATCTCACGTTACTACTACATAGAAAATTGATCAGTGCAGTTGCAAAAAGTGAGTAAAAATGAAAAGGCGGATTTGACGTACTTGATTTAATTAATATTTGGGTACCCATTTATATCAGCATTTAAAAATATTTAGCGACTTCTCTATGACAGGTTGCATCGAAATTGTGCATGATTGTCGCGGACTGACATTTAAAACGAAAAAATTGTAAAAAAAACAAAAATAACGATTTTTTTTTATAAAAAAACGAAAAAAACGATATTGGAAAAATTCAAATTTTAAAACGAAAAATTATAAAAAAACCAAAAAAACCATTTTTTCCAAATAAGAAATCATAAAAAAACGAAAAAAACGATATTGGGAAAAAATTCAATTTCTTAAAACGACGAAATTATAAAATAAGCGAAAAAAACGATATTGGGAAAAAATTCAATTTTTTAAAACGAAGAAATTATAAAATAAGCGAAAAAAAACGATATTGGGAAAAATTCAAATTTTTAAAACGAATTCGCGGAAGCCGAGTTAGCGTGAACTCGACGTAACGGACAATTTGTAACGGCGAAGAAATACGAATCAATGCTTCTTGAAAATCGGCAGGCAGAATTCGGAGAAATTGGGCTGAGCTCAGCATAACGATAAAATTTTAACGGGAAGCAAACGGACGACGGCACATAAGATGTTCACCCTGCGCTCAGCATCCGATCGGTCGAGTCGTGTACATTATTTTAGTAAAATGTGTTTTAAATCCCATGCAAATAAGTAATATATTCCGAACTTGAGTACTTATTATATTAGTTAAACTATTTGCTCGGGAGTTGGCGAAAAAAAAATTAAACACTTTCTTTGCTGGTCACAATGCAACTGATTTTTATTCATTCTAATTGACAAAAAGAAACTTAACTAAAATTGCTTAGATGGGTAATAGCAGGTAGGTAATAGCTTAGGTAAGCGCAACGTGCCTGGTGTCGATTGAAGGCGAGACGCATCGATCAGCGGCATGTGCAATGTGCATGGGGTCAACGTTGGCTAGGTGGTCTGGGGCGCTTCCGTGGAAATTTTAGGTGTCGCGGTCGTTAACTCTTCCCCCCTTAAGTCCATACGTCCTCGTATGTCTTAGAAGTATGGGATGTTGTAAATGCTTCTATGATGGTCTGCTTCCCTTTGGGTGAATTTCCCTTGCAGGTTTGGTTGATCCTGGATCGGAGATGATTGGATTTCGATGATGGACTTCGGTATTTTCCTCTTCATTTGCAGGATTGCGATGACCATCGTGGTGATTAAAGCTATTGCTGCCAGGGCGTAGTTGATGTAACGGTCTACTTCCTTTTCTCGCTTAATTTGGCGTATCTGCTTGGTGTTGTTTATGTGCAATTCCTTCATGAGTTCGAGGGATAAAATCTCTTCCAGAGGGGTTGTTCCGAGGGATGCTTGCAGAAGGGGTGGTAGTGCATTGATGTTGTCTATTTCTTCTGCCGTATACCGCTGGCCGTTTACGATGATCGTGGTGTTTTCGAACTTTACAATGAAGGTTCCTCGTAGGTTGCGGGATGTATTTTCATAGCCTATTGACCCTTCGAAGTTGTTGAGTAGAATGATGCCGGCTCCTATCTCCTCGATTTTCGGGATGTGGTGGCTGTTTGTCACATTACACGCTGCGTTTCTGCTTTTTAGTAGGTTGGGAATACAATTGTCTCGGCTTAAATCTATGACATCGTTTCTTTTACAAATTGAAAGCTTATCTAAGTTTTTGCAACTGGATTTCATTCCATAAACCATATCATCTGTTTTCAGAACATTTTCATATTTAATTTTATTAACAATATTGTTGGGTTGTCTGACGGGTTTCAATGCGATTCTTTGGAAAACGGTAGATTCTGTTTTGGGAATGTTCACGATGTAAACTAGGCGTGTCTCGTTCCGGGCTATTTTAACGTCAGAAAATTTTAGCGCGTCCTCTACGTTATTATAGGGAATATTATCTTTATTCATATTTTCCAATAATACTTTAATTTCTAATTTAGATAAAATATTTGAGCTTACTGTGTTCGATTTCGCCAATTCTATCGCGTAAATTGTATTCGTAATTTCTTCTTTCACGAGTTTTATTTTGTACTAGCTGTTGCCCGCGACTTCGTCCGCGTCAATTTCTGTTATTATGATCGCGATTAAGAAGTTTTTAAAAGAATATATTTTAAAGTACTTCTGCGTAAATGATATTTTTAGTTTTATTTTCTTGTGACAGAAGAACGTACTGATTTTCTCCGCAACCCGATCTTGACAATGCTACATATAGTTGGCCGTGTGAAAAGCAGTCTTGACGTAAATCGATTCCTACGTGTTTAAATGTTTGCCCCTGTGATTTATTAATTGTTACGGCAAAAGATAACTTAACCGGAAATTGGATTCTTTTAAAATTAAAAGGTAAATCATTTGGAATCATTGGGATGCGAGGTATAAGCACAGTTTGACCAACTGCTGGACCAGTCAAAACTATTGCAACGATCACGTTATTGCGAAGAAATTTGACTTGAAGTCGGGTCCCGTTACATAAATTCGGTGGTTTAAGATTTCTAAGCAAAATTATTGGGGCACCTATTTTTAACTTGAGGGAATGTGGGGGAAGGCCACTCGGGTTTAAAGAATTAAGAAACTCCTGTGGGTAATGAACCGCATCTTCTTGATCCATTACATTATCAATAGATGTGTAGGTAACTATATCTCTTGGAAGTTTAGTTAAAATTAGGTCGTTAATTTCGTCAACGCTACTGTTACTCGCCGCCAATATTGCCCTTTGACACATCCATTGATAATCTTTATTTTCTATTTCGACGATATCAGGGTAAACTTTCGATATTAAATCCTCAATGCTAGTCACTCTTTCTCCTAAATCGCGATCAATTTCAATTTTATTTTCAAAATGAGGTACTTTCCCGTCTCCTATTAAAAGTAACTTTGAAGGAAAATTTGTACTACCTCCCCCCAAATGTGCTCTCATATTCGTAGATAGTTTTAAGGTATGAACAAACTTCCATAATGGGGAACTTTTAAGGCAAGACTTTACAATGTCTGCTCTAGTTCCCCTTACTATTACGGGTAAAGTTTGTCGAAAATCCCCAGCAAACATAACAGTAATCCCACCCATGATTTTATCACAGCTTCTAATATCTCTAAGAGTCCTATCTAGAGCCTCTACATGAGCTCTATGGATCATGGTACATTCGTCCCAGATTATTAAAGTGACGTCTTGCAAAACTTTTCCCAAAGGGCCATTTTTACGAATAGAGCACACGCTATGTTTCTGTAAAGAAACAGTTAGAGGCAGTTTAAAAGTGGAATGTGCTGTGCGTCCACCTGCTAATAAAGTTGCAGCGATTCCTGACGACGCTACTGCCAAAGCTAGTTTTCCCTGAGACCTTACTTTCGCTAATATCAGATTAGTAATGAAAGTCTTGCCGGTTCCACCTGGAGCATCCAAAAAAAATATTTTTCCTTCATTAAAACGAACACTGTGCATAACACGATTGTACGCCGTTACCTGGTCATTAACTAATTTTGGTTCATTTTCAGTAATATACTCATTTAATTCATTTACGTCATACGGCTTTCGCAACGCTACTTCTAACGGATCCAAATTATTATGTGAATTATTCCTTTTTGATGCAGGAAGCCCAAAATCAGTTAATGATTTATCGCAAATCTCATGAATCTTATCTTCAATTATGATAAGTCCATCATTGTATATATCATCACTATATGCTAATGTCATATCCTGATTCTCATTACGCATTCTGTTTAATATATCTTCACATAAATCATTACGAAATTTATTCCATAACTCTAAGGGGTCAGATGGCTGGCAAAATATGAGGATGATGGTAAATAATTCTCTTAATTTTGTAGCTGGCTCGGACATGACAGCATCTGACATGGTATACTGCCAATGTTCATCTCCCTCCAGTAAACCTAATTCCTTGCAAGCGCCTTGAAAAGTTTGGAAAATAACACCATTAACGGTCCTTAGATGTTCAAACGACATTGGACCGCGAACATGTTGCAGTAACATTCTTAAATAATAACATTCAGTTTGTGTTGGATGAATGTTGTAGACACGGCCTAAAGTTCTGTCTTTTTTTACACCGGGATATCCTTCAACATCTTGCCCACGTCTTCTTCTAGAAAATGAATTTCTTTCCCACACGTAATACTGGGGTACTTCGTGATATAAAAGGGTTTTTGCAAAATCGTCTCTTTTGCAAAGATCAAAGAACGCTGTAAGTGTCGTTGATGAAGGATTGTTGACGCGATCTTGGAGATTTTCATTATTATAAAAATAAACTCTTTGTCCATTTTCCAAATGAACTGCTAAATGAACTACTGCCGGAAAACGTTCATGAATAGGAAATTGGAAAATTCTCCAGAGCGCTTCCGAAGAACTTAGATAGCGACCATTTAGATATTTTTCTACTTCATCGTTATTATTTTGTAACGAAAATGTGGCTTGATCAGAACCTTTATGAATATACTTACAGATGTACTTAATAGCTTTGACCGATTGACAAAACTCTACGTTAATGTGTGCATTGAAACTTCGTGATAGCACTGGATTATAGGGAACAACCCACCTATTATCCACGCTCATTTCTGTACCTTTGACACGAATTATTGCTGTGTTTCCACCATTATCTGGAGACCTGCGCCTGTAGGTTGGGTAACCGTCATCCCCGGTTTGTGTTTCAGAAATAAAATGCTTAGGGTACTTTTTAGAACAAATGTTTTCTTTCATACATGGTGACGCAGGATTGTGAAATCCGCAAGGACCATGTATCATATTTTTTATGACAATATTATGAAGAATTGGATCTTGTTGTTTGTCAGGTATTTCAGCCGATATTATTGCATCTACAGAATCGGGTTGTACTTTGTTAGCCAGCCACAATAAAATGTGGGCGTGAGGTAAACCTCTTTTTTGCCATTCTACGCTGTAAACAAAGGCTTTCGATGGTCCAAAGATATTTTTCTTCGTTAATAGGTCTATCATTTTCTTGAGTTTTAAATGAAATACTCTAGAAACGAAATCATGTCTGTCGTAAGAATTTTGATCGGGTAATAACTCAATTTTTATTTCTGGCCATTCGGAGTTACATGTGAATGTAATAAAGAGATCTGGTCTTCCAAACTTCCTGACGTATGTCATGGCATCTTGACTTTTTTCATTCATGTATCTGGGGGATCCTGTAAATGTCGACGGCAATATAACGTGCTGGCCAACATTAGAAGCGTCTATATTGCCATCATTAACCACGGCATCTCTTAAATGAATATACTCTTCAGCTCTCAATTTTTTTTGATTTCTTTTGATGAAGTTAAGCCTCTCAGAAATCATTTTTGCCGCCATATCAACACAATATTGGTTAAATAATCCTTTGAAATAATGTATGCTGTTAAAGTCATTTATTCTCATCATGAGTCTAAATGCATAAAACTGCATACATGATACAGTTTTAGATCTAGCAGCAGTATTCTGCTGTGGAATATTTATACAGTATCCGTCATTTCCAAAGGGAAACAGTAAAGGATATTGAAGTGGGTCATAAGACCTATGAATTTCAGAAACTCGTTGAAGTCGACCATCTCTCGCATTCAACACAATATCTCGGGGACCTTTGTCTTCATCTATCAAAAGAACAGCTACTTCATCTACTATTGGCGCATTATACCGACCTCGATGCTCGTTAGGAGGTTTCACATCAGCATGAATAATAAGTTTAAAATCATTCGTTGATCTATTTTCGAGATTGTATTTAAAACTTTGAATATACATATTATGATCGTGAAGATATGTTTGGAGAGCGTCGATAAGATCGATTTGCAAGGTTGGGTTTAAATTTGAGCGCAAGGATACCTGAGCTGCATGAGAAACAAAATATATTTGCAAAAATTCGGGTTGTGCACCTTCAGCTGGAAGTAAATTACCGATCAAATGATAAACTTGCCCCTGGACTTTAAAAGTGGGCATAAAATTTCCCTCACGAATTTCTTTGGCACCAAATGAAGTCATCTGAAAAAGTGTATTATATTGTCTTGAGTGATTTAAGAAATGCTTTGAGGATGGATGTGAGCCAGATATCAGTTCTTTAAAAACTGATGTTGGTTCCGGAATTTTAGGTATATTTACTTTGCCACCACTACAACACAGTCCAGGAGCTTCAGCTGTCCATTTTCTTGCTTGGAATGAGTTGCATATTTTATCCATTCTGCCAATATCAGTATCATTTAGCTCAGTATAGTCAAGGGTACAATCATAAGCAAATGCAGAATTCAATAAATTATGTTGCCTGCGAGTTCTATTCCTTGCTGATCGTGCATTTTGCTGTGCTAATCGTTGAGAACGTTCAGCACTTGATTCCCGTTGTCGGTTCGCCGAAGTTCGGAAATTTTCTGAGGCTAACCGCTGCGAACGTTCAACGCTCGATTCCCTAGCACGGTTTTGTTCACTGATCGCTCGTTGAGTAGCCAACCTATGCATATGCATATTTTCATCCGCTGCTTCATTGCTGCGCAAAAGTCGCAGCCGCTTTGCAGTAGTAGTCTGCCGAGAAAGCTGAGTTCTTTTTCTAGGCATTATATAGTAACAAATTATATAGTAACAAATAAGATAAAAGAAAGAACGTAGGAAATTAAAGAAAGTAGGAAACAAAAAAGTGTTCGAAGAAACAAAATACTCTCCTTAAAACGAAGAAACAAAATACTCTCCTTAAAACAAACACTACTATATAGAAAACGAATACAAAATTAATTAATAAGGTATTACACGATGAGATATAGCCGAAACAACAATAGAAAACTACTACAAAGTTTGTTCCTTGAGGTCCCTCCGGGCCCGTTTTTCCTTCTTCTTCCTTTTGACAGGCGAAGACCTCGCGCGCTATGAGTGCCTGTTTGCGCCGAGAGCGCTGCGGGCGCAAAAGGGCTGGTGGAGGTGCCACAATATATCGCAAAAACAAATTAAAAAATCAGTACGCTGAGTTCAACCGTTAAATAAACTAAAATAAAAAATAAAATAAAAAATAAAACAAAAAATTAAATAAAAAAAAATAAAAAAAAAATAAAATAAAAAATAAAATAAAAAATAAAATAAAAAATTAAATAAAAAAAAATAAAAATTAAAATAAAAAAAAAATATAAAATAAAAAATTTAATTAAAAATTAAATTAAGCGCAGCGCATGCAACGGAAGCCCTCAAATATGGATAATTTTCCCCGTTTTTGCAACATTTTTCACTGATGCTTCGCTCCTATTGGTCGCAGCGTGATGTTATATAGCCTAAAGCCTTCCTCGATAAATGGACTATCCAACACAAAAAGAATTATTCAATTCGAACCAGTAGTTCCTGAGATTAGCGCGTTCAAACAAACAAACTCTTCAGCTTTATAATATTAGTATAGATTGTAAACTTAGAACAAGTTCGATTTCGAAAGATTTATCTTTTCTAATCATATTAAGAATTTCGTTAGTTATGTTAGTCAATTTATTTATCCTATCGTTATGGGCCTTATTTATTACTACCTGATCGTTGTTGTTTTCTATTATACCATCTATTTTATCCGACATTATCACGAAGTCGTCGTGGTCAGGATTTCCCGCTATCCATTTCCACGCCGAGCCGATGAAGTTAAGAGATCTCTTCTGCCTTTGTATTTTCAGGTTGTCAACTAGATTCTGTACCTGGGATAATTCGTGATCTAAGAAGGGGAGGAAAGGGTTGCTTTTGGGAATATTTTTGGTGAGTATTGATGAGGTTTGGGAAATGAAGGTTTGGTATGGTTCAATGTCAATTATATGAATAAGCTTCAAGTTGCCATTCTGAATCCTGGCTGTTCCTGTATGTAGCGCAATTATCTGGGAATTCGTGTAATCGAGAATTTGAACATCTGCGGAGGCGGCGGCGGCCAGGAACCTGTAAAATGGATGTTAATTGCGGATATTACTTTTGTGTATTGTTTTGCCAGATTGTGTTAGTACAGTCGTGGGTTTGTTTTCTTTTACGATCTCCTGCGTATACCTGACGGTCAGTTTGGAACCAAGGCGCTTGTTATGTTTGACGAATATCGTTTGCCCTACTTCGTAATTTTTAGCTGGTTGCCTTTTCTTATTGTGGAACTTCAAATCTTTATGCTGTTTTCGTTTAAGTTGCTCTATGTTTTCCAATCTGCTAATTTCGAATTGTTCAGGGTCAGTGGTTAAAATTCTTCCGTAGAAGAGCTCGATGGGCTTTTTTCCGGTGGTGGAATGAATGCTACAGTTGTACTCATATACCGAGCGTTCTAGTAGTTCCTCGAAAGATCGGTGGACGCCATCGGTTTTTAGGCATCGCATGATTTCGGAGAGAGTGGAGTGGAACCTCTCTACCTGTCCGTTCGTCTCGCTATGATAGGACGGAGTTCTGAAGATCTTAATTTTCAGTTGGTCCTCCATCATGAATACGATAGATGCAGAGTTCAACGATTTCTCGTTGTCTATAACGACGGTTTCTGGTACGCCGAAAAAAAATAGGATGTCCCTGAGTGGTCTCCTGACATCTTCTATTGCTCTTGACTTTAGTATCCTTTCTTGTGCAAATTTTGTTAGCTTGTCTATGGCCGTCAGTACGAGGTGCTTTTCGGTCGAATAAATATCTATGTGGAGAGTGTGTCCGGGATATTGCGGAATAGGGGTATTTTTCAGGACAGGAGCATTAGGATGTCGGTCGTACTTGTTTTCCTTGCAGGTTATGCATTGTTTCACGATCTTTTGGATTTTGGAGTTCATCTTAGGGAAATAGTATTTTTCGATGATCTGTAGTCTGTTTTCGTGGGCATTCCGGTGAGCTCGTTTATGATGTTCTATAATTATATTTTCCTGTTCGGTCTCGCTTTGCACGTCTTCTACCATAATTTGGGTGAATCGGATTCGGTAATTGCTGAAGTAGAGGGGGTATAGCTCTTGTATTATTCCCATTACTGGTTCTGTTGTTTTTATGCCATTTATTACGTTAGGATTTAAATATCTCTTGAAAATTCCTATTAGATTTTCTTTTGTGTACTGTGGTTCCACGAAAATGTGTCTGAAGTGGCTAGGGAAAGGTTTTTTTAGTTGGTAGGTTGAAACTTCGTCGATTTGAAAGAGAAACTGATTTTTGAAGACATTAACAGGCGTTTTAACCGAAGGTATAAGATTGTGGGATGAGCTATCGTCGCTGTGCGCTGTCGTTGTTACTGAATTTATCGTAGGTCCTTGCGGTGGTCTAGAGAGTGCATCAGCTACGATATTTGCCTTGGCGGGTTTATAAATGATTTCGTGGTTGTACTCCTCTAGGATTGTTTTCCACCTTTTCATTTTTACGTTGTTATTCTTGTTGCTGAGGGCATACGTCAAAGGTTGGTGGTCAGTGAATATTTTCACTTTCCGCGATCCGTATAAGAAATTCCGAAGGGAATTTAATGCCCATATGATCGCGAGCATTTCCTTCTCGTTGGTTGCGTAAGCTTCCTCGGTCTTGTTGAGGGTTCTGGAGAGGAAGGTTATAGGCCTGTTTTCTTGGGAGAGTACTGCTCCGATCGCGTACTGGGATGCGTCGGTTGTTAGTTCGAAGTCTTTGTCAAGATCGGGGTAAGCGAGTATGACTTCCTGGGATACGAGTGCGTTCTTTATTTTGTTAAATGCTTCCCGTGCTTGTTCGTCGAGTGTTATTGAGATGTTCTTCGACATATTCTTTGGTACTCTGCCGTGTCCTTCTTCCCCTCTAAGCAATAAGGTCAGGGGGTTCGCTATCTTGGCGAAGTCACGTATGAAACGCCTGTAGTACCCTGCCAGTCCTAGGAAGGACCTTAGCTCTCTGAGGTTTTTCGGGATCTGGAAATCGACGATTG
This sequence comes from Eutolmus rufibarbis, assembly GCA_963920795.1. NCBI lineage: Eukaryota > Metazoa > Arthropoda > Insecta > Diptera > Asilidae > Eutolmus > Eutolmus rufibarbis. The sequence continues at coordinate 19,686,062 of OY987205.1, forward strand.
CTTGGACCTTCTTGGGGTTCGTTTTTATCCCCTCTTGCGAGACTATGAATCCTAGGAATTCGACTGATTTTCGAAGAAACTCGCACTTGTCCATTTGGACTTTCATGTTTGCTTTTTCCAACGTATCGAAGACTAAATTTATGTTTTTGAGGTGTTCGTCTTCGGTGGCACCGAATATGATGATATCGTCGATGTATACGTAACATCTGACGCCTATGTGTGCTCTGAGGATGTCGTCGAGAGCGCGTTGGAATATTGAGGGCGCATTTTTGAGCCCGAATGGGAGACGAGTAAATTCGTACTTACCGTGATTAATAGAGAAGGCCGTTTTCTCGATATCGGATTCCTTTAGTTGTATTTGGTGGAATCCGCTTTTTAGGTCGATTACAGAGAACCATTTATTTTTACCCAAATTCGCTAGCACCTCATTGATCTCCGGAATGGGATATCTGTCTGGTATTGTAACGGAGTTCAATTTTCGGTAATCGATCACCAGTCTGAATTTTTTTTCTCCAGAGGCATCCGGTTTTTTTGCTACCACCCAAACGGGGGCGTTATACGGCGATCGTGACGGCCTGATTATGCCATCCCTTAACAGTTTTTCGACCTCTCTATCGACAATTGGCTTGAGGGCCATTGGGTACGGGTAAGTTTTGGAATAGACGGGGTCGTTGTTGATAGTTCGGATTTCTCCCTTGACGACGGTGGAGTACGTGAGCTTTTCGTCTGGCTCGGAGAATAAGCTGGGGTAAGCCCTTAAAACATTGTGTAGTTTGGACGTTTGCGTTTCGGTTAGATGTGCTGTCCTTACATTGATGCTATTAACGGCCTGAGAGAGGTGTTGTTTGATGGGGACTCTAATTGTGTTAAGCAATGTCATGTAGCTCTCGGCTGTGTAAATAATTGCGTTAAGTTCTTTGAGACTGTCGTTGCCAATTATACCGTGAAATGATTTTAATGTTGGTAAAATGAAGAACTTGAGTTTGGTGATTTGGGGGCCGAATAAATTTAGCATCACATGGTGGGTAATTTCTACATTTCCTCCTACTGAATTTGCAGAGAAGATATTCGCGTTCGGTATAGGATTTTTGGCGCAATTTGGTTGAATGTAGTTTTTATTGCTTCCGGTATCTATTAGAAATTTCAAGATGTTCCCGCTCTTCGTTCTATACTCAAAGTATGGAAGCGAAGAGCTCGTTAGCCTAAAAAATGTATATCTTGAGGTTCTTGATCTAGTCCTAGTTTTCGGGTTCGATCAGTTCAGGCTCTTGGCACTGGTACAAGTCGGTAGGGTCGTCGTTACCTGTCCCTAGATAGTCAATAAGTGTTTGATCATAGTTCGCATCCTCGAGGTTGATGTTCTCGTTGTATTCGGCCAGATCTCCATTCGGCGGTGAAGTGTTAGTATAGAATGTCCTTTGGAGCTTAGTTGGATTGTGCGCTTGGTTCGACCAATTGGCTCTCTTCAACCCAGGCTGAGGCCTGTTTTGGTAGTTTACAACATTCGAGCGGATAGAACGATCTACGTCCATAGGTTCAACCCTTGGGGGAGGTCTTGGTGGAGCTGGTTGGTTGGTATTTGGGCGTTGAGGTTGGTTAGCAGGGGATTGATTACTGCAGTTATTTTGGCGTAGTGATTGGTTATTAAAGGCCTGGTTATTATATGCTGGTGGATTTCGATAAGCTGGGTTACTCCAGATGGGAACTCTGTTGGGATTCTGTGTCCGCTGGTAGTAGGTGAATTCCGGGAAAAATTGGGGCTTCGATGCGTAGGCAACAAGGTTCTGGCTTACAGGGATTCGCCTTGGCGGGACGAGGGGTCGCGATGATTCCTCTACTCTGCGTAAGGTCCCGTTATTAAGGTGCGCATGTTGAATACGATAACTCATATTCTCCAGTTTGAGGCAGAGGTGGAGCGCCTGCGGTAGGTCTGCCGGTTCCCTCATTCCCAGGAGTTTCGCTAGATCTCCTTTGAGGCCTCTTATGAAAGTGTCGAGAGCCTTATCTCTGTAGGTCCGTACCATTACGTTCATGGCTTCATTGCTCATCTCCATACTGGATATTTTGTTTAGAATGAGCGATAAGTGATGATACACCGTTTGGTAGAAGCCTTGAACAGTGCTATTTCCCTGTACTAAGCAGGTCATTTGGTACTCCAATGTGCCGAGATCTCTCTTATCTGCGTAATGCAGCGCTAAACAGCGAGAAATCTGTTCCCAATTGAGTGGCGTATTATAGGACTCCAGAGCAATGTCGGCTTGCCCTACGATCTTGTTTCGTATTACACTTAGAATACCGTAATATTTGGGAGATCCTCTCGTTGATTCATAAATTTTTAAGACGCGGTCGACGCTCTTTTTCCAGGAGCCGAATTCTCCCGGTTGGCCGGAAAATTCCCTAAGGCTGCGTACAACGTCGGGTATTTTATCCATATCTGCTAGATTTGCTCGTTGGTCTTCATTGATTGTTTGATCACTTCCCAGATTAAATTCGGATACGGGATTTAGGATGGAATTTAAGATTCTAGGACATTCTTGGGCGATGGCTTCTGTTATTAGCTGCCTTATTTGGTTTTGCGAGAGTGAGGGCTCGCCGTTAGGAGCGGGGCCTCCGCCATTATTTCCCGCGGCTAAGGCCATTGGTATTATAGCAGGTCGGATAAGATTTTCGTTTCTAGACATAGGGAACACGGGGGCTTTGGGATGCCCTTCGTTTCGCGAGAATTTGAAATTTACTTACGGATTTGCTTATAGTTTACCCGTCGTGGTAGCTGAAATTCAGCCTATTGAAAAATTATACGCTTCTTTACTCTTAACTATGATTTAACCCGATAAATCTTCCGAATTGCTTCCTTGAAGGTAAAGTTTCGGAGTTTCACTGCGATAGTATGTCGTTTTCCAAAGAATTTTGTTAATTATTAGCTATTATTTGCTTTATTGCGTAAAAAATCGTAGAAAAGAAGCAATGATCGAATTTCCTAGTTGCTGTGTTTTCCTTTTATCAATTATATTGTTATTTCTTTTATTAGATTAATCGAAAAAATGTTAATATAAGACTTATATTTGTCGTCTATACAATTTCCTTTTATCTATGCACTTCCTCTATTAAAGAAAAATTTCCAAACAATTTTTTTTTTTTTTTTTGAAAGTATACCTATGTTGTAAGTATTTTTCTTATTTATTACAATTATTTATTTCTCCTTGCACTATTTATTTCCGCACTATTTAATTACTTATTATTATTATTGATTTATCTATTTATCAACTTAATTTCTTCACTTTAGGTGGAACTTTCTCTATTTGACAATTCAAATTTGTTCTTAGTAATTTTCTGTGTTTCTACTAGTAAGCTAAACTGATATTTACTTAGTCTATATGTTTCTTTAAACAGAACTTTAAACAAGGGGATCTTACACTATTAAAGTGAGTAGCATCGTTGCGGAAGCGGCTGCCAGTCCTTCTGCTGACTCCTTTTCCTCCAGAATTATGTCTTTGCTGGTTACTAGGGGGCCTCTTTTCCTCCGCGATGACCTCAGGGTTTTTCGTTTCTTTCCGCACACACAATTTCCCGATTTGTTAATTTTTTAAGCACCCGCGAATCACCGGAGATTACACTGAACTCTTGCGGTTTCTTTTGATCACGAACGATTACTCTGAACTTCGTAAATCTTTAAAGTATCGCGGGTCCCTGCTCGGGCGCCAGTTAAACTATTTACTCGGGAGTTGGCGAAAAAAAAATTAAACACTTTCTTTGCTGGTCACAATGCAACTGATTTTTATTCATTCTAATTGACAAAAAGAAACTTAACTAAAATTGCTTAGATGGGTAATAGCAGGTAGGTAATAGCTTAGGTAAGCGCAACGTGCCTGGTGTCGATTGAAGGCGAGACGCATCGATCAGCGGCATGTGCATGGGGTCAACGTTGGCTAGGTGGTCTGGGGCGCTTCCGTGGAAATTTTAGGTGTCGCGGTCGTTAACTTATTAAATGTGATATACCTTCCGTCCGAAGAGAAAAAAAAGGTGTGTTAAATTACAAACATATATGTAAATGTCGTATTCCGTGAAGTGAAGTATGTACTTTAGTAAAAGGTGTGTTGTGTTTAATTACAAATACATTTTTTTTTAAATAATTCTTGTTTGTTTGTTTAATTATTTTATTTCAATTCCTAATAATATTATTCAAAAGAATATCGAAATTCAAATTAATTGGTTATATAATTGTAAATTATAATTATTAACAATGTTACTACTTATGTGTGACCTGCGCTATTGTTATTATTTATCTATGTGTTACGAGTATATGTACTATATTGTTGTTTCTTAATATTGTGTCATAATTTGCTTTCATTGTTGTTAATATTACTTCAAATATTTAGATTTTATCCAGTTTGTGGTTCTTAATTTTCTATTTTCCTTAATCTATCTTAGCACGTTTTTATTAGTTCGGTTTTGGTCATGTCTGTCTGTCTGTGCGGGTTAAACTTTGCAACCGGGCTTAAACTAATTACCCGATCAGCTAGAGACAAATTTGTAACCTTAGCTCAGAAGTGGCTGACAATGCAATATTAGCTATATATCAACTGTCAGAATTTACGAATTCAGTCTGCGGACTGCCAAATTTTAAAGTTAATGCGATTTGCACCAAACTTGGAACTTGGGGATTTTCGCGGTCGCTTATTTCATATTAACTGTCAGAATTTACGAATTCAAATTTTAAAGTACATGCTCAACGCAGAGTGAACATTTCTTCCGTTAAAATTTTGTCGTTATGCTGAGCTCAGCACGATTTCTCCGAATTCTGCCTACCGATTTTCAAGAAGCATTGATTCGTATTTCTTCCCCGTTAAAAATTGTCCGTTACGTCTAGTTCACGCTAGCTCGCCTTCCGCGAATTCGATTTAAGAAATTGAAATTTTCCCAATATCGTTTTTTTGGTTTTTTTTTATAATTTTTTCGTTTTAAAAAATTGAATTTTTACAATATCTTTTTTTTCGTTTTTTTATAATTTTTTATTTGGAAAAAATCGTGTTTTTCGGTTTTTAAATAACTTTTTATTTGGAAAAAACCGTTTTTTTCGTTTTTTTATAATTATTTATTTGGAAAAAATCGTTCTTTTTGTTTTTTTTATAATTTTTTCGCTTCAAAAAATTGAATTTTGCCCAATATCGTTTTTTTCGCTTATTTTATAATTTTTTCGTTTTAAAAAATTGAATTTTTCCAATATCGTTTTTCTTCGCTTATTTTCTAATTTCTTTGTTTTAAAAAATTGAATTTTTCCCAATATCGTTTTTTTCGTTTTTTTTATGATTTCTTATTTGGAAAAAATCGTTTTTTCCGTTTTTTTATAATTTGTTCGTTTTAAAATTTGAATTTTTGAAATATCGTTTATTTCGTTTTTTTATAATTTTTTATTTGGAAATAGTCGTTATTTTTGTTTTTTTATAATTATTTCGTTTAAAAAATGGATGCTTGCCCAATATCGTTTTTTTCGCTTATTTTATAATTTTTTCGTTTTAAAAAATTGAATTTTTTCCCAATATCGTTTTTTTCGCTTATTTTATAATTTCGTCGTTTTAAGAAATTGAATTTTTTCCCAATATCGTTTTTTTGGTTTTTTTATGATTTCTTATTTGGAAAAAATGGTTTTTTAATAATTTTTCGTTTTAAAATTTGAATTTTTCCAATATCGTTTTTTTCGTTTTTTATAAAAAAAAATCGTTATTTTTTTTTTTTTATAATTTTTTCGTTTTAAAATATTGAATCTTGCCCAATATCGTTTTTTTTTCGCTTATTTTATAATTTTTTCGTTTTATTAAATTGAATTATTCCCAATATCGTTTTTTTGGCTTTTTTATAATTTTTTTCCAAATAAAAATTATAGAAAAACGAAAAAAACGAAATTGAAAAAATTCAATATTTTAAAACGAAGAAATAATAAAATAAGCAAAAAAAAAAACGATATCGGAAAAAATTCAATTTTATAAAACGAAGAAATTATGAAATAAGCGAAAAAAACGATATTGGGAAAAATTCAATTTTTTAAAACAAGAAATTATAAAATAAGCGAAAAAAAACGATATTGGGAAAAATTCAATTTTTTAAAACGAATTCGCGGAAGCCGAGCTAGCGTGAACTCGACGTAACGGACGATTTGTAACGGCGAAGAAATACGAATCAATGCTTCTTGAAAATCGGCAGGCAGAATTCGGAGAAATTGGGCTGAGCTCAGCATAACGATAAAATTTTAACGGGAAGCAAACGGACGACGGCACATAAGATGTTCAACCTGCGCTCAGCATCCGATCGGTCGAGTCGTGTACATTATTTTAGTAAAATGTGTTTTAAATCCCATGCAAATAAGTAATATATTCCGAACTTGAGTACTTATTATATTAAATGTGATATACCTTCCGTCCGAAGAGAAAAAAAAGGTGTGTTAAATTACAAACATATATGTAAATGTCGTATTCCGTGAAGTGAGGAATGTACTTTAGTAAAAGGTGTGTTGTGTTTAATTACAATAATCTAATAACTAAACACTGTAAATAGGTGTATGCGATCCTGCCTAAAACTATTATTTCAAAGGTATGTGTTGAGTTTATGAAAGACATATTTTGTTTACAAAAATTATTGTTGGAAATTCTCAATGCGATTTTTTTTTTTAAAATTTGCAATATGGTATACCTCAGTTTTGGAAACTTATCTGTTTGGAAATTGAATGATTTTCCAATAGTTTATAAAATATGAATTTTTAATAAAGCTGCTGGTGAGCCTTGTGCGCGACTTCCGTTTGATTACTTCTAATACCTCGAATAATTTTATATTTTCGCACAACCTATCAAACGTATCATATTTTGAAGATCTTGAAATATGTTCACTATATATGAACTGACCTAGTTCAAAAAAATAGTTGGGGTTATAAGTGGAATAATATCATTATTGATCATATTTAATTGTGATTCCTCGGCTTCGATTGTAGTTCGTAGCCATATATTTCAAGAAAAGGTGTGTTAAATTACATACAAATAAGTCAAATATTGCATCCGAAGTGAAGTACTTATTTTAGTAAAAGGTGGGTTAAATTACATAAAAATGTCATATTCCGTCCGAAGTGAAGTACTTTAGTAAAAGGTGTGTTTACAAATTACAAATAAATCTAATAACTAAACACTGCAAATAGGTGTATGCGATCCTGCCTAAAACTAGTATTTCAAAGGTATGTACATTAAGTTTATGAAAAACATATTTTGTTTACTAAAATTATTGTAGAAAATTTTCAATGTGATTTTTTTTTTAAATTTGCAATATGGTATTCCTCAGTTTTGAAAATTTATCTATTTGGAAATTTAATGATTTTCCAGTAGTTTATAAAATATGAATTTTTAATTAAGCTACTGGTGAGCCTTGCGGGAGAATTCCGTTTGATTACTTCTAATATCTCGAATAATTTTATATTTTCGCACAACCTATCAAACGTATCATATTTTGAAGATCTTGAAATATGTTCACTAAATATGAATTGACCTAGTTCAAAGAAATAGTGGAAACTATATGATTATTGATCAATCTTAATTGTGATTCCTTGGTTTCGATTGTACATAGTTTGTAGCCATGAGCTGGCTACATCTAATAAAAAAATTTTAAATTGGATATTATAACCAGAATTTTTAAATCAAACTGATGAGCATTAAGTAGAGCTGCATTTACAGTTTTCTTCATCAAGTTTTTGTTTTCAATAGTAAAATTGAATAATAAGATCAGTACTGGTCAGCACTTTATACGCTGTTATGTTCAGGAGGAGGAGAAGAGTTGTAGTGTTCTTTAAGCTGATGAGTGTGTGTGGACATGAAAATAAGTATGCTTCGGAGCCAACTGAAAGGGAGAACTCCTTGAGGAGCAAACTAAAAAGCAGAAGTCCTCGGGATCGTTATAAGATGCCGCTATAAGCTCACACCAAGTGACTCGCAGTTTTGTCGCTATAACAATCCTGGTTTATTCAGAATTTTTAGCCTATTTACACAAATTGTTTGCTTGCCTATATGGTATGGTATTGCCTATAGATCATATATATTTCCAATACTTACGCAATGCTTACCATAAATCATCAATTTTATGTGATGCAACCCGAATCAAGTGCATCGCTCGAGTTGACTCATGTAGCACGTGTTTTGTACTTAAGTATTTCACTCGCTGCGATAAGTACTTTGGCGTAACTTAACACGAGATTGCCCGCAGTCTTTTTGGCTGCTTTTTAATTTCAAGTAGTAAACAAATTATATTAATAATGATACAATTTCTTAAGATTTTGAGACTTTTTATATATCCTAATAAATTGTATCATTAAAAATATAAGTTTTTTACGCATTGAAATTAAAAAGCATTCAAAATGACTTCTTTGCGCGATCTAGTGTTAATCGGTGCAAGCATGTTTTCTGCTTGCCCCGCGTTTTCGACAGTGTGCCGATTTGTCGTTTGTTTACAAACAACTCGAGTGGGTTGAGTTCTGGCCGTTTGCATCACATTTACATTACACCGTTCCCTTTACGGAGAGAAAAAACATTTTTTTTAAAAATAATTTTTGTTTGTTTGTTTGCTTAATTATTTTATTTCAATTACTAATATTATTATTCAAAAGAATATCGAATTTCAAATTAATTCGTTATATAGTTGTAGTACATATATTAAAAAATCTTTTTTATTTAATTCATTATTTAATTTATGTACTGTCATTGTTATGTTTTTATTCCTATCCTCTATGGTACAATTTACATTATCTAAGGCTTCAACTACATATGGCCCATTGTATAATGGATCTAATGATCTAATGTTTTTCTATTCTGAGCGGTAATGAGACCAATTTTCATCAATAAGGGTTTAATGTCCACATCAGTTGAAATTTTTTTACTTTGCTTGGAATATTCAAGTTGTTGTCTTGCTTTGTTTATTGCCTTTTGAAGTCTATATTATATTTTAGTTCTTTGCTATATAGTTCGTGGTTGTATTCAGGATCTGGGTGGTCAATAATCAGTTCTGATGGAAGATTGACTCTTTTGTGTAATAGGGTATCTAGTTGTCCCAATCGTCTTTATTCTCGTTTATAAGGTATTCGTTGAGACATTTATGATTTATCTCGAGCGCTCCTATTGCTTCTGGAAGATTTTGCAGATTTCCGCGAAGATTTGGTTCTTATATTCCATTCTCAAGTCGGATTTGATTTTACCCATCGGTCCTTATGTTAAATTACTGCTCTGGCAACTGTATTTGCTTCTTTGTCTCTTGTAGGGATGATTGCGATGTATTTGCTTAAATCACACTGAATGGTGACTGCATACCTAATAATTGTTTGTGATTTTGTAAACTGTGTCTATATTGACACTATGTATATCAAAGACTCTTGTAGGTGTAATTGTTATAACCATTGGTTCCTTGTTTTTTTAGCTATTGACTTTTTCATATTTTTCCACACGTATATATCTTTTAATTATTTATACATCCTTGCCTGTCCTAGGTGTCCTCCTGTGGGGTTGGAGTGAAAATTGTGTGTTATTTTTCGTATCTTTGTAGGGTTTATGTACATTTCAGGCTTATACAGTGTAATATTTATTTTCTTCAATATCTTATTGCCTAATGCGATTATATTTATAAAATTGAAAATTTGACTCCCTGCAGAGAATTTCAGGGCCTTGGCCTGAAGTTCATTATCCAAGTAATCATCCAATTTTTCGAGTGCTTGCTCTAGTGCAAGTTCTACTGATTGGATATTCTTTAATTCTTCGTACCGCTTTATAATATTTTATCCTTTAATTTATGTAATTTTAAATAATGTTACAGAATTGGCCTTTGCCTAACCAATTCGTGCCGAGATAACTCGTTCCGACAGGGAGTTTTTTTTTTTTTTTGCGTTCGCTAGGGACAAAACAAAAAAAAAAGAATTTCTGGCAAACCCCCAAAACTCTGACAGTGAGGCGCGATGGCAACCCTGTGCCGGATGAGTGCAGGCAGAGTCGGCTCACTGGCTGAATCTCCCCTTCGCCTCGCTCGGGCGCCTTAGCTGCGTGGCACGCACACGGAGTCGTCTGCCAATTTCCCACGACTCTCCGAGCGGCGTGCGACTGCGGGAAACCACGACGGAGCGAACAGCTCGCTCAGTGCTGTGTACGGCTGGAAAGCGCGGCGGGGCAACTGCTGACTCAGCGCTGTGTGCGGCTGGAAGCACGGCGGGGCAGACGGCTCGCTCAGCGCTGTGCACGGCTGGAAAGCACGGTGGGGCAACAGCTCGCTCGCTGTTTACCTTTCAGCCGCGGCAGTTTGTTTTCGGCGTCGGTGGGTTTCGATTTGGGCGTCCGAAAGTCGGCTCAAATACGAGCTGTGCGCGGCGGAAATTGTCGAGTGCTGTGTAGTGTCGTGCAGTGCCGTGTTATCGTGAAAGAAGGGAAAAAAAATTCGTACAAGCGAAGAATTCCGGCAAGTTTAGTGATGTGTTGTTTTATTTTCCAGGGCCGATGTAGGAGCTGCTGCAGGACCAACAGGGGGCTGTCAACCCACCGGGAGGACGTTTGGCGACGAGGGAGTGGACACCGGCTCGCCGTGCGCTTCAGGTAAGGTACCTCCTTATATTACTCGCGAATTAATTACTTATTTGTTTGCCGCACTGGAATTCGCGGTCGACGGTTCTCGATAGGGGAGGTGTGTCGGTGTTGGTGTCACTCGCTCGCAGGGAGGAGAAATGTTGCCGCAACCCGACGATGTTGCTGGCTTCGCGGAGTGGGTGGCGGGGCCCAGTCAGCGGAGCACCCGGCGCAGCTGATCGTGCGCCTTGACCCAAATTCGAACAGCTGGCGGCTATGAGGACGGCGTTTGCCTGTCCAGCTGTTGGCAATGGTCTGCTGTCACCTTTAGGCTCCCGACCTGGGCCTGAATCCTGAGTCCTTAAGTCTCTCGCTGAAAATAAATCGCCCCTGGAAACTTCTATGCACTTGATATGCCCGGGATCACCAATAAAACGCAGATTATTATAGTTCGGAGACTTTATTGCCGCACTTTTCGCGATCGCGACCACGGCTCACAACGCAATCAATTAAATACAATAATACGATAATGGCCCAAAATCCTCTAACTAATTTTCTAATCCTTTTAGGAAACTCGCCAAAAAAACCACGATCTGCTAGCTGCACAGGTCACTCTTAAGATGGCCTAGTTCATCGTCCGCGCCGAGTTTCCGCCCTTGACCTGGCCTGGTTTCTTCCTTCGGCGCTAGGGGGAAGTGGAGCTGTTCTAAAAATTTCCCTGCAAGAGGTAAGGTCATTATTTTCCACGAATAAAGAGATACTTAATTTTCTCTATTGCAGGGACTGCAACAATAATTTATTTTAATTTTATTTAATTTTTTTATAATTTTAAGCAATTTATTTTAATTTTATTTCATTTTTTTATAATTTTAAATAACTTATTTTATTTTTATTTTATTTTTTTATAATTTTAAATAATTTTATTTAAATTTATTTAATTTTTTTAGAATTTTAATTAATTTATTTTAATTTTATTTAATTTTTTTATAATTTTAAATAATTTTATTTAAATTGTTTATAATTTTAAATAGTTTTTTTTAATTTTATTTAACTTGTTTATAATTTTAAATAATTTATTTTAATTTCATTTAATTTTTTCATAATTTTAAATAATTTATTTTAATTTTATTTAATTGTTTTTATAATTTTAAATAATTTTATTTAATTTTTTTATAATTTTAAGTTATTTATTTTAATTCTATTTAATTTTTTATAATTTTAAATAATTTATTTTAATTTTATTTAATTTTTTTATAATTTTAAATAATTTTATTTAAATTGTTTATAATTTTAAATAATTTTTTTTAATTTTATTTAACTTGTTTATAATTTTAAATAATTTATTTTAATTTCATTTAATTTTTTCATAATTTTAAATAATTTATTTTAATTTTATTTAATTGTTTTTATAATTTTAAATAACTTATTTTAATTTTACTTAATTTTTTTATAATTTTAAGCAATTTATTTTAATTTTATTTAACTTGTTTATAATTTTAAATAATTGATTTTAATTTTATTTAATTTTTTCATAATTTTAAATAATTTATTTTAATTTTATTTAATTGTTTTTATAATTTTAAATAATTTATTTTAATTTTATTTAATTTTTTTATAATTTTAAGTAATTTATTTTAATTTTATTTGATTTTTTTATAATTTTAAATAATTTATTTTAATTTTATTTAATTTTTTTATAATTTTAAGTAATTTATTTTAATTTTATTTAACTTGTTTATTGTTGGTGATCACGTGGCTCATCGGTTACGACCACCACCCTATCCACTGGGGCATCAGCGCCTTCTTTGTTCCCTATCCGCAGGGGCATCAGCGCCTGCTTAGCTCTCTACGTTTTGTTTTAGTTACATGTCAACCTTTGTTCACAACGTTTTGCATTTCAATCTTTTCTGTGTTTTTTGAGTTAATAAATCGGTTGTTTAAAATTTAGACGAGTGTTTCGTTTCCATTTGTCACCAAACCTCTAACAGGTTATGGGCCCAGACAAATAAACACGCGGGTCTGAATAAACCGAAGAAAACAACCTCCACGTAATTGGTCAGCATTTTAGAGAACGGTGTGTCAGTGCGGCAGCCATCTTGTTCTTTCGAGAAGTTTCGAGGCGAAGCAAGAAAGAACAAAAGGAAGCGTTCTTGGACATTGTGTACCCGATCGTTAAAAAAAGGGGAAAATAACACACGTGGTAGTAAATAAAAGTGTGAACATGAGTACGAGCGGTTCAGTGCATATCGAGGCCCTAGGCCGAGATAACTACGACATGTGGAAACTGAGGATGCGTGCTGTTTTGGTCAAGAACGGCTTGTGGGGCTACGTCAACGGAAAACTGACCAAACCCGATCCGGGAGCGGACAAAGAGGTCGACGAAGACGACGTGCAAGAGTGGTTGACGAACGACGAGAAAGCTCTGTGCGACATCTCCCTAGCGCTCAGTGACCAACAGCTGGCAACAGTGAAACACTGTGAGACGTCTCGCGAGATGTGGCTCAAGCTGGAAAGGGCGAAAGTGTCGAAAGGGCCGGCTCGCAAGGCCGCGTTGCTCAAAAGTCTCATGATGCATAAGATGGCAGAAGGTAGCGATGTACGCGATCATCTTAGCAAATTTTTTGGAAACCTCGACAAACTGTCCGAAATGGACGTCAAACTGGACTCGGCTCAACTCGCCATCCAGCTGCTGTACAGCTTGCCTCCCAGTTTCGAAATTTTTCGGACCGCCATTGAAAGTCGAGACGAACTGCCAACCGTTGAGAGCCTGCGCACCAAAATAATCGAGGAAAACGACGCAAGAAACAACGCCTCATCGGCTGCGGAAGGTGCCATGTTCGCGAAAAAGAATGGTCCCCGTAAAAAGTCTCAACCGAAGCCAGCTCGAAACTCGAACGAGAAGAGCGACAAGGGCGACAAGGACACTTTCTTTCCCTACAAGTGCTCAAACTGCGGGATTAAGGGACACAAGGCAGCTTACTGCAAGGGGAAGGGCAAGAAAAACAAGGTGGAAGACGCGTCATTTCTCGCGACATTGGAGGAGAGCGACACATGCCAAATCGCAACGAGCGGCGTCAAGGACGTTTGGTGCCTCGATAGCGGGTGCACTTCTCATCTGTGTGGCGACGCGACGAGATTCACCGAGCTGGACGAAAGCAAGACGGGAAGGCTGAAATTGGCAAGCAGTGCAACGGCGGAGATAAGGGCAAAAGGAACGGCGAAAATTGCGACTAGTGTGGATGGCCAGCAGCGTAAAGTAACCCTCAATGAGGTACTGCACGTTCCCGAGACCCGGACCAATCTTCTGTCGGTGTCGAAGATCACTGATCATGGCTACTCGGTCGTTTTCGACAAAGAAAAAGCGGAGATTTTTGATCGAGACGGTGTGACGCACATGATTGCAAATCGCAAGGACAGCCTGTACCTCGTACAGGCCACCCCCATTGAAAGATGTCAGAACGCAGTATCTGGAGCGGATGGAGACGAGAAGTTGGCACAACTTTGGCATCGTCGGCTGGGTCACCTCAATTTTCGCGACCTCATCGCAGCTGCGAGGAGCGGAGCTATCCGTGAATTGGAGCTGAAGGGAAATTTGGACGATCTCATCTGCGACATTTGCACCAAGTGCAAAATGACGCGCAAGCCTTTCCCGAAGGAATCACTTCGTGTGACTTCAAAACTCGAGGTCATTCACACGGACGTCTGCGGCCCTACTCGCGTTGCATCGCACTCCGGCTCCCGATACGTAATCACGTTCACGGACGACTATTCGAGGTGGACGGAAGTGCGGTTCATGAAGTCGAAGAGCGAAGCGTTCCAGATGTTCCGCGAATACAAGGCTCTCGTCGAGAAACAGCACGGACTGAAGATAAAGTGCGTCCGATCTGACAACGGGCGTGAGTATGACAACAGGGAATTTAACGATTTCCTGAAGTCTGAGGGCATCCGGCGCGAATTCACGACAACACACACGCCCGAGCAAAACGGCGTATCCGAGAGGAAGAATCGGACTCTCGAGGATGGAGCTCGATGTCTGATGCTGCAATCCGGATTACCTCAATCGTTCTGGGCGGAAGCGATTAACACCGCTAACTATCTCAGGAATCGATGCCCAACCAAGAAGTTGAACGGGAAAACGCCTTTCGAACTTTGGCACGGTAGGGAACCGACCGCACATAACCTGCGGGATTTTGGAAGCAAGGTGTTTTGCCTCGACAAAACCCCAAACAAGGGGAAGTTTGATCGCCGTTCGAAGGAGGGCATTTTGGTGGGCTACTCGGAACTGTCAAAGGCATACCGGATCTGGATTCCTGAAACAAGGACAACGGAGGTCACCAGAGATGTTGTTTTCCGAGAGGAGATAGTCGCGTACGACGGGACAATCGAAGACATTTTTCCGCGGGATCGTCGGGATAAAGTTCGTGTTGAGCCGAAAAACCAAGTTCACGAGTTGGAGTTTGAACTTGTCCCGTTAGAAAAAGGATGGTCTGAGCGGAGAGTCGTGCGAGATCAACCTGACAACGACGAGTTGGAATTTCCTGAAGGCTTCCGAGGTTTTCCACCTGATGAAATCGACGATCTGGATCGAGAGGAACGACCAGTAGAGCAACCAGAGCCTCCACCGGCAGAACAACAAGTAGCGCCACCTACGAGAGGACCAGGACGACCAAGGTTGATCCGAACGGGGGAACGCGGACGACCGCGTAAACTGTACTGTGTCAAATCAGGGGAAGAAGCGAACGTTGCAGAGATTCCGGTGAATCAGGCAATTTCTGGTGAAGACTCGACGGAATGGCTGGAAGCGATGGCAGAGGAGGTTATTGCGTTAATCCGGAACAACACGTGGAAGCTGGTCGGGCGTCCCAAAGGACAACGTGTTATAGGCAGCAGATTTGTCCTGCGCAATAAGCACAATGCCGACGGTACCATCAGCAAGCGAAAAGCGCGCGTGTTCGCGCGAGGTTTCACGCAGAGGCCGGGAATCGAGTTTCACGACACGTTTGCCCCGGTCGCAAGGCTGAGCACAATCAGGACTGCGGTGGCGATAGCTGTTCAGGAAAATTTGAAAATCCGACAACTGGACGTGAAGACGGCGTACTTGAACGGAAAGGTCGAGGAACAGCTTTTCATGGAGACACCGGGACATTTTAAGGACGTTTTGGCTTACATCGTACAAGACGAGAAGATCGACGAAGATGTGAAGATAAAGGCGGAGGACATGCTGGGGAAACTGACCAATTACGACGTGGTTTGCCTGCTGAACAAAGCGCTCTACGGCTTGAAACAGGCAGGGCGTGCTTGGTATCACTGTATTGATGGAGAGATGATGAACCTTAAGGCTACTCGTTCCGATGCAGATCCCTGTCTGTACTTCATCGGACCAGTTGAGGACAGGACCCACATCATCATCTACGTGGACGATATTTTAATCATGTCCCGTACAGATGCGAAAATTGATAAGGTGAAAGATTTCCTGAACACCAAGTTCGAAATAAAGGACTTAGGCGACGTGCGGTATTGCTTGGGGCTGGAGTTCGAGAGAGGTGCCAACGAGATGAAGATTTACCAGAGAGGATACATCGACGAGGTCTTGGAAAGGTTTGGCATGACAGAATGTAGGCCTGTCAGCACACCCATGGAACCGGGAACGAAGCTGCGCAAGGAGGACGAGAAGTCCGGTGAGCGAGCTGAGAGCGTCCCCTACCGCCAACTGGTAGGAGCCCTAATGTACCTGTCAGTGGGCACAAGGCCGGACATATCTCACGCGGTGAGTGCTTTATCGCAGTTCAACGACTGTCACGAGGAACAGCATTGGCAGGCTGCAAAGCGTGTTTTGCGCTATCTCGCAAAAACACGCGACCTGGGTCTCCTGTTCTCCAAGTCTGATGATCCAGCAGCAATGTTTTGTGAAAGGTCTGTAACAAGAATCTGTAATAGGAATATCCCACTGACCCAATTCATAAATTTGTCACACTGACCACACACAATGTGCAACGCATAAGTCACAAGTGCGGTCAGCGACACTTGAAACCAAGTACGATGACTTAGCGTACGAAACGCTTTTTGCTTGCTCAGGCACTTAAGGTAAACAAACAACATGTGAGCCGCAAGCGGCGCGCGCTTAGCGCCGGTGCTTGAGCAGCACTTATGAATCGAAGAAATTGGGCTATCGATGGGAGAAATGACCGCAACCTCAAACCCCTGCATTTTTTAACAGGTCACACTAACACTAAGCATTTTAGGGGTATAGTCATAGGGAGAAATTATGTATAAATACCCTAAGAAATTACAATAAACAGAGTCAGTCTAGAACTGTCTTTTACTGGAGTTAACGCTGCCCAAGCTGCTCCGATCAACTTAGCTTAGAGCCGAAGCTACACCTAGCTGCTCTAGTGGAGCCTTGCCTTGTGGCTGCTCCTAGGAACTCCCCTTTTCCCGGCACCTCTAGCCGCCCTTTTGGAGCCTAGCCTTGTGGCTGCTCTCTGGAGGGCCCAACGACTCTGCCTTGATCTCCGACCCATCACATGGCGACCGTGACCATCTAAAGAAGAACCAGAGGAAACGCTAGAAGAAGAAGTCAGCCGATGTCGACCGAGATAGACGCCGCCTTCAGCAAGATTTTCAAGAAGCTGGAAGCAGTCCGCGTACCGGAAAGAAAGACGGACCAGCTTACGCTCTACCCAGCGGGAAAGGTCATAGAGGCATACATCCCCAAGGCGACACCAGGATCAGCGCAAAATCCACCCATCTATAAGCCTGGACCTAGGAAGCTGACTTTGGAGGAATATAAACAGAGGCGCAGGAACGACAGCCGTAACAAAATAAAGAAGACCAGAGGAGGACGAAGGAACAAATTGCAAAAGGAGGTCAACGGCTACAAGGATCTACTAAAGATCGCCACCACAGAGGCCGAGAAAACAAAATACAGCGAGCTAATCAAGCGAGCCAAAAAGGAACTAAATAAGATTAAAAGAAAGAATAGAAATAGGGATTAGAGTAATTAATTTTGTGATAGAATATGTATTAGATTAAATATTATATTAAATATGTCATAACGGTAAATTAATATAGAATCAAATATGTATACAGATTTTTATTTGCAACGCAAAAGTAGTTTAGCTTGGGAAAAATTTTACGAGAATATCTTTTGGTTTGCATTCAGCTTAGGAATAGTATGTGTTATAATTCTGTTAATATTGGCTATCTGCAAATACGTGTCAAAAGAGAATTAAAAAAGAAATAAAATTTTCCAAATTAAAATGGGCACGACAGAGTCAAAGAATCCCGACAATACCGGAGAAATTGTTAACAACGTCTCAATTGAGGACACTGTAAGCGTTGAAAACAATCAAGTGGTACTCTTACTGGTAATAATAGCAGCAATTAAAATCGCGGAATTCATTTACGTGCTATACAAAGATCACAAGAGGGGATTAAAAAAGAAATATCTTGGCGAGCCAGCGGTTATTAAAGTTTAAATGGACCGATTGAATGAAATAGAGGAGGAACTGAGAAAAATCGTAGCAAATTTTAACAAAAGCAGGAACAGGCAATATACAAACAAAACCTTACAGGAAAAAGAAGGTTTAATAGCACACCTCCACGAAGAGGCAAAAGGAATCGTAACGACACCAGCGGACGCTGACACAGTTTTAAAATACAGGTCAAAATATATAAAAATCAAAGAACTACTAAAAAGCATTTTGGAATTGATAAATAAGCAAAGAAACTGCAACATGGCCTTCGACATTAAGACGGCAACATCTCTGCTCCAAGTCTATGACGGGAAGCAAGAGCAAACTGAGGCGTTCATCGAGTCAATAGAATTATTAGATGAACTTACAGCTACAGACCACAAAGCCATAATGATAAAATTTATCAAGACCAGAATAACTGGAAAAGCCAAGTTAGCAATGACACCGGATATTAATTCAGTGGCAGCAATTAAAGCAAAACTAAGGCAAAAATTCTCAGGGAAGCTCTCGTCCGAAGCAATACTTGCGCAATTAAGATCATGCCAACAAGGGAATCGAAAAATAGCAGACTTTGCCACCCAGATGGAAGACTTGGCAGGACAATTAGCACAGGCATTTATAACTGAAAACATAGCGACAGGAGAAACAGCCGAAAAATTGGCAGAAAAGTTTTCTATGCAAGCATTTAAGGACAACATTTCGAATCCACAGACGGCACTCATACTTAAGGCAGGCAATTTCCAATCACTGTCTGAAGTAACAGCTAAGGCAATAGCCGAGGATAAGCCACAGACGAGTAATGTACTTTACTATAACACAAGAAATAATAGAGGCTACTACCCACAAACCAATCGACGCTACAATAACAACAACAGATACAACAACAGCAACAGGTACAATAACAATAACAGGTACAATAACAACAACAGATACAATAACAACAACAGGAGAAACTATAACGACAGTCGAACATATGACAACAATGGTAGCTATAACAGGAACCACGGACCGGCACAGAGGCAACAAGAAAGCCGAAATAACAATAATACTACCAATCAATCCAATTCTCGGAGCAGAAGAGTAAATTATTACGACGCGGGGGAATACGAGGCCCCCCAACCAAATGCAATAGCGACTCGGTTGGGGGACACTACCCAAGCAAACCCCGATTGTACCACATAAATTTATCCTTATCTAATTATATAAAGGCGCACGTTGAGATGTGCAACCGGATATGCACTCTCATCATAGATACCGGAGCCGATATTTCAATTTTCAAAAGAGAAAAAATTAGTAACGATCAGTTATATTATCCCAACAACACATGCACTATACAGGGCGTTACAAGCTCACAAACGCAAACTATGGGAGCAACGTTCACTAAACTCAAGTTCAATGATCAGCTCACAGTCGAACACTCATTCCAAATTGTTAGCGATGGTCTAGCCATAGACGCAGATGCAATTCTGGGTCTAGATTTTCTCACCAAATTTAAAGCTAATATCGATTACGATACATGGACCTTGAACATCAGCGCTAATGATATTTCTGTAACACTACCAATTTTAAGTGGTCCAACAACCAATACCATTTCGATACCACCACGGTGCGAGGTTATCCGTAAAATTAACATCCTTCACGGAAATGACACAGATGACTTAGTTATTACTAGTAAAGAAATCGAGCCAGGTATTTTCATTTCTGGAGCTCTAGTTTCAAGAAATAATCCACTAGTAAGAATCTTAAATATCACAAACAAAGCGGTAACAATTAAAGAACCGCAAGTCGCGGCAGAGCCGTTAAAAGATTTCCACATATTAAGTACCAAATTTAAAGACACTGAGAGAACTAACAAAGTGTTATCAAAATTAAAATTTGACTACATTCCCACCTATGCCAGGGCACAGGTAAAAGAAGTATGTAGTCAATATCAGGATATATTTGCATTAGATTCGGAAGCACTATCCACAAATAATTTTTATGAACAGCACATAGAATTAGCAGACAATAGACCAGTATATACTAAAAACTACAGAATTCCCGAAATCCATAAGCATGAGATTAACCGACAGGTTGACCAAATGCTAAGAGACGGTATCATAGAGAATTCAGTATCTCACTTCAACTCTCCCATTCTATTGGTACCCAAAAAATCTAGCGATGGCAACAAGAAATGGCGATTAGTTGTTGACTTCCGCACCTTAAATAAAAAGGTACTTGCGGACAAATTTCCACTTCCGAGACTAGAAGACATACTTGATCAAATGGGTCGAGCAAAATATTTCTCTACACTAGATCTCATGTCAGGTTTTCACCAAGTTTCGCTAGAAGAAAACTCTAGAAAATTTACCGCCTTTTCCACGAACCAAGGACATTATCAGTATACCCGTTTACCTTTCGGACTCAATATAAGTCCAAATAGCTTCCAAAGGATGATAAACATCGCAATGGCAGGACTCACTCCAGAAATAGCCTTCTTATATATCGATGATATAATAGTAATAGGATGTTCACAAGCCCATCACCTGAAAAATCTAAAAGCAGTATTTCAAAGACTCCGAGATAAAAATTTGAAACTTAATCCCGAAAAATGTAAATTTTTCCAAACCGAAGTCACATATTTGGGACACCGAATTTCGGCACAAGGCGTTAAGCCTGACAGTTCAAAATATGAGACTATAGAACACTACCCCATTCCTAAAAATTCCGACGACGTACGAAGGTTCGTCGCCTTTTGTAATTATTACAGACGCTTTGTTCCAAATTTTGCCAATATCGCGGCACCTCTTAATAAACTTCTACGTAAAAATGCTAAATTTGAATGGTTAGATAACCATCAAAAAGCATTCGATACCCTTAAAAATATATTAATGTCACCAACAATTTTAAAACATCCCGATTTTAGTAAAGAATTCATAATTTCAACCGACGCTTCTAACGAAGCATGCGGAGCTATATTATCGCAAAATTTTGACGGAAAAGAACTACCTATTGCTTACGCTAGCAAAACATTCACCCCAGGAGAAAAAAATAAGTCCACCATTGAAAAAGAATTAGCAGCCATACATTGGGCGATAACATATTTTAGACCTTATCTTTACGGCAGAAGATTTCGAGTAAAATCAGACCACAGACCATTAGCATATCTGTTCGGAATGAAGAATCCCTCATCGAAGCTAACACGCATGAGACTAGATCTGGAAGAATTTGACTTTGAAATTGAATATATAAAAGGAAAAGAAAACGTCGGACCAGACGCCTTATCAAGGATAAAAATTGACATAAATGATTTAAAAGAAATTAATATACTCCGAGTACAAACTCGAGCAAGTGCAAAACAAGCCAACAAAGAATTAACAAAAGTGCAAAAAGAGGAGATAATCACCACAGCACCACAGCCTGATCAACTGCGCGTCATGGAAGCATTGTCACCTACAAAGATACAGCACTTACCGGAATTACAATTAAAAACTTGCAGCTACAGTCCTAATATTGAAATAAATATTGTGCACAGGAATAAAATAATATTTAAAAGGAACATAAAAATGACCCAGCAAGTAGAACCAGCATTAGAGCGGGTATTCGAAGTACTGGAGTCTGATATCGATAAACAAACTCAGACTACGACTCTGAGACTTTCTGCAGAAAGTGATATATTCCAATTAATTAACATGGCCACATTCAAAGTGATAGGAAATCAAGGACTGAAAAAGCTAAAAATATACATATATAAACCACAAAAATACATTTCTGACAAGGATAAAATACAAGAAATATTGCATAATTTCCATGCAACACCAACCGGAGGACATATAGGACAAGCGAGATTATTTAATAAACTCAAAGACCTATACAAATGGCGAAAAATGAGGAAGACAATAGCAAATTACGTAAACAAATGCGAGCTATGCACTAAAAATAAACACCAAAAGCAAAATAGGGAAATAATTCAAATTACAACAACACCAGTAAAAACATTGGAGGTAGTATCCATAGATACAGTAGGACCATTCACTAAAACAGCAAACGGAAACCGATACGCTGTAACGATGCAGTGCGACCTAAGCAAATATGTCGTAATAATCCCAACAAAGGACAAGGAAGCAAACACCATTGCTCAAGCTCTAGTCAACGGGTTCATACTAACATACGGACCGATGACCAAGATCAAATCGGACCTGGGAACAGAGTACAAAAATCAGATATTCACGGAAATATGTAACGTCCTAGGAATTAAGCAGTTATTCGCAACTGCAGCACACCCGGAAACAATTGGAGCCTTAGAAAGGAATCACAAATGTCTAAACGAATACTTACGATGTTTTGTGAACGACAATAGAGACGACTGGGACACGTGGATACCCTACTATACATTTTGCTACAACACTACACCAAATACAGTGCATGGATACACTCCATTCGAGCTAATCTTTGCTAAAAATATCTGCATTCCCTCAGAACTTTCAGTTCAACAGCCAGAACCGGTCTACAATTATGATCTGTATAGCAAGGAAATGAAATTTAGATTGCAAAAGACGCTAAGTAAAGCAAAACAATATTTAGAACAGTCAAAAAACTTGCGAAATATTGCAAGTAAAAGTACCAGTAACCCATCAGAATTAAAAATAGGAGACAAGGTACTACTCGTAAATGTAAATAGGAAAAAATTGGACCCACTATACAAGGGACCATACACAATAATAGCTATAGATAATGTTAATTGTACGATAGAAAATGAAGATAAAAAGACCCAAAATGTACATAAGAATAGATTAAGATTACTTAACGATTAAGAAATATAGGCAAACTAGGCAAACTGTTATAATATGTATAATTAAAAATAGTCTAACCAATAGATATGATATAACAAGATAGGTAATAAAAAGAAAGAAAAAATATATATAAAAATAAACATTGTAAGTCATTGTAAGACTATACTCCTAATTAGCTGAAGAAAAAAAAAAAAAAGAAAAAAAAAAAATTTTTTACAAAATTTTTTTTTTCCTTTGAGGGGGAAGGTGTGAAAGGTCTGTAACAAGAATCTGTAATAGGAATATCCCACTGACCCAATTCATAAATTTGTCACACTGACCACACACAATGTGCAACGCATAAGTCACAAGTGCGGTCAGCGACACTTGAAACCAAGTACGATGACTTAGCGTACGAAACGCTTTTTGCTTGCTCAGGCACTTAAGGTAAACAAACAACATGTGAGCCGCAAGCGGCGCGCGCTTAGCGCCGGTGCTTGAGCAGCACTTATGAATCGAAGAAATTGGGCTATCGATGGGAGAAATGACCGCAACCTGAAACCCCTGCATTTTTTAACAGGTCACACTAACACTAAGCATTTTAGGGGTATAGTCATAGGGAGAAATTATGTATAAATACCCTAAGAAATTACAATAAACAGAGTCAGTCTAGAACTGTCTTTTACTGGAGTTAACGCTGCCCAAGCTGCTCCGATCAACTTAGCTTAGAGCCGAAGCTACACCTAGCTGCTCTAGTGGAGCCTTGCCTTGTGGCTGCTCCTAGGAACTCCCCTTTTCCCGGCACCTCTAGCCGCCCTTTTGGAGCCTAGCCTTGTGGCTGCTCTCTGGAGGGCCCAACGACTCTGCCTTGATCTCCGACCCATCACAGTTTGTGGACGCCGACTGGGGGAACTGCATCGTGGACCGAAAGTCGTACACGGGGTACGCGTTCATCATGAACGGCGCAGCGGTAAGCTGGGAGTCCCGGAAGCAACCAACCGTGGCATTGTCATCGACAGAGGCCGAGTACATGGCTCTGTCAGACGCAACGAAAGAAGCCTTGTATATGAGAAGGCTGCTCGGCGATTTTGGGAGGCGACTCGATGCCGTTCCACTACGAAACGACAACATCGGTGCACAGAAGCTCGTGTCGAATCCCATGTTTCACTCGAGGACGAAGCATATCGACATACGACATCACTCCGTCCGAGATGCTAAAAAGAAGGGGATGATTTCGATCGAGTACACACCGACGGACGAGATGCCCGCCGATGTACTGACAAAGGGATTGTCAAGGCCGAAACATGTGAAATGTGTTCAAGGTCTCGGTCTGGGATCCCATGGATAACTCAGTTGTTTTCTCCGGCTGTTGGTCGAGGGGAAGTGTTGGTGATCACGTGGCTCATCGGTTACGACCACCACCCTATCCACTGGGGCATCAGCGCCTTCTTTGTTCCCTATCCGCAGGGGCATCAGCGCCTGCTTAGCTCTCTACGTTTTGTTTTAGTTACATGTCAACCTTTGTTCACAACGTTTTGCATTTCAATCTTTTCTGTGTTTTTTGAGTTAATAAATCGGTTGTTTAAAATTTAGACGAGTGTTTCGTTTCCATTTGTCACCAAACCTCTAACATTTATAATTTTAAATAATTTATTTTAATTTTATTTAAATTTTTCATAATTTTAAATAATTTACTTTAATTTTATTTAATTTTTGTAATTTTAAATAATGTTACAGAATTGGCCTTTGCCTAACCAATTCGTGCCGAGATAACTCGTTCCGACAGGGAGTTTTTTTTTTTTTTTTTGCGTTTTGCGAATTTCTGGCAAACCCCCAAAGCTCTGACAGTGAGGCGCGATGGCAACCCTGTGCCGGATGAGTGCAGGCAGAGTCGGCTCACTGGCTGAATCTCCCCTTCGCCTCGCTCGGGAGCCTTAGCTGCGTGGCACGCACACGGAGTCGTCTGCCAATTTCCCACGACTCTCCGAGCGGCGTGCGACTGCGGGAAACCACGACGGAGCGAACAGCTCGCTCAGCGCTGTGTACGGCTGGTAAGCGCGGCGGGGCAACAGCTCACTCAGCGTTGTGTGCGGCTGGGAGCACGGCGGGGCAGACGGCTCGCTCAGTGCTGTGTACGGCTGGAAAGCGCGGCGGGGCAACTGCTCACTCAGCGCTGTGTGCGGCTGGGAGCACGGCGGGGCAGACGGCTCGCTCAGCGCTGTGCACGGCTGGAAAGCACGGTGGGGCAACAGCTCGCTCGCTGTTTACCTTTCAGCCGCGGCAGTTTGTTTTCGGCGTCGGTGGGTTTCGATTTGGGCGTCCGAAAGTCGGCTCAAATACGAGCTGTGCGCGGCGGAAATTGTCGAGTGCTGTGTAGTGTCGTGCAGTGCCGTGTTATCGTGAAAGAAGGGAAAAAAAATTCGTACAAGCGAAGAATTCCGGCAAGTTTAGTGATGTGTTGTTTTATTTTCCAGGGCCGATGTAGGAGCTGCTGCAGGACCAACAGGGGGTTGTCAACCCGCCGGGAGGACGTTTGGCGACGAGGGAGTGGACACCGGCTCGCCGTGCGCTTCAGGTAAGGTACCTCCTTATATTACTCGCGAATTAATTACTTATTTGTTTGCCGCACTGGAATTCGCGGTCGACGGTTCTCGATAGGGGAGGTGTGTCGGTGTTGGTGTCACTCGCTCGCAGGGAGGAGAAATGTTGCCGCAACCCGACGATGTTGCTGGCTTCGCGGAGTGGGTGGCGGGGCCCAGTCAGCGGAGCGCCCGGCGCAGCTGATCGTGCGCCTTGACCCAAATTCGAACAGCTGGCGGCTATGAGGACGGCGTTTGCCTGTCCAGCTGTTGGCAATGGTCTGCTGTCACCTTTAGGCTCCCGGCGCGAAAATCACGACACACTTTCCGCGGAAAAATTAAAGGCAAAGAGGGCACGGCACTTACCTTCAGCCCCGTGGGATTAGCCGACACGGGGTCGACCTGGGCCTGAATCCTGAGTCCTTAAGTCTCTCGCTGAAAATAAATCGCCCCTGGAAACTTCTATGCACTTGATATGCCCGGGATCACCAATAAAACGCCGATTATTATGGTTCGGAGACTTTATTGCCGCACTTTTCGCGATCGCGACCACGGCTCACAACGCAATCAATTAAATACAATAATACGATATTGGCTCAAAATCCTCTAACAAATTTTCTAATCCTTTTAGGAAACTCGCCAAAAAAACCACGATCTGCTAGCTGCACAGGTCACTCTCAAGATGGCCTAGTTCATCGTCCGCGCCGAGTTTCCGCCCTTGACCTGGCCTGGTTTCTTCCTTCGGCGCTAGGGGGAAGTGGAGCTGTTCTAAAAATTTCCCTGCAAGAGGTAAGGTCATTATTTTCCACGAATAAAGAGATACTTAATTTTCTCTATTGCAGGGACTGCAACAATAATTTATTTTAATTTTATTTAATTTTTTTATAATTTTAAGTAATTTATTTTAATTTTATTTAATTTTTTTATAATTTTAAATAATTTATTTTAATTTTATTTAATTTTTTTATAATTTTAAATAATTTTATTTAATTTTATTTAATTTTTTTATAATTTTAAATAATTTATTTTAATTTTATTTAATTTTTTTATAATTTCAAATAATTTTATTTAAATTGTTTATATTTTTAAATAATTTATTTTAATTTCATTTAATTTTTTCATAATTTTAAATAATTTATTTTAATTTAATTTAATTGTTTTTATAATTTTAAATAATTTTATTTATTTTTTTTATAATTTTAAGTAATTTATTTTAATTCTATTTAATTTTTCATAATTTTAAATAATTTATTTTAATTTTATTTAATTTTTTTATAATTTAATTTAATTTATTTTAATTTTATTTAATTTTTTTCTAATTTTAAGTAATTTATTTTAATTTTATTTAATTTTTTTATAATTTTAAATAATTTATTTCAATTTTATTTAATTTTTTATAATTTAATTTAATTTATTTTAATTTTATTTAATTTTTTTTATAATTTTAAATAATTTATTTTAATTTTATTTAATTTTTTTATAATTTTATTTAATTTGTTTATAATTTTAAATAATTTTTTTTAATTTTATTTAACTTGTTTATAGTTTTAAATAATTTATTTTAATTTTATTTAATTATTTCATAATTTTAAATAATTTATTTTAATTTTATTTAATTGTTTTTATAATTTTAAATATTTTATTTTAATTTTATTTAATTCTTTTATAATTATAAGTAATTTATTTTAATTTTATTTGATTTTTTTATAATTTTAAATAATTTATTTTAATTTTATTTAATTTTTTTATAATTTTAAATAATTTTATTTAATTTTTTTATAATTTTAAATAATTTATTGTAATTTTATTTAATTTTTTTATAATTTTAAATAATTTATTGTAATTTTATTTAATTTTTTTATAATTTTAAATAATTTTATTTAATTTTTTCATAATTTTAAATAATTTATTTTAATTTTATTTAATTGTTTTTATAATTTTAAATAATTTTTTTAAGTTTTATTTAACTTGTTTATAGTTTTAAATAATAAAAATAAATTATTTTATTTAATTTTTTCATAATTTTAAATAATTTATTTTAATGTATATAACTCTTTGCCAAATAATTTAAAGAACCTTACTGTTAATAAAAAAACTTTAAAAAGAAAGTGTGTGGAATGGTTCAGTGGAACTTAAACTAAGGAGAAAACGCTCTTTGGAATTTTAGTTTTAAGTTTTGTTTCTAAGTTTTTTTTTAGCTCTTAAGCAAGGGGTATACCCCCCCTTATTTTTTTAGGCCTGCGCACAGGTTTATGTAAACCTACAGCAGGATCTATGCCTAAGTTTAATGTATTAAACAATTGTATAGATTACATTTTGTACCTAAATAAATAAATAAATTTTATTTAATTGTTTTTATAATTTTAAATAACTTATTTTAATTTTACTTAATTTTTTTATAATTTTAAGTAATTTATTTTAATTTTATTTAACTTGTTTATAATTTTAATTAATTGATTTTAATTTTGTTTAATTTTTTCATAATTTTAAATAATTTATTTTAATTTTATTTAATTTTTTTATAATTTTAAGTAATTTATTTTAATTTTATTTAATTTTTTTATAATTTTAAATAATTTATTTTAATTTTATTTAATTTTTTTATAATTTTAAATAATTTTATTTAATTTTATTTAATTTTTTTATAATTTTAAATAATTTATTTTAATTTTATTTAATTTTTTTATAATTTCAAATAATTTTATTTAAATTGTTTATAATTTTAAATAATTTATTTTAATTTCATTTAATTTTTTCATAATTTTAAATAATTTATTTTAATTTAATTTAATTGTTTTTATAATTTTAAATAATTTTATTTATTTTTTTTATAATTTTAAGTAATTTATTTTAATTCTATTTAATTTTTTATAATTTTAAATAATTTATTTTAATTTTATTTAATTTTTTTATAATTTAATTTAATTTATTTTAATTTTATTTAATTTTTTTCTAATTTTAAGTAATTTATTTTAATTTTATTTAATTTTTTTATAATTTTAAATAATTTATTTCAATTTTATTTAAGTTTTTATAATTTAATTTAATTTATTTTAATTTTATTTAATTTTTTTTATAATTTTAAATAATTTATTTTAATTTTATTTAATTTTTTTATAATTTTATTTAATTTGTTTATAATTTTAAATAATTTTTTTTAATTTTATTTAACTTGTTTATAGTTATAAATAATTTATTTTAATTTTATTTAATTATTTCATAATTTTAAATAATTTATTTTAATTTTATTTAATTGTTTTTATAATTTTAAATATTTTATTTTAATTTTATTTAATTCTTTTATAATTATAAGTAATTTATTTTAATTTTATTTGATTTTTTTATAATTTTAAATAATTTATTTTAATTTTATTTAATTTTTTTATAATTTTAAATAATTTTATTTAATTTTTTTATAATTTTAAATAATTTATTGTAATTTTATTTAATTTTTTTATAATTTTAAATAATTTATTGTAATTTTATTTAATTTTTTTATAATTTTAAATAATTTTATTTAATTTTTTCATAATTTTAAATAATTTATTTTAATTTTATTTAATTGTTTTTATAATTTTAAATAATTTTTTTAAGTTTTATTTAACTTGTTTATAGTTTTAAATAATAAAAATAAATTATTTTATTTAATTTTTTCATAATTTTAAATAATTTATTTTAATGTATATAACTCTTTGCCAAATAATTTAAAGAACCTTACTGTTAATAAAAAAACTTTAAAAAGAAAGTGTGTGGAATGGTTCAGTGGAACTTAAACTAAGGAGAAAACGCTCTTTGGAATTTTAGTTTTAAGTTTTGTTTCTAAGTTTTTTTTTAGCTCTTAAGCAAGGGGTATACCCCCCCTTATTTTTTTAGGCCTGCGCACAGGTTTATGTAAACCTACAGCAGGATCTATGCCTAAGTTTAATGTATTAAACAATTGTATAGATTACATTTTGTACCTAAATAAATAAATAAATTTTATTTAATTGTTTTTATAATTTTAAATAACTTATTTTAATTTTACTTAATTTTTTTATAATTTTAAGTAATTTATTTTAATTTTATTTAACTTGTTTATAATTTTAATTAATTGATTTTAATTTTGTTTAATTTTTCATAATTTTAAATAATTTATTTTAATTTTATTTAATTGTTTTTATTATTTTAAAAAATTTATTTTAATTTTATTTAATTTTTTTATAATTTTATTTAATTTGTTTATAATTTTAAATAATTTTTTTTAATTTTATTTAACTTGTTTATAGTTTTAAATAATTTATTTTAATTTTATTTAATTTTTTCATAATTTTAAATAATTTATTTTAATTTTATTTAATTGTTTTTATAATTTTAAATATTTTATTTTAATTTTATTTAATTCTTTTATAATTTTAAGTAATTTATTTTAATTTTATTAGATTTTTTTATAATTTTAAATAATTTATTTTAATTTTATTTAATTTTTTTATAATTTTAAATAATTTTATTTAATTTTTTTATAATTTTAAGTAATTTATTTTAATTTTATTTAATTTTTTTATAATTTTAAATGATTTTATTTAATTTTTTCATAATTTTAAATAATTTATTTTAATTTTATTTAATTGTTTTTATAATTTTAAATAATTTTTTTTAATTTTGTTTAACTTGTTTATAGTTTTAAATAATTAAATTTATTTAATTTTTTTATAATTTAATTTAATTTATTTTAATTTTAGTCAATTTTTCTCTAATTTTAAGTAATTTATCTTAATTTTATTTGATTTTTTTATAATTTTAAATAATTTATTTTAATTTTATTTAATTTTTTCATAATTTTAAATTTATTTCAATTTTATTTAATTGTTTTTATAATTTTGAATAATTTATTTTAATTTTATTTAATTTTTTTATAATTTTAAGTAATTTATTTTAAGTTTATTTAATTTGTTTATAATTTTAAATAATTTATTTTAATTTTATTTAATTTTTTTATAATTTTAAATAATTTTATTTAGTTTTATTTAATTTTTTTATAATTTTAAATAATTCATTTTAATTTTATTTAATTTTTTCATAATATTAAAAAATTTATTTTAATTTTATTTAATTGTTTTTGTTAGGAAAACCAGGAGGTGCAAGAAACTGTTCAGGTTTCCAGGAAGATTTATTGAAACACGAAAGTACAAATTGTCTTGACAGAATCTAAAGGAGAAGTGAATTTTAGGACAAAGGCTAACTATGATTTTGAACAAAAGATAGGTCGTTCCACAAGCAACAAGTAGAAGTTACAAAAATTAAAGGGCGGTTCGATTTGAATGTAAACATAATTAGAAACACTAATTTAACAGTTTTTATAATTTTAAATAATTTTTTTTAATTTTATTTAACTTGTTTATAATTTTAAATAATTTATTTTAATTTTATTTAATTTTTTCATAATTTTAAATAATTTATTTTAATTTTATTTAATTGTTTTTATAATTTTAAATAATTTATTTTAATTTTATTTAATTTTTTTATAATTTTAAAAAACTTATTTTAATTTTATTTAATTGTTTTTATAATTTTAAATAATTTATTTTAATTTTATTTAATTTTTTATAATTTTAAATAATTTATTTTAATTTTATTTAATTTTTTTATAATTTTAAGTAATTTATTTTAATTTTGTTTGATTTTTTTATAATTTTAAATAATTAATTTTAATTTTATTTATTTATTTTATAATTTAATTTAATTTATTTTAATTTTATTTAATATTTTTATAATTTTAAATAATTTTATTTAATTTGTTTATAATTTTAAATAATTTTTTTTAATTTTAATTAACTTCTTTATAATTTTAAATAATATATTTTAATTTTATTTAATTTTTTCATAATTTTAAATAATTTATTCTAATTTTATTTAATTGTTTTTATAATTTTAAATAATTTATTTTAATTTTTTTAATTGTTATATAATTTTAATTAATTTATCTTAATTTTATTTGATTTTTTTATAATTTTAAATACTTTATTTTAATTTTATTTAATTTCTTTATAATTTTAAATAATTTATTTTAATTTTATTTCCTTTTTTTAATATTTCAATTTAATTTATTTTAATTTTATTTAATTTTTTTATAATTTTAAATAATTTTATTTAATTTGTTTATAATTTTAAATAATTTTTTTTTGATTTTATTTAACTTGTTTATAATTTTAAGTAATTTATTTTAATTTTGTTTGATTTTTTTATAATTTTAAATAATTTATTTTGATTTTATTTAATTTTTTTATAATTTTAAATAATTTATTTTAATTTTATTTTATTTTTTCATAATTTTAAATAATTTATTTTAATTTTATTTAATTGTTTTTATAATTTTAAATAACTTATTTTAATTTTATTTAATTTTTTTATAATTTTAAGTAATTTATTTTAATTTTATTTGATTTTTTTATAATTTTAAATAATTTATTTTAATTTTATTTAATTTTTTTATAATTTTAAATAATTTTAATTTTATTTATTTTTTTATAACTTAATTTAATTTATTTTAATTTTATTTAATTTTTTTATAATTTTAAATAATTTATTTTAATTTTATTTAATTTTTTCATAATTTTAAATAATTTATTTTAATTTTATTTAATTGTTTTTATAATTTTAAATAATTTATTTTAATTTTATTTAATTTTTTTATAATTTTAAATAACTTATTTTAATTTTATTTAATTTTTTTATAATTTTAAATAATTTTATTTAATTTGTTTATAATTTTAAATAATTTTTTTAATTTTATTTAACTTGTTTATAAATTTAAATAATTTATTTTAATTTTATTTAATTTTTTCATAATTTTGAATAATTTATTTTAATTTTATTTAATTGTTTTTATAATTTTAAATAATTTATTTCAATTTTATTATAATTTTAAATAATTTATTTTAATTTTATTTAATTTTTTTTATAAATTTAAGTATTTTATTTTAATTTTATTTAATTTCTTTATAATTTTAAATAATTAATTTTAATTTTATTTATTTATTTTATCATTTAATTTAATTTATTTTAATTTTATTTAATTTTTTTATAATTTTAAATAATTTTATTTAATTTGTTTATAATTGTAAATAATTTATTTTAATTTTATTTAATTGTTTTTATATTTTAAATAATTTATTTTAATTTTATTTAATTTTTTTATAATTTTAAGTAATTTATCTTAATTTTATTGGATTTTTTTATAATTTTAAATAATTTATTTTAATTTTATTTAATTTTTTCATAATTTTAAATTTATTTTAATTTTATTTAATTGTTTTTATAATTTTAAATAATTTATTTTAATTTTATTTAATTTTTTTATAATTTTAAGTAATTTATTTTAAGTTTATTTAATTTTTTTATAATTTTAAATAATTTATTTTAATTTTATTTAATTTTTTTATAATTTTAAATAATTTTATTTAGTTTTATTTAATTTTTTTATAATTTTAAATAATTCATTTTAATTTTATTTAATTTTTTTATAATTTTAAATATGTAATTTTATTTAATTTGTTTATAATTTTAAATAATGTTTTTTAATTTTATTTAACTTGTTTATAGTTTTAAATAATTTATTTTAATTTTATTTAATTTTTTCATAATATTAAAAAATTTATTTTAATTTTATTTAATTGTTTTTGTTAGGAAAACCAGGAGGTGCAAGAAACTGTTCAGGTTTCCAGAAAGATTTATTGAAACACGAAAGTACAAATTGTCTTGACAGAATCTAAAGGAGAAGTGAATTTTAGGACAAAGGCTAACTATGATTTTGAACAAAAGATAGGTCGTTCCACAAGCAACAAGTAGAAGTTACAAAAACTAAAGGGCGGTTCGATTTGAATGTAAACATAATTAGAAACACTAATTTAACAGTTTTTATAATTTTAAATAATTTTTTTTAATTTTATTTAACTTGTTTATAATTTTAAATAATTTATTTTAATTTTATTTAATTTTTTCATAATTTTAAATAATTTATTTTAATTTTATTTAATTGTTTTTATAATTTTAAATAATTTATTTTAATTTTATTTAATTTTTTTATAATTTTAAAAAACTTATTTTAATTTTATTTAATTGTTTTTATAATTTTAAATAATTTATTTTAATTTTATTTAATTTTTTATAATTTTAAATAATTTATTTTAATTTTATTTAATTTTTTTATAATTTTAAGTAATTTATTTTAATTTTGTTTGATTTTTTTATAATTTTAAATAATTAATTTTAATTTTATTTATTTATTTTATAATTTAATTTAATTTATTTTAATTTTATTTAATATTTTTATAATTTTAAATAATTTTATTTAATTTGTTTATAATTTTAAATAATTTTTTTTTAATTTTATTTAACTTGTTTATAATTTTAAATAATATATTTTAATTTTATTTAATTTTTTCATAATTTTAAATAATTTATTCTAATTTTATTTAATTGTTTTTATAATTTTAAATAATTTATTTTAATATTATTTAATTTTTATATAATTTTAAGTAATTTATCTTAATTTTATTTGATTTTTTTATAATTTTAAATAATTTATTTTAATTTTATTTCCTTTTTTTAATATTTCAATTTAATTTATTTTAATTTTATTTAATTTTTTTATAATTTTAAATAATTTTATTTAATTTGTTTATAATTGTAAATAATTTATTTTAATTTTATTTAATTTCTTTATAATTTTAAATAATTTATTTTAATTTTATTTCCTTTTTTTAATATTTCAATTTAATTTATTTTAATTTTATTTAATTTTTTTATAATTTTAAATAATTTTATTTAATTTGTTTATAATTGTAAATAATTTATTTTAATTTTATTTAATTGTTTTTATATTTTAAATAATTTATTTTAATTTTATTTAATTTTTTTATAATTTTAAATAATTTATTTTAATTTTATTTAATTTTTTTATAATTTTAAGTAATTTATTTTAATTTTATTTATTTATTTTATAATTTAATTTAATTTATTTTAATTTTATTTAATATTTTTATAATTTTAAATAATTTTATTTAATTTGTTTATAATTTTAAATAATTTTTTTTTAATTTTATTTAACTTGTTTATAATTTTAAATAATATATTTTAATTTTATTTAATTTTTTCATAATTTTAAATAATTTATTCTAATTTTATTTAATTGTTTTTATAATTTTAAATAATTTATTTTAATATTATTTAATTTTTATATAATTTTAAGTAATTTATCTTAATTTTATTTGATTTTTTTATAATTTTAAATAATTTATTTTAATTTTATTTCCTTTTTTTAATATTTCAATTTAATTTATTTTAATTTTATTTAATTTTTTTATAATTTTAAATAATTTTATTTAATTTGTTTATAATTGTAAATAATTTATTTTAATTTTATTTAATTTCTTTATAATTTTAAATAATTTATTTTAATTTTATTTCCTTTTTTTAATATTTCAATTTAATTTATTTTAATTTTATTTAATTTTTTTATAATTTTAAATAATTTTATTTAATTTGTTTATAATTGTAAATAATTTATTTTAATTTTATTTAATTGTTTTTATATTTTAAATAATTTATCTTAATTTTATTTGATTTTTTTATAATTTTAAATAATTTATTTTAATTTTATTTCCTTTTTTTAATATTTCAATTTAATTTATTTTAATTTTATTTAATTTTTTTATAATTTTAAATAATTTTATTTAATTTGTTTATAATTGTAAATAATATATTTTAATTTTATTTAATTTTTTCATAATTTTAAATAATTTATTCTAATTTTATTTAATTGTTTTTATAATTTTAAATAATTTATTTTAATATTATTTAATTTTTATATAATTTTAAGTAATTTATCTTAATTTTATTTGATTTTTTTATAATTTTAAATAATTTATTTTAATTTTATTTCCTTTTTTTAATATTTCAATTTAATTTATTTTAATTTTATTTAATTTTTTTATAATTTTAAATAATTTTATTTAATTTGTTTATAATTGTAAATAATTTATTTTAATTTTATTTAATTTCTTTATAATTTTAAATAATTTATTTTAATTTTATTTCCTTTTTTTAATATTTCAATTTAATTTATTTTAATTTTATTTAATTTTTTTATAATTTTAAATAATTTTATTTAATTTGTTTATAATTGTAAATAATTTATTTTAATTTTATTTAATTTCTTTATAATTTTAAATAATTTATTTTAATTTTATTTCCTTTTTTTAATATTTCAATTTAATTTATTTTAATTTTATTTAATTTTTTTATAATTTTAAATAATTTTATTTAATTTGTTTATAATTGTAAATAATTTATTTTAATTTTATTTAATTGTTTTTATATTTTAAATAATTTATTTTAATTTTATTTAATTTTTTTATAATTTTAAGTAATTTATCTTAATTTTATTGGATTTTTTTATAATTTTAAATAATTTATTTTAATTTTATTTAATTTTTTCATAATTTTAAATTTATTTTAATTTTATTTAATTGTTTTTATAATTTTAAATAATTTATTTTAATTTTATTTAATTTTTTTATAATTTTAAGTAATTTATTTTAAGTTTATTTAATTTTTTTATAATTTTAAATAATTTATTTTAATTTTATTTAATTTTTTTATAATTTTAAATAATTTTATTTAGTTTTATTTAATTTTTTTATAATTTTAAATAATTCATTTTAATTTTATTTAATTTTTTTATAATTTTAAATATGTAATTTTATTTAATTTGTTTATAATTTTAAATAATGTTTTTTAATTTTATTTAACTTGTTTATAGTTTTAAATAATTTATTTTAATTTTATTTAATTTTTTCATAATATTAAAAAATTTATTTTAATTTTATTTAATTGTTTTTGTTAGGAAAACCAGGAGGTGCAAGAAACTGTTCAGGTTTCCAGAAAGATTTATTGAAACACGAAAGTACAAATTGTCTTGACAGAATCTAAAGGAGAAGTGAATTTTAGGACAAAGGCTAACTATGATTTTGAACAAAAGATAGGTCGTTCCACAAGCAACAAGTAGAAGTTACAAAAACTAAAGGGCGGTTCGATTTGAATGTAAACATAATTAGAAACACTAATTTAACAGTTTTTATAATTTTAAATAATTTTTTTTAATTTTATTTAACTTGTTTATAATTTTAAATAATTTATTTTAATTTTATTTAATTTTTTCATAATTTTAAATAATTTATTTTAATTTTATTTAATTGTTTTTATAATTTTAAATAATTTATTTTAATTTTATTTAATTTTTTTATAATTTTAAAAAACTTATTTTAATTTTATTTAATTGTTTTTATAATTTTAAATAATTTATTTTAATTTTATTTAATTTTTTATAAATTTAAATAATTTATTTTAATTTTATTTAATTTTTTTATAATTTTAAGTAATTTATTTTAATTTTGTTTGATTTTTTTATAATTTTAAATAATTAATTTTAATTTTATTTATTTATTTTATAATTTAATTTAATTTATTTTAATTTTATTTAATATTTTTATAATTTTAAATAATTTTATTTAATTTGTTTATAATTTTAAATAATTTTTTTTTAATTTTATTTAACTTGTTTATAATTTTAAATAATATATTTTAATTTTATTTAATTTTTTCATAATTTTAAATAATTTATTCTAATTTTATTTAATTGTTTTTATAATTTTAAATAATTTATTTTAATATTATTTAATTTTTATATAATTTTAAGTAATTTATCTTAATTTTATTTGATTTTTTTATAATTTTAAATAATTTATTTTAATTTTATTTCCTTTTTTTAATATTTCAATTTAATTTATTTTAATTTTATTTAATTTTTTTATAATTTTAAATAATTTTATTTAATTTGTTTATAATTTTAAATAATTTTTTTTGATTTTATTTAACTTGTTTATAATTTTAAATAATTTATTTTAATTTTATTTAATTTTTTCATAATTTTAAATAATTTATTTTAATTTTATTTAGCTGTTTTTATAATTTTAAATAATGTATTTTAATTTTATTTAATTTTTTTATAATTTTAAGTAATTTATTTTAATTTTGTTTGATTTTTTTATAATTTTAAATAATTTATTTTGATTTTATTTAATTTTTTTATAATTTTAAATAATTTATTTTAATTTTATTTTATTTTTTCATAATTTTAAATAATTTATTTTAATTTTATTTAATTGTTTTTATAATTTTAAATAATTTATTTTAATTTTATTTAATTTTTTTATAATTTTAAGTAATTTATTTTAATTTTATTTGATTTTTTTATAATTTTAAATAATTTATTTTATTTTTATTTAATTTTTTTATAATTCTAAATAATTAATTTTAATTTTATTTATTTTTTTTATAATTTAATTTAATTTATTTTAATTTTATTTAATTTTTTTATAATTTTAAGTAATTTATTTTAATTTTGTTTGATTTTTTTATAATTTTAAATAATTAATTTTAATTTTATTTATTTATTTTATAATTTAATTTAATTTATTTTAATTTTATTTAATATTTTTATAATTTTAAATAATTTTATTTAATTTGTTTATAATTTTAAATAATTTTTTTTTAATTTTATTTAACTTGTTTATAATTTTAAATAATATATTTTAATTTTATTTAATTTTTTCATAATTTTAAATAATTTATTCTAATTTTATTTAATTGTTTTTATAATTTTAAATAATTTATTTTAATATTATTTAATTTTTATATAATTTTAAGTAATTTATCTTAATTTTATTTGATTTTTTTATAATTTTAAATAATTTATTTTAATTTTATTTCCTTTTTTTAATATTTCAATTTAATTTATTTTAATTTTATTTAATTTTTTTATAATTTTAAATAATTTTATTTAATTTGTTTATAATTTTAAATAATTTTTTTTGATTTTATTTAACTTGTTTATAATTTTAAATAATTTATTTTAATTTTATTTAATTTTTTCATAATTTTAAATAATTTATTTTAATTTTATTTAGCTGTTTTTATAATTTTAAATAATGTATTTTAATTTTATTTAATTTTTTTATAATTTTAAGTAATTTATTTTAATTTTGTTTGATTTTTTTATAATTTTAAATAATTTATTTTGATTTTATTTAATTTTTTTATAATTTTAAATAATTTATTTTAATTTTATTTTATTTTTTCATAATTTTAAATAATTTATTTTAATTTTATTTAATTGTTTTTATAATTTTAAATAATTTATTTTAATTTTATTTAATTTTTTTATAATTTTAAGTAATTTATTTTAATTTTATTTGATTTTTTTATAATTTTAAATAATTTATTTTATTTTTATTTAATTTTTTTATAATTCTAAATAATTAATTTTAATTTTATTTATTTTTTTTATAATTTAATTTAATTTATTTTAATTTTATTTAATTTTTTTATAATTTTAAATAATTTATTGTAATTTTATTTAATTTTTTCATAATTTTAAATAATTTATTTTAATTTTATTTAATTGTTTTTATAATTTTAAATAATTTATTTTAATTTTATTTAATTTTTTTATAATTTTAAATAACTTATTTTAATTTTATTTAATTTTTTTATAATTTTAAATAATTTTATTTAATTTGTTTATAATTTTAAATAATTTTTTTAATTTTATTTAACTTGTTTATAAATTTAAATAATTTATTTTAATTTTATTTAATTTTTTCATAATTTTAAATAATTTATTTTAATTTTATTTAATTGTTTTTATAATTTTAAATAATTTATTTTAATT
This sequence comes from Eutolmus rufibarbis, assembly GCA_963920795.1. Taxonomy (NCBI): domain Eukaryota; kingdom Metazoa; phylum Arthropoda; class Insecta; order Diptera; family Asilidae; genus Eutolmus; species Eutolmus rufibarbis. The sequence continues at coordinate 19,725,203 of OY987205.1, forward strand.
TTATTTAATTTTTTTATGATTTTAAATAATTTATTTTAATTTTATTTAATTTTTTTTATAAATTTAAGTATTTTATTTTAATTTTATTTAATTTCTTTATAATTTTAAATAATTAATTTTAATTTTATTTATTTATTTTATAATTTAATTTAATTTATTTTAATTTTATTTAATTTTTTTATAATTTTAAATAATTTTTTTTTTTTTTTTTTTTTTGTAGGGAAGCGGGGAAATGCCGTTACGCACTAGGGAGGCCGAGGCCACCCCTGTGGCGGGCTCCCTGGCCGAGGCCAGGCCAGGCCTACCGGCTAAAACCCCGCTCCCCCCTCCAGGAAACCCACCCCGGGACCATCTTAGAAGACATTACTTCGGGGTGGAGCCCTATACACCCGCCCGCATACGCAGGCACACTCCGTTACATCAAGACATCCATCCCATTCACACAGCCAGCAGGGGCCTCTAAGAGACCCCTGCCTTTGTCGGCACCCCCCATTGAACCAGCCAGCAGGTGTCCTCGAGAGAGCACCCGCTGTTGTCAGCCCTCCCTCCACGCTGCTGGCGAGGGCAATCCCTCCCGAGGGAGGCATTGCCGAGCCAACCAACACTCGCTCCACTCAGACAACCGTCTCCATTCACACAGCCAACAGGGGCTCCCTAGAGAGCCCCTTAGGAACCCCTGTTGTTGTCTCTTTCCTTCTGGCGAAGGATCCCTCTCACAAACGAGGCAACCTTCCGCCAGAAATCGTCACTCTGCAGCATAACCCCGACTATGTTGTCTGGGGTTATGCTGCCTATCGCGCCCTCCAACTCGGCCCGCTCCGCCCTCCACCGGACACATTCAAAGAATGTGTGGAGAGCGGAGTCGGATGGGGAGCTACAATATGCGCAGCACGGGCTTGGCACCTTCCCTATGTGATAGAGGAAGGACCGGAAGTGCCCGTGCCCCGTCAGCATTTGGGTGAGGTAGTAATCAACCTCACCGTGCTGACGGTCCAGCCAGGTGTCCAGCTGCGGAATCAACCGGGCTGTCCACCGGCCTCGCGCCTCCCCATCCCAACGCTCCTGCCAGGACACCATGGTCCTGGCCCGGGCCACCCTCGCGGCGTCACTCCCCAGGACACCCTTCTCCCGGTGGACGAACTGTCGTTCCCTGGCTAAGAGGTCAATAGGTATGACCCCCGCGACCACCAGTACCGCCGGTTCCGAGACCGTGCGGTAGGAGCACGCGATGCGGAGCGCCGCACGGCGTTGTACTGCAAGCATACGCTTGCGGTACTCTTCCCACCGCATCGCGTCGGCCCAGACTTCTGCTCCGTAGAGCATGATGGCCTCGGCGGTGCGGAGCAGCAGGCGCCTTTTGCAGGGCCTGGGTCCAACAGTGTTGGCCATGACCCTACTCAACGCCGCCGTCACCGCAGCCGCCTTATCGGCCCGGCCCTTGATCTCCTCCCAGAAGGTGAGCCTGCAATCGAGACTCACCCCCAGGTATTTGATCGCAGGCCGCGTCTGAACCGACATGTCTCCTACCCGCATCTCCAATAGCACGGGGATGCGCTTCTTTGTCAGAAGGACGATCTCGGTTTTGGCCAAGGCTAACTCCAGCCCGTGGTCGCGCAGCCAAGAACTCACCCGACGCATCACCTGGTTGAGTCTCATTTGCGCCTTCTCGACATCTCTGGCGGTAATAACCGCCGCGATGTCGTCGGCATACCCAACCAGGAAAGACCCTTCAGGCATCTCCACACGAAGGATCCCGTCATATGTATAATTCCATATGTCGGGTCCCAGTATGGAGCCTTGGGCCGCCCCTGCCGAGAGAACCCTCGTCTCCGGGCCATCCTCCGTGTCGAAGGTGAGGGTGCGATCCTTCAGGTAATCCCTCATCATCTGCAAGAGATACTGAGGGACCCTGAAGTCACGCTCTAACGCATTGAGTGCGTCCCCCCACCTTACCGAGTTGAAGGCGTTGCGCACATCCAGAGTGACCAACAGGCACACCGGGCGAGAATAGTGATTCACGCACTCGGTGGCCCGGGCCGCCTCGACCACCTCCTGGATAGCATGCACTGTCGACCTCCCTTTCCGAAAGCCATACTGCCTTTCGGAAAGCCTCAACGGCTGCTTGGAGGCGAGGCTTCAGCAACTTCTCCAGGAGCTTGCCGGCCGTGTCGAGCATACACAGCGGTCTGTACGACCCGGGGGACCCTGCTGGTCCCTTGCCCTTGCTGACAAGTACAAGCCTAGCCGCCTTCCAGCGGGAGGGAAACACTCCCGCCTTCAGGCAGGCATTGTACATATCGAGCAAGAGCCCTGGATGGCTCGCCGTCAACGCCTTCAGCACCTCTGCTGGAAGTCCGTCGGGCCCTGGAGCCTTCTTATTTTGAAGACTTTGCGAGGCGCTCACTAACTCCTCCATTGTAAATGGGGGAGGATCGAGCACCTCGCGGGCCGCGGAATTTGGCACCAGCGGATGGGTGGGGAAAAGGGCATCCACAATGGAACGGACCGTCTCCGCATCGAGGGGAGCGCTCCGCGAGAACGCCCCCAATCTGCGGAGAACGATCCTGTAACCCAGTCCCCAGGGATCTTCGTTGAGATCCTCGCCCAGCCGCTGCCAGCATCGGCGCTTACTCCTTTGGATGGCCCTCCGAAGGTTCTTTTTCGCTTCTTTATGATCGGCAGATCTACGGGCTGCGTCGGCATCGCGTCGGTCTGCTCTTTGAGCCAACCGCCTGAGACGGAGACATATCCGCCTCAGTTCCGCGATTTCGTCCGTCCACCAAAACGCAGGACGGCGCCCCCCCCCCCCCCCGTAACTTTTCTTCCTTGGCACGGCCTCCCGGCAGGCCCGGTGTATGAGACTCATCGCAGAGTCCACCGCCCGTACAGCCCGCTCGAGAGGTGGCAAACCCTCTGGAATCCCATCAATGGCTTGCCGGCCGCGCTCGATGGCTAGAGACAGCCTCTCGGCGTCCATCCTATTTAATTTTTTTATAATTTTAAATAATTTTATTTAATTTGTTTATAATTTTAAATAATTTTTTTAATTTTATTTAACTTGTTTATAAATTTAAATAATTTATTTTAATTTTATTTAATTTTTTCATAATTTTGAATAATTTATTTTAATTTTATTTAATTGTTTTTATAATTTTAAATAATTTATTTTAATTTTATTTAATTTTATTATAATTTTAAATAATTTATTTTAATTTTATTTAATTTTTTTTATAAATTTAAGTATTTTATTTTAATTTTATTTAATTTCTTTATAATTTTAAATAATTAATTTTAATTTTATTTATTTATTTTATCATTTAATTTAATTTATTTTAATTTTATTTAATTTTTTTATAATTTTAAATAATTTTATTTAATTTGTTTATAATTTTAAATAATTTATTTTAATTTTATTTAATTGTTTTTATATTTTAAATAATTTGTTTTAATTTTATTTAATTTTTTTATAATTTTAAGTAATTTATCTTAATTTTATTGGATTTTTTATAATTTTAAATAATTTATTTTAATTTTATTTAATTTTTTCATAATTTTAAATTTATTTTAATTTTATTTAATTGTTTTTATAATTTTAAATAATTTATTTTAATTTTATTTAATTTTTTTATAATTTTAAGTAATTTATTTTAAGTTTATTTAATTTTTTTATAATTTTAAATAATTTATTTTAATTTTATTTAATTTTTTTATAATTTTAAATAATTTTATTTAGTTTTATTTAATTTTTTTATAATTTTAAATAATTCATTTTAATTTTATTTAATTTTTTTATAATTTTAAATATGTAATTTTATTTAATTTGTTTATAATTTTAAATAATGTTTTTTAATTTTATTTAACTTGTTTATAGTTTTAAATAATTTATTTTAATTTTATTTAATTTTTTCATAATATTAAAAAATTTATTTTAATTTTATTTAATTGTTTTTGTTAGGAAAACCAGGAGGTGCAAGAAACTGTTCAGGTTTCCAGAAAGATTTATTGAAACACGAAAGTACAAATTGTCTTGACAGAATCTAAAGGAGAAGTGAATTTTAGGACAAAGGCTAACTATGATTTTGAACAAAAGATAGGTCGTTCCACAAGCAACAAGTAGAAGTTACAAAAACTAAAGGGCGGTTCGATTTGAATGTAAACATAATTAGAAACACTAATTTAACAGTTTTTATAATTTTAAATAATTTTTTTTAATTTTATTTAACTTGTTTATAATTTTAAATAATTTATTTTAATTTTATTTAATTTTTTCATAATTTTAAATAATTTATTTTAATTTTATTTAATTGTTTTTATAATTTTAAATAATTTATTTTAATTTTATTTAATTTTTTTATAATTTTAAAAAACTTATTTTAATTTTATTTAATTGTTTTTATAATTTTAAATAATTTATTTTAATTTCATTTAATTTTTTATAATTTTAAATAATTTATTTTAATTTTATTTAATTTTTTTATAATTTTAAGTAATTTATTTTAATTTTGTTTGATTTTTTTATAATTTTAAATAATTAATTTTAATTTTATTTATTTATTTTATAATTTAATTTAATTTATTTTAATTTTATTTAATATTTTTATAATTTTAAATAATTTTATTTAATTTGTTTATAATTTTAAATAATTTTTTTTTAATTTTATTTAACTTGTTTATAATTTTAAATAATATATTTTAATTTTATTTAATTTTTTCATAATTTTAAATAATTTATTCTAATTTTATTTAATTGTTTTTATAATTTTAAATAATTTATTTTAATATTATTTAATTTTTATATAATTTTAAGTAATTTATCTTAATTTTATTTGATTTTTTTATAATTTTAAATAATTTATTTTAATTTTATTTCCTTTTTTTAATATTTCAATTTAATTTATTTTAATTTTATTTAATTTTTTTTATAATTTTAAATAATTTTATTTAATTTGTTTATAATTTTAAATAATTTTTTTTGATTTTATTTAACTTGTTTATAATTTTAAATAATTTATTTTAATTTTATTTAATTTTTTCATAATTTTAAATAATTTATTTTAATTTTATTTAGCTGTTTTTATAATTTTAAATAATGTATTTTAATTTTTTTTTTTTTTTTTTTTTTTTTTTTTTTTGTAGGGAAGCGGGGAAATGCCGTTACGCACTAGGGAGGCTGAAGCCACCCCTGTGCCGGACTCCCTGGCCGAGGCCAGGCCTACCGGCTAAAACCCCGCTCCCCCTCCAGGAACCCCACCCCGGGACCATCTTAGGAGACATTACTTCGGGGTGGAGCCCTATAACCTCGGCCGCATTCGCAGGCACGCTCCGCTACATGAAACCCATCCATCCCATTCATACAGCCAGCAGGGGCCTCTAAGAGACCCCTGCCTTTGTCGGTACCCCCCACATTGAGCCAGCCAGTAGGTGCCCTCAAGAGAGCACCCGCTGTTGTCAGCCCTCCCCACCACAAGCCAACAGGAGCCCCCTAGGGAGCCCCTGTTTTTGTCGGCAGACACCGAACACACGCCAACAAGTTAAATAAATGAACACACACCAAAAGCCAACAGGGGCCCCTTAGGAACCCCTGTTGTTGTCTCTTTCCTTCTGGCGAAGGATCCCTCTCACAAACGAGGCAACCCTCCGCCAGAGATCGTCGCTCTGCAGCATAACCCCGACTATATTGTCAGGGGTTATGCTGCCTGTCGCACACTCTAACTCGGCCCGCTCCGCCCTCCACCGGACACATTCAAAGAATGTGTGGAGAGCGGAGTCGGATGGGGAGTTACAATACGCGCAGCACGGGCTTGGCACCTTCCCCATGTGATAGAGGAAGGACCGGAAGTGCCCGTGCCCCGTCAGCATTTGGGTGAGGTAGTAATCAACCGCACCGTGCTGACGGTCCAGCCAGGTGGCCAGCTGCGGAATCAACCGGGCTGTCCACCGGCCTCGCGCCTCTCCATCCCAACGCTCTTGCCAGGACACCATGGTCCTGGCCCGGGCCGCCCTCGCGGCGTCACCCCCCAGGACACCCTTCTCCCGGTGGACGAACTGTCGTTCCCTGGCTAAGAGGTCAATAGGTATGACCCCCGCGACCACCAGCACCGCCGGTTCCGAGACCGTGCGGTAGGAGCACGCGATGCGGAGCGCCGCACGGCGTTGTACCGCAAGCATACGCTTGCGGTACTTTTCCCACCGCATCGAGTCGGCCCAGACTTCTGCCCCGTAGAGCATGATGGCCTCGGCGGTGCGGAGCAACAGGCGCCTTTTGCAGGGCCTGGGTCCAACAGTATTGGCCATGACCCTGCTCAACGCCGCCGTCACCGCAGCCGCCTTATCGGCCCGGCTCTTGATCTCCTCCCAGAAGGTGAGCCTGCAATCGAGACTCACCCCCAGGTATTTGATCGCAGGCCGCGTCTGAACCGGCATGTCTCCCACCCGCATCTCCCTTAGCACGGGGATGCGCTTCTTTGTCAGAAGGACGATCTCGGTTTTAGCTAAGGCTAACTCCAGCCCGTGGTCGCGCAGCCAGGAACTCACCCGACGCATCACCTGGTTGAGTCTCATTTGAGCCTTCTCGACATCTCTGGCGGTAATAACCGCCGCGATGTCGTCGGCATACCCAACCAGGAAAGACCCTTCAGGCATCTCCACACGAAGGATCCCGTCATATGTATAATTCCATATGTCGGGTCCCAGTATGGAGCCTTGGGCCGCCCCTGCCGAGAGAACCCTCGTCTCCGGGCCATCCTCCGTGTCGAAGGTGAGGGTGCGATCCTTCAGGTAATCCCTCATCATCTGCAAGAGATACTGAGGGACCCTGAAGTCACGCTCTAACGCATTAAGTGCGTCCCCCCACCTTACCGAGTTGAAGGCGTTGCGCACATCCAGAGTGACCAACAGGCACACCGGGCGAGAATAGTGATTCACGCATTCGGTGGCCCGGGCCGCATCGACTACCTCCTGGATAGCATGTACTGTCGACCTCCCTTTCCGAAAGCCATACTGCCTTTCGGAAAGGTCCCCAGCAGCCTCGACGGCTGCTTGGAGGCGAGGCTTCAGCACCTTCTCCAGGAGCTTGCCGGCCGTGTCGAGCATACACAGCGGTCTGTACGACCCGGGGGACCCTGCTGGTCCCTTGCCCTTGCTGATAAGCACAAGCCTAGCCACCTTCCAGCGGGAGGGAAACACTCCCGCCTTCAGGCAGGCATTATACATATCGAGCAAGAGCCTTGGATGGCTCGCCGTCAACGCCTTCAGCACTTCTGCCGGAAGTCCGTCGGGCCCTGGAGCCTTCTTATTTCGAAGACTTTGCGAGGCGCTCATTAACTCCTCCATTGTAAATGGGGGAGGATCAAGCGCCTCGCGGGCCGCGGAATTTGGCACCAGCGGGTGGGTGGGGAAAAGGGCATCCACAATGGAACGGACCGTCTCCGCGTCGAGGGGAGCGCTCCGCGAGAACGCCCCCAACTTGCGGAGAACGATCCTGTACCCCAGTCCCCAAGGATCTTCGTTGAGATCCTCGCCCAGCCGCTGCCAGCATCGGCGCTTACTCCTTTGGATGGCCCTCCGAAGGTTCTTTTTCGCTTCCTTATGATCGGCAGATCTGCGGGCTGCGTCGGCATCGCGTCGGTCTGCTCTTTGAGCCAGCCGCCTGAGACGGAGACATGTCCTCCTCAGTTCCGCGATTTCGTCCGTCCACCAAAACGCAGGACGGCGCCCCCCCCCCCCGTAACTTTTCTTCCTTGGCACGGCCTCCCGGCAGGCCCGGTGGATGAGACTCATAGTAGAGTCCACCGCCCGTACAGCCCGCTCGAGAGGTGGCAAGCCCTCTGGGATACCATCAATGGTTTGCCGGCCGCGCTCGATGGCCAGAGACAGCTTCTCGGCGTCCATCCTGGCGACATCCCATCTGGGCGGGCCCTGCAATCGCCGGACCCGCACTGGCGCTACATCACGCACGCGGAACGTGATGTATTGGTGATCGCTGGCTGTATAGTCCTCGATCACCCGCCAGTCCTGCACACGTGCAGCCAGATTTTCCGTCGCAAGGGAGACATCAATAATTGCCTCCCTATAGCCAGGACGCCGGAAGGTGGACGTCGAACCGGTGTTTAAAACAACCAGGCCAGTCCTGGACGCAAAGTCTAGGACACGTCCACCCCGAGAGTCGGGTATTGGCTCTCCCCACTCTAAGGCTTTCGCATTGAAATCTCCAGCCACCACCAGCTCCCCATCCATGCCGCGGACCGCGTCCTCCAGGCCATCCAACTTGGTCTGGAAGTCCGCGATAGGCTCGTTTGGAGTGAAGTAGCAGCTGACGTATGTAGCGCCCCTGCTCTTCACCCAAACGAAGCCAGCGCCCGCGCCATGGTCCACGACGTCGAAACGTCGCAGATCCGGGACCCAGATTGCCGCCGTGCCAAGGGTGTCACGGTACCACGTCGGGTCAGACCCGTCCCGGTACTGTTCGCTGACTAAGACAATGTCAGCGTCTTTCTCGAGACGGATCTGAGCCAACAGATCGTGAGCCGTCCTACTCCTATGGATGTTGCCCTGGAGGACCACGACCATCACCTATTTTTGGCCTCCTCTAAGGCCTTGCGGAAGACCCCGCACTCCCCCGAACCCGCCAAGTGTCTCCGCGAGCCGGTCTTTCCCGCCACTTCTGGGCAGAGGAAGCACACCGGACTCGCAGCGCACGCTTTGGCATTGTGCCCCTCCCCGCCGCACCGGAAGCAGAGCTTACTTCTGTCCGGGCCCTTACAGGCCCGGCTTTGGTGCCCGTACCCCAAGCATTTAAAACACTTGGGCACGACCACCCGCCTACGGTTCCTGCCCTCCACCCAGCCGACCTTTACTCGGGCAGCCCGCAGTAACTTCGCCGCAGCCGTCTCCTCAACCTCAATAATGGCCAGGCATTGGCCACGGCCATTAGGGCGGGTCAGCGCGACCTGGAGGTGGCCACTATAGTCCCTCAGATCACTCTTGAGGGCTTCTAAGACCTCCTCCTTGGTCGTGCAAGCGTCAAGCTCCCTGATCTCCAGAGTAGCTCTGGGGACCAGCTGCCTGACACTGCTCGCTGCCCCGACCGCGCCCTTTAAAGCGTCGGAGAATGCTGCTCGAGTCTCGCGAGTGCATCGCCCGAGCTCCAGGAGCACCTCGCCAGACCTTGTCTGCCGGACGGCCCTCACCCTGACCCCGCAGCTCTCAGGGTTGACCGTCTTGCGAACAGTGCTAAGCACGTCCGCATAGGTCTTCCCCGCCGCAGGCCTAAGTAAGATGGCCTCCGGCTTAGCCTTCCCAGGCGTAGCCGCGGCCCGGTTAGGAGCCGGAGTCGAGGGCGGAGCCGAGGCCTTTGCCGCTTGCTTCGTTTCGGCAGTCTCCTTTGTCTTCTTCCTCTTCTTTTTCTTCGGCCTCTTCTTCTTCTCTTCCTTCCTTATCTCCTCCTCTTTTCCCCCGGCCTTGGTCGCTTTGCCCTTCTTGACCACTTCGGTCCAGGGCAGGGCCGGTTCCTCCTTCCTTTTCTTCCTGGCCTCCCCCTCCGGTTGGAGTGGGGGGCTGGAAGCTCCTCTCTTCCCCACCAACGGCGAAAACCCCGCGCTCACCGCTCCAACCAGAGCGGTTTGCGTACCGAGAGACTTCCCCGGTGGTTTTTTAGGAGGAGAATTGCGACCCCCCGTCGGCGAGGCCCCGACGCTGGTTGCCCCAGCCGGGGCAGTTTGCGTTCCAAGGGACCTCACCGTGTGCTTTCCTTGAGGGAAACTGCGGCGGGCGTCCGCACACGCCCTCCTGGATGACTCGAGGTCGTCAAGTGTCTCCTCTAGAACTGGGAGACCATCCTTCACGACCCTAGAGATGTTGGGCTGCTTTTTAAGGGCAGTCAACATCTCCTTAATGAGGATCCTCATCTGCTGGAATCCTCGCTCCAGCCTTTCCTCAGCCGCAACCAGCCCCTCCTCCAGGCCAATTGCAGCCGGTACAGCCCCGGCTGTCTCGGTGGCTGGTGGGCGACCTACGTCGCCAACCACCGTCGAGTCTAACGAGGACTCCCGCGACTGTGCCCGATCCATCGGCGATTGTAGCACCGGTGAACGGAGCACTCGCGACCTCCTCACAAAGGGATTGATAGGCGTACCATCGCTCCCATCTTTATTCCCCCCTACATCCCCCCATTTTAATTTTATTTAATTTTTTTATAATTTTAAGTAATTTATTTTAATTTTGTTTGATTTTTTTATAATTTTAAATAATTTATTTTGATTTTATTTAATTTTTTTATAATTTTAAATAATTTATTTTAATTTTATTTTATTTTTTCATAATTTTAAATAATTTATTTTAATTTTATTTAATTGTTTTTATAATTTTAAATAATTTATTTTAATTTTATTTAATTTTTTTATAATTTTAAGTAATTTATTTTAATTTTATTTGATTTTTTTATAATTTTAAATAATTTATTTTATTTTTATTTAATTTTTTTATAATTCTAAATAATTAATTTTAATTTTATTTATTTTTTTTATAATTTAATTTAATTTATTTTAATTTTATTTAATTTTTTTATAATTTTAAATAATTTATTTTAATTTTATTTAATTTTTTCATAATTTTAAATAATTTATTTTAATTTTATTTAATTGTTTTTATAATTTTAAATAATTTATTTTAATTTTATTTAATTTTTTTATAATTTTAAATAACTTATTTTAATTTTATTTAATTTTTTTATAATTTTAAATAATTTTATTTAATTTGTTTATAATTTTAAATAATTTTTTTAATTTTATTTAACTTGTTTATAAATTTAAATAATTTATTTTAATTTTATTTAATTTTTTCATAATTTTAAATAATTTATTTTAATTTTATTTAATTGTTTTTATAATTTTAAATAATTTATTTTAATTTTATTTAATTTTTTTATAATTTTAAATAATTTATTTTAATTTTATTTAATTTTTTTTATAAATTTAAGTATTTTATTTTAATTTTATTTAATTTCTTTATAATTTTAAATAATTAATTTTAATTTTATTTATTTATTTTATAATTTAATTTAATTTATTTTAATTTTATTTAATTTTTTTATAATTTTAAATAATTTTTTTTTTTTTTTTTTTTGTAGGGAAGCGGGGAAATGCCGTTACGCACTAGGGAGGCCGAGGCCACCCCTGTGCCGGGCTCCCTGGCCGAGGCCAGGCCAGGCCTACCGGCTAAAACCCCGCTCCCCCCTCCAGGAAACCCACCCCGGGACCATCTTAGAAGACATTACTTCGGGGTGGAGCCCTATACACCCGCCCGCATACGCAGGCACACTCCGTTACATCAAGACATCGATCCCATTCACACAGCCAGCAGGGGCCTCTAAGAGACCCCTGCCTTTGTCGGCACCCCCCATTGAACCAGCCAGCAGGTGTCCTCGAGAGAGCACCCGCTGTTGTCAGCCCTCCCTCCACGCTGCTGGCGAGGGCAATTCCTCCCGAGGGAGGCATTGCCTCGCCAACCAACACTCGCTCCACTCAGACAACCGTCTCCATTCACACAGCCAACAGGGGCTCCCTAGAGAGCCCCTTAGGAACCCCTGTTGTTGTCTCTTTCCTTCTGGCCAAGGATCCCTCTCACAAACGAGGCAACCTTCCGCCAGAAATCGTCACTCTGCAGCATAACCCCGACTATGTTGTCTGGGGTTATGCTGCCTATCGCGCCCTCCAACTCGGCCCGCTCCGCCCTCCACCGGACACATTCAAAGAATGTGTGGAGAGCGGAGTCGGATGGGGAGCTACAATATGCGCAGCACGGGCTTGGCACCTTCCCTATGTGATAGAGGAAGGACCGGAAGTGCCCGTGCCCCGTCAGCATTTGGGTGAGGTAGTAATCAACCTCACCGTGCTGACGGTCCAGCCAGGTGTCCAGCTGCGGAATCAACCGGGCTGTCCACCGGCCTCGCGCCTCCCCATCCCAACGCTCCTGCCAGGACACCATGGTCCTGGCCCGGGCCACCCTCGCGGCGTCACTCCCCAGGACACCCTTCTCCCGGTGGACGAACTGTCGTTCCCTGGCTAAGAGGTCAATAGGTATGACCCCCGCGACCACCAGTACCGCCGGTTCCGAGACCGTGCGGTAGGAGCACGCGATGCGGAGCGCCGCACGGCGTTGTACTGCAAGCATACGCTTGCGGTACTTTTCCCACCGCATCGCGTCGGCCCAGACTTCTGCTCCGTAGAGCATGATGGCCTCGGCGGTGCGGAGCAGCAGGCGCCTTTTGCAGGGCCTGGGTCCAACAGTGTTGGCCATGACCCTACTCAACGCCGCCGTCACCGCAGCCGCCTTATCGGCCCGGCCCTTGATCTCCTCCCAGAAGGTGAGCCTGCAATCGAGACTCACCCCCAGGTATTTGATCGCAGGCCGCGTCTGAACCGACATGTCTCCTACCCGCATCTCCAATAGCACGGGGATGCGCTTCTTTGTCAGAAGGACGATCTCGGTTTTGGCCAAGGCTAACTCCAGCCCGTGGTCGCGCAGCCAAGAACTCACCCGACGCATCACCTGGTTGAGTCTCATTTGCGCCTTCTCGACATCTCTGGCGGTAATAACCGCCGCGATGTCGTCGGCATACCCAACCAGGAAAGACCCTTCAGGCATCTCCACACGAAGGATCCCGTCATATGTATAATTCCATATGTCGGGTCCCAGTATGGAGCCTTGGGCCGCCCCTGCCGAGAGAACCCTCGTCTCCGGGCCATCCTCCGTGTCGAAGGTGAGGGTGCGATCCTTCAGGTAATCCCTCATCATCTGCAAGAGATACTGAGGGACCCTGAAGTCACGCTCTAACGCATTGAGTGCGTCCCCCCACCTTACCGAGTTGAAGGCGTTGCGCACATCCAGAGTGACCAACAGGCACACCGGGCGAGAATAGTGATTCACGCACTCGGTGGCCCGGGCCGCCTCGACCACCTCCTGGATAGCATGCACTGTCGACCTCCCTTTCCGAAAGCCATACTGCCTTTCGGAAAGCCTCAACGGCTGCTTGGAGGCGAGGCTTCAGCAACTTCTCCAGGAGCTTGCCGGCCGTGTCGAGCATACACAGCGGTCTGTACGACCCGGGGGACCCTGCTGGTCCCTTGCCCTTGCTGACAAGTACAAGCCTAGCCGCCTTCCAGCGGGAGGGAAACACTCCCGCCTTCAGGCAGGCATTGTACATATCGAGCAAGAGCCCTGGATGGCTCGCCGTCAACGCCTTCAGCACCTCTGCTGGAAGTCCGTCGGGCCCTGGTGCCTTCTTATTTTGAAGACTTTGCGAGGCGCTCACTAACTCCTCCATTGTAAATGGGGGAGGATCGAGCACCTCGCGGGCCGCGGAATTTGGCACCAGCGGATGGGTGGGGAAAAGGGCATCCACAATGGAACGGACCGTCTCCGCATCGAGGGGAGCGCTCCGCGAGAACGCCCCCAATCTGCGGAGAACGATCCTGTAACCCCAGGGATCTTCGTTGAAATCCTCGCCCAGCCGCTGCCAGCATCGGCGCTTACTCCTTTGGATGGCCCTCCGAAGGTTCTTTTTCGCTTCTTTATGATCGGCAGATCTACGGGCTGCGTCGGCATCGCGTCGGTCTGCTCTTTGAGCCAACCGCCTGAGACGGAGACATATCCGCCTCAGTTCCGCGATTTCGTCCGTCCACCAAAACGCAGGACGGCGCCCCCCCCCCCGTAACTTTTCTTCCTTGGCACGGCCTCCCGGCAGGCCCGGTGTATGAGACTCATCGCAGAGTCCACCGCCCGTACAGCCCGCTCGAGAGGTGGCAAACCCTCTGGAATCCCATCAATGGCTTGCCGGCCGCGCTCGATGGCTAGAGACAGCCTCTCGGCGTCCATCCTGGCGACATCCCATCTGGGCGGGCCCTGCAATCGCCGGACCCGCACTGGCGCTACATCACGCACGCGGAACGTGATGTATTGGTGATCGCTGGCTGTATAGTCCTCGATTACCCGCCAGTCCTGCACAAGTGCAGCCAGATTTTCCGTCGCAAGGGAGACATCAATAATTGTCTCCCTATAGCCAGGACGCCGGAAGGTGGACGTCGAGCCGGTGTTTAAAACAACCAGCCCAGTCCTGGACGCAAAGTCCAGGACACGTCCACCCCGAGAGTCGGGTATTGGCTCTCCCCACTCTAAGGCTTTCGCATTGAAATCTCCAGCCACCACCAGCTCCCCATCCATGCCGCGGACCGCGTCCTCCAGGCAATCCAACTTGGTCTGGAAGTCCGCGATAGGCTCGTTTGGAGTGAAGTAGCAGCTGACGTATGTAGCGCCCCTGCTCTTCACCCAAACGAAGCCAGCGCCCGCGCCATGGTCCACGACGTCGAAACGTCGCAGATCCGGGACCCAGATTGCCGCCGTGCCGAGGGTGTCACGATACCACGTCGGCTCAGATCCGTCTCAGTACTGTTCGCTGACTAATACAATGTCAGCGTCTTTCTCGAGACGGATCTGAGCCAACAGATCGTGAGCTGTCCTGCTCCTATGGATGTTGCCCTGGAGGGCAACCACCATTACGGTTTTTTGATCGCGTTGAGGGCCTTACGAAAGGCCCCGCAGTCACCCGACCCCGCGACGTGTTGGCGAGCCCCGGCATTCCCCGCCACCTCCGGGCAGAGAAAACATACCGGGGACGCGGTGCACGTCGCCGACTTATGTTGTAAGCCCCCACACTTGAAACAACACTTACTGCGGTCCGGCCCCTTGCAGGCATGACTATGATGGCCGTAACGCAGGCACTTAAAGCACCTGGGCACGACCACTCGTCTCCGGATACTGCGAGCGACCCAGCCGACCTTGATCCGTGCAGCCCGCAACAGACCCGCCGCAGCCCTCTCTTCCACCTCGATGATGGCCAGACGTTGGCCACGATCATTGGGCCGGGTCAGCACGACCTGAAGGTGACCCTCGTAATCCCTCAGAACCTGCCTGAGGGCATCGAGGACCTCCTCTTTGGTCGTGCAAACGTCAAGCTCCCTGATCTCCAGAGTAGTTCTGGGGACCAGCTGCCTGACGCTGCTTGCTGACCCAGCTGCGCCCTTCAAGGCTTCGGAGAAAGCCGCCCGAGCCTGCGCAGAGCACTGCCCGAGTTCGAGCAGCACCTCGCCGGCTCGAGTCCGCCGGACAGCCTTAATCCTCACCCCGCAGCTCTCTGGGTTGACTGCCTTGCGGACTGTGCCAAGCACTTCCGCAAAGGTCTTCCCCGCTGTGGGCTTAAGCAGGATAGCTTCGGGCTTGGCCTTTCCGGCGGATACCGCTGGTCGGCCAGGAGCCGCAGTCGGGGCCGGAGTCGGGGTCGGAGCCGAAGCCTTCACCTCCCCCTGTTCTCTCCTCCCTCTCTTTTTTTCTTCTTCCGCCTCCCCTCCCCGTCCGGATTCCTCTTCACCTCCTCCTTTTCCTTCCTCTCCTCCTTCCTAGTACCTTTTCCCTTCCTGACCACCTCCGTCCAGGTCAGGGAAATTTCCTCCTTCCTCCTCTTTCTCAAGTCCTCCCCTGGTGGTAGGGGGGGGCTGGAGGCGCCCCTCTTCCCCACCGCCGGCGGAGCCTGCACGCTCGCTGCCGCCACCGTGGCAGTTTGCGTACCACAGGACTTCACCGATGGTAGCTCAGGGAGGGGGCTCCTACCCGCACCCGCTGCCGCAGACGGGGCAGTTTGCGTGGAGCAGGACTTCATCGCGGGCCCCCCCTTGGGGAGGCTACGGCGGACCCCCTCGCATGTCCTCCTGGACTCTTCCAGGTCGTCAAGAGCCTCCTCCAAAGCAGGAAGACCGTCCTTGACGACCTTGGATATGTTGGGCTGCTTTTTCAGGGTAGCCAACATCTCCTTTATGAGGGCCCTCATTTTGGAGAACCCCCTATCCATCCGGGCCTCCATCGCCCCGAGTCTGTCCTCGAGACTGGGCGTGGTACGCTCCGCCCGACCAGTCTCGGCGACCGGTGGCCCAGCTGCCGACGAGTCCGCAGAGGACTCTCGCGAGCGGGCGCTAGGAACCGCCCGCGCATCCGGGACTGTCCCAGGATCTAGCGTGCGCGATGCATCGCCAGCCACTCTCGAGTCCACAGACGACTCACGGGAGCGCGTCCGCTCCGCCGGTGTATGCAGCACCGGTGAGCGGAGCACTCGCGACCTCCTCGCGAAGGGGTTGGCAGGCGTGCTGCCACCCCCCTCGTCACACCCCAGCGATTGATTTTTTTCAGAATCCATTTAGATTACCGAAAGCAACTTCGGGCACGGGGTCGCGTTCTCGGACCACAGCCGAGGCAATCGCCAGCGTTACGCCTCCCGCTATCCCCGTACCTATAGGAGGGCCCTCCCCTTCCCACCGTCCTTTCCCCTCTTCGAACAGGCCCCGAATCACCAGCGACCTGCCTCCGAGGGTTCCGTAGGCTTTACGAGGAGCACCCCCCTACACCTCCCGGCTGACCTAAAGATCAGACCGGGTGTTCTCCCTAGACCTAAGGCGTGCTACTCCCTAGGGCCGCAGCTCCCCAAGGTTACGGATGCAGCAAAGAGGCGTGTTGGATCCCGAATCCCGCAGGCAGACGATCACCTCAACCTCCAGCTACACCCCCCCCTCGGCTCGCTGCATCGTACATGCAGGAGGATACATGTCCGTCCCTCTGCCAGGTTCGGGTGGGAAGTCCGATTGCACAGTGACACCGATGGATTTGGTGCCCCTGTACGGCAGTAACCTTCGGAATGGTCCGGGACTGCTTATTCCCCGCCGAAGCAGGTATTCGCAGCTCCCCTCCATATCTGGAGGGAATTCCCCTATCCGCCACCCGGGGACCCGTCTGGTAGCAGTCCGTACCTGCCCCAGAATTTAATTTTATTTAATTTTTTTATAATTTTAAATAATTTTTTTTTAATTTTATTTAACTTGTTTATAATTTTATATAATTTTTTTAATTTTATTTAACTTGTTTATAATTTTAAATAATTTATTTTAATTGTATTTAATTTTTTCATAATTTTAAATAATTTATTTTAATTTTATTTAGTTGTTTTTATAATTTTAAATAATTTATTTTAATTTTATTTATTTTTCTTAATTTTAAGTAATTTATTTTAATTTTATTTAATTTGTTTATAATTTTAAATTACTTATTTTAATTTTATTTAATTTTTTTATAATTATAAATAATTAATTTTAATTTTATTGATTTATTTTATAATTTGATTTAATATATTTTAATTTTATTTAATTATTTTATAATTTTGAATAATTTTATTTAATTTGTTTATAATTTTAAATAATTTTTTTTAATTTTATTTAACTTGTTTATAATTTTAAATAATTTATTTTAATTTTATTTAATTTTTTCATAATTTTAAATAATTTATTTTAATTTTATTTAATGGTTTTTATAATTTTAAATAATTTATTTTAATTTTATTTAATTTTTTTATAATTTTAAGTAATTTATTTTAATTTTATTTGATTTTTTTATAATTTTAAATAATTTATTTTAATTTTATTTAATTGTTTTTATAATTTTAAATAATTTATTTTAATTTAATTTAATATTTTTATAATTTTAAGTAATTTATTTTAATTTTATTTAATTTTGTTATAATTTTAAATAATTTATTTTAATTTTATTTAATTTTTTTATAATTTTAAATAATTTTATTTAATTTTATTTAATTTTTTTATAATTTTAAATAATTTATTTTAATTTTATTTAATTTTTTTATAATTTTAAATAATTTATTTTAATTTTATTTAATTTGATTATAATTTTAAATAATTTTTTTAATTTTATTTAACTTGTTTATAATTTTAAATAACTTATTTTAATTTTATTTAATTTTTTTATAACTTTAAATAATTTTATTTAATTTGTTTATAATTTTAAATAATTTTTTTAATTTTATTTAACTTGTTTATAATTTTAAATAATTTATTTTAATTTTATTTAATTTTTTCATAATTTTAAATAATTAATTTTAATTTTATTTAGTTGTTTTTATAATTTTAAATAATTAATTTTAATTTTATTTAATTTTTTTATAATTTTAAGTAATTTATTTTAATTTTATTTAATTTTGTTATAATTTTAAATAATTTATTTTAATTTTATTTAATTTTTTTATAATTTTAAATAATTTTATTTAATTTTATTTAATTTTTTTATAATTTTAAATAATTTATTTTAATTTTATTTAGTTGTTTTTATAATTTTAAATAATTTATTTTAATTTTATTTAATTTTTTATAATTTTAAGTAATTTATTTTAATTTTGTTTGATTTTGTTATAATTTTAAATAATTAATTTTAATTTTATATATTTATTTTATAATTTAATTTAATTTATTTTAATTTTCTTTAAATTTTTTATAATTTTAAATAATTTTATTTAATTTGTTTATAATTTTAAATAATTTATTTTAATTTTATTTAACTTGTTTATAATTTTAAATAATTTATTTTAATTTTATTTAATTTTTTCATAATCTATACTAATATTATAAAGCTGAAGAGTTTGTTTGTTTGAACGCGCTAATCTCAGGAACTACTGGTTCGAATTGAATAATTCTTTTTGTGTTGGATAGTCCATTTATCGAGGAAGGCTTTAGGCTATATAACATCACGCTGCGACCAATAGGAGCGAAGCATCAGTGAAAAATGTTGCAAAAACGGGGAAAATTATCCATATTTGAGGGCTTCCGTTGCATGCGCTGCGCTTAATTTAATTTTTAATTAAATTTTTTATTTTATATTTTTTTTTTATTTTAATTTTTATTTTTTTTTATTTAATTTTTTATTTTATTTTTTATTTTATTTTTTATTTTATTTTTTTTTTTATTTTTTTTTATTTAATTTTTTGTTTTATTTTTTATTTTTTTTTTATTTTAGTTTATTTAACGGTTGAACTCAGCGTACTGATTTTTTAATTTGTTTTTGCGATATATTGTGGCACCTCGACCAGCCCTTTTGCGCCCGCAGCGCTCTCGGCGCAAACAGGCACTCATAGCGCGCGAGGTCTTCGCCTGTCAAAAGGAAGAAGAAGGAAAAACGGGCCCGGAGGGACCTCAAGGAACAAACTTTGTAGTAGTTTTCTATTGTTGTTTCGGCTATATCTCATCGTGTAATACCTTATTAATTAATTTTGTATTCGTTTTCTATATAGTAGTGTTTGTTTTAAGGAGAGTATTTTGTTTCTTCGTTTTAAGGAGAGTATTTTGTTTCTTCGAACACTTTTTTGTTTCCTACTTTCTTTAATTTCCTACGTTCTTTCTTTTATCTTATTTGTTACTATATAATTTGTTACTATATAATGCCTAGAAAAAGAACTCAGCTTTCTCGGCAGACTACTACTGCAAAGCGGCTGCGACTTTTGCGCAGCAATGAAGCAGCGGATGAAAATATGCATATGCATAGGTTGGCTACTCAACGAGCGATCAGTGAACAAAACCGTGCTAGGGAATCGAGCGTTGAACGTTCGCAGCGGTTAGCCTCAGAAAATTTCCGAACTTCGGCGAACCGACAACGGGAATCAAGTGCTGAACGTTCTCAACGATTAGCACAGCAAAATGCACGATCAGCAAGGAATAGAACTCGCAGGCAACATAATTTATTGAATTCTGCATTTGCTTATGATTGTACCCTTGACTATACTGAGCTAAATGATACTGATATTGGCAGAATGGATAAAATATGCAACTCATTCCAAGCAAGAAAATGGACAGCTGAAGCTCCTGGACTGTGTTGTAGTGGTGGCAAAGTAAATATACCTAAAATTCCGGAACCAACATCAGTTTTTAAAGAACTGATATCTGGCTCACATCCATCCTCAAAGCATTTCTTAAATCACTCAAGACAATATAATACACTTTTTCAGATGACTTCATTTGGTGCCAAAGAAATTCGTGAGGGAAATTTTATGCCCACTTTTAAAGTCCAGGGGCAAGTTTATCATTTGATCGGTAATTTACTTCCAGCTGAAGGTGCACAACCCGAATTTTTGCAAATATATTTTGTTTCTCATGCAGCTCAGGTATCCTTGCGCTCAAATTTAAACCCAACCTTGCAAATCGATCTTATCGACGCTCTCCAAACATATCTTCACGATCATAATATGTATATTCAAAGTTTTAAATACAATCTCGAAAATAGATCAACGAATGATTTTAAACTTATTATTCATGCTGATGTGAAACCTCCTAACGAGCATCGAGGTCGGTATAATGCGCCAATAGTAGATGAAGTAGCTGTTCTTTTGATAGATGAAGACAAAGGTCCCCGAGATATTGTGTTGAATGCGAGAGATGGTCGACTTCAACGAGTTTCTGAAATTCATAGGTCTTATGACCCACTTCAATATCCTTTACTGTTTCCCTTTGGAAATGACGGATACTGTATAAATATTCCACAGCAGAATACTGCTGCTAGATCTAAAACTGTATCATGTATGCAGTTTTATGCATTTAGACTCATGATGAGAATAAATGACTTTAACAGCATACATTATTTCAAAGGATTATTTAACCAATATTGTGTTGATATGGCGGCAAAAATGATTTCTGAGAGGCTTAACTTCATCAAAAGAAATCAAAAAAAATTGAGAGCTGAAGAGTATATTCATTTAAGAGATGCCGTGGTTAATGATGGCAATATAGACGCTTCTAATGTTGGCCAGCACGTTATATTGCCGTCGACATTTACAGGATCCCCCAGATACATGAATGAAAAAAGTCAAGATGCCATGACATACGTCAGGAAGTTTGGAAGACCAGATCTCTTTATTACATTCACATGTAACTCCGAATGGCCAGAAATAAAAATTGAGTTATTACCCGATCAAAATTCTTACGACAGACATGATTTCGTTTCTAGAGTATTTCATTTAAAACTCAAGAAAATGATAGACCTATTAACGAAGAAAAATATCTTTGGACCATCGAAAGCCTTTGTTTACAGCGTAGAATGGCAAAAAAGAGGTTTACCTCACGCCCACATTTTATTGTGGCTGGCTAACAAAGTACAACCCGATTCTGTAGATGCAATAATATCGGCTGAAATACCTGACAAACAACAAGATCCAATTCTTCATAATATTGTCATAAAAAATATGATACATGGTCCTTGCGGATTTCACAATCCTGCGTCACCATGTATGAAAGAAAACATTTGTTCTAAAAAGTACCCTAAGCATTTTATTTCTGAAACACAAACCGGGGATGACGGTTACCCAACCTACAGGCGCAGGTCTCCAGATAATGGTGGAAACACAGCAATAATTCGTGTCAAAGGTACAGAAATGAGCGTGGATAATAGGTGGGTTGTTCCCTATAATCCAGTGCTATCACGAAGTTTCAATGCACACATTAACGTAGAGTTTTGTCAATCGGTCAAAGCTATTAAGTACATCTGTAAGTATATTCATAAAGGTTCTGATCAAGCCACATTTTCGTTACAAAATAATAACGATGAAGTAGAAAAATATCTAAATGGTCGCTATCTAAGTAGGTTCTGATCAAGCCACATTTTCGTTACAAAATAATAACGATGAAGTAGAAAAATATCTAAATGGTCGCTATCTAAGTTCTTCGGAAGCGCTCTGGAGAATTTTCCAATTTCCTATTCATGAACGTTTTCCGGCAGTAGTTCATTTAGCAGTTCATTTGGAAAATGGACAAAGAGTTTATTTTTATAATAATGAAAATCTCCAAGATCGCGTCAACAATCCTTCATCAACGACACTTACAGCGTTCTTTGATCTTTGCAAAAGAGACGATTTTGCAAAAACCCTTTTATATCACGAAGTACCCCAGTATTACGTGTGGGAAAGAAATTCATTTTCTAGAAGAAGACGTGGGCAAGATGTTGAAGGATATCCCGGTGTAAAAAAAGACAGAACTTTAGGCCGTGTCTACAACATTCATCCAACACAAACTGAATGTTATTATTTAAGAATGTTACTGCAACATGTTCGCGGTCCAATGTCGTTTGAACATCTAAGGACCGTTAATGGTGTTATTTTCCAAACTTTTCAAGGCGCTTGCAAGGAATTAGGTTTACTGGAGGGAGATGAACATTGGCAGTATACCATGTCAGATGCTGTCATGTCCGAGCCAGCTACAAAATTAAGAGAATTATTTACCATCATCCTCATATTTTGCCAGCCATCTGACCCCTTAGAGTTATGGAATAAATTTCGTAATGATTTATGTGAAGATATATTAAACAGAATGCGTAATGAGAATCAGGATATGACATTAGCATATAGTGATGATATATACAATGATGGACTTATCATAATTGAAGATAAGATTCATGAGATTTGCGATAAATCATTAACTGATTTTGGGCTTCCTGCATCAAAAAGGAATAATTCACATAATAATTTGGATCCGTTAGAAGTAGCGTTGCGAAAGCCGTATGACGTAAATGAATTAAATGAGTATATTACTGAAAATGAACCAAAATTAGTTAATGACCAGGTAACGGCGTACAATCGTGTTATGCACAGTGTTCGTTTTAATGAAGGAAAAATATTTTTTTTGGATGCTCCAGGTGGAACCGGCAAGACTTTCATTACTAATCTGATATTAGCGAAAGTAAGGTCTCAGGGAAAACTAGCTTTGGCAGTAGCGTCGTCAGGAATCGCTGCAACTTTATTAGCAGGTGGACGCACAGCACATTCCACTTTTAAACTGCCTCTAACTGTTTCTTTACAGAAACATAGCGTGTGCTCTATTCGTAAAAATGGCCCTTTGGGAAAAGTTTTGCAAGACGTCACTTTAATAATCTGGGACGAATGTACCATGATCCATAGAGCTCATGTAGAGGCTCTAGATAGGACTCTTAGAGATATTAGAAGCTGTGATAAAATCATGGGTGGGATTACTGTTATGTTTGCTGGGGATTTTCGACAAACTTTACCCGTAATAGTAAGGGGAACTAGAGCAGACATTGTAAAGTCTTGCCTTAAAAGTTCCCCATTATGGAAGTTTGTTCATACCTTAAAACTATCTACGAATATGAGAGCACATTTGGGGGGAGGTAGTACAAATTTTCCTTCAAAGTTACTTTTAATAGGAGACGGGAAAGTACCTCATTTTGAAAATAAAATTGAAATTGATCGCGATTTAGGAGAAAGAGTGACTAGCATTGAGGATTTAATATCGAAAGTTTACCCTGATATCGTCGAAATAGAAAATAAAGATTATCAATGGATGTGTCAAAGGGCAATATTGGCGGCGAGTAACAGTAGCGTTGACGAAATTAACGACCTAATTTTAACTAAACTTCCAAGAGATATAGTTACCTACACATCTATTGATAATGTAATGGATCAAGAAGATGCGGTTCATTACCCACAGGAGTTTCTTAATTCTTTAAACCCGAGTGGCCTTCCCCCACATTCCCTCAAGTTAAAAATAGGTGCCCCAATAATTTTGCTTAGAAATCTTAAACCACCGAATTTATGTAACGGGACCCGACTTCAAGTCAAATTTCTTCGCAATAACGTGATTGTTGCAATAGTTTTGACTGGTCCAGCAGTTGGTCAAACTGTGCTTATACCTCGCATCCCAATGATTCCAAATGATTTACCTTTTAATTTTAAAAGAATCCAATTTCCGGTTAAGTTATCTTTTGCCGTAACAATTAATAAATCACAGGGGCAAACATTTAAACACGTAGGGATCGATTTACGTCAAGACTGCTTTTCACACGGCCAACTATATGTAGCATTGTCAAGATCGGGTTGCGGAGAAAATCAGTACGTTCTTCTGTCACAAGAAAATAAAACTAAAAATATCATTTACGCAGAAGTACTTTAAAATATATTCTTTTAAAAACTTCTTAATCGCGATCATAATAACAGAAATTGACGCGGACGAAGTCGCGGGCAACAGCTAGTTTTAAATAATTTATTTTAATTTTATTTAATTTTCTTATAATTTTAAGTAATTTATTTTAATTTTATTTGATTTTTTTAAGATTTCAAATAATTTATTTTAATTTTATTTAATTTTTTTATAATTTTAAATAATTAATTTTAATTTTATTAATTTTTTTTATAATTTAATTTATTTTAATTTTATTTAATTTTTTTATAATTTTGAATAATTCTATTTAATTTGTTTATAATTTTAAATAATTTTTTTTAATTTTATTTAACTTGTTTATAATTTTAAATAATTTATTTTAATTTTATTTAATTTTTTCATAATTTTAAATAATTTATTTTAATTTTATTTAATGGTTTTTATAATTTTAAATAATTTATTTTAATTTTATTTAATTTTTTTATAATTTTAAGTAATTTATTTTAATTTTATTTGATTTTTTTATAATTTTAAATAATTTATTTTAATTTTATTTAATTGTTTTTATAATTTTAAATAATTTATTTTAATTTTATTTAATATTTTTATAATTTTAAGTAATTTATTTTAATTTTATTTAATTTTGTTATAATTTTAAATAATTTATTTTAATTTTATTTAATTTTTTTATAATTTTAAATAATTTATTTTAATTTTATTTAATTTGATTATTATTTTAAATAATTTTTTTAATTTTATTTAACTTGTTTATAATTTTAAATAACTTATTTTAATTTTATTTCATTTTTTCATAATTTTAAATAATTTATTTTAATTTTATTTAGTTGTTTTTATAATTTTAAATAATTAATTTTAATTTTATTTAATTTTTTTATAATTTTAAATAATTTTATTTAGTTTGTTTATAATTTTTGTTGGAGAATTTGAACTTTACCGCCATATGCGACCATCAGCATAAAACTGACGGGCAGGCGCCCTCTTGGGATATCTTTGTTCACTCCTCATTGTGATGCCATTCAGGCAACACGGTTGTTCATCATTGCTCGAATAAATGGGTCTTGCTCGATTGTTTTTAAGTTGTTTTCATTGCCGCCTAATAAATCGTCCAACAGGTTATGGGCCCAGGCATACAACGCGAGTTTAAAGAATAAAAACAAAATCGTGAAATCATTAAAATAGGAAAGAACGCGCGTGTGCAAGCGACATTTCGTTTCGGGAAGCTTCCAGCAACGAAGGGCGTGTTTTTCCGGGAATTCGCGAGTGATCTCACGGGAGAATAAAAATAAAAATTGTGAAATCGTTGAAATAGGAAAGAACGCGTGTGTGCAAGCGACATTTCGTTTCGGGAGGATTCCAGGAACGAAGGGCGAGTCTTTCCGGGAATTCGCGAGTGATCTCACGGGAGAATAAAAATAAAAATTGTGAAATCGTTGAAATAGGAAAGAACGCGTGTGTGCAAGCGACATTTCGTTTCGGGAGGATTCCAGGAACGAAGGGCGAGTCTTTCCGGGAATTCGCGAGTGATCTCACGGGAGAATAAAAATAAAAATTGTGAAATCGTTGAAATAGGAAAGAACGCGTGTGTGCAAGCGACATTTCGTTTCGGGAGGATTCCAGGAACGAAGGGCGAGTCTTTCCGGGAATTCGCGAGTGATCTCACGGGAGAATAAAGATAAAAATTGTGATTGTTTTGGACATTAACACGCGGCGCAACGCAGTGGAAAATCGTGAGTGTTTCGGACAGTAACACGCGACACGATTGATACCACGAATCATCAGTGTTTCGGACAATAGCACGTGATTAAAAAAAAAAAAAAAAAATAATAATAAACAATGAGTTCGAGTAGTGCTCTGCGCATCGAGGCGTTGGGGCATGAAAATTATGACACATGGAAGCTGCAAATGCGCGCCATTTTGGTGAAAAACGACGCTTGGGGTTACGTCAGTGGCGCCACCATCAAGCCCGAACCAGCGGCCGACAACGCGAACGCAGCTGATATTACAGAGTGGGTGACCAGGGATGAAAAGGCGATGTCCGACCTGATCCTGTCAATTGGTCCAACCCAATTGAAGTTGGTCAAAAGCTGCCGAACATCGCGTGAGATTTGGCGGAAACTTGAGGACACGTTCCAGTCAAGGGGGCCAGCTCGTAAGGCCACGTTGTTGCAGAGTCTCACTCTAAAAAAGATGGGCGAAGGTGACGACGCACGCGAACACCTGAGCAACTATTTTGACTGTGTCGACAAGTTGGCTGACATGGACGTGGATATCAATCCCAGTCTACTCACCATCTTGATGTTGCAAAGCCTCCCCCCCAGTTTTGAAAGCTTCAGGATTGCCATCACAAGTCGCGATGAGTTGCCAACACCGGAGAACCTTCGCATCAAGATAGTCGAGGAAAGTGACGCGAGAAACGCTAACTCTTCATCGACGTCGGATCAGGGCGCTATGTTCGTCAAACGAAAGGGCCCATTCAAGAAGGAAAATAAGACCCATTCGAAGAAAAATAGCTCAAACCGAAAGAGCGAAGCGAACAGGGGCCGTTCCCGTTCAGGTGTTCGAAGTGTGGCTTTAAAGGACACAAGGCGGCAGAATGCAGGTCAAAAGGCAACAAGGACAAGACGGATGACGTATCGGTACTGGCGGTCGAAGAACGCAATTCGTGCAAAATCGCCATCAATGACATTGGGGAGCGGTGGTGTCTTGACAGCGGGTGTACGAGTCACCTGTGCGGCGACGAATCAACGTTCGTAACAATGGAGCGAGGAGAGAGCGGCAAACTAAAACTGGCAAGCGATGCGACCGCGGAAATAAAGGCCAAGGGAACCGTAAAGCTCACGACGAGTCTGGAAGGAAGGTCGCGTGATGTCATCCTAAAAGACACTTTGCACGTTCCAGACGTCCGAACCAACCTACTGTCCGTTTCCAAGTTCACGGACTACGGATATTCGGTAGTGTTCGGAAAGGACAGGGCTGAGATCGTCGATCAGAACGGGGAAACGAAGCTGATCGCGAAACGAAGGGACAACCTTTATTTTGTAAAAAACACCGCCCCTGAGGGATGCAACATTGCCTCAAAGGTCGACAGGGAAACGATGGCTCAACTCTGGCATCGACGGATGGGCCATATCAACTTCCGCGACCTTGCGGCAGCGGTGAAGAACGGCCGCATCCGCGGCATAGATCTGGACATCGAAATCAAGGACTTGACCTGTGACGTGTGTACAAAAGCGAAAATGACCCGCAAACCTTTTCCTAAGGAATCCGACCGAAGCTATGGAAAACTGGAGCTGATCCATACAGACGTTTGCGGCCCCATGCGAGTTACGTCAAACGTCGGGTCAAGGTACATCATCACATTCACGGATGATTTTACGAGGTGGACTGAGGTCAGGTTCCTGAAGGCGAAAAGCGAGGCATTGTCGGCGTTCCGGGAGTTCAAAGCCTCAGCTGAAAAAATGAGCGGATTAAAGATAAAATATCTCCAGTCTGACAACGGACGAGAGTACATCAACCGGGCGTTCGACGATTATCTGAAGTCCGAGGGAATTCAAAGCCGACTCACCACTCCGTACACTCCAGAGCAAAACGGCGTCGCCGAGCGGAAAAATCGGACCCTCGTCGAGGCGGCGCGATGTTTGCTCCTGCAGTCTGGATTGCCGTCAAAATTCTGGGCAGAGGCAATAAACACCGCCAACCACGTGAGGAACAGATGTCCCACGAAGAAGCTGGAGTGGAAGACTCCGTTCGAATCCTGGAACAACAAAACTCCAGCGGTCCACTATCTGAGGGATTTCGGGTGCAAGGTGTTTTGCCTCGATAGAATGCCAAACAAGGACAAATTCAAACCACGTTCAAGAGAGGGGATCTTCGTCGGGTATTCGGAGCAGTCAAAGGGCTATCGAGTTTGGCTTCCGGACACAAATAAGACCGAGGTCACGAGAGACGTCACTTTCAGAGAGGATCCGAAATCGCCTGAGGGCAAGGTCGAGGATTTTGCTCCGCCCCCTAGCACTCCAGGGAAAGATCTCTCAAGATCAAGCAAGAGCTGGATCGAAGTGGAATTCCAGTTGGGATCCATCAACGCAGCAAACAACGAGATCCACCCGGGTCAGGTGGAAATAAACGACGAAGACGAGTGGGATTTCCCCTTCAGAGGTTTTTCTCCGGCTAGTCGTCATTCACCGGAACCCAACGATGTTTTCGACCCGCCGCGTGAAGCTGATGGAGCGATACCTGTGCCGAGACGCGGACGCGGGCGACCTCGGATCGTGCGAACCGAGAGACGCGGCCGACCCCGAAAGTTATATCCCGTCCAGCAGGAGGAAGAAGCCAACGTGGCAGAAGTCTCCGTGTCGCAAGACATTGCTGGACTTGATTCAGCGGAGTGGATCGACGCGATGACTGACGAAGCGGTCTCGCTAATAAAAAACGGTACATGGAGTCTAGTTGAGCGTCCCAGCGGCAAGCGAGTGATAGGCAGCAGGTTTGTGCTCCGAAACAAGCGCAACCCCGACGGAACTATCAACAAGCGGAAGGCACGACTGGTTGCTCGAGGTTTCGCTCAGAGACCGGGAATTGAATTCCACGACACGTTCGCACCCGTCGCCCGACTTAGCACCATACGGACAGCGGTGGCAGTGGCCGTGAAACAGGGATTGAAGATCCGCCAACTGGACGTCAAAACTGCATACTTAAATGGAAAAGTGGAGGAGGAGATCCACATGGAGGTTCCGGAGCACTTCGTGAAGGTTTTGGCTAACTTGGTCAAGGACAAGAGGATAGACAAGGTTGTGCGAGAAAAGGGCGAAAATATGCTGAGGGAGCTGAGCAGTGGAGACTTCGTGTGCTTGCTGGACAAGGCTTTGTACGGGCTGCGCCAGGCTGGACGCGCTTGGTACCAATGTCTGGATGCCGAGATGAAGCAGCTGAAGGCCGAGCGATCAGCAGCAGATCCCTGCATGTATTTTCTCGGACCAGCCGAAAACAGAACATTCATAATCATTTATGTTGATGACATTTTGATCCTCTCGCGCAACGATGCCGAGATAAACAAGGTAAGGGACGCCCTGAATTCAAGGTTCGAGATCAAAGATCTGGGAGAAGTGCGGTGCCCCGTGGTCTGGGTCTTGAATTCGAGAGGAACAACGGAAAAGTCAAGATAAGTCAGGCAGGTTACACGGAGGAAGTGCTGGAGAGATTCGGAATGGCTGAATGTAGACCGGTTTCCACGCCAATGGAGCCGGGGACAAAGCTGGAAAAGGTGAATGTGAAAAACGGGGAGCAACTGGCTGACGTCCCTTACAGACAGTTGATCGGCGCCCTGATGTACTTGGCAGTGGCAACAAGGCCGGACATCGCATTCGCGGTAAGTCATCTCTCCCAGTTCAATGACTGTTACGGCGAACCGCATTGGCAAGCCGCGAAGCGAGTATTGCGCTACCTGGCCAACACACGCAACCTGGGGCTCGTCTACTCAAACTCTGCAGATCCTCCCGAGATGTTCGTCGACGCCGACTGGGCAAGCTGTATAGTCGATCGTAGGTCCTATACAGGCTACGCTTTCATCGTAAACGGAGCAGCTGTGAGCTGGGAGTGCAGAAAGCAGCAAACGGTGGCATTATCGTCAACAGAGGCCGAGTATATGGCCCTGTCGGATGCTACAAGAGAGGCCATCCAGAAGAAAGGACTCCTGGGAGATTTCGGCATCAGCCTGGACACGGTGGTCATGAGAAATGATAACTTGGGAGCACAAAAACTGACGACAAACGAGATGTATCATTCGCGTACTAAGCACATTGTCACGAGACATCATATGATCCGGGATCACGTGGGGAAGAAGACAATTCGAGTCGAGTATACCCCAACGGATGATATGCCTGCCGACGTGCTGACCAAGGGGCTGTCGAGGGTAAGGCACGAGAAGTGCGCACAGAGCCTTGGTTTGACTTCACAGAAGCCATGATGACTTGAGGGACAAGCTGTTGGTCGAGGGGAAGTGTTGGAGAATTTGAACTTTACCGCCATATGCGACCATCAGCATAAAACTGACGGGCAGGCGCCCTCTTGGGATATCTTTGTTCACTCCTCATTGTGATGCCATTCAGGTAACACGGTTGTTCATCATTGCTCGAATAAATGGGTCTTGCTCGATTGTTTTTAAGTTGTTTTCATTGCCGCCTAATAAATCGTCCAACAATTTTAAATAATTTTTTTAATTTTATTTAACTTGTTTATAATTTTAAATAATTTATTTTAATTTTATTTAATTTTTTCATAATTTTAAATAATTTATTTTAATTTTATTTAGTTGTTTTTATAATTTTAAATAATTAATTTTAATTTTATTTAATTTTTTTATAATTTTAAGTAATTTATTTTAATTTTATTTAATTTTGTTATAATTTTAAATAATTTATTTTAATTTTATTTAATTTTTTTATAATTTTAAATAATTTGATTTAATTTTATTTAAATTGTTTATAATTTTAAATAATTTATTTTAATTTTATTTAATTTTTTCATAATTTTAAATAATTTATTTTAATTTTATTTAATTTTTTCATAATTTTAAATAATTTATTTTAATTTTATTTAGTTGTTTTTATAATTTTAAATAATTTATTTTAATTTTATTTAATTTTTTTATAATTTTAGTAACTTATTTTAATTTTGTTTGATTTTTTTATAATTTTAAATAATTTATTTTAAATTTATTTAACTTGTTTATAATTTTAAATAATTCATTTTAATTTTATTTAATTTTTTCATAATTTTAAATTATTTATTTTAATTTTATTTAATTGTTTTTATAATTTTAAATAATTTATTTTAATTTTATTTAATTTTTTTATAATTTTATTTAATTTTATTTAATTTTTTTATAATTTTAAATAATTTTTTTTAATTTTATTTAACTTGTTTATAATTTTATATCATTTTTTTAATTTTATTTAACTTGTTTATAATTTTAAATAATTTATTTTAATTGTATTTAATTTTTTCATAATTTTAAATAATTTATTTTAATTTTATTTAATTTTTTTATAATTTTAAGTAATTTATTTTAATTTTATTTGATATTTTTATAATTTTAAATAATTTATTTTAATTTTATTTAATTTTTTCATAATTATAAATAATTTATTTTAATTTTATTTATTTATTTTATAATTTAATTTAATTTTTTTTAATTTTATTTAACTTGTTTATAATTTTAAATAATTTATTTTAATTTTATTTAATTTTTTCATAATTTTAAATAATTTATTTTAATTTTATTTAATTGTTTTTATAATTTTAAATAATTTATTTTAATTTTATTTAATTTTTTTATAATTTTAAGTAATTTATTTTAATTTTATTTAATTTTGTTATAATTTTAAATAATTTATTTTAATTTTATTTAATTTTTTCATAATTTTAAATGATTTATTTTATTTTTATTTAATTTTTTTATAATTTTAAATAATTTATTTTAATTTTATTTAATTTTTTATAATTTTAAATAATTTTATTTAATTTGTTTATAATTTTAAATAATTTTTTTTAATTTTATTTAACTTGTTTATAATTTTAAATAATTTATTTTAATTTTATTTAATTTTTTATAATTTTAAATAATTTTATTTAATTTGTTTATAATTTTAAATAATTTTTTTTAATTTTATTTAACTTGTTTATAATTTTAAATAATTTATTTTAATTTTATGTAATTTTTTTATAATTTTAAATGATTTATTTTAATTTTATTTGATTTTTTTATAATTTTAAATAATTTATTTTAATTTGATTTAATTTTTTTATAATTTTAAGTGATTTATTTTAATTTTATTTGATTTTTTTATAATTTTAAATAATTTATTTTAATTTGATTTAATTTTTTCATAATTTTAAATAATTTATTTTAATTTTATTTAATTTTTTTATAATTTTAAATAATTTATTTTAACTTTATTTAATTTTTATATAATTTAATTTAATAATTTTAATTTGATTTAATTTTTTTATAATTTTAAATAATTTATTTTTATTTTATTTAATTTTTTCATAATTTTAAATAATTTTATTTAATTTTTTTATAATTTTAAATAATTTTTTTTAATTTTATTTAACTTGTTTATAATTTTAAATAATTTATTTTAATTTTATTTAATTTTAAATAATTTATTTTAATTTTATTTAAGTGTTTTTATAATTTTAAATAATTTATATTAATTTTATTTAATTTTTTAAAATTTTAAATAATTTTATTTAATTTTATTTAATTTTTTTATAATTTTAAATAATTTATTTTAATTTTATGTAATTTTTTTATAATTTTAAATAATTTATTTTAATTTTATTTAATTTTTCTATAATTTTAAGTAATTTATTTTAATTTTATTTGATTTTTTTATAATTAAATTTAATTTATTTTAATTTTATTTAATTTTTTCATAATTTTAAATATTTTATTTTAATTTTATTTAATTGTTTTTATAATTTTAAATAATTTATTTTAATTTTATTTAATTTTTTTATAATTTTAAGTAATTTATTTTAATTTTATTTAATTTTTTTATAATTTTAAATAACACTTTAATTTTATTTAATTTGTTTATGTTAGAGGTTTGGTGACAAATGGAAACGAAACACTCGTCTAAATTTTAAACAACCGATTTATTAACTCAAAAAACACAGAAAAGATTGAAAAGCAAAACGTTGTGAACAAAGGTTGACATGTAACTAAAACAAAACGTAGAGAGCTAAGCAGGCGCTGATGCCCCTGCGGATAGGGAACAAAGAAGGCGCTGATGCCCCAGTGGATAGGGTGGTGGTCGTAACCGATGAGCCACGTGATCACCAACACTTCCCCTCGACCAACAGCCGGAGAAAACAACTGAGTTATCCTGGTCCACGGGATCCCAGACCGAGACCTTGAACACATTTCTCATGTTTCGGCCTTGACAATCCCTTTGTCAGTACATCGGCGGGCATCTCGTCCGTCGGTGTGTACTCGATCGAAATCATCCCCTTCTTTTTAGCATCTCGGACGGAGTGATGTCGTATGTCGATATGCTTCGTCCTCGAGTGAAACATGGGATTCGACACGAGCTTCTGTGCACCGATGTTGTCGTTTCGTAGTGGAACGGCATCGAGTCGCCTCCCAAAATCGCCGAGCAGCCTTCTCATATACAAGGCTTCTTTCGTTGCGTCTGACAGAGCCATGTACTCGGCCTCTGTCGATGACAATGCCACGGTTGGTTGCTTCCGGGACTCCCAGCTTACCGCTGCGCCGTTCATGATGAACGCGTACCCCGTGTACGACTTTCGGTCCACGATGCAGTTCCCCCAGTCGGCGTCCACAAACATTGCTGCTGGATCATCAGACTTGGAGAACAGGAGACCCAGGTCGCGTGTTTTTGCGAGATAGCGCAAAACACGCTTTGCAGCCTGCCAATGCTGTTCCTCGTGACAGTCGTTGAACTGCGATAAAGCACTCACCGCGTGAGATATGTCCGGCCTTGTGCCCACTGACAGGTACATTAGGGCTCCTACCAGTTGGCGGTAGGGGACGCTCTCAGCTCGCTCACCGGACTTCTCGTCCTCCTTGCGCAGCTTCGTTCCCGGTTCCATGGGTGTGCTGACAGGCCTACATTCTGTCATGCCAAACCTTTCCAAGACCTCGTCGATGTATCCTCTCTGGTAAATCTTCATCTCGTTGGCACCACTCTCGAACTCCAGCCCCAAGCAATACCGCACGTCGCCTAAGTCCTTTATTTCGAACTTGGTGTTCAGGAAATCTTTCACCTTATCAATTTTCGCATCTGTACGGGACATGATTAAAATATCGTCCACGTAGATGATGATGTGGGTCCTGTCCTCAACTGGTCCGATGAAGTACAGACAGGGATCTGCATCGGACCGAGTAGCCTTAAGGTTCATCATCTCTCCATCAATACAGTGATACCAAGCACGCCCTGCCTGTTTCAAGCCGTAGAGCGCTTTGTTCAGCAGGCAAACCACGTCGTAATTGGTCAGTTTCCTCAGCATGTCCTCCGCCTTTATCTTCACATCTTCGTCGATCTTCTCGTCTTGTACGATGTAAGCCAAAACGTCCTTGAAATGTCCCGGTGTCTCCATGAAAAGCTGTTCCTCGACCTTTCCGTTCAAGTACGCCGTCTTCACGTCCAGTTGTCGGATTTTCAAATTTTCCTGAACAGCTATCGCCACCGCAGTCCTGATTGTGCTCAGCCTTGCGACCGGGGCAAACGTGTCGTGAAACTCGATTCCCGGCCTCTGCGTGAAACCTCGCGCGAACACGCGCGCTTTTCGCTTGCTGATGGTACCGTCGGCATTGTGCTTATTGCGCAGGACAAATCTGCTGCCTATAACACGTTGTCCTTTGGGACGCCCGACCAGCTTCCACGTGTTGTTCCGGATTAACGCAATAGCCTCCTCTGCCATCG
Source organism: Eutolmus rufibarbis (assembly GCA_963920795.1). Classification (NCBI taxonomy): domain Eukaryota; kingdom Metazoa; phylum Arthropoda; class Insecta; order Diptera; family Asilidae; genus Eutolmus; species Eutolmus rufibarbis. The sequence continues at coordinate 19,759,491 of OY987205.1, forward strand.
CTTCCAGCCATTCCGCCGAGTCTTCACCAGAAATTGCCTGATTCACCGGAATCTCTGCAACGTTCGCTTCTTCCCCTGATTTGACACAGTACAGTTTACGCGGTCGTCCGCGTTCCCCCGTTCGGATTAACCTTGGTCGTCCTGGTCCTCTCGTAGGTGGCGCTACTTGTTGTTCTGCCGGTGGAGTCTCTGGTTGCTCTACTGGTCGTTCCTCTCGATCCAGATCGTCGATTTCATCAGGTGGAAAACCTCGAAAGCCTTCAGGAAATTCCAACTCGTCGTTGTCAGGTTGATCTCGCACGACTCTCCGCTCAGACCATCCTTTTTCTAACGGGACAAGTTCAAACTCCAACTCGTGAACTTGGTTTTTCGGCTCAACACGAACTTCATCCCGACGATCCCGCGGAAAAATGTCTTCGATTGTCCCGTCGTACGCGACTATCTCCTCTCGGAAAACAACATCTCTGGTGACCTCCGTTGTCCTTGTTTCAGGAATCCAGATCCGGTATGCCTTTGACAGTTCCGAGTAGCCCACCAAAATGCCCTCCTTCGAACGGCGATCAAACTTCCCCTTGTTTGGGGTTTTGTCGAGGCAAAACACCTTGCTTCCAAAATCCCGCAGGTGATGTGCGGTCGGTTCCCTACCGTGCCAAAGTTCGAAAGGCGTTTTCCCGTTCAACTTCTTGGTTGGGCATCGATTCCTGAGATAGTTAGCGGTGTTAATCGCTTCCGCCCAGAACGATTGAGGTAATCCGGATTGCAGCATCAGACATCGAGCTCCATCCTCGAGAGTCCGATTCTTCCTCTCGGATACGCCGTTTTGCTCGGGCGTGTGTGTCGTCGTGAATTCGCGCCGGATGCCCTCAGACTTCAGGAAATCGTTAAATTCCCTGTTGTCATACTCACGCCCGTTGTCAGATCGAACGCACTTTATCTTCAGTCCGTGCTGTTTCTCGACGAGAGCCTTGTATTCGCGGAACATCTGGAACGCTTCGCTCTTCGACTTCATGAACCGCACTTCCGTCCACCTCGAATAGTCGTCCGTGAACGTGATTACGTATCGGGAGCCGGAGTGCGATGCAACGCGAGTAGGGCCGCAGACGTCCGTGTGAATGACCTCGAGTTTTGAAGTCACACGAAGTGATTCCTTCGGGAAAGGCTTGCGCGTCATTTTGCACTTGGTGCAAATGTCGCAGACGAGATCGTCCAAATTTCCCTTCAGCTCCAATTCACGGATAGCTCCGCTCCTCGCAGCTGCGATGAGGTCGCGAAAATTGAGGTGACCCAGCCGACGATGCCAAAGTTGTGCCAACTTCTCGTCTCCATCCGCTCCAGATACTGCGTTCTGACATCTTTCGATGGGGGTGGCCTGTACGAGGTACAGGCTGTCCTTGCGATTTGCAATCATGTGCGTCACACCGTCTCGATCAAAAATCTCCGCTTTTTCTTTGTCGAAAACGACCGAGTAGCCATGATCAGTGATCTTCGACACCGACAGAAGATTGGTCCGGGTCTCGGGAACGTGCAGTACCTCATTGAGGGTTACTTTACGCTGCTGGCCATCCACACTAGTCGCAATTTTCGCCGTTCCTTTTGCCCTTATCTCCGCCGTTGCACTGCTTGCCAATTTCAGCCTTCCCGTCTCGCTTTCGTCCAGCTCGGTGAATCTCGTCGCGTCGCCACACAGGTGAGAAGTGCACCCGCTATCGAGGCACCAAACGTCCTTGACGCCGCTCGTTGCGATTTGGCATGTGTCGCTCTCCTCCAATGTCGCGAGAAATGACGCGTCTTCCACCTTGTTTTTCTTGCCCTTCCCCTTGCAGTAAGCCGCCTTGTGTCCCTTAATCCCGCACTTTGAGCACTTGTAGGGAAAGAATGTGTCCTTGTCGCCCTTGTCGCTCTTCTCGTTCGAGTTTCGAGCTGGCTTCGGTTGAGATTTTTTACGGGGACCATTCTTTTTCGCGAACATGGCACCTTCCGCAGCCGATGAGGCGTTGTTTCTTGCGTCGTTTTCCTCGATTATTTTGGTGCGCAGGCTCTCAACGGTTGGCAGTTCGTCTCGACTTTCAATGGCGGTCCGAAAAATTTCGAAACTGGGAGGCAAGCTGTACAGCAGCTGGATGGCGAGTTGAGCCGGGTCCAGTTTGACGTCCATTTCGGACAGTTTGTCGACGTTTCCAAAAAATTTGCTAAGATGATCGCGTACATCGCTACCTTCTGCCATCTTATGCATCATGAGACTTTTGAGCAACGCGGCCTTGCGAGCCGGCCCTTTCGACACATTCGCCCTTTCCAGCTTGAGCCACATCTCGCGAGACGTCTCACAGTGTTTCACTGTTGCCAGCTGTTGGTCACTGAGCGCTAGGGAGATGTCGCACAGAGCTTTCTCGTCGTTCGTCAACCACTCTTGCACGTCGTCTTCGTCGACCTCTTTGTCCGCTCCCGGATCGGGTTTGGTCAGTTTTCCGTTAACGTAGCCCCACAAGCCGTTCTTGACCAAAACAGCACGCATCCTCAGTTTCCACATGTCGTAGTTATCTCGGCCTAGGGCTTCGATATGCACTGAACCGCTCGTACTCATGTTCTCACTTTTATTTACTACCACGTGTGTTATTTTCCCCTTTTTTTAACGATCGGGTACACAATGTCCAAGAACGCTTCCTTTGTTCTTTCTTGCTTCGCCTCGAAACTTCTCGAAAGAACAAGTTGGCTGCCGCACCGACACACCGTTCTCTAAAATGCTCCAATTACGTGGAGGTTGTTTTCTTCGGTTTATTCAGACCCGCGTGTTTATTTGTCTGGGCCCATAACCTGTTAGAGGTTTGGTGACAAATGGAAACGAAACACTCGTCTAAATTTTAAACAACCGATTTATTAACTCAAAAAACACAGAAAAGATTGAAAAGCAAAACGTTGTGAACAAAGGTTGACATGTAACTAAAACAAAACGTAGAGAGCTAAGCAGGCGCTGATGCCCCTGCGGATAGGGAACAAAGAAGGCGCTGATGCCCCAGTGGATAGGGTGGTGGTCGTAACCGATGAGCCACGTGATCACCAACAGTTTATAATTTTAAATAATTTTATTTAATTTTTTTTATGATTTTAAATAATTTATTTTAATTTTATTTAATTTTTTCATAATTTTAAATAATTTATTTTAATTTTATTTAATTGTTTTTATAATTTTAAATAATTTATTTTTATTTTATTTAATTTTTGTATAATTTTAAGTAATTTATTTTAATTTTATTTAATTTTTTTATAATTTTAAATAATTTATTTTAATTTTATTTAATTTTTTTATAATTTAATTTAATTTATTTTAATTTTATTTAATTTTTTTATAATTTTAAATAATTTTGTTCAGCATCGGCTGAACATAATTCCGTCACGGCACTTGACCAAAGATAAACAAATAGAAATGTCATTATCATGACTGACAGTGACAAGTTAAAAAAGGGTCGGTATTGCAGTAATAGTTTTAGAAGTTCTACTTCAGAGTACTGTCAAGGCAAACTTAGTCTGTTATAAGCTATTATGAACCTTGCTTATTATCTAATTTTAGAGGACTTGAAATAAAACTCTAATAATGAAATTCACTTGATAATATTTATTTTAACTTTTATCACAAAATATGGCAGTCACCAGCTTAGGCGAGAACTTGAGGAGAAGTGCATTTCACAATATTGCATCATCCTCTCGTTGACATGATCTCTCTCCTTCGATCCCAGCGCCTCTAGTCGTTCGACGTGCAAGCCGAGGATTCGTGCTGCCACAGCCACTCCCTCCCCAGTAAATTGCCCGGGAATTTGAAGTTTACAGTCTTTTTCTTTTTGTAGGTTCTAACTGGATGGTCCTGGTGAAGCCAAGTGTTTTGTTCGTCAATGTTGTGAAACGAAGTTGGTTTTATTGCATCCTCAGGTTTGCTGTCCTCAATAGCTATGTAAGCTGGTTTAAGACGCTCTGTTGATAGTGTGACCTCGTTTCCCTTAATTTGCAAAACAAAATTGTAGTCGTCTATCCTTTTAATGATTTGGTACGGTCCCGTGTAAGGTTGCTCCAAAGGCTTCTTGACTGCATCCGTTCTCACAAACGCATGAGAACATGTGAACAAGTCCGTTAGATGAAACATTTTATTTTTCACATGATGTGCTGTAGGTCTAGGTCGAATAGCTCGAATATGTTCCCTGAACTTCTCCAGGAATATTTGCGGCTCTGCAGGCATGTCCACATTGAAGAAAACTCTCCAGGAATCCTCAATGGTGCTCCGTACAGGTATTCTGCAGCAGATGTTTATTTAATTTTTGCGTAAAGGCGTAAATCAATGGTTTATGGTCTGTCCGTATTAAAACAAATTTCGTCCCTCCAGGAAGTGTTTAAAAAAAAACGAATTGCCTCCTATACTGCCAACAATTCATTATCATAAGGGCTATAATTCTTTACAGCAGGCGATAATTTTCTTGAAAAGAATCCCAATGGCTGCCCGTGATTTTCCCGAAGTTGCTCCAACGACGCCTCAATTGCTGTGTCTGATGCATCAGTTGTTAAAGTGAGTTTAGCCGTTGGATCCGGAAAAGCTAATTGTGTCACATGCAGTAGACTTTCCCTACAGGACGTAAATGCTGTTTCAGTTTCCGTAGTCCACGGAACTGGTCTTTTATCATTTTTTTTAGAGTCCCGGAGGAGTGAATTTAAAGGTGCCTGCATGTGCGCAGCGTGAGGTATGGATCGCCTATAATAATTGATTATACCAAGGAAACGTCGAAGCTCGACTAGCGTTTCTGGTTTTTTATAGTTGCTCAATGCCGCCACTCGTTCCGGTGGTGGTTTTAGACCATCCTTGCTGACCGTAAAGCCCAGATAATTTACTTCTGGCTGGCCAAGGATGCATTTGTTTAATTATACCAAGGAAACGTCGAAGCTCGACTAGCGTTTCTGGTTTTTTGTTTAATATGCCTTAGTCAAGTCTAAAGTTGAAAAAATTGTTTTTCCAACGAAACTTTCAGCAAAATCTTGAATATGCGCGACGGGATACCTGTCCGGTATCGTCTAAGCATTTAATTTTCTATAATCCCCGCACATGCGCCAGCCGCCTGTTTTTTTGGGTACTAAATGAATGGGGCTCGCCCAGGAACTGCTTGAAGTTCGAAGGACTCCTGTTTCTAGAAGCTCGTTGACCTCTTTTTTGCGGTCATTAGTTTGTCACCTCTTAGCCGGCGATGACGTTCTGCAACAGGTTGGCCCGTAGTGCAAATGTGATGTTGCACCAATTTTTTATCGAGTCTCCGGATCGCTTTGTTATGCGACGCGGTGATATCAGGGAATTTATTTAAAAGATCATAAAACTTAATTCTACCATCAATAGCTACCATTCCTGGCTGCAAGTCACGAAAAGATGCTTCGGAATTACTGATAGAGATGATCCTGTATCAACTAGAAATTCCTGACCAGTTTTGATATCCTTGATGTATAAACGATTTTCTTTGCTGAGGCCTAAGTTGATCTCGCTGTCACGTGCTGCCTCTTGTACTGACAGCGATTTTAGTTTAAAGATGGTTTATAAGTGCAAGGAAATGCACAACGCGCAGCTTTTTTTCCAAACCTGCGATGATAAAAACACATCTTGCTTTCTGTTGTTAAGCGTGGAGTCGTTTGAATTTGAGGCAGTTATGTCCTGAAGCGTCGCTGTTGCGTCTCTTGTTGCTGCGGTTGTTTTTGTTGCCTCTGCCGCACCAACGCGACTCGTCGAATCTGATTCACTCATAACTGTTCCCGTCCTCTTATTTTTATTCATCACGCTTTTTTTTTTTTTTTTTTTTTTTTTTTATTATTCATTGTTATTATTATTTGTGTTCACGGAGCACTGGTGCTCCTTTCGAAGGGGTCACCACTTTTGAAGTTCTACTTCAGAGTACTGTCAAGGCAAACTTAGTCTGTTATAAGCTATTATGAACCTTGCTTATTATCTAATTTTAGAGGACTTGAAATAAAACTCTAATAATGAAATTCACTTGATAATATTTATTTTAACTTTTATCACAAAATATGGCAGTCACCAGCTTAGGCGAGAACTTGAGGAGAAGTGCATTTCACAATATTGCATCATCCTCTCGTTGACATGATCTCTCTCCTTCGATCCCAGCGCCTCTAGTCGTTCGACGTGCAAGCCGAGGATTCGTGCTGCCACATAGTCAAAGCAGCACCTGACATCTGGTGGTGAAGGAGTGAGGCAGCATCTGACATCTGGTGGTGAAGGAGTGAGGCAGCACCTGACATCTGGTGGTGAAGGACAAAGGCTCAAAAAATTGACTATAAAAGGCAATCGCGACGACCAACGGAGTGCAGTCCGCCTCGATCCGTGGAGTTAGCCGCAACAAGAGGAATTCGCCTCAAATTCGTGGAATTGGCCACCGGTAAGCAAAGTAGGAATTTGGCTCTTAAGTCTTTTCAGCCCTCTGAGTGGAATTTGCCACTTTTATCCTTTGAGTGGAAATTGCCACCTTGCTCCTTTGAGTGGAATTTGCCACTTTTATCCTTTGAGTGGAAATTGCCACCTTGTTCCTTTGAGTGGAATTTGCCACTTTTATCCTTTGAGTGGAAATTGCCACCTTGCTCCTTTGAGTGGAATTTGCCACTTTTATCCTTTGAGTGGAAATTGCCACCTAGCTCCTTTGAGTGGAATTTGCCACTTTTATCCTTTGAGTGGAAATTGCCACTTTGTTCCTTTGAGTGGAATTTGCCACTTTTATCCTTTGAGTGGAAATTGTCACCTTGTTCCTTTGAGTGGAATTTGCCACTTTTATCCTTTGAGTGGAAATTGCCACCTTGCTCCTTTGAGTGGAATTTGCCACTTTTATCCTTTGAGTGGAAATTGCCACCTAGCTCCTTTGAGTGGAATTTGCCACTTTTATCCTTTGAGTGCAAATTGCCACCAAGCTCCTTTGAGTGGAATTTGCCACTTTTATCCTTTGAGTGGAAATTGCCACTTTGTTCCTTTGAGTGGAATTTGCCACTTTTATCCTTTGAGTGGAAATTGCCACCTTGTTCCTTTGAGTGGAATTTGCCACTTTTATCCTTTGAGTGGAAATTGCCACCTTGCTCCTTTGAGTGGAATTTGCCACTTTTATCCTTTGAGTGGAAATTGCCACCTTGTTCCTTTGAGTGGGATTTGCCACTTTTATCCTTTGAGTGGAAATTGCCACCTTGCTCCTTTGAGTGGAATTTGCCACTTTTATCCTTTGAGTGGAATTGCCACCTTGTTCCTTTGAGTGGAATTTGCCACTTATCGCGACGTTAAATTATTGGAATTTGCCAATAATATAAAGTTAAGAAATCGGTTCTAAAGGAATTTGCCTGAGGAAACGATCCTTAAGTTTCGGGTTCGACTAATTTATACGAATTACTATATGTGTTTCATTTCAGAAAAAATCGGAGTGTTTAGATTAATTTAAATCATTAAAATTAATATTTGTAAATCATTACTCATTTTATTTTTGTAAAAAACAGAAAAACCACGAAGAATTGTAATTTGAATAAATACTATATTGAATTGTAAGAAAATTGTACTTAGCTATTTAAGGTCATTAAAAGAAAACGTGCTTTAAAACAAATCTTTTTATTTCACGAACCTATCCACTTTTTCAGCATTTTATTGACGATTTATCAAAACGTTACATGGTCCTTCGAGCCGGATAGATTATCGTTAAAGCACGTTTCCTTAACTTTGGGCTTAGATATAAAGTTGTAAGTTCCGATTTTTTCTGTTATTATTAATTGTGGTAAAATGGATGAGTCAAAGGTACTAAATAATCTTAACACACTCAAACAAAGACTCAGCGCAGCTGTAACAAATCATAGAAAGACAGGCGAATCGAGGCGTACATATGAGTACTATACGAAAAGAATAAACGCAATCAACGAATATTGGAAACAATATATCAAAGAATATGAAAGCATAGACGCTGAGTCAAAGGGGGAAAATAAAGATATAAAGGCATATGTGACGGGAACAGAGATGCTGACTTTGAAATGTTGTACTATGAGTTCTACTCTGAACTGGAGTCTGAAAAAGGAAAATTGAAAAACTCTACAGAAGTACAACATACACAAAATACACAAGTTGCAGATGGCATCCAGGGAGTGATGAAAAGAACGGACATGAAATTACCCAGGATAGAATTACCCAGATTTAAAGGGGATTATACGACCTGGAGGACATTCCATGATATGTATGAATCAATGATTCATAAAGATGGCACCATTCCGGCTGTTCAAAAATTACAATATTTGCGTTCTATGTTAGATGGAGAAGCAGAGAAAATTGTAAAACAATTTGACGTTACAGCAACGAATTATGAGGCACTGAAGAAACGTTTTGACAATAAACGAGCATTGGTATCGGCTCAACTTAAGAAACTGTTTGATCTTCCTGTGGTTAAATCGGATTCACTAAAGGGTATAAAACAATTGTTGGATAATACCCAAGAATGTATGCATGAATTGCAAGCATTAGGAATAAGTGTTGATAACTGGGACCCTATGATTATATATTTCATAGTTCAGAGGTTATCTCCTGAAATTCGCAGGCAATGGGAATTACGCGTGTCTGAAAGAGACGAATTGCCGTCATTGAAGGAAATATATAAATTCCTGGAAATACGTTTTCGAACATTAGAAGCAATGACTGATTCGAATAATCTAAACCAGTCTAGACCTGTAATACGTAAAACCAACACTTATCATATCGAGCATCAAAATAATTGTATGCTTTGCAAAGGGAATCATAGATTAATGTTTTGTACGAAACTCCACGCCAAGATTCCCGAAGAAAGAAGAAGATTCTACATTTCGAATAATGTATGTCTACGTTGCATTAAAGTTCATAGCGGAACTTGTATAACTCAAAAATGTATTCTTTGCAAAGGATCACATGAAGTGAAGAATTGTAGTAAATTTACTATTTTGAGCTATAAGCAGCAAAGAGAAATAATGGTGCAGCACAAGTTATGCTTCAACTGCTTTAAGTCACATTTTGTGAAAGCATGTCCATATAGTAGTTGCTATAAGGGACCCATGGGTCAGCGAAAGAATTCGCGAGGAGAAAATGGAAAAAGGTACGTGGAACCTAGATCCAATATAAATAAAAGCCAAAAGGAATCAAAACCAAACAAGGATTCTAAAAAGGTTTTAGATGAGGGCAAGGCAACCTCTGATTGCAACTACAACAGAATATCTACTAGAGCACTATTGGCCACAGCTCTAGTAAGGGTTCATAATAATAAAGGAATGGAAATTACCTTACGAGCACTCATAGACTTAGGCTCACAAAGCTCGTTTATAAGTGAAAGGCCATATCAATTGTTGCAAATACGGGCTAAACCAGTAAATTTGCAAATGGGAGGAATTGGTACATGTAAATTGGGTACGGTTTCCAAGCAGGTGGCAGTGACGGTACGGTCATCAACCATTCCTGACTTTGAATTGCCTATCGAGGCTTATGTGTTACGGAATATTACCAATGTGGCTCCTCCATGTGTAGTCAAAAGTATTGACTGGAGTTATTTAAAGGATTTGAAATTAGCAGATCCAAGGTTCCTGGAGTCAGGAAAAATTGATATGCTACTAGGAGTTAATGTTTATGCAAAAATCATTAACGAAGGCATTAAACAGGGTTTAATAGGAAATCCTGGGGCTCAAAACACCCAGTTAGGGTGGATAGTATTCGGAGAAATCACCTCACAAAATGAAAAAATGCAAGAATCAAGCATTGTTGCACACACTGTGGATAATGAAGTTGATTTAGTATCACTAAATAAACAACTAAAGCAGTTTTGGGAGTTGGAAGAAGTATCATCCGCTCCAACGTTGACGAAAGAACAAGAGTTGTGTGAAGAACACTTCCGAAAGACACATGTACGTTTGCCGAACGGACAGTATCAGGTGAAACTACCCTTTAAGGGTAAGGATGGGCCTAGTTTGGGAAACTCCAAAAAACAGGCATGGCAAAGATACCAGTATCTAGAAAAAAAACTAGATAAACATAAGGAACTCAGAGATGAGTATGTGAAGGTGATTGAAGAATACAAAGAATTAAAACATATGGTTCCTGCCACGAGGAATACCAATAAGGAAGTAATACAGTCTGACAAGTATTACATGCCTCACCATGCAGTATGTAAGGAGAGTACTACGACGAAGGTGAGAGTAGTTTTTGATGCATCGGCAAAATCATCAAACATGAAAAGTCTTAATGAGCAACTGCTAAATGGACCCACTTTGCAACCAAAATTATTCGCAACGCTCCTACGTTGGCGAAGGCACAAGTATGTGGTTACCGCTGAAATCAAAAAAATGTATAGAATGATCAAGATACATTCTAGTGATCAAAAATATCAAACTATACTCTGGAGATCGAACAAAACAGAAGAAATAAAAGAATATGAATTAACAACGGTAACATTTGGTACGACTCCTGCACCGTATCTGGCCATAAAATCACTTCAACAACTGGCAAGTGATGAAAGGGCTAAATATCCAATAGCGTCAGAAATCGCTTTTGGGGATTTTTATGTGGACGACCTCCTTACAGGAGCAGACACGATCTCGGAAGTTCTAGTTATACAACAAGAAATGATCGAGATGTTGATAGGAGCAAAATTCCACTTGAGAAAATGGGCAGCAAACAATAATGAACTTTTGCTAAATATCACAGATCAAGACCGTGAAGGAGAGCTGCCGTTGAAATTTGAAAAGGAGAATCCAATAAAGGCTTTAGGTCTACTTTGGCATCCTGCAGCAGACTGCTTTGCATTCTCAATAAAGTTAACAGAGTTTGACAAGCCACCGATTTCCAAGAGAAACATTTTATCAGAAATTGCAAAGTTGTTCGATCCTCTCGGTTGGATTGCACCTTCTGTAATCCTAGCGAAGATCACGATGCAAAAATTATGGTTAGCTGGTTGTTCATGGGATGGACCCATTTCAATAGAACTTGGTGAGGAATGGCAGCAATTTAAAAATCAACTACAGTATTTACAAGAAATAAAAATTCCTCGTTGGGTACATACCAATTCTAAACAAGGATCGAGTCAACTGCACGGGTTCTGCGACGCTTCTACGAGAGCTTATGCAGCAGTAATTTATGTCAGAACAGAGAATGAACAAGGTATTCATATGAATTTATTAACTGCCAAAACGAAGGTAGCCCCTACCAAACCTGTATCACTACCAAGACTCGAACTGTGTGGGGCGGTACTGTTGAGCAAACTAGTCTCACAAGCCCAAACAGATATGCAGCTTTCAGACTGCAAGATATTCTTGTGGACGGACTCAAAGGTTGCTCTATCATGGATTAAGGGCAATCCTAGAAATTATCAAACCTTTGTAGCAAATCGAGTTGCTCAAATACAGGAAGCTAGCAGTATTAGTTCCTGGGCCTACGTAAATACCAAGCAAAACCCTGCCGATATTGCAACAAGAGGGGTAACGCCAAGAAATTTACTGAATTGCGATTTGTGGTGGAAAGGACCTGGGTGGGCAGGTCGACCACAGGAAGAATGGCCACAGGAGAATCTGCAGAAATTGGAAACAAACCTCGAGTTGAAGTCGTCGATGAAAACAATGCTCGCTACTGATGCAGACCAAGCCGATGAATTGCTATTTAAGTTTTCGTCATATGATAAGTTAACAAGAATTGTTGCATTAATTCTAAGGTTCCTGCATAATAGCAAGTCTAAAACCAATCGCAGGATCGACACGTTAACGAGTAAAGAATTAAAGGAAGCCAGTGATAAAATATTTTATATGTTACACCAGTCAGAGCATACCAACGAAATCAGGGATATAAAGGGCGAAAAAACTGTAAGTAGAAAGAGCCCATTATATAAGTTAGCTCCATTTATTGACAGTAAGGGCATACTAAGAATAGGAGGACGACTGACCAATGCAGCTCTACAATATGAGGTTAAACATCCAATTATCTTACCGAAAGGCAATCATATAACGAATATCATTATTGATAAATTTCATAAAATAACCATGCATGGCGGGGCTCAGCTAGTGCTTAATACAATTCGTATGTATGGATTTTGGATAATAAATGGATTAAGTGTAATTAGGCAAAGAATTTTCAAATGCGTAAAATGTGCGAGATTTCGTACTCAAACTGCAACTCAAATAATGGGAAATTTGCCTCAAGTAAGAGTAACTCAATCAAGAGCATTTCAAAATGTTGGAATTGATTATGCTGGTCCAATTGAGTTGCGAATGTCCAAGCATAGAGGGTCTAAGAAGTATAAGGGTTACATATGTATATTTGTATGCATGTCAACCAAAGCAGTTCACATAGAGATAGTGTCTGACTTAACTTCTGAAGCATTTCTGGCAGCCTTCCGCAGGTTCATAAGTCGAAGAGGCATGTGCACAAATGTTTATACAGATAATGGAACCACATTCGTAGGTGGGAAAAAATTCTTAGACAAGGAAACTAGAGAAGTCATTCGAACTTCAACGAAAAATGCAGCTGCCGAAACCAAAGTCATGGGAATTAACTGGCATTTTATACCTCCGCATGCACCTCACTTTGGCGGTTTGTGGGAAGCTGGAGTTAAAAGTATGAAACATCATCTTAAACGTACCCTCGGTGACGCACCTCTGACGTATGAAGAGTTAACTATATTAACGAACCAAATTGAAGCGTGTCTTAATTCACGGCCGCTATGTCCAATGACTTCAGATCCTGAAAGTCTGGAGGTTCTGACACCAGGACATTTTCTCATCGGTACGGCCCTATTAGCACCACCAGTAAAGGATATTACAAATGAACACACTCACTGCCTTGACAGGTGGAGATACATCACGAAACTAAGACACGAATTTTGGAAAAAATGGTCGAATGAATATTTACATCAACTACAACAAAGGTCAAAATGGAATGAGAGAAACCCAAATATCTCGGTTGGACAAATTGTTTTAATAAAAGATGAGAATACTCCGCCTTTGCAATGGCCCTTGGCAATAGTAAAAGAAGTTCATATTGGCGAAGACGGTTACGTCAGGACGGTAACATTGAAAACGCAATACTCATCTCTAAAGCGACCGATAACAAAGCTCTGTCCACTAATCCAACAATAGCGCTGGTAGGACAAACCCAATCGAGGTGATTGGTATTTAAGATTTGGTTTTTTTTTTGTTTGTATGGTGTGTTCGTGAGTATCCATTGAAGCAATAGCAGATTCAGTAGGACATTGTAGTTGGAAAATATTGTTGCGTTGCAAATTTTAATTAAATCATATCGTTAAAAGCGCATCTAGATAGAATTATACGGCAGTATGGACGACATCCTTAGTTTGTGCATCGACCAAGAGGAAATTCCGTGGCAACCAACCACACAACCAGAAGACCAGGAGCTACAGTTGCCACCAACTCCCGGAGCATCACTCAACATCGACGATTGGGAAGATTTTCCTCCATCCCCCAAAGCCACCAAGGCCAAGACGAGACCAAACAACGAGCAACATCCGATGTGTGGGACCAGGAAGCGGACCCAGCCAGCGAAGGTCGCCACTGGAAGAAAAAGGGTTCATCAGACAAACGCATTAGAAGCTCCAAACTGCAAGGTGAACGAAATAGCGCAGGCCGCTATTGAAAATCCAGAACCAGCATCCACGGAATCTCAAGCGTCTCCAGCAAAAAAATGCAAGGTTCAATCATCGCGATGTTCAGTGCCTCTACCGCTGCCGGTGGAGCCTAAGCCTCCAACACCAACGAAGTCCGAGGCTGCTGTGAGAACATCGTTGCCAGCCCTGAGACAGCAATCCTCTCCATCACGGGTGATCAAAGCTCCATCGACGCAAAAAACCGCTAAAGCTAAAGGGACCAAGGAGAAGAAGGAAAAGCACGGGGCAAGCAAGCGCGATCGGCGAGCTTGCGAGCCAACGGCCGCCAGTAGTTCACTCCAGGAGGCGCTGATCTCGCAAAACCAGAAGGATGTAATCCCGGCTCAGGGAACTCCGGAGGTAGTTCCTTCCCCCCCCCCCCCCCCCCCCCCCCGGGCCAACAATCCCTGCAATGTCTCTGGAGAAAAAACTGTACGATCTTCAGACATTGCAGGGAGAACAGTTTCAAATGACATATCGCGAGCTGCACACTATACCATACCAGGCGGTACGGAATAGCGCCAGGAAAAGGTACACGGTATTCCTGCGCAACGGATATCGTGTGCAGCTCCGAATGAAAGGAAATCAGTTTGTATGGGCCAATCTCAAAAGGGTAAATACGCCATAAAAAATTCTTATTTTATTTTTTGAAGGTAATTTAAGTTTGTGTTTGAAGAAATTTTATTTTATTTAATAAAATAGTTTAAAAAACTAAAAAACACGCTTTTAGCACGCACTAAAAATTACAAAAGGGCCTTCCTTCAGCATTATGATTTTGAAGTCGAATATCGTCAGGGAAATAAGACAGCTTTCTCCATGCTTACTTCACTGAAAAATGTAGTTTCTCATCTCATATCTTGGGGAGGCCGCCATATTGGATTTGTAATGATGTTTCTTAGCTAGTCATGTATTGTCATCAGAACTCAGAGCGTGTGAAAAATTTCATCCTAATCGAAGACCGGGAAGTGGGTCAAATTAACATTCCAAGATTTTCTTACATACATAGTTAGTTACAAGTGAAGCTAATATAAAGCGTGTAAAAATATGAATTGAACTGTTGAACGATTTGTTTAAAGGAAAACAGGGCGTTAAGGGAATTTAAAAAAGAAAAAAATTGGAACTTACCATTTTTTCTCGAGGGGGCAGGATGTTCAGCATCGGCTGAATATAATTCCGTCACGGCACTTGACCAAAGATAAACAAATAGAAATGTCATTATCATGACTGACAGTGACAAGTTAAAAAAGGGTCGGTATTGCAGTAATAGTCAAAGCAGCACCTGACATCTGGTGGTGAAGGAGTGAGGCAGCACCTTACATCTGGTGGTGAAGGACAAAGGCTCAAAAAATTGACTATAAAAGGCAATCGCGACGACCAACGGAGTGCAGTCTGCCTCGATCCGTGGAGTTAGCCGCAACAAGAGGAATTCGCCTCAAATTCGTGGAATTGGCCACCGGTAAGCAAAGTAGGAATTTGGCTCTTTAGTCTTTTCAGCCCTCTGAGTGAAATTTGCCACTTTTATCCTTTGAGTGGAAATTGCCACCTTGCTCCTTTGAGTGGAATTTGCCACTTTTATCCTTTGAGTGGAAATTGCCACCTTGTTCCTTTGAGTGGAATTTGCCACTTTTATCCTTTGAGTGGAAATTGCCACCTTGCTCCTTTGAGTGGAATTTGCCACTTTTATCCTTTGAGTGGAAATTGCCACCTTGTTCCTTTGAGTGGAATTTGCCACTTTTATCCTTTGAGTGGAAATTGCCACCTTGTTCCTTTGAGTGGAATTTGCCACTTTTATCCTTTGAGTGGAAATTGCCACCTTGCTCCTTTGAGTGGAATTTGCCACTTTTATCCTTTGAGTGGAAATTGCCACCTTGCTCCTTTGAGTGGAATTTGCCACTTTTATCCTTTGAGTGGAAATTGCCACCTTGTTCCTTTGAGTGGAATTTGCCACTTATCGCGACGTTAAATTATTGGAATTTGCCAATAATATAAAGTTAAGAAATCGGTTCTAAAGGAATTTGCCTGAGGAAACGATCCTTAAGTTTCGGGTTCGACTAATTTATACGAATTACTATATGTGTTTCATTTCAGAAAAAATCGGAGTGTTTAGATTAATTTAAATCATTAAAATTAATATTTGTAAATCATTACTCATTTTATTTTTGTAAAAAACAGAAAAACCACGAAGAATTGTAATTTGAATAAATACTATATTGAATTGTAAGAAAATTGTACTTAGCTATTTAAGGTCATTAAAAGAAAACGTGCTTTAAAACAAATCTTTTTATTTCACGAACCTATCCACTTTTTCAGCATTTTATTGACGATTTATCAAAACGTTACAAATTTATTTTAATTTTATTTAATTTTTTTAAATTTTAAATAATTTTATTTAATTTTTTTATAATTTTAAATAATTTATTTTAATTTTATATTTTGTTTTTTTGTTTTTTTTTGTTTGTAGGGAAGCGGGGAAATGCCGTTACGCACTAGGGAGGCCGAGGCCAGGCCAGGCCTACCGGCTAAAACCCCGCTCCCCCCTCCAGGAACCCCACCCCGGGACCATCTTAGAAGACATTACTTCGGGGTGGAGCCCTATACACCCGCCCGCATACGCAGGCACACTCCGTTACATCGACACATCCATCCCATTCACACAGCCAGCAGGGGCCTCTAAGAGACCCCTGCCTTTGTCGGCACCCCCCATTGAACCAGCCAGCAGGTGCCCTCAAGAGAGCACCCGCTGTTGTCAGCCCTCCCCACCACAAGCCAACAGGAGCCCCCTAGGGAGCCCCTGTTTTTGTCGGCAGACACCGAACACACGCCAACAAGTTAAATAAATGAACACACACCAAAAGCCAACAGGGGCCCCTTAGGAACCCCTGTTGTTGTCTCTTTCCTTCTGGCGAAGGATCCCTCTCACAAACGAGGCAACCCTCCGCCAGAAATCGTCACTCTGCAGCATAACCCCGACTATGTTGTCTGGGGTTATGCTGCCTGTCGCGCCCTCCAACTCGGCCCGCTCCGCCCTCCACCGGACACATTCAAAGAATGTGTGGAGAGCGGAGTCGGATGGGGAGTTACAATACGCGCAGCACGGGCTTGGCACCTTCCCCATGTGATAGAGGAAGGACCGGAAGTGCCCGTGCCCCGTCAGCATTTGGGTGAGGTAGTAATCAACCTCACCGTGCTGACGGTCCAGCCAGGTGGCCAGCTGCGGAATCAACCGGGCTGTCCACCGGCCTCGCGCCTCTCCATCCCAACGCTCTTGCCAGGACACCATGGTCCTGGCCCGGGCCGCCCTCGCGGCGTCACCCCCCAGGACACCCTTCTCCCGGTGGACGAACTGTCGTTCCCTGGCTAAGAGGTCAATAGGTATGACCCCCGCGACCACCAGCACCGCCGGTTCCGAGACCGTGCGGTAGGAGCACACGAATCGGAGCGCCGCACGGCGTTGTACCGCAAGCATACGCTTGCGGTACTTTTCCCACCGCATCGAGTCGGCCCAGACTTCTGCCCCGTAGAGCATGATGGCCTCGGCGGTGCGGAGCAGCAGGCGCCTTTTGCAGGGCCTGGCTCCAACAGTATTGGCCATGACCCTGCTCAACGCCGCCGTCACCGCAGCCGCCTTATCGGCCCGGCTCTTGATCTCCTCCCAGAAGGTGAGCCTGCAATCGAGACTCACCCCCAGGTATTTGATCGCAGGCCGCGTCTGGACCGGCATGTCTCCCACCCGCATCTCCCTTAGCACGGGGATGCGCTTCTTTGTCAGAAGGACGATCTCGGTTTTAGCTAAGGCTAACTCCAGCCCGTGGTCGCGCAGCCAGGAACTCACCCGACGCATCACCTGGTTGAGTCTCATTTGAGCCTTCTCGACATCTCTGGCGGTAATAACCGCCGCGATGTCGTCGGCATACCCAACCAGGAAAGACCCTTCAGGCATCTCCACACGAAGGATCCCGTCATATGTATAATTTCATATGTCGGGTCCCAGTATGGAGCCTTGGGCCGCCCCTGCCGAGAGAACCCTCGTCTCCGGGCCATCCTCCGTGTCGAAGGTGAGGGTGCGATCCTTCAGGTAATCCCTCATCATCTGCAAGAGATACTGAGGGACCCTGAAGTCACGCTCTAACGCATTGAGTGCGTCCCCCCACCTTACCGAGTTGAAGGCGTTGCGCACATCCAGAGTGACCAACAGGCACACCGGGCGAGAATAGTGATTCACGCACTCGGTGGCCCGGGCCGCCTCGACCACCTCCTGGATAGCATGCACTGTCGACCTCCCTTTCCGAAAGCCATACTGCCTTTCGGAAAGGTCCCCAGCAGCCTCAACGGCTGCTTGGAGGCGAGGCTTCAGCAGCTTCTCCAGGAGCTTGCCGGCCGTGTCGAGCATACACAGCGGTCTGTACGACCCGGGGGACCCTGCTGGTCCCTTGCCCTTGCTGACAAGCACAAGCCTAGCCGCCTTCCAGCGGGAGGGAAACACTCCCGCCTTCAGGCAGGCATTGTACATATCGAGCAAGAGCCCTGGATGGCTCGCCGTCAACGCCTTCAGCACCTCTGCTGGAAGTCTGTCGGGCCCTGGTGCCTTCTTATTTTGAAGACTTTGCGAGGCGCTCATTAACTCCTCCATTGTAAATGGGGGAGGACGAGCACCACGCGGGCCGCGGAATTTGGCATCAGCGGATGGGTGGGGAAAAGGGCATCCACAATGGAACGGACCTTCTCCGCGTCGAGGGGAGCGCTCCGCGAGAACGCCCCCAATTTGCGGAGAACGATCCTGTAACCCAGTCCCCAGGGATCTTCGTTGAGATCCTCGCCCAGCCGCTGCCAGCATCGGCGCTTACTCCTTTGGATGGCCCTCCGAAGGTTCTTTTTCGCTTCTTTATGATCGGCAGATCTACGGGCTGCGTCGGCATCGCGTCGGTCTGCTCTTTGAGCCAACCGCCTGAGACGGAGACATATCCGCCTCAGTTCCGCGATTTCGTCCGTCCACCAAAACGCAGGACGGCGCCCCCCCGTAACTTTTCTTCCTTGGCACGGCCTCCCGGCAGGCCCGGTGGATGAGACGCATCGCAGAGTCCACCGCCCGTACAGCCCGCTCGAGAGGTAGCAAACCCTCTGGGATCCCATCAACGGCTTGCCGGCCGCGCTCGATGGCTAGAGACGGCGTCCATCCTGGCGACATCCCATCTGGGCGGGCCCTGCAATCGCCGGACCCGCACTGGCGCTACATCACGCACGCGGAACGTGATGTATTGGTGATCGCTGGCTGTATAGTCCTCGATCACCCGCCAGTCCTGCACACGTGCAGCCAGATTTTCCGTCGCAAGGGAGACATCAATAATTGCCTCCCTATAGCCAGGACGCCGGAAGGTGGACGTCGAACCGGTGTTTAAAACAACCAGGCCAGTCCTGGACGCAAAGTCTAGGACACGTCCACCCCGAGAGTCGGGTATTGGCTCTCCCCACTCTAAGGCTTTCGCATTGAAATCTCCAGCCACCACCAGCTCCCCATCCATGCCGCGGACCGCGTCCTCCAGGCCATCCAACTTGGTCTGGAAGTCCGCGATAGGCTCGTTTGGAGTGAAGTAGCAGCTGACGTATGTAGCGCCCCTGCTCTTCACCCAAACGAAGCCAGCGCCCGCGCCATGGTCCACGACGTCGAAACGTCGCAGATCCGGGACCCAGATTGCCGCCGTGCCAAGGGTGTCACGGTACCACGTCGGGTCAGACCCGTCCCGGTACTGTTCGCTGACTAAGACAATGTCAGCGTCTTTCTCGAGACGGATCTGAGCCAACAGATCGTGAGCCGTCCTACTCCTATGGATGTTGCCCTGGAGGACCACGACCATCACCTATTTTTGGCCTCCTCTAAGGCCTTGCGGAAGACCCCGCACTCCCCCGAACCCGCCAAGTGTCTCCGCGAGCCAGTCTTTCCCGCCACTTCTGGGCAGAGGAAGCACACCGGACTCGCAGCGCACGCTTTGGCATTGTGCCCCTCCCCGCCGCACCGGAAGCAGAGCTTACTTCTGTCCGGGCCCTTACAGGCCCGGCTTTGGTGCCCGTACCCCAAGCATTTAAAACACTTGGGCACGACCACCCGCCTACGGATCCTGCCCTCCACCCAGCCGACCTTTACTCGGGCAGCCCGCAGTAACTTCGCCGCAGCCGTCTCCTCAACCTCAATAATGGCCAGGCATTGGCCACGGCCATTAGGGCGGGTCAGCGCGACCTGGAGGTGGCCACTATAGTCCCTCAGATCACTCTTGAGGGCTTCTAAGACCTCCTCCTTGGTCGTGCAAGCGTCAAGCTCCCTGATCTCCAGAGTAGCTCTGGGGACCAGCTGCCTGACACTGCTCGCTGCCCCGACCGCGCCCTTTAAAGCGTCGGAGAATGCTGCTCGAGTCTCGCGAGTGCATCGCCCGAGCTCCAGGAGCACCTCGCCAGACCTTGTCTGCCGGACGGCCCTCACCCTGACCCCGCAGCTCTCAGGGTGGACCGTCTTGCGAACAGTGCTAAGCACGTCCGCATAGGTCTTCCCCGCCGCAGGCCTAAGTAAGATGGCCTCCGGCTTAGCCTTCCCAGCGTAGCCGCGGCCCGGTTAGGAGCCGGAGTCGAGGGCGGAGCCGAGGCCTTTGCCGCTTGCTTCGTTTCGGCAGTCTCCTTTGTCTTCTTCCTCTTCTTTTTCTTCGGCCTCTTCTTCTTCTCTTCCTTCCTTATCTCCTCCTCTTTTCCCCCGGCCTTGGTCGCTTTGCCCTTCTTGACCACTTCGGTCCAGGGCAGGACCGGTTCCTCCTTCCTTTTCTTCCTGGCCTCCCCCTCCGGTTGGAGTGGGGGGCTGGAAGCTCCTCTCTTCCCCACCATCGGCGAAAACCCCGCGCTCACCGCTCCAACCAGAGCGGTTTGCGTACCGAGAGACTTCCCCGGTGGTTTTTTAGGAGGAGAATTGCGACCCCCCGTCGGCGAGGCCCCGACGCTGGTTGCCCCAGCCGGGGCAGTTTGCGTTCCAAGGGACCTCGCCGTGGGCTTTCCTTGAGGGAAACTGTGGCGGGCGTCCGCACACGCCCTCCTGGATGACTCGAGGTCGTCAAGTGTCTCCTCTAGAACTGGGAGACCATCCTTCACGACCCTAGAGATGTTGGGCTGCTTTTTAAGGGCAGTCAACATCTCCTTAATGAGGATCCGCATCTGCTGGAATCCTCGCTCCAGCCTTTCCTCAGCCGCAACCAGCCCCTCCTCCAGGCCAATTGCAGCCGGTACAGCCCTGGCTGTCTCGGTGGCTGGTGGGCGACCTACGTCACCAACCACCGTCGAGTCCAACGAGAACTCCCGCGACTGTGCCCGATCCATCGGCGATTGTAGCACCGGTGAACGGAGCACTCGCGACCTCCTCACAAAGGGATTGATAGGCGTACCATCGCTCCCATCTTTATTCCCCACTACATCCCCCCCCGAATGATTATTTAAAGTTTCCATTAATTATAATATGAAAACTGATTCGGGCACGGGGTCGCGTTCTCGGACCACAGCCGAGGCAATCGCCAGCGTTACGCCTCCCGCTATCCCCGTACCTATAGGAGAACCCTCACCATCCCACCGTCCTTTCCCCTCTTCGAACAGGCCCCGAATCACCAGCGACCTGCCTCCGAGGGTTCCGTAGGCTTTCCGAGGAGCACCCCCCTACACCTCCCGGCTGACCTAAAGATCAGACCAGGTGTTCTCCCTAGACCTAAGGCGTGCTACTCCCTAGGGCCGCAGCTCCCCGAGGTTACGGATGCAGCAAAGAGGCGTGTTGGATCCCGAATCCCGCAGGCAGACGTTCACCTCAACATCCAGCTACACCCCCCTCGGCTCGCTGCATCGTACATGCAGGAGGATACATGTCCGTCCCTCTGCCAGGTTCGGGTGAGAAGTCCGATTGCACAGTGACACCGATGGATTCAGTGCCCCTGTACGGCAGTAACCTCCGGAATGGTCCGGGACTGCTTATTCCCCGCCGAGGCGGGTATTCGCAGCTACCCTCCATATCTGGAGGGCGTTCCTCTATCCGCCACCCGGGGACCCGTCTGGTAGCAGTCCGTACCTGCCCCAGAAAATAATTTTATTTAATTTGTTTATAATTTTAAATAATTTTTTTTTAATTTTATTTAACTTGTTTATAATTTTAAATAATTTATTTTAATTTTATTTAATTTTTTTATAATTTTAAGTAATTTATTTTAATTTTATTTAATTTTTTTATAATTTTAAATAACTTACTTTAATTTTATTTAATTTGTTTATAATTTTAAATAATTTTATTTAATTTTTTTATGATTTTAAATAGTTTATTTTAATTTTATTTAATTTTTTCATAATTTTAAATAATTTATTTTAAATTTATTTAATTTTTGTATAATTTTAAGTAATTTATTTTAATTTTATTTAATTTTTTTATAATTTTAAATATTTTATTTTTATTTTATTTAATTTTTTTATAATTTAATTTAATTTATTTTAATTTTATTTAATTTTTTTATAATTTTAAATAATTTATTTCAATTTTATTTAATTTTTTTATAATTTAATTTAATTTATTTTAATTTTATTTAATTTTTTTATAATTTTAAATAATTTATTTTAATTTTATTAATTTTTTTGTTATTTTAAATAATTTTATTTAATTTGTTTATAATTTTAAATAATTTTTTTTAATTTTATTTAACTTGTTTATAGTTTTAAATAATTTATTTTAATTTTATTTAATTTTTTCATAATTTTAAATAATTTATTTTAATTTTATTTAATTGTTTTTATAATTTTAAATATTTTATTTTAATTTTATTTAATTCTTTTATAATTTTAAGTAATTTATTTTAATTTTATTTGATTTTTTTATAATTTTAAATAATTTATTTTAATTTTATTTAATTTTTTTGTAATGTTAAATAATCTTATTTGATTTTTTCATAATTTTAAATAATTTATTTTAATTTTATTTAATTGTTTTTATAATTTTAAATAACTTATTTTAATTTTACTTAATTTTTTTATAATTTTAAGTAATTTATTTTAATTTTATTTAACTTGTTTATAATTTTAAATAATTGATTTTAATTTTATTTAATTTTTTTATAATTTTAAGTAATTTATTTTAATTTTATTTAAATTTTTCATAATTTTGAATAATTTATTTTAATTTTATTTAATTTTTGTAATTTTAAATAATGTTACAGAATTGGCCTTTGCCTAACCAATTCGTGCCGAGATAACTCGTTCCGACAGGGAGTTTCTTTTTTTTTTTGCGTTCGCTACGGACAAAAAAAAAAAGGAATTTCTGGCAAACCCCCAAAACTCTGACAGTGAGGCGCGATGGCAACCCTGTGCCGGATGAGTGCAGGCAGAGTCGGCTCACTGGCTGAATCTCCACTTCGCCTCGCTCGGGCGCCTTAGCTGCGTGGCACGCACACGGAGTCGTCTGCCAATTTCCCACGACTCTCCGAGCGGCGTGCGACTGCGGGAAACCACGACGGAGCGAACAGCTCGCTCAGCGCTGTGTACGGCTGGAAAGCGCGATGGGGCAGACGGCTCGCTCAGTGCTGTGTACGGCTGGAAAGCGCGGCGGGGCAACAGCTTACTCAGCGCTGTGTGCGGCTGGGAGCACGGCGGGGCAGACGGCTCGCTCAGCGCTGTGCACGGCTGGAAAGCACGGTGGGGCAACAGCTCGCTCGCTGTTTACCTTTCAGCCGCGGCAGTTTGTTTTCGGCGTCGGTGGGTTTCGATTTGGGCGTCCGAAAGGCTCAAATATGAGCTGTGCGCGGCGGAAATTGTCGAGTGCTGTGTAGTGTCGTGCAGTGCCGTGTTATCGTGAAAGTAGGGAAAAAAAATTCGTACAAGCGAAGAATTCCGGCAAGTTTAGTGATGTGTTGTTTTATTTTCCAGGGCCGATGTAGGAGCTGCTGCAGGACCAACAGGGGGCTGTCAACCCGCCGGGAGGACGTTTGGCGACGAGGGAGTGGACACCGGCTCGCCGTGCGCTTCAGGTAAGGTACCTCCTTATATTACTCGCGAATTAATTACTTATTTGTTTGCCGCACTGGAATTCGCGGTCGACGGTTCTCGATAGGGGAGGTGTGTCGGTGTTGGTGTCACTCGCTCGCAGGGAGGAGAAATGTTGCCGCAACCCGACGATGTTGCTGGCTTCGCGGAGTGGGTGGCGGGGCCCAGTCAGCGGAGCGCCCGGCGCAGCTGATCGTGCGCCTTGACCCAAATTCGAACAGCTGGCGGCTATGAGGACGGCGTTTGCCTGTCCAGCTGTTGGCAATGGTCTGCTGTCACCTTTAGGCTCCCGGCGCGAAAATCACGACACACTTTCCGCGGAAAAATTAAAGGCAAAGAGGGCACGGCACTTACCTTCAGCCCCGTGGGATTAGCCGACACGGGATCGACCTGGGCCTGAATCCTGAGTCCTTAAGTCTCTCGCTGAAAATAAATCGCCCCTGGAAACTTCTATGCACTTGATATGCCCGGGATCACCAATAAAACACCGATTATTATGGTTCGGAGACTTTATTGCCGCACTTTTCGCGATCGCGACCACGGCTCACAACGCAATCAATTAAATACAATAATACGATAATGGCCCAAAATCCTCTAACCAATTTTCTAATCCTTTTAGGAAACTCGCCAAAAAAACCACGATCTGCTAAATGCACAGGTCACTCTCAAGATGGCCTAGTTCATCGTCCGCGCCGAGTTTCCGCCCTTGACCTGGCCTGGTTTCTTCCTTCGGCGCTAGGGGGAAGTGGAGCTGTTCTAAAAATTTCCCTGCAAGAGGTAAGGTCATTATTTTCCACGAATAAAGAGATACTTAATTTTCTCTATTGCAGGGACTGCAACAATAATTTATTTTAATTTTATTTAATTTTTTTATAATTTTAAGTAATTTATTTTAATTTTATTTCATTTTTTTATAATTTTAAATAATTTATTTTAATTTTATTTAATTTTTTTATAATTTTAAATAATTTTATTTAAATTGTTTATAATTTTAAATAATTTATTTTAATTTCATTTAATTTTTTCATAATTTTAAATAATTTATTTTAATTTTCTTTAATTGTTTTTATAATTTTAAATAATTTTATTTAATTTTTTTATAATTTTAAGCAATTTATTTTAATTCTATTTAATTTTTTATAATTTTAAATAATTTATTTTAATTTTATTGAATTTTTTTATAATTTAATTTAATTTATTTTAATTTTATTTAATTTTTTTCTAATTTTAAGTAATTTATTTTAATTTTATTTAATTTTTTTATAATTTTAAATAATTTATTTCAATTTTATTTAATTTTTTTATAATTTAATTTAATTTATTTTAATTTTATTTAATTTTTATATAATTTTAAATAATTTATTTTAATTTTATTTAATTTTTTTATAATTTTATTTAATTTGTTTATAATTTTAAATAATTTTTTTTAATTTTATTTAACTTGTTTATAGTTTTAAATAATTTATTTTAATTTTATTTAATTATTTCATAATTTTAAATAATTTATTTTAATTTTATTTAATTGTTTTTATAAATTTAAATATTTTATTTTAATTTTATTTAATTCTTTTATAATTTTGAGTAATTTATTTTAATTTTATTTGATTTTTTTATAATTTTAAATAATTTATTTTAATTTTATTTAATTTTTTTATTCTTTTAAATAATTTTATTTAATTTTTTTATAATTTTAAATAATTTATTTTAATTTTATTTAATTTTTTTATAATTTTAAATAATTTTATTTAATTTTTTCATAATTTTAAATAATTTATTTTAATTCTATTTAATTGTTTTTATAATTTTAAATAATTTTTTTTAATTTTATTTAACTTGTTTATAGTTTTAAATAATAAAAATAAATTATTTTATTTAATTTTTTCATAATTTTAAATACTTTATTTTAATGTATATAACTCTTTGCCAAATAATTTAAAGAACCTTACTGTTAATAAAAAAACTTTAAAAAGAAAATGTGTGGAATGGTTCAGTGGAACTTAAACTAAGGAGAAAACGCTCTTTGGAATTTTAGTTTTAAGTTTTGTTTCTAAGTTTTTTTTTAGCTCTTAAGCAAGGGGTATACCCCCCTTATTTTTTTAGGCCTGCGCACAGGTTTATGTAAACCTACAGCAGGATCTATGCCTAAGTTTAATGTATTAAACAATTGTATAGATTACATTTTGTACCTAAATAAATAAACAAATAAATAAATAAATAAATTTTATTTAATTGTTTTTATAATTTTAAATAATTTATTTTAATTTTATTTAATTTTTTTATAATTTTAAGTAATTTATTTTAATTTTATTTAATTTCTTAATAATTTCAAATAACTTACTTTAATTTTATTTAATTTTTTTATAATTTTAAATAATTTTATTTAATTTTTTCATAATTTAAAATAATTTATTTTAATTTTATTTAATTGTTTTTATAATTTTAAATAACTTATTTTAATTTTACTTAATTTTTTTATAATTTTAAGTAATTTATTTTAATTTTATTTAACTTGTTTATAATTTTAAATAATTGATTTTAATTTTATTTAATTTTTTCATAATTTTAAATAATTTATTTTAATTTTATTTAATTGTTTTTATTATTTTAAATAATTTATTTTAATTTTATTTAATTTTTTTATAATTTTAAGTAATTTATTTTAATTTCATTTAATTTTTTTATAATTTTAAATAATTTATTTTAATTTTATTTAATTTTTTCATAATTTTAAATAATTTATTTTAATTTTATTTAATTGTTTTTATAATTTTAAATAACTTATTTTAATTTTACTTAATTTTTTTATAATTTTAAGTAATTTATTTTAATTTTATTTAACTTGTTTATAATTTTAAATAATTGATTTTAATTTTATTTAATTTTTTTATAATTTTAAGTAGGTAATTTATTTTAATTGTATTTGATTTTTTTATAATTTTAAATAATTTATTTTAATTTTATTTAATTTTTTTATAATTTTAAGTAATTTATTTTAATTTTATTTAACTTGTTTATAATTTTAAATAATTTATTTTAATTTTATTTAAATTTTTCATAATTTTAAATAATTTATTTTAATTTTATTTAATTTTTGTAATTTTAAATAATGTTACAGAATTGGCCTTTACCTGACCAATTCGTGCCGAGATAACTCGTTCCGACAGGGAGTTTTTTTTTTTTTGCGTTCGCTACAGACAAAACAAAAAAAAAAAGAATTTCTGGCAAACCCCCAAAACTCTGACAGTGAGGCGCGATGGCAACCCTGTGCCGGATGAGTGCAGGCAGAGTCGGCTCACTGGCTGAATCTCCCCTTCGCCTCGCTCGAGCGCCTTAGCTGCGTGGCACGCACACGGAGTCGTCTGCCAATTTCCCACGACTCTCCGAGCGGCGTGCGACTGCGGGAAACCACGACGGAGCGAACAGCTCGCTCAGCGCTGTGTACGGCTGGAAAGCGCGATGGGGCAGACGGCTCGCTCAGTGCTGTGTACGGCTGGAAATCGCGGCGGGGCAACAGCTCACTCAGCGTTGTGTGCGGCTGGGAGCACGGCGGGGCAGACGGCTCGCTCAGTGCTGTGTACGGCTGGAAAGCGCGGCGGGGCAACAGCTCGCTCGCTGTTTACCTTTCAGCCGCGGCAGTTTGTTTTCGGCGTCGGTGGGTTTCGATTTCGGCGTCCGAAAGGCTCAAATACGAGCTGTGCGCGGCGGAAATTGTCGAGTGCTGTGTAGTGTCGTGCAGTGCCGTGTTATCGTGAAAGAAGGGAAAAAACATTCGTACAAGCGAAGAATTCCGGCAAGTTTAGTGATGTGTTGTTTTATTTTCCAGTGCCGATGTAGGAGCTGCTGCAGGACCAACAGGGGGCTGTCAACCCACCGGGAGGACGTTTGGCGACGAGGGAGTGGACAGCGGCTCGCCGTGCGCTTCAGGTAAGGTACCTCCTTATTTTACTCGCGAATTAATTACTTATTTGTTTGCCGCACTGGAATTCGCGGTCGACGGTTCTCGATAGGGAAGGTGTGTCGGTGTTGGTGTCACTCGCTCGCAGGGAGGAGAAATGTTACCGCAACCCGACGATGTTGCTGGCTTCGCGGAGTGGGTGGCGGGGCCCAGTCAGCGGAGCGCCCGGCGCAGCTGATCGTGCGCCTTGACCCAAATTCGAACAGATGGCGGCTATGAGGACGGCGTTTGCCTGTCCAGCTGTTGGCAATGGTCTGCTGTCACCTTTAGGCTCCCGGCGCGAAAATCACGACACACTTTCCGCCGAAAAATTAAAGGCAAAGAGGGCACGGCACTTACCTTCAGCCCCGTGGGATTAGCCGACACGGGGTCGACCTGGGCCTGAATCCTGAGTCCTTAAGTCTCTCGCTGAAAATAAATCACCCCTGGAAACTTCTATGCACTTGATATGCCCGGGATCACCAATAAAACGCCGATTATTATGGTTCGGAGACTTTATTGCCGCACTTTTCGCGATCGCGACCACGGCTCACAACGCAATCAATTAAATGCAATAATACAATAATGGCCCAAAATCCTCTAACCAATTTTCTAATCCTTTTAGGAAACTGGCCAAAAAAAACCACGATCTGCTAGCTGCACAGGTCACTCTCAAGATGGCCTAGTTCATCGTCCGCGCTGAGCTTCCGCCCTTGACCTGGCCTGGTTTCTTCCTTCGGCGCTAGGGGGAAGTGGAGCTGTTCTAAAAATTTCCCTGCAAGAGGTAAGGTCATTATTTTCCACGAATAAAGAGATACTTAATTTTCTCTATTGCAGGGACTGCAACAATAATTTATTTTAATTTTATTTAATTTTTTTATAATTTTAAGTAATTTATTTTAATTTTATTTAATTTTTTTATAATTTTAAATAATTTATTTCAATTTTATTTAATTTTTTTATAATTTAATTTAATTTATTTTAATTTTATTTAATTTTTTTATAATTTTAAATAATTTATTTTAATTTTATTTAATTTTTTTTAATTTTAAATAATTTTATTTAATTTGTTTATAATTTTAAATAATTTTTTTTAATTTTATTTAACTTGTTTATAGTTTTAAATAATTTATTTTAATTTTATTTAATTTTTTCATAATTTTAAATACTTTATTATAATTTTATTTAATTGTTTTTATAATTTTAAATATTTTATTTCAATTTTATTTAATTCTTTTATAATTTTAAGTAATTTATTTTAATTTTATTTGATTTTTTTATAATTTTAAATAATTTATTTTAATTTTATTTAATTTTTTTATAATTTTAAATAATTTTATTTAATTTTTTTATAATTTTAAATAATTTATTTTAATTTTATTTAATTGTTTTTATAATTTTAAATAATTTATTTTAATTTTATTTAATTTTTTTATAATTTTAAGTAATTTATTTTAATTTTATTTAATTTTTTAATAATTTCAAATAACTTTAATTTTATTTAATTTTTTTATAATTTTAAATAATTTTATTTAATTTTTCCATAATTTTAAATAATTTATTTTAATTTTATTTAATTGTTTTTATTAAAGGGTAGGAGGAGAATCGCGGAATAACGTACTCAAACAACTCCCTTTTAAATACTTAATATTTATTTCCAAAGTCCGAGTGAACGCTTTTACAATAAACACGTACAACCAACCGTTAAGGTCTCTCATTCGAAAAGCCCCCTATCCTCTTCTTCTACTCCTGTTTTCTAGCTCGCATCTGACAACCAGCTCGAGAGATTAGGGCTGCCTGTCGCCGAAGCATGATGAATGCTAAGGTATCTGCCGCCTCATCACCCCCTTGGCAGTGGTTTAAGTCTAGAGGAAAGGGAAGAAAGAGAATTTCGTTGTTATAGTTCGTCCTCAAACCGGACACTTCGGTTCGAGTTTCCGTTGCGCTGCTCTGGTCGGTGTTCCACATCTGACGATTGTGATGATGCTGATGGAAACCTCTCGTCGTTGGTCGTTGCCACGTAAGCAGGCTTCAATCGCTCGATCGTTATGGTCCTGTCCTTGCCTCTGACACGAACCACGTAGAATTTCTCATGTCGAGAAATGACGGGATATGGACCCTCATAGGGCTGGTCCAAAGGTCGTTGAGCTGCACCAACACGCACGAAAACGTGTGAAGTCGTCTGTAGATCCTTGAAAATGAAAGTTCGCCCTGTTCCGTGCCTTGAAGTTGGAACAGGTTGCAACTGCTCGAAATGTCGTCTTAAACGAACAACCAAACTACTTGGATTGCAAACAGAATTCGAAGTTTGGTGTGGCGCCAAAAACTGTCCAGGCAGACGTAAAGGTTCCCCATACACCAGTTCTGCTGAAGTAGCGTTGACGTCGTCCTTCCAGGCCGATCTCATACCGATGAGTACTGTCGGTAGTGCTGTCGTCCAATCGTCGGAAGTATGACATTTAATAGCTGCCTTCAATTGTCTGTGCGAATTTTCCACGAGACCGTTGGCAGCAGGATGGTATGCCGTAGTCCTTAGGTGCTTCATGCCCACCAGGTCAGCAAGTTCGCGAAATAAATCAGCCTCACACTGTCGACCTTGATCTGAGGTTATGCGTAAAGGAGTTCCGAACCTGGAAATTCAGCCAATATAAATGGTTCGAGCCACAGTCTCCGCGGAGATATCCTCAACTGGAAACACCTCGGGCCATCGCGTGAAACGGTCGATGCAAGTCACGCAGTACTTGCATCGGCGTGAATATGGTAGTGGACCAATGATGTCCACATGTGTATGCTCGAATCTCGCACTTGGAGCAGCAAACCCTCCGACGGGTGGGTGCACATAGCGATGCACCTTGCTACGCTGGCACTGTGGGCACTCCCGAGCCCATCGCAGACAATCTCGGCGCATCTCAGGCCAAACGAAACGCTGAGCGACCAGTCGCACACTTGCTCGTCGTCCGGGGTGAGAAAGATTGTGTAGCGATTCAAAAACAACCTTACGAAAGGGTGCCGTTACGAAAGGTCGATCCGTACTTGTGGAAGTATCACAAAAAAGTGTCACTTGAGTATCGGGCACACGAACACGTTTGAGTTTCAACGAGGTGCTCTCGCGAAGGACCTGCCTCAACTCCTCATCGTCATCCTGCGAACGGGACAGAGCCTCGAAATCAATGCCCCCACACACTGCCTCCACGCGCGACAAGGCATCGGCAACGATGTTTTCTTTTCCGGAAACATGCCGTATATCGGTGGCGGATTGCGCGATGTAATCGAGGTAACGGAACTGTCTCGGAGAACATTTTTCTGCTTTATGACCGAAAGCAAATGTCAGTGGTTTATGGTCTGTGAAAATAACGAATTGTCGTCCCTCGACCGAATGTCGAAAATGTCGAACTGCACTGTATACTGCGAGCAGTTCCCGATCAAAAGCACTGTACTTGCGCTGCGCGGAGCTTAGTTTTTTTGCGAAAAATGATAGCGGCTCCCAACCCTTCTCAGTTTTCTGCTGAAGAGCAGCGCCGAGGGCTATGTCCGAAGCATCTGTAAAAACAGCTAGTGGCAGGGACGAATCAGGATGAGATAAAAGAGCCGCGCGAGCTAACGCCGCCTTGCTCTCTCCGAAAGCCACTTCGCGCTCCGACGTCCACTGTATCATGTCCTTTCCGTTGGGCTTTGCCCCACACAAACATTCGTTCAAAGGGGCTTGAATTAATGCTGTGCTGGGCATAAATCGTCTATAAAAGTTCATCATACCAAGGAATTGGCGTAACTGTTTGACCGTAACCGGGCGTGGAAAATCGAGTATTGCCTTGACTTTGGAGGGTAATGGTTTCACGCCGTCTCCCGAAACCGAAAAACCCAGGAACTGCACTTCCGACTTCCCGAAGTGAGACTTTTCCGCATTTATTACCACACCGCACTCGCAAAGGCGGGCGAAAAGTAATCGTAAATGTCTCCTATGTTCCTCCTCGGACGCAGATGCCACGAGTATATCGCCAATATATACATATGCGAAATCGAGTCCTCGCAAAATTTCATCCATAAAGCGTTGAAAAGTTTGGGCCGCGTTTCGTAAGCCAAACGACATGAACGGAAATTCAAAAAGGCCAAACGGTGTTGTGATTGCGGTCTTCGCAATGTCTTCAGGATTTACCGGGATCTGGTTGTAAGCTCGCACCAGATCTATAGTGGAAAAAACAATCTTACCTTTAAGATGTTGTCCGAAGTCTTCTATATGCGGAACAGGATAGCGATCCGGAACAGTGCGTGCGTTTAGCGCACGGTAATCACCGCAAGGGCGCCATCCTCCAGACTTCTTCGGGACTAAATGGAGGGCGGATGACCAACAACTGTCCGAAGTGCGTGCGACACCCTGCCCCAACATCTCGTCGAACTCCGCTCTTGCTATTTTGAGCCTGTCCGGCGCAAGCCTGCGCGGTCTGCAAGCAACTGGCGGTCCGGGTATCGTCCTAATGAAATGCATGCTTGCATGTTTTGTTTCCCTGATTCTACCGCCAGGGTGAATTATCTCGATGAATTCCTTTAAGAGATCGTGATACTTTTCGGGTTTAAAAATGACTTTGATGCCTTGCTGTTCGCAGCGTTGTGCTCGCCTACAAATTACCGATAACTCGGTAACGTCGTCGATAAGTCGGCATCGTTTCAAGTCCACCATGAGACCATAATGAGAAAGTAAATCGGCTCCAATAATTGGCCTGGTGACGTCCGCGATGACGAAACGCCAAGCGAAATCACGGCGTAAACCTAGATTAAGCGACATAGTAATTGTTCCGTACGTAGCTATACGTGTTCCATTTGCGGCGGATAAATAATAATTCGCGGCTGAGGGTCTTCCTTGAATACGCGATCGCGGAAACACACACACGTCAGCACCTGTATCGACCAAGAACATAAGTTTAGTGTTTTTGTCTGTAACGAACAATCTGCGCGGTTTGTTTTTGTCTTCGTCGGTCGCACTTACCGACTCTTCCTTACGTTTCCCGAAACGAAACTACATGGGGCGCGACATTTTCGGGCTTGAGCGCCAAAAATTCCATGGTACCAGCATATTCCCACCGCGCGATTTTTTGAATTAGAGCGGGAACGTGGGCGACGATTCGCCTGGCTGGCTGGCGAAGACTCTCGAGCATTCGGGCGCCGCAATGCCGCGAGCTGCTTTCGTAGACCGTCGATATCTTCCCGGAGCCTATTTTCGTTCGATGCCGACACGGAGCCAGCAAAAGAGGGGCGCATGACGACCTCGCAAATTTTATCGGCCAACTGGGCGGCCGACTCGAGGGACATGTCGGACTGAGAAGTCAAAATAGCCTGCACGTTGACAGGTAACCGTCCCTGCCAAAGGGAACGAAGAACCGTGTCATTGATTGAAGTCCCAGCGAGGCCTCGCAAATGCCTAAGAAACTGGGAGGGTCTCCTATCGCCTATTTCCTCTCCCTCGAGCAAACGACGCATCTGCATCTCCTGCGAAACCGATAACCGTGCTATTAATTCTGCCTTGAGGTAGCCATACCTGTCCTTTTCCGGCGGCTGTATGATGACGTCCTTCACCTCCGCGGCGTACTTGGTGTCCAAGTTGGAAACGACGTAGTAAAATTTTGTGGCAATCCTGCGTAATTGGGCGAATTGGCCCTCGAGTTGGGCAAACCACAAAGCGGGCTCCTCTGGCCAAAAAGGCGGTACACGCACTCCGATGCGGTGCACCTGTGCCTCGCCCGCAATTGGGGCTCCGTCAGCCACGCGGTCACCTTCGTCATTTGGGTTGGCCATAGTTTAATGTTCGAAACAGCACACACTCGCGACAAAAATATCTTTTTTACTTTTTGATGCGTACAATAGTCGCGATCACGTCGGGGTCACCACTAAAGGGTAGGAGGAGAATCGCGGAATAACGTACTCAAACAACTCCCTTTTAAATACTTAATATTTAATTCCAAAGTCCGAGTGAACGCTTTTACAATAAACACGTACAACCAACCGTTAAGGTCTCTCATTCGAAAAGCCCCCTATCCTCTTCTTCTACTCCTGTTTTCTAGCTCGCATCTGACAACCAGCTCGAGAGATTAGGGCTGCCTGTCGCCGAAGCATGATGAATGCTAAGGTATCTGCCGCCTCATTATAATTTTAAATAACTTATTTTAATTTTACTTAATTTTTTTTATAATTTTAAGTAATTTATTTTAATTATATTTAACTTGTTTATAATTTTAAATAATTGATTTTAATTTTACTAATATATTAGACTTATGTCACACTTCTCAGCATAAAGCTGGAAACATTCACCTAATTCAGTGCCTCCTGGGCACTGGAATTTAGGCTCTGTGGATCCAAATCCTATATAATCTAAAAGAAAAACTTGTTTTTTTTTTTTATTAAAGAAGTGAATCTAATTTGTGCGCCCCAGACAAATAGTATTTGGTATAATAATAATAATAATTTTATTTAATATTTTCATAATTTTAAATAATTTATTTTAATTTTATTTAATGGTTTTTATAATTTTAAACAATTTATTTTAATTTTATTTAATTTTTTTATAATTTTAAGTAATTTATTTTAATTTTATTTGATTTTTTTATAATTTTAAATAATTTATTTTAATTTTATTTAATTTTTTTATAATTTTAAGTAATTTATTTTAATTTTATTTAACTTGTTTATAATTTTAAATAATTTAATTTAATTTTATTTAAATTTTTCATAATTTTAAATAATTTATTTTAATTTTATTTAATTTTTGTAATTTTAAATAATGTTACAGAATTGGCCTTTGCCTAACCAATTCGTGCCGAGATAACTCGTTCCGACAGGGAGTTTTTTTTTTTTTTGCGTTCGCTACGGACAAAACAAAAAAAAAAGAATTTCTGGCAAACCCCCAAAACTCTGACAGTGAGGCGCGATGGCAACCCTGTGCCGGATGAGTGCAGGCAGAGTCGGCTCACTGGCTGAATCTCCCCTTCGCCTCGCTCGGGCGCCTTAGCTGCGTGGCACGCACACGGAGTCGTCTGCCAATTTCCCACGACTCTCCGAGCGGCGTGCGACTACGGGAAACCACGACGGAGCGAACAGCTCGCTCAGCGCTGTGTACGGCTGGAAAGCGCGGCGGGGCAACAGCTCAACAGCGTTGTGTGCGGCTGGGAGCACGGCGGGGCAGACGGCTCGCTCAGCGCTGTGCACGGCTGGAAAGCACGGTGGGGCAACAGCTCGCTCGCTGTTTACCTTTCAGCCGCGACAGTTTGTTTTCGGCGTCGGTGGGTTTCGATTTGGGCGTCCGAAAGTCGGCTCAAATACGAGCTGTGCGCGGCGGAAATTGTCGAGTGCTGTGTAGTGTCGTGCAGTGCCGTGTTATCGTGAAAGAAGGGAAAAAAAATTCGTACAAGCGAAGAATTCCGGCAAGTTTAGTGATGTGTTGTTTTATTTTCCAGGGCCTATGTAGGAGCTGCTGCAGGACCAACAGGGGGCTGTCAACCCACCGGGAGGACGTTTGGCGACGAGGGAGTGGACACCGGCTCGCCGTGCGCTTCAGGTAAGGTACCTCCTTATATTACTCGCGAATTAATTACTTATTTGTTTGCCGCACTGGAATTCGCGGTCGACGGTTCTCGATAGGGGAGGTGTGTCGGTGTTGGTGTCACTCGCTCGCAGGGAGGAGAAATGTTGCCGCAACCCGACGATGTTGCTGGCTTCGCGGAGTGGGTGGCGGGGCCCAGTCAGCGGTGCGCCCGGCGCAGCTGATCGTGCGCCTTGACCCAAATTCGAACAGCTGGCGGCTATGAGGACGGCGTTTGCCTGTCCAGCTGTTGGCAATGGTCTGCTGTCACCTTTAGGCTCCCGACCTGGGCCTGAATCCTGAGTCCTTAAGTCTCTCGCTGAAAATAAATCACCCCTGGAAACTTCTATGCACTTGATATGCCCGGGATCACCAATAAAACGCAGATTATTATAGTTCGGAGACTTTATTGCCGCACTTTTCGCGATCGCGACCACGGCTCACAACGCAATCAATTAAATACAATAATACGATAATGGCCCAAAATCCTCTAACTAATTTTCTAATCCTTTTAGGAAACTCGCCAAAAAAACCACGATCTGCTATCTGCACAGGTCACTCTTAAGATGGCCTAGTTCATCGTCCGCGCCGAGTTTCCGCCCTTGACCTGGCCTGGTTTCTTCCTTCGGCGCTAGGGGGAAGTGGAGCTGTTCTAAAAATTTCCCTGCAAGAGGTAAGGTCATTATTTTCCACGAATAAAGAGATACTTAATTTTCTCTATTGCAGGCACTGCAACAATAATTTATTTTAATTTTATTTAATTTTTTTATAATTTTAAGCAATTTATTTTAATTTTATTTAATTTTTTTATAATTTTAAATAATTTATTTTATTTTTATTTTATTTTTTTATAATTTTAAATAATTTTATTTAAATTTATTTAATTTTTTTATAATTTTAATTAATTTATTTTAATTTCATTTAATTTTTTTATAATTTTAAATAATTTTATTTAAATTGTTTATAATTTTAAATAGTTTTTTTTAATTTTATTTAACTTGTTTATAATTTTAAATAATTTATTTTAATTTCATTTAATTTTTTCATAATTTTAAATAATTTATTTTAATTTTATTTAATTTTTTTATAATTTTAAATAATTTTATTTAAATTGTTTATAAGTTTAAATAATTTTTTTAATTTTATTTAACTTGTTTATAATTTTAAATAATTTATTTTAATTTCATTTAATTTTTTCATAATTTTAAATAATTTATTTTAA
The DNA here is from genome assembly GCA_963920795.1 of Eutolmus rufibarbis. Lineage (NCBI taxonomy): Eukaryota > Metazoa > Arthropoda > Insecta > Diptera > Asilidae > Eutolmus > Eutolmus rufibarbis. The sequence goes on from OY987205.1 coordinate 19,795,907, forward strand.
TTTTATTTAATTGTTTTTATAATTTTAAATAATTTATTTTAATTTTATTTAATTTTTTTATAATTTTAAGTAATTTATTTTAATTTTATTTGATTTTTTTATAATTTTAAATAATTTATTTTAATTTTATTTAATTTTTTTATAATTTTAAGTAATTTATTTTAATTTTATTTAATTTTTTTATAATTTTAAGTAATTTATTTTAATTTTGTTTGATTTTTTTATAATTTTAAATAATTAATTTTAATTTTATTTATTTATTTTATAACTAGCTGTTGCCCGCGACTTCGTCCGCGTCAATTTCTGTTATTATGATCGCGATTAAGAAGTTTTTAAAAGAATATATTTTAAAGTACTTCTGCGTAAATGATATTTTTAGTTTTATTTTCTTGTGACAGAAAAACGTACTGATTTTCTCCGCAACCCGATCTTGACAATGCTACATATAGTTGGCCGTGTGAAAAGCAGTCTTGACGTAAATCGATTCCTACGTGTTTAAATGTTTGCCCCTGTGATTTATTAATTGTTACGGCAAAAGATAACTTAACCGGAAATTGGATTCTTTTAAAATTAAAAGGTAAATCATTTGGAATCATTGGGATGCGAGGTATAAGCACAGTTTGACCAACTGCTGGACCAGTCAAAACTATTGCAACGATCACGTTATTGCGAAGAAATTTGACTTGAAGTCGGGTCCCGTTACATAAATTCGGTGGTTTAAGATTTCTAAGCAAAATTATTGGGGCACCTATTTTTAACTTGAGGGAATGTGGGGGAAGGCCACTCGGGTTTAAAGAATTAAGAAACTCCTGTGGGTAATGAACCGCATCTTCTTGATCCATTACATTATCAATAGATGTGTAGGTAACTATATCTCTTGGAAGTTTAGTTAAAATTAGGTCGTTAATTTCGTCAACGCTACTGTTACTCGCCGCCAATATTGCCCTTTGACACATCCATTGATAATCTTTATTTTCTATTTCGACGATATCAGGGTAAACTTTCGATATTAAATCCTCAATGCTAGTCACTCTTTCTCCTAAATCGCGATCAATTTCAATTTTATTTTCAAAATGAGGTACTTTCCCGTCTCCTATTAAAAGTAACTTTGAAGGAAAATTTGTACTACCTCCCCCCAAATGTGCTCTCATATTCGTAGATAGTTTTAAGGTATGAACAAACTTCCATAATGGGGAACTTTTAAGGCAAGACTTTACAATGTCTGCTCTAGTTCCCCTTACTATTACGGGTAAAGTTTGTCGAAAATCCCCAGCAAACATAACAGTAATCCCACCCATGATTTTATCACAGCTTCTAATATCTCTAAGAGTCCTATCTAGAGCCTCTACATGAGCTCTATGGATCATGGTACATTCGTCCCAGATTATTAAAGTGACGTCTTGCAAAACTTTTCCCAAAGGGCCATTTTTACGAATAGAGCACACGCTATGTTTCTGTAAAGAAACAGTTAGAGGCAGTTTAAAAGTGGAATGTGCTGTGCGTCCACCTGCTAATAAAGTTGCAGCGATTCCTGACGACGCTACTGCCAAAGCTAGTTTTCCCTGAGACCTTACTTTCGCTAATATCAGATTAGTAATGAAAGTCTTGCCGGTTCCACCTGGAGCATCCAAAAAAAATATTTTTCCTTCATTAAAACGAACACTGTGCATAACACGATTGTACGCCGTTACCTGGTCATTAACTAATTTTGGTTCATTTTCAGTAATATACTCATTTAATTCATTTACGTCATACGGCTTTCGCAACGCTACTTCTAACGGATCCAAATTATTATGTGAATTATTCCTTTTTGATGCAGGAAGCCCAAAATCAGTTAATGATTTATCGCAAATCTCATGAATCTTATCTTCAATTATGATAAGTCCATCATTGTATATATCATCACTATATGCTAATGTCATATCCTGATTCTCATTACGCATTCTGTTTAATATATCTTCACATAAATCATTACGAAATTTATTCCATAACTCTAAGGGGTCAGATGGCTGGCAAAATATGAGGATGATGGTAAATAATTCTCTTAATTTTGTAGCTGGCTCGGACATGACAGCATCTGACATGGTATACTGCCAATGTTCATCTCCCTCCAGTAAACCTAATTCCTTGCAAGCGCCTTGAAAAGTTTGGAAAATAACACCATTAACGGTCCTTAGATGTTCAAACGACATTGGACCGCGAACATGTTGCAGTAACATTCTTAAATAATAACATTCAGTTTGTGTTGGATGAATGTTGTAGACACGGCCTAAAGTTCTGTCTTTTTTTACACCGGGATATCCTTCAACATCTTGCCCACGTCTTCTTCTAGAAAATGAATTTCTTTCCCACACGTAATACTGGGGTACTTCGTGATATAAAAGGGTTTTTGCAAAATCGTCTCTTTTGCAAAGATCAAAGAACGCTGTAAGTGTCGTTGATGAAGGATTGTTGACGCGATCTTGGAGATTTTCATTATTATAAAAATAAACTCTTTGTCCATTTTCCAAATGAACTGCTAAATGAACTACTGCCGGAAAACGTTCATGAATAGGAAATTGGAAAATTCTCCAGAGCGCTTCCGAAGAACTTAGATAGCGACCATTTAGATATTTTTCTACTTCATCGTTATTATTTTGTAACGAAAATGTGGCTTGATCAGAACCTTTATGAATATACTTACAGATGTACTTAATAGCTTTGACCGATTGACAAAACTCTACGTTAATGTGTGCATTGAAACTTCGTGATAGCACTGGATTATAGGGAACAACCCACCTATTATCCACGCTCATTTCTGTACCTTTGACACGAATTATTGCTGTGTTTCCACCATTATCTGGAGACCTGCGCCTGTAGGTTGGGTAACCGTCATCCCCGGTTTGTGTTTCAGAAATAAAATGCTTAGGGTACTTTTTAGAACAAATGTTTTCTTTCATACATGGTGACGCAGGATTGTGAAATCCGCAAGGACCATGTATCATATTTTTTATGACAATATTATGAAGAATTGGATCTTGTTGTTTGTCAGGTATTTCAGCCGATATTATTGCATCTACAGAATCGGGTTGTACTTTGTTAGCCAGCCACAATAAAATGTGGGCGTGAGGTAAACCTCTTTTTTGCCATTCTACGCTGTAAACAAAGGCTTTCGATGGTCCAAAGATATTTTTCTTCGTTAATAGGTCTATCATTTTCTTGAGTTTTAAATGAAATACTCTAGAAACGAAATCATGTCTGTCGTAAGAATTTTGATCGGGTAATAACTCAATTTTTATTTCTGGCCATTCGGAGTTACATGTGAATGTAATAAAGAGATCTGGTCTTCCAAACTTCCTGACGTATGTCATGGCATCTTGACTTTTTTCATTCATGTATCTGGGGGATCCTGTAAATGTCGACGGCAATATAACGTGCTGGCCAACATTAGAAGCGTCTATATTGCCATCATTAACCACGGCATCTCTTAAATGAATATACTCTTCAGCTCTCAATTTTTTTTGATTTCTTTTGATGAAGTTAAGCCTCTCAGAAATCATTTTTGCCGCCATATCAACACAATATTGGTTAAATAATCCTTTGAAATAATGTATGCTGTTAAAGTCATTTATTCTCATCATGAGTCTAAATGCATAAAACTGCATACATGATACAGTTTTAGATCTAGCAGCAGTATTCTGCTGTGGAATATTTATACAGTATCCGTCATTTCCAAAGGGAAACAGTAAAGGATATTGAAGTGGGTCATAAGACCTATGAATTTCAGAAACTCGTTGAAGTCGACCATCTCTCGCATTCAACACAATATCTCGGGGACCTTTGTCTTCATCTATCAAAAGAACAGCTACTTCATCTACTATTGGCGCATTATACCGACCTCGATGCTCGTTAGGAGGTTTCACATCAGCATGAATAATAAGTTTAAAATCATTCGTTGATCTATTTTCGAGATTGTATTTAAAACTTTGAATATACATATTATGATCGTGAAGATATGTTTGGAGAGCGTCGATAAGATCGATTTGCAAGGTTGGGTTTAAATTTGAGCGCAAGGATACCTGAGCTGCATGAGAAACAAAATATATTTGCAAAAATTCGGGTTGTGCACCTTCGGCTGGAAGTAAATTACCGATCAAATGATAAACTTGCCCCTGGACTTTAAAAGTGGGCATAAAATTTCCCTCACGAATTTCTTTGGCACCAAATGAAGTCATCTGAAAAAGTGTATTATATTGTCTTGAGTGATTTAAGAAATGCTTTGAGGATGGATGTGAGCCAGATATCAGTTCTTTAAAAACTGATGTTGGTTCCGGAATTTTAGGTATATTTACTTTGCCACCACTACAACACAGTCCAGGAGCTTCAGCTGTCCATTTTCTTGCTTGGCATGAGTTGCATATTTTATCCATTCTGCCAATATCAGTATCATTTAGCTCAGTATAGTCAAGGGTACAATCATAAGCAAATGCAGAATTCAATAAATTATGTTGCCTGCGAGTTCTATTCCTTGCTGATCGTGCATTTTGCTGTGCTAATCGTTGAGAACGTTCAGCACTTGATTCCCGTTGTCGGTTCGCCGAAGTTCGGAAATTTTCTGAGGCTTACCGCTGCGAACGTTCAACGCTCGATTCCCTAGCACGGTTTTGTTCACTGATCGCTCGTTGAGTAGCCAACCTATGCATATGCATATTTTCATCCGCTGCTTCATTGCTGCGCAAAAGTCGCAGCCGCTTTGCAGTAGTAGTCTGCCGAGAAAGCTGAGTTCTTTTTCTAGGCATTATATAGTAACAAATTATATAGTAACAAATAAGATAAAAGAAAGAACGTAGGAAATTAAAGAAAGTAGGAAACAAAAAAGTGTTCGAAGAAACAAAATACTCTCCTTAAAACGAAGAAACAAAATACTCTCCTTAAAACAAACACTACTATATAGAAAACGAATACAAAATTAATTAATAAGGTATTACACGATGAGATATAGCCGAAACAACAATAGAAAACTACTACAAAGTTTGTTCCTTGAGGTCCCTCCGGGCCCGTTTTTCCTTCTTCTTCCTTTTGACAGGCGAAGACCTCGCGCGCTATGAGTGCCTGTTTGCGCCGAGAGCGCTGCGGGCGCAAAAGGGCTGGTGGAGGTGCCACAATATATCGCAAAAACAAATTAAAAAATCAGTACGCTGAGTTCAACCGTTAAATAAACTAAAATAAAAAATAAAATAAAAAATAAAACAAAAAATTAAATAAAAAAAAATAAAAAAAAAAATAAAATAAAAAATAAAATAAAAAATAAAATAAAAAATTAAATAAAAAAAAATAAAAATTAAAATAAAAAAAAAATATAAAATAAAAAATTTAATTAAAAATTAAATTAAGCGCAGCGCATGCAACGGAAGCCCTCAAATATGGATAATTTTCCCCGTTTTCGCAACATTTTTCACTGATGCTTCGCTCCTATTGGTCGCAGCGTGATGTTATATAGCCTAAAGCCTTCCTCGATAAATGGACTATCCAACACAAAAAGAATTATTCAATTCGAACCAGTAGTTCCTGAGATTAGCGCGTTCAAACAAACAAACTCTTCAGCTTTATAATATTAGTATAGATTATTCCTTTTTGATGCAGGAAGCCCAAAATCAGTTAATGATTTATCGCAAATCTCATGAATCTTATCTTCAATTATGATAAGTCCATCATTGTATATATCATCACTATATGCTAATGTCATATCCTGATTCTCATTACGCATTCTGTTTAATATATCTTCACATAAATCATTACGAAATTTATTCCATAACTCTAAGGGGTCAGATGGCTGGCAAAATATGAGGATGATGGTAAATAATTCTCTTAATTTTGTAGCTGGCTCGGACATGACAGCATCTGACATGGTATACTGCCAATGTTCATCTCCCTCCAGTAAACCTAATTCCTTGCAAGCGCCTTGAAAAGTTTGGAAAATAACACCATTAACGGTCCTTAGATGTTCAAACGACATTGGACCGCGAACATGTTGCAGTAACATTCTTAAATAATAACATTCAGTTTGTGTTGGATGAATGTTGTAGACACGGCCTAAAGTTCTGTCTTTTTTTACACCGGGATATCCTTCAACATCTTGCCCACGTCTTCTTCTAGAAAATGAATTTCTTTCCCACACGTAATACTGGGGTACTTCGTGATATAAAAGGGTTTTTGCAAAATCGTCTCTTTTGCAAAGATCAAAGAACGCTGTAAGTGTCGTTGATGAAGGATTGTTGACGCGATCTTGGAGATTTTCATTATTATAAAAATAAACTCTTTGTCCATTTTCCAAATGAACTGCTAAATGAACTACTGCCGGAAAACGTTCATGAATAGGAAATTGGAAAATTCTCCAGAGCGCTTCCGAAGAACTTAGATAGCGACCATTTAGATATTTTTCTACTTCATCGTTATTATTTTGTAACGAAAATGTGGCTTGATCAGAACCTTTATGAATATACTTACAGATGTACTTAATAGCTTTGACCGATTGACAAAACTCTACGTTAATGTGTGCATTGAAACTTCGTGATAGCACTGGATTATAGGGAACAACCCACCTATTATCCACGCTCATTTCTGTACCTTTGACACGAATTATTGCTGTGTTTCCACCATTATCTGGAGACCTGCGCCTGTAGGTTGGGTAACCGTCATCCCCGGTTTGTGTTTCAGAAATAAAATGCTTAGGGTACTTTTTAGAACAAATGTTTTCTTTCATACATGGTGACGCAGGATTGTGAAATCCGCAAGGACCATGTATCATATTTTTTATGACAATATTATGAAGAATTGGATCTTGTTGTTTGTCAGGTATTTCAGCCGATATTATTGCATCTACAGAATCGGGTTGTACTTTGTTAGCCAGCCACAATAAAATGTGGGCGTGAGGTAAACCTCTTTTTTGCCATTCTACGCTGTAAACAAAGGCTTTCGATGGTCCAAAGATATTTTTCTTCGTTAATAGGTCTATCATTTTCTTGAGTTTTAAATGAAATACTCTAGAAACGAAATCATGTCTGTCGTAAGAATTTTGATCGGGTAATAACTCAATTTTTATTTCTGGCCATTCGGAGTTACATGTGAATGTAATAAAGAGATCTGGTCTTCCAAACTTCCTGACGTATGTCATGGCATCTTGACTTTTTTCATTCATGTATCTGGGGGATCCTGTAAATGTCGACGGCAATATAACGTGCTGGCCAACATTAGAAGCGTCTATATTGCCATCATTAACCACGGCATCTCTTAAATGAATATACTCTTCAGCTCTCAATTTTTTTTGATTTCTTTTGATGAAGTTAAGCCTCTCAGAAATCATTTTTGCCGCCATATCAACACAATATTGGTTAAATAATCCTTTGAAATAATGTATGCTGTTAAAGTCATTTATTCTCATCATGAGTCTAAATGCATAAAACTGCATACATGATACAGTTTTAGATCTAGCAGCAGTATTCTGCTGTGGAATATTTATACAGTATCCGTCATTTCCAAAGGGAAACAGTAAAGGATATTGAAGTGGGTCATAAGACCTATGAATTTCAGAAACTCGTTGAAGTCGACCATCTCTCGCATTCAACACAATATCTCGGGGACCTTTGTCTTCATCTATCAAAAGGACAGCTACTTCATCTACTATTGGCGCATTATACCGACCTCGATGCTCGTTAGGAGGTTTCACATCAGCATGAATAATAAGTTTAAAATCATTCGTTGATCTATTTTCGAGATTGTATTTAAAACTTTGAATATACATATTATGATCGTGAAGATATGTTTGGAGAGCGTCGATAAGATCGATTTGCAAGGTTGGGTTTAAATTTGAGCGCAAGGATACCTGAGCTGCATGAGAAACAAAATATATTTGCAAAAATTCGGGTTGTGCACCTTCAGCTGGAAGTAAATTACCGATCAAATGATAAACTTGCCCCTGGACTTTAAAAGTGGGCATACAATTTCCCTCACGAATTTCTTTGGCACCAAATGAAGTCATCTGAAAAAGTGTATTATATTGTCTTGAGTGATTTAAGAAATGCTTTGAGGATGGATGTGAGCCAGATATCAGTTCTTTAAAAACTGATGTTGGTTCCGGAATTTTAGGTATATTTACTTTGCCACCACTACAACACAGTCCAGGAGCTTCAGCTGTCCATTTTCTTGCTTGGCATGAGTTGCATATTTTATCCATTCTGCCAATATCAGTATCATTTAGCTCAGTATAGTCAAGGGTACAATCATAAGCAAATGCAGAATTCAATAAATTATGTTGCCTGCGAGTTCTATTCCTTGCTGATCGTGCATTTTGCTGTGCTAATCGTTGAGAACGTTCAGCACTTGATTCCCGTTGTCGGTTCGCCGAAGTTCGGAAATTTTCTGAGGCTTACCGCTGCGAACGTTCAACGCTCGATTCCCTAGCACGGTTTTGTTCACTGATCGCTCGTTGAGTAGCCAACCTATGCATATGCATATTTTCATCCGCTGCTTCATTGCTGCGCAAAAGTCGCAGCCGCTTTGCAGTAGTAGTCTGCCGAGAAAGCTGAGTTCTTTTTCTAGGCATTATATAGTAACAAATTATATAGTAACAAATAAGATAAAAGAAAGAACGTAGGAAATTAAAGAAAGTAGGAAACAAAAAAGTGTTCGAAGAAACAAAATACTCTCCTTAAAACGAAGAAACAAAATACTCTCCTTAAAACAAACACTACTATATAGAAAACGAATACAAAATTAATTAATAAGGTATTACACGATGAGATATAGCCGAAACAACAATAGAAAACTACTACAAAGTTTGTTCCTTGAGGTCCCTCCGGGCCCGTTTTTCCTTCTTCTTCCTTTTGACAGGCGAAGACCTCGCGCGCTATGAGTGCCTGTTTGCGCCGAGAGCGCTGCGGGCGCAAAAGGGCTGGTGGAGGTGCCACAATATATCGCAAAAACAAATTAAAAAATCAGTACGCTGAGTTCAACCGTTAAATAAACTAAAATAAAAAATAAAATAAAAAATAAAACAAAAAATTAAATAAAAAAAAAATAAAAAAAAAAATAAAATAAAAAATAAAATAAAAAATAAAATAAAAAATTAAATAAAAAAAAATAAAAATTAAAATAAAAAAAAAAATAAAATAAAAAATTTAATTAAAAATTAAATTAAGCGCAGCGCATGCAACGGAAGCCCTCAAATATGGATAATTTTCCCCGTTTTCGCAACATTTTTCACTGATGCTTCGCTCCTATTGGTCGCAGCGTGATGTTATATAGCCTAAAGCCTTCCTCGATAAATGGACTATCCAACACAAAAAGAATTATTCAATTCGAACCAGTAGTTCCTGAGATTAGCGCGTTCAAACAAACAAACTCTTCAGCTTTATAATATTAGTATAGATTATTCCTTTTTGATGCAGGAAGCCCAAAATCAGTTAATGATTTATCGCAAATCTCATGAATCTTATCTTCAATTATGATAAGTCCATCATTGTATATATCATCACTATATGCTAATGTCATATCCTGATTCTCATTACGCATTCTGTTTAATATATCTTCACATAAATCATTACGAAATTTATTCCATAACTCTAAGGGGTCAGATGGCTGGCAAAATATGAGGATGATGGTAAATAATTCTCTTAATTTTGTAGCTGGCTCGGACATGACAGCATCTGACATGGTATACTGCCAATGTTCATCTCCCTCCAGTAAACCTAATTCCTTGCAAGCGCCTTGAAAAGTTTGGAAAATAACACCATTAACGGTCCTTAGATGTTCAAACGACATTGGACCGCGAACATGTTGCAGTAACATTCTTAAATAATAACATTCAGTTTGTGTTGGATGAATGTTGTAGACACGGCCTAAAGTTCTGTCTTTTTTTACACCGGGATATCCTTCAACATCTTGCCCACGTCTTCTTCTAGAAAATGAATTTCTTTCCCACACGTAATACTGGGGTACTTCGTGATATAAAAGGGTTTTTGCAAAATCGTCTCTTTTGCAAAGATCAAAGAACGCTGTAAGTGTCGTTGATGAAGGATTGTTGACGCGATCTTGGAGATTTTCATTATTATAAAAATAAACTCTTTGTCCATTTTCCAAATGAACTGCTAAATGAACTACTGCCGGAAAACGTTCATGAATAGGAAATTGGAAAATTCTCCAGAGCGCTTCCGAAGAACTTAGATAGCGACCATTTAGATATTTTTCTACTTCATCGTTATTATTTTGTAACGAAAATGTGGCTTGATCAGAACCTTTATGAATATACTTACAGATGTACTTAATAGCTTTGACCGATTGACAAAACTCTACGTTAATGTGTGCATTGAAACTTCGTGATAGCACTGGATTATAGGGAACAACCCACCTATTATCCACGCTCATTTCTGTACCTTTGACACGAATTATTGCTGTGTTTCCACCATTATCTGGAGACCTGCGCCTGTAGGTTGGGTAACCGTCATCCCCGGTTTGTGTTTCAGAAATAAAATGCTTAGGGTACTTTTTAGAACAAATGTTTTCTTTCATACATGGTGACGCAGGATTGTGAAATCCGCAAGGACCATGTATCATATTTTTTATGACAATATTATGAAGAATTGGATCTTGTTGTTTGTCAGGTATTTCAGCCGATATTATTGCATCTACAGAATCGGGTTGTACTTTGTTAGCCAGCCACAATAAAATGTGGGCGTGAGGTAAACCTCTTTTTTGCCATTCTACGCTGTAAACAAAGGCTTTCGATGGTCCAAAGATATTTTTCTTCGTTAATAGGTCTATCATTTTCTTGAGTTTTAAATGAAATACTCTAGAAACGAAATCATGTCTGTCGTAAGAATTTTGATCGGGTAATAACTCAATTTTTATTTCTGGCCATTCGGAGTTACATGTGAATGTAATAAAGAGATCTGGTCTTCCAAACTTCCTGACGTATGTCATGGCATCTTGACTTTTTTCATTCATGTATCTGGGGGATCCTGTAAATGTCGACGGCAATATAACGTGCTGGCCAACATTAGAAGCGTCTATATTGCCATCATTAACCACGGCATCTCTTAAATGAATATACTCTTCAGCTCTCAATTTTTTTTGATTTCTTTTGATGAAGTTAAGCCTCTCAGAAATCATTTTTGCCGCCATATCAACACAATATTGGTTAAATAATCCTTTGAAATAATGTATGCTGTTAAAGTCATTTATTCTCATCATGAGTCTAAATGCATAAAACTGCATACATGATACAGTTTTAGATCTAGCAGCAGTATTCTGCTGTGGAATATTTATACAGTATCCGTCATTTCCAAAGGGAAACAGTAAAGGATATTGAAGTGGGTCATAAGACCTATGAATTTCAGAAACTCGTTGAAGTCGACCATCTCTCGCATTCAACACAATATCTCGGGGACCTTTGTCTTCATCTATCAAAAGGACAGCTACTTCATCTACTATTGGCGCATTATACCGACCTCGATGCTCGTTAGGAGGTTTCACATCAGCATGAATAATAAGTTTAAAATCATTCGTTGATCTATTTTCGAGATTGTATTTAAAACTTTGAATATACATATTATGATCGTGAAGATATGTTTGGAGAGCGTCGATAAGATCGATTTGCAAGGTTGGGTTTAAATTTGAGCGCAAGGATACCTGAGCTGCATGAGAAACAAAATATATTTGCAAAAATTCGGGTTGTGCACCTTCGGCTGGAAGTAAATTACCGATCAAATGATAAACTTGCCCCTGGACTTTAAAAGTGGGCATAAAATTTCCCTCACGAATTTCTTTGGCACCAAATGAAGTCATCTGAAAAAGTGTATTATATTGTCTTGAGTGATTTAAGAAATGCTTTGAGGATGGATGTGAGCCAGATATCAGTTCTTTAAAAACTGATGTTGGTTCCGGAATTTTAGGTATATTTACTTTGCCACCACTACAACACAGTCCAGGAGCTTCAGCTGTCCATTTTCTTGCTTGGCATGAGTTGCATATTTTATCCATTCTGCCAATATCAGTATCATTTAGCTCAGTATAGTCAAGGGTACAATCATAAGCAAATGCAGAATTCAATAAATTATGTTGCCTGCGAGTTCTATTCCTTGCTGATCGTGCATTTTGCTGTGCTAATCGTTGAGAACGTTCAGCACTTGATTCCCGTTGTCGGTTCGCCGAAGTTCGGAAATTTTCTGAGGCTTACCGCTGCGAACGTTCAACGCTCGATTCCCTAGCACGGTTTTGTTCACTGATCGCTCGTTGAGTAGCCAACCTATGCATATGCATATTTTCATCCGCTGCTTCATTGCTGCGCAAAAGTCGCAGCCGCTTTGCAGTAGTAGTCTGCCGAGAAAGCTGAGTTCTTTTTCTAGGCATTATATAGTAACAAATTATATAGTAACAAATAAGATAAAAGAAAGAACGTAGGAAATTAAAGAAAGTAGGAAACAAAAAAGTGTTCGAAGAAACAAAATACTCTCCTTAAAACGAAGAAACAAAATACTCTCCTTAAAACAAACACTACTATATAGAAAACGAATACAAAATTAATTAATAAGGTATTACACGATGAGATATAGCCGAAACAACAATAGAAAACTACTACAAAGTTTGTTCCTTGAGGTCCCTCCGGGCCCGTTTTTCCTTCTTCTTCCTTTTGACAGGCGAAGACCTCGCGCGCTATGAGTGCCTGTTTGCGCCGAGAGCGCTGCGGGCGCAAAAGGGCTGGTGGAGGTGCCACAATATATCGCAAAAACAAATTAAAAAATCAGTACGCTGAGTTCAACCGTTAAATAAACTAAAATAAAAAATAAAATAAAAAATAAAACAAAAAATTAAATAAAAAAAAATAAAAAAAAAAATAAAATAAAAAATAAAATAAAAAATAAAATAAAAAATTAAATAAAAAAAAATAAAAATTAAAATAAAAAAAAAATATAAAATAAAAAATTTAATTAAAAATTAAATTAAGCGCAGCGCATGCAACGGAAGCCCTCAAATATGGATAATTTTCCCCGTTTTCGCAACATTTTTCACTGATGCTTCGCTCCTATTGGTCGCAGCGTGATGTTATATAGCCTAAAGCCTTCCTCGATAAATGGACTATCCAACACAAAAAGAATTATTCAATTCGAACCAGTAGTTCCTGAGATTAGCGCGTTCAAACAAACAAACTCTTCAGCTTTATAATATTAGTATAGATTATTCCTTTTTGATGCAGGAAGCCCAAAATCAGTTAATGATTTATCGCAAATCTCATGAATCTTATCTTCAATTATGATAAGTCCATCATTGTATATATCATCACTATATGCTAATGTCATATCCTGATTCTCATTACGCATTCTGTTTAATATATCTTCACATAAATCATTACGAAATTTATTCCATAACTCTAAGGGGTCAGATGGCTGGCAAAATATGAGGATGATGGTAAATAATTCTCTTAATTTTGTAGCTGGCTCGGACATGACAGCATCTGACATGGTATACTGCCAATGTTCATCTCCCTCCAGTAAACCTAATTCCTTGCAAGCGCCTTGAAAAGTTTGGAAAATAACACCATTAACGGTCCTTAGATGTTCAAACGACATTGGACCGCGAACATGTTGCAGTAACATTCTTAAATAATAACATTCAGTTTGTGTTGGATGAATGTTGTAGACACGGCCTAAAGTTCTGTCTTTTTTTACACCGGGATATCCTTCAACATCTTGCCCACGTCTTCTTCTAGAAAATGAATTTCTTTCCCACACGTAATACTGGGGTACTTCGTGATATAAAAGGGTTTTTGCAAAATCGTCTCTTTTGCAAAGATCAAAGAACGCTGTAAGTGTCGTTGATGAAGGATTGTTGACGCGATCTTGGAGATTTTCATTATTATAAAAATAAACTCTTTGTCCATTTTCCAAATGAACTGCTAAATGAACTACTGCCGGAAAACGTTCATGAATAGGAAATTGGAAAATTCTCCAGAGCGCTTCCGAAGAACTTAGATAGCGACCATTTAGATATTTTTCTACTTCATCGTTATTATTTTGTAACGAAAATGTGGCTTGATCAGAACCTTTATGAATATACTTACAGATGTACTTAATAGCTTTGACCGATTGACAAAACTCTACGTTAATGTGTGCATTGAAACTTCGTGATAGCACTGGATTATAGGGAACAACCCACCTATTATCCACGCTCATTTCTGTACCTTTGACACGAATTATTGCTGTGTTTCCACCATTATCTGGAGACCTGCGCCTGTAGGTTGGGTAACCGTCATCCCCGGTTTGTGTTTCAGAAATAAAATGCTTAGGGTACTTTTTAGAACAAATGTTTTCTTTCATACATGGTGACGCAGGATTGTGAAATCCGCAAGGACCATGTATCATATTTTTTATGACAATATTATGAAGAATTGGATCTTGTTGTTTGTCAGGTATTTCAGCCGATATTATTGCATCTACAGAATCGGGTTGTACTTTGTTAGCCAGCCACAATAAAATGTGGGCGTGAGGTAAACCTCTTTTTTGCCATTCTACGCTGTAAACAAAGGCTTTCGATGGTCCAAAGATATTTTTCTTCGTTAATAGGTCTATCATTTTCTTGAGTTTTAAATGAAATACTCTAGAAACGAAATCATGTCTGTCGTAAGAATTTTGATCGGGTAATAACTCAATTTTTATTTCTGGCCATTCGGAGTTACATGTGAATGTAATAAAGAGATCTGGTCTTCCAAACTTCCTGACGTATGTCATGGCATCTTGACTTTTTTCATTCATGTATCTGGGGGATCCTGTAAATGTCGACGGCAATATAACGTGCTGGCCAACATTAGAAGCGTCTATATTGCCATCATTAACCACGGCATCTCTTAAATGAATATACTCTTCAGCTCTCAATTTTTTTTGATTTCTTTTGATGAAGTTAAGCCTCTCAGAAATCATTTTTGCCGCCATATCAACACAATATTGGTTAAATAATCCTTTGAAATAATGTATGCTGTTAAAGTCATTTATTCTCATCATGAGTCTAAATGCATAAAACTGCATACATGATACAGTTTTAGATCTAGCAGCAGTATTCTGCTGTGGAATATTTATACAGTATCCGTCATTTCCAAAGGGAAACAGTAAAGGATATTGAAGTGGGTCATAAGACCTATGAATTTCAGAAACTCGTTGAAGTCGACCATCTCTCGCATTCAACACAATATCTCGGGGACCTTTGTCTTCATCTATCAAAAGGACAGCTACTTCATCTACTATTGGCGCATTATACCGACCTCGATGCTCGTTAGGAGGTTTCACATCAGCATGAATAATAAGTTTAAAATCATTCGTTGATCTATTTTCGAGATTGTATTTAAAACTTTGAATATACATATTATGATCGTGAAGATATGTTTGGAGAGCGTCGATAAGATCGATTTGCAAGGTTGGGTTTAAATTTGAGCGCAAGGATACCTGAGCTGCATGAGAAACAAAATATATTTGCAAAAATTCGGGTTGTGCACCTTCAGCTGGAAGTAAATTACCGATCAAATGATAAACTTGCCCCTGGACTTTAAAAGTGGGCATAAAATTTCCCTCACGAATTTCTTTGGCACCAAATGAAGTCATCTGAAAAAGTGTATTATATTGTCTTGAGTGATTTAAGAAATGCTTTGAGGATGGATGTGAGCCAGATATCAGTTCTTTAAAAACTGATGTTGGTTCCGGAATTTTAGGTATATTTACTTTGCCACCACTACAACACAGTCCAGGAGCTTCAGCTGTCCATTTTCTTGCTTGGCATGAGTTGCATATTTTATCCATTCTGCCAATATCAGTATCATTTAGCTCAGTATAGTCAAGGGTACAATCATAAGCAAATGCAGAATTCAATAAATTATGTTGCCTGCGAGTTCTATTCCTTGCTGATCGTGCATTTTGCTGTGCTAATCGTTGAGAACGTTCAGCACTTGATTCCCGTTGTCGGTTCGCCGAAGTTCGGAAATTTTCTGAGGCTTACCGCTGCGAACGTTCAACGCTCGATTCCCTAGCACGGTTTTGTTCACTGATCGCTCGTTGAGTAGCCAACCTATGCATATGCATATTTTCATCCGCTGCTTCATTGCTGCGCAAAAGTCGCAGCCGCTTTGCAGTAGTAGTCTGCCGAGAAAGCTGAGTTCTTTTTCTAGGCATTATATAGTAACAAATTATATAGTAACAAATAAGATAAAAGAAAGAACGTAGGAAATTAAAGAAAGTAGGAAACAAAAAAGTGTTCGAAGAAACAAAATACTCTCCTTAAAACGAAGAAACAAAATACTCTCCTTAAAACAAACACTACTATATAGAAAACGAATACAAAATTAATTAATAAGGTATTACACGATGAGATATAGCCGAAACAACAATAGAAAACTACTACAAAGTTTGTTCCTTGAGGTCCCTCCGGGCCCGTTTTTCCTTCTTCTTCCTTTTGACAGGCGAAGACCTCGCGCGCTATGAGTGCCTGTTTGCGCCGAGAGCGCTGCGGGCGCAAAAGGGCTGGTGGAGGTGCCACAATATATCGCAAAAACAAATTAAAAAATCAGTACGCTGAGTTCAACCGTTAAATAAACTAAAATAAAAAATAAAATAAAAAATAAAACAAAAAATTAAATAAAAAAAAATAAAAAAAAAAATAAAATAAAAAATAAAATAAAAAATAAAATAAAAAATTAAATAAAAAAAAATAAAAATTAAAATAAAAAAAAAAATAAAATAAAAAATTTAATTAAAAATTAAATTAAGCGCAGCGCATGCAACGGAAGCCCTCAAATATGGATAATTTTCCCCGTTTTCGCAACATTTTTCACTGATGCTTCGCTCCTATTGGTCGCAGCGTGATGTTATATAGCCTAAAGCCTTCCTCGATAAATGGACTATCCAACACAAAAAGAATTATTCAATTCGAACCAGTAGTTCCTGAGATTAGCGCGTTCAAACAAACAAACTCTTCAGCTTTATAATATTAGTATAGATTTAATTTAATTTATTTTAATTTTATTTAATATTTTTATAATTTTAAATAATTTAATTTTTTTATTTTTTTTTTTTTTTGTAGGGAAGCGGGGAAATGCCGTTTCGCACTAGGGAGGCTGAAGCCACCCCTGTGCCGGACTCCCTGGCCGAGGCCAGGCCCACCGGCTAAAACCCCGCTCCCCCTCCAGGAACCCCACCACGGGACCATCTTAGGAGACATTACTTCGGGGTGGAGCCCTATAACCTCGGCCGCATTCGCAGGCACGCTCCGCTGCATGAAACCCATCCATCCCATTCATACAGCCACCAGGGGCCTCTAAGAGACCCCTGCCTTTGTCGGTACCCCCCACATTGAGCCAGCCAGCAGGTGCCCTCAAGAGAGCACCCGCTGTTGTCAGCCCTCCCCACCACAAGCCAACAGGAGCCCCCTAGGGAGCCCCTGTTTTTGTCGGCAGACACCGAACACACGCCAACAAGTTAAATAAATGAACACACACCAAAAGCCAACAGGGGCCCCTTAGGAACCCCTGTTGTTGTCTCTTTCCTTCTGGCGAAGGATCCCTCTCACAAACGAGGCAACCCTCCGCCAGAAATCGTCACTCTGCAGCATAACCCCGACTATGTTGTCTGGGGTTATGCTGCCTGTCGCGCCCTCCAACTCGGCCCGCTCCGCCCTCCACCGGACACATTCAAAGAATGTGTGGAGAGCGGAGTCGGATGGGGAGTTACAATACGCGCAGCACGCGCTTGGCACCTTCCCCATGTGATAGAGGAAGGACCGGAAGTGCCCGTGCCCCGTCAGCATTTGGGTGAGGTAGTAATCAACCTCACCGTGCTGACGGTCCAGCCAGGTGGCCAGCTGCGGAATCAACCGGGCTGTCCACCGGCCTCGCGCCTCTCCATCCCAACGCTCTTGCCAGGACACCATGGTCCTGGCCCGGGCCGCCCTCGCGGCGTCACCCCCCAGGACACCCTTCTCCCGGTGGACGAACTGTCGTTCCCTGGCTAAGAGGTCAATAGGTATGACCCCCGCGACCACCAGCACCGCCGGTTCCGAGACCGTGCGGTAGGAGCACACGAATCGGAGCGCCGCACGGCGTTGTACCGCAAGCATACGCTTGCGGTACTTTTCCCACCGCATCGAGTCGGCCCAGACTTCTGCCCCGTAGAGCATGATGGCCTCGGCGGTGCGGAGCAGCAGGCGCCTTTTGCAGGGCCTGGCTCCAACAGTATTGGCCATGACCCTGCTCAACGCCGCCGTCACCGCAGCCGCCTTATCGGCCCGGCTCTTGATCTCCTCCCAGAAGGTGAGCCTGCAATCGAGACTCACCCCCAGGTATTTGATCGCAGGCCGCGTCTGGACCGGCATGTCTCCCACCCGCATCTCCCTTAGCACGGGGATGCGCTTCTTTGTCAGAAGGACGATCTCGGTTTTAGCTAAGGCTAACTCCAGCCCGTGGTCGCGCAGCCAGGAACTCACCCGACGCATCACCTGGTTGAGTCTCATTTGAGCCTTCTCGACATCTCTGGCGGTAATAACCGCCGCGATGTCGTCGGCATACCCAACCAGGAAAGACCCTTCAGGCATCTCCACACGAAGGATCCCGTCATATGTATAATTTCATATGTCGGGTCCCAGTATGGAGCCTTGGGCCGCCCCTGCCGAGAGAACCCTCGTCTCCGGGCCATCCTCCGTGTCGAAGGTGAGGGTGCGATCCTTCAGGTAATCCCTCATCATCTGCAAGAGATACTGAGGGACCCTGAAGTCACGCTCTAACGCATTAAGTGCGTCCCCCCACCTTACCGAGTTGAAGGCGTTGCGCACATCCAGAGTGACCAACAGGCACACCGGGCGAGAATAGTGATTCACGCATTCGGTGGCCCGGGCCGCATCGACTACCTCCTGGATAGCATGTACTGTCGACCTCCCTTTCCGAAAGCCATACTGCCTTTCGGAAAGGTCCCCAGCAGCCTCGACGGCTGCTTGGAGGCGAGGCTTCAGCAGCTTCTCCAGGAGCTTGCCGGCCGTGTCGAGCATACACAGCGGTCTGTACAACCCGGGGGACCCTGCTGATCCCTTGCCCTTGCTGATAAGCACAAGCCTAGCCACCTTCCAGCGGGAGGGAAACACTCCCGCCTTCAGGCAGGCATTGTACATATCGAGCAAGAGCCTTGGATGGCTCGCCGTCAACGCCTTCAGCACTTCTGCCGGAAGTCCGTCGGGCCCTGGAGCCTTCTTATTTCGAAGACTTTGCGAGGCGCTCATTAACTCCTCCATTGTAAATGGGGGAGGATCAAGCGCCTCGCGGGCCGCGGAATTTGGCTCCAGCGGGTGGGTGGGGAAAAGGGCATCCACAATGGAACGGACCGTCTCCGCGTCGAGGGGAGCGCTCCGCGAGAACGCCCCCAACTTGCGGAGAACGATCCTGTACCCCAGTCCCCAGGGATCTTCGTTGAGATCCTCGCCCAGCCGCTGCCAGCATCGGCGCTTACTCCTTTGGCTGGCCCTCCGAAGGTTCTTTTTCGCTTCCTTATGATCGGCAGATCTGCGGGCTGCGTCGGCATCGCGTCGGTCTGCTCTTTGAGCCAGCCGCCTGAGACGGAGACATGTCCGCCTCAGTTCCGCGATTTCGTCCGTCCACCAAAACGCAGGACGGCGCACAGTGGGCCCAAACGACGTTTTGCGTCTCATAAATCTGTAACTACTTTATTTGTTGAGATATTTGGATCAAATTTTTTGTACATAATACTGAGTATATAAGCTTCCAAATTATGATACTAAATATAAATAAATATTTTTTTTTGTAATAAAAAAAATTTTTTTAAAAAATAGTTTGACTTTATCATAGTAAAACTGAAGCTTAAAAATTTTTTTTTTTTTCTAATTATTACAACTTTGTTGTTGTTATGTTTAAAAGTCTCATATTGAATATTACAATATTTTATTGCAAAAAATTCATGAAAATAATTTTATAAACTTCGACCTTTTTTAGACGTATATTTGTTAAAACAACCCCTTTAACAATAAAATTTCATAAAAATAATATTATGGAAAAATTAATAGCAGGGAATAACACTCTGACAAAAAATTTAAAATTTTTAAATTCAAAAATATAGGGTGTTACACATTTTATAAAGTTTAGTTAAAATTTTTAATGTTAGCGCTGTTTGCCGATGCCGAGATTTATATCTCATTTGAAAGCTAATTTGGTCTAGAACGTGGAAAACTTGAGAAAGTTTGCGGATTTTTTGCGTTTTTTTCACAAAAGTCAAAATGATAGAACAACTTTTTTTTTTATGAAAAACGGTCAACTTCCCTCTAATTATTCGTAATTTTCATTGAGTACTAGCTATATATCATCAACGACCATTAAAAAATGATCTTTTAATATAAAAAAAAAATATATATTATATCAATTTATTATATTAAAAAATTTTATTTTTTTTTTATTGTTTTTTGTGTGAAATCATTTCTATTTATCCACTTTATCGCCATAAAACATGCGGGGGCACGTTCCTAGAAATAATTTCACACGAAAAAAAAATAAAAGAAAAATAAAAATGTTTAATATAATAAGTACCTATAATATATAATATTTTTTTTTTTTTATATTAAAAGATCATTTTTTAATGGTCGTTGATGATATATAGCTAGTACTCAATGAAAATTACGAATAATTAGAGGGAAGTTGACCGTTTTTCATAAAAAAAAAAGTTGTTCTATCATTTTGACTTTTGTGAAAAAAACGCAAAAAATCCGCAAACTTTCTCAAGTTTTCCACGTTCTAGACCAAATTAGCTTTCAAATGAGATATAAATCTCGGCATCGGCAAACAGCGCTAACATTAAAAATTTTAACTAAACTTTATAAAATGTGTAACACCCTATATTTTTGAATTTAAAAATTTTAAATTTTTTGTCAGAGTGTTATTCCCTGCTATTAATTTTTCCATAATATTATTTTTATGAAATTTTATTGTTAAAGGGGTTGTTTTAACAAATATACGTCTAAAAAAGGTCGAAGTTTATAAAATTATTTTCATGAATTTTTTGCAATAAAATATTGTAATATTCAATATGAGACTTTTAAACATAACAACAACAAAGTTGTAATAATTAGAAAAAAAAAAAAAATTTTTAAGCTTCAGTTTTACTATGATAAAGTCAAACTATTTTTTAAAAAAATTTTTTTTATCACAAAAAAAAATATTTATTTATATTTAGTATCATAATTTGGAAGCTTATATACTCAGTATTATGTATAAAAAATTTGATCCAAATATCTCAACAAATAAAGTAGTTACAGATTTATGAGACGCAAAACGTCGTTTGGGCCCACTGTGCGGCGCCCCCCCCCCCCCCCCCCCCCCCCCGTAACTTTTCTTCCTTGGCACGGCCTCCCGGCAGGCCCGGTGGATGAGACTCATCGTAGAGTCCACCGCCCGTACAGCCCGCTCGAGAGGTGGCAAGCCCTCTGGGATACCATCAATGGTTTGCCGGCCGCGCTCGATGGCCAGAGACAGCCTCTCGGCGTCCATCCTGGCGACATCCCATCTGGGCGGGCCCTGCAATCGCCGGACCCGCACTGGCGCTACATCACGCAAGTTATATTTTTGGGATATTGGGGCAAATCGGGTTTGGATTGACAACACTTTTTGCTTTTGATTTTAAAACACTTTATTATTTCTTTTTCCTTTTTACCGAATTACAAGGGAACTCACTAATCATTTACTTCACAATAGCTTTTTATTTTATGGGTCTTTTCTTTATTAAGATCCTCGACAGACTAACTGATGTGCCCAACACCTCGTTACCTTCTCTCTTGTTTCTTTTTTGCAGCATCATGATTTTTGCGTTTGTGGGAATAAAAGGCTCGCGACATTTGTTTTGACTTCGCGATGCAATCCGATGCATCATTCTCGTTACCAAGCCATTGGCTTTGGTTTCGCTTTAATTTTGTGGGAGTCAGATAGTGTAAGATTTCCGCCACTCTGCATTTCCATGCAGTTAGCATCATCACGGTCACGTTGCATATCCATATATGTAACTCCTCCCCTTTTTAGGTCAGAAGTCTCCGACTTCGAATCAAATATATTAATTTCATTTTTTTTATTTTTCCGAAAAACGAAAAATACTACCACCAATATTCCCACAATTGCCGCAACGTTTAGGCCCATACTTGTTCCGTACATCACATGTCCATGGTATTTTACTTCTTTAATTTCTTTAATATTATCGAAATTTTCGAATACAATCTGCCTTAGGTTAACCGGTTTTACAAATGTTTGGCTTACTTCTCCTGTTGGGTAATAGTACCTGTCATGGAATTCCGTCTTCCTATTGTAAAATTTCCTATCTCTTACTCCTATTGTACAATTATTAAAATTGATCATGTAATTTCCCGTCAAACTGAATCTTCTTCTGTCACAATTTTGTAGCAAGTCTTCCTTAAAACTATTTTTTATCAGAAGTGTTTCATCATCTATTTCCTCTATACTGGTAATATTATTATATATTAATTTACAATTATTTTGCACTATACAATTTTTGCTTAATTTTAATCTGTTTAAAGGAGTTCCCTCTTCGTACTGATAAATCTTGTTATTTATTTCCACTACAACTTCTTCCTGTTCATCTATTTCAAATTTTTCAGAGTTTGGTATTGGTTTAACTAACTGAATTTCTTTTAGGATATAACTTTTAGGAATTTTTATTGCAAAAATCAAAAGGTTATCTTTGTATTTCATTACTCCTGCTTTTAATAATCTAAGCTTGTAGAGATCAACTTTATATGTATCTAACTCTTCCAATGTTAGCATACTTGGGTGAATCATGTTATGTTTTGTTGCCATTATGTTGTCCAAAATTTGGTTTATTTTATTTTCTAAGTATCTGAGCTTGGTTTCCTGGTCTAGAAACAAGATTTTATAATGCAACTCCCGAACATTTTCTGTAGTTGTGTTAATTGCCTTTAATATTTTACGTCCATCTGCTTCTATTAGTATTTTTAAATCTGTCAGAGTCCTATTGAAATGTTCGTTAATCCTTATCTGTTTGTTCAAAGTATGTATCGCTTTATGGTTATTTCTGTCTATTGTCTCTAAATGTCCTTTGATATCTTGTCTGTCCGTTTCGTCCATCGTTCCAAATAACCATTTGCTAACAGCTCCTACAGCATTGATTAGTCCTCGTTTCTGCCTATTTGGATTTTGTATTGTCCTTAGTTTACTTCTAATAATATTAATTTCTGTAATAAGTGCCTTTTTATCTTCCAACTTAAGATGTTCTACGTTTTTCTCCAAACTCCGCAAAATATCG
The DNA here is from genome assembly GCA_963920795.1 of Eutolmus rufibarbis. NCBI lineage: Eukaryota > Metazoa > Arthropoda > Insecta > Diptera > Asilidae > Eutolmus > Eutolmus rufibarbis. The sequence goes on from OY987205.1 coordinate 19,819,237, forward strand.
GCCATTTCTGCTGGATTTATGATGTGTAAAACCGTGTCCGTTTCGTTTGTGATTTCCACTTGTTTTACCTTGATTTTAACATATCCGCTCTCTTCCTTGATTGGTAGTACCTGAAGTGCCCCTTGCACTGTTGTCGTCATGAATATTATTATTATGATTACCTGCAAATTTGGTTGTTCTTTTAATATTTGACAAATGAACATTATTCAAAGGATATTTTCTGAAGTATGGTTCGTCTTTGTGTCTCACTCTCTTATAGTTTCTAATAAACCCTTCTGGTCTATTTTCCTTATAGTTTTCCTTCTTTTTATTTAATTTATTTATGTATTTAAGTTTTTTTGTATTTATTTTCTCTATTAACTGTGCCGTATCTACCAATGCATTTGCCTCTCTTGGAGACATTTCTATCATGCTATGAAATCTGTCGTTATAATTACCTATTGCTTTTTGTAGTTTTTGTTCAGTTGGTATATTTTCTTCTATTGCTTGTATTTTCTCTATTATTGTTGAATGTAATCTCTCTACTTCTGCGTTTCCGGTATGACTGTTCGGCTTAGTCCAGTGGACTTCTATACCTTTCTCCTGCAGATATCTTTTGACTTGTTCCGACTTAAACTCATTGTCCATCACTATCTTTCTTGGTCTACCAAATGAAGCCAAATATCCCTCTAGTATAGCGATTTTTCTAACCCAATTTCTATCATTTATAAGATAGGCTACTGCGAATTTTGTCAACTTATCTATCACCGTAATAAAAGTCTGTTTCTTATAATGGAAGGTGTCAATAAGAATGATGTCGTTCTTTTTATGTGGTGTTTCTGTTATATTGAATTTCGGTTTTATTGGACTCCTATCGTATTTAATTGCTTGACATTTTTCACAATTATTAATGATTAATTGTACCTGTTCTTGCAACTTTGGGTAATAAATTTTCTGTTTCAAAGTTCTATACGTTTCGTTGATTCCGCTATGAAGTGACTCCTTTGTGTGGTATAAAGAAATTTGCGCCTGACATTGTTCTTCACTCTCCATCTCTCTAGCTCTTTTGGTAGCCTTCGTGAATTTTATTTTTTTATCGCCTGAGAACAACTGTATTATACACTGCTGAACTTTATTATAGTCTGTATCTTCTACCTCTGAATAAATTCCTATACGACCTGATTTTATATTTCTGTTTAATATTCCCTTGATAACTTTTTCGTCATTTCTTCCAATTGCTTTTTTATTTCTATTTCATGCTGAGGCGGGTACCTAAAGAGTTTAGAATTTATTTGTTCTGACGTTGTTGTTCTGATTTCATGTACTATGCTTTTTGTGTTCGTTAACTGATCGCCTTCTTTAAATATCAATTTTTTATATCTTTCTAATAGTTTTAATATATTTTTTTTTTCTTCTGGATTTAGATGGCTTACTTTCATGTTCCCCAAATCGCTTTCTTCTAACGTATTGACTTCTTCTTGAATGGTTTTATTCAAAAATGATAATTTTGCACCATTAGTTAATTTGATTTCTTGTTTCTCCATATCTATTACTTTTACGTTTTTTTCTATCCAGTCCATTCCTATCAAAAAATCATATGTCTTATTTAGATGTATCCTGACCCATTTCATCCTTGCATCCGTTGATTGTTTAAACTCATTCGGACATCTTGTTTTGACTAATTCTGTATCTTTTCGAACTTCCCCTTCTATAGTGTTAATTTGCATATTTCGTTTCCCTAATTCTTCATAAATGCTCTCCTTAACTGTTTTAGAGTTTAGTAAACTTATTGTAGATCCCGTATCGATCAAGGCAATGTATCTTCTGCTGTTCAAGGTTAAAATGACGTAAATTTTCTTATTTTCCGAGGCTAATTTATAAAAAACTCATTGTTTCCCAACTGATTCACTTCATTTTCATTTCTTGTACTTATAGTGTCCACTTCCATTGGTTGTTGCACTTGATTATTATTATTTTGGTAATTTGGTTGAGCCTGTCTACTGTTGGAGCTATTTTGTTGTCGGTTACTGTTTTCGTAATTGTTGTGTGGTAGTTGTCTTGTTTGGTTTGTATTATTAAAGTTTCTTGTTCGGTTTATATTATTATAATTTCTTGTTTGGTTTGTATTATTATTATTTTGTGTTTGGTTGTTATTATTATAATTTCTATTGTGTACCTGATTACTTCTTTCTAACCGAAAATTATTATTATGTCTCTGACTACAAGGATTTGGCTGTGAAAAATTTTGCTTTGCGTTTGATTTATTCCACTTTAAATTAAATTGATCCTGACCTATATATTTATTTGTTATTTGTCTAATTTCCTCGAGACTAAACCTGTTATACAACTCCGCCGCCAATGCTCCAGCTGTTAGTTCTTTTATTTTAAGCACTAATATACTACTGAGGTGATTCAATATTTCGTTTTGGTGGTCACTGAACATAGCACATTCTGATATATCTGATACAAATCTACTTATTTTGCTTGTCAATTCCTCAATTGTACTTACTCTTAATATACCAATTTCTTGCATAATCTTTCCTTGATCCTTTGATGGTCTATAGTGTAACTTCAGCTTTGCTTTGCATTCTTCCCACGATGCTGGGGGTGAGGCTTCCAAGTAATTTTTTGCTGCTCCAAGAATTTTTTCGTTGTAAATTATTGTGTAAACTGCGTTGACATGTTGCTGTTCCGGGTAGTCAGCCAGGGCTCTTTCCACTGCTGCCAAGAATCCCGGCAAGGTTCCTTGCTTCCCTTCAAAGGTTGGTAGGTACCGAAGATCCTTCTCGATCCTTCGTCTTAGTGAGGGTTGTTGAGTCTGCCGATTCATTATTTCTGTGAGGGCTGCTATGCATCGCCCCATCAACTCGATGGCGTCTGGTTGATTTTGCTCCATTCTTCTATGCTGGTCTATTGCTTGATTCCTTTGTTGTCTCCTATCCCAATGTGCCAGTGTTTCTTGTGGTTGTTTCTTCGCAAACTAGTAAATTGCACTTTAGTTTGCTGCGTTTCACACTTTTAATAAACACTTAATATCACTCCGTAGAAGTATCCTACCGACTGCGCCAGTTATATTTTTGGGATATTGGGGCAAATCGGGTTTGGATTGACAACACTTTTTGCTTTTGATTTTAAAACACTTTATTATTTCTTTTTCCTCTTTACCGAATTACAAGGGAACTCACTAATCATTTACTTCACAATAGCTTTTTATTTTATGGGTCTTTTCTTTATTAAGATCCTCGACAGACTAACTGATGTGCCCAACACCTCGTTACCTTCTCTCTTGTTTCTTTTTTGCAGCATCATGATTTTTGCGTTTGTGGGAATAAAAGGCTCGCGACATTTGTTTTGACTTCGCGATGCAATCCGATGCATCATTCTCGTTACCAAGCCATTGGCTTTGGTTTCGCTTTAATTTTGTGGGAGTCAGATAGTGTAAGATTTCCGCCACTCTGCATTTCCATGCAGTTAGCATCATCACGGTCACGTTGCATATCCATATATGTAACTCGCACGCGGAACGTGATGTATTGGTGATCGCTGGCTGTATAGTCCTCGATCACCCGCCAGTCCTGCACACGTGCAGCCAGATTTTCCGTCGCAAGGGAGACATCAATAATTGCCTCCCTATAGCCAGGACGCCGGAAGGTGGACGTCGAACCGGTGTTTAAAACAACCAGGCCAGTCCTGGACGCAAAGTCTAGGACACGTCCACCCCGAGAGTCGGGTATTGGCTCTCCCCACTCTAAGGCTTTCGCATTGAAATCTCCAGCCACCACCAGCTCCCCATCCATGCCGCGGACCGCGTCCTCCAGGCCATCCAACTTGGTCTGGAAGTCCGCGATAGGCTCGTTTGGAGTGAAGTAGCAGCTGACGTATGTAGCGCCCCTGCTCTTCACCCAAACGAAGCCAGCGCCCGCGCCATGGTCCACGACGTCGAAACGTCGCAGATCCGGGACCCAGATTGCCGCCGTGCCAAGGGTGTCACGGTACCACGTCGGGTCAGACCCGTCCCGGTACTGTTCGCTGACTAAGACAATGTCAGCGTCTTTCTCGAGACGGATCTGAGCCAACAGATCGTGAGCCGTCCTACTCCTATGGATGTTGCCCTGGAGGACCACGACCATCACCTATTTTTGGCCTCCTCTAAGGCCTTGCGGAAGACCCCGCACTCCCCCGAACCCGCCAAGTGTCTCCGCGAGCCGGTCTTTCCCGCCACTTCTGGGCAGAGGAAGCACACCGGACTCGCAGCGCACGCTTTGGCATTGTGCCCCTCCCCGCCGCACCGGAAGCAGAGCTTACTTCTGTCCGGGCCCTTACAGGCCCGGCTTTGGTGCCCGTACCCCAAGCATTTAAAACACTTGGGCACGACCACCCGCCTACGGTTCCTGCCCTCCACCCAGCCGACCTTTACTCGGGCAGCCCGCAGTAACTTCGCCGCAGCCGTCTCCTCAACCTCAATAATGGCCAGGCATTGGCCACGGCCATTAGGGCGGGTCAGCGCGACCTGGAGGTGGCCACTATAGTCCCTCAGATCACTCTTGAGGGCTTCTAAGACCTCCTCCTTGGTCGTGCAAGCGTCAAGCTCCCTGATCTCCAGAGTAGCTCTGGGGACCAGCTGCCTGACACTGCTCGCTGCCCCGACCGCGCCCTTTAAAGCGTCGGAGAATGCTGCTCGAGTCTCGCGAGTGCATCGCCCGAGCTCCAGGAGCACCTCGCCAGACCTTGTCTGCCGGACGGCCCTCACCCTGACCCCGCAGCTCTCAGGGTTGACCGTCTTGCGAACAGTGCTAAGCACGTCCGGGTCCGAAACGTCGAGCGAATAAAATAAAAAAAATCTATATAAAACGATCGGAGTATTTTCCTCAAAAAAGAACAACACCAAACTCGATTTCTCTTGCCCGATCAAAAAAGAACAGAATAAATAAAATATAATTTTAAGTAATTTATCTTAATTTTATTTGATTTTTTTATAATTTTAAATAATTTATTTTAATTTTATTTCCTTTTTTTAATATTTCAATTTAATTTATTTTAATTTTATTTAATTTTTTTACAATTTTAAATAATTTTATTTAATTTGTTTATAATTTTAAATAATTTTTTTTGATTTTATTTAACTTGTTTATAATTTTAAATAATTTATTTTAATTTTATTTAATTTTTTCATAATTTTAAATAATTTATTTTAATTTTATTTAGTTGTTTTTATAATTTTAAATAATTTATTTTAATTTTATTGGATTTTTTTATAATTTTAAATAATTTATTTTAATTTTATTTAATTTTTTCATAATTTTAAATTTATTTTAATTTTATTTAATTGTTTTTATAATTTTAAATAATTTATTTTAATTTTATTTAATTTTTTTATAATTTTAGGTAATTTATTTTAAGTTTATTTAATTTGTTTATAATTTTAAATAATTTATTTTGATTTTATTTAATTTTTTTATAATTTTAAATAATTTTATTTAGTTTTATTTAATTTTTTTATAATTTTAAATAATTCATTTTAATTTTATTTAATTTTTTTATAATTTTAAATATGTAATTTTATTTAATTTGTTTATAATTTTAAATAATGTTTTTTAATTTTGTTTAACTTGTTTATACTTTTAAATAATTTATTTTAATTTTTTCATAATATTAAAAAATTTATTTTAATTTTATTTAATTGTTTTTGTTAGGAAAACCAGGAGGTGCAAGAAACTGTTCAGGTTTCCAGAAAGATTTATTGAAACACGAAAGTACAAATTGTCTTGACAGAATCTAAAGGAGAAGTGAATTTTAGGACAAAGGCTAACTATGATTTTGAACAAAAGATAGGTCGTTCCACAAGCAACAAGTAGAAGTTACAAAAACTAAAGGGCGGTTCGATTTGAATGTAAACATAATTAGAAACACTAATTTAACAGTTTTTATAATTTTAAATAATTTATTTTAAATTTATTTAATTTTTTTATAATTTTAAGTAATTTATTTTAAGTTTATTTAATTTTTTTATAATTTTAAATAATTTTATTTAATTTTAATTTTATTTAATTTTTTCATAATTTTAAATAATTTATTTTAATTTTATTTAATTGTTTTTATAATTTTAAATAATTTATTTTAATTTTATTTAATTTTTTTATAATTTTAAATAATTTATTTTAATTTTATTTAATTTTTTTTATAAATTTAAGTATTTTATTTTAATTTTATTTAATTTCTTTATAATTTTAAATAATTAATTTTAATTTTATTTATTTATTTTATAATTTAATCTAATTTATTTTAATTTTATTTAATTTTTTTATAATTTTAAATAATTTTATTTAATTTGTTTATAATTTTAAATAATTTATTTTAATTTTATTTAATTGTTTTTATATTATAAATAATTTATTTTAACTTTATTTAATTTTTTTATAATTTTAAGTAATTTATTTTAAGTTTATTTAATTTGTTTATAATTTTAAATAATTTATTTTAATTTTGTTTAATTTTTTTATAATTTTAAATAATTTTATTTAGTTTTATTTAATTTTTTTATAATTTTAAATAATTCATTTTAATTTTATTTAATTTTTTTATAATTTTAAATACAGTCGAAACCGGATATTTTTTTTTTTTGTAGGGAAGCGGGGAAATTCCGTTACGCACTAGGGAGGCCGAGGCCACCACTGTACCGGACTCCCTGGCCGAGTCCAGGCCTACCGGCTAAAACCCCGCTCCCCCTCCAGGAACCCCACCCCGGGACCATCTTGGAAGACATTACTTCGGGGTGGAGCCTTATAGCCTCGCCCGCATACGCAGGCACGCTCCGCTAGATGGACACATCCATCTACTTCGCAAAGCCAGCAGGGGCCTCCAAGAGACCCCTGACTTTGTCGGCACCCCCTTATTGAAGCCAGCCAGCAGGTGCCCTCAAGAGAGCACCCGCTGTTGTCAGCCCTCCCTCCACGCTGCTGGTGAGGGCAGTCCCTCCCGAGGGAGGCATTGCCTCGCCAACCAACACTCACTCCGCTCAGACATCCGTCTCCACTCACACACAGCCAGCAGGGACTCCCTAGAGGGCCCCCGCTTTTGTCGGCACGCACTCCGCCCAGACATCCGTCCTCATCCGCCCAGCCAACAGGGGCACCCTAGGGAACCCCTGTTTTTGTCGGCAAACACCACATTGGTTTAAATAAATAAATAAATATTAACAACCACACACCAGTAAGATAAATTAACACCAAAAGCCAACAGGAGCTCCCTAGGGAGCCCCTGTTTTTGTCGGCAGACACCGAACAAATAAACACACCAACAAGTTAAATAAATGAACACAAACCAAAAGCCAACAGGGGCCCCTTAGGAACCCCTGTTGTTGTCTCTTTCCTTCTGGCGAAGGATCCCTCTCACAAACGAGGCAACCCTCCGCCAGAAATCGTCACTCTGCAGCATAGCCCCGACTATGTTGTCTGGAGTTATGCTGCCTGTCGAACACTCTAACTCGGCCCGCTCCGCTCTCCACCGGACACATTCAAAGAATGTGTGGAGAGCGGAGTCGGATGGGGAGCTACAATATGCGCAGCACGGGCTTGGCGCCTTCCCCATGTGATGGAGGAAGGACCGGAAATGCCCGTGCCCCGTCAGCATTTGGGTGAGGTAGTAATCAACCTCACCATGCTGACGGTCCAGCCAGGTGTCCAGCTGCGGAATCAACCGGGCTGTCCACCGGCCTCGCGCCTCCCCATCCCAACGCTCTTGCCAGGACAACATGGTCCTGGCCCGGGCCACCCTCGCGGCGTCACCCCCCAGGACACCCTTCTCCCGGTGGACGAACTGTCGTTCCCTTGCTAAGAGGTCAATAGGTATGACCCCCGCGACCACCAGTACCGCCGGTTCCGAGACCGTGCGGTAGGAGCACGCGATGCGGAGCGCCGCACGGCGTTGCACTGCAAGCATACGCTTGCGGTACTTTTCCCACCGCATCGAGTCGGCCCAGACTTCAGCTCCGTAGAGCATGATGGCCTCGGCGGTGCGGAGCAGCAGGCGCCTTTTGCAGGGGCTGGGTCCAACCGTATTGGCCATGACCCTACTCAGCGCCGCCGTCACCGCAGCCGCCTTATCGGCCCGGCCCTTGATCTCCTCCCAGAAGGTGAGCCTGCAATCGAGACTCACCCCCAGGTATTTGATCGCAAGCCGCGTCTGAACCGGCATGTCTCCTACCCGCATCTCCATTAGCACGGGGATGCGCTTCTTTGTCAGAAGGACGATCTCGGTTTTGGCCATGGCTAACTCCAGCCCGTGGTCGCGCAGCCAAGAACTCACCCGACGCATCACCTGGTTGAGTCTCATTTGCGCCTTCTCGACATCTCTGGCGGTAATAACCGCCGCGATATCGTCAGCATACCCAACCAGGAAAGACCCTTCAGGCATCTCCATACGAAGGATCCCGTCATATGTATAATTCCATATGTCGGGTCCCAGTATGGAGCCTTGGGCCGCCCCTGCCGAGAGAACCCTCGTCTCCGGGCCATCCTCCGTGTCGAAGGTTAGGGTGCGATCTTTCAGGTAATCCCTCATCATCTGCAAGAGATACTGAGGAACCCTGAAGTCACGCTCTAACGCATTGAGTGCGTCCCCCCACGTTACCGAGTTGAAGGCGTTGCGCACATCCAGAGTGACCAGCAGGCACACCGGGCGAGAATAGTGATTTACGCATTCGGTGGCCCGGGCCGCATCGACTACCTCCTGGATAGCATGTACTGTCGACCTCCCTTTCCGAAAGCCATAATGCCTTTCGGAAAGGTCCCCAGCAGCCTCGACGGCTGCTCGGAGGCGAGGCTTCAGCAACTTCTCCAGGAGCTTGCCGGCCGTGTCGAGCATACACAGCGGTCTGTACGACCCGGGGGACCCTGCTGGTCCCTTTCCCTTGCTGATAAGCACAAGCCTAGCCGCCTTCCAGCGGGAGGGAAACACTCCCGCCTTCAGGCAGGCATTGTACATATCGAGCAAGAGCCTTGGATGGCTCGCCGTCAACACCTTCAGCACCTCTGCTGGAAGTCCGTCGGGCCCTGGTGCCTTCTTATTTTGAAGGCTTTGCGAGGTTCTCGTTAACTCCTCCATTGTAAATGGGGGAGGATCGAGCGCCTCGCGGGCCGCGGAATTTGGCGCCATCGGATGGGTGGGGAAAAGGGCATCCACAATGGAACGGACCGTCTCCGCGTCGAGGGGAGCGCTCCGCGAGAACGCCCCCAACTTGCGGAGAACGATCCTGTACCCCAGTCCCCAGGGATCTTCGTTGAGATCCTCGCCCAGCCGCTGCCAGCATCGGCGCTTACTCCTTTGGATGGCCCTCCGAAGGTTCTTTTTCGCTTCCTTATGATCGGCAGATCTACGGGCTGCGTCCGCATCGCGTCGGTCTGCTCTTTGAGCCAACCGCCTGAGACGGAGACATGTCCGCCTCAGTTCCGCGATTTCGTCCGTCCACCAAAACGCAGGACGGCGCCCTCTCCCGTAACCTTTCTTCCTTGGCACGGCCTCCCGGCAGGCCCGGTGGATGAGACTCATCGTAGAGTCCACCACCCGTACAGCCCGCTCGAGAGGTGGCAAACCCTCTGGGATCCCATCAATGGTTTGCCGGCCGCGCTCGATGGCTAGAGACAGCCTCTCGGCGTCCATCCTGGCGACATCCCATCTGGGCGGGCCCTGCAATCGCCGGACCCGCACCGGCGCTACATCACGTACGCGGAACGTGATGTACTGGTGATCGCTGGCTGTATAGTCCTCGATCACCCGCCAGTCCTGCACACGTGCAGCCAGATTTTCCGTCGCAAGGGAGACATCAATAATTGTCTCCCTATAGCCAGGACGCCGGAAGGTGGACGTCGAGCCGGTGTTTAGAACAACCAGCCCAGTCCTGGACGCAAAGTCCAGGACACGTCCACCTCGAGAGTCGGGTGTTGGCTCTCCCCACTCTAAGGCTTTCGCATTGAAATCTCCAGCCACCACCAGCTCCCCATCCATGCCGCGGACCGCTTCCTCCAGGCCATCCAACTTGGTCTGGAAGTCCGCGATAGGCTCGTTTGGAGTGAAGTAGCAGCTGACGTATGTAGCGCCCCTGCTCCTCACCCAAACGAAGCCAGCGCCCGCGCCATGGTCCACGACGTCGAAACGTCGCAGATCCGGGACCCAGATTGCCGCCGTGCCAAGGGTATCGCGATACCACGTCGGCTCAGACCCGTCTCGGTACTGTTCGCTGACTAAGACAATGTCAGCGTCTTTCTCGATACGGATCTGAGCCAACAGATCGTTAGCCGTCCTGCTCCTATGGATGTTGCCCTGGAGGGCAACCACCATTACGGTTTCCGAATTGCGTTGAGGGCCTTACGAAAGGCCCCGCAGTCACCAGACCCTGCGACGTGTCGCCGAGCCCCGGTATTCCCCGCCACCTCCGGGCAGAGAAAACCTACCGGGGACGCGGTGCACGTCGCCGACTTATGTTGTAAGCCCCCACACCTAAAACAACACTTACTGCGATCCGGCCCCTTGCAGGCATGGCTATGATGGCCGTAACCCAGGCACTTAAAGCACCTGGGCACGACCACTCGTCTCCGGATTCTGCAAGCGACCCAGCCGTCCTTGATCCGGGCAGCCTGTAACAGACCCGCTGCAGCCCTCTCTTCCACCTCAATGATGGCCAGGCGTTGGCCACGATCATTGGGCCGGGATCTGAAGGTGGCCCTCGTAATCCCTTAGAACCTGCCTGAGGGCATCGAGGACCTCCTCTTTGGTCGTGCAGACGTCAAGCTCCCTGATCTCCAGAGTAGTTCTGGGGACCAGCTGCCTGACGCTAGTTGCTGACCCAGCTGCGCCCTTCAAGGCTTCAGAGAAAGCTGCCCGAGCCTGCGCAGAGCACTGCCCGAGTTCGAGCAGCACCTCGCCGACCCGAGTCTGCCGGACAGCCTTAATCTTCACCCCGCAGCTCTCTGGGTTGACTGCCTTGCGGACTGTGCCGAGCACTTCCGCAAAGGTCTTCCCCGCTGCGGGCTTAAGTAGGATGGCCTCGGGCTTGGCCTTTCCGGCGGGTGCCGCTGATCGGCCAGGAGCTACATATAGGCGGGGCCGGAGTCGGGCTCGGAGCCGAAGCATTCGCTTCCCCCTGCTCGTTCTTCCCCCTCTTTTTTTTCCTTTTCTGCCACTTTTTCTTACCCGCATTCTTCACCTCCTCCTTTTCCTTCCTTTCCTCCTTCCTAATACCTTTTCCCTTCCTGACCACCTCCGTCCAGGCCAGGGAAATTTCCTCCTTCCTCTTCTTTCGCAAGTCCTCCCCTGGTGGCAGGGGGGGGCTGGAGGCGCCCCTCTTCCCCACCGCCGGCGAAGCCTGCACGCTCGCTGCCGACACCGGGGCAGTTTGCGTACCACAGGACTTCACCGGTGGCGGCCCAGGGAGAGGGCTCCTACCCGCACCCGCTGTCGCAAACGGGGCAGTTTGCATGGAGCAGGACTTCATAGCGGGTTTCCTCTTGCTGCTGCGGACCCCCGCGCATGTCCTCCTGGACTCTTCCAGGTCGTGAAGAGCCTCCTCCAATGCAGGAAGACCGTCTTTGACGACCTTGGATATGTTGGGCTGCTTTTTCAGGGCAGCCAACATCTCCTTTATGAGGGCCCTCATTTTGGAGAACCCCCTATCCATACGGGCCTCCATCGCCCCGAGTCTGTCCTCGAGACTGGGCGTGGTACGCTCCGCCCGACCAGTCTCGGCGACCGGTGGCCCAGCTGCCGACGAGTCCGCAGAGGACTCTCGCGAGCGGGCGCTAGGAACCGCCCGCGCATCCGGGACTGTCCCAGGGTCTGGCGTGCGCGATGCATCGCCAGCCACTGTCGAGTCCACAGACGACGCACGGGAGCGCGGTGTCTGCAGCACCGGTGAGCGGAGCACTCGCGACCTCCTCGCGAAGGGGTTGGCAGGCGTGCTGCCACCCCCCTCGTCACACCCCAACGTATGATTATTTTCAGTATCCATTCAGATTGCTGAAAATGACTTCAGGTACGGCTTCGCGTTCTCGGACCACAGCCGAGGCAATCGCCAGCATTACGCCTCCCGCTGCCCCCGTACCCATAGGAAGGCCCTCCTCTTCCCACCGTCCTTTCTCCTCTTCGAACAGGCCCCGAATCACCAGCGACCTGCCTCCGAGGGTTCCGTAGGCTTTCCGAGGAGCACCCCCCTGCACCTCCCGTCTGACCTGAGGATCAGAACGGGTGTTCTCCCTAGACCTAGGGTGTGCTACTCCCTAGGGCCGCAGCTCCTCGAGGTTACGAATGCACCAAAGAGGCGTGTTGGATCCCGAATCCCGCAGGCAGACGTTCACCTCAACCTCCAGATGCACCCCCTCCTCGGCTCGCTGCATCGTCCGCGCAGGAGGATACACGGCCGTCTCTCTGCCAGGTTCGGACGAGAACTCCGATTGCATAGTGACACCGGTGGATTCGGTGTCCCTATACGACAGTAACCATCGGAATGATCCGGGACTGCTTATTCCCCGCCGAAGCAGGTATTCGCAGCTCCCCTCCATATCTGGAGGGAATTCCCCTATCCGCCACCCGGGGATAGCAGACCGTACCTGCCCCAGACGAAACCGGATATAACGACGAATCGGTTATTACGACTAAATGGCAAAGTCCCGGCCGAATCCCTATATAAACACTTATGTAAACATACCGCCTATAACAACATCGGATAAAGCGACATATCGCTTAAAAACGACGAAACTTTCTGGAAATTCATCGATTATAGCGACCAACCGTCATACACCCAACTCTCAAGCCCAGGAATTCAAAATAAGCAAGCCATGAAGTAAGCCAAATCACTCCCACTCACTTCTCCCACCTCACTTGTACCACTTTTTTATTTTTTATATTTATATTTTATTTGAATACAAGTTTATACGCCGAACACCTATATATTACATATATGTAAATTAAATACATATACATATGTACATATTACAAGTTCAAATTATGTGTCTATTTGTGTATATTGCTTATAACGACTATCGGATATAGCGTCCGTAGTTCTATGGTCCCTTCAATGTTGTTATATCCGGTTTCGACTGTAATTTTAAATAACTTATTTTAATTTTATTTAATTTTTTTATAATTTTAAATAATTTTATTTAATTTTATTTAATTTTTTTATAATTTTAAATACATAATTTATTTTAATTTTATTTAATTTTTTTATAATTTTAAATAATTTTATTTAATTTGTTTATAATTTTTTTTAATTTTATTTAACTTGTTTATAATTTTAAATAATTTTAAATAATTTATTTTAATTTTATTTAATTTTTTTATAATTTTAAGTAATTTATTTTAATTTTGTTTGATTTTTTTATAATTTTAAATAATTTTATTTAATTTTATTTAATTTTTTTATAATTTTAAATAATTAATTTTAATTTTATTTATTTTTTTTATAAATTAATTTAATTTATTTTAATTTTATTTAATTTTTTTTTAAATTTAAATAATTTTATTTAATTTGTTTATAATTTTAAATAATTTTTTTTAATTTTATTTAACTTGTTTATTATTTTAAATAATTTATTTTAATTTTATTTAATTTTTTCATAACTATAAATAATTTATTTTAATTTTATTTAATGTTTTTATAATTTTAAATAATTTATTTTAATTTTATTTAATTTTTTTATAATTTTAAGTAATTTATTTTAATTTTATTTGATTTTTTTATAATTTTAAATAATTTATTTTAATTTTATTTAATTTTTTTATAATTTTAAATAACTAATTTTAATTTTATTTATTTTTTTATAATTTAATTTAATTTATTTTAATTTTATTTATTTTTTTTATAATTTTACATAATTTTGTTTAATTTCATTTGATTTTTTTATAATTTTAAATAATTTTATTTAATTTTATTTAATTTTTTTATAATTTTAAATAATTTATTTTAATTTTATTTAATTTTTTTATAATTTTAAATAATGTTATTTAATTTGTTTATAATTTTAAATAGTTTTATTTAACTTGTTTATAATTTTAAATAATTTATTTTAATTTTATTTAATTTTTTTATAATTTTAAGTAACTTATTTTAATTTTATTTAATTTGTTTATAATTTTAAATAACCTATTTTAATTTTATTTAATTTCTTTATAATTTTAAATAATTTTATTTAATTTTTTTATACTTTTAAATAATTTTATTTAATTTTTTTATAATTTTAAATTATTTTTTTTAATTTTATTTAACTTGTTTATAATTTTAAATAATTTATTTTAATTTTATTTAATTTTTTCATAATTTTAAATAATTTATTTTAATTTTATTTAATTGTTTTTATAATTTTAAATAATTTATTATAATTTTATTTAATTTTTTTATAATTTTAAGTAATTTCTTTTAAGTTTATTTAATTTGTTTATAATTTTATATAACATATTTTAATTTTATTTAATTTTTTTATAATTTTAAATAATTTTATTTAATTTTATTTAATTTTTTTATAATTTTAAATAATTTATTTTAATTTTATTTAATTTTTTTATAATTTTAAATAAGTTTATTTAATTTGTTTATAATTTTAAATAATTTTTTTTAATTTTATTTAACTTTTTTATAATTTTAAATAATTTATTTTAATTTTATTTAATTTTTTCATAATTTTAAATAATTTATTTTAATTTTATTTAATTTTTTTATAATTTTAAATAATTTATTTTAATTTTATTTAATTTTTTTATAATTTTAAATAATTTTATTTAATTTTTTTATAATTTTAAATAATTTTTTTAAATTTTATTTAACTTGTTTATAATTTTAAATAATTTATTTTAATTTTATTTAATTTTTTCATAATTTTAAATAATTTATTTTAATTTTATTTAATTTTTTTATAATTTTAAATAATTTATTTTAATTTTATTTAATTGTTTTTATAATTTTAAATAATTTATTATAATTTTATTTAATTTTTTTATACTTTTAAGTAATTTATTTTAAGTTTATTTAATTTGGTTATATGTAATTTTAAATAACTTATTTTAATTTTATTTAATTTTTTTATAATTTTAAATAATTTATTTAATTTTATTTAATTTTTTTATTATTTTAAATACATAATTTATTTTAATTTTATTTATTTTTTTTACAATTTTAAATAATTTTATTTAATTTGTTTATAATTTTAAATAATTTTTTTTAATTTTATTTAACTTGTTTATAATTTTAAATAATTTATTTTAATTTTATTTAATTTTTTCAAAATTATAAATAATTTATTTTAATTTTATTTAATTTTTTTATAATTTTAAGTAATTTATTTTAATTTTATTTATTTATTTTATAAATTAATTTAATTTATTTTAATTTTATTTAATTTTTTTTTAATTTTAAATAATTTTATTTAATTTGTTTATAATTTTAAATAATTTTTTTTAATTTTATTTAACTTGTTTATTATTTTAAATAATTTATTTTAATTTTATTTAATTTTTTCATAACTTTAAATAATTTATTTTAATTTTATTTAATGTTTTTATAATGTTGACTCACACCTAAAAGAATAAAAGAATTAAAAGAAAAATCAAATGAATTTATATGAAAATTGTATACCTTGTACCTGGGACCACAACAGGTACTCCAATCGATAGCTAGCACTGGGGACTTACATTGACGATACAACAACAACAACATTGGAATCATAACAAGACACACAAAACATAAAAGAAAACGACCGTAACACGATATTCGCTGAACTGGCATAACACGACACAGGAACATTCGCAACACATTTAGAAAAAATGAGTTGAATTGATATCAAACAGGTGAAATGTTCGAATTTATTTCACCTTTTGACATTTGACCGGCCAAGAACTTTTTTTCGAATTTACGGCGATTCTACACGTAATCGGCCGTACCGGACACATTAAATTACAAATCACAACACTAGACACAGACTACTTACCTTTTATATCCAAATTCCCAAATTATTTTTGGGAAAAAAGGGCACACCACACTCGCGCAACTTTTATCACCGGCCACCTGTCAAACTTTATATTGTCAATTTATTTGACACACTAAGGTGGGGCAACTTTATCCGATAAATCGGATAGCATTGCCAGACAGGTGATAAATTACACCGGTAACGAATTAATCGCGTTTTTATCAATTTCCCATAAGGCTAATGGGAGCGAAAGGGATAGCAGTCAAGCGTGAACAAGATAGACGATAATTATCACAACCGGAAACGCAAACATGGCTGAATTTGGTCTAAAAACGCCATGTTATAGCAAATTGGTTTTTTAATGATATTATGTTCAATTTTACTTGGATAATTGCAATTTTTACGTAATCTAATTGTCGCAGCCTCGACATGAATGCTGAAAGGATCAGTACACAGTAAAAAAGCACATAATAAAAGTAAAGATAAACAAACCTAAATTCCGACTTCCCCAGTCAATTTAACAATGACATTAACAAAGAGCTGTCATTTGACAGCAACAAATTATCTCTATTGCAAACAAGGCGACATCTGCATTTCAGAAAAAGCAGTTCGTCAACTTTTGCATTCGGTCGCAACAGTCCTTGCCGACTGGAGATTTTTGAATTTGATCGCAGTAGTCCTTGCGATCGCCCAAAAATTTAGTATAAAAGGGGGCGCAAAACAGGATATTTTCATTCTGATTCCGATAGTCATCGGTATAGGTTTCCACCATATCGACCGCTGTTAGAGTTAGAATCTGGGCAGGTTTCAACCGCCAGGTAGGTTTCAACCACCAAATTTGAAAGATATAACTTGTCGGTTTACACCACAAGTGCAATATCAAGACATAACTTGTAGGTTTATGCCACAAGTATAATGTCAAAATATAGCTTGTAGGTTTATGCCACAAGTATAAAGTCAGGATATAACTTGTCGGTTTACACCACAAGTGTAATATCAAGATATAACTTGTAGGTTTATGCCACAAGTATAATGTCAAAATATAGCTTGTAGGTTTATGCCACAAGTATAAAGTCAGGATATAGCTTGTAGGTTTACACCACAAGTGTAATATCTTTGATTATATTGAATTCCGGTTCCAGGAATGTTCGGGTGCAGGTATCCACCGCATGTTAGCATTTTTGGAATTAGAGTCTAGGCAGGTTTTCACCGCTACACATACACACATTGACAATCTTTTTTAGGTTTTAACCAAAGAATATTGTTAATGATACACTGTTTAGGGATTTTCAGACATTGACAAATATTTACCCAATCTAAAAATAATTTTGAATATTTCTTATATTAAACATTCTTATTTCTCAATTTTCAGATAATAGGAATAAATTAGTTTTATTCATTTTTACTTTCTTTTTACTTTGAATTATATAATTGTTTAGTTTTTTATTAAGAGTGAACTGTGTATTATTTCTTATATTGTATAATTTCAATTTTTACTACAATAAAAATATATGTTAAACGTAGACAAGTGTGTTTTAACACCGTAGATCCTAGATCCAACCCTTATCAGTACATTTGTACATTGAAAATCATATTACAGCTATAAAAGGCTGTAATATTAGTGCTACAGACAAGAAGCTGTAACATATTGGTCCTTCGAGCCGGATATATCTACGGTGAAACACGCTTGTTGAAAAACATACGCCATAAGGCACAATTTCAATTTGAACCTAAAGTAGATTTCAACCTAACAAAATGTTGGTTACAATAAAAACACAGTTCTCTTTAAAATCTTCGCTTGAAAAAGCTCTAATAAACTATTCAAAGACAGGCGATAAAAGAAAAACGCCTAAATATTTGTCAGGTCGTATAGAACAAATTTCCAAGTTCTGGCTACAATTCCAGGAAAATCATCTTGCTATAGAAACAGCAGATGAACAAACGGACGAAAAAATTATAGAATTGGTCGACAAATACAAACAAGACCAAGTCTATGACGAGTTCGAAAAATCATATTTTGAATTCCTTGGAGAACTTGAAGAACTCCTCGACGAGAAAAAGTTCAAAGGAAATTCGGTCGAAATAGCCAAAACCCTAAACAAACTTCAGCCAGAAGGAAAGGTTGAAGTTAAACTGCCACGTATAGACCTTCCGAAATTCAATGGAAATTATAAGACATGGAGATCATTCCATGATATGTTCAGCTCACTCATTCACAAAGATAACCGAATTTCAGATGTGCAAAAATTGCACTATCTTAAGTCGTGTCTAAGCGGTGAAGCTGAACGTATAATTAAACAATTCGATATGATAGAATCCAATTATACTGCCGCATGGCAAACGCTGATTGACCGCTACAACAACGAACGAGTTTTGATAACGGCTCAATTGAAAGAACTTTTCAGCCAAATCCCAATCAGAGGAGAATCACAAAGCGCTTTAAAGGATCTTTTAGACAACACTAAAGAATGTCTTCATGAGCTTAAAGCTTTAGACATTAATACGTCGGACTGGGACCCGATAATAATCTTTCTTTTGGTACAGCAACTACCTCAAGAAACACATAGGCTATGGGAACAAACAATCTCCAATCAAAGAGATATGCCCAAGCTGAAACAACTTTTCGAATTTCTTGAATCAAGGTTTCGAACACTAGAAGCCATACTTGATTCAAAGAACCAGGTTTCTTTCAACAAACCAAGAAAGACAACCAACTATCATATCGATGGACGAACAAATTGCGTCATATGCAAAGCAAACCATCATCTCAAGACATGCAAAAGGTTTGAGGCATTACATCCAAATGCTAAAAGGGACATTGTACGAAAACACAGAATCTGTGTACAATGTCTGGAGAAACACGATTCTAAAAACTGCCGAGTAGCGAACCATTGTGCGCTCTGCAAGGAATCACACGCATTAACGAAATGCGAGAAATTTAAACAATTGTCCAAAACGGACAAAGATCAGCTTGTAGCAAAGAACAATTTATGCTATAACTGTTTAAGAAAACATGTCAGAATAGCATGTCCGAGCTATAATACATGTTTTAAATGTGATAAGCGGCATCATACATTGTTGCATAACGAATCAACAATCAATGAGAGGAAACACATCGGGAAACCATCCACTGCTTTATCACAACAAGAACCTAAATCCAACTGCCATTTCAACAGAAATCAGACGCAAGCATTACTGGCAACGGCATTGGTAACTATTAAGAGCAACAAGGGGATATCCTTGACACTTCGTGCTCTTATAGATCTGGGCTCCCAAAGTTCATTCATAACAGAAGCCGCATTTCAAGCGTTAAGAATGAAAGGAGACCCTACATATTTACAGATTGCAGGCCTTGGGTCAACAAGGCTAACAACATCAAGAAAGGAGGTTTCATTCGCGTTACATTCAAATACATCAGAGTTTGAATTACCCATGAAAGCATACGTTATTAAAAAAATAACTAACGTAGTTCCTCCCAAACATCTGTCGATAAAAGATCTTAAATACATTAATGATTTACAATTGGCAGACCCAGAATATTTCAAACCAGGACATATTGATTTATTACTGGGAGTAAATGTGTACTCGAGAATAATTCGAGATGGCGTCCTCCGTGGTCAAAACAGAACGCCAACAGCACAAAATACAGAATTAGGATGGATCCTCTTTGGAGAAATACCATCAATTGAGAATAACGAAAACAACTCTAGTTTTTCAGCTTTCATTAATGAAAGCCCAACACTGGAAACGCTGAATAAGCAAATACAAAAATTCTGGGAGTGTGAAGAAATAACTGGAAGACGTTATTCACAGCAAGAGGAAGAATGTGAAAAGTTTTATACAAAAACAGTAACTCGTTTACCTACAGGAGAGTATCAAGTACGCTTACCCTTCAAAAACAACAGTACTCCAAAACTAGGAGACTCGAAGAAACAAGCATTGTCAAGGTTCCTTCAGCTAGAGCGAAGGCTGCACCAGAAACAGGACCTTTACAGAGAATATTCGGACTGCATAAACGATTACAAGCAACAAGGACACATGATTCCAATACCACATGAAGAAAGTTCATGTGGTTACGATTGTTATTACATGCCGCACCACGCAGTAATAAAAGAAAGTACAACTACTAAACTCCGAGTAGTGTTTGATGCTTCGGCTAAGTCGGGCAATGGGATGAGTTTAAACGAACAGATGATGAACGGCCCTACCATACAGCCCAAGTTGTTTTCAACACTATTGAGTTGGCGCAAGCATAAATATGCTATGACCGCGGATATACAAAAAATGTATAGGATGATCAAAATGCATCCGGAGGATAGGAAGTATCAACGAATTCTATGGAGAGATAATACGTCAACACAAGTTAAGGAATTCGAGTTAACTACAGTAACGTTTGGAACAACTTCTGCTCCATATCTCGCCATTCGGACGCTTCATAAACTGGCTCAAGACGAAAAAACTACCTATCCTCAAGCCTCAAAAGCAGTACTACAAGACTTTTACGTAGACGACGTATTGACAGGCGCTGATACTGTTCAGCAAGCAAAGGAGCTTCAAGCTGAATTACGATCATTGTTGGAATCGGGAGGTTTCTGCTTGCGCAAATGGGCAGCAAACCACGACAGCCTTCTGAAACACGTTCCAGAAAATGATAGAGAGGTTCAGCTTCCATTGAAGTTATATGAAGACAAGCAGATCAAAGCACTTGGAATTTGCTGGCATCCAGCTTTGGACTATTTTTCATACGCAATAGATCCAAACGAATTTAACAAACCACCTATCTCAAAACGAAATATACTTTCAGAGATCGCAAAGCTTTACGATCCTCTAGGTTGGTTAGCACCATCAGTAATTATTGCAAAAATTATAATGCAACGTTTGTGGTTGTGTAACGTTTCATGGGATGATCCAATACCGATAGAACTCGGTAACGAATGGAAACGATTTAAGGACGAATTATTACACTTCAATAACATCAAAATACCGCGATGGATACATACAAGTTCCTCGCAGATTAATTGCCAATTACATGCCTTCGCTGATGCATCAACAAAAGCATTTGCAGCAACGATTTACATCAGAATAATTGATGAGAATCATAACATACATGTAAAGTTGTTAACAGCCAAAACAAAGATAGCCCCAATAAAACCAGTATCGTTGCCTCGACTGGAGTTGTGCGCTGCTGTGCTGTTAAGTCGGCTTGTTGAGCAGGTCAAAGCTGATATGGATTTAAAAACCATACATTGCTATTGCTGGAGTGATTCCAAAATTGTTTTATCTTGGTTGAATAAGCCTCCTCATACCTGGCAGGTATTTGTAGCCAATCGAGTTGGTGAAATCCAATCCAATAACGATGGAAGATCATGGAGTTACGTCACATCAAAAGACAATCCCGCAGACTTGGCAACTCGTGGTATCGCTCCGAGTAATTTAGTGGATTGTTCGAGCTGGTGGAATGGACCAGATTGGCTACGAGAAGACAAAGAAGGCTGGCATGATGCTCCGGTAAAGGATATTGAAACAATATTGGAAACACGGGCAATAAAAAGCAAAGTCTTTACGACGGGTCATGATGATGTCTTATTAACAGGATTTTCATCATTTGAAAAATTAATACGAATCACAGCATATTGCCTAAGATTCATAAAGAACTGCAGAAATAAAATGACACGAGTCATAGGAAAATTGACTGTCACAGAAGTAACTGCAGCAACAATTAAAATAATTCGTTGTGTACAACAAAAGACGTTTCATGAGGAAATCACGCGTGTGAAATCACGACAAGTGACTGCTAAATCTAGCACACTTCGTAAGCTATCGCCATTTATAGATGATCAGGGAATCTTACGAGTTGGAGGAAGGCTCGCCAACTCAATGCTTCCATTTAAGAGCAAACATCCTATCATATTGCCTAAAGGGGAACATTTAACAGATCTGCTCATCGAATACTTCCATAAACTTTCTCTACATGGTGGACCACAATTAGTATTGAGCACTATGAGACTACATGGTTATTGGATAATTAATGGCATGCACGCTATTAAAAGTAAAATACACAAATGTATAAAATGCATTCGGCATATGAACCAACCTTTGATACAATTTATGGGAGAACTCCCAGCTGAACGAGTAACTCAAGCTCGACCATTTCAACATGTTGGCTTGGACTACGCTGGCCCCATAAATTTAAAAATGTCGAAACATAGAGGATCAAAGGAATATAAGGGATACATTTGCGTATTCATTTGCATGGCTGTTAAAGCCATACATCTGGAAGTAGTATCAGATCTCACCACTGATGCTTTCTTGGCCGCCTTTAAACGTTTCACGGCGAGAAGGGGCCTGTGCACCAAAATTTTCTCGGATAACGGGACAACATTCGTAGGTGCAAACAAACAGCTTCAAATAAATATACGTGAAGCAGTCGATTTTGTCGCAGAAAGGACAAAGTTGGATGGAATAGAATGGCATTTCAATCCACCATATGCCCCACATATGGGAGGATTATGGGAGGCAGCTGTAAAACGAACAAAATTCCATCTAAAAAGAGTCTTGGAAGGCACTTCACTTACATTTGAAGAATTGAATACCCTTCTAACACAAATTGAGGCTTGTGTTAATTCAAGACCGCTTACTAGCATATATGGAGATCCAACAAACTTAGAACCATTAACTCCGGGTCATTTTTTGATAGGCACAGCCCTATTATCTCCTCCAGAACCTGCAATGAATGATCAAGAACCATCTTTAACTAACAGATGGAAACACATTCAGCAATTGCGACAAGGGTTCTGGAAAAGATGGAGCAATGAGTATCTCATCGAATTGCAAAAACGACAAAGGTGGAACTCATTTAAGCCGAACTTGGAAATAGGGCAGGTTGTAATTTTAAGGGATGATAAACTTCCACCACAAAATTGGCAGTTGGGTCGTATTGAAAAAGTTCATCCTGGTAGCGATGGAAAAATTCGAGTGGTTACCATAGCAACCAAACATAGTAATACACAAAGACCAATTAACAAAATAATACCTTTATTCTCAGAATCAGAGCAAGAGATGAAGCACACGCTGCAGAATATGGGATCCCCAACGCCACCACCTGGAGCTCTACCGTCTACACCGGGACGGAAGATTACTTGGGTTGCGAGGAAGGAGATGAAGGACCAGAAGGAGAGTCCGACCGGTCCAGCAAAAAAGAGGAAAGTCTGCAACAAGGAGCCCGCGTTCTGTCCGGTGAGGCAGCGAACGCGGCCTCGAATATGTTCGGGAAGGACGAAAGAGGAGCCTCTAGTTCCAGTTGCAGGATCCAGCTCTACGTCTATGATGGCGGCAACATCAACTTCTTCGGCAGCCGGGGCGGCTTCTCGAACTGAGCGACCGGCTGTGATTGCGGTTAAGGATGCGCATCCTGTTCGGCACGCTGTTGTGGCTGGTCTACCGTTGCTGAATGGTACACCTCCCAGGACCCGGAAGAGAAGTCACGAGAGTGATATCCAATCGCTCGCGCTCTATCAGGCGCCACGCGGAACATCGAAGCATGTTGAGCTTCCAAAACCAGGGGCAGCTAAGGAGGGGACGCCCAATAAGGTCTATGACCTTATGACAACCGAGGGTGTGCAGTTCCAGTTGTCGCAAGAGGACCTGCAGCAGATCCCTTACCAGGCGATAAGGGAATCAAAGAGGAAGCGACACACGGTCTTCTTGCCAGAGGGAGCCAAAGTAAGGATGGCCATCAAAGGGTCTAAATTGGTTTGGTTCAATTACTCTCGAGAATAGTAAGTATAGTAGACATATCATTGTTGAGGGGGGAGAATGTCGCAGCCTCGACATGAATGCTGAAAGGATCAGTACACAGTAAAAAAGCACATAATAAAAGTAAAGATAAACAAACCTAAATTCCGACTTCCCCAGTCAATTTAACAATGACATTAACAAAGAGCTGTCATTTGACAGCAACAAATTATCTCTATTGCAAACAAGGCGACATCTGCATTTCAGAAAAAGCAGTTCGTCAACTTTTGCATTCGGTCGCAACAGTCCTTGCCGACTGGAGATTTTTGAATTTGATCGCAGTAGTCCTTGCGATCGCCCAAAAATTTAGTATAAAAGGGGGCGCAAAACAGGATATTTTCATTCTGATTCCGATAGTCATCGGTATAGGTTTCCACCATATCGACCGCTGTTAGAGTTAGAATCTGGGCAGGTTTCAACCGCCAGGTAGGTTTCAACCACCAAATTTGAAAGATATAACTTGTCGGTTTACACCACAAGTGCAATATCAAGACATAACTTGTAGGTTTATGCCACAAGTATAATGTCAAAATATAGCTTGTAGGTTTATGCCACAAGTATAAAGTCAGGATATAACTTGTCGGTTTACACCACAAGTGTAATATCAAGATATAACTTGTAGGTTTATGCCACAAGTATAATGTCAAAATATAGCTTGTAGGTTTATGCCACAAGTATAAAGTCAGGATATAGCTTGTAGGTTTACACCACAAGTGTAATATCTTTGATTATATTGAATTCCGGTTCCAGGAATGTTCGGGTGCAGGTATCCACCGCATGTTAGCATTTTTGGAATTAGAGTCTAGGCAGGTTTTCACCGCTACACATACACACATTGACAATCTTTTTTAGGTTTTAACCAAAGAATATTGTTAATGATACACTGTTTAGGGATTTTCAGACATTGACAAATATTTACCCAATCTAAAAATAATTTTGAATATTTCTTATATTAAACATTCTTATTTCTCAATTTTCAGATAATAGGAATAAATTAGTTTTATTCATTTTTACTTTCTTTTTACTTTGAATTATATAATTGTTTAGTTTTTTATTAAGAGTGAACTGTGTATTATTTCTTATATTGTATAATTTCAATTTTTACTACAATAAAAATATATGTTAAACGTAGACAAGTGTGTTTTAACACCGTAGATCCTAGATCCAACCCTTATCAGTACATTTGTACATTGAAAATCATATTACAGCTATAAAAGGCTGTAATATTAGTGCTACAGACAAGAAGCTGTAACACTAATACGATATTTTTGTATTTTTTTATCAGGAATATTGGATAAGAACAATTAGCTGCGTTTATCTCATAAAGGACGAAAAACGAGACGTTTCCGGTCCAGCTGTCTCTGTGTGTGTGTCTTCAAGGGCTTTAAAAGGGCCGCGCTCCAGCATTTCGCTCTCTTTTGTCATTTGATATTTCGCTGATAGACATTCGAAATTACACATGCCATATGAGGTCAGGTGATTTCTAAATGCTTCAGCAGGTGATAGGGTTAACTTGTAAATTTTTGAATTTCTTGGTGCAGAGTTTAAAAATTAGTTTAATGAAATTGGATTCGGAATTAATATTTTAGCTTATTAGATTAATGTAGGAAACAACTTGTGATCTAGAATTTAAATTGTGTATTGTCATAGAAATTGTGTACCTATGCCTAAGGTCAGACAATTTCTAGATGACAAGGAAAAAAACTGAATTGACTGAATTATTAATTATAATTTGTTGACCAATTGTGAACAATTATTTGTTGTGGTTGGGGCCGAAAATCTTCAGGCAAATTAATTTCGCCTCCGCCTATGTGCGAGCGCCTGGCGGGCCCTCCTAATTCCAGCAAAAATTTGACGGCGCTCGGGCGCGAATTGCCGCTGCCTAACGGCTCGGCTGGCTGGTCGCGCCGCCCATCGAGCGCTCGGAGGCCACAAATTGGAATTTTTAACTTAAAATATTTCCAATTTGTGGCCGCCGAATGTTCTAGAGGCGCCCGCGGCCCGCTGGTCGAGTCCCCGGCGGCGGCATCAGCGAAGAAAGTGCCGGTGCGGCTCTCCCACACATCTGCTGCCTGCCCGTCGGCAGCCGGCGCGGCGGATGTGTGAGTGGGTTGCACCGGGACTTCGGGTGGCGTGATCGGCGCGAAGCGGCGAAAAATTTTGGGAGCGAGGCGTGCCTGGACAGTCAGCGAGGAGTCAAGCAAGGGATCGGCAGAAAAGTAAAAGTTGGCGCGGACGGGTCAAATAAAAATATAAAGATTAAAAATTAAAAGAAAGGCGATCCGAAATAAAATAATTTTGTGGTGTGAAGTAAAAAAAGGACAAAGCGAAGCGCGCCGGAAAAATTGAGTCTCGTCGTGAAATAAGGAAAGAAAAGCGCGCCCGGAAACTGAATTTTTGTTGTGAAATAAAATTAGAAGGGACGTGCCGGGAAAATCTGGTTTTTTTTTTGTAAGAACTAGAAAGAAGAAACGAAAGAAACGCGCGCCCGAAAACTCATTCCTGAGTGTGTGAATTAAAGTTGGAAGGGAAAAGAGCGCCCGAAGAATTAACAAAATTTTGGTGCAAAAAAAAAAAAAAAAAAAAAAAAAAAAAAAAATCTAAACGAGGCGGGAAATAAGGAGGAAAATGAGGACGGGAAGATTGCTTCGGTTTTGGTTTTTTTTGAGATCCTCGGCCGGCGAACGCTTTCTCTTTAAAGGAAAAAGTTTTTTTTTTGCTCCCTCTCGTCGCTCGTTAAGGACAAGAAGGATTAAAACGCGACCGCGCGAGTTGGTGGTGGGAGGAAAGGAAGGGAACAAAAGTTTTTTTTTGATTGTTGTTTTTTTTTTAAAAAAAGGAAAATTAAGCAAAGAGGTGCCGAAAGTAGTGAAATTGTAGGAGAAAAGGACATTGTTAATGGCAGGAAAAATGATAAGTGAAGGTGAGCTGGAGAGTTGAACCGGCTGTAAATAAGTAAACCATTAAAACCATAAGTGAACTAAAATTACTATGTACTAAGATTTAGAAATGTAAGGAGATGTGAAGTCATTAAATGGAAGTAAAACGAAACAGAAAATTTTTTTTGAATTAAATATAGTTAAATGCAGTTATAGAAATCAAAAATAAATTAAGGACCGTTAGAAGTACTTTAATAGAATGACCAAGTAAATTTAGATACCGTTAATACAACATTAAAATAAGAATTGCAAATAAGTGAAACAGTTTGGGGAAATAATTTAAGAAAAAGAAAAAAAAGGGGGGTGAATTACATAAAATTGGAAACAAACATACATAAAATTATACATTAATCAAAACCAGTTCGAGGAAATTTAATAAAAACAAATTTGGAAGAGAATTAGACAAAATTAAATAAAGTATAATAAAATAAAAGGTGAACTTAACTAACATTTGAATCGGACTTAAAGGAAATTATATATAGATTAAAAACAATTTAAATAGAACTTAAATGAAACGTGAAAAAAAAAAAAAAAAAAAAAAAAAAAATCAAATAAACTTATAAATAAATTTCAAAATAATTTGAATAAAATTTACAAGCTGCAGTAGGCACATTTAACGGTAAAAGTGAAAATAAGGACGTGGTGAATTGGATAAACAATGAAATAAAAGCTTAAAATTAAATTTAATAGACCCAACGACAAAATTAATTAAAGTTAACCAAAATTTAATTGAAAAAAAAATTTTTTTTTGTTACACACATATTTAAACTAAACTAAACAGAAGTGAACATCAAACCTTGACCAAACTTCGAACAATAGTAATGAACTAGGAGGGCACATAAATTTCAAATCAACTTATAAATATTGGTGAGAAAGTAAATTAATAGTAAACCCAAAATAAAAAGTTTTCAAGTGACATTTTTAAGCATATCTAAATAAACTGAGAGTGAATATAGAATACATCAATTGAAACTAAACCAGAAATGAACTTAAAATGAAAATTCAATATTTAAATTTAAATTAAATCAGTGAAAAATTTTGTTTGGGAAATAAATCAATAAAAGACCAGTGGAAAGGTGTTCTTTTGGTGAAACAACTGCACCACGACGGGGCCGCATATGAAGAGGCAGGGTGCAGTCGTCTTCACATCAGCAGCAGTCACCGTCTTCACATCAGCAGCAGTCACACAGTCATCAAAGGCGCCCACCGAGCACTGATTTTTTTTTGTAAATATTCTTTGTAAAGATGTAATATAAGGTATGTCCATTTAAACTAATTTTTTTCTTCTCTTGGTCCCCTCCTCTTCATCCCTGGCAGCCATGGGGAGTTTGTTGATTTAGTCTATGGTTTTCTATTGGGACCTCCCCAAAAATATTGGGCCAAGGGGAGGTCATTTGGGTGGTTGGGGCTAGGCCATAAGGGGGGGTTGTTTTTTTCCACCTAGAACCCCCCGCCGGCGAGTCATTCACGGGCAGTGGCAGAGGTTCTGTCCGCCATGCCCTCTTCCCCCGTACCTTGTCGTCTTTTTTTTCGATTCCTTCGCGCGAGATTTTTTCGTTATAGGGACGTTCGTTCTGGTGGCGAAGTGTGGCCTATCGGCAAAACCCCCCCACACTACCGCAAACGCTAGCCTGCCAGCTCGCGCAGCCACAAACCGCCAGACGAGGTGCTTTAGCCGGGCCCTCGAGAACACCCCCCATAACAAATATGGCGCCCAACGTGGGGCTATCCTATCCCCTCCCCTTGAAGCGTAAGGCTTCCCACTTTTTCACTTACCTTTCCCTTTTCCCTTCGAGGCCCTATCGGCGACTCCCATGGCTGGAGTTGGCCTGAGGCCTCTTGAGAATTACAGCAGTTGGCTTCTTTAGCCAGCTAGCTGTCTCGAGGTCTCGGGACAGCTTCATCCTAGGGATGAGCTGGTAGTGGGGGAGTCTTGTCGGCAGACCCTGTGGGTTCTGCGCGGCGGAGACTTCCGAGGTCCTCCCTGGAATTACAGGGGTTGGCAGTGTTGTGTGCCAGCCACCTGTCCGGGAGGATACCTTGGTCGTCCTCCGTCTCGCAGCCCCCATCGGTGAAGCTGATAAGGCTCCTTCCCTCACCATTTCCCGTCCGGCGGGCCGAATGCTCGGTGGCCGGTGAATGGCTCCCGGTTTTGTTTTTGTTGAGTTTGATTTCCTTTCCATGGCTGGAAGGGTGAGGATGAGGTGGACCAGAGAATTTTGTTTTGTATTGAAAAATTGCATAATTAAATTGATCATATTAAAATATTGTGAAAAGGGCATATTGTATTAGCAGCCCTGATCATTAGATTATAAAGTTATATTGAGGTCCTGGGTTTGATTAGGAGTGATTAACAGAGTTGACAAAGTATGAAAAGTGTCGGGAAAAATAATAACAAAATCTTTGAGGTAAAATAAAAATTTTTTTTTTTTTCAATTCTTCTCATGTAAGTAAAGTTTCCCTAAATCTTTATAAAGAATCCGAATTAAACATATAGTCAAGGGTATAGAGCCAGGACACTCAATCTAAAATATTCTTCTAGATTAAGAATTTGTAAAATTTTTGTGAACCTTCGGCACAGTGGAATTTTCTTTTTAAAAAAAAAACGTTTTATGGATTTTCTGCGTGGGCAGAAGTAAGTCTTTCCTCCTTTCTTGCTACGAAAGTTCGTATCTCTTTTGTATTTGGAAATTGTAAGGTTTTTTTTTAATGGCTGAACCGAATGCGGGCGCGATTTCGAAAAAGTATCAGACGCGACAAACGGTGCGCGAGACGTTAAATGAAACACCAGCTACGGTCAGACCTGGTCGGGATAGAGAGCTTTTGGCGGGAGGTCCTTCGGACACAACACCTACGGCCGAGGACCGGGAAACGAGAGGACCCGAAAAATCCGGTTTGCGGGAAACGCTCGACACGAGTCTCAGATTCCGCGTAGCGGACCTAGTCCGCACCGAATTAGAACGTCTCGAGCGTGAAAAACAAGAAGAATTAGTAGCGATGGAAACGCCGCGACCGCGTACGTCTCATACGGAGCAGCCTCCACGACCGGCAAGAGTGTCGAGGCAGCCAAATTTTGAGTTTAGTCCCGTATCGGCGCCGCCACATCCTAGGCGCCCTGTTAACAATTTATATCAAGAAACTTCTCCTCAGTACCCCCAACAACCTAGATTTCAGTATACTAATGAGCAATGGCCGAGTAGTCCCCTACGTCATTGGAAAATTTCATATGACGGAGACAACTCCAAACTCCACCTCGAGGAGTTTATCTTTCGCGTTGAAAATCTCACGAGGGATACTCTTCGAGGCCGTTTTGATCATTTGATCAGTAATTTCCATCTTTTGCTCGGGGATACTGTTGGGAATTGGTACTGGACCATTCGGAGAAGTTATACCAATTTATCTTGGCTGGAATTGAAAAATGCTTTGAGGGCTGACTGGGGGGAGCGCTCACGCGACGTAGACATCAAGCGACGGATGCTGAGCAGGCGACAGCAGCGTGACGAGTCGTTCACGTCCTATTATCTGGACCTCGTCTCGCTAAGAAATAGACTTATCATCCCCTCTATCACTACACGGTGATGCCATTCGGTCTATGCAACGCTCCACAGACCATGTGCCGGTTGATGGATAAAGCTATTCCGTACGACCTTCGTGATAATGTATTGGTGTACCTCGACGATCTATTGGTTTTATCACAAGATTTTGATACTCATTTATCTCTTCTCGCCCGAGTGGCTGACTGTCTGAAGAGGGCGGGACTCACCATAAACGTGGAAAAGAGTAAGTTTTGCTTAAGAGAAACAAAATATCTCGGCTTTATTATTGGAGAAAATGGAATGCGTATGGATCCAGATAAGATTTCTGCTATTGTTGAATACCCTGCTCCCAAAACCGTAAAACAAGTACGTCGATTCATGGGAATGGCAGGATGGTACCGTAGATTCATTCCTAACTTTGCCGATCTTTCTGGTCCAATAACTGATACGCTGAAGAAATCTAGTAAGTTCGCTTGGACTGAAAAAGCCCAAATCGCGTTTGATAAACTTAAGCAACTCTTAACCTCCGCTCCCGTTTTGGTGACTCCCGACTTCTCCAGACCGTTCGTCATTCAGTGCGATGCAAGCACACAAGGTGTGGGTGGAGTCCTGCTGCAGATCGACAACGATGGTAATGAGAGACCTATTGCCTACGTGTCCCAAAAACTTAATTCAGCGCAGAGAAACTATTCGGTGACAGAACTGGAGTGTTTGGCTGCGATGACAAGTGTTCAAAAATTTCGCCCATACATCGAACTTATGCCTTTTAAAATCATCACGGACCATGCGAGTTTGAAATGGCTTATGTCACAGAAAGACCTAAGTGGCAGACTGGCGAGATGGAGTCTGAAGCTTCAACGCTACGACTTCTCCATCGAGCACCGCAAGGGGAGCTTGAACGTGGTGCCAGATGCGTTATCGCGGGTGGAGTGTGACGCGCTGTCAGCTCCGGAAAACTTCGGGCCTGAGGTCGATCTCAGCTCTCCACATTTCGCCTCGGCGGAATATGTAGAGCTGGGACGACAAACAGAAAAAAACCGGGCAAAATTTCCGGATCTGACGGTGCGTGACAACTTCATTTACGTGCGCACTGTCCCGCGTTCTGGTGATCCGGTGCAAGAGGACGAAGCGTGGAAGCTTTGGATTCCTCCCGGCCTAGTTACAGACGTAATTTCTCGTGCTCATGACCCTCCATTGTCTTCTCATGGTGGTGTCGGTAAGACCCTCGAGCGTATCCGTCGTTATTTCTATTGGCCACGCATGGCAGCCGATGTTCGATCGTATGTTCTCTCGTGTGACACTTGTAAGGAAACCAAAGCGCCAAATACAACACTCCGACCGCCGATAGTTACTCAACCTACAGCTGAAAGACCGTGGCAAAGAATTTACATAGATCTCTTAGGCCCATACCCTCGCACTAAATCTGGCCATGTCTGCATTCTAATTGCCCTAGACCATCTCTCGAAATTTCCGTTATTGAAACCCCTTCGAAAAGCTACGACGTCTCAGATTTGTACCTTTGTCGAAGAAGAAATTTTTCATATGTTTGGTGTCCCCGAAACAATTGTTACCGATAATGGTACTCAATTCCGTTCGGCACAACTCGCTAAACTTCTGGAACGCTATGGAGTCCAACACATGCGCACGGCACTTTACTCTCCTCAGGCGAACGCCTCGGAACGAGTAAATAGATCCATTTTGGCCGGTATCCGCGCTTATATTAAAGACGAACATCAAAAATGGGACGAAAACCTTAGTAGTATTGCTAGCTCACTTCGGAGCTCTATTCATCAGGCAACAGGTTTTCCTCCTTATAGAATGTTGTTTGGACTCCAGATGATTACCCACGCGTCCAGCTACGAGTTGTTGCGCCGCCTTCAAGGAATTGATGAACCACTAAACATTGATACTTCCGACAAACTTAAACTCATTCGAGCTAAGGCTCAAGAAAATTTAAAGAAGGCTTTCGACCAAGGTGCGAAGACCTACAATCTGAGGACAAAACCCGTAGAATTCAAGGTGGGCGAAGAAGTCTATCGCCGCAACTTCCAACTTAGTAATTTCGAGAAGCAGACAAGTGCGAAGTTAAGTCGTAAATTTTTAAAATGCAGAATTAGGGCTCGAAAGGGCAACGCCTTATACGAACTAGAAGACCTCCAGGGGAAACTCATCGGAACGTTTCACGCCAAGGATATCAAGAGGGGAAGTCATAATAATATTTTCTGGTTTTTGAAATTAATTTCTCTTTGGCATACTATCGAGGTAATCCTTGATATATGCTTTATCATTTAAATATCTTTTCTTGTTGTCTGGTCGGATCCTTACTGAACTTCTATTGAGCTAGGCTCAATATCTCAGTTTAAATTCGGTCGCCCTAATAAGGCATCCGACCAGCTTAACTGGTACCTGGTTGTCCTTTCAAGCCGCCTCTGCTCGGTTATGCGGTGGGCATACCCTTTTACCCCCTTTCCTTCCCTATCCTAGTTAGAGTTCCCTATTCCTTAACCCAATCCTATCCTTTTTAAATTAATTTTCAAATTTTTTTTTCCACTTGCTTATCTCCAGAGGCCCTGCCTGGAATTCTCAGGGTCGAGGTTGCCTCGAGGCCTCTTGAGAATCACGAAAGTTGGCTTCGTCAGCCAGCTATTCGTCTCGAGGTCTCGGGCTTCCTCTTCCCTGGGGAATACAGGCAGGGAGGGGCTTTGCTTGCCCGCACCGCGGGACCGGCGCTCCGGAGACGTCCGGAGAGCTCCCTGGAATTACAGGAGTTGGCTGCAATTAGAGCCAACTACCTGTCCGGGAGATTTCTTCGGTCGTCGTCCGTTGCTAAGGTTTCGCG
Organism: Eutolmus rufibarbis; assembly: GCA_963920795.1. NCBI lineage: Eukaryota > Metazoa > Arthropoda > Insecta > Diptera > Asilidae > Eutolmus > Eutolmus rufibarbis. Next base: position 19,852,274 of record OY987205.1, read on the forward strand.
GGGTGGGTCAGTACGGCTTCCTTTCCTCGAGGAGTATTCTCTTCCCACACGGTGTCGGCAAAGCTTAGGCTTAGGTTATCCCGCTTTTCTCAATTTTTTCTCCCTTTTTTCAACTTCCCCAAGACATGATGGTTTCCATCATATTTCAAAAATCTCTTTCAACATCAATCTTCATCCAATTGTTTTTTCAAATATCTTTTCTTTTAATATTCGACAGTATCTTATTTTTACATTCTGCTATAGTCTAGGTTTAGATTTAACTTACACAACCCTTGATTCATTATCTCGTCACCACCTCTTGATCTCTTTGGCCGTGACATCTTTGTCTACATATCTGCGTTACATCACACCATCTTACGTGTCGATCTGCGGTTGGCTCTACCAACTACCACACCATCTTTACATCTGTCTTTTAGAGCGTCAGCGTCTCTCCTCAGCAGCCAATCGCGTGCGTACACTGGGTTTATCCTTTTACATATACACATACCTATCCTCTCTCAATTTTTGCCCTCTCCCATTTTATCATCACCCCTTTTTACATTATCACTTATTGATATTACCTGTACTTGAAGCTCCTGTACTTCAATGCTTCCACCCTATAGAAAGACTGCACGTCAAGGGATCTGACAGGGGATTCCCTTCCCATAGGTTAAGTTTCAACCCACAATTTTACAACAACCCCCACCTCTGGACTCCCGTGAACAGCAGCGCCATATCGTTGGAGTCTGGAGGCAGATGCGGATTCGCGGAGCGGATGTTCATCTTGGGACTGGCATGACCGCGGGGGTTGGTTTACAGCCACTTCTATTTTTTTTGTGTTTTTTTTCCATTGATGGAACACCCTTAGACCCATCCCCACGATCGGGACTGGCCCGGGGCAAGATCGGTAACTCCTTCTCACTGTCAGGAAGGCCTGCCTCTCATTAGGGCTGGTCTTCTCTGCCAGTGGGAACGAGTGGTCGAGGCAGTGCTGAAGCTACCGGACCTCTCATTAGGGTCAGGGAAGTTCAGTACTGACATCTGGCCAGCTGATTCAGCCTGGGGCTAGTCTTGAGCGTGGGTCGAGCCACAGGTTGGGCACCGCTCAATTTATTTTGTTTAACATCTTTGATTTGTTCCCCACGGGCTGGGCTGGCCCGGGATGGGTTAGCAGCTCCTTATCACTGTCAGGGAGGCCCGCCTCTCATTAGGGCTGGTTTCCTCTGCCAGTGAGAGGGAGTGGTTGAGTCGGCTCTGGACCAACTGACCTCTCATCAGGGTCCAGGGAAGTCCAGGGTTGATTTTAGCCGGCTAGCTCAGTCTCGGGTTAGACCCAGTCGTGGGTCGAACCTATGTAGGGCTTTCGTCAGAGCCCCAACCATTTTTCAGCTCCGTTGCCCTCGGGAACGAGTTCAACGTAGCTGCCCTGTTGTGGTTGGGGCCGAAAATCTTCAGGCAAATTAATTTCGCCTCCGCCTATGTGCGAGCGCCTGGCGGGCCCTCCTAATTCCAGCAAAAATTTGACGGCGCTCGGGCGCGAATTGCCGCTGCCTAACGGCTCGGCTGGCTGGTCGCGCCGCCCATCGAGCGCTCGGAGGCCACAAATTGGAATTTTTAACTTAAAATATTTCCAATTTGTGGCCGCCGAATGTTCTAGAGGCGCCCGCGGCCCGCTGGTCGAGTCCCCGGCGGCGGCATCAGCGAAGAAAGTGCCGGTGCGGCTCTCCCACACATCTGCTGCCTGCCCGTCGGCAGCCGGCGCGGCGGATGTGTGAGTGGGTTGCACCGGGACTTCGGGTGGCGTGATCGGCGCGAAGCGGCGAAAAATTTTGGGAGCGAGGCGTGCCTGGACAGTCAGCGAGGAGTCAAGCAAGGGATCGGCAGAAAAGTAAAAGTTGGCGCGGACGGGTCAAATAAAAATATAAAGATTAAAAATTAAAAGAAAGGCGATCCGAAATAAAATAATTTTGTGGTGTGAAGTAAAAAAAGGACAAAGCGAAGCGCGCCGGAAAAATTGAGTCTCGTCGTGAAATAAGGAAAGAAAAGCGCGCCCGGAAACTGAATTTTTGTTGTGAAATAAAATTAGAAGGGACGTGCCGGGAAAATCTGGTTTTTTTTTTGTAAGAACTAGAAAGAAGAAACGAAAGAAACGCGCGCCCGAAAACTCATTCCTGAGTGTGTGAATTAAAGTTGGAAGGGAAAAGAGCGCCCGAAGAATTAACAAAATTTTGGTGCAAAAAAAAAAAAAAAAAAAAAAATCTAAACGAGGCGGGAAATAAGGAGGAAAATGAGGACGGGAAGATTGCTTCGGTTTTGGTTTTTTTTGAGATCCTCGGCCGGCGAACGCTTTCTCTTTAAAGGAAAAAGTTTTTTTTTTGCTCCCTCTCGTCGCTCGTTAAGGACAAGAAGGATTAAAACGCGACCGCGCGAGTTGGTGGTGGGAGGAAAGGAAGGGAACAAAAGTTTTTTTTTGATTGTTGTTTTTTTTTTAAAAAAAGGAAAATTAAGCAAAGAGGTGCCGAAAGTAGTGAAATTGTAGGAGAAAAGGACATTGTTAATGGCAGGAAAAATGATAAGTGAAGGTGAGCTGGAGAGTTGAACCGGCTGTAAATAAGTAAACCATTAAAACCATAAGTGAACTAAAATTACTATGTACTAAGATTTAGAAATGTAAGGAGATGTGAAGTCATTAAATGGAAGTAAAACGAAACAGAAAATTTTTTTTGAATTAAATATAGTTAAATGCAGTTATAGAAATCAAAAATAAATTAAGGACCGTTAGAAGTACTTTAATAGAATGACCAAGTAAATTTAGATACCGTTAATACAACATTAAAATAAGAATTGCAAATAAGTGAAACAGTTTGGGGAAATAATTTAAGAAAAAGAAAAAAAAGGGGGGTGAATTACATAAAATTGGAAACAAACATACATAAAATTATACATTAATCAAAACCAGTTCGAGGAAATTTAATAAAAACAAATTTGGAAGAGAATTAGACAAAATTAAATAAAGTATAATAAAATAAAAGGTGAACTTAACTAACATTTGAATCGGACTTAAAGGAAATTATATATAGATTAAAAACAATTTAAATAGAATTTAAATGAAACGTGAAAAAAAAAAAAAAAAAAAAAAAAAAAATCAAATAAACTTATAAATAAATTTCAAAATAATTTGAATAAAATTTACAAGCTGCAGTAGGCACATTTAACGGTAAAAGTGAAAATAAGGACGTGGTGAATTGGATAAACAATGAAATAAAAGCTTAAAATTAAATTTAATAGACCCAACGACAAAATTAATTAAAGTTAACCAAAATTTAATTGAAAAAAAAATTTTTTTTTGTTACACACATATTTAAACTAAACTAAACAGAAGTGAACATCAAACCTTGACCAAACTTCGAACAATAGTAATGAACTAGGAGGGCACATAAATTTCAAATCAACTTATAAATATTGGTGAGAAAGTAAATTAATAGTAAACCCAAAATAAAAAGTTTTCAAGTGACATTTTTAAGCATATCTAAATAAACTGAGAGTGAATATAGAATACATCAATTGAAACTAAACCAGAAATGAACTTAAAATGAAAATTCAATATTTAAATTTAAATTAAATCAGTGAAAAATTTTGTTTGGGAAATAAATCAATAAAAGACCAGTGGAAAGGTGTTCTTTTGGTGAAACAACTGCACCACGACGGGGCCGCATATGAAGAGGCAGGGTGCAGTCGTCTTCACATCAGCAGCAGTCGCCGTCTTCACATCAGCAGCAGTCACACAGTCATCAAAGGCGCCCACCGAGCACTGATTTTTTTTTGTAAATATTCTTTGTAAAGATGTAATATAAGGTATGTCCATTTAAACTAATTTTTTTCTTCTCTTGGTCCCCTCCTCTTCATCCCTGGCAGCCATGGGGAGTTTGTTGATTTAGTCTATGGTTTTCTATTGGGACCTCCCCAAAAATATTGGGCCAAGGGGAGGTCATTTGGGTGGTTGGGGCTAGGCCATAAGGGGGGGTTGTTTTTTTCCACCTAGAACCCCCCGCCGGCGAGTCATTCACGGGCAGTGGCAGAGGTTCTGTCCGCCATGCCCTCTTCCCCCGTACCTTGTCGTCTTTTTTTTCGATTCCTTCGCGCGAGATTTTTTCGTTATAGGGACGTTCGTTCTGGTGGCGAAGTGTGGCCTATCGGCAAAACCCCCCCACACTACCGCAAACGCTAGCCTGCCAGCTCGCGCAGCCACAAACCGCCAGACGAGGTGCTTTAGCCGGGCCCTCGAGAACACCCCCCATAACATATTTTTGAATTAAAGAGAGCTGAATTATAACTGAACATTACGTCTTTTTTCCGCTACATTTTTTACCGCCAGTTTCCTAACACGTGATTGAACATATAATTTTAAATAATTTATTTTAATTTAATTTAATTTTTTTATAATTTTAAGTAATTTATTTTAATTTTATTTGATTTTTTTATAATTTTAAATAATTTATTTTAATTTTATTTAATTTTTTTATAATTTTAAATAATTAATTTTAATTTTATTTATTTTTTTATAATTTAATTTAATTTATTTTAATTTTATTTATTTTTTTTATAATTTTAAATAATTTTGTTTAATTTTATTTAATTTTTTTATAATTTTAAATAATTTTATTTAATTTTTTTATAATTTTAAATAATTTATTTTAATTTTATTTTATTTTTTTATAATTTTAAATAATGTTATTTAATTTGTTTATAATTTTAAATAGTTTTATTTAACTTGTTTATAATTTTAAATAATTTATTTTAATTTTATTTAATTTTTTCATAATTTTAAATAATTTATTTTAATTTTATTTAATTGCTTTTATAATTTTAAATAATTTATTTTAATTTTATTTAATTTTTTTATAATTTTAAGTAATTTATTTTAATTTTATTTAATTTGTTTATAATTTTAAATAACTTATTTTAATTTTATTTAATTTTTTTATAATTTTAAATAAATTTATTTACTTTTATTTAATTTTCTTATAATTTTAAATAATTTATTCTAATTTTATTTAGTTTTTTAATACTTTTAAATAAATTTATTTAATTTTTTTATAATTTTAAATAATTTTTTTTAATTTTATTTAACTTGTTTATAATTTTAAATAATTTATTTTAATTTTATTTAATTTTTTCATAATTTTAAATAATTTATTTTAATTTTATTTAATTGTTTTTATAATTTTAAATAATTTATTTTAATTTTATTTAATCCCTATATACATATGGGTCATTCTTTTACAAATCGGACAGATTTGAACAAAAATTGACCGTCACATTTTTGATTTGGCTGATTTTTTTTTTACAGTTTCTATGTCGAGAAAAAAGAGATACCTATTTGAGGAATTTTTTTTTTTAACGTATTTTGGAAAATAGAAGGGGTTGAAATTTTGAAAATTTTGTGATTTTCGGCTTAAAGGCTCATCTTCAAAGCTTCATATCTCCGGGTCTGTTGGAGCTAGAAACTTTTTTTTTTTTTTAATTTTAAAGCTAAAATGATCGGCTTTCTGAAAAAAATAGCTTTCCATAAAATTATTGTTTAATTCATATTGTTATTAACAATTAAAATTTTTGAATCGATTTTTAACTATTGCCCCCACTTCTAAACGCGTTTTAAATATAACCATCGTGTTCCTCGTCCTATTTTCGATTAAAAGCATATTTTTAATCGATGGAGCAATTATTATTACTATTGGAGAAAAATTAATTTATCTAACGCGGCAGGTTATATCGAACGCGCAAGCTCCCTTGCACGCCCTATTTTCGTATCTCATATCGTTTTCCTCTATAATATAAATGATTATTTTGTATGGTTGATATTCTTTAATTAAAGTAAAGAAAAAAAATTAAAAACATGACCTTAGCAGATAAAAAAATTAACTTACTAAGACTTTTCATAAAATTATATTTAAATAGGCTAGGTACTGATCGCAAACTGTGATAATGATCCTACCTTATTTATCGTTAGTTGATAAGTACCTTTTTGATAATTTTCTTATTGTATGAAAACAAAGAAACATCAAAATAAATTTATAACTTTTCTAAAATTTTGAACATCTTTGAATTATCTTCAATTATTGAAAAAAAAAATAGTTTTGAGAACAATACGATACTCTAAATGAATACGATATATTTAAATTTTTAAATAATGAAATGGCTCGTAACAATAAAATTGAAAATGTCAGGTTATTATTATTAAATCCATAGGGTTCAGTTGCACTTAAGGCATTCCGTACTTCTTTTGTAGTAATATGCATTGTAAGTGTAGCTATCATAAATCATTTGCCTCTTTAATATATTACCGTAAGAAATGGGTAAATGGAAGACCCCCTCTCCCTCCTTTCTAAATTATTAGCTACTACCTATTGCAATTACTAAGTACAGATCGGTCAGTTTGAATTTGACTACTGGAAAATTCAGATCATTTACTGTTTAGCACTAAAATATCGTACTTGTAAATTCTAAATTAAAAATGAGGAACTTATTAACTAATAAATAATGTATAAAAGAATAATGTCACCAAATTCTAGATAAATCAATTATTTTAACAGTTAAAATAATGTTTTTATTTTTTTTTTCACTTCCCATGAAACCTTATTCGCTAATAAATAATATTATTAAATAAGAAAGAATTAAATATATAGAATAATTATTTATATAACAGAGGAAAACAATATGAGATAAGAAAATGCGTGCAAAGGAGCCCACGCCGCGTGCAAAGGAGCCCGCGCGCTCGACATGACCTGCCGCATTAGATACATTAATTTTTCTCCAATAGTAATAATAATTTCTCCATCGATTAAAAATATGCTTTTGATCGAAAACAGGACGAGGAACAGGATGGTTATACTTAAAACGCGTTTAGAAGTGGGGGCAATAGTTTAAAATCGATTCAAAAATTTTAATTGTTAATAACAATATGAATTAAACAATAATATTATTTAAAACAATTTTTTTCAGAAAGCCGATCATTTTAGCTTTAAAATAAAAAAAAAAGAAAGTTTCTAGATCCAATAGACCCGGAAATATGAAGCTTTGAAGATGAGCCTTTAAGCCGAAAATCACAAAATTTTCAAAACTTCAACCCCTTCTATTTTCCAAAATACGTTAAAAAAAAAAAATTCCTCAAATAGGTATCTCTTTTTTCTCGACATAGAAACTGTAAAAAAAAATCAGCCAAATCAAAAATGTGACGGTCAGAAAGGTGTTCGGTTTGTAAAAGAATGACCCATATATATAAAATCGAAAGTTTGTTTGTTTGTTTGTTTGTTGCTCAATCAGGTCTAAACGCTGGGTCCGATTATTTTCATTTTTTGAGTGAAGACACTACATATCCCGACTTAACATATAGGCTACTTTTTATTCATGAGTTTCAAAATGGCGGACCCAAGATGGCGGCCAAAAATTGTAAATTTCAAGGGATTGCCATGAAAATTGGTATTTGGGGGTTTATGGAGGTCCTGATTGCGAATCTACGCTAAAAATTTGGAAATTCAAAATGGCGGATTCAATATGGCGACCAAAAATTTACCAACTTCAACGAATTCAATTGAAAATTAGTACCATGAGTACTTTGAGGCCACTAATTTCGAATCTACTATCAAAATTTCGAAATTCAAAATGGCGGACCCTATACTGCATATCCCGATTTAACACATAGGCTACTTTTTATTCACGGTTTTCGAAATGGCGGACCCAAGATGGCGGCCAAAGATTGTAAATTTCAAGGGATTGCCGTGAAAATTGGTATTTGCGGGTTCTTGGAGGTCCTGATTGCGAATCTACGCTAAAAATTTGGAAGTTCAAGATGGCGGATCCAATATGGCGACCAAAATTTTTCGAACTTCAACGAATTTAATTGAAAATTAGTATTATGGGTATTTTGAGGCCACTAATTTTGAATCTGCTATCAAAATTGTGAAATTCAAAATGGCGGACCCTATATGTTTGTTGCTTAATCACGCCTTAACACTTGGCTCGATCATTTTCATTTATTGAGTGAGGGTACTAAATATCACGACCTAACATATAGGCTACTTTTTATTAACGGACTTCAAAATGGCGGACCCAAAATGGCGGTCAAAAATTGTAAATTTCAAGGGATTACCATTAAAATTGGTATTTGGGGGTTTTTGTAGGTCCTCATTGCGAGTCTATGCTCGAAATTTGAAAATTCAAGATGGCGGATCCAATATGGCGACCAACAATTTTCGAACTTCAACGAATTCAATTTAAAATTAGTACTATGGGTATTCCGAGACTACTAATTGCGAATCTACTATCAGAATTTGGAAATTCAAAACGGCCGACCCAATATGTGTGTTTGGTTTTTGCTTAATCACGCTTTAACGCTTGGTCCGATCATTTTCATTTTTTGAGCGAAGGTTCTACAAATTTCGGCTTAACATATAGGCTAATTTTTATTCACGGGTTTCAAAATGGCGGACCCAAGATAGCGGCAAAAGATTGTAAATTTCAAGGGATTGCCGTGAAAATTGGTATCTGGGGGTTTTTGGAGGTCCTGATTGCAAACCTACGCTCGAAATTTAAAAATTCAAGATAGCGGATCCAATATGGCGACCAAAAATATTCGAACTTCAACGAATTTAATTGAAAATTAGTATTATTGGTATTTTGAGGCCACTAATTTCGAGTCTCCTATCAAAATGTGGAAATTCAAAATAGCGGAACCAATATGACGACAACAATTTTTGGAATTGTACGAATTTAAATCATGTAACGATGAAATAGTAAAAAAAAAAAATTATACCTTTATATATTTATTTAACACCTAACAATGAAAACATATAAGTACAGAATAGATTATTAGCCCTTCTGATATAGACGATGATGGTAGCAAAATGAGTTTTGGACGGTTCTATACCACATTTACAGATTTTTGTAATATGTACTTCTAAACTTCCTAATCGGGCTGTAGTACCAACATTTCAGAAGTATTTAACTAATTAGTATTTTTGATACACCGGGTGAAACCGGGTTACTCAGCTAGTTTTTTTATAATTTTAAGTAATTTATTTTAAGTTTATTTAATTTGGTTATAATTTTAAATAACTTATTTTAATTTTATTTAATTTTTTTATAATTTTAAATAATTTTATTTAATTTTATTTAATTTTTTTATAATTTTAAATAATTTATTTTCATTTTATTTAATTTTTTTATAATTTTATTTAATTTTTTTATAATTTTAAATAACTTTTTTTAATTTTATTTAACTTGTTTATAATTTTAAATAATTTATTTTAATTTTATTTAATTTTTTCATAATTTTAAATAATTTATTTTAATTTTATTTAATTTTTTCATAATTTTAAATAACTTACTTTAATTTTATTTAATTTTTTTATAATTTTAAATAACTTATTTTAATTTTATTTAATTTTTTTATAATTTTAAATAATTTTATTTAATTTGTTTATAATTTTAACTAATTTTTTTAATTTTATTCAACTTGTTTATAATTTTAAATAATTTATGTTAATTTTATTTAATTTTTTCATAATTTTAAATAGTTTATTTTAATTTTATTTAGTTGTTTTTATAATTTTAAATAATTTATTTTAATTTTATTTAATTTTTTTATAATTTTAAGTAATTTATTTAAATTTTGTTTGATTTTTTTATAATTTTAAATAATTAATTTTAATTTTTTTATAATTTTAAATAATTAATTTTAATTTTATTTATTTATTTTATAAATTAATTTAATTTATTTTAATTTTATTTAAATTTTTTATAATTTTAAATAATTTTATTTAATTTGTTTAAAATTTTAAATAATTTTTTTTAATTTTATTTTTTTTTTTTTATTTTATTTTTTTTTTTTTGTAGGGAAGCGGGGAAATGCCGTTACGCACTAGGGAGGCCGAGGCCACCCCTGTGCCGGACTCCCTGGCGGAGGCCAGGCCTACCGGCTAAAACCCCGCTCCCCCTCCAGGAACCCCACCCCGGGACCATCTTGGAAGACATTACTTCGGGGTGGAGCCCTATAGCCTCGCCCGCATACGCAGGCACGCACCGCTATATGGACACATCCATCTACTTCGCACAGCCAGCAGGGTCCTCCAAGAGACCCCTGCCTTTGTCGGCACCCCCTTATTGAAGCCAGCCAGCAGGTGCCCTCAAGAGAGCACCTGCTGTTGTCAGCCCTCCCGCCACGCTGCTGGCGAGGGCAGTCCCTCCCGAGGGAGGCATTTCCTCGCCAACCAACACACACTCCGCTCAGACATTCGTCTCCATTCACATAGCCAACAGGGGCTCCCTAGGGAACCCCTGTTTTTGTCGGCAAACACCACATTGGTTTAAATAAATAAATAAATAATAACAACCACACACCAGTTAGATAAATTAACACCAAAAGCCAACAGGAGCTCCCTAGGGAGCCCCTGTTTTTGTCGGCAGACACCGAACAAATAAACACACCAACAAGTTAAATAAATTAACACAAACCAATAGCCAACAGGGGCCCCTTAGGAGCCCCTGTTGTTGTCTCTTTCCTTCTGGCGAAGGATCCCTCTCACAAACGAGGCAACCCTCCGCCAGAAATCGTCACTCTGCAGCATAGCCCCGCCTATGTTGTCTGGAGTTATGCTGCCTGTCGCACACTCTAACTCGGCCCGCTCCGCTCTCCACCGGACACATTCAAAGAATGTGTGGAGAGCGGAGTCGGATGGGGAGCTACAATATGCGCAGTACGGGCTTGGCGCCTTCCCCATCTGATGGAGGAAGGACCGGAAATGCCCCTGCCCCGTCAGCACTTGGGTGAGGTAGTAATCAACCTCACCATGCTGACGGTCCAGCCAGCTGTCCAGCTGCGGAATCAACCGGGCTGTCCACCGGCCTCGCGCCTCCCCATCCCAACGCTGTTGCCAGGACACCATGGTCCTGGCCCGGGCCACCCTCGCGGCGTCACCCCCCAGGACACCCTTCTCCCGGTGGACGAACTGTCGTTCCCTGGCTAAGAGGTCAATGGGTATGACCCCCGCGACCACCAGTACCGCCGGTTCCGAGACCGTGCGGTAGGAGCACGCGATGCGGAGTGCTGCACGGCGTTGCACTGCAAGCATACGCTTGAGGTACTTTTCCCACCGCATCGAGTCGGCCCAGACTTCAGCTCCGTAGAGCATGATGGCCTCGGCGGTGCGGAGCAGTAGGCGCCTTTTGCAGGGCCTGGGTCCAAACGTATTGGCCATGACCCTACTCAACGCCGCCGTCACCGCAGCCGCCTTATCGGCCCGGCCCATGATCTCCTCCCAGAAGGTGAGCCTGCAATCGAGACTCACCCCCAGGTATTTGATCGCAGGCCGCGTCTGAACCGGCATGTCTCCTACCCGCATCTCCATTAGCACGGGGAAGCGCTTCTTTGTCAGAAGGACGATCTCGGTTTTGGCCAAGGCTAACTCCAGCCCGTGGTCGCGCAGCCAGGAACTCACCCGACGCATCACCTGGTTGACTCTCATTTGCGCCTTCTCGACATCTCTGGCGGTAATAACCGCCGCGATGTCGTCAGCATACCCAACCAGGAAAGACCCTTCAGGCATCTCCACACGAAGGATCCCGTCATATGTATAATTCCATATGTCGGGTCCCAGTATGGAGCCTTGGGCCGCCCCTGCCGAGAGAACCCTCGTCTCCGGGCCATCCTCCGTGTCGAAGGTGAGGGTGCGATCCTTCAGGTAATCCCTCATCATCTGCAAGAGATACTGAGGGACCCTGAAGTCACGCTCTAACGCATTGAGTGCGTCCCCCCACCTTACCGAGTTGAAGGCGTTGCGCACATCCAGAATGACCAACAGGCACACCGGGCGAGAATAGTGATTCACGCATTCGGTGGCCCGGGCCGCATCGACTACCTCCTGGATAGCATATACCGTCGACCTCCCTTTCCGAAAGCCATACTGCCTTTCGGAAAGGTTCCCAGCAGCCTCGACGGCTGCTTGGAGGCGAGGCTTCAGCAACTTCTCCAGGAGCTTGCCGGCCGTGTCGAGCATACACAGCGGTCTGTACGACCCGGGGGACCCTGCTGGTCCCTTTCCCTTGCTCATAAGCACAAGCCTAGCCGCCTTCCAGCGGGAGGGAAACACTCCCGCCTTCAGGCAGGCATTGTACATATCGAGCAAGAGCCTTGGATGGCTCGCCGTCAACGCCTTCAGCACCTCTGCTGGAAGTCCGTCGGGCCCTGGTGCCTTCTTATTTTGAAGGCTTTGCGAGGCTCTCGTTAACTCCTCCATTGTAAATGGGGGAGGATCGAGCGCCTCGCGGGCCGCGGAATTTGGCGCCAGCAGATGGGTGGGGAAAAGGGCATCCACAATGGAACGGACCGTCTCCGCGTCGAGGGGAGCGCTCCGCGAGAACGCCCCTAACTTGCGGAGAACGATCCTGTACACCAGTCCCCAGGGATCTTCGTTGAGATCCTCGCCCAGCCGCTGCCAGCATCGGCGCTTACTCCTTTGGATGGTCCTCCGAAGGTTCTTTTTCGCTTCCTTATGATCGGCAGATCTACGGGCTGCGTCCGCATCCCGCGCCCTCCCCCGTAACTTTTCTTCCTTGGCACGGCCTCCCGGCAGGCCCGGTGGATGAGACTCATCGTAGAGTCCACCACCCGTACAGCCCGCTCGAGAGGTGGCAAACCCTCTGGGATCCCATCAATGGTTTGCCGGCCGCGCTCGATGGCTATAGACAGCCTATCGGCGTCCATCCTGGCGACATCCCATCTGGGCGGGCCCTACAATCGCCGGACCCGCACCGGCGCTACATCACGTACGCGGAACGTGATGTACTGGTGATCGCTGGCTGTATAGTCCTCGATCACCCGCCAGTCCTGCACACGAGCAGCCAGATTTTCCGTCGCAAGGGAGACATCAATAATTGTCTCCCTATAGCCAGGACGCCGGAAGGTAGACGTCGAGCCGGTGTTTAGAACAACCAGCCCAGTCCTGGACGCAAAGTCCAGGACACGTCCACCTCGAGAGTCGGGTGTTGGCTCTCCCCACTCTAAGGCTTTCGCATTGAAATCTCCAGCCACCACCAGCTCCCCATCCATGCCGCGGACCGCGTCCTCCAGGCCATCCAACTTGGTCTGGAAGTCCGCGATAGGCTCGTTTGGAATGAAGTAGCAGCTGACGTATGTAGCGCCCCCGCTCCTCACCCAAACGAAGCCAGCGCCCGCGCCATGGTCCACGACGTCGACCTGCCCCAGAATTTAATTTTATTTAATTTTTTTATAATTTTATATAATTTTTTTAATTTTATTTAACTTGTTTATAATTTTAAATAATTTATTTTAATTGTATTTAATTTTTTCATAATTTTAAATAATTTATTTTAATTTTATTTAGTTGTTTTTATAATTTTAAATAATTTATTTTAATTTTATTTAATTTTTTTATAATTTTAAGTAATTTATTTTAATTTTATTTGATTTTTTTATAATTTTAAATAATTTATTTTAATTTTATTTAATTTTTTTATAATTTTAAATATAATTTATTTTAATTTTATTTAATTTTTTTATAATTTTAAATAATTTTATTTAATTTGTTTATAATTTTAAATAATTTTTTTTAATTTTATTTAACTTGTTTATAATTTTAAATAATTTAATTTTATTTTATTTGTTTTTTTTTATAATTTTAAGTAATTTATTTTAATTTTATTTAATTTTTTTATAATTTTAAATAACTTACTTTAATTTTATTTAATTTGTTTATAATTTTAAATAATTTTATTTATTTTTTTTATAATTTTAAATAATTTATTTTAATTTTATTTAATTTTTGTATAATTTTAAGTAATTTATTTTAATTTTATTTAATTTTTTTATAATTTTAAATAATTTATTTTAATTTTATTTAATTTTTTTATAATTTTAAGTATGTAATTTATTTTAATTTTATTTGATTTTTTTATAATTTTGAATAATTTCATTTAATTTTTTTATAATTTTAAATAATTTATTTAATTTTTTTATAATTTTAAGTAATTTTTTTTAATTTTATTTGATTTTTTTATAATTTTAAATAATTTATTTTAATTTTATTTAATTTTTTTATAATTTTGAATGATTTTATTTAATTTTTTTATATTTTTAAATAATTTATTTTAATTTTATTTAATTTTTTTATAATTTTAAATAATTTTATTTAATTTTATTTAATTTTTTTATAATTTTAAATAATTGATTTTAATTTTATTTAATTTTTTTATAATTTTATATAATATTATTTAATTTTATTTAATTTTTTTATAATTTTAAATAATTTATTTTAATTTTATATAATTTTTTTATAATTTTAAATAATTTTATTTAATTTGTTTATATTTTTAAATAATTGTTTTTAATTTTATTTAACTTGTTTATAGTTTTAAATAATTTATTTTAATTTTATTTAATTTTTTCATAATTTGAAATAATTTATTTTAATTTTATTTAATTTTTTTATAATTTTAAATAATTTATGTTAATTTTATTTAATTTTTTTATAATTTTAAATAATTTTATTAAATTTGTTTATAATTTTAAATAATTTTTTTTAATTTTATTTAACTTGTTTATAATTTTAAATAATTTATTTTAATTTTATTTATTTTTTTCATAATTTTAAATAATTTATTTTAATTTTATTTAATTGTTTTTATAATTTTAAATAATTTATTTTAATTTTATTTAATTTTTTTATAATTTTAAGTAATTTATTTTAATTTTATTATAGAAACAACCGATGACTTGCAACAGGCTGAAATTATTTATTTTGTAGTAGACAGTTGCACATAAAAGGTTACAATTCTTGTTACATAGATGTCGCCAGCATATCTTAGTATGTATCATTTTAATACTATTTCAACACACTCCCTTATTAAAATAAGATACACACCCCCAAAACAATAACATCATGACATAACACAAAATAAAGAATATTTATAGGTATTCATATTACATTTCAGTGATACCAAATTGTTTTAAATATTTCAAATGTTTTTGACAGCTCAAACTTTTTGTTAGGATATCTGCAGGCATATCATTTGTATTTAAGTAATTTATTAACACAAAATTATTTTCAACAGCAGTTCTTACAAAATGATATCTAACATCATATGCTTGCTTCTCTTATGGAATACATAATTTTTAGTTAGCTTCTGGGCACTCTGATTGTCATTAAATAGGAGTACAGGTGACTCCTTTCTACAATTCAATTCTGATAACAGATTTCCCAAGTATATAGCTTCTTTAGATGCCTCACAAATTGCCATATATTCTGCCTCTGTACTTGACAAAGCTATTGTAGTCTGCTTTTTACATTCATATGAGATCACACTACCAGACATCTTAAACATATACCCAGTAAAAGATTTTCTATCGAAGCAATTTGACGCCCAATCAGCATCTACATAGCCTACCAAATCATGCTCATCTTTTACATACTTTAAACCGAAAGTTTTTGTTTTCTTTAAATACTTTAAAATACGTTTGGCATGTTTCCAATGGGTTTCATTAAAATTATTATTAAACTGACTTAGGTAACAAACCGCATACAATATATCAGGCCGGGTCTTTTTTTTTTTTTGTAGGGAAGCGGGGAAATGCCGTTACGCACTAGGGAGGCCGAGGCCACCCCTGTGCCGGACTCCCTGGCCGAGGCCAGGCCAGGCCTACAGGCTAAAACCCCGCTCCCCCCTCCAGGAACCCCACCCCGGGACCATCTTAGAAGACATTACTTCGGGGTGGAGCCCTATACACCCGCCCGCATACGCAGGCACACTCCGTTACATCAACACATCCATCCCATTCACACAGCCAGCAGGGGCCTCTAAGAGACCCCTGCCTTTGTCGGCACCCCACATTGAACCAGCCAGCAGGTGCGCTCGAGAGAGCACCCGCTGTTGTCAGCCCTCCCTCCACGCTGCTGGCGAGGGCAATCCCTCCCGAGGGAGGCATTGCCTCGCCAACCAACACTCGCTCCACTCAGACAACCGTCTCCATTCACACAGCCAACAGGGGCTCTCTAGAGAGCCCCCGCCTTTGTCGGCACGCCCTCCGTTCAGACATCCGTCCTCATCCGCCCAGCCAACAGGGGCACCCTAGGGAACCCCTGTTTTTGTCGGCAAACACCGAACAGACAAAGACGCCAATAAGCCAAACAAAGTAACCCAAACCAAAAGCCAACAGGAGCCCCTTACGAACCCCTGTTGTTGGCTCTTTCTTTCTGGCGAAGGATCCCTCTCACAAACGAGGCAACCCTCCGCCAGAAATCGTCACTCTGCAGTATAACCCCGACTATGTTGTCTGGGGTTATGCTGCCTGTCGCGCCCTCCAACTCGGCCCGCTCCGCCCTCCACCGGACACATTCAAAGAATGTGTGGAGAGCGGAGTCGGATGGGGAGCTACAATATGCGCAGCACGGGCTTGGCACCTTCCCCATGTGATAGAGGAAGGACCGGAAGTGCCCGTGCCCCGTCAGCATTTGGGTGAGGTAGTAATCAACCTCACCGTGCTGACGGTCCAGCCAGGTGGCCAGCTGCGGGCTGTCCACCGGCCTCGCGCCTCCTCATCCCAACGCTCCTGCCAGGACACCATGGTCCCGGGCCGGGCCACCCTCGCGGCGTCACTCCCCAGGACACCCTTCTCCCGGTGGACGAACTGTCGTTCCCTGGCTAAGAGGTCAATAGGTATGACCCCCGCGACCACCAGTACCGCCGGTTCCGAGACCGTGCGGTAGGAGCACGCCATGCGGAGCGCCGCACGGCGTTGTACTGCAAGCATACGCTTGCGGTACTTTTCCCACCGCATCGCGTCGGCCCAGACTTCTGCTCCGTAGAGCATGATGGCCTCGGCGGTGCGGAGCAGCAGGCGCCTTTTGCAGGGCCTGGGTCCAACCGTATTGGCCATGACCCTACTCAGCGCCGCCGTCACCGCAGCCGCCTTATCGGCCCGGCCCTTGATCTCCTCCCAGAAGGTGAGCCTGCAATCGAGACTCACCCCCAGGTATTTGACCGCAGGCCGCGTCTGAACCGACATGTCTCCTACCCGCATCTCCAATAGCACGGGAATGCGCTTCTTTGTCAGAAGGACGATCTCGGTTTTGGCCAAGGATAACTCCAGCCCGTGGTCGCGCAGCCAAGAACTCACCCGACGCATCACCTGGTTGAGTCTCATTTGCGCCTTCTCGACATCTCTGGCGGTAATAACCGCCGCGATGTCGTCGGCATACCCAACCAGGAAAGACCCTTCAGGCATCTCCACACGAAGGATCCCGTCATATGTATAATTCCATATGTCGGGTCCCAGTATGGAGCCTTGGGCCGCCCCTGCCGAGAGAACCCTCGTCTCCGGGCCATCCTCCGTGTCGAAGGTGAGGGTGCGATCCTTCAGGTAATCCCTCATCATCTGCAAGAGATACTGAGGGACCCTGAAGTCACGGTCTAACGCATTGAGTGCGTCCCCCCACCTTACCGAGTTGAAGGCGTTGCGCACCTCCAGAGTGACCAACAGGCACACCGGGCGAGAATAGTGATTCACGCACTCGGTGGCCCGGGCCGCCTCGACCACCTCCTGGATAGCATGCACTGTCGACCTCCCTTTCCGAAAGCCATACTGCCTTTCGGAAAGGTCCCCAGCAGTCTCAACGGCTGCTTGGAGGCGAGGCTTCAGCATCTTCTCCAGGAGCTTGCCGGCCGTGTCGAGCATACACAGCGGTCTGTACGACCCGGGGGACCCTGCTAGTCCCTTGCCCTTGCTGACAAGTACAAGCCTAGCCGCCTTCCAGCGGGAGGGAAGCACTCCCGCCTTCAGGCAGGCATTGTACATATCGAGCAAGAGCCCTGGGTGGCTCGCCGTCAACGCCTTCAGCACCTCTGCTGGAAGTCCGTCGGGCCCTGGTGCCTTCTTATTTTGAAGACTTTGCGAGGCGCTCATTGCTCCATTGTAAATGGGGGAGGATCGAGCACCTCGCGGGCCGCGGAATTTGGCACCAGCGGATGGGTGGGGAAAAGGGCATCCACAATGGAACGGACCGTCTACGCGTCGAGGGGAGCGCTCTGCGAGAACGCCCCCAATTTGCGGAGAACGATCCTGTAACCCAGTCCCCAGGGATCTTCGTTGAGATCCTCGCCCAGCCGCTGCCAGCATCGGCGCTTACTCCTTTGGATGGCCCTCCGAAGGTTCTTTTTCGCTTCTTTATGATCGGCAGATCTACGGGCTGCGTCGGCATCGCGTCGGTCTGCTCTTTGAGCCAACCGCCTGAGACGAAGACATATCCGCCTCAGTTCCGCGATTTCGCGATTTCGCGATTTCGTCCGTCCACCAAAACGCAGGACGGCGCCCCCCCCCCCCTAACTTTTCTTCCTTGGCACGGCCTCCCGGCAGGCCCGGTGGATGAGACGCATCGCAGAGTCCACCGCCCGTACAGCCCGCTCGAGACGTGGCAAACCCTCTGGGATCCCATCAATGGCTTGCCGGCCGCGCTCGATGGCTAGAGACAGCCTCTCGGCGTCCATCCTGGCGACATCCCATCTGGGCGGGCCCTGCAATCGCCGGACCCGCACTGGCGCTACATCACGCACGCGGAACGTGATGTATTGGTGATCGCTGGCTGTATAGTCCTCGATCACCCGCCAGTCCTGCACACGTGCAGCCAGATTTTCCGTCGCAAGGGAGACATCAATAATTGTCTCCCTATAGCCAGGACGCCGGAAGGTGGACGTCGAGCCGGTGTTTAAAACAACCAGCCCAGTCCTGGACGCAAAGTCCAGGACACGTCCACCCCGAGAGTCGGGTATTGGCTCTCCCCACTCTAAGGCTTTCGCATTGAAATCTCCAGCCACCACCAGCTCCCCATCCATGCCGCGGACCGCGTCCTCCAGGCCATCCAACTTGGTCTGGAAGTCCGCGATAGGCTCGTTTGGAGTGAAGTAGCAGCTGACGTATGTAGCGCCCCTGCTCTTCACCCAAACGAAGCCAGCGCCCGCGCCATGGTCCACGACGTCGAAACGTCGCAGATCCGGGACCCAGATTGCCGCCGTGCCAAGGGTGTCACGGTACCACGTCGGGTCAGACCCGTCCCGGTACTGTTCGCTGACTAAGACAATGTCAGCGTCTTTCTCGAGACGGATCTGAGCCAACAGATCGTGAGTCGTCCTGCTCCTATGGATGTTGCCCTGGAGGGCAACCACCATTACGGTTTTTTGATCGCGTTGAGGGCCTTACGAAAGGCCCCGCAGTCACCCGACCCCGCGACGTGTTGCCGAGTCCCGGCATTCCCCGCCACCTCCGGGCAGAGAAAACATACCGGGGACGCGGTGCACGTCGCCGACTTATGTTGTAAGCCCCCACACTTGAAACAACACTTACTGCGGTCCGGCCCCTTTCAGGCATGACTATGATGGCCGTAACCCAAGCACTTAAAGCACCTGGGCACGACCACTCGTCTCCGGATACTGCGAGCTACCCAGCCGACCTTGATCCGGGCAGCCCGCAATAGACCCGCCGCAGCCCTCTCTTCCACCTAGATGATGGCCAGACGTTGGCCACGATCATTGGGCCGGGTCAGCACGACCTGCAGGTGACCCTCGTAATCCCTCAGAACCTGCCTGAGGGCATCGAGGACCTCCTCTTTGGTCGTGCAAACTTCAAGCTCCCTGATCTCCAGAGTAGTTCTTGGGACCAACTGCCTGACGCTGCTTGCTGACCCAGCTGCGCCCTTCAAGGCTTCGGAGAAAGCCGCCCGAGCCTGCGCAGAGCACTGCCCGAGCTCGAGCAGCACCTCGCCGGCTCGAGTCCGCCGGACAGCCTTAATCCTCACCCCGCAGCTCTCTGGGTTGACTGCCTTGCGGACTGTGCCAAGCACTTCCGCAAAGGTTTTCCCCGCTGTGGGCTTAAGCAGGATAGCTTCGGGCTTGACCTTTCCGGCGGATACCGCTGGTCGGCCAGGAGCCGCAGTCGGGGCCGGAGTCGGGGTCGGGGCCGGAGTCGGGGTCGGAGCCGAAGCCTTCACCTCCCCCTGTTCTCTCCTCCCTCTCTTTTTTTTTCTTCTTCCGCCTCCCCTCCCCGTCCGGATTCCTCTTCACCTCCTCCTTTTCCTTCCTCTCCTCCTTCCTAGTACCTTTTCCCTTCCTGACGACCTCCGTCCAGGTCAGGGAAATTTCCTCCTTCCTCCTCTTTCTCAAGTCCTCCCCTGAAGGTAGGGGGGGGCTGGAGGCGCCCATCTTCCCCACCGCCGGCGGAGCCTGCACGCTCGCTGCCGCCACCGGGGCAGTTTGCGTACCACAGGACTTCACCGATGGTAGCTCAGGGAGGGGGCTCCTACCCGCACCCGCTGCCGCAGACGGGGCAGTTTGCGTGGAGCAGGACTTCATCTCGGGCCCCCCCTTGGGGAGGCTACGGCGGACCCCCTCGCATGTCCTCCTGGACTCTTCCAGGTCGTCAAGAGCCTCCTCCAAAGCAAGAAGACCGTCCTTGACGACCTTGGATATGTTGGGCTGCTTTTTCAGGGCAGCCAACATCTACTTTATGAGGGCCCTCATTTTGGAGAACCCCCTATCCATCCGGGCCTCCATCGCCGCGAGTCTGTCCTCGAGACTGGGCGTGGTACGCTCCGCCCGACCAGTCTCGGCGACCGGTGGCCCAGCTGCCGACGAGTCCGCAGAGGACTCTCGCGAGCGGGCGCTAGGAACCGCCCGCGCATCCGGGACTGTCCCAGGATCTGGCGTGCGCGATGTACGCCAGCCACTCTCGAGTCCACAGACGACTCACGGGAGCGCGTCCGCTCCGCCGGTGTATGCAGCACCGGTGAGCGGAGCACTCGCGACCTCCTCGCGAAGGGGTTGGCAGGCGTGCTGCCACCCCCCTCGTCACACCCCAGCGATTGATTTTTTTCAGAATCCATTCAGATTACCGAAAGCAACTTCGGGCACGGGGTCGCGTTCTCGGCCCACAGCCGAGGCAATCGCCAGCGTTACGCCTCTCGCTATCCCCGTACCTATAGGAGGGCCCTCCCCTTCCCACCGTCCTTTCCCCTCTTCGAACAGGCCCCGAATCACCAGGGACCTGCCTCCGAGGGTTCCGTAGGCTTTCCGAGAAGCACCCCCCTACACCTCCCGGCTAACCTAAAGATCAGAACGGGTGTTCTCCCTAGACCTAAGACGTGCTACTCCCTAGGGCCGCAGCTCCCCAAGGTTACGGATGCAGCAAAGAGGCGTGTTGGATCCCGAATCCCGCAGGCAGACGTTCACCTCAACCTCCAGCTACACCCCCCCCCCTCGGCTCGCTGCATCTTGCATGCAGGAGGATACATGTCCGTCCCTCTGCCAGGTTCGGGTGAGAAGTCCGATTGCACATTGACACCGATGGATTCGGTGCCCCTGTACGCCAGTAACCTTCGGAATGGTCCGGGACTGCTTATTCCCCGCCGAGGCGGGTATTCGCAGCTACCCTCCATATCTGGAGGGCGTTCCCCTATCCGCCACCCGGGGACCCGTCTGGTAGCAGTCCGTACCTGCCCCAGATTTTAATTTTATTTAACTTGTTTATAATTTGAAATAATTGATTTTAATTTTATTTAAATTTTACATAATTTTAAATAATTTATTTTAATTTTATTTAATTGTTTTTATAATTTTAAATAACTTATTTTAATTTTACTTAATTTTTTTATAATTTTAAGTAATTTATTTTAATTTTATTTAACTTGTTTATAATTTTAAATAATTGATTTTAATTTTATTTATTTTTTCATAATTTTAAATAATTTATTTTAATTTTATTTAATTGTTCTTTTAATTTTAAATAATTTATTTTAATTTTATTTAATTTTTTTATAATTTTAAGTAATTTATTTTATTTTTATTTGATTTTTTTATAATTTTAAATACTTTATTTTAATTTTATTTAATTTTTTTATAATTTTAAATAATTTATTTTAATTTGTTTATAATTTTAAATAATTTTTTTTAATTTTATTTAACTTGTTTATAATTTTAAATAATTTATTTTAATTTTATTTAATTCTTCATAATTTTAAATAATTTATTTTAATTTTAAATAATTTTTGTAATTTTAAATAATGTTACAGAATTGGCCTTTGCCTAACCAATTCGTGCCGAGATAACTCGTTCCGACAGGGGGTTTTTAGCTGTGTGGCACGCACACGGAGTCGTCTGCCAATTTCCCACGACTCTCCGAGCGGCGTGCGACTGCGGGAAACCACGACGGAGCGAACAGCTCGCTCAGCGCTGTGTACGGCTGGAAAGCGCGGCGGGGCAACAGCTCACTCAGCGCTGTGTGCGGCTGGGAGCACGGCGGGGCAGACGGCTCGCTCAGCGCTGTGCACGGCTGGAAAGCACGGTGGGGCAACAGCTCGCTCGCTGTTTACCTTTCAGTCGCGGCAGTTTGTTTTCGGCGTCGGTGGGTTTCGATTTGGGCGTCCGAAAGTCGGCTCAAATACGAGCTGTGCGCGGCGGAAATTGTCGAGTGCTGTGTAGTGTCGTGCAGTGCCGTGTTATCGTGAAAGAAGGGAAAAAAAATTCGTTCAAGCGAAGAATTCCGGCAAGTTTAGTGATGTGTTGTTTTATTTTACAGGGCCGATGTAGGAGCTGCTGCAGGACCAACAGGGGGCTGTCAACCCACCGGGAGGACGTTTGGCGACGAGGGAGTGGACACCGGCTCGCCGTGCGCTTCAGGTAAGGTACCTCCTTCTATTACTCGCGAATTAATTACTTATTTGTTTGCCGCACTGGAATTCGCGGTCGACGGTTCTCGATAGGGGAGGTGTGTCGGTGTTGGTGTCACTCGCTCGCAGGGAGGAGAAATGTTACCGCAACCCGACGATGTTGCTGGCTTCGCGGAGTGGGTGGCGGGGCCCAGTCAGCGGAGCGCCCGGCGCAGCTGATCGTGCGCCTTGACCCAAATTCGAACAGATGGCGGCTATGAGGACGGCGTTTGCCTGTCCAGCTGTTGGCAATGGTCTGCTGTCACCTTTAGGCTCCCGGCGCGAAAATCACGACACACTTTCCGCGGAAAAATTTAAAGGCAAAGAGGGCACGGCACTTACCTTCAGCCCCGTGGGATTAGCCGACAAGGGGTCGACCTGGGCCTGAATCCTGAGTCCTTAAGTCTCTTGCTGAAAATAAATCACCCCTGGAAACTTCTATGCACTTGATATGCCCGGGATCACCAATAAAACGCCGATTATTATGGTTCGGAGACTTTATTGCCGCTCTTTTCGCGATCGCGACCACGGCTCACAACGAAATCAATTAAATACAATAATACAATAATGGCCCAAAATCCTCTAACCAATTTTCTAATCCTTTTAGGAAACTCGCCAAAAAAACCACGATCTGCTAGCTGCACAGGTCACTCTCAAGATGGCCTAGTTCATCGTCCGCGCCGAGTTTCCGCCCTTGACCTGGCCTGGTTTCTTCCTTCGGCGCTAGGGGGAAGTGGAGCTGTTCTAAAAATTTCCCTGCAAGAGGTAAGGTCATTATTTTCCACGAATAAAGAGATACTTAATTTTCTCTATTGCAGGGACCGCAACAATAATTTATTTTAATTTTATTTAATTTTTTTATAATTTTAAGTAATTTATTTTAATTTTATTTAACTTTTTTATAATTTTGAATAATTTATTTTAATTTTATTTAATTTTTTTATAATTTTAAATAATTTTTTTTTTTTTGTTTTTTTTGTTTTTTTTTTTTTTGTAGGGAAGCGGGGAAATGCCGTTACGCACTAGGGAGGCCGAGGCCACCACTGTGCCGGACTCCCTGGCCGATGCCAGGCCTACCGGCTAAAACCCCGCTCCCCCTCCAGGAACCCCACCCCGGGACCATCTTGGAAGACATTACTTCGGGGTGGAGCCCTATAGCCTCGCCCGCATACGCAGGCACGCTCCGGTAGATGGACACATCCATCTACTTCGCACAGCCAGCAGGGGCCGCCAAGAGACCCCTGCCTTTGTCGGCACCTCCTTATTGGAGCCAGCCAGCAGGTGCCCTCAAGAGAGCACCCGCTTTTGTCAGCCCTCCCTCCACGCTGCTGGCGAGGGCAGTCCCTCCCGAGGGAGGCATTGCCTCGCCAACCAACACTCACTCCGCTCAGACATCTGTCTCCCTTCACACACAGCCAGCAGGGACTCCCTAGAGAGCCCCTGCTTTTGTCGGCCCGCACTGCGCTCAGACACCCGTCCTCATCCGCCCAGCCAACAGGGGCACCCTAGGGAACCCCTGTTTTTGTCGGCAAACACCACATTGGTTTAAATAAATAAATAAATATTAACAACCACACACCAGTAAGATAAATTAACACCAAAAGCCAACAGGAGCTCCCTAGGGAGCCCCTGTTTTTGTCGGCAGACACCGAACAAATAAACACACCAACAAGTTAAATAAATGAACACAAACCAAAAGCCAACAGGGGCCCCTTAGGAACCCCTGTTGTTGTCTCTTTCCTTCTGACGAAGGATCCCTCTCACAAATGAGGCAACCATCCGCCAGAAATCGTCACTCTGCAGCATAGCCCCGACTATGTTGTCTGGAGTTATGCTGCCTGTCGCACACTCTAACTCGGCCCGCTCCGCTCTCCACCGGACACATTCAAAGAATGTGTGGAGAGCGGAGTCGAATGGGGAGCTACAATATGCGCAGCACGGGCTTGGCGCCTTCCCCATGTGATGGAGGAAGGACCGGCAATGCCCGTGCCCCGTCAAAATTGGGGTGAGGTAGTAATCAACCTCACCATGCTGACGGTCCAGCCAGGTGTCCAGCTGCGGAATCAACCGGGCTGTCCACCGGCCTCGCGCCTCCCCATCCCAACGCTCTTGCCAGGACACCATGGTCCTGGCCCGGGCCACCCTCGCGGCATCACCCCCCAGGACACCCTTCTCCCGGCGGATGAGCTGTCGTTCCCTGGCTAAGAGGTCAATAGGTATGACCCCCGCGACCACCAGTACCGCCGGTTCCGAGACCGTGCGGTAGGAGCACGCGATGCGGAGCACCGCACGGCGTTGTACCGCAAGCATACGCTTGCGGTACTTTTCCCACCGCATCGAGTCGGCCCAGACTTCTGCTCCGTAGAGCATGATGGCCTCGGCGGTGCGGAGCAGCAGGCGCCTTTTGCAGGGCCTGGGTCCAACCGTATTGGCCATGACCCTACTCAGCGCCGCCGTCACCGCAGCCGCCTTATCGGCCCGGCCCTTGATCTCCTCCCAGAAGGTGAGCCTGCAATCGAGACTCACCCCCAGGTATTTGATCGCAGGCCGCGTCTGAACCGGCATGTCTCCTACCCGCATCTCTATTAGCACGGGGATGCGCTTCTTTGTCAGAAGGACGATCTCGGTTTTGGCCAAGGCTAACTCCAGCCCGTGGTCGCGCAGCCAGGAACTCACCCGACGCATCACCTGGTTGAGTCTCATTTGCGCCTTCTCGACATCTCTGGCGGTAATAACCGCCGCGATGTCGTCAGCATACCCAACCAGGAAAGACCCTTCAGGCATCTCCATACGAAGGATCCCGTCATATGTATAATTCCATATGTCGGGTCCCAGTATGGAGCCTTGGGCCGCCCCTGCCGAGAGAACCCTCGTCTCCGGGCCATCCTCCGTGTCGAAGGTTAGGGTGCGATCTTTCAGGTAATCCCTCATCATCTGCAAGGGATACTGAGGGACCCTGAAGTCACGCTCTAACGCATTGAGTGCGTCCCCCCACCTTACCGAGTTGAAGGCGTTGCGCACATCCAGAGTGACCAGCAGGCACACCGGGCGAGAATAGTGATTCACGCATTCGGTGGCCCGGGCCGCATCGACTACCTCCTGGATAGCATGTACTGTCGACCTCCCTTTCCGCCATACTGCCTTTCGGAAAGGTCCCCAGCAGCCTCGACGGCTGCTTGGAGGCGAGGCTTCAGCAACTTCTCCAGGAGCTTGCCGGCCGTGTCGAGCATACACAGCGGTCTGTACGACCCGGGGGACCCTGCTGGTCCCTTTCCCTTGCTGATAAGCACAAGCCTAGCCGCCTTCCAGCGGGAGGGAAACACTCCCGCCTTCAGGCAGGCATTGTACATATCGAGCAAGAGCCTTGGATGGCTCGCCGTCAACACCTTCAGCACCTCTGCTGGAAGTCCGTCGGGCCCTGGTGCCTTCTTATTTTGAAGGCTTTGCGAGGTTCTCGTTAACTCCTCCATTGTAAATGGGGGAGGATCGAGCGCCTCGCGGGCCGCGGAATTTGGCGCCATCGGATGGGTGGGGAAAAGGGCATCCACAATGGAACGGACCGTCTCCGCGTCGAGGGGAGCGCTCCGCGAGAACGCCCCCAACTTGCGGAGAACGATCCTGTACCCCAGTCTCCAGGGATCTTCGTTGAGATCCTCGCCCAGCCGCTGCCAGCATCGGCGCTTACTCCTTTGGACTGCCCTCCGAAGGTTCTTTTTCGCTTCCTTATGATCGGCAGATCTACGGGCTGCGTCCGCATCGCGTCGGTCTGCTCTTTGAGCCAACCGCCTGAGACGGAGACATGTCCGCCTCAGTTCCGCGATTTCGTCCGTCCACCAAAACGCAGGACGGCGTCCTCCCCCGTAACTTTTCTTCCTTGGCACGGCCTCCCGGCAGGCCCGGTGGATGAGACTCATCGTAGAGTCCACCACCCGTACAGCCCGCTCGAGAGGTGGCAAACCCTCTGGGATCCCATCAATGGTTTGCCGGCCGCGCTCGATGGCTAGAGACAGCCTCTCGGCGTCCATCCTGGCGACATCCCATCTGGGCGGGCCCTGCAATCGCCGGATCCGCACCGGCGCTACATCACGTACGCGGAACGTGATGTACTGGTGATCGCTGGCTGTATAGTCCTCGATCACCCGCCAGTCCTGCACACGAGCAGCCAGATTTTCCGTCGCAAGGGAGACATCAATAATTGTCTCCCTATAGCCAGGACGCCGGAAGGTAGACGTCGAGCTGGTGTTTAGAACAACCAGCCCAGTCCTGGACGCAAAGTCCAGGACACGTCCACCTCGAGAGTCGGGTGTTGGCTCTCCCCACTCTAAGGCTTTCGCATTGAAATCTCCAGCCACCACCAGCTCCCCATCCATGCCGCGGACCGCGTCCTCCAGGCCATCCAACTTGGTCTGGAAGTCCGCGATAGGCTCGTTTGGAATGAAGTAGCAGCTGATGTATGTAGCGCCCCCGCTCCTCACCCAAACGAAGCCAGCGACCGCGCCATGGTCCACGACGTCGAAACGTCGCAGATCCGGGACCCAGATTGCCGCCGTGCCAAGGGTATCGCGATACCACGTCGGCTCAGACCCGTCTCGGTACTGTTCGCTGACTAAGACAATGTCAGCGTCTTTCTCGAGACGGATCTGAGCCAACAGATCGTGAGCCGTCCTGCTCCTATGGATGTTGCCCTGGAGGGCAACCACCATTACGGTTTCCGAATTGCGTTGAGGGCCTTACGAAAGGCCCCGCAGTCACCCGACCCTGCGACGTGTCGCCGAGCCCCGGTATTCCCCGCCACCTCCGGGCAGAGAAAACATACCGGGGACGCGGTGCACGTCGCCGACTTATGTTGTAAGCCCCCACACCTAAAACAACACTTACTGCGATCCGGCCCCTTGCAGGCATGGCTATGATGGCCGTAACCCAGGCACTTAAAGCACCTGGGCACGACCACTCGTCTCCGGATTCTGCAAGCGACCCAGCCGACCTTGATCCGGGCAGCCTGTAACAGACCCGCTGCAGCCCTATCTTCCACCTCAATGATGGCCAGGGGTTGGCCACGATCATTGGGCCGGGTCAGAACGATCTGAAGGTGGCCCTCGTAATCCCTTAGAACCTGCCTGAGGGCATCGAGGACCACCTCTTTGGTCGTGCAGACGTCAAGCTCCCTGATCTCCAGAGTAGTTCTGGGGACCAGCTGCCTGACGCTACTTGCTGACCCAGCTGCGCCCTTCAAGGCTTCAGAGAAAGCTGCCCGAGCCTGCGCAGAGCACTGCCCGAGTTCGAGCAGCACCTCGCCGACCCGAGTCTGCCGGACAGCCTTAATCTTCACCCCGCAGCTCTCTGGGTTGACTGCCTTGCGGACTGTGCCGAGCACTTCCGCAAAGGTCTTCCCCGCTGCGGGCTTAAGCAGGATGGCCTCGGGCTTGGCCTTTCCGGCGGGTGCCGCTGATCGGCCAGGAGCTATAGTCGGGGCCGGAGTCGGGGTCGGAGCCGAAGCATTCACTTCCCCCTGCTCGTTCTTCCCCCTGCTCGTTCTTCCCCCTGCTCGTCTTCCCCCTCTTTTTTTTCTTTTTCCGCCTCTTTTTCTTACCCGGATTCTTCACCTCCTCCTTTTCCTTCCTTTCCTCCTTCCTAATACCTTTTCCCTTCCTGACCACCTCCGTCCAGGCCAGGGAAATTTCCTCCTTCCTCTTTTTTCGCAAGTCCTCCCCTGGTGGCAGGGGGGGGCTGGAGGCGCCCCTCTTCCCCATCGCCGGCGAAGCCTGCACGCTCGCTGCCGCCACCGGAGCAGTTTGCGTACCACAGGACTTCACCGGTGGCGGCTCAGGGAGGGGGCTCCTGCCCGCACCCGCTGCCGCAAACGGGGCAGTTTGCGTGGAGCAGGACTTCATAGCGGGTTTCCTCTTGCTGCTGCGGACCCCCGCGCATGTCCTCCTGGACTCTTCCAGGTCGTCAAGAGCCTTCTCCAATGCAGGAAGACCGTCCTTGACGACCTTGGATATGTTGGGCTGCTTTTTCAGGGCAGCCAACATCTCCTTTATGAGGGCCCTCATTTTGGAGAACCCCCTATCCATACGGGCCTCCATCGCCCCGAGTCTGTCCTCGAGACTAGGCGTGGTACGCTCCGCCCGACCAGTCTCGGCGACCGGTGGCCCAGCTGCCGACGAGTCCGCAGAGGACTCTCGCGAGCGGGCGCTAGGAACCGCCCGCGCATCCGGGACTGTCCCAGGATCTGGCGTGAAATATGTAACCGGGCTCCGCGGAAAGCAAAAAAAAAGAACAAATTCGGAACTAACAAACAATTTTATTCGATTAAAGGTTGAACAATTAATGCGATCGCTCAAGAGAGCTTTCCTAATTTATTAACTACAATTGCTGACTTATGGTCTAGACTGCTACCGGTCACGGGGTGGTCGCTGTGGTCACGTTGCGATGCGTCGGCAGGTGAACGTCCGGGTCATGGAGGGTGTCGAAATAAATGCTAGAAATGTGATTGCTGACTTTGCTGTGCTTGCTTATTGGGGTGCGGGTGATCGGGTGATATAACTCCTCCCCCCTTAGCGTGGAGCGAAGCCCAAAGGAGTTGAGGGTTCGAGGCTCCTTGGGTCGGAGCGATGTTCTGTTGTGGGATGATTTCGTTGATGTTCAAGGTAAGATGTCTTCTTCGGGTGAGGTAGGCTGCCATGATGGCCACTGCGAGTCCAAGGATGGTTAGGATGATGTATATGATGTTATCCCCTTGATGAATCCTGGTTTCTAGGTTATCTAGTGCTGCTCTGGTTTCGATGTGATAGGTTTTAAGTTTAGGTAGTGTCAGGCTTTCTATAGATGAATTTTGATGGACTTCGGTAGGTATGGCGGGGTATATAAAGATGTTATCCCAGAAGATGTTCGGGTTATCTCGGTAAGTGATTCCGTTGATTTCTACTGAGCAATTTTGATAGTGGATTAAGAATGTTCCTTGTAGATTTTGTTGCTGGGTTTCGCAGGTAGATTGGATCTGGATCTCCGGGGTGTTGGTTAGTAGAATGTAGTTTGGCTGCGGTTGGGAGATGGCTGTGTGCTCGATGATGTCTTCAAAGATGCAGGTGGCTGGTCTATTGGACATGAGTTGGCTGATGCAGTTGGATTCGCTTGCTTCCTCGATTTGCTTGCTCCCATCACAGTAGAAGACTCCCTCGATTTTTGGGCATGGTTCGTCAAGATATTGAATATTAGTTAGGTTAAAAAGAATATAGGGCTTTGTGGTAATTATTTTGGTTTTGTTCACAGGGATAGGGATTATATTAAAAAGGGAATAAATTTCACTGGACATTATAGGGATGCGGACGTTAAATATGATATTAGAATCATTGTAGTATGCTTGTAGGCCAAGTAATTCGTAAATATGTTCTTCTGATTTTATCTCTATGGATTGATTCCTGAAAATGTGGTAAATTTCGGCGAGTTCGTTTGGATTTAGAATATGTTTCGGGATGATATTTAATTTAGCTAGGACGATTGCTTCAGCGATATTGGCAAGATGGTTTGAGAGTAGGTCTATGTTATAATTGATTTGATTTAGGTATTGAATTTGAATTAATAGGTCTTCGCTGGATCTGATTCTATTATCTAGTTGGGTTGTATAGTGATTCAAATATTTCTGTATTTTGTCTTGTTCTTCGTTAATGTGGTTGGTTATATTATTAAATCTTTCGTTCATTAAATTATTTATTCTTGCCTGTTTACTAATTTCGGTATAAATTGTCGATTGGTTTGAAGTTAAATTTTCTATTTGCTCATTTAGACGGTGTGCATCGTAAGCGTCCATGTTTCCCGTTATGAATTTAATTACTGCACCAAGACCATTAACAAGTCCTCTTCGGTTCCTTGTTTTTGGTGAGAGGGATTGTAGCTTTCGGTTAAGCGCTTGTAGTTTAAATTTGGTTAGTCTCACAGAATCCCGAACTCCATCGAGTTTATCTAGTGCTTTTAATGATTCGGAAATTTCGTTGATATTTTCTTCGTAAGATGCTAATTTAATAATATGTATTAGGTTTTCATAGTGATCCACAGTCCTCGCGATGCCGAGTCGTAGGGGCAGTATAGTTTGTATGTCAGTCAGTTCTTGTATTTCCATCTTTTGTCCGTGGGCCGTCAATATTCTGTAATAGACGTTTCTTTTTAATTCTAGATTTGTGGAGTTTCTTGTTTTCGTTAGTTACTACTGTTACTTTTTTATTTTCCTTTACTTTCTGTTTGATGAACCTAGGAGTTAGTTTATTTCTTCTGCATTGTTTCCTAAATATTATTTCGTTTGTTTCGAGATCTTTGGGTTCTTCCCTATCCTTATTCAATTTATCTAAATTTTTTCGCGTTAAAATTTCTATTCTTTCTTTTATTTCAGGGTACAGGTTTTCTTGGAATTTATTTAAAGCTTTGAGATATTCATGCTCATTATTAAATTTTATATCATCTTTGTTAAATTTGTGGGTCCTACCAGAGAATAGTTCAAAAGGCGTTAATTTGGTTGCAGAGTGTATAGCGTTATTGTACGTTGTAATTGTTTCGTTTAAAATTTCGTCGTGGTCTCCGTTATAGTTCATTTGTTTGTATTTATCTAGAATTATTCTGTAAGTTTCGGTCAACGTAGAATGCAGTCTTTCGACGGGGGAATTGCTACTTGTCTGTTGAAACGATGTAAT
Organism: Eutolmus rufibarbis; assembly: GCA_963920795.1. Taxonomy (NCBI): domain Eukaryota; kingdom Metazoa; phylum Arthropoda; class Insecta; order Diptera; family Asilidae; genus Eutolmus; species Eutolmus rufibarbis. The sequence continues at coordinate 19,883,700 of OY987205.1, forward strand.
GTGTAATTTGATATTATATTGGTCACAAAAATCTTTGAAGATGCTTGCTGTGAACTCACTACCTTGGTCCGCTACTATTTTATTTGGTATACCGTGTAGGCTTAAGAAATGTCTTAGTGATTTGATGATATTTAAACTATTTCGTGCGGGTATTGTATAGGCTGCTGCGAATTTGGAAAACTTGTCGATAATTGTTAATATTTGTTTATTGTTTATACTGTATATATCAATGTGAATGATTTCGAGAGGTTTCGAGGGGTTTTCTGGGGTTTCGTATTTAATTTTCGGTGGACTACGGTCGTATTTGAGTGTTTGGCAAGCTTCGCAGTTGTTAATGATTTTTGTGATCTTATTTACCATGAAAGGAAAGTAATATTGTCTCTTTAAGTGGTGCAGCGTTTCCTGAATTCCCCTATGATTAGTTTTGTTGTGATAGTCAGTGATTATTTTATCTTGTTCGTCATTGTCAGTTATATCTGTTAAAATTTCTTTACAACGGAGGGGTTTGAAGGCTTTATTTCTGGCGAAGAATTTTGAGTAGACTGTCTGAATGGTTCGGAAACTTTCTTCATCTGCGAAAATTGCTGTAAGTCTGTTGGGGACGACGAATCTCTTAAAAAGCGATGTAACATTTTCTTCGGTGAATTCGGGTGAGCGAAAAGTTCGTCTTAGCTTATTTCGGAATATAGTTTCTAGGCTTGTGTGGGGACCTTTAGGGGTTCTTTCAAATATTAGTTGAAAATTAAATTCATTGATGGGGCGTTCAGAGATTGGTATTCCGTCATTCAAGTTTTCCTCAGCGGAATGGATGGTCGTTCCTCGGGTGCCTTGCACGGAAGTCGAACTTCTTACTTCGCTAGTATTTATTTCAGTTACTTTCTTTTCAGGAATTTTGATTCTGCTGAGGGCATCTGCATTAGTGTTTTGGTTCCCCTTTTTATATACGATTTCGTAATCGTATTCTTCGAGTTTGAGGCGCCAGCGTACTAGCTTTGAATTTGGTTCCTTTAAACTCATAAGCCAGGTCAACGGTTTGTGGTCCGTCACTATTTTAAATCTCCTGCCGAAAAGGTAAGGCCTGAAATATTTAGCGGCCCAGACTATGGCCAACAATTCCTTCTCTATTGTTGAATAATTTATTTCGGAGTCTGTGAGTGTCCGGCTAGCATAACAGATTGGCTTATCGTTGCCAATGGGACCCTGGGATAATATTGCGCCGATGGCGAATTGGCTAGCGTCTGTGGTGAGGACAAAGGGTTTCGTGAAATCGGGATACTGCAAAATCGGGTCGTTCATTAGGATTTGTTTGCAGGTTTCGAAGGTCTGTAGGTATTTTTCAGTTAATTGGATTGTCCTCCCTTTCTTGAGACATTCTGTAAGGGGTTTCACTAATTTGGCGAAATCTTTGATAAATTTCCGGTAGTAACCGAGTAGACCGAGGAAAGATTTGATTTCTTTTGGTGTGCGTGGGATTGGAAATTCCTTGATTGCGCGTAGTTTTTCGGGGTTTGGTTTTATGCCTTGGGTAGTGATCACATGCCCTAAAAATGCGATTTCTTTGTGAAGAAACTCGGATTTATTCATTTGGATTTTGAGGTTTGCTTCTCGGAGTTTATCAAATACTTTCTTCAGATTCTCGACATGTTCTTGAAGCGAAGTCGAAAACACAATTATGTCGTCGAGATATACTAAACATATTGTGCCTTGGAGGTCTTTAAGAACATTGTCCATCACTCTTTGGAATGTTGATGGTGCGTTCTTGAGCCCAAAGGGCATACGGATATATTCGTAATGACCTCCTTCTACTGTAAAGGCTGTTTTTGGCACATCTTCAGACTTCATCTCGATTTGGTGAAATCCGCTTGCCAGATCGAGAGTCGAGAAATACATGCAACGTCCGAGTTTATCAAGGATTTCCGTAATGTTTGGGAGTGGGTATCTGTCGGTAATAGTTTTTTCGTTGAGCTTCCTGTAGTCGATGACTAAGCGCCACTTTTGAGTGCCACTCGCATCTAATTTCTTCGGCACAATCCATACAGGTGAACTCCAAGGGGAATAACTTGGACGGATTATCCCCTGATTGAGTAGGTCGCTGATCTGTTTGCGTACCTCATTCTTGTGGATATAAGGGTACCTGTAGGATTTAGTGTAGATTGGTATATTGTCTACAGTAGGTATTGAATGTTTTACTTGATTGCTGAAGCTCAATTTTTGTCCTTCTTGGAAGAAAATGTCTTCGTAATCTCTACAGAGTTTTAGAAGAAGTTTCCGCTCTTCCTGATTGAGATGGTTCGTGCGTATTGATTCTATGAAATTTTGATTACCGGTGTTGTCTTGAATGTCGTGGCTAATATTGAAATTATTGACTTCTATTGTTTCTATGGTGTTCATGCACTCTACCTTGAGTGGATGATCGAGGAGAAGATTCTGTTGCGTGTCGGACTTATTTACTACTTCTATTGTGCTATGCCAGCCACTAGCTTTATAGATACCTTCGGAGAGGTATAGATGGGGGTTGATTTCGGTTTTATTTAAATAGATGTCACCATCACGAATGTCTACTGGGAGTTTCACTAGTACTTTTGAATTAGCGGGGATTTGGGTTTCTTTTAAAGAAAAATTTGGTTTAAAAATTAAAGGGGTAACGACGTTGTTGGTAATTAAGACTTTGTTTGCTAAATCGACCTTAGCACCGAGTTGAGTTAATATATCAAGACCAAGTAGCCCGTCAAAATAGTCGTGAAATCTAAATATAAGAAAACGTGAATATCCTGGTTGATTAAATTCCGAAAAGTTAGGGAGAATTATTTGTTTATTAATTTTATACTTATTTGAAATGGTGGTAATCGTGACAGGTTCGGAATGGATATGGTCTGAAGGGTTTGTGAATTCTGGGTTGATGAAGGATGATGATGCGCCCGTGTCTATGAGGAACTTTAGGGGTCGTCCGAAGGGAGAAGAAATGTGGATATAGGGTAATAGGAACCCGTGCTTGTTCACGTCTATGTACCCTGTTGTGTTTCTGAGGCTGTTGTTTGAAAATTTTCGGGGTCTTCTGTTCCATTTACTGTTTGTGGGTCCAGGGCTTCTGTGTTTTCTGCATCTTGCTGATAGTAGGGGTAATATTCATCGAGCTGTTGGTATGCTTCGTTCGGTGGGGGTACATAAGGGTAAGTGTACATGCTTTCATCGATTTCGTTCACATTGAACAATTCTTCGGCAACGTATTTTGGGGGTCCGCTTTGATTTGCGGCGTTTCTAAAATATGGGGTATAATTTGGGCGGAAAGTTGCCGGTTGTTTCGAATGTCCTGAACTAGTATCCATGGGTTCGACTTTAGGGAGTGGATTAGGGTTAGGCTTGCTATTGCCATTATTGGGTTTATTAAGAGGCATCGAAGGCGCTCTGAAATTGTTAAATTGGGCTCTGGAATTGTTAAGGGGTCTCGGTTGCTGGAAGCCGTTGTAAGGTCTTTGTTGTTGATTTTGAGGGTGTTGGGGTCTTTGATAGGGGTTACTATAGAACGGGCTGGTTATTGGGCTTTGTTGAAATGGGTTGAATGGTGGTCTATAGGGAATAGGGTTGAAGGGCGGCCTATAAGAGTATGGAGATACCGAGTTATAAGGGGGTACGGATTGTGGTTTGAAGGGGGGTGAATTTGAGGAGGCCGAAAATTTTTTTGGAGGGTTCTGGTTCGTCTGAAGTCTGCTTTGACCTGATTCCGTTTTCATGTACGAAATATTTTGCTCTTTCACGCAATACGTTAGTGCCAATGGTAGAGATTCTGGTCTCATGGCTCTAATTGTTGAGCCAAGAGGTTCTCTCAGTCCTGTCAGGAAGGTATTTAAGCACATCTCGGCGAATAGGGTTTTCTTGGCCGTGATTACGTTCGCATCTACCTCATGAATTAAAATATTGTTGTACATTGTTGCTTGTAGCTCGATAATTTCACTGTAAAATTCCTGCACTAATTTATTGCCCTGTCGTAAAGTATGTAGGTCCCTTATTAATGACGTCTCTGTCCTTTTGTCTGAGTAGTGTAGTATTAGGTTATTTTTGATACTGTCCCAGATTAGTGGCGTACCGTACATGTTCAGCACTTCGTTTGCTTGCCCTTCAATCTTGTTACGAATGGCTCGCAAAAGGATTGCGGAATATGGGGTTCCATCAATGGAACGAATGTATCTCAAAATTTCCTACACATTATTGAGGAATTCATGGAGCATTCTAGGATTGCCATCGAAACGTGGCAAATCTTTTATGGCATCCGGAATTCTGAGGGACTGAAATATGTCCGGCGGGGTCACAGCAACAGGGGCAGGACCACACGGAACTTGGTTGCTGGTGCTCGCGGTATCGTTATTCATCATAGCTTCTAAGTTTACGTTCGGATATAGCTTGATTTCACTTAAATTTAACTGAGATGCACTTATGTCGGAAATACTTGAAATATTTGATTCACTATTTGGTTTTTCAAAAACTGATTCGAGACTCTTAAAAATACTTCTTACTTTGGGATACGGCTTAATATTCGCGGATTTACTTGGCTTACTTCTTTTGGGATCAGACATAGGGTAGGTATACTAACTAAGTAAGGAACTAATATTCAAATCTTAACTTACATGCATTCCAACAGAGCGGTTATGATGAGGATCATCTCCATTAGGTAGGCGGCAACGGGTAAAAATCCTCCAGTCTCCTGCGATCTCTGTGGTGGTGTCCTACACTCAATATTCCCTCGATGTTCGCACACACAACACAGCCACTCCACGCACCGAACTCACGAACGTCACTACTATTAGTTTTCTACTAATATTGCCGTATCTTCGGTAAAATCCCGTCGATTTCAGCACGATCGCTCGATTTACTACTTCGGGTTTTCTTCGCGAGATAGGACTGTCCGCCTATCCTACCGACTGCGCCAAATATGTAACCGGGCTCCGCGGAAAGCAAAAAAAAAGAACAAATTCGGAACTAACAAACAATTTTATTCGATTAAAGGTTGAACAATTAATGCGATCGCTCAAGAGAGCTTTCCTAATTTATTAACTACAATTGCTGACTTATGGTCTATACTGCTACCGGTCACGGGGTGGTCGCTGTGGTCACGTTGCGATGCGTCGGCAGGTGAACGTCCGGGTCATGGAGGGTGTCGAAATAAATGCTAGAAATGTGATTGCTGACTTTGCTGTGCTTGCTTATTGGGGTGCGGGTGATCGGGTGATATAACTCGTGCGCGATGCATCGCCAGCCACTGTCGAGTCCACAGACGACTCACGGGAGCGCGTCCGCTCCGCCGGTGTCTGCAGCACCGGTGAGCGGAGCACTCGCGACCTCCTCGCGAAGGGGTTGGCAGGCGTGCTGCCACCCCCTCGTCACCCCCCAACGTATGATTATTCTCAGTATCCATTCAGATTGCTGAAAATGACTTCAGGTACGGCTTCGCGTTCTCGGACCACAGCCGAGGCAATCGCCAGCATTACGCCTCCCGCTGCCCCCGTACCCATAGGAAGGCCCTCCTCTTCCCACCGTCCTTTCTCCTCTTCGAACAAGCCCCGAATCACCAGCGACCTGCCTCCGAGGGTTCCGTAGGCTTTCCGAGGAGCACCCCCCTGCACCTCCCGTCTGACCGGAGGATCAGAACGGGTGTTCTCCCTAGACCTAGGGTGTGCTACTCCCTAGGGCCGCAGCTCCTCGAGGTTACGAATGCACCAAAGAGGCGTGTTGGATCCCGAATCCCGCAGGCAGACGTTCACCTCAACCTCCAGATGCACCCCCTCCTCGGCTCGCTGCATCGTCCGCGCAGGAGGATACACGGCCGTCTCTCTGCCAGGTTCGGACGAGAACTCCGATTGCATAGTGACACCGGTGGATTCGGTGCCCCTATACGACAGCAACCATCGGAATGGTCCGGGACTGCTTATTCCCCGCCGAAGCAGGTATTCGCAGCTCCCCTCCATATCTGGAGGTGTTCGGTGAAACACGTGAGAGTTTATTCAGGTCAGTCAACGACCGGAAGGGTCATCGCCTGCTTGCCGAGCAAAAGAATCACGCGTAGCTGACCCGCGCTGCTGACCACGTCCTGTTGGCCACGAGCTGCTGACTGCAAGCAGATGTCGCAACCAAAAGTAGGACTGCTGACTGATCATCGAACTGTTGTCCGATCGTTCGACGGGATCGGGAAAAAAATATCAGTCAGTCGAAATCGAGCGGAGCACCGGGCATCGCCAGCGGGAATAATTTCTAATTTAAGAATCCTGAAATCTATGTTTGTTTGTGTAATAGTTGAGTTTGTGAATTAGTAAGATTGTCGAATAATAATTGTTAGTTGTGTTATCAAAATTATTCGTGTTTTACTGTGCAAAATCCCTTGTGCCTAACCTAGTGACGTGGGACGTGCCAGGAGCGCATCAGCTACATTTTGGTCCTTCGAGCCGGATTCAGCATCCAGGAACATCCACAATCTCCTAGAAGTATTCAAATCTCTCCCGTAAGTTCCTCTTCACTATTCTAGGCATTAAGAGTGAGACACTAATACATAAGAAACGTTAGAACGTAATGGCACTTTCAATTGAGAAAACTCGGTCTCATGTGGAACGAGAACCGAGTTTAGAAAATGAGGTCTTTGAACTCCCCCCTCTGGTCGCCTTACTAAGGTCACAAAAATCTCTGGGAGACCAGATGACTAAATTCATATCCAATACAAGAAAAGCTCCCATCGCCAAGCGCACACACGGCTTTTACATCGCGCGCCTGAACGGCTGGCATGATTTATGGCAAAGTTTTCTCGCAAATGAAGAGAAGATCAGCCAACTAAAATCTGATGAAGATCTTTCCGACGAATACTTCGCTGAAGATCATTATTCCCAGAGGGAGGAACGGTTTTATGAGTTCAAAGGAGAACTGGTTGATCAATTGGAAAAGATCGAAAAGGCAGAGAAAACTGCAGCACCCACAACTTCCCGTAGCCCCGGTAATATCGCGTTGCACCCGGAGCAGCATTACTCTGTGCAACATAATCTCCCCAGAATATCTTTGCCCAAATTTTCGGGCGATTATAATGACTGGATAAGTTTCCGTGATCTCTTCGGCTCAGTCATACATCAAAACTCTAATCTTGACGATGTGCAAAAGCTTCATTATCTGAAAACCACTCTAATAGGAGAAGCAGCACACGTAATTAAACAATATAGCATTACAAATGCTAATTATGCTTCCGCGTGGAAGGCATTGACCCAACGATATGAAAACAAACGAGTTCTCGTATCGTCGCTGTTAAAAACATTGACCTCACAGGCAAAAATTAGTGCAGAGTCAGCGAGTGCGCTTAAGACTCTACTTGATGTAACAAACGAGTGCTTATCGTCACTTAATAACTTAGAAATTAACACCGCGCACTGGGATCCTCTTATCATACACATTCTGACTCAAAAGCTTTCCGTCGAAACCCATAAAGCATGGGAAGAATCGATCGGGGAATCTAATGATGTCCCCACTTGGACAGAATTCAAGAAATTCTTGGAACTTAGATTCAGAATGTTAGAAGCTATCGCTGGAGGGAAATCCAAACCACTCGCGCAGGGCTCAAACACACTCTCCGGCAAACTGCATGAGCCCAATAAAACGAGAGTGCAAACCTTTCATGCCGCCCAAGGCACATGCCAAATGTGCAAAGCGAATCATTCCATGCGAACCTGCCCCAAGTTTTTAAAGCTTGACCCAAAGACTCGAATGCGCGTGTCTAAAGCTAAGGGATGTTGTCTCAATTGTCTGGGCAATTATCATTCTGTAAATAAGTGCCTTAGCACTGTTCGATGTGCCGAATGTGGGGCCAGACATCATACTTTGCTACACCATTCACTTCATCCTAAAGAGACCTCTCCGTCAAAGCCGAAAATTAAGGGCGCCGACGGCGCTGACGAAACGAAAGGTTTTGAGGCACCCACGGCTAACGTGCTCAATCACTTTATCGCTGAGAACCGGCATGTACTTCTGGCCACAGCCATTGTTTACATTCAAAGCTCTGGCGGTCTTCAAGTGGCGCGCGCATTGATCGACTCAGGTTCGCAAGCCACCTTTATCACAAATGCTGCGCTTCGTCGCATGAAATTATCCACGATCAGTACATTGGTCAGAATCACTGGTTTGGGGAATAAGGAATCTGCAAGTTCTCATAGAATGGCTCATTTAACATTAAAATCTCAGCATCACGACCGAGCTGTCCCAGTATCGGCAATAGCTCTTGATACCTTAACGGATCTGTTGCCAGCTAAAGCTCTATGGCGCGAAAAATGGGAACACTTAGAAGGCCTGCACTTAGCTGATCCCGCCTTTTTCAAGCCCGGTCGCATAGACATGATAATAGGAGCAGATATTTTCCCTTTAATCTTGTTAGATGGGGTTAAAACTGGACCTATCGGCACACCGGTTGCACAAAGGACCATCTTTGGGTGGATTTTATCAGGCCAAATATCAGTAACCCAACCACGTCCGAAGCCTGAGATCTTATCATTGCTTAATGTTCTAGACATAAATCAAAATCTTAAAAAGTTTTGGGAGTTAGAAGAAGTCAGCATTCCTAAAACTAAATGCCCAGAAGATGCATTATGTGAAAATCTATATAAGCTAACTCACTCTAGAAGACCTGACGGCTCATATGTAGTTCGATTACCATTTAAGGATGATCAAAAACCAGAAAATATATTGGGATTGTCACGGCACATCGCGGAAAAACGTTTATACTCAATAGAGCGAACAGCTGTGCAGCGAGGCTACGAACAAGAATATCGTGAGGTCTTGAAAGAATATCTAACATCAGGCCATATGGAAGAAGTGACCGATACTGGGAGTGGCGCGTCATCAGCAGATAAAATATATTACATTCCACATCACGCAGTGATCAAACCATCTAGTAGTTCGACTAAACTGAGAGTTGTCTTCGACGCTTCATGCAAGACGTCCTCAGGAAAGTCATTAAATGATGTCTTGCTCACGGGTCCTACGCTACAGCAAGATATTATTACTATTCTCATGCGGTGGAGATTCTATAAATACGTTTTCACTGCTGATATAGAGAAAATGTATCGACAAATTTGGGTACATCCTGCTGATTCCGACTACCAACGAATTCTCTGGAGGGAAGACGAAACTCAACCGATCAAGACTTATCGTCTGCGTACAGTTACTTTCGGGGTTTCATGTGCCCCATTTTTAGCCATTCGTACTCTGCAGCAACTAGCGGAAGACGAAAAGAAAGACTTTCCAGTCGAGGCAGACTGCCTAAAAGGCGATTTTTATGTGGATGACGTTTTGACCGGACGAGATACCCTAGAAGAAATCACCAGTCTGAGAGACAATTTGCGTAGTTTGCTGCAGAGGGGCGGGTTCCGACTGTGCAAATTTTCATCAAACAACCTGAAGGTATTGCAGAACTTACCCCCCGCAGACATTACAAACGAATCTTTGCTGCAATTTGCTGAAGATGCGACTATAAAGGCCCTTGGTATCTACTGGAACCCAGTTCATGATCAATTCCAGTATAAGCTAAATCTTGACCTCGAAGGGCCAGTCACTAAGAGAACCATATTATCCAAAATTGCAAAACTCTTTGACCCTCTGGGATGGCTGAGCCCAATTATCATAACAGCAAAAATCTTCATGCAAAGCTTGTGGCTAGCCGGGCTAGAGTGGGATGATCCGTTACCCCTCGCTCTTCAACATGAATGGCAATCATTCAATACTAATCTTCAACGAATAGAAGAAATTAGAATACCAAGATGGATAAGAAGTTCCTTTCTTTCAAATCTAGAAATCCACGGATTTTGTGACAGCTCCGAAAAAGCCTATGCGGCAGTTATTTACGCGAGGGTGCAGACAGAAACCAAGGAGACTAGCACACACCTCCTCATCTCAAAAACACGAGTCGCCCCGATCAAAAGCGTTTCGTTGCCACGACTAGAACTATGTGGAGCCCATCTACTCTCGAAACTAGTTCGAAGCGTGAGAAAAAATTTAACTCGAGAAGCAAAAATCTATCTGTGGACAGATTCCACAGTGGTTTTGGATTGGCTAAAGGGCCACCCAAACCGCTGGAAATCTTTTGTCGCTAATCGTGTCACTGACATTCATAATAATGTCGAGAATGCATCTTGGAGACATGTACCCTCAAAAGAAAACCCGGCTGACTTAGCCTCCCGTGGGGTACCGGTGGCTGATTTGATAAGAACTGATCTGTGGTGGCAGGGCCCACTATGGCTTTCTCACTCCCCTAGTGCCTGGCCTCAGCTTCCGGTTTTACAGAAGGGAGAGCGATCAGACGAAGAGTTGAGGAAGGTAAAATCATACCATATACAAGAAAAAAGGGAACTCTTGATCGAGAGATTTTCAAATCTCACTAAGGCTTTGAGAGTCATTGCATTTTGTAAACGCTTTATAGCCAACTGCAAGAGCAAATCCAACGATAGATGCTGTGAGATGCTGTCCTCAAGCGAAATTGAAGAGGCAAGATACGTTTTAATCAGAGAAAGTCAAGAATTCTTCTTTCAACAGGAATTAAACGACCTGCGGATCAAACGTAAAATCAGTGTGAAAAGTTCTTTATTGTCCTTGCATCCATTTTTGGATAAGAACGACATCCTTAGAGTAGGAGGACGTCTAGAACATTGCAACCTCAGTTTCAACGAAAAGCATCCCATAATATTACCTCGAAACAGCAAACTTGCCTCACTACTAATCGATCATTTTCACAAAATAAGCTTGCATGGGGGACTTAACCTTGTATTATATTCTATCCGGAAGCAGTATTGGATTCCTGGGGTAAAGGCCTCCATTAGAAAGCATATACATCTGTGCACCACCTGCATCAGATGGGCAGCAAAGGGAATGAAGCAAATTATGGCAGATCTTCCGAGTCAACGTGTTCGTTTGGAAAGGCCATTTCTTAATGCCGGTGTGGATTTTGCGGGTCCAATTCACATCAAACTTAATAAAACAAGAAATGCAAAGACTTCAAAGGCCTATATTGCAATTTTCGTCTGCTTTGCGGTAAAGGCCGTGCACATAGAAGCAGTTAGCGATTTAAGTGCAGAAGCATTCCTTGCATCACTGCGCCGATTCTTCTCAAGACGAGGACTCAGCAAGAATATTTATTCGGACAATGGGACGAACTTTGTAGGAGCTTCAAGGATGTTCGAAAAGGAGATGCAAGCAGCAATTTCGAGCAACAACAGAAAGGCTGCTGAGCATTATGCCAATCAGAACGTTCAATGGCATTTTATCCCTCCCGGCGCGCCCCATTTCGGCGGTCTCTGGGAAGCAGGAGTCAAATCTATAAAATACCATCTTCGTAGAATTCTCGGTCAAAGTTTGCTAACATTTGAGGAGCTTACAACGGTATTGGTTCAAATAGAAGGCATTCTCAACTCTCGTCCACTATGTCCATTAACATCTGACCCAGAAGAACTTACTTCTCTTACCCCGGCTCATTTCCTTATAGGTGATACCCTTTTGGCGCCTCCCGAAACAGATTGGAGCAAAACAAAACCTGCTCTTTTATCTCGTTGGCAACTTTTGCAAAAGCTTAAGCAAGATTTCTGGAAAAGGTGGTCATCCGAGTATCTTAATCGCCTCCAACAAAGACCCAAGTGGAAGGTGGAAGAACGTGGAGTTCAAGTAGGAGATTTAGTAATAGTGAAGGAGGACAATATGCCTCCCTCTACGTGGAAATTAGCACGAATCATTGAAGTGCATACCGGCAGGGATAATCGCGTGCGTGTAGTAACTGTAAAAACCGCGAATACACAATTAAAGCGGCCCATTTCTAAGATCTGCCGACTTCCTCTAGAAGAGAAAATTAAAAATTGAGCCTAAATAGAAAGGAAACGACTTATAGCCTATAGTATTGTTACCGAATTGGCTTTCCTGGTAACCTTTGGCCGAGCTAATTCGTTCCGAGAGGGAGACTTTTTTTTTTTTTTGTTGTTTAGCCGGACGAAAATAAAAAGAAGGAAAAAGAAAGAATTGCTGGCAAACTCCTGAACCCTGGTAACGAGACGCGCTGGCAACCCTGTGCTGGATGGGTGCCGGCAGTTTCAGCTCACGGGCTGAATCTCCCCTTCGCTTTAGCTGCTGGTATGCTCACAAAGTCGTCTCCTAGTTTCCCCGACCCTCCGAGCGGCGTGCACTGCGGGAAACCACGGCGGGGCAAGCAGCTCACTCAGCGCCGTGTGCGGCTGTAAGCGCGGCGGGGTAAACGGTTCGCTCAGCGCCGTGTGTGGCTGAAAGCGCGGCGGGGTAAGCCGCTGACTCAGCGCGGAGTACGGCTGGGCAACACGGCGGGGCAAACTGCTCGCTCGTTGTTTACCTTCTAGCAGCAGTTTGTTTGGCGTCGGTGGCTTCGAGTTGGCGCGGCCGAAAGTTGGCTCAAGAAAAACGAGCTGTGCGCGGCGGAAAAACTATCGAGTGTAGTGTCGTGTCGTGTAGTGCAGTGTTTCCGCGAAAGAAGCAAAATCGTGTGAAGTGCGGAATGCCGGGTAATTTAGTGATGGCTATTTTGTTTTTCAGGGCCACTGGAGGAGCTGCCGCGGGCCCAAACGGGAGCTGTCAGCCCACCGGGAGGGCGTCTGGAGACGAGGGAGGTGACACCGGCTCGCCGTGCGCACAGGTAAGTCACTTCTTTACGCTATTAGCGAATTAATCGCCAATTTGTTTCGCAATTTCCCGGGGAAGTCGCGCCCCAATATGGCCGCACTAGAGTTCGCGGCCGACGGTGCTCAATAGGGGAATTGCGTCAGTGCGGTGTGTCTCGCTCCCAAGGAGGGGAAATGTTGCCGCAACACGGCGATGCTGCTGGCTTCGCGGAATGGGTGGCGGGGCCCAGTCAGCGGAGCGCCCGGCGCAGCTGATCGCGCCTTTGACACCAAATCGAACAGCTGGCGCGCTCCCGGCGCGAAAATCGACAACACACTTTCCGCGGAAAATATCGTAGCAGAGGGCACGGCACTTACCTGCAGCCCCGTGGGAGTAGCCGACACGGGTCGAATCCTGAGCCTGAATCCGGAGTCCTCACCGAAAATAAAGCGCCTCTGGGGACTTTTAGGCACTGGCGGTACCCGGGGTCACAAATAAAACGACGTTTATTTTAATTCGGACACTTTATTGTCGCACCTTCCGCGATCGCGACCACGGCTCACAATGTAATCAATTCAGTATAAAAATTCGATGTACCAATTCAATATAAAAATTCAATATAAAAATTACAATAATACTCGAGATATTCTAACTAATTGTCTAGTTCTTTTAGGAAGGTCGGCCAAGAAAACGGTCCGCTCGCTACACAGGTCACTCACCAGAAGAATGGAGGTCGTCGACCGCGCTGCCCTTCCGGCCTTGACCCGGCCTAAATTTCTCGCTAGGGGGACCGGCGAGTACTAAAAATTTCCTGCAAGAGGTAAGTTTTGAAAATTTTCAACGAACGAAGGATTAATCAATTTTTCCTCCTTGCAGGGACTGCAACACTACTCCCCCTTTTGCAGATAGAGCTGTCCTCAGCTCGGGGAAATAGATGCAACCCTGAGTGGCGGCGTTCATCGAGGGTGCTTCTTGATCCAGGGGGTGCAGGACATCACGTGCTTCGAACTCTGGATCGTCTCAGCGTGGGATCGTCGATGAGTCCTCGCCAGGCTTCGCGGAGTCGCCGTCGGAGTTCGCTGACTTCGGGTAAGTCCTTTTCGGTCTTTTTTTTTTTTTTTTTTTTTTTTTTTTTTTTTTTTTTTTTTTTTTTTGTTGTAGTCAGCTGGGTTCGTTGGCATTTCCGCCCGCGACGCGAAAGTGGACGGAAGACGGCCGACCCCAGCTGACTCGGGAACGGCAGAGGTTTGTACGAGCGCCTCCGACTCGCTCGGGCGGGAAAAAAAAAAATAAAAAATAAAATTGGCCCCGATCGAGGAAGTGCCGTGCCCAGCACACAAACCGAATCGGAAAAGTAATTAATCGGATAAATCAATAAAAAAAAATAAAAGTTGGCAAATAAACTAGACCGGCTATTTCGCGGCAATTCGCGGAAAAACTCGTTTTATTTGCCGGGTACTCGTTTTTTTTTTTTTTCTTTTTTTTTTTTTTTTATCTTTATTTCCTTTCTAGTGTACGCGCATTTATGTCGGCGGATGGTAAGGAGCCAAGCGGTTGCGATGGACTACCGTGCTCTTTTTTGGTGGGTCTTTAGGGTCTTTAGTGATGCGATAATTCACATCATTAATCACCTCTAGAACGCGAAAGGGTCCTTCCCAGTCCCGTTGCAATTTCGGACACTTTCCTTTTCTCCGCTTAGGGTTGTGCAGCCATACCCTATCAGCGACCTTAAATGGATTCGCCCTCGCCGACAGGTCGTACCGCTGTTTCATGACTTCGCTACTGCCCCTGATATGCTGTCTAGCGAAGTTGTGGGCTTTCTCCAGGCGGTGTTGAAGTTCCTGCAGGTATTCGCGCGGGTTTAGGGGTTTACCAGGCGGCTCACCGGTGATCAGCTGCACAGGAAGGCGCAGCTCTCTCCCGAGATTCAGTACGGCCGGAGTTTGCTTCGTCGTCTGATGTACCGCGGACCTGTACGCCAGGAGGATGAATGGGATGTACGTGTCCCAGTCACTCTGATTTTCAGCGACGAATTTTGAGAGCCCGTTCAGCAGAGTGCGGTTAAATCGCTCCACCATGCCGTCTGACTGCGGGTGTAGCGGAGTGGTCCGGGTCTTCTCAATTCCAAACTTCCGCATTACGGCCTGGAACACCTCCGACTCAAAATTGCGCCCCTGGTCTGAGTGCAGCTGTAGTGGCATACCGAATCGCGAAAAAACGTTGTCGATAAGAGCATCGGCTACACTCTCGGCTGTGTAGTCTCTAAGTGGCATCGCTTCCGGCCACTTAGAAAAATAGTCGATACACACCAGCACGTATCGATGGCCGTGTGGGACCGTGGGTGGTAAGGGTCCCAGGATGTCGACGGCCACTCGCTCAAACGGTGCTCCCACGTTGTAGAGTTGTAGAGGGGCTCGACTCTTAGGCGTGGCGCCGGACCTCTGTTGGCATCGCAAGCAACAGCGGATAGCTTCTCGCACATCCCGGCTACACCCAACCCAGTAATATCGCTGTCGTATTTTCGCCAGGGTCTTATCGAAGCCCAAGTGTCCTCCTTCGGGGCTGCCGTGACACTGCTCGATTATTTGGCGTTTTGCGGCCTCGGGAACGATCACCTGAGTAATTGAGCCGATACTACTGGGGCAGTTCCGGCAAAGCACGTCGTCCGTGACACGCAACGTTGAAAAGATGGTCCAGTATGCCTTGACCGTTGGACTCAGGTGGGTGATCTTTTCTCTTTCCGGTCTCTTCCCTTCTTTAACCCAACTTTTTATCACCGATAGGTGGTCGTCTCGGTCCTGGAGGTCGGCCATAGCGTCGGGGACAATAGCCGTTCGCACTCGGATCGCGTGTTGCTCCTCTTGTCGCGCGCAGTAGCCACAACTCGCCTCAGCACACGGGCGGCGGGAGAGTGCATCAGCATTCATGTGCTGGCGTCCGGGACGATGCTGGACCTCGAAATTGTAGGCCTGGAGCCTTTCCAGCCAACGAGCTATTTGTCCTTCTGGCTCCTTAAAGTTCATTAGCCACCTGAGGGACGCGTGGTCGGTGCGCAGCAAGAAGTGCCGGCCCAGGAGATAGGGCTGGAAGTGGTGCATCGCCTTAACTACAGCAAGCAGCTCCTTGCGTGTCACGCAGTAATTTTTCTCCGCCTTACTGAGTGTCTTGCTGTAGTATTCCACAACCTTCTCCTCTCCGTTTTGGATCTGGGACAGCACGGCTCCCCAAGCTACGTCGCTGGCGTCCGTGTCAAGGACAAACAGATCCTGGTCGTTTGGCTGGGCCAAGATGGGGGCTGATGTTAATTTCCTCTTGAGGCATTGGAAAGCCTCCTCGCAGTCGTCGTTCCAGCAGAATGTGCGATTCTTCTCCGTGAGCGCAGTGAGGGGTTTCGCTACCTCGGAGAAATTCATCACGAAGCGCCTGTAGTACGCACATAGTCCCAAGAATGACTGGACCTCGACTTTGCTGGTAGGCCTGGGCCAGTTTTTCACCGCCTCGACCTTTTCTGGGTCGGTTGAAAGACCGTCTTTTGAGACTACGTGTCCTAGGAATTTGACCGTGTCCTTACACAATTCGCATTTGGCAGGCGATACCTTCAAATTGGCCTGGCGGAGCCGCTGAAGGACGAGTTCCAGGTGCCTCAACATGTCGTCGAATGTCTTGCCGTGTACGATGATGTCGTCGAGGTACACCAGGCAAGTCGTGTAAGGCAGGCCGTCTAGGACACGGTCCATCAGCCTCTGGAAAGTCGCCGGCGCATTGGTAAGTCCGAAGGGCATTACTACGAATTCGTAGAGGCCCGTACCAATGGAGAATGCGGTCTTATCTTTATCTCGTTCTTCCAGTTCAACCTGCCAGTATCCGGATTGCAAGTCGAGGGTGCTGAACCATTTGGATTCCCCCAGAGCGTCCAAGGTAAGGTCTATACGCGGCAGAGGGTACGAATCCTTTCTCGTGGCGTCGTTCAACCGCCTATAGTCGACGCAAAAACGAAGTGACCCGTCTTTCTTCCTCACTAGCACGACGGGGCTGCTCCAGGCGCCTTTGGAGGGCTGGACGATTCCCTCAGCCTTCATTTCCTCGAGAAGCTGCTCCGCTTCGGCCCGGCGGCTCCAAGGCATTCTCCGTGGCGGTTGTTTGATGGGCCGCGCGTCGCCCACGTCGATCTGGTGCCTCGTAATCGATGTGCGGCCGATGTCCTTTTTGGAAGAAGCGAAAGCTGATTTGAAGTCCAGTAGGGTCTTCCACAAGCGTTCCCTCTGGCTCGCATTTAGGGCGGGTGAAGCACGCTGGAACAGCTGGATAAGTTCGGGGGAAGTAGACGTCGATGATTCCTCTGCCGTCCGGAGAACTTCAGTGCCAACCTCGACATTGGCAAGACTGGTGGTAGGTAGCACATTTACGTCCTCATGCGTAGTATTGGCGACCAAAATCTTCACCATTCCTCTTCTAGGGATCGAGACTGCAGGGAGGAATGTCACTTCCTTCGGGCACGACAGGCTGGGAGAAAGCAGTACGTCCGAGTCGCTCACTAGGCCGCAGTATAAACTGATCATCGTCTCGGACCTAGCAGGTAATTTTACGGGGCGTAGCACGTTGCCTGTGATGTCCTGTGGTGTCTTTCCCGACAATGGGAACGTCTGATTGTCGACGGTGAAAAGTCGTCGGCGCAGGTCTAAATTGCAACCGTGCGTATTTAGAAAGTCCATGCCGAGGATGCACTCGTCTGAGATCGGTGCCACGAAAACGACGTGTCTGGCGGCGAAATCGGAGAACTCGATGGAGACTTCGAGCGTGCCCTTCACTGGAAAAAGCTCGCCAGTGACACTCTGAATACGTGCATTCGAGGGCGATAATTTCGTGGGGATGGACGATCTCTGGAGAACAGACGGGTGCAGTATTGTTCGGCTAGCTCCCGTGTCGATCAAGAACGTGCACTCGGCGCCGTTGACACTGCCGACTAACATTAAGGTCGTTTCGAGCTCCATGGACCTAATGGAGATCGTTAAAGGGGCCGGTTCTCCCACTGATGGCTGCCCCAATTGATCAGTGGGACTCAGTTTAACGATCTAGTCGGTGTTTCGGTGGAAGAAGGCGGCCGGGCAACGGTCGAATCCTGCGAGCCTTCTCCGGTACGTGGCGCAGGCGAAACGGCGGCCTCAGTACGCGGCTGGGTGTCAGAGGTTGTCTTCTCGGGGGTAAAACGACTACCTTGGACTGGCTGTCCGTGGGGCCCCGTGACGTTTACTGCCCGAGGTTTCGGCCTACCTGGTTTTACGTCGAAGACAACGAACTCTCCCTTTTCCAGAGAGGGACGAATTTTGGCCGGATTCGACGCGGTAATCTGGGAAGTGTGAACGAAAACTTCCTCTTTCGAATCGTCCCGCTTGATGAAGCCAAATCTCATTCGGTCGTTGAACCAGACTACTACGCCGGTTACCTGCCGTTCGACACTCGCAGCATTTTTCGGAGGACTTCGGGATCCCTGTGAAGAGCGAGCCGGTGAGTTGTTCTTCTGCGCTTCCATCTTCTTCTTGCTACAGTTTTTCGTTTCCCTAGGTCCTGGTGCTCGCCGGCGCGGAGAGTTTGTCGTAGGGCCTCGCGGTTTCGACGTGGGGATAACCGGTGAGTCGTTCGTCGGGCGTGTCGTGGTGTCCCTTTCACGACAGCTCTTGGTCCGCCTGCGTTTGTTCGATGGCCGGTGTGGAGAGTTCTGCAAAGCGTCTCGAGATTTCGGCGCAGAGGAAGCAGGTAGATCTCGTTTCGTCCGGTTCCCTTTGTCAGTTCCATAACCGTTTTTACCTTTCCTAGGTTTCGCCGGGGATCGTCGGGGGAGAGCATTTTTATTAGCAGCGCCCAGGCTTCGCTCTGCAAGCCCAGGCTGGCTTAGTTTCCCGACTGCTGGGGCTCTTTCGGCGGCTGCGCGGTATTTCTCGACGGCTGCGCATTGTTCGTCGTCGGTTCGCTATTCCTCGGAATTCTTGCCGCTCTCCTATGAGGAATGGTTTCCGGTGGACGCATACTACGGCGGCTAATTCGCGTGGCGTCCCTGCTGGCCTCAACGCGAATAGCTTGAGCGAGAGCCGCTTCAAGCGTAGCCGGAACGGTGTCGCGCACGCGCCGTTGCGTATCTGCGTCAGCGATGCCGTCGATAAATTGAGCGAGCGCTATTTTGTCCCGCGTAAATTCCTGCGCCTCGCTAAAACTCAGGTAAGTGAGCCGTTGTATCTCCGTAGCGTATTCAGATAGATTTTCATTGGCCCGCTGAGTTCGGCCTCGCAGCTGAATATGGGCCACAGCCTGTTGGTACTGGTCGCTGAACCTGCTGTTGAACGCCAGACTGAGCTTCTCATAGTCCTCTTTTGTTATTTCCGCCAGCGTCTCGTAAAAAGCGAGCGCAGTGCCGCGGAGGTAGGGCACTAGGTACATCGCCTTCAACTCCGAGGACCAGTGATTGGCGCGGGCAACGGCTTCGAAGTGCCGCTTATACGCCGACCAGGGTTCCTTACCGTCGTAGTCCTTAGGGACTAAGGAAATCCTCTTTGGAGTTATCGGGATCAGCGGAGGTGGCAAGGGCCCTGCAGCGCCAACGTTGGAAAACGGCGGCCCATTCAGCGGATCTCGCTGAATTCGTGACGGCGGTAGCTGCAGCGGATTTTCTATGTGAGTCGACGAAATTGGCCGCTTTTCATAGTCAATAACATCGCCTTGTTGAATTTTTTCAGCGTTCCGCACTGTCATCTCCGGTTCCGGCTCGACGAAGGAGATGAGGTCATCTACTGGATGAGAAGCGGCTGCAGTTCGACGGGGTGGTGGAGTCGGTTCAGCAGCCAGCTGTTCCATGGTGAGTCGAACAGCATCTTCGTGGCGCAACTCGAGCCGATTGATTTTTTCGACCATTTTGTCCATGGTCGTGGTCAATCTATTAATCTGCTCGGCCTGTTGCGCAACTATGTGACACAGCTTGTCCAATTCTGTCCGTGAGGGCTCGTCTGTGCGCGGGGCTGAACGTCCAGAAAACGCGTTTTGGGGGGAGTAACTGCCTCTTCCTGAATCCATCGTCCTAAATTCCTCTTTTTGTTTTCTTTTCTTCAGGTGGGAAGTGGTAAAGAAATCCTTCGATTTCCGTTCGGATTTACCCCACACCTGACACCAAATGTTACCGAATTGGCTTTCCTGGTAACCTTTGGCCGAGCTAATTCGTTCCGAGAGGGAGACTTTTTTTTTTTTTTGTTGTTTAGCCGGACGAAAATAAAAAGAAGGAAAAAGAAAGAATTGCTGGCAAACTCCTGAACCCTGGTAACGAGACGCGCTGGCAACCCTGTGCTGGATGGGTGCCGGCAGTTTCAGCTCACGGGCTGAATCTCCCCTTCGCTTTAGCTGCTGGTATGCTCACAAAGTCGTCTCCTAGTTTCCCCGACCCTCCGAGCGGCGTGCACTGCGGGAAACCACGGCGGGGCAAGCAGCTCACTCAGCGCCGTGTGCGGCTGTAAGCGCGGCGGGGTAAACGGTTCGCTCAGCGCCGTGTGTGGCTGAAAGCGCGGCGGGGTAAGCCGCTGACTCAGCGCGGAGTACGGCTGGGCAACACGGCGGGGCAAACTGCTCGCTCGTTGTTTACCTTCTAGCAGCAGTTTGTTTGGCGTCGGTGGCTTCGAGTTGGCGCGGCCGAAAGTTGGCTCAAGAAAAACGAGCTGTGCGCGGCGGAAAAACTATCGAGTGTAGTGTCGTGTCGTGTAGTGCAGTGTTTCCGCGAAAGAAGCAAAATCGTGTGAAGTGCGGAATGCCGGGTAATTTAGTGATGGCTATTTTGTTTTTCAGGGCCACTGGAGGAGCTGCCGCGGGCCCAAACGGGAGCTGTCAGCCCACCGGGAGGGCGTCTGGAGACGAGGGAGGTGACACCGGCTCGCCGTGCGCACAGGTAAGTCACTTCTTTACGCTATTAGCGAATTAATCGCCAATTTGTTTCGCAATTTCCCGGGGAAGTCGCGCCCCAATATGGCCGCACTAGAGTTCGCGGCCGACGGTGCTCAATAGGGGAATTGCGTCAGTGCGGTGTGTCTCGCTCCCAAGGAGGGGAAATGTTGCCGCAACACGGCGATGCTGCTGGCTTCGCGGAATGGGTGGCGGGGCCCAGTCAGCGGAGCGCCCGGCGCAGCTGATCGCGCCTTTGACACCAAATCGAACAGCTGGCGCGCTCCCGGCGCGAAAATCGACAACACACTTTCCGCGGAAAATATCGTAGCAGAGGGCACGGCACTTACCTGCAGCCCCGTGGGAGTAGCCGACACGGGTCGAATCCTGAGCCTGAATCCGGAGTCCTCACCGAAAATAAAGCGCCTCTGGGGACTTTTAGGCACTGGCGGTACCCGGGGTCACAAATAAAACGACGTTTATTTTAATTCGGACACTTTATTGTCGCACCTTCCGCGATCGCGACCACGGCTCACAATGTAATCAATTCAGTATAAAAATTCGATGTACCAATTCAATATAAAAATTCAATATAAAAATTACAATAATACTCGAGATATTCTAACTAATTGTCTAGTTCTTTTAGGAAGGTCGGCCAAGAAAACGGTCCGCTCGCTACACAGGTCACTCACCAGAAGAATGGAGGTCGTCGACCGCGCTGCCCTTCCGGCCTTGACCCGGCCTAAATTTCTCGCTAGGGGGACCGGCGAGTACTAAAAATTTCCTGCAAGAGGTAAGTTTTGAAAATTTTCAACGAACGAAGGATTAATCAATTTTTCCTCCTTGCAGGGACTGCAACAGTATTTAGCGATAAACCATTAATTTAGGCCTCTATTTAAGTATCATATCGTTTTCACAGCTTACCATAGTGAAGCATCATGCGGGTTATAATATCTCTGATGATGCTGACTACCTCGCTAGCCATCATAGCTTATGATTGCGGGCATGAAAAAATGAATCGTACTACCATCTCTCTGTTGAATGTTGAACAGTGCCAAATCGAACAGGAAAATCTTTCCCAAGAAGAAGAAGACGTGCAACTGTTACAATTAAACGAAGTAGCATCCATCCATATCTTCCAGTGCAAGATCAATGTGGTTCAGACGGCATATCACTGCGGAATGTTCAGCCATCTTTCTCTAGTCCCAGGAGGGCTTAGCTCATACATCGAAGACATATCTCCGGAAGATTGTCGAAAGATCCATCAATCGGGAGTCTATAAACTTCAAAACGGCCGAGAAGTCTCCGACATCAAGACAAACTCATCCACTCGCCGCACAGAGGTTATAGCAGGCTCCTTAGATGCTAACGGTAACTGTGACGGGACATCTTTCACCTACGGTGCAAATTCATGGAATAAGGTGATAGTTATGCATGCCATTGAGTTTACAATCATGGACTATTACAGTGTAGTCCGACTAGACGATAATCAAGTTGTGTTGCGCAACAACATTTTATGTCCTTATTTGAAAGGCAAATGTGTCGACCCAGAATTCGGCATGAGCTTCTGGGAAATGATATCAGACACGTCCTGCGAAACATTAACCTACGATGTCTTATACCAAGGGACAGCTACTAAGATTCGCAGCTTAAACATAAACGAAAAGGAAACCAGAATAATGTATACGGTCAGTACGGGTGACGTAATTTTTGCCTTGGAGGTAATAAAATCGATTCCTGTGTGCCATTATGACGGGTTCCAGACTGAACATCCACGATTGGTTATCGTAGAGAAAACTTCGCAGGAATATCGATTCAAGAAGAAGCCCATCAATGCAAAAAATTTGGATCTTTTTACTTATGTGAATTCAAAATTTGTATATGTAGAGAGACATATAAAGGCACAATTACAAGCAATATATGTTAATCTAATTCATAAAAAATGCGAAATGGAACGGGAAGTCCTTCAAACTCAATTGGCAGTGGCTCACTATCACCCATCAGAATTCGCTCTCATGCGACTAAAAGAACCTGGTTATACAGCCGTGTCCAGAGGAGAAATAATACATCTAATCAGATGTCAGGCTGTAGAGACTACTATCAGGAAAACTGAAAGGTGTTATAACGAACTCCCCGTCAGATACAACAATAAAAGCTATTTCATGGCTCCCATTACGCATCTACTACAGGAATATGGTACAGAAATCCCATGCTCCTCGTCCCTAAGCCCAGTGTATTTTCTACATGGGTCCTGGTATGGGTTCAACCCGCAGATTCATCGTTTAGATGCTCCAGAATTACTTCGGCCGTCAAAAGAGATTCCCTGGAAATATGAAGATCAAGGGGATCTCATCAGATCAGGTATATATTCAATGGAAGCCACCGATGAGCTTCGTCGGCAAATAATGTATCCGTCAGAAAGAAAGGCAATAGAGAATGTGCTAACGAAGTCGCTCATAGGCCAAAGGATTGACCAGCAGAACATCAATGTGCTTCATTTATTTTCAGAAGAGCACATCAGTCAATTTTCAACCTATCTGAAAAAGGGTTGGTCAATCTTCTCTCACTTTGGAAACATCAGTGCGGTATTCTTGGGTCTCTGGGCGGGTCTACGCATACTTAAGAGCCTCATAACTATAAGTATCAACTCTCATATCATCAGAAACCTTTACGGTTGGAACTGGCGGATACTTGCAGCGGCCTGGAGCACTCTTACCACTTATCTTATTCACCAACAAGCTAAACGGGATCGCTCTTCCACGGACGTAGAACTTCAATCTGTGACGGTCAACCCAGTTGACACGCGAGAGACAGGCACGGAAGAACGGACAACCGCAGAAACAACCATAATTAATACGGTGCCAATGGACCTCAACAAGCTTCGCAAACAGGCAACGCTTTACCCGACCATCAGAGAGTAAAATACACGTTCTTAACAAGAAGCTCACTCTTCTAGCCTTCCTTCTGTCCTTTCCTTTCCTTCAATTAAAATCTCGTCCTGCACAACATTAGAAACGGGCGAGTCGGAGCGCCCTTTAAATAACTCCTTATATCATCAGGGCATCCCTGCTCTCAAACTGGAGGAAATGCCATTGAGAGCAACTGCCACATTAATATAATATAATTCCAGGTTTTCTACCCTTTTTAAAATCCTAGGATTTCAAGGTCCCCCGGAATGTTCGGTGAAACACGTGAGAGTTTATTCAGGTCAGTCAACGACCGGAAGGGTCATCGCCTGCTTGCCGAGCAAAAGAATCACGCGTAGCTGACCCGCGCTGCTGACCACGTCCTGTTGGCCACGAGCTGCTGACTGCAAGCAGATGTCGCAACCAAAAGTAGGACTGCTGACTGATCATCGAACTGTTGTCCGATCGTTCGACGGGATCGGGAAAAAAATATCAGTCAGTCGAAATCGAGCGGAGCACCGGGCATCGCCAGCGGGAATAATTTCTAATTTAAGAATCCTGAAATCTATGTTTGTTTGTGTAATAGTTGAGTTTGTGAATTAGTAAGATTGTCGAATAATAATTGTTAGTTGTGTTATCAAAATTATTCGTGTTTTACTGTGCAAAATCCCTTGTGCCTAACCTAGTGACGTGGGACGAGCGCATCAGCTACAGGAGGGAATTCCCCTATCCGCCACCCGGGGACCCGTCTGGTAGCAGTCCGTACCTGCCCCAGAAATAATTTTATTTAAATTGTTTATAATTTTAAATAATTTTTTTTAATTTTATTTAACTTGTTTATAATTTTAAATAATTTATTTTAATTTCATTTAATTTTTTCATAATTTAAATAATTTATTTAAATTTTATTTAATTGTTTTTATAATTTTAAATAATTCTATTTAATTTTTTATAATTTTAAATAATTTATTTCAATTTTATTTAATTTTTTTATAATTTAATTTAATTTATTTTAATTTTATTTAATTTTTTTATAATTTTAAATAATTTATTTTAATTTTATTTAATTTTTTTTAATCTTAAATAATTTTATTTAATTTGTTTATAATTTTAAATAATTTTTTTTAATTTTATTTAACTTGTTTATAGTTTTAAATAATTTATTTTAATTTTATTTAATTTTTTCATAATTTTAAATAATTTATTTTAATTTTATTTAATTGTTTTTATAATTTTAAATATTTTATTTTAATTTTATTTAATTCTTTTATAATTTTAAGTAATTTATTTTAATTTTATTAGATTTTTTTATAATTTTAAATAATTTATTTTAATTTTCTTTAATTTTTTTATAATTTTAAATAATTTTATTTAATTTTTTTATAATTTTAAGTAATTTATTTTAATTTTATTTAATTTTTTTATAATTTTAAATAATTTTATTTAATTTTTTCATAATTTTAAATAATTTATTTTAATTATATTTAATTGTTTTTATAATTTTAAATAATTTTTTTTAATTTTATTTAACTTGTTTATAGTTTTAAATAATTAAAATAAATTGTTTTATTTAATTTTTTCATAATTTTAAATAATTTATTTTAATTTTATTTAATTTTTTTATAATTTAATTTAATTTATTTTAATTTTATTTAATTTTTTTCTAATTTTAAGTAATTTATTGTAATTTTATTTAATTTTTTTATAATTTTAAATAATTTATTTCAATTTTATTTAATTTTTTTATAATTTAATTTAATTTATTTTAATTTTATTTAATTTTTTTATAATTTTAAATAATTTATTTTAATTTTATTAATTTTTTTATAATTTTAAATAATTTAATTTAATTTATTTTAATTTTATTTAATTTTTTTCTAATTTTAAGTAATTTATTGTAATTTTATTTAATTTTTTTATAATTTTAAATAATTTATTTCAATTTTATTTATTTTTTTTATAATTTAATTTAATTTATTTTAATTTTATTTAATTTTTTTATAACTTTAAATAATTTATTTTAATTTTATTTAATTTTTTTATAATTTTAAATAATTTAATTTAATTTGTTTATAATTTTAAATAATTTTTTTTAATTTTATTTAACTTGTTTATAATTTTAAATAATTTATTTTAATTTTATTTAATTCTTCATAATTTTAAATAATTTATTTTAATTTTAAATAATTTTTGTAATTTTAAATAATGTTACAGAATTGGCCTTTGCCTAACCAATTCGTGCCGAGATAACTCGTTCCGACAGGGAGTTTTTTTTTTTTTTTTGCGTTCGCTACGGAACAAACAAAAAAAAAAGAATTTCTGGCAAACCCCCAAAACTCTGACAGTGAGGCGCGATGGCAACCCTGTGCCGGATGAGTGCAGGCAGAGTCGGCTCACTGGCTGAATCTCCCCTTCGCCACGCTCGGGCGCCTTAGCTGTGTGGCACGCACACGGAGTCGTTTGCCAATTTCCCACGACTCTCCGAGCGGCGTGCGACTGCGGGAAACCACGACGGAGCGAACAGCTCGCTCAGCGCTGTGTACGGCTGGAAAGCGCGGCGGGGCAACAGCTCACTCAGCGCTGTGTGCGGCTGGGAGCACGGCGGGGCAGACGGCTCGCTCAGCGCTGTGCACGGCTGGAAAGCACGGTGGGGCAACAGCTCGCTCGCTGTTTACCTTTCAGCCGCGGCAGTTTGTTTTCGGCGTCGGTGGGTTTCGATTTGGGCGTCCGAAAGTCGGCTCAAATACGAGCTGTGCGCGGCGGAAATTGTCGAGTGCTGTGTAGTGTCGTGCAGTGCCGTGTTATCGTGAAAGAAGGGAAAAAAAATTCGTACAAGCGAAGAATTCCGGCAAGTTTAGTGATGTGTTGTTTTATTTTCCAGGGCCGATGTAGGAGCTGCTGCAGGACCAACAGGGGGTTGTCAACCCACCGGGAGGACGTTTGGCGACGAGGGAGTGGACACCGGCTCGCCGTGCGCTTCAGGTAAGGTTCCTCCTTATATTACTCGCGAATTAATTACTTATTTGTTTGCCGCACTGGAATTCGCGGTCGACGGTTCTCGATAGGGGAGGTGTGTCGGTGTTGGTGTCACTCGCTCGCAGGGAGGAGAAATGTTGCCGCAACCCGACGATGTTGCTGGCTTCGCGGAGTGGGTGGCGGGGCCCAGTCAGCGGAGCGCCCGGCGCAGCTGTTCGTGCGCCTTGACCCAAATTCGAACAGCTGGCGGCTATGAGGACGGCGTTTGCCTGTCCAGCTGTTGGCAATGGTCTGCTGTCACCTTTAGGCTCCCGGCGCGAAAATCACGACACACTTTCCGCGGAAAAATTAAAGGCAAAGAGGGCACGGCACTTACCTTCAGCCCCGTGGGATTAGCCGACACGGGGTCGACCTGGGCCTGAATCCTGAGTCCTTAAGTCTCTCGCTGAAAATAAATCACCCCTGGAAACTTCTATGCACTTGATATGCCCGGGATCACCAATAAAACGCCGATTATTATGTGTTTATTCAGAAAATTAGAAAAAATGGTTATTCAGAGAATTAGAGTTTTATTTTTCTTCTATGTAACGTAAAAAATACAATTAAAGAAAATTCCTTTTATGACAACTTGTTCGATCTTACAAAACGCTGGGTGCCCGCTGAGTGCTCCAATGCAAGTGAGAGAGCAACCGAAAAATTATGGGCTGGGTAGTTTGACAAGTGACAGGTCGAACGTACCAGATGTGAAGTTAATTGTAGTAGCAGATGAGAACTGACCGAACAGACCGCCCGCCTCGTCCTGGTGACGAAATAATTATGAAGCGCTATCCGCCCGCCGTGAAGAGTCCAGCTGGTCTGCAATTGGTAAAACGCATACCTTGTTAATGGGGCGTTTAAATGTCTGGCCTTTTGCCCTGATGGTGATGACACGAACAAGACCGTCAACACCTGGATGAACGTTAGTGATACGGCCTAGGGCCCATACTGAGGGAGGAAGATTATCCTCTCGAAGAAGAACTAACATTCCGGGTCGGAGATTTTGTTGTTGGCGCATCCACTTAGTTCTCTCTTGTAGAGTGTTGAGATATTCCACAGACCATCTCTTCCAGAAATGGTCATACATAAGAGCCACAAGTTTCCATCTCGTAACGCGATCGGGATTAGAGAATCTCTCTGTCGAATCAGGTACTGTCAGCGGTACTTCTCCAACAAGGAAGTGTCCTGGAGTTAGGACTTCAACTTCGCAAGCATCTGGACTCATAGGGTATAAGGGCCGAGAATTCACACATGCCTCGATCTGTGTAATCAGGGTGTATAGCTCCTCGAAGGTGAGTGTAGAAGTTCCAATCACTCGCTTTAAATGATGTTTTACGGAGCGTACCCCGGCCTCCCATAATCCACCGAAATTAGGGGCCTGTGGTGGGATAAAGTGCCACTCTGTTCCTTGTGATGACAAAAGATGAGTGAGCTCGCTTGGCAAGGAGTCTTGGCATAGTAGAAATTCCTTGTTTAATTCCTTTGCAGCCTTGACGAAAGTAGTAGCATTGTCGCTGAATATCTTTCGGCAGTATCCTCTTCGTGCCACAAACCGTTTATAAGCGGCAATGAATGCATTTGTAGTCAAGTCCGATACAATTTCTAAATGTACAGCCTTTGTGGCCATACACACAAAAAGGCAGATGTAAGCTTTGTGTGCTGGTCGACCTCTGCCGGGACCGTATCGAACCAAGATCGGGCCGGCATAATCTAATCCACTGTTTAAAAATGGTCTGCTAGGTCGAACACGTTCGGCAGGGAGAATACCCATAAGCTGGTTTCGGGCAGTGGATCTGTAACGAACGCAAGTTATGCAGTTCTGTATGTGTCGACGAACAAGTTCACGAGCGCCAGGTATCCAAAATTGTTGGCGAATGGTGTACAGGGTCAAGTGAGCCCCCCCATGTAACGTCCGAGAATGTGTGTCAGCGATGATCAGCTTAGATAGTGCGCTAGTATTTGGTACAATTAGCTGATGTTTAGATTCATCAGAGATAGCAGCATTTTGTAATCGTCCTCCTGCACGAATTGTATTTGTGAGCGAATCGTATGTAGGCGATAATCGCAATAATGAACTGGTACTCCGTATAGTTTTCCCGCTCGATAGCAATTCGTATTCTTTTGTAAAATATGTTTTCTGCTCCTGTTTGACCCAAAATAAAAGAGCTGCTTGGATCTCAGATGAAGTTAAATTCCCAACGCACCGAGGAATTTTCGGATTGATACGTGCTCTTAAATTATTTATGTACCTGTACCACCAGGCCGTGGATCGTAGAAGTTTTTGTAGAGAACTATACCTTAATAGCAGATGACACCCTTCTGGTCGAGTAACTAATGTTGCAGCACTTGTTGCCGAGGGCTTCTCCTCAAGATCCGTTGGTGAGGATAGGGGGCGTCCTGGGGGTTGTGGCCATGATGTTGATGGTGATTGTAGCCAATGAGGTCCTTGCCACCAGAGTTGATGCTCAATTAATTTTGAAGCTTGAAGACGTCGAGACGCACAATCGGCGGGATTACTGGCTGAGGGAACATATTTCCAACGTGCATTAGGTATAAGTTCCAAAATTTGACTCACCCGATTTGTAATAAAGGTTTTCCACCTGGAAGGATGTGATTTTAGCCACGTTAAAACCGTCAAGGAATCCGTCCAACAATAGATTTGGATATTAGGCAGGCTTAATATTGATTGCAGGTTGTGAACAGTTTTTGCCATTAGATGAGCTGCCATTAACTCGAGGCGAGGGATGGTTACTACCTTTATCGGGGCAAGCTTTGTTTTTGCACATAAGAGTGATGTCTGAATATTATTTATATCGTGAGCTGCTCGAAAGTACACAGCAGTTGCATATGCTCGCTCGGATGCATCGGAAAAGGCATGAATCTCGTAGTGCGTAGTTGATGTATGTATTCCTATCCATCGCGGAATTGTAATATGTTGCAGATAGTGAAGCTCGTCTCTGAACGCCTTCCATTCCTTAGAGATTTCGCATGGCACAGGTGTATCCCAATCTAGATTTTGCAACCATAATTGTTGTATCAGGGATTTCGCAAGAAGTACTGTAGGTGATAGAAATCCTAGAGGGTCGTACAGTTGTGCAACAGCGGAGAGAAGTGTCCGTTTAGTAAGTTTTAATGGATTATCCGGTATCTTCACTTGAAAACTGAAGTGATCAAGCGATGGATTCCAATATAATCCTAGAGCTTTGATTGTCGCATTTTTATCTACTACGATACTTGTACTGGAATGGTTCTCGATGCCTTGCAGGGCTGCATCAGAATTTGATGCCCACTTGTGCAATTGGAATCCTCCAGCCTGCAGTATTTGTGTAAGCTCGCGGCGCGCATTGATGGCATCTTCCACTGTGGTGGCTCCAAATAAGACATCATCTACATAGAAATTATTCCGTAATATCTGAGCTCCAGTAGGATAATTGTCCTCTTCGTCATCAGCAAGCTGCAATAGCGTACGAATTGCCAGATAGGGTGCAGATGTTGTACCATAAGTCACAGTGAGAAGTCTGTAGGTCTGAATAGGATCAGCAGTAGACTTGCGCCAGACAATTCGCTGTAGATCGCAATCCTGTTTATCAACTTGAATTTGTCTGTACATCATTCTAATATCAGCAGTATATGTGATTAAGTGCTGTCTCCATCGCAGGACTATAGTCCACAGGTCTGCTTGTAATTTTGGCCCAGCTGCCAAATAATCATTAAGTGCGACTCCTGCACTCGTTCGTTTAGACCCATTGAACACAACACGGAGCTTCGTAGTGGCTTTGCTTTCATTAAGAACTCCGTGATGAGGTAAGTAGAAATGACGGTCGCACGATGGATCTACAGTATAAGATGTAAGAAGTTCCATGTGATTAAGATTTTGATACTCATCCATGAAATCTACATAGCGTTCCTTCAGCCGCATATCAGATGTAAATCGTCGCTCTAGCGAAATTAAACTTCTTACTGCATTAAATTTTGAGTCTCCGAATTGAATATGAGCACTATTAAATTTAGAACGAATGGGCAAGCGAACTACATACCGACCATCCGGATTGCGACGGGTTGTCTTCGCATAAAAATCCTGACACGCCTTGTCTTCGTCTGTGAGTGGCTGGCAGGCTGGTACCTCCTCAACTTGCCAAAATCGTTGCAACAAATGATGTAGCTGGTCCAATGACGGCGTGATATGAGTGTGATATGCTTGAACATGATTGGGTTCACCGACGGGTTGCTGAATGATGGGTCCAGAAAGAATCCAGCCTAAGCAGGTATTTTGGGCTGTTGGAGTACCTCTCCTCAGTCCATCGCGGATGATTAGGTGATAAATATCTGAGCCTATAATCATATCGATAGGATCACTTTTTGCGAATTTCGGATCAGCAAGTTGGAGGTCTTGAAGGTGTGACATGTTTGAGATGTTACATGCTGATGGGAGCGATATTCTGGTAAGTTTTGGCAGGACTAAAGCTGAGGCTTGAAAAGAAAAGTTAGAATCCACTAATGACTGAATTGTAAGTGATACCGTAGCTTTTGCTGTATTATTTGTAGCTCCAATTCCTTGAATAGGAATATTAACTTTGGTCATCGGTAGCTCCAGGTATTTCGCGGCGAAGGAGGAAATGAAAGTGGCCTGTGAGCCTTGATCGACTAGTGCTCGCAGACTGAGAGTTTTCCCCTTAGGCGACTTCACAAGAATTTGAGCCGTAGCAAGTAATATCGTGTGTGACCAAACAGTGATATTAGTGTTGGCGGCATATGATGACACCGGACTTGTGAGAGTGGTTGCGTCTTGCGCTGAAGCAACAGCATTGGATGGCTGATTATGTTTCTGAGGTGCGTCACCTATGTGGCTTGTAGATGAGTTGTCACCGAGTTG
Source organism: Eutolmus rufibarbis (assembly GCA_963920795.1). Classification (NCBI taxonomy): domain Eukaryota; kingdom Metazoa; phylum Arthropoda; class Insecta; order Diptera; family Asilidae; genus Eutolmus; species Eutolmus rufibarbis. The sequence continues at coordinate 19,915,032 of OY987205.1, forward strand.
TGTGGAGTTAGAGCTGGGATTTTGTAGATGCAACTCGGAATGATGCAGTTGGTTGCAACGTTTGCAACGATTTGGCGAACGACATGTACTCGCTGAGTGACCGGGTCGCATGCAATTAAAGCAAAGCTTATTTTGATTTATAAACTCACGGCGCTGCGGGACCGAGAGTTGACGAAAGGACGGGCAATTGAGGATGAAATGCGAACCAGTGCATTTTGGGCACCGAATAGGTGCTGATGGCCCTTTGTGAGTAGCTGCATTAGATTTAACTGGGAAGATTTTGGTCTTCCGCTCTTCTCGCTGGAACGATGAATTGACGCTAACTGCATCTAGCGTGTTTATTCGTTGCTGCAGGAACTGGCACAATGCGTTAAAAGTAGGGAGTTGTGTATTAGACGATGACGAATTTTCCCAATCTTTTAGAGTAATGGGATCTAACTTTTGGGTTGTTGTAAAGACGAGCCAATCGTCCCAGTGGGATACCGGTCGTTTTAGGGATTCCAACGCTTCCACAGCTTCTTTAGTGCCGTCGTAAAGCTTGCGTAATCCGTCAGCCGATTCTGCTTTCATTTTTGGTAGAGATGTTAATAATTTTAAGTATGAGGTGACAAGTAGGCGTTCGTTTTGATATCTATCGCATAGGAGCTTCCATGCGGCAGGGTAATTTGCATCCGTAATTGCCATATTACGGAGAAGTTGTTCTGCTGAGCCTGAGAGGCTTGTTTTTAGATAGTAGAATTTTTGAGAACCAGAAAGTTCAACGTTTGAATCAATCAAGCTCTTGAACAAGTCGTGGAAAGTAGACCATTCTTTTAAGTCACCGCTAAATCGACTCAGTTGAATTTTTGGAAGTGTGGACAGATATTGCTTGCCATTGATATCATGGGGAACACTACTTGTGCTTGGGGCACACGCCTTTAGTAAATCTTTCAAATTACCGTAAGCTTCACAATATGCTTGTTCCGTTGTGGCGTATACATCATCCGAGAAGTATGATTGTGTGCGCTGCTCACGTGAGGAAGTACCCAGAATATCTCCGTGAATCTTCTGGAATTTTTCCCAATATTTGTGTAGGAGCTCTAATCTCACCTGCAAAAAACTGTCAGTTTGTCGCTCCTTGCCAATTTTGTTAGTATTGGTTATAAAATTGGAAATAAGACCTGATAATTGCTGTTGTTGCTCCAAGATCTTATCCATGGTGACTGGAAACGTGCAATGTCGTGATGAACTGTATTTCCTTGCCGTTATGCATGTGCGTGAGAGGTTCCGTTACGCGGCCAATGTACCGCAATGACTCGTGCAATCCAATCTTCAGAATGTTAAAACTTCGCAATTTTAGGCCGTTTCCTTTGATGGGTTATGGTTTTAATTGTCTTCACAGCACTAGTGTTATTGCGCGTTTTTTGTCCGCTCGAGATTGAATCACCCTCGAATGTATGTTTTTAAAAGTCACGAATTTCACTCAAATCTAACAGGTCTCACTTCCCGGGTTTCGGCACCAAAATGTTTATTCAGAAAATTAGAAAAAATGGTTATTCAGAGAATTAGAGTTTTATTTTTCTTCTATGTAACGTAAAAAATACAATTAAAGAAAATTCCTTTTATGACAACTTGTTCGATCTTACAAAACGCTGGGTGCCCGCTGAGTGCTCCAATGCAAGTGAGAGAGCAACCGAAAAATTATGGGCTGGGTAGTTTGACAAGTGACAGGTCGAACGTACCAGATGTGAAGTTAATTGTAGTAGCAGATGAGAACTGACCGAACGGAGACTTTATTGCCGCACTTTTCGCGATCGCGACCACGGCTCACAACGCAATCAATTAAATACAATAATACAATAATGGCCCAAAATCCTCTAACCAATTTTCTAATCCATTTAGGAAACTCGCCAAAAAAACCACGATCTGCTAGCTGCACAGGTCACTCTCAAGATGGCCTAGTTCATCGTCCGCGCTGAGCTTCCGCCCTTGACCTGGCCTGGTTTCTTCCTTCGGCGCTAGGGTGAAGTGGAGCTGTTCTAAAAATTTCCCTGCAAGAGGTAAGGTCATTATTTTCCACGAATAAAGAGATACTTAATTTTCTCTATTGCAGGGACTGCAACAATAATTTATTTTAATTTTATTTAATATTTTTATAATTTTAAGTAATTTATTTTAATTTTATTTAACTTTTTTATAATATTAAATAATTTATTTTTATTTTATTTAATTTTTTTATAATTTTAAATAATTTTATTTAAATTGTTTATAATTTTAAATAATTTTTTTTAATTTTATTTAATTTGTTTATAATTTTAAATAATTTATTTTAATTTCATTTAATTTTTTCATAATTTTAAATAATTTATTTTAATTTTATTTAATTGTTTTTATAATTTTAAATAATTTTATTTAATTTTTTTATAATTTTAAGTAATTTATTTTAATTCTATTTAATTTTTTATAATTTTAAATAATTTATTTTAATTTTATTTAATTTTTTTATAATTTAATTTAATTTATTTTAATGTTATTTAATTTTTTTCTAATTTTAAGTAATTTATTTTAATTTTATTTAATTTTTTTATAATTTTAAATAATTTATTTCAATTTTATTTAATTTTTTTATAATTTAAATTAATTTACTTTAATTTTATTTAATTTTTTTATAATTTTAAATAATTTATTTTAATTTTATTTAATTTTTTTTAATCTTAAATAATTTTATTTAATTTGTTTATAATTTTAAATAATTTTTTTTAATTTTATTTAACTTGTTTATAGTTTTAAATAATTTATTTTAATTTTATTTAATTTTTTCATAATTTTAAATAATTTATTTTAATTTTATTTTATTGTTTTTATAATTTTAAATATTTTATTTTAATTTTATTTAATTTGTTTATAATTTTAAGTAATTTATTTTAATTCTATTTCATTTTTTATAATTTTAAATAATTTATTTTAATTTTATTTAATTTTTTTATAATTTAATTTAATTTATTTTAATTTTATTTAATTCTTTTCTAATTTTAAGTAATTTATTTTAATTTTATTTAATTTTTTTATAATTTTAAATAATTTATTTCAATTTTATTTAATTTTTTTATAATTTAATTTAATTTATTTTAATTTTATTTAATTTTTTCATAATTTTAAATAATTTGTTTTAATTTTATTTAATTGTTTTTATAATTTTAAATAACTTATTTTAATTTTACTTAATTTTTTTATAATTTTAAGTAATTTATTTTAATTATATTTAACTTGTTTATAATTTTAAATAATTGATTTTAATTTTACTAATATATTAGACTTATGTCACACTTCTCAGCATACAGCTGGAAACATTCACCTAATTCAGTGCCTCCTGGGCACTGGAATTTAGGCTCTGTGGATCCAAATCCTATATAATCTAAAAGAAAAACTTGTTTTTTTTTTTTATTAAAGAAGTGAATCTAATTTGTGCGCCCCAGACAAATAGTATTTGGTATAATAATAATAATAATTTTATTTAATATTTTCATAATTGTAAATAATTTATTTTAATTTTATTTAATTTTTTTATAATTTATTTTAAATTTATTTTATTTTTTTATAATTTTAAATAATTTTATTTAATTTTTTCATAATTTTAAATAATTTATTTTAATTTTATTTAATTGTTTTTATAATTTTAAATAATTTTTTTTAATTTTACTTAACTTGTTTATAGTTTTAAATAATTAAAATAAATTATTTTATTTAATTTTTTCATAATTTTAAATAATTTATTTTAATTTTATTTAATTGTTTTTATAATTTTAAACAATTTATTTTAATTTTATTTAATTTTTTTATAATTTTAAGTAATTTATTTTAATTTTATTTGATTTTTTTATAATTTTAAGTAATTTATTTTAATTTTATTTAATTTTTTTATAATTTTAAGTAATTTATTTTAATTTTATTTAACTTGTTTATAATTTTAAATAATTTATTTTAATTTTATTTAATTTTTTTATAATTTTAAGTAATTTATTTTAATTTTATTTGATTTTTTTATAATTTTAAATAATTTATTTTAATTTTATTTAATTTTTTTATAATTTTAAGTAATTTATTTTAATTTTATTTAACTTGTTTATAATTTTAAATAATTTATTTTAATTTTATTTAAATTAATTTATTTTAATTTTATTTAATTTTTTTATAATTTTAAATAATTTTATTTAAATTGTTTATAATTTTAAATAATTTTTTTTAATTTTATTTAACTTGTTTATAATTTTAAATAATTTATTTTAATTTCATTTAATTTTTTCATAATTTTAAATAATTTATTTTAATTTTATTTAATTGTTTTTATAACTTTAAATAATTTTATTTAATTTTTTTATAATTTTAAGTAATTTATTTTAATTCTATTTAATTTTTTATAATTTTAAATAATTTATTTTAATTTTATTTAATTTTTTTATAATTTTAAATAATTTTATTTAAATTGTTTATAATTTTAAATAATTTTTTTAAATTTTATTTAACTTGTTTATAATTTTAAATAATTTATTTTAATTTCATTTAATTTTTTCATAATTTTAAATAATTTATTTTAATTTTATTTAATTGTTTTTATAATTTAAAATAACTTATTTTAATTTTATTTAATTTTTTTATAATTTTAAGTAATTTATTTTAATTTTATTTAACTTGTTTATAATTTTAAATAATTTATTTTAATTTTATTTAAATTTTTCATAATTTTAAATAATTTATTTTAATTTTATTTAATTTTTGTAATTTTAAATAATGTTACAGAATTGGCCTTTGCCTAACCAATTCGTGCCGAGATAACTCGTTCCGACAGGGAGTTTTTTTTTTTTTGCGTTCGCTACGGACAAAACAAAAAAAAAAGAATTTCTGGCAAACCCCCAAAACTCTGACAGTGAGGCGCGATGGCAACCCTGTGCCGGATGAGTGCAGGCAGAGTCGGCTCACTGGCTGAATCTCCCCTTCGCCTTTCTCGGGCGCCTTAGCTGCGTGGCACGCACACGGAGTCGTCTGCCAATTTCCCACGACTCTCCGAGGGGCGTGCGACTGCGGGAAACCACGACGGAGCGAACAGCTCGCTCAGCGCTGTGTACGGCTGGAAAGCGCGGCGGGGCAACAGCTCACTCAGCGTTGTGTCCGGCTGGGAGCACGGCGGGGCAGACGGCTCGCTCAGTGCTGTGTACGGCTGGAAAGCGCGGCGGGGCAACAGCTCACTCAGCGCTGTGTGCGGCTGGGAGCACGGCGGGGCAGACGGCTCGCTCAGCGCTGTGCACGGCTGGAAAGCACGGTGGGGCAACAGCTCGCTCGCTGTTTACCTTTCAGCCGCGGCAGTTTGTTTTCGGCGTCGGTGGGTTTCGATTTGGGCGTCCGAAAGTCGGCTCAAATACGAGCTGTGCGCGGCGGAAATTGTCGAGTGCTGTGTAGTGTCGTGCAGTGCCGTGTTATCGTGAAAGAAGGGAAAAAACATTCGTACAAACGAAGAATTCCGGCAAGTTTAGTGATGTGTTGTTTTATTTTCCAGGGCCGATGTAGGAGCTGCTGCAGGACCAGCAGGGGGTTGTCAACCCACCGGGAGGACGTTTGGCGACGAGGGAGTGGACACCGGCTCGCCGTGCGCTTCAGGTAAGGTACCTCCTTATATTACTCGCGAATTAATTACTTATTTGTTTGCCGCACTGGAATTCGCGGTCGACGGTTCTCGATAGGGGAGGTGTGTCGGTGTTGGTGTCACTCGCTCGCAGGGAGGAGAAATGTTGCCGCAACCCGACGATGTTGCTGGCTTCGCGGAGTGGGTGGCGGGGCCCAGTCAGCGGAGCGCCCGGCGCAGCTGTTCGTGCGCCTTGACCCAAATTCGAACAGCTGGCGGCTATGAGGACGGCGTTTGCCTGTCCAGCTGTTGGCAATGGTCTGCTGTCACCTTTAGGCTCCCGGCGCGAAAATCACGACACACTTTCCGCGGAAAAATTAAAGGCAAAGGGGGCACGGCACTTACCTTCAGCCCCGTGGGATTAGCCTACACGGGGTCGACCTGGGCCTGAATCCTGAGTCCTTAAGTCTCTCGCTGAAAATAAATCGCCTCTGGAAACTTCTATGCACTTGATATGCCCGGGATCACCAATAAAACGCCGATTATTATGGTTCGGAGACTTTATTGCCGCACTTTTCGCGATCGCGACCACGGCTCACAACGCAATCAATTAAATACAATAATACAATAATGGCCCAAAATCCTCTAACCAATTTTCTAATTCTTTTAGGAAACTCGCCAAAAAAACCACGATCTGCTAGCTGCACAGGTCACTCTCAAGATGGCCTAGTTCATCGTCCGCGCTGAGCTTCCGCCCTTGACCTGGCCTGGTTTCTTCCTTCGGCGCTAGGGTGTAGTGGAGCTGTTCTAAAAATTTCCCTGCAAGAGGTAAGGTCATTATTTTCCACGAATAGAGAGATACTTAATTTTCTCTATTGCAGGGACTGCAACAATAATTTATTTTAATTTTATTTAATTTTTTTATAATTTTAAGTAATTTATTTTAATTTTATTTAACTTTTTTATAATTTTAAATAATTTATTTTAATTTTATTTAATTTTTTTATAATTTTAAACAATTTTATTTAAATTGTTTATAATTTTAAATAATTTTTTTTAATTTTATTTAATTTGTTTATAATTTTAAATAATTTATTTTAATTCCATTTAATTTTTTCATAATTTTAAATAATTTATTTTAACTTTATTTAATTGTTTTTATAATTTTAAATAATTTTATTTAATTTTTTTATAATTTTAAGTAATTTATTTTAATTCTATTTAATTTTTTATAATTTTAAATAATTTATTTTAATTTTATTTAATTTTTTTATAATTTAATTTAATTTATTTTAATGTTATTTAATTTTTTTCTAATTTTAAGTAATTTATTTTAATTTTATTTAATTTTTTTATAATTTTAAATAATTTATTTCAATTTTATTTAATTTTTTTATAATTTAATTTAATTTATTTTAATTTTATTTAATTTTTTTATAATTTTAAATAATTTATTTTAATTTTATTTAATTTTTTTTAATCTTAAATAATTTTATTTAATTTGTTTATAATTTTAAATAATTTTTTTTAATTTTATTTAACTTGTTTATAGTTTTAAATAATTTATTTTAATTTTATTTAATTTTTTCATAATTTTAAATAATTTATTTTAATTTTATTTAATTGTTTTTATAATTTTAAATATTTTATTTTAATTTTATTTAATTCTTTTATAATTTTAAGTAATTTATTTTAATGTTATTTAATTTTTTTCTAATTTTAAGTAATTTATTTTAATTTTATTTAATTTTTTTATAATTTTAAATAATTTATTTCAATTTTATTTAATTTTTTTATAATTTAATTTAATTTATTTTAATTTTATTTAATTCTTTTCTAATTTTAAGTAATTTATTTTAATTTTATTTAATTTTTTTATAATTTTAAATAATTTATTTCAATTTTATTTAATTTTTTTATAATTTAATTTAATTTATTTTAATTTTATTTAATTTTTTCATAATTTTAAATAATTTGTTTTAATTTTATTTAATTGTTTTTATAATTTTAAATAACTTATTTTAATTTTACTTAATTTTTTTATAATTTTAAGTAATTTATTTTAATTATATTTAACTTGTTTATAATTTTAAATAATTGATTTTAATTTTACTAATATATTAGACTTATGTCACACTTCTCAGCATACAGCTGGAAACATTCACCTAATTCAGTGCCTCCTGGGCACTGGAATTTAGGCTCTGTGGATCCAAATCCTATATAATCTAAAAGAAAAACTTGTTTTTTTTTTTATTAAAGAAGTGAATCTAATTTGTGCGCCCCAGACAAATAGTATTTGGTATAATAATAATAATAATTTTATTTAATATTTTCATAATTGTAAATAATTTATTTTAATTTTATTTAATTTTTTTATAATTTTAAATAATTTATTTTAATTTTATTTAATTTTTTTATAATTTTAAATAATTTTATTTAATTTTTTCATAATTTTAAATAATTTATTTTAATTTTATTTAATTGTTTTTATAATTTTAAATAATTTTTTTTAATTTTATTTAACTTGTTTATAGTTTTAAATAATTAAAATAAATTATTTTATTTAATTTTTTCATAATTTTAAATAATTTATTTTAATTTTATTTAATTGTTTTTATAATTTTAAACAATTTATTTTAATTTTATTTAATTTTTTTATAATTTTAAGTAATTTATTTTAATTTTATTTGATTTTTTTATAATTTTAAGTAATTTATTTTAATTCTATTTAATTTTTTTATAATTTTGAGTAATTTATTTTAATTTTATTTAACTTGTTTATAATTTTAAATAATTTATTTTAATTTTATTTAAATTAATTTATTTTAATTTTATTTAATTTTTTTATAATTTTAAATAATTTTATTTAAATTGTTTATAATTTTAAATAATTTTTTTTAATTTTATTTAACTTGTTTATAATTTTAAATAATTTATTTTAATTTCATTTAATTTTTTCATAATTTTAAATAATTTATTTTAATTTTATTTAATTGTTTTTATAACTTTAAATAATTTTATTTAATTTTTTTATAATTTTAAGTAATTTATTTTAATTCTATTTAATTTTTTATAATTTTAAATAATTTATTTTAATTTTATTTAATTTTTTTATAATTTTAAATAATTTTATTTAAATTGTTTATAATTTTAAATAATTTTTTTTACTTTTATTTAACTTGTTTATAATTTTAAATAATTTATTTTAATTTCATTTAATTTTTTCATAATTTTAAATAATTTATTTTAATTTTATTTAATTGTTTTTATAATTTTAAATAACTTATTTTAATTTTATTTAATTTTTTTATAATTTTAAGTAATTTATTTTAATTTTATTTAACTTGTTTATAATTTTAAATAATTTATTTTAATTTTATTTAAATTTTTCATAATTTTAAATAATTTATTTTAATTTTATTTAATTTTTGTAATTTTAAATAATGTTACAGAATTGGCCTTTGCCTAACCAATTCGTGCCGAGATAACTCGTTCCGACAGGGAGTTTTTTTTGTTTTGCGTTCGCTACGGACAAAACAAAAAAAAAAGAATTTCTGGCAAACCCCCAAAACTCTGACAGTGAGGCGCGATGGCAACCCTGTGCCGGATGAGTGCAGGCAGAGTCGGCTCACTGGCTGAATCTCCCCTTCGCCTTGCTCGGGCGCCTTAGCTGCGTGGCACGCACACGGAGTCGTCTGCTGCCAATTTCCCACGAGTCTCCGAGCGGCGTGCGACTGCGGGAAACCACGACGGAGCGAACAGCTCGCTCAGTGCTGTGTACGGCTGGAAAGCGCGGCGGGGCAACAGCTCACTCAGCGCTGTGTGCGGCTGGGAGCACGGCGGGGCAGACGGCTCGCTCAGCGCTGTGCACGGCTGGAAAGCACGGTGGGGCAACAGCTCGCTCGCTGTTTACCTTTCAGCCGCGGCAGTTTGTTTTCGGCGTCGGTGGGTTTCGATTTGGGCGTCCGAAAGTCGGCTCAAATACGAGCTGTGCGCGGCGGAAATTGTCGAGTGCTGTGTAGTGTCGTGCAGTGCCGTGTTATCGTGAAAGAAGGGAAAAAAAATTCGTACAAGCGAAGAATTCCGGCAAGTTTAGTGATGTGTTGTTTTATTTTCCAGGGCCGATGTAGGAGCTGCTGCAGGACCAGCAGGGGGTTGTCAACCCACCGGGAGGACGTTTGGCGACGAGGGAGTGGACACCGGCTCGCCGTGCGCTTCAGGTAAGGTACCTCCTTATATTACTCGCGAATTAATTACTTATTTGTTTGCCGCACTGGAATTCGCGGTCGACGGTTCTCGATAGGGGAGGAGGGTCGGTGTTGGTGTCACTCGCTCGCAGGGAGGAGAAATGTTGCCGCAACCCGACGATGTTGCTGGCTTCGCGGAGTGGGTGGCGGGGCCCAGTCAGCGGAGCGCCCGGCGCAGCTGATCGTGCGCCTTGACCCAAATTCGAACAGCTGGCGGCTATGAGGACGGCGTTTGCCTGTCCAGCTGTTGGCAATGGTCTGCTGTCACCTTTAGGCTCCCGGCGCGAAAATCACGACACACTTTCCGCGGAAAAATTAAAGGCAAAGAGGGCACGGCACTTACCTTCAGCCCCGTGGGATTAGCCGACACGGGGTCGACCTGGGCCTGAATCCTGAGTCCTTAAGTCTCTCACTTTTCGCGATCGCGACCACGGCTCACAACGCAATCAATTAAATACAGTAATACGATAATGGCCCAAAATCCTCTAACCAATTTTCTAATCCTTTTAGGAAACTCGCCAAAAAAAACACGATCTGCTAGCTGCACAGGTCACTCTCAAGATGGCCTAGTTCATCGTCCGCGCCGAGTTTCCGCCCTTGACCTGGCCTGGTTTCTTCCTTCGGCGCTAGGAGGAAGTGGAGCTGTTCTAAAAATTTTCCTGCAAGAGGTAAGGTCATTATTTTCCACGAATAAAGAGATACTTAATTTTCTCTATTGCAGGGACTGCAACAATAATTTATTTTAATTTTATTTAATTTTTTTATAATTTTAAGTAATTTATTTTAATTTTATTTAATTTTTTTATAATTTTAAATAATTTATTTTAATTTTATTTAATTTTTTTATAATTTTAAATAATTTATTTTAATTTTATTTAATTTTTTTATAATTTTAAATAATTTTATTTAATTTTATTTAATTTTTTTATATTTTTAAATAATTTATTTTAATTTTATTTAATTTTTTTATAATTTTAAATAATTTTATTTAAATTGTTTATAATTTTAAATAATTTGTTTTAATTTCATTTAATTTTTTCATAATTTTAAGTAATTTATTTTAATTCTATTTAATTTTTTATAATTTTAAATAATTTATTTTAAATTTATTTAATTTTTTTGTAATTTAATTTAATTTATTTTAATTTTATTTAATTTTTTTCTAATTTTATGTAATTTATTTTAATTTTATTTAATTTTTTTATAATTTTAAATAATTTATTTCAATTTTATTTAATTTTTTTATAATTTAATTTAATTTATTTTAATTTTATTTAATTTTTTTATAATTTTAAATAATTTATTTTAATTTTATTTAATTTTTTTATAATTTTATTTAATTTGTTTATAATTTTAAATAATTTTTTTTAATTTTATTTAACTTGTTTATAGTTTTAAATAATTTATTTTAATTTTATTTATTTTTTTCACAATTTTAAATAATTTATTTTAATTTTATTTAATTGTTTTTATAATTTTAAATATTTTATTTTAATTTTATTTAATTCTTTTATAATTTTAAGTAATTTATTTTAATTTTATTTGATTTTTTTATAATTTTAAATAATTTATTTTAATTTTATTTAATTTTTTTATTCTTTTAAATAATTTTATTTAATTTTTTTATAATTTTAAATAATTTATTTTAAATTTATTTAATTTTTTTATAATTTTAAATAATTTTATTTAATTTTTTCATAATTTTAAATAATTTATTTTAATTTTATTTAATTGTTTTTATAATTTTAAATAATTTTTTTAAATTTTATTTAACTTGTTTATAGTTTTAAATAATAAAAATAAATTATTTTATTTAATTTTTTCATAATTTTAAATAATTTATTTTAATGTATATAACTCTTTGCCAAATAATTTAAAGAACCTTACTGTTAATAAAAAAACTTTAAAAAGAAAATGTGTGGAATGGTTCAGTGGAACTTAAACGAAGGAGAAAACGCTCCTTGGAATTTTAGTTTTAAGTTTTGTTTCTAAGTTTTTTTTTAGCTCTTAAGCAAGGGGTATACCCCCCCTTATTTTTTTAGGCCTGCGCACAGGTTTATGTAAACCTACAGCAGGATCTATGCCTAAGTTTAATGTATTAAACAATTGTATAGATTACATTTTGTACCTAAATAAATAAATAAATAAATAAATAAATAAATTTTATTTAATTGTTTTTATAATTTTAAATAATTTATTTTAATTTTATTTAATTTTTTTATAATTTTAAGTAATTTATTTTAATTTTATTTAATTTCTTAATAATTTCAAATAACTTACTTTAATTTTATTTAATTTTTTTATAATTTTAAATAATTTTATTTAATTTTTTCATAATTTTATTTAATTGTTTTTATAATTTTAAATAACTTATTTTAATTTTACTTAATTTTTTTATAATTTTAAGTAATTTATTTTAATTTCATTTAACTTGTTTATAATTTTAAATAATTGATTTTAATTTTATTTAATTTTTTCATAATTTTAAATAATTTATTTTAATTTTATTTAATTTTTTTATAATTTTAAGTAATTTATTTTAATTTTATTTAATTTTTGTAATTTTAAATAATGTTTCAGAATTGGCCTTTGCCTAAGCAATTCGTGCCGAGATAACTCGTTCCGAGAGGGAGTTTTTTTTTTTGTTTGCGTTCGCTACGGACAAAACAAAAAAACAGAATTTTTGGCAAACCCCCAAAACTCTGACAGTGAGGCGCGATGGCAACCCTGTGCCGGATGAGTGCAGGCAGATTCGGCTCACTGGCTGAATCTCCCCTTCGCCTTGCTCGGGCGCCTTAGCTGCGTGGCACGCACACGGAGTCGTCTGCCAATTTCCCACGACTCTCCGAGGGGCGTGCGACTGCGGGAAACCACGACGGAGCGAACAGCTCGCTCAGCGCTGTGTACGGCTGGAAAGCGCGGCGGGGCAACAGATCACTCAGCGTTGTGTACGGCTGGGAGCACGGCGGGGCAGACGGCTCGCTCAGTGCTGTGTACGGCTGGAAAGCGCGGCGGGGCAACAGCTCGCTCAGCGCTGTGTGCGGCTGGGAGCACGGCGGGGCAGACGGCTTGCTCAGCGCTGTGCACGGCTGGAAAGCACGGTGGGGCAACAGCTCGCTCGCTGTTTACCTTTCAGCCGCGGCAGTTTGTTTTCGGCGTCGGTGGGTTTCGATTTGGGCGTCCGAAAGTCGGCTCAAATACGAGCTGTGCGCGGCGGAAATTGTCGAGTGCTGTGTAGTGTCGTGCAGTGCCGTGTTATCGTGAAAGAAGGGAAAAAACATTCGTACAAACGAAGAATTCCGGCAAGTTTAGTGATGTGTTGTTTTATTTTCCAGGGCCGATGTAGGAGCTGCTGCAGGACCAGCAGGGGGTTGTCAACCCACCGGGAGGACGTTTGGCGACGAGGGAGTGGACACCGGCTCGCCGTGCGCTTCAGGTAAGGTACCTCCTTATATTACTCGCGAATTAATTACTTATTTGTTTGCCGCACTGGAATTCGCGGTCGACGGTTCTCGATAGGGGAGGTGTGTCGGTGTTGGTGTCACTCGCTCGCAGGGAGGAGAAATGTTGCCGCAACCCGACGATGTTGCTGGCTTCGCGGAGTGGGTGGCGGGGCCCAGTCAGCGGAGCGCCCGGCGCAGCTGTTCGTGCGCCTTGACCCAAATTCGAACAGCTGGCGGCTATGAGGACGGCGTTTGCCTGTCCAGCTGTTGGCAATGGTCTGCTGTCACCTTTAGGCTCCCGGCGCGAAAATCACGACACACTTTCCGCGGAAAAATTAAAGGCAAAGAGGGCACGGCACTTACCTTCAGCCCCGTGGGATTAGCCGACACGGGGTCGACCTGGGCCTGAATCCTGAGTCCTTAAGTCTCTCGCTGAAAATAAATCACCCCTGGAAACTTCTATGCACTTGATATGCCCGGGATCACCAACAAAACGCCGATTATTATGGTTCGGAGACTTTATTGCCGCACTTTTCGCGATCGCGACCACGGCTCACAACGCAATCAATTAAATACAATAATACAATAATGGCCCAAAATCCTCTAACCAATTTTCTAATTCTTTTAGGAAACTCGCCAAAAAAACCACGATCTGCTAGCTGCACAGGTCACTCTCAAGATGGCCTAGTTCATCGTCCGCGCTGAGCTTCCGCCCTTGACCTGGCCTGGTTTCTTCCTTCGGCGCTAGGGTGAAGTGGAGCTGTTCTAAAAATTTCCCTGCAAGAGGTAAGGTCATTATTTTCCACGAATAAAGAGATACTTAATTTTCTCTATTGCAGGGACTGCAACAATAATTTATTTTAATTTTATTTAATTTTTTTATAATTTTAAGTAATTTATTTTAATTTTATTTAATTTTTTTATAATTTTAAATAATTTATTTTAATTTTATTTAATTTTTTTATAATTTTAAATAATTTTATTTAAATTGTTTATAATTTTAAATAATTTTTTTTAATTTTATTTAATTTGTTTATAATTTTAAATAATTTATTTTAATTTCATTTAAGTTTTTCATAATTTTAAATATTTTATTTTAAATTTATTTAATTGTTTTTATAATTTTAAATAATTTTATTTAATTTTTTTATTATTTTAAGTAATTTATTTTAATTCTATTTAATTTTTTATAATTTGAAATAATTTATTTTAATTTTATTTAATTTTTTTATAATTTAATTTAATTTATTTTTATGTTATTTAATTTTTTTCTAATTTTAAGTAATTTATTTTAATTTTATTTAATTTTTTTATAATTTTAAATAATTTATTCCAATTTTATTTAATTTTTTTATAATTTAATTTAATTTATTTTAATTTTATTTAATTTTTTTATAATTTTAAATAATTTATTTTAATTTTATTTAATTTTTTTTAATCTTAAATAATTTTATTTAATTTGTTTATAATTTTAAATAATTTTTTTTAATTTTATTTAACTTGTTTATAGTTTTAAATAATTTATTTTAATTTTATTTAATTTTTTCATAATTATAAATAATTTATTTTAATTTTATTTAATTGTTTTTATAATTTTAAATATTTTATTTTAATTAACTTATTTTAATTTTACTTAATTTTTTTATTATTTTAAGTAATTTATTTTAATTTTATTTAACTTGTTTATAATTTTATATAATTGATTTTAATTTTATTTAATTTTTTCATAATTTTAAATAATTTATTTTAATTTTATTTAATTGTTTTTATAATTTTAAATAATTTATTTTAATTTTATTTAATTTTTTTATAATTTTAAGTAATTTATTTTAATTTTATTTGATTTTTTTATAATTTTAAATAATTTATTTTAATTTTATTTAATTTTTTTATAATTTTAAGTAATTTATTTTAATTTTATTTAATTTTTGTAATTTTAAATAATGTTTCAGAATTGGCCCTTGCCTAAGCAATTCGTGCCGAGATAACTCGTTCCGAGAGGGAGTTTTTTTTTTTTTTTGCGTTCGCTACGGACAAAACAAAAAAAAAGAATTTTTGGCAAACCCCCAAAACTCTGACAGTGAGGCGCGATGGCAACCCTGTGCCGGATGAGTGCAGGCAGAGTCGGCTCACTGGCTGAATCTCCCCTTCGCCTCGCTCGGGCGCCGTAGCTGCGTGGCACGCACACGGAGTCGTCTGCCAATTTCCCACGACTCTCCGAGCGGCGTGCGACTGCGGGAAACCACGACGGAGCGAACAGCTCGCTCAGCGCTGTGTACGGCTGGTAAGCGCGGCGGGGCAACAGCTCACTCAGCGTTGTGTGCGGCTTGGAGCACGGCGGGGCAGACGGCTCGCTCAGTGCTGTGTACGGCTGGAAAGCGCGGCGGGGCAACAGCTCGCTCAGCGCTGTGTGCGGCTGGGAGCACGGCGGGGCAGACGGCTTGCTCAGCGCTGTGCACGGCTGGAAAGCACGGTGGGGCAACAGCTCGCTCGCTGTTTACCTTTCAGCCGCGGCAGTTTGTTTTCGGCGTCGGTGGGTTTCGATTTGGGCGTCCGAAAGTCGGCTCAAATACGAGCTGTGCGCGGCGGAAATTGTCGAGTGCTGTGTAGTGTCGTGCAGTGCCGTGTTATCGTGAAAGAAGGGAAAAAACATTCGTACAAACGAAGAATTCCGGCAAGTTTAGTGATGTGTTGTTTTATTTTCCAGGGCCGATGTAGGAGCTGCTGCAGGACCAGCAGGGGGTTGTCAACCCACCGGGAGGACGTTTGGCGACGAGGGAGTGGACACCGGCTCGCCGTGCGCTTCAGGTAAGGTACCTCCTTATATTACTCGCGAATTAATTACTTATTTGTTTGCCGCACTGGAATTCGCGGTCGACGGTTCTCGATAGGGGAGGTGTGTCGGTGTTGGTGTCACTCGCTCGCAGGGAGGAGAAATGTTGCCGCAACCCGACGATGTTGCTGGCTTCGCGGAGTGGGTGGCGGGGCCCAGTCAGCGGAGCGCCCGGCGCAGCTGTTCGTGCGCCTTGACCCAAATTCGAACAGCTGGCGGCTATGAGGACGGCGTTTGCCTGTCCAGCTGTTGGCAATGGTCTGCTGTCACCTTTAGGCTCCCGGCGCGAAAATCACGACACACTTTCCGCGGAAAAATTAAAGGCAAAGAGGGCACGGCACTTACCTTCAGCCCCGTGGGATTAGCCGACACGGGGTCGACCTGGGCCTGAATCCTGAGTCCTTAAGTCTCTCGCTGAAAATAAATCACCCCTGGAAACTTCTATGCACTTGATATGCCCGGGATCACCAACAAAACGCCGATTATTATGGTTCGGAGACTTTATTGCCGCACTTTTCGCGATCGCGACCACGGCTCACAACGCAATCAATTAAATACAATAATACAATAATGGCCCAAAATCCTCTAACCAATTTTCTAATTCTTTTAGGAAACTCGCCAAAAAAACCACGATCTGCTAGCTGCACAGGTCACTCTCAAGATGGCCTAGTTCATCGTCCGCGCTGAGCTTCCGCCCTTGACCTGGCCTGGTTTCTTCCTTCGGCGCTAGGGTGAAGTGGAGCTGTTCTAAAAATTTCCCTGCAAGAGGTAAGGTCATTATTTTCCACGAATAAAGAGATACTTAATTTTCTCTATTGCAGGGACTGCAACAATAATTTATTTTAATTTTATTTAATTTTTTTATAATTTTAAGTAATTTATTTTAATTTTATTTAATTTTTTTATAATTTTAAATAATTTATTTTAATTTTATTTAATTTTTTTATAATTTTAAATAATTTTATTTAAATTGTTTATAATTTTAAATAATTTTTTTTAATTTTATTTAATTTGTTTATAATTTTAAATAATTTATTTTAATTTCATTTAAGTTTTTCATAATTTTAAATATTTTATTTTAAATTTATTTAATTGTTTTTATAATTTTAAATAATTTTATTTAATTTTTTTATTATTTTAAGTAATTTATTTTAATTCTATTTAATTTTTTATAATTTGAAATAATTTATTTTAATTTTATTTAATTTTTTTATAATTTAATTTAATTTATTTTTATGTTATTTAATTTTTTTCTAATTTTAAGTAATTTATTTTAATTTTATTTAATTTTTTTATAATTTTAAATAATTTATTCCAATTTTATTTAATTTTTTTATAATTTAATTTAATTTATTTTAATTTTATTTAATTTTTTTATAATTTTAAATAATTTATTTTAATTTTATTTAATTTTTTTTAATCTTAAATAATTTTATTTAATTTGTTTATAATTTTAAATAATTTTTTTTAATTTTATTTAACTTGTTTATAGTTTTAAATAATTTATTTTAATTTTATTTAATTTTTTCATAATTATAAATAATTTATTTTAATTTTATTTAATTGTTTTTATAATTTTAAATATTTTATTTTAATTAACTTATTTTAATTTTACTTAATTTTTTTATTATTTTAAGTAATTTATTTTAATTTTATTTAACTTGTTTATAATTTTATATAATTGATTTTAATTTTATTTAATTTTTTCATAATTTTAAATAATTTATTTTAATTTTATTTAATTGTTTTTATAATTTTAAATAATTTATTTTAATTTTATTTAATTTTTTTATAATTTTAAGTAATTTATTTTAATTTTATTTGATTTTTTTATAATTTTAAATAATTTATTTTAATTTTATTTAATTTTTTTATAATTTTAAGTAATTTATTTTAATTTTATTTAATTTTTGTAATTTTAAATAATGTTTCAGAATTGGCCCTTGCCTAAGCAATTCGTGCCGAGATAACTCGTTCCGAGAGGGAGTTTTTTTTTTTTTTTGCGTTCGCTACGGACAAAACAAAAAAAAAGAATTTTTGGCAAACCCCCAAAACTCTGACAGTGAGGCGCGATGGCAACCCTGTGCCGGATGAGTGCAGGCAGAGTCGGCTCACTGGCTGAATCTCCCCTTCGCCTCGCTCGGGCGCCTTAGCTGCGTGGCACGCACACGGAGTCGTCTGCCAATTTCCCACGACTCTCCGAGCGGCGTGCGACTGCGGGAAACCACGACGGAGCGAACAGCTCGCTCAGCGCTGTGTACGGCCGGTAAGCGCGGCGGGGCAACAGCTCACTCAGCGTTGTGTGCGGCTTGGTGCACGGCGGGGCAGACGGCTCGCTCAGTGCTGTGTACGGCTGGAAAGCGCGGCGGGGCAACAGCTCGCTCAGCGCTGTGTGCGGCTGGGAGCACGGCGGGGCAGACGGCTTGCTCAGCGCTGTGCACGGCTGGAAAGCACGGTGGGGCAACAGCTCGCTCGCTGTTTACCTTTCAGCCGCGGCAGTTTGTTTTCGGCGTCGGTGGGTTTCGATTTGGGCGTCCGAAAGTCGGCTCAAATACGAGCTGTGCGCGGCGGAAATTGTCGAGTGCTGTGTAGTGTCGTGCAGTGCCGTGTTATCGTGAAAGAAGGAAAAAAAATTCGTACAAGCGAAGAATTCCGGCAAGTTTAGTGATGTGTTGTTTTATTTTCCAGGGCCGATGTAGGAGCTGCTGCAGGACCAACAGGGGGCTGTCAACCCACCGGGAGGACGTTTGGCGACGAGGGAGTGGACACCGGCTCGCCGTGCGCTTCAGGTAAGGTACCTCCTTATATTACTCGCGAATTAATTACTTATTTGTTTGCCGCACTGGAATTCGCGGTCGACGGTTCTCGATAGGGGAGGTGTGTCGGTGTTGGTGTCACTCGCTCGCAGGGAGGAGAAATGTTGCCGCAACCCGACGATGTTGCTGGCTTCGCGGAGTGGGTGGCGGGGCCCAGTCAGCGGAGCGCCCGGAGCAGCTGTTCGTGCGCCTTGACCCAAATTCGAACAGCTGGCGGCTATGAGGACGGCGTTTGCCTGTCCAGCTGTTGGCAATGGTCTGCTGTCACCTTTAGGCTCCCGGCGCGAAAATCACGACACACTTTCCGCGGAAAAATTAAAGGCAAAGAGGGCACGGCACTTACCTTCAGCCCCGTGGGATTAGCCGACACGGGGTCGACCTGGGCCTGAATCCTGAGTCCTTAAGTCTCTCGCTGAAAATAAATCGCCCGTGGAAACTTCTATGCACTTGATATGCCCGGGATCACCAATAAAACGCCGATTATTATGGTTCGGAGACTTTATTGCCGCACTTTTCGCGATCGCGACCACGGCTCACAACGCAATCAATTAAATACAATAATACGATAATGGCCCAAAATCCTCTAACCAATTTTCTAATCCTTTTAGGAAACTCGCCAAAAAAAACACGATCTGCTAGCTGCACAGGTCACTCTCAAGATGGCCTAGTTCATCGTCCGCGCCGAGTTTCCACCCTTGACCTGGCCTGGTTTCTTCCTTCGGCGCTAGGAGGAAGTGGAGCTGTTCTAAAAATTTCCCTGCAAGAGGTAAGGTCATTATTTTCCACGAATAAAGAGATACTTAATTTTCTCTATTGCAGGGACTGCAACAATAATTTATTTTAATTTTATTTAATTTTTTTATAATTTTAAGTAATTTATTTTAATTTTATTTAATTTTTTTATAATTTTAAATAATTTATTTTAATTTTATTTAATTTTTTTATAATTTTAAATAATTTTATTTAATTTTATTTAATTTTTTTATATTTTTAAATAATTTATTTTAATTTTATTTAATTTTTTTATAATTTTAAATAATTTTATTTAAATTGTTTATAATTTTAAATAATTTATTTTAATTTCATTTAATTTTTTCATAATTTTAAGTAATTTATTTTAATTCTATTTAATTTTTTATAATTTTAAATAATTTATTTTAAATTTATTTAATTTTTTTATAATTTAATTTAATTTATTTTAATTTTATTTAATTTTTTTCTAATTTTAAGTAATTTATTTTAATTTTGTTTAATTTTTTTATAATTTTAAATAATTTATTTCAATTTTATTTAATTTTTTTATAATTTAATTTAATTTATTTTAATTTTATTTAATTTTTTCATAATTTTAAATAATTTATTTTAATTTTATTTAATTTTTTTATAATTTTATTTAATTTGTTTATAATTTTAAATAATTTTTTTTAATTTTATTTAACTTGTTTATAGTTTTAAATAATTTATTTTAATTTTATTTATTTTTTTCATAATTTTAAATAATTTATTTTAATTTTATTTAATTGTTTTTATAATTTTAAATAATTTTTTTAAATTTTATTTAACTTGTTTATAGTTTTAAATAATAAAAATAAATTATTTTATTTAATTTTTTCATAATTTTAAATAATTTATTTTAATGTATATAACTCTTTGCCAAATAATTTAAAGAACCTTACTTTTAATAAAAAAACTTTAAAAAGAAAATGTGTGGAATGGTTCAGTGGAACTTAAACTAAGGAGAAAACGCTCTTTGGAATTTTAGTTTTAAGTTTTGTTTCTAAGTTTTTTTTTAGCTCTTAAGCAAGGGGTATACCCCCCCTTATTTTTTTAGGCCTGCGCACAGGTTTATGTAAACCTACAGCAGGATCTATGCCTAAGTTTAATGTATTAAACAATTGTATAGATTACATTTTGTACCTAAATAAATAAATAAATAAATAAATAAATAAATTTTATTTAATTGTTTTTATAATTTTAAATAACTTATTTTAATTTTACTTAATTTTTTTATAATTTTAAGTAATTTATTTTAATTTCATTTAACTTGTTTATAATTTTAAATAATTGATTTTAATTTTATTTAATTTTTTCATAATTTTAAGTAATTTATTTTAATTTTATTTAAATTTTTCATAATTTTAAATAATTTATTTTAATTTTATTTAATTTTTGTAATTTTAAATAATGTTACAGAATTGGCCTTCGCCTAACCAATTCGTGCCGAGATAACTCGTTCCGACAGGGAGTTTTTTTTTTTTTTGCGTTCGCTACGGACAAAAAAAAAAAAAGAATTTCTGGCAAACCCCCAAAACTCTGACAGTGAGGCGCGATGGCAACCCTGTGCCGGATGAGTGCAGGCAGAGTCGGCTCACTGGCTGAATCTCCCCTTCGCCTTGCTCGGGCGCCTTAGCTGCGTGGCACGCACACGGAGTCGTCTGCCAATTTCCCACGACTCTCCGAGGGGCGTGCGACTGCGGGAAACCACGACGGAGCGAACAGCTCGCTCAGCGCTGTGTACGGCTGGAAAGCGCGGCGGGGCAACAGCTCACTCAGCGTTGTGTGAGGCTGGGAGCACGGCGGGGCAGACGGCTCGCTCAGTGCTGTGTACGGCTGGAAAGCGCGGCGGGGCAACAGCTCACTCAGCGCTGTGTGCGGCTGGGAGCACGGCGGGGCAGACGGCTCGCTCAGCGGTGTGCACGGCTGGAAAGCACGGTGGGGCAACAGCTCGCTCGCTGTTTACCTTTCAGCCGCGGCAGTTTGTTTTCGGCGTCGGTGGGTTTCGATTTGGGCGTCCGAAAGTCGGCTCAAATACGAGCTGTGCGCGGCGGAAATTGTCGAGTGCTGTGTAGTGTCGTGCAGTGCCGTGTTATCGTGAAAGAAGGGAAAAAACATTCGTACAAACGAAGAATTCCGGCAAGTTTAGTGATGTGTTGTTTTATTTTCCAGGGCCGATGTAGGAGCTGCTGCAGGACCAGCAGGGGGTTGTCAACCCACCGGGAGGACGTTTGGCGACGAGGGAGTGGACACCGGCTCGCCGTGCGCTTCAGGTAAGGTACCTCCTTATATTACTCGCGAATTAATTACTTATTTGTTTGCCGCACTGGAATTCGCGGTCGACGGTTCTCGATAGGGGAGGTGGGTCGGTGTTGGTGTCACTCGCTCGCAGGGAGGAGAAATGTTGCCGCAACCCGACGATGTTGCTGGCTTCGCGGAGTGGGTGGCGGGGCCCAGTCAGCGGAGCGCCCGGCGCAGCTGTTCGTGCGCCTTGACCCAAATTCGAACAGCTGGCGGCTATGAGGACGGCGTTTGCCTGTCCAGCTGTTGGCAATGGTCTGCTGTCACCTTTAGGCTCCCGGCGCGAAAATCACGACACACTTTCCGCGGAAAAATTAAAGGCAAAGAGGGCACGGCACTTACCTTCAGCCCCGTGGGATTAGCCGACACGGGGTCGACCTGGGCCTGAATCCTGAGTCCTTAAGTCTCTCGCTGAAAATAAATCACCCCTGGAAACTTCTATGCACTTGATATGCCCGGGATCACCAATAAAACGCCGATTATTATGGTTCGGAGACTTTATTGCCGCACTTTTCGCGATCGCGACCACGGCTCACAACGCAATCAATTAAATACAATAATACGATAATGGCCCAAAATCCTCTAACCAATTTTCTAATCCTTTTAGGAAACTCGCCAAAAAAAACACGATCTGCTAGCTGCACAGGTCACTCTCAAAATGGCCTAGTTCATCGTCCGCGCCGAGTTTCCGCCCTTGACCTGGCCTGGTTTCTTCCTTCGGCGCTAGGGTGAAGTGGAGCTGTTCTAAAAATTTCCCTGCAAGAGGTAAGGTCATTATTTTCCACGAATAAAGAGATACTTAATTTTCTCTATTGCAGGGACTGTAACAATAATTTATTTTAATTTTATTTAATTTTTTTATAATTTTAAGTAATTTATTTTAATTTTATTTAACTTTTTTATAATTTTAAATAATTTATTTTAATTTTATTTAATTTTTTTATAATTTTAAATAATTTTATTTAATTTTATTTAATTTTTTTATATTTTTAAATAATTTATTTTAATTTTATTTAATTTTTTTATAATTTTAAATAATTTTATTTAAATTGTTTATAATTTTAAATAATTTATTTTAATTTCATTTAATTTTTTCATAATTTTAAGTAATTTATTTTAATTCTATTTAATTTTTTATAATTTTAAATAATTTATTTTAAATTTATTTAATTTTTTTATAATTTAATTTAATTTATTTTAATTTTATTTAATTTTTTTCTAATTTTAAGTAATTTATTTTAATTTTATTTAATTTTTTTATAATTTTAAATAATTTTATTTAATTTTATTTAATTTTTTTATATTTTTAAATAATTTATTTTAATTTTATTTAATTTTTTTATAATTTTAAATAATTTTATTTAAATTGTTTATAATTTTAAATAATTTATTTTAATTTCATTTAATTTTTTCATAATTTTAAGTAATTTATTTTAATTCTATTTAATTTTTTATAATTTTAAATAATTTATTTTAAATTTATTTAATTTTTTTATAATTTAATTTAATTTATTTTAATTTTATTTAATTTTTTTCTAATTTTAAGTAATTTATTTTAATTTTATTTAATTTTTTTATAATTTTAAATAATTTATTTCAATTTTATTTAATTTTTTTATAATTTAATTTAATTTATTTTAATTTTATTTAATTTTTTCATAATTTTAAATAATTTATTTTAATTTTATTTAATTTTTTTATAATTTTATTTAATTTGTTTATAATTTTAAATAATTTTTTTTAATTTTATTTAACTTGTTTATAGTTTTAAATAATTTATTTTAATTTTATTTATTTTTTTCATAATTTTAAATAATTTATTTTAATTTTATTTAATTGTTTTTATAATTTTAAATAATTTTTTTAAATTTTATTTAACTTGTTTATAGTTTTAAATAATAAAAATAAATTATTTTATTTAATTTTTTCATAATTTTAAATAATTTATTTTAATGTATATAACTCTTTGCCAAATAATTTAAAGAACCTTACTTTTAATAAAAAAACTTTAAAAAGAAAATGTGTGGAATGGTTCAGTGGAACTTAAACTAAGGAGAAAACGCTCTTTGGAATTTTAGTTTTAAGTTTTGTTTCTAAGTTTTTTTTTAGCTCTTAAGCAAGGGGTATACCCCCCCTTATTTTTTTAGGCCTGCGCACAGGTTTATGTAAACCTACAGCAGGATCTATGCCTAAGTTTAATGTATTAAACAATTGTATAGATTACATTTTGTACCTAAATAAATAAATAAATAAATAAATAAATAAATTTTATTTAATTGTTTTTATAATTTTAAATAACTTATTTTAATTTTACTTAATTTTTTTATAATTTTAAGTAATTTATTTTAATTTCATTTAACTTGTTTATAATTTTAAATAATTGATTTTAATTTTATTTAATTTTTTCATAATTTTAAGTAATTTATTTTAATTTTATTTAAATTTTTCATAATTTTAAATAATTTATTTTAATTTTATTTAATTTTTGTAATTTTAAATAATGTTACAGAATTGGCCTTCGCCTAACCAATTCGTGCCGAGATAACTCGTTCCGACAGGGAGTTTTTTTTTTTTTTGCGTTCGCTACGGACAAAAAAAAAAAAAGAATTTCTGGCAAACCCCCAAAACTCTGACAGTGAGGCGCGATGGCAACCCTGTGCCGGATGAGTGCAGGCAGAGTCGGCTCACTGGCTGAATCTCCCCTTCGCCTTGCTCGGGCGCCTTAGCTGCGTGGCACGCACACGGAGTCGTCTGCCAATTTCCCACGACTCTCCGAGGGGCGTGCGACTGCGGGAAACCACGACGGAGCGAACAGCTCGCTCAGCGCTGTGTACGGCTGGAAAGCGCGGCGGGGCAACAGCTCACTCAGCGTTGTGTGAGGCTGGGAGCACGGCGGGGCAGACGGCTCGCTCAGTGCTGTGTACGGCTGGAAAGCGCGGCGGGGCAACAGCTCACTCAGCGCTGTGTGCGGCTGGGAGCACGGCGGGGCAGACGGCTCGCTCAGCGGTGTGCACGGCTGGAAAGCACGGTGGGGCAACAGCTCGCTCGCTGTTTACCTTTCAGCCGCGGCAGTTTGTTTTCGGCGTCGGTGGGTTTCGATTTGGGCGTCCGAAAGTCGGCTCAAATACGAGCTGTGCGCGGCGGAAATTGTCGAGTGCTGTGTAGTGTCGTGCAGTGCCGTGTTATCGTGAAAGAAGGGAAAAAACATTCGTACAAACGAAGAATTCCGGCAAGTTTAGTGATGTGTTGTTTTATTTTCCAGGGCCGATGTAGGAGCTGCTGCAGGACCAGCAGGGGGTTGTCAACCCACCGGGAGGACGTTTGGCGACGAGGGAGTGGACACCGGCTCGCCGTGCGCTTCAGGTAAGGTACCTCCTTATATTACTCGCGAATTAATTACTTATTTGTTTGCCGCACTGGAATTCGCGGTCGACGGTTCTCGATAGGGGAGGTGGGTCGGTGTTGGTGTCACTCGCTCGCAGGGAGGAGAAATGTTGCCGCAACCCGACGATGTTGCTGGCTTCGCGGAGTGGGTGGCGGGGCCCAGTCAGCGGAGCGCCCGGCGCAGCTGTTCGTGCGCCTTGACCCAAATTCGAACAGCTGGCGGCTATGAGGACGGCGTTTGCCTGTCCAGCTGTTGGCAATGGTCTGCTGTCACCTTTAGGCTCCCGGCGCGAAAATCACGACACACTTTCCGCGGAAAAATTAAAGGCAAAGAGGGCACGGCACTTACCTTCAGCCCCGTGGGATTAGCCGACACGGGGTCGACCTGGGCCTGAATCCTGAGTCCTTAAGTCTCTCGCTGAAAATAAATCACCCCTGGAAACTTCTATGCACTTGATATGCCCGGGATCACCAATAAAACGCCGATTATTATGGTTCGGAGACTTTATTGCCGCACTTTTCGCGATCGCGACCACGGCTCACAACGCAATCAATTAAATACAATAATACGATAATGGCCCAAAATCTCTAACCAATTTTCTAATCCTTTTAGGAAACTCGCCAAAAAAAACACGATCTGCTAGCTGCACAGGTCACTCTCAAAATGGCCTAGTTCATCGTCCGCGCCGAGTTTCCGCCCTTGACCTGGCCTGGTTTCTTCCTTCGGCGCTAGGGTGAAGTGGAGCTGTTCTAAAAATTTCCCTGCAAGAGGTAAGGTCATTATTTTCCACGAATAAAGAGATACTTAATTTTCTCTATTGCAGGGACTGTAACAATAATTTATTTTAATTTTATTTAATTTTTTTATAATTTTAAGTAATTTATTTTAATTTTATTTAACTTTTTTATAATTTTAAATAATTTATTTTAATTTTATTTAATTTTTTTATAATTTTAAATAATTTTATTTAATTTTATTTAATTTTTTTATATTTTTAAATAATTTATTTTAATTTTATTTAATTTTTTTATAATTTTAAATAATTTTATTTAAATTGTTTATAATTTTAAATAATTTATTTTAATTTCATTTAATTTTTTCATAATTTTAAGTAATTTATTTTAATTCTATTTAATTTTTTATAATTTTAAATAATTTATTTTAAATTTATTTAATTTTTTTATAATTTAATTTAATTTATTTTAATTTTATTTAATTTTTTTCTAATTTTAAGTAATTTATTTTAATTTTATTTAATTTTTTTATAATTTTAAATAATTTTATTTAATTTTATTTAATTTTTTTATATTTTTAAATAATTTATTTTAATTTTATTTAATTTTTTTATAATTTTAAATAATTTTATTTAAATTGTTTATAATTTTAAATAATTTATTTTAATTTCATTTAATTTTTTCATAATTTTAAGTAATTTATTTTAATTCTATTTAATTTTTTATAATTTTAAATAATTTATTTTAAATTTATTTAATTTTTTTATAATTTAATTTAATTTATTTTAATTTTATTTAATTTTTTTCTAATTTTAAGTAATTTATTTTAATTTTATTTAATTTTTTTATAATTTTAAATAATTTATTTCAATTTTATTTAATTTTTTTATAATTTAATTTAATTTATTTTAATTTTATTTAATTTTTTCATAATTTTAAATAATTTATTTTAATTTTATTTAATTTTTTTATAATTTTATTTAATTTGTTTATAATTTTAAATAATTTTTTTTAATTTTATTTAACTTGTTTATAGTTTTAAATAATTTATTTTAATTTTATTTATTTTTTTCATAATTTTAAATAATTTATTTTAATTTTATTTAATTGTTTTTATAATTTTAAATATTTTATTTTAATTTTATTTAATTCTTTTATAATTTTAAGTAATTTATTTTAATTTTATTTGATTTTTTTATAATTTTAAATAATTTATTTTAATTTTATTTAATTTTTTTATTCTTTTAAATGATCTTATTTAATTTTTTTATAATTTTAAATAATTTATTTTAATTTTATTTAATTTTTTTATAATTTTAAATAATTTTATTTAATTTTTTCATAATTTTAAATAATTTAATTTAATTTTATTTAATTGTTTTTATAATTTTAAATAATTTTTTTAAATTTTATTTAACTTGTTTATAGTTTTAAATAATAAAAATAAATTATTTTATTTAATTTTTTCATAATTTTAAATAATTTATTTTAATGTATATAACTCTTTGCCAAATAATTTAAAGAACCTTACTGTTAATAAAAAAAACTTTAAAAAGAAAATGTGTGGAATGGTTCAGTGGAACTTAAACTAAGGAGAAAACGCTCTTTGGAATTTTAGTTTTAAGTTTTGTTTCTAAGTTTTTTTTTAGCTCTTAAGCAAGGGGTATACCCCCCCTTATTTTTTTAGGCCTGCGCACAGGTTTATGTAAACCTACAGCAGGATCTATGCCTAAGTTTAATGTATTAAACAATTGTATAGATTACATTTTGTACCTAAATAAATAAATAAATAAATAAATAAATAAATTTTATTTAATTGTTTTATAATTTTAAATAACTTATTTTAATTTTACTTAATTTTTTTATAATTTTAAGTAATTTATTTTAATTTCATTTAACTTGTTTATAATTTTAAATAATTGATTTTAATTTTATTTAATTTTTTCATAATTTTAAGTAATTTATTTTAATTTTATTTAAATTTTTCATAATTTTAAATAATTTATTTTAATTTTATTTAATTTTTGTAATTTTAAATAATGTTACAGAATTGGCCTTCGCCTAACCAATTCGTGCCGAGATAACTCGTTCCGACAGGGAGTTTTTTTTTTTTTTGCGTTCGCTACGGACAAAAAAAAAAAAAAAGAATTTCTGGCAAACCCCCAAAACTCTGACAGTGAGGCGCGATGGCAACCCTGTGCCGGATGAGTGCAGGCAGAGTCGGCTCACTGGCTGAATCTCCCCTTCGCCTTGCTCGGGCGCCTTAGCTGCGTGGCACGCACACGGAGTCGTCTGCCAATTTCCTACGACTCTCCGAGGGGCGTGCGACTGCGGGAAACCACGACGGAGCGAACAGCTCGCTGAGCCCTGTGTACGGCTGGAAAGCGCGGCGGGGCAACAGCTCACTCAGCGTTGTGTGCGGCTGGGAGCACGGCGGGGCAGACGGCTCGCTCAGTGCTTTGTACGGCTGGAAAGCGCGGCGGGGCAACAGCTCACTCAGCGCTGTGTGCGGCTGGGAGCACGGCGGGGCAGACGGCTCGCTCAGCGCTGTGCACGGCTGGAAAGCACGGTGGGGCAACAGCTCGCTCGCTGTTTACCTTTCAGCCGCGGCAGTTTGTTTTCGGCGTCGGTGGGTTTCGATTTGGGCGTCCGAAAGTCGGCTCAAATACGAGCTGTGCGCGGCGGAAATTGTCGAGTGCTGTGTAGTGTCGTGCAGTGCCGTGTTATCGTGAAAGAAGGGAAAAAACATTCGTACAAACGAAGAATTCCGGCAAGTTTAGTGATGTGTTGTTTTATTTTCCAGGGCCGATGTAGGAGCTGCTGCAGGACCAGCAGGGGGTTGTCAACCCACCGGGAGGACGTTTGGCGACGAGGGAGTGGACACCGGCTCGCCGTGCGCTTCAGGTAAGGTACCTCCTTATATTACTCGCGAATTAATTACTTATTTGTTTGCCGCACTGGAATTCGCGGTCGACGGTTCTCGATAGGGGAGGTGTGTCGGTGTTGGTGTCACTCGCTCGCAGGGAGGAGAAATGTTGCCGCAACCCGACGATGTTGCTGGCTTCGCGGAGTGGGTGGCGGGGCCCAGTCAGCGGAGCGCCCGGCGCAGCTGTTCGTGCGCCTTGACCCAAATTCGAACAGCTGGCGGCTATGAGGACGGCGTTTGCCTGTCCAGCTGTTGGCAATGGTCTGCTGTCACCTTTAGGCTCCTGGCGCGAAAATCACGACACACTTTCCGCGGAAAAATTAAAGGCAAAGAGGGCACGGCACTTACCTTCAGCCCCATGGGATTAGCTGACACGGGTTCGACCTGGGCCTGAATCCTGAGTCCTTAAGTCTCTCGCTGAAAATAAATCACCCCTGGAAACTTCTATGCACTTGATATGCCCGGGATCACCAATAAAACGCCGATTATTATGGTTCGGAGACTTTATTGCCGCACTTTTCGCGATCGCGACCACGGCTCACAACGCAATCAATTAAATACAATAATACAATAATGGCCCAAAATCCTCTAACCAATTTTCTAATTCTTTTAGGAAACTCGCCAAAAAAACCACGATCTGCTAGCTGCACAGGTCACTCTCAAGATGGCCTAGTTCATCGTCCGCGCTGAGCTTCCGCCCTTGACCTGGCCTGGTTTCTTCCTTCGGCGCTAGGGTGAAGTGGAGCTGTTCTAAAAATTTCCCTGCAAGAGGTAAGGTCATTATTTTCCACGAATAAAGAGATACTTAATTTTCTCTATTGCAGGGACTGCAACAATAATTTATTTTAATTTTATTTAATTTTTTTATAATTTTAAGTAATTTATTTTAATTTTATTTAACTTTTTTATATTATTTAACTTTTTTATAATTTTAAATAATTTATTTTAATTTTATTTAATTTTTTTATAATTTTAAATAATTTTATTTAAATTGTTTATAATTTTAAATAATTTTTTTTAATCTTATTTAATTTGTTTATAATTTTAAATAATTTATTTTAATTTCATTTAATTTTTTCATAATTTTAAATAATTTATTTTAAATTTATTTAATTGTTTTTATAATTTTAAATAATTTTATTTAATTTTTTTATAATTTTAAGTAATTTATTTTAATTCTATTTAATTTTTTATAATTTGAAATAATTTGTTTTAATTTTATTTAATTTTTTTATAATTTAATTTAATTTATTTTAATGTTATTTAATTTTTTTCTAATTTTAAGTAATTTATTTTAATTTTATTTAATTTTTTTATAATTTTAAATAATTTATTTCAATTTTATTTAATTTTTTTATAATTTAATTTAATTTATTTTAATTTTATTTAATTTTTTTATAATTTTAAATAATTTATTTTAATTTTATTTAATTTTTTTTAATCTTAAATAATTTTATTTAATTTGTTTATAGTTTTAAATAATTTATTTTAATTTTATTTAATTTTTTCATAATTTTAAATAATTTATTTTAATTTTATTTAATTGTTTTTATAATTTTAAATAATTTATTTTAATTTTATTTAATTTTTTTATAATTTTAAGTAATTTATTTTAATTTTATTTGATTTTTTTATAATTTTAAATAATTTATTTTAATTTTATTTAATTTTTTTATAATTTTAAGTAATTTATTTTAATTTTATTTAATTTTTGTAATTTTAAATAATGTTTCAGAATTGGCCTTTGCCTAAGCAATTCGTTCCGAGATAACTCGTTCCGAGAGGGAGTTTTTTTTTTTTTTTTGCGTTCGCTACGGACAAAACAAAAAAAAAGAATTTTTGGCAAACCCCCAAAACTCTGACAGTGAGGCGCGATGGCAACCCTGTGCCGGATGAGTGCAGGCAGAGTCGGCTCACTGGCTGAATCTCCCCTTCGCCTCGCTCGGGCGCCTTAGCTGCGTGGCACGCATACGGAGTCGTCTGCCAATTTCCCACGACTCTCCGAGCGGCGTGCGACTGCGGGAAACCACGACGGAGCGAACAGCTCGCTCAGCGCTGTGTACGGCTGGTAAGCGCGGCGGGGCAACAGCTCACTCAGCGTTGTGTGCGGCTTGGAGCACGGCGGGGCAGACGGCTCGCTCAGTGCTGTGTACGGCTGGAAAGCGCGACGGGGCAACAGCTCACTCAGCGCTGTGTGCGGCTGGGAGCACGGCGGGGCAGACGGCTTGCTCAGCGCTGTGCACGGCTGGAAAGCACGGTGGGGCAACAGCTCGCTCGCTGTTTACCTTTCAGCCGCGGCAGTTTGTTTTCGGCGTCGGTGGGTTTCGATTTGGGCGTCCGAAAGTCGGCTCAAATACGAGCTGTGCGCGGCGGAAATTGTCGAGTGCTGTGTAGTGTCGTGCAGTGCCGTGTTATCGTGAAAGAAGGGAAAAAAATTCGTACAAGCGAAGAATTCCGGCAAGTTTAGTGATGTGTTGTTTTATTTTCCAGGGCCGATGTAGGAGCTGCTGCAGGACCAACAGGGGGCTGTCAACCCACCGGGAGGACGTTTGGCGACGAGGGAGTGGACACCGGCTCGCCGTGCGCTTCAGGTAAGGTACCTCCTTATATTACTCGCGAATTAATTACTTATTTGTTTGCCGCACTGGAATTCGCGGTCGACGGTTCTCGATAGGGGAGGTGTGTCGGTGTTGGTGTCACTCGCTCACAGGGAGGAGAAATGTTGCCGCAACCCGACGATGTTGCTGGCTTCGCGGAGTGGGTGGCGGGGCCCAGTCAGCGGAGCGCCCGGCGCAGCTGTTCGTGCGCCTTGACCCAAATTCGAACAGCTGGCGGCTATGAGGACGGCGTTTGCCTGTCCAGCTGTTGGCAATGGTCTGCTGTCACCTTTAGGCTCCCGGCGCGAAAATCACGACACACTTTCCGCGGAAAAATTAAAGGCAAAGAGGGCACGGCACTTACCTTCAGCCCCATGGGATTAGCTGACACGGGGTCGACCTGGGCCTGAATCCTGAGTCCTTAAGTCTCTCGCTGAAAATAAATCACCTGGAAACTTCTATGCACTTGATATGCCCGGGATCACCAATAAAACGCCGATTATTATGGTTCGGAGACTTTATTGCCGCACTTTTCGCGATCGCGACCACGGCTCACAACGCAATCAATTAAATACAATAATACAATAATGGCCCAAAATCCTCTAACCAATTTTCTAATTCTTTTAGGAAACTCGCCAAAAAAACCACGATCTGCTAGCTGCACAGGTCACTCTCAAGATGGCCTAGTTCATCGTCCGCGCTGAGCTTCCGCCCTTGACCTGGCCTGGTTTCTTCCTTCGGCGATAGGGTGAAGTGGAGCTGTTCTAAAAATTTCCCTGCAAGAGGTAAGGTCATTATTTTCCACGAATAGAGAGATACTTAATTTTCTCTATTGCAGGGACTGCAACAATAATTTATTTTAATTTTATTTAATTTTTTTATAATTTTAAGTAATTTATTTTAATTTTATTAAACTTTTTTATAATTTTAAATAATTTATTGTAATTTTATAATTTTAAATAATTTGTTTTAATTTTATTTAACTTGTTTATAGTTTTAAATAATTTATTTTAATTTTTTTTAATTTTTTCATAATTATGATAATTTTTAATTGATTCTTGCATTTGCCTCCGCTCTTGCCTTTTTGTACGTTTGTAGCAACTACGGCCCCAATAAAAGTGGAAACTTCATTTTCTAAAATACGACTTCTGGGGAAGTTATTGTCGTGCATTTGTTGCTTTCTTGTCTTTTTCTAAGTTTGTAGCAACTACGGCCCCAATAAAAGTGGAAACCTGATTCTCTAAAATACGACTTCTCGGGAAGTTATTGATTCTTGAATTTCGCTGCGTTCTTGCCTTTTGGTAAGTTTCTAGCAACAACGAGCCCAATAAAAGTACAAACTTGATCATCTTGATTCTCTTGATTCACTAAAATACGACCGACTTCTGGGAATGTTATTGGTTCTTGCATTTGCCTGCGCTCTTGCCTTTTGGTACGTTTGTAGCAACTGCGGCCCCGATAAAATTGGGAACTTGATTCTCTAAAATTCGACTTCTGGGGAAGTTATTGATTCTTGCACTTGCCTGCGTTCTAGCCTTTTTGTAAGTTTGTAGCAACTACGGCCCCAATAAAAGTGGAAACTTCATTCTCTAAAATACGACTTCTGGGGAAGTTATTGATTCTAGCATTTACCTGCGTTCTTGCCTTTTTGTAAGTTTGTAGCAACTACGGCCCTAATAAAATTGGAAACTTGATTCTCTAAAATACGACTTCTGGGGAAGTTATTGAGTCTTGCATTTGCTGCGTTCTTGCCTTTTTGTAAATTTCTAGCAACTACGGGCCCAATAAAAGTGAAATCTTGATTCTCTTGATTCACTAAAATACGACCGACTTCTGGGGAAGTTATTGATTCTTGCATTTGCCTGCGCTCTTGACTTTTTGTACGTTTGTAGCAACTACGGCCCCAATAAAAGTGGAAACTTCATTTTCTAAAATACGACTTCTGGGGAAGTTTTTGGTTCTAGCATTTACCTGCGTTCTTGCCCTTTTGTACAGTCTGCGATCAACCTTGGTTAAGACCAGACGGCGGCCGAGTGATCTCTGTTATCAATTGGAGATTATTGGAGACTTTTGCAACTTTTCTGGTTCCAGTGTTTTAAAAACAAAAAGTGTTAGTCAGTGTAAACACGTGTTCTCTCATCCGGTTCTCCTGCGGGAGCCTCATTTTGGTGTCGGGACAAATACACAGAGACCGTTAGTGCCTGTGGTGCAAACACGTGGTGTGAGCTGTCATTGACAGCTGATCAGCTGTGCGCTCGTTTTGTTTCTCTAAATTTTGGACTAATGGACTAATTTCTTGGTAGAAAAGGCGCAAAACTAAAACCTTATATTAGGTGGAGTGCTCAACGATGGCGTCCGGCTCTGCCGACGTCAATATGTTTATGGTATTAGACCAGCAAAACGGGAAAAAGACAAAACAAGGAGCTAAACGTCCTAAACGCATGGCGCTCCACGAGAGCTTCCCGGCCCTCCCGGAGCAACCAATTGTTATTAATCGTGGTAACAACGACCCCAAATATATACTAATTCAGTCTACCGATCCAAGCAAACCATTGAAACTTTTCAACCACTTCTTGGTGAGGAAAGGAGTGGATAGCATATCAACAAAATTTACCAAAGCAAGCTACGTTCGAGATGGATCGCTA
The DNA here is from genome assembly GCA_963920795.1 of Eutolmus rufibarbis. Classification (NCBI taxonomy): domain Eukaryota; kingdom Metazoa; phylum Arthropoda; class Insecta; order Diptera; family Asilidae; genus Eutolmus; species Eutolmus rufibarbis. Next base: position 19,949,329 of record OY987205.1, read on the forward strand.
CTGCTCCTAGTTGACACGTCATATGCAGAGACAGCTGTTTCTGGCACCTCTGCCGCAAGGCCCTCGAATACCGCCGCAAACAAAGACCACCATCCCAGCAACAACACTAGCAGCAGCAACAACGTCACCAACAAGAATGCCAATACGAACGAAAAGACCAACAACAAAATCACCATCAACAACAAAAACACCGCCATCAGGAACATCACCAACACCGGCACTAACATCAACAACAACGAGATCACCAACATCAACTCGAGGCCCAACGCCACCAACGCCACCAACGCCGCCAACACTCGCAATACCACCAGCACAAAAGTAAGTACCTCCGCTATGACACAACACAATACTACACGCACAACAACTGCACAAAGAGACAAATACTCAAGAAAAAGCAAAACCACTGACTCAGATACAGACGCCACAGACCCCCTTTCCCTCTCCTTTAATCCTACCAATATTAAACCGTCGCCAAACCTATTCAGTACCCCCAATGATATTGAAAGCGTGGAAAGGGGCCTAACCCAAAATTACCATGAAACCACTTCGGGTTCAATGACTGATGTCGATATGACACCAATTCTTCCAAAAGGAATTCAACCGCGGTTCGGCAGAACATATTCTATACCCTCTGAGTCAACCCCCACAGAATCCGACTCAGGGGAGGATTCCCCTTGAGTGGGATATGATTGTTGATGAACTGCAGCACTAATCCTACCTCTCACCCTTCATTTCGGGACCTAACAGTCCTGCAATGGACATCAGAGGTTTGTATAAGAACCGACCCAGTCTTGACCTTCTCATCTCCCAATACAAACCTCATATCATTCTCCTCCAGGAAACGAACATCCTGGTGGAACAATAGCCTGAACGGATCCTTCACCTATTTCGGTACAAATTCCGTGAAAGAGAGCAGGCATGGTGGCGTGGCCATTCTGGTTCACAACTCCCTTCCTGCCGAGGAAATTAGTATTAACACCAACTTAATAGCTTGTGCTGTCTCTATTAACGCCCCCCAGCCGCTAACTTTTGCAAACGTCTACCTTGAGCCCTCAGTGGTGATTACGAGCCAAGATCTTTAGGCCTTGGCGAGCCGGCTGCCTGATAACACCATTTACGGTGGGGACTTCAACGCGCACAGCCCTCTGTGGGGCTCTGCGCGTTGGAGCTCTAGAGGGCGGCAGGTTGCCGCCTGGATTGAGGATCGTTGCCTCTGCGTGCTCAATACTGGAGCTCCGACCTTTCTCTCCTATACCGGCTCCCATTCCTCCATAGACCTCACACTAGCATCTCCACGCATAGCTCTCCGCCTTGACTGGACCACCCATGGCAACCCAGAGGGTAGTGACCACTACCCCATCATAATAAGAACAGCTTCTCCTATAGCTGCCTCAAAGCCCCTGCCCAAATTTATGGAGCATAAAGCTGACTGGGACAAGTTCAGAGAACTGGTCAAGGCGGAAGTTTCCCATCGCACCCCATCCACCAATATTAACAAAGAGGCAGCACAACTCACAAAAATTGTCAGATCGGCAGCGGCGAGTAGTATGCCTGTCTCCAACCCCCTCCCCAAAACGCAACCAGTATGGATGAATGCACGTATCCTCGCTATTATCAGGGATAAAAATAGGGCCATAACTCCATAATCTTTTCAGACTGCATGGCAGCCATCCAGGCACTCAACAACCCAGCCCCAGATGAGCCGATTATCGCACGAATAAGATCAGCCATTATTAGCGCCAAAGGTGGTCTCCTTATAGAATGGGTGCCCGGTCACGTGGGTATCCGGGGTAACGAATTGGCAGACATGGCGGCAAAAAATGCTCTGCAAACGGCACCCGACGAATCGCCTATAATCCCACCGTTAATCGGTTTTTTGTCGAGATGCGGCCTCCAAGCCATCAAAGGTGAACTTAAGGAAAGATGGCTAAACTCCGGACTCTTCTTGGCGGAACATTGGCCCTCCATAATCCCCCCACTCTACAACAAATACATTTCAAGGAAAGATGGATGCAGGATCTTCCGTGTGAGGTCAGGACACACCCTACTTACAAAGGGCCACATCTTCTCTAGAGGGCCCCAGCGAGGTTGCGTGCGCTGCCAGTGCCCACTGACAATTAAGCACTTATTCACACCGAAGCGCGTTATGGCCGTGAGCTTCCACCACCGTCAACTCTGCTGGATCCTGCCGAACCCTCAGAGCTACTTAGATTACTATCCAAGCTAGACATAACCACTCTAATTTAGTATTATTGTTATTTTCATTATAGCTAGCTAGTTAAGTTAACCATATGATTGTACCCCCTGGATTTATTTATCCTGCAACGCTTAAGTTGTTACAATTCGAAATGTGATCTGACTAGGATAACTGCCCGAATTTAATGTTTTTAGTTCATTGGCACTTAGGTTGTTATTGTAGTTTAATTTAAGTCAATGAAATTAATTCTATTTTTTTCGCTCTGAATTTTGTACCTGAAATACTTATTAGATTCAGTTATTTTGCATATAGGTTCTTATTGTAGTTTAAGTGAGTGAAAGTACATACTTCTTTTTTCTTCGCTCTGAACTTTTTTGTACCTGAAATACTTGTAGATTTATATCCTATTAGGACGCGCCATATGGGCATTGCTCCCGAGAGCGCTAGGTTAACTGTGGAAGTGCAATTTATTGTAGTTCTGCAATAAATAAATAATAATAATAATTGCCTTTTTGTAAGTTTGTAGGAACTACTGCCCCAATAAAAGTGGAAACTTGATTCTCTAAAATTCGACTTCTGGGGAAGTTATTGATTCTTGCATTTGCCTGCGTTCTTGCCTTTTTGTATTTTTCTAGCAACTACGGGCCAAATAAAAGTGAAAACTTGATTCTCTTGATTCACTAAAATACGACCGACTTCTGGGGAAGTCGCCTGCGCCCTTGTCTTTTTGTACGTTTGTAGCAACTACGGCCGCAATAAAAGTGGAAACTTCATTCTCTAAAATACGACTTATGGGGAAGTTATTGATTCTTGCATTTGCCTGCGTTCTTGCCTTTTTGTAAATTTCTAGCAACTACTGCCCCAATAAAAGTGCAAACTTGATTCTCTTGATTCACTAAAATACGACCGAATTCTGGGGAAGTTATTGATTCTTGCATTTGACTGCGCTCTTGGCTTTTAGTACGTTTGTAGCAACTACGGCCCCAATAAAAGTGGAAACTTCATTCTCTAAAGTACGACTTATGGGGAAGTTATTGATTCTAGCATTTACCTGCGTTCTTGCCTTTTTGTAAGTTTGTAGCAACTACGGCCCCAATAAAAGTGGAAACTTGATTCTCTAAAATTCGACTTCTGGGGAAGTTATTGATTCTTGCCTGCGTTCTTGCCTTTTTGTAAATTTCTAGCAACTACTGCCCCAATAAAAGTGAAAACTTGATTCTCTTGATTCACTAAAATACGACCGAATTCTGGGGAAGTTATTGATTCTTGCATTTGCTTGCGCTATTGCCTTTTGGTACGTTTGTAGCAACTACGGCCCCAATAAAATTGGAAACTTGATTCTCTAAAATACGACTTCTGGGGAAGTTATTGAGTCTTGCATTTGCTGCTTTCTTGCCTTTTTGTAAGTCTGTAGCAACTGCGGCCCCAATAAAAGTGGAAACTTCATTCTCTAAAATACGACTTCTGGGGAATTTATTGATTCTAGCATTTACCTGCGTTCTTGCCTTTTTGTAAGTTTGTAGCAATTACGGCCCCAATAAAAGTGGAATCTTCATTCTCTAAAATACGACTTCTGGGGAAGTTATTGATTCTTGCATTTGCTTGCGCTATTGCCTTTTGGTACGTTTGTAACAACTACGGCCCCAATAAAATTGGAATATTGATTCTCTAAAATACGACTTCTGGGGAAGTTATTGAGTCTTGCATTTGCTGCTTTCTTGCCTTTTTGTAAGTTTGTAGCAACTACGGCCTCAATAAAAGTGGAAACTTCATTCTCTAAAATACGACTTCTGGGGAAGTTATTGATTCTAGCATTTACCTGCGTTCTTGCCTTTTTGTAAGTTTGCAACTACTGCCCCAATAAATATTGATTCTAGCATTTACCTGCGTTCTTGCCTTTTCGTAAGGTTGTAGCAACTACTGCCCCAATAAAAGTGGAAACTTGATTCTCTAAAATTCGACTTCTGGGGAAGTTATTGATTCTCATTTACCTGAGTTCTTGCCTTTTTGTAAGTTTGTAGCAACTACTGCCCCAATAAAAGTGGAAACTTCATTCTCTAAAATACGACTTCTGGGGAAGTTATTGATTCTCATTTACCTGAGTTCTTGCCTTTTTGTAAGTTTGTAGCAACTACGGCCCTAATAAAATTGGAAACTTGATTCTCTAAAATACGACTTCTGGGGAAGTTATTGAGTCTTGCATTTGCTGCGTTCTTGCCTTTTTGTAAATTTCTAGCAACTACGGGCCCAATAAAAGTGAAATCTTGATTCTCTTGATTCACTAAAATACGACCGACTTCTGGGGAAGTTATTGATTCTTGCATTTGCCTGCGCTCTTGACTTTTTGTACGTTTGTAGCAACTACGGCCCCAATAAAAGTGGAAACTTCATTTTCTAAAATACGACTTCTGGGGAAGTTTTTGGTTCTAGCATTTACCTGCGTTCTTGCCCTTTTGTACAGTCTGCGATCAACCTTGGTTAAGACCAGACGGCGGCCGAGTGATCTCTGTTATCAATTGGAGATTATTGGAGACTTTTGCAACTTTTCTGGTTCCAGTGTTTTAAAAACAAAAAGTGTTAGTCAGTGTAAACACGTGTTCTCTCATCCGGTTCTCCTGCGGGAGCCTCATTTTGGTGTCGGGACAAATACACAGAGACCGTTAGTGCCTGTGGTGCAAACACGTGGTGTGAGCTGTCATTGACAGCTGATCAGCTGTGCGCTCGTTTTGTTTCTCTAAATTTTGGACTAATGGACTAATTTCTTGGTAGAAAAGGCGCAAAACTAAAACCTTATATTAGGTGGAGTGCTCAACGATGGCGTCCGGCTCTGCCGACGTCAATATGTTTATGGTATTAGACCAGCAAAACGGGAAAAAGACAAAACAAGGAGCTAAACGTCCTAAACGCATGGCGCTCCACGAGAGCTTCCCGGCCCTCCCGGAGCAACCAATTGTTATTAATCGTGGTAACAACGACCCCAAATATATACTAATTCAGTCTACCGATCCAAGCAAACCATTGAAACTTTTCAACCACTTCTTGGTGAGGAAAGGAGTGGATAGCATATCAACAAAATTTACCAAAGCAAGCTACGTTCGAGATGGATCGCTACTGCTCCTAGTTGACACGTCATATGCAGAGACAGCTGTTTCTGGCACCTCTGCCGCAAGGCCCTCGAATACCGCCGCAAACAAAGACCACCATCCCAGCAACAACACTAGCAGCAGCAACAACGTCACCAACAAGAATGCCAATACGAACGAAAAGACCAACAACAAAATCACCATCAACAACAAAAACACCGCCATCAGGAACATCACCAACACCGGCACTAACATCAACAACAACGAGATCACCAACATCAACTCGAGGCCCAACGCCACCAACGCCACCAACGCCGCCAACACTCGCAATACCACCAGCACAAAAGTAAGTACCTCCGCTATGACACAACACAATACTACACGCACAACAACTGCACAAAGAGACAAATACTCAAGAAAAAGCAAAACCACTGACTCAGATACAGACGCCACAGACCCCCTTTCCCTCTCCTTTAATCCTACCAATATTAAACCGTCGCCAAACCTATTCAGTACCCCCAATGATATTGAAAGCGTGGAAAGGGGCCTAACCCAAAATTACCATGAAACCACTTCGGGTTCAATGACTGATGTCGATATGACACCAATTCTTCCAAAAGGAATTCAACCGCGGTTCGGCAGAACATATTCTATACCCTCTGAGTCAACCCCCACAGAATCCGACTCAGGGGAGGATTCCCCTTGAGTGGGATATGATTGTTGAAGAACTGCAGCACTAATCCTACCTCTCACCCTTCATTTCGGGACCTAACAGTCCTGCAATGGACATCAGAGGTTTGTATAAGAACCGACCCAGTCTTGACCTTCTCATCTCCCAATACAAACCTCATATCATTCTCCTCCAGGAAACGAACATCCTGGTGGAACAATAGCCTGAACGGATCCTTCACCTATTTCGGTACAAATTCCGTGAAAGAGAGCAGGCATGGTGGCGTGGCCATTCTGGTTCACAACTCCCTTCCTGCCGAGGAAATTAGTATTAACACCAACTTAATAGCTTGTGCTGTCTCTATTAACGCCCCCCAGCCGCTAACTTTTGCAAACGTCTACCTTGAGCCCTCAGTGGTGATTACGAGCCAAGATCTTTAGGCCTTGGCGAGCCGGCTGCCTGATAACACCATTTACGGTGGGGACTTCAACGCGCACAGCCCTCTGTGGGGCTCTGCGCGTTGGAGCTCTAGAGGGCGGCAGGTTGCCGCCTGGATTGAGGATCGTTGCCTCTGCGTGCTCAATACTGGAGCTCCGACCTTTCTCTCCTATACCGGCTCCCATTCCTCCATAGACCTCACACTAGCATCTCCACGCATAGCTCTCCGCCTTGACTGGACCACCCATGGCAACCCAGAGGGTAGTGACCACTACCCCATCATAATAAGAACAGCTTCTCCTATAGCTGCCTCAAAGCCCCTGCCCAAATTTATGGAGCATAAAGCTGACTGGGACAAGTTCAGAGAACTGGTCAAGGCGGAAGTTTCCCATCGCACCCCATCCACCAATATTAACAAAGAGGCAGCACAACTCACAAAAATTGTCAGATCGGCAGCGGCGAGTAGTATGCCTGTCTCCAACCCCCTCCCCAAAACGCAACCAGTATGGATGAATGCACGTATCCTCGCTATTATCAGGGATAAAAATAGGGCCATAACTCCATAATCTTTTCAGACTGCATGGCAGCCATCCAGGCACTCAACAACCCAGCCCCAGATGAGCCGATTATCGCACGAATAAGATCAGCCATTATTAGCGCCAAAGGTGGTCTCCTTATAGAATGGGTGCCCGGTCACGTGGGTATCCGGGGTAACGAATTGGCAGACATGGCGGCAAAAAATGCTCTGCAAACGGCACCCGACGAATCGCCTATAATCCCACCGTTAATCGGTTTTTTGTCGAGATGCGGCCTCCAAGCCATCAAAGGTGAACTTAAGGAAAGATGGCTAAACTCCGGACTCTTCTTGGCGGAACATTGGCCCTCCATAATCCCCCCACTCTACAACAAATACATTTCAAGGAAAGATGGATGCAGGATCTTCCGTGTGAGGTCAGGACACACCCTACTTACAAAGGGCCACATCTTCTCTAGAGGGCCCCAGCGAGGTTGCGTGCGCTGCCAGTGCCCACTGACAATTAAGCACTTATTCACACCGAAGCGCGTTATGGCCGTGAGCTTCCACCACCGTCAACTCTGCTGGATCCTGCCGAACCCTCAGAGCTACTTAGATTACTATCCAAGCTAGACATAACCACTCTAATTTAGTATTATTGTTATTTTCATTATAGCTAGCTAGTTAAGTTAACCATATGATTGTACCCCCTGGATTTATTTATCCTGCAACGCTTAAGTTGTTACAATTCGAAATGTGATCTGACTAGGATAACTGCCCGAATTTAATGTTTTTAGTTCATTGGCACTTAGGTTGTTATTGTAGTTTAATTTAAGTCAATGAAATTAATTCTATTTTTTTCGCTCTGAATTTTGTACCTGAAATACTTATTAGATTCAGTTATTTTGCATATAGGTTCTTATTGTAGTTTAAGTGAGTGAAAGTACATACTTCTTTTTTCTTCGCTCTGAACTTTTTTGTACCTGAAATACTTGTAGATTTATATCCTATTAGGACGCGCCATATGGGCATTGCTCCCGAGAGCGCTAGGTTAACTGTGGAAGTGCAATTTATTGTAGTTCTGCAATAAATAAATAATAATAATAATTGCCTTTTTGTAAGTTTGTAGGAACTACTGCCCCAATAAAAGTGGAAACTTGATTCTCTAAAATTCGACTTCTGGGGAAGTTATTGATTCTTGCATTTGCCTGCGTTCTTGCCTTTTTGTATTTTTCTAGCAACTACGGGCCAAATAAAAGTGAAAACTTGATTCTCTTGATTCACTAAAATACGACCGACTTCTGGGGAAGTCGCCTGCGCCCTTGTCTTTTTGTACGTTTGTAGCAACTACGGCCGCAATAAAAGTGGAAACTTCATTCTCTAAAATACGACTTATGGGGAAGTTATTGATTCTTGCATTTGCCTGCGTTCTTGCCTTTTTGTAAATTTCTAGCAACTACTGCCCCAATAAAAGTGCAAACTTGATTCTCTTGATTCACTAAAATACGACCGAATTCTGGGGAAGTTATTGATTCTTGCATTTGACTGCGCTCTTGGCTTTTAGTACGTTTGTAGCAACTACGGCCCCAATAAAAGTGGAAACTTCATTCTCTAAAGTACGACTTATGGGGAAGTTATTGATTCTAGCATTTACCTGCGTTCTTGCCTTTTTGTAAGTTTGTAGCAACTACGGCCCCAATAAAAGTGGAAACTTGATTCTCTAAAATTCGACTTCTGGGGAAGTTATTGATTCTTGCCTGCGTTCTTGCCTTTTTGTAAATTTCTAGCAACTACTGCCCCAATAAAAGTGAAAACTTGATTCTCTTGATTCACTAAAATACGACCGAATTCTGGGGAAGTTATTGATTCTTGCATTTGCTTGCGCTATTGCCTTTTGGTACGTTTGTAGCAACTACGGCCCCAATAAAATTGGAAACTTGATTCTCTAAAATACGACTTCTGGGGAAGTTATTGAGTCTTGCATTTGCTGCTTTCTTGCCTTTTTGTAAGTCTGTAGCAACTGCGGCCCCAATAAAAGTGGAAACTTCATTCTCTAAAATACGACTTCTGGGGAATTTATTGATTCTAGCATTTACCTGCGTTCTTGCCTTTTTGTAAGTTTGTAGCAATTACGGCCCCAATAAAAGTGGAATCTTCATTCTCTAAAATACGACTTCTGGGGAAGTTATTGATTCTTGCATTTGCTTGCGCTATTGCCTTTTGGTACGTTTGTAACAACTACGGCCCCAATAAAATTGGAATATTGATTCTCTAAAATACGACTTCTGGGGAAGTTATTGAGTCTTGCATTTGCTGCTTTCTTGCCTTTTTGTAAGTTTGTAGCAACTACGGCCTCAATAAAAGTGGAAACTTCATTCTCTAAAATACGACTTCTGGGGAAGTTATTGATTCTAGCATTTACCTGCGTTCTTGCCTTTTTGTAAGTTTGCAACTACTGCCCCAATAAATATTGATTCTAGCATTTACCTGCGTTCTTGCCTTTTCGTAAGGTTGTAGCAACTACTGCCCCAATAAAAGTGGAAACTTGATTCTCTAAAATTCGACTTCTGGGGAAGTTATTGATTCTCATTTACCTGAGTTCTTGCCTTTTTGTAAGTTTGTAGCAACTACTGCCCCAATAAAAGTGGAAACTTCATTCTCTAAAATACGACTTCTGGGGAAGTTATTGATTCTCATTTACCTGAGTTCTTGCCTTTTTGTAAGTTTGTAGCAACTACGGCCCTAATAAAATTGGAAACTTGATTCTCTAAAATACGACTTCTGGGGAAGTTATTGAGTCTTGCATTTGCTGCGTTCTTGCCTTTTTGTAAATTTCTAGCAACTACGGGCCCAATAAAAGTGAAATCTTGATTCTCTTGATTCACTAAAATACGACCGACTTCTGGGGAAGTTATTGATTCTTGCATTTGCCTGCGCTCTTGACTTTTTGTACGTTTGTAGCAACTACGGCCCCAATAAAAGTGGAAACTTCATTTTCTAAAATACGACTTCTGGGGAAGTTTTTGGTTCTAGCATTTACCTGCGTTCTTGCCCTTTTGTACAGTCTGCGATCAACCTTGGTTAAGACCAGACGGCGGCCGAGTGATCTCTGTTATCAATTGGAGATTATTGGAGACTTTTGCAACTTTTCTGGTTCCAGTGTTTTAAAAACAAAAAGTGTTAGTCAGTGTAAACACGTGTTCTCTCATCCGGTTCTCCTGCGGGAGCCTCATTTTGGTGTCGGGACAAATACACAGAGACCGTTAGTGCCTGTGGTGCAAACACGTGGTGTGAGCTGTCATTGACAGCTGATCAGCTGTGCGCTCGTTTTGTTTCTCTAAATTTTGGACTAATGGACTAATTTCTTGGTAGAAAAGGCGCAAAACTAAAACCTTATATTAGGTGGAGTGCTCAACGATGGCGTCCGGCTCTGCCGACGTCAATATGTTTATGGTATTAGACCAGCAAAACGGGAAAAAGACAAAACAAGGAGCTAAACGTCCTAAACGCATGGCGCTCCACGAGAGCTTCCCGGCCCTCCCGGAGCAACCAATTGTTATTAATCGTGGTAACAACGACCCCAAATATATACTAATTCAGTCTACCGATCCAAGCAAACCATTGAAACTTTTCAACCACTTCTTGGTGAGGAAAGGAGTGGATAGCATATCAACAAAATTTACCAAAGCAAGCTACGTTCGAGATGGATCGCTACTGCTCCTAGTTGACACGTCATATGCAGAGACAGCTGTTTCTGGCACCTCTGCCGCAAGGCCCTCGAATACCGCCGCAAACAAAGACCACCATCCCAGCAACAACACTAGCAGCAGCAACAACGTCACCAACAAGAATGCCAATACGAACGAAAAGACCAACAACAAAATCACCATCAACAACAAAAACACCGCCATCAGGAACATCACCAACACCGGCACTAACATCAACAACAACGAGATCACCAACATCAACTCGAGGCCCAACGCCACCAACGCCACCAACGCCGCCAACACTCGCAATACCACCAGCACAAAAGTAAGTACCTCCGCTATGACACAACACAATACTACACGCACAACAACTGCACAAAGAGACAAATACTCAAGAAAAAGCAAAACCACTGACTCAGATACAGACGCCACAGACCCCCTTTCCCTCTCCTTTAATCCTACCAATATTAAACCGTCGCCAAACCTATTCAGTACCCCCAATGATATTGAAAGCGTGGAAAGGGGCCTAACCCAAAATTACCATGAAACCACTTCGGGTTCAATGACTGATGTCGATATGACACCAATTCTTCCAAAAGGAATTCAACCGCGGTTCGGCAGAACATATTCTATACCCTCTGAGTCAACCCCCACAGAATCCGACTCAGGGGAGGATTCCCCTTGAGTGGGATATGATTGTTGAAGAACTGCAGCACTAATCCTACCTCTCACCCTTCATTTCGGGACCTAACAGTCCTGCAATGGACATCAGAGGTTTGTATAAGAACCGACCCAGTCTTGACCTTCTCATCTCCCAATACAAACCTCATATCATTCTCCTCCAGGAAACTAACATCCTGGTGGAACAATAGCCTGAACGGATCCTTCACCTATTTCGGTACAAATTCCGTGAAAGAGAGCAGGCATGGTGGCGTGGCCATTCTGGTTCACAACTCCCTTCCTGCCGAGGAAATTAGTATTAACACCAACTTAATAGCTTGTGCTGTCTCTATTAACGCCCCCCAGCCGCTAACTTTTGCAAACGTCTACCTTGAGCCCTCAGTGGTGATTACGAGCCAAGATCTTTAGGCCTTGGCGAGCCGGCTGCCTGATAACACCATTTACGGTGGGGACTTCAACGCGCACAGCCCTCTGTGGGGCTCTGCGCGTTGGAGCTCTAGAGGGCGGCAGGTTGCCGCCTGGATTGAGGATCGTTGCCTCTGCGTGCTCAATACTGGAGCTCCGACCTTTCTCTCCTATACCGGCTCCCATTCCTCCATAGACCTCACACTAGCATCTCCACGCATAGCTCTCCGCCTTGACTGGACCACCCATGGCAACCCAGAGGGTAGTGACCACTACCCCATCATAATAAGAACAGCTTCTCCTATAGCTGCCTCAAAGCCCCTGCCCAAATTTATGGAGCATAAAGCTGACTGAGACAAGTTCAGAGAACTGGTCAAGGCGGAAGTTTCCCATCGCACCCCATCCACCAATATTAACAAAGAGGCAGCACAACTCACAAAAATTGTCAGATCGGCAGCGGCGAGTAGTATGCCTGTCTCCAACCCCCTCCCCAAAACGCAACCAGTATGGATGAATGCACGTATCCTCGCTATTATCAGGGATAAAAATAGGGCCATAACTCCATAATCTTTTCAGACTGCATGGCAGCCATCCAGGCACTCAACAACCCAGCCCCAGATGAGCCGATTATCGCACGAATAAGATCAGCCATTATTAGCGCCAAAGGTGGTCTCCTTATAGAATGGGTGCCCGGTCACGTGGGTATCCGGGGTAACGAATTGGCAGACATGGCGGCAAAAAATGCTCTGCAAACGGCACCCGACGAATCGCCTATAATCCCACCGTTAATCGGTTTTTTGTCGAGATGCGGCCTCCAAGCCATCAAAGGTGAACTTAAGGAAAGATGGCTAAACTCCGGACTCTTCTTGGCGGAACATTGGCCCTCCATAATCCCCCCACTCTACAACAAAGACATTTCAAGGAAAGATGGATGCAGGATCTTCCGTGTGAGGTCAGGACACACCCTACTTACAAAGGGCCACATCTTCTCTAGAGGGCCCCAGCGAGGTTGCGTGCGCTGCCAGTGCCCACTGACAATTAAGCACTTATTCACACCGAAGCGCGTTATGGCCGTGAGCTTCCACCACCGTCAACTCTGCTGGATCCTGCCGAACCCTCAGAGCTACTTAGATTACTATCCAAGCTAGACATAACCACTCTAATTTAGTATTATTGTTATTTTCATTATAGCTAGCTAGTTAAGTTAACCATATGATTGTACCCCCTGGATTTATTTATCCTGCAACGCTTAAGTTGTTACAATTCGAAATGTGATCTGACTAGGATAACTGCCCGAATTTAATGTTTTTAGTTCATTGGCACTTAGGTTGTTATTGTAGTTTAATTTAAGTCAATGAAATTAATTCTATTTTTTTCGCTCTGAATTTTGTACCTGAAATACTTATTAGATTCAGTTATTTTGCATATAGGTTCTTATTGTAGTTTAAGTGAGTGAAAGTACATACTTCTTTTTTCTTCGCTCTGAACTTTTTTGTACCTGAAATACTTGTAGATTTATATCCTATTAGGACGCGCCATATGGGCATTGCTCCCGAGAGCGCTAGGTTAACTGTGGAAGTGCAATTTATTGTAGTTCTGCAATAAATAAATAATAATAATAATTGCCTTTTTGTAAGTTTGTAGGAACTACTGCCCCAATAAAAGTGGAAACTTGATTCTCTAAAATTCGACTTCTGGGGAAGTTATTGATTCTTGCATTTGCCTGCGTTCTTGCCTTTTTGTATTTTTCTAGCAACTACGGGCCAAATAAAAGTGAAAACTTGATTCTCTTGATTCACTAAAATACGACCGACTTCTGGGGAAGTCGCCTGCGCCCTTGTCTTTTTGTACGTTTGTAGCAACTACGGCCGCAATAAAAGTGGAAACTTCATTCTCTAAAATACGACTTATGGGGAAGTTATTGATTCTTGCATTTGCCTGCGTTCTTGCCTTTTTGTAAATTTCTAGCAACTACTGCCCCAATAAAAGTGCAAACTTGATTCTCTTGATTCACTAAAATACGACCGAATTCTGGGGAAGTTATTGATTCTTGCATTTGACTGCGCTCTTGGCTTTTAGTACGTTTGTAGCAACTACGGCCCCAATAAAAGTGGAAACTTCATTCTCTAAAGTACGACTTATGGGGAAGTTATTGATTCTAGCATTTACCTGCGTTCTTGCCTTTTTGTAAGTTTGTAGCAACTACGGCCCCAATAAAAGTGGAAACTTGATTCTCTAAAATTCGACTTCTGGGGAAGTTATTGATTCTTGCCTGCGTTCTTGCCTTTTTGTAAATTTCTAGCAACTACTGCCCCAATAAAAGTGAAAACTTGATTCTCTTGATTCACTAAAATACGACCGAATTCTGGGGAAGTTATTGATTCTTGCATTTGCTTGCGCTATTGCCTTTTGGTACGTTTGTAGCAACTACGGCCCCAATAAAATTGGAAACTTGATTCTCTAAAATACGACTTCTGGGGAAGTTATTGAGTCTTGCATTTGCTGCTTTCTTGCCTTTTTGTAAGTCTGTAGCAACTGCGGCCCCAATAAAAGTGGAAACTTCATTCTCTAAAATACGACTTCTGGGGAATTTATTGATTCTAGCATTTACCTGCGTTCTTGCCTTTTTGTAAGTTTGTAGCAATTACGGCCCCAATAAAAGTGGAATCTTCATTCTCTAAAATACGACTTCTGGGGAAGTTATTGATTCTTGCATTTGCTTGCGCTATTGCCTTTTGGTACGTTTGTAACAACTACGGCCCCAATAAAATTGGAATATTGATTCTCTAAAATACGACTTCTGGGGAAGTTATTGAGTCTTGCATTTGCTGCTTTCTTGCCTTTTTGTAAGTTTGTAGCAACTACGGCCTCAATAAAAGTGGAAACTTCATTCTCTAAAATACGACTTCTGGGGAAGTTATTGATTCTAGCATTTACCTGCGTTCTTGCCTTTTTGTAAGTTTGCAACTACTGCCCCAATAAATATTGATTCTAGCATTTACCTGCGTTCTTGCCTTTTCGTAAGGTTGTAGCAACTACTGCCCCAATAAAAGTGGAAACTTGATTCTCTAAAATTCGACTTCTGGGGAAGTTATTGATTCTCATTTACCTGAGTTCTTGCCTTTTTGTAAGTTTGTAGCAACTACTGCCCCAATAAAAGTGGAAACTTCATTCTCTAAAATACGACTTCTGGGGAAGTTATTGATTCTCATTTACCTGAGTTCTTGCCTTTTTGTAAGTTTGTAGCAACTACTGCCCCAATAAAAGTGGAAACTTGATTCTCTAAAATACGACTTATGGGGAAGTTATTGATTCTTGCATTTGCCTGCGTTGTTGCCTTTTTGTAAATTTCTAGCAACTACGGGCCCAATAAAAGTGAAAACTTGATTCTCTTGATTCTCTTGATTCACTAAAATAAGTCCGAATTCTGGGGAAGTTATTGATTCTTGCATTTGCTTGCGCTATTGCCTTTTGGTACGTTTGTAGCAACTACGGCCCCAATAAAATTGGAATTGATTCTCTAAAATACGACTTCTGGGGAAGTTATTGAGTCTTGCATTTGCTGCTGTCTTGCCTTTTTGTAAATTTCTAGCAACTACGGGCCCAATAAAAGTGAAAACTTAATTCTCTTGATTCTCTTGATTCACTTGATTCACTAAAATACGACCGAATTCTGGGGAAGTTATTGATTCTTGCATTCGCTTGCGCTATTGCCTTTTGGTACGTTTATAGCAACTACGGCCCCAATGAAAGTGGAAACTTCATTCTCTAAAATACGACTTCTGGGGAAGTTATTGATTCTAGCATTTATCTACGTTCTTGCCTTTTTGTAAGTTTGTAGCAACTACTGCCCCAATAAAAGTGGAAACTTGATTCTCTAAAATTCGACTTCTGGGGAAGTTATTGATTCTTGCATTCGCTTGCGCTATTGCCTTTTAGTACGTTTGTAGCAACTACGGCCCCAATAAAAGTGGAAACTTCATTCTCTAAAATACGACTTCTGGGGAAGTTATTGATTCTAGCATTTATCTACGTTCTTGCATTTTTGTTAGTTTGTAGCAACTACGGCCCCAATAAAAGTCGAAACTTGATTCTCTAAAATACAACTTCTGGGGAAGTTATTGAGTCTTGCATTTACTGCTTTCTTGCCTTTTTATAAGTTTGTAGCAACTACGGCCCCAATAAAAGTGAAAACTTCATTCTCTAAAATATGACTTCTGGGGAAGTTATTGATACTAGCATTTACCTGCGTTCTTGCCTTTTTATAAATTTCTAGCTAAAACGGGCCCAATAAAAGTGAAAACTTGAATCTCTTGATTCTCTTGAATCACTAAAATAATACCGAATTCTGGGGAAGTTATTGATTCTTGCATTTGCTTGCGCTATTGCCTTTTGGTACGTTTGTAGCAACTACGGCCCTAATAAAATTGGAAACTTGATTCTCTAAAATTCGACTTCTGGGGAAGTTATTGATTCTTGCATTTGGCTGCGTTCTTGCCTTTTTGTAAATGTCTAGCAACTACGGGCCCAATAAAAGTGGAAACTTAATTCTCTTGATTCTCTTGATTCACTAAAATACGACCGAATTCTGGGGAAGTTATTGATTCTAGCATTTGCCTGCGTTCTTGCCTTTTTGTAAGTTTGTAGCAACTACTGCCCCAATAAAAGTGGAAACTTGATTCTCTAAAATTCGACTTCTGGGGAAGTTATTGATTCTTGCATTTGCCTGCGTTGTTGCCTTTTTGTAAATTTCTAGCAACTACGGGCCCAATAAAAGTGAAAACTTGATTCTCTTGATTCTCTTGAATCACTAAAATAAGACCGAATTCTGGGGAAGTTATTGATTCTTGCATTTGCTTGCGCTATTGCCTTTTGGTACGTTTGTAGCAACTACGGCCACAATAAATGTGGAAACTGTATTCTCTAAAATACGACTTCTGGGGAAGTTATTGAGTCTTGCATTTGCTGCTGTCTTGCCCTTTAGTAAGTTTGTAGCAACTACGGCCCCAATAAAAGTGGAAACTTGATTCTTTAAAGTACGACTTCTGGGGAAGTTATTGATTCTAGCATTTGCCTGCGTTCTTGCCTTTTTGTAAGTTTGTAGCAACTACTGCCCCAATAAAAGTGGAAACTTGATTCTCTAAAATTCGACTTCTGGGGAAGTTATTGATTCTTGCATTTGCCTGCGTTCTTGTCTTTTTGTAAATTTCTAGCAACTACGGGCCCAATAAAAGTGAAAACTTGATTCTCTTGATTCACTAAAATACGACCGAATTCTGGGGAAGTTATTGATTCTTGCATTTGCTTGCGCTATTGCCTTTTGGCACGTTTGTAGCAACTACGGCCCCAATAAAATTGGAAACTTGATTCTCTAAAATACGACTACTCGGGAAGTTACTGATTCTTGCATTTGCCTGCGTTGTTGCCTTTTTGTAAATTACTAGCAACTACGGACCCAATAAAAGTGAAAACTTGATTCTCTTGATTCTCTTGAATCACTAAAATAAGACCGAATTCTGGGGAAGTTATTGATTCTTGCATTTGCTTGCGCTATTGCCTTTTGGTACGTTTGTAGCAACTACGGCCCCAATAAAATTGGAAACTTGATTCTCTAAAATATGACTTCTGGGGAAGTTATTGAGTCTTGCATTTGCTGCTTTCTTGCCTTTTTATAAGTTTGCAGCAACTACGGCCCCAATAAAATTGAAAACTTCATTCTCTAAAATACGATTTCTGGGGAAGTTATTGATTCTAGCATTTACCTGCGTTCTTGTCTTTTTGTAAGTTTGTAGCAACTACTGCCCCAATAAAAGTGGACACTTGATTCTCTAAAATTCGACTTCTGGGGAAGTTATTGATTCTTGCATTTGCCTGCGTTCTTGCCTTTTTGTAAATTTCTAGCAACTACGGGCCCAATAAAACTGAAAACTTCATTCTCTTGATTCTCTTGATTCACTAAAATACGACCGAATTCTGGGGAAGTTATTGATTCTTGCATTTGCTTGCGCTATTGCCTTTTGGTACGTTTGTAGCAACTACGGCCCCAATAAAATTGGAAACTTGATTCTCTAAAATACGACTTCTGGGGAAGTTATTGAGTCTTGCATTTGCTGCTTTCTTGCCTTTTTGTAAGTTTGTAGCAACTACGGCCCCAATAAAAGTGGAAACTTGATTCTCTAAAATACGACTTCTGGGGAAGTTATTGATTCTTGCATTTGGCTGCGTTCTTGCCTTTTTGTAAATTTCTAGCAACTACGGGCCCAATAAAACTGAAAACTTCATTCTCTTGATTCTCTTGATTCACTAAAATACGACCGTATTCTGGGGAAGTTATTGATTCTTGCATTTGCTTGCGCTATTGCCTTTTGGTACGTTTGTAGCAACTACGGCCCCAATAAAATTGGAATTGATTCTCTAAAATACGACTTCTGGGGAAGTTATTGAGTGTTGCATTTGCTGCTTTCTTGCCTTTTTGTAAGTTTGTAGCAACTACGGTCCCAATAAAAGTGGAATTTTGATTCTCTAAAATACGACTTCTGGGGAAGTTATTGATTCTAGCATTTGCCTGCGTTGTTGCCTTTTTGTAAATTTCTAGCAACTACGGACCCAATAAAAGTGGAAACTTGATTCTCTTGATTCTCTTGAATCACTAAAATAAGACCGAATTCTGGGGAAGTTATTGATTCTTGCATTTGCTTGCGCTATTGCCTTTTGGTACGTTTGTAACAACTACGGCCCCAATAAAATTGGAAACTTGATTCTCTAAAATACGACTTCTGGGGAAGTTATTGAGTCTTGCATTTGCTGCTTTCTTGCCTTCTTATAAGTTTGTAGCAACTACGGACCCAATAAAAGTGGAAACTTGATTCTCTAAAATACGACTTCTGGGGAAGTTATTGATTCTAGCATTTGTCTGCGTTCTTGCCTTTTTGTAAATTTCTAGCAACTACGGGTCCAATAAAAGTGAAAACTTTGATTCTCTTGATTCACTAAAATACGACCGAATTCTGGGGAAGTTATTGATTCTTGCATTCGCTTGCGCTATTGCCTTTTTGTAAGTTTGTAGCAACTACTGCCCCAATAAAAGTGGACACTTGATTCTCTAAAATTCGACTTCTGGGGAAGTTATTGATTCTTGCATTTGCCTGCGTTGTTGCCTTTTTGTAAATTTCTAGCAACTACGGGCCCAATAAAAGTGAAAACTTTATTCTCTTGATTCACTAAAATACAACCGAATTCTGGGGAAGTTATTGATTCTTGCATTTGCTTGCGCTATTGCCTTTTGGTACGTTTGCAGCAACTACGGCCCCAATAAAATTGGAAACTTCATTCTCTAAAATACGACTTCTGGGGAAGTTATTGATTCTAGCATTTACCTGCGTTCTTGCCTTTTTGTAAGTTTGTAGCAACTACGGTCCCAATAAAAGTGGAATTTTGATTCTCTAAAATACGACTTCCGGGGAAGTTATTGATTCTAGCATTTACCTGCGTTCTTTCCTTTTTGTAAGTTTGTAGCAACTACTGCCCCAATAAAAGTGGAAACTTGATTCTCTAAAATTCGACTTCTGGGGAAGTTATTGATTCTTGCATTTGGCTGCGTTCTTGACTTTTTGTAAATTGCTAGCAACTACGGGCCCAATAAAAGTGAAAACTTAATTCTCTTGATTTACTAAAATACGACCGTATTTTGGGGAAGTTATTGATTCTTTCATTTGCTTACGATATTGCCTTTTGGTACGCTTGTAGCAACTACGGCCCCAATAAAATTGGAAACTTGATTCTCTAAAATACAACTTCTGGGGAAGTTATTGAGTTTTGCATTTGCTGCTTTCTTGCCTTTTTGTAAGTTTGGAGCAACTACGGCCCCAATAAAAGTGAAAACTTCATTCTCTGAAATACAACTTCTGGGGAAGTAATTGATTCTAGCATGCCTTTTTGTAAGTTTGTAGCAACTACTGCCCCAATAAAAGTGGAAACTTGATTCTCTAAAATTCGACTCTGGGGAAGTTATTGATTCTAGCATTTGCCTGCGTTCTTGCCTTTTTGTAAGTTTGTAGCAACTACTGCCCCAATAAAAGAGGTCACTTGATTCTCTAAAATTCGACTTCTGGGGAAGTTATTGATTCTTGCATTTGCCTGCGTTCTTGCCTTTTTGTAAATTTCTAGCAACTACGGGCCCAATAAAAGTGAAAACTTCATTCTCTTGATTTACTAAAATACGACCGTATTTTGGGGAAATTATTGATTCTTTCATTTGCTTACGATATTGCCTTTTGGTACGCTTGTAGCAACTACGGCCCCAATAAAATTGGAAACTTGATTCTCTAAAATACAACTTCTGGGGAAGTTATTGAGTTTTGCATTTGCTGCTTTCTTGCCTTTTTGTAAGTTTGGAGCAACTACGGCCCCAATAAAAGTGGAAACTTGATTCTCTAAAATACGACTTCTGGGGAAGTTATTGATTCTTTCATTTGCTTACGATATTGCCTTTTGGTACGCTTGTAGCAACTACGGCCCCAATAAAATTGGAAACTTGATTCTCTAAAATACAACTTCTGGGGAAGTTATTGAGTCTTGCATTTGCTGCTTTCTTGCCTTTTTTAAGTTTGTAGCAACTACGGCTCCAATAAAATTGGAAACTTGATTCTCTAAAATACGACTTCTGGGGAAGTTATTGAGTCTTGCATTTGCTGCTTTCTTGCCTTTTTGTAAGTTTGGAGCAACTACGGCCCCAATAAAAGTGGAAACTTGATTCTCTAAAATACGACTTCTGGGGAAGTTATTGATTCTTGCATTTGGCTGCGTTCTTGGCTTTTTGTAAATTTCTAGCAACTACGGGCCCAATAAAAGTGAAAACTTCATTCTCTTGATTCTCTTGATTCACTAAAATACGACCGAATTCTGGGGAAGTTATTGATTCTTGCATTTGCTTGCGCTATTGCCTTTTGGTACGTTTGTAGCTACTACGGCCCCAATAAAATTGGAAACCATATTCTCTAAAATACGACTTCTGGGGAAGTTATTGATTCTAGCATTTACCTGCGTTCTTGCCTTTTTGTAAGTTTGTAGCAACTACGGCCCCAATAAAAGTGGAAACTTGATTCTTTAAAGTACGACTTCCTGGGAAGTTATTGATTCTAACATTTGCCTGCGTTCTTGCTTTTTTGTAAGTTTGTAGCAACAACTGCCCCAATAAAAGTGGAAACTTGATTCTCTAAAATTCGACTTCTGGGGAAGTTATTGATTCTTGCATTTGCCTGCGTTCTTGTCTTTTTGTAAATTTCTAGCAACTACGGGCCCAATAAAAGTGAAAACTTGATTCTCTTGATTCACTAAAATACGACCGAATTCTGGGGAAGCTATTGATTCTTGCATTTGCTTGCGCTATTGCCTTTTGGTACGTTTGTAGCAACTACGGCCCCAATAAAATTGGAAACTTGATTCTCTAAAATACAACTTCTGGGGAAGTTATTGAGTCTTGCATTTGCTGCTTTCTTGCCTTTTTTAAGTTTGTAGCAACTACGGCCCCAATAAAAGTGAAAACTTCATTCTCTAAAATACGACTTCTGGGGAAGTTATTGATTCTAGCATTTACCTGCGTTCTTGCCTTTTTGTAAGTTTGTAGCAACTACTGCCCCAATAAAAGTGGAAACTTGATTCTCTAAAATTCGACTACTGGGGAAGTTATTGATTCTAGCATTTGTCTGCGTTCTTGCCTTTTTGTAAGTTTGTAGCAACTACTGCCCCAATAAAAGTGGAAACTTGATTCTCTAAAATACGAATTGTGGCGAAGTTATTGAGTCTTGCATTTGCTGCTTTCTTGCCTTTTTGTAAGTTTGTAGCAACTACGGACCCAATAAAAGTGGAAACTTGATTCTCTAAAATACGACTTCTGGGGAAATTATTGATTCTGCGTTCTTGCCTTTTTGTTAGTTTGTAGCAACTACTGCCCCAATAAAAGTGGAAACTTGATTCTCTAAAATTCGACTACTGGGGAAGTTATTGATTCTAGCATTTGTCTGCGTTCTTGCCTTTTTGTAAGTTTGTAGCAACTACTGCCCCAATAAAAGTGGAAACTTGATTCTCTAAAATTCGACTACTGGGGAAGTTATTGATTCTAGCATTTGCCTGCGTTCTTGCCTTTTTGTAAGTTTGTAGCAACTACTGCCCCAATAAAAGTGGACACTTGATTCTCTAAAATTCGACTTCTGGGGAAGTTATTGATTCTTGCATTTGCCTCCGTTCTTGCCTTTTTGTAAATTTCTAGCAACTACGGGCCCAATAAAAGTGAAAACTTCATTCTCTTGATTCTCTTGAATCACTAAAATAAGACCGAATTCTGGGGAAGTTATTGATTCTTGCATTTGCTTGCGCTATTGCCTTTTGGTACGTTTGTAGCAACTACGGCCCCAATAAAATTGGAAACTTGATTCTCTAAAATACGACTTCTGGGGAAGTTATTGATTCTTGCATTTGGCTGCGTTCTTGGCTTTTTGTAAATTTCTAGCAACTACGGGCCCAATAAAAGTGAAAACTTCATTCTCTTGATTCTCTTGATTCACTAAAATACGACCGAATTCTGGGGAAGTTATTGATTCTTGCATTTGCTTGCGCTATTGCCTTTTGGTACGTTTGTAGCTACTACGGCCCCAATAAAATTGGAAACCATATTCTCTAAAATACGACTTCTGGGGAAGTTATTGATTCTAGCATTTACCTGCGTTCTTGCCTTTTTGTAAGTTTGTAGCAACTACGGCCCCAATAAAAGTGGAAACTTGATTCTTTAAAGTACGACTTCCTGGGAAGTTATTGATTCTAGCATTTGCCTGCGTTCTTGCTTTTTTGTAAGTTTGTAGCAACAACTGCCCCAATAAAAGTGGAAACTTGATTCTCTAAAATTCGACTTCTGGGGAAGTTATTGATTCTTGCATTTGCCTGCGTTCTTGTCTTTTTGTAAATTTCTAACAACTACGGGCCCAATAAAAGTGAAAACTTGATTCTCTTGATTCACTAAAATACGACCGAATTCTGGGGAAGCTATTGATTCTTGCATTTGCTTGCGCTATTGCCTTTTGGTACGTTTGTAGCAACTACGGCCCCAATAAAATTGGAAACTTGATTCTCTAAAATACAACTTCTGGGGAAGTTATTGAGTCTTGCATTTGCTGCTTTCTTGCCTTTTTTAAGTTTGTAGCAACTACGGCCCCAATAAAAGTGAAAACTTCATTCTCTAAAATACGACTTCTGGGGAAGTTATTGATTCTAGCATTTACCTGCGTTCTTGCCTTTTTGTAAGTTTGTAGCAACTACTGCCCCAATAAAAGTGGAAACTTGATTCTCTAAAATTCGACTACTGGGGAAGTTATTGATTCTAGCATTTGTCTGCGTTCTTGCCTTTTTGTAAGTTTGTAGCAACTACTGCCCCAATAAAAGTGGAAACTTGATTCTCTAAAATACGAATTGTGGCGAAGTTATTGAGTCTTGCATTTGCTGCTTTCTTGCCTTTTTGTAAGTTTGTAGCAACTACGGACCCAATAAAAGTGGAAACTTGATTCTCTAAAATACGACTTCTGGGGAAATTATTGATTCTGCGTTCTTGCCTTTTTGTTAGTTTGTAGCAACTACTGCCCCAATAAAAGTGGAAACTTGATTCTCTAAAATTCGACTACTGGGGAAGTTATTGATTCTAGCATTTGTCTGCGTTCTTGCCTTTTTGTAAGTTTGTAGCAACTACTGCCCCAATAAAAGTGGAAACTTGATTCTCTAAAATTCGACTACTGGGGAAGTTATTGATTCTAGCATTTGCCTGCGTTCTTGCCTTTTTGTAAGTTTGTAGCAACTACTGCCCCAATAAAAGTGGACACTTGATTCTCTAAAATTCGACTTCTGGGGAAGTTATTGATTCTTGCATTTGCCTCCGTTCTTGCCTTTTTGTAAATTTCTAGCAACTACGGGCCCAATAAAAGTGAAAACTTCATTCTCTTGATTCTCTTGAATCACTAAAATAAGACCGAATTCTGGGGAAGTTATTGATTCTTGCATTTGCTTGCGCTATTGCCTTTTGGTACGTTTGTAGCAACTACGGCCCCAATAAAATTGGAAACTTGATTCTCTAAAATACGACTTCTGGGGAAGTTATTGAGTCTTGCATTTGCTGCTTTCTTGCCTTTTTATAAGTTTGCAGCAACTACGGCCCCAATAAAATTGAAAACTTCATTCTCTAAAATACGATTTCTGGGGAAGTTATTGATTCTAGCATTTACCTGCGTTCTTGCCTTTTTGTAAGTTTGTAGCAACTACTGCCCCAATAAAAGTGGAAACTTGATTCTCTAAAATACGAATTGTGGCGAAGTTATTGAGTCTTGCATTTGCTGCTTTCTTGCCTTTTTGTAAGTTTGTAGCAACTACGGACCCAATAAAAGTGGAAACTTGATTCTCTAAAATACGACTTCTGGGGAAGTTATTGATTCTGCGTTCTTGCCTTTTTGTTAGTTTGTAGCAACTACTGCCCCAATAAAAGTGGAAACTTGATTCTCTAAAATTCGACTACTGGGGAAGTTATTGATTCTAGCATTTGTCTGCGTTCTTGCCTTTTTGTAAGTTTGTAGCAACTACTGCCCCAATAAAAGTGGAAACTTGATTCTCTAAAATTCGACTACTGGGGAAGTTATTGATTCTAGCATTTGCCTGCGTTCTTGCCTTTTTGTAAGTTTGTAGCAACTACTGCCCCAATAAAAGTGGACACTTGATTCTCTAAAATTCGACTTCTGGGGAAGTTATTGATTCTTGCATTTGCCTCCGTTCTTGCCTTTTTGTAAATTTCTAGCAACTACGGGCCCAATAAAAGTGAAAACTTCATTCTCTTGATTCTCTTGAATCACTAAAATAAGACCGAATTCTGGGGAAGTTATTGATTCTTGCATTTGCTTGCGCTATTGCCTTTTGGTACGTTTGTAGCAACTACGGCCCCAATAAAATTGGAAACTTGATTCTCTAAAATACGACTTCTGGGGAAGTTATTGAGTCTTGCATTTGCTGCTTTCTTGCCTTTTTGTAAGTTTGGAGCAACTACGGCCCCAATAAAAGTGGAAACTTGATTCTCTAAAATACGACTTCTGGGGAAGTTATTGATTCTTGCATTTGCTTGCGCTATTGCCTTTTGGTACGTTTGTTGCAACTACGGCCCCAATAAAATTGGAAACCTTATTCTCTAAAATACGACTTCTGGGGAAGTTATTGATTCTAGCATTTACCTGCGTTCTTGCCTTTTTGTAAGTTTGTAGCAACTACGGCCCCAATAAAAGTGGAAACTTGATTCTTTAAAGTACGACTTCTGGGGAAGTTATTGATTCTAGCATTTGCCTGCGTTCTTGCTTTTTTGTAAGTTTGTAGCAACTACTGCCCCAATAAAAGTGGAAACTTGATTCTCTAAAATTCGACTTCTGGGGAAGTTATTGATTCTTGCATTTGCCTGCGTTCTTGTCTTTTTGTAAATTTCTAGCAACTACGGGCCCAATAAAAGTGAAAACTTGATTCTCTTGATTCACTAAAATACGACCGAATTCTGGGGAAGCTATTGATTCTTGCATTTGCTTGCGCTATTGCCTTTTGGTACGTTTGTAGCAACTACGGCCCCAATAAAATTGGAAACTTGATTCTCTAAAATACAACTTCTGGGGAAGTTATTGAGTCTTGCATTTGCTGCTTTCTTGCCTTTTTTAAGTTTGTAGCAACTACGGCCCCAATAAAAGTGAAAACTTCATTCTCTAAAATACGACTTCTGGGGAAGTTATTGATTCTAGCATTTACCTGCGTTCTTGCCTTTTTGTAAGTTTGTAGCAACTACTGCCCCAATAAAAGTGGACACTTGATTCTCTAAAATTCGACTTCTGGGGAAGTTATTGATTCTTGCATTTGCCTGCGTTCTTGCCTTTTTGTAAATTTCTAGCAACTACGGGCCCAATAAAAGTGAAAACTTCATTCTCTTGATTCTCTTGAATCACTAAAATAAGACTGAATTCTGGGGAAGTTACTGATTCTTGCATTTGCTTGCGCTATTGCCTTTTGGTACGTTTGTAGCAACTACGGCCCCAATAAAAGTGAAAACTTCATTCTCTAAAATACGACTTCTGGGGAAGTTATTGATTCTAGCATTTACCTGCGTTCTTGCCTTTTTGTAAGTTTGTAGCAACTACTGCCCCAATAAAAGTGGAAACTTGATTCTCTAAAATTCGACTACTGGGGAAGTTATTGATTCTAGCATTTGTCTGCGTTCTTGCCTTTTTGTAAGTTTGTAGCAACTACTGCCCCAATAAAAGTGGAAACTTGATTCTCTAAAATTCGACTACTGGAGAAGTTATTGATTCTAGCATTTGCCTGCGTTCTTGCCTTTTTGTAAGTTTGTAGCAACTACTGCCCCAATAAAAGTGGACACTTGATTCTCTAAAATTCGACTTCTGGGGAAGTTATTGATTCTTGCATTTGCCTGCGTTCTTGCCTTTTTGTAAATTTCTAGCAACTACGGGCCCAATAAAAGTGAAAACTTCATTCTCTTGATTCTCTTGAATCACTAAAATAAGACTGAATTCTGGGGAAGTTATTGATTCTTGCATTTGCTTGCGCTATTGCCTTTTGGTACGTTTGTAGCAACTACGGCCCCAATAAAATTGGAAACTTTGTTTCTCTAAAATACGACTTCTGGGGAAGTTATTGAGTCTTGCATTTGCTGCTTTCTTGCCTTTTTATAAGTTTGCAGCAACTACGGCCCCAATAAAATTGAAAACTTCATTCTCTAAAATACGATTTCTGGGGAAGTTATTGATTCTAGCATTTACCTGCGTTCTTGCCTTTTTGTAAGTTTGTAGCAACTACTGCCCCAATAAAAGTGGAAACTTGATTCTCTAAAATTCGACTACTGGGGAAGTTATTGATTCTAGCATTTGTCTGCGTTCTTGCCTTTTTGTAAGTTTGTAGCAACTACTGCCCCAATAAAAGTGGAAACTTGATTCTCTAAAATTCGACTACTGGGGAAGTTATTGATTCTAGCATTTGCCTGCGTTCTTGCCTTTTTGTAAGTTTGTAGCAACTACTGCCCCAATAAAAGTGGACACTTGATTCTCTAAAATTCGACTTCTGGGGAAGTTATTGATTCTTGCATTTGCCTCCGTTCTTGCCTTTTTGTAAATTTCTAGCAACTACGGGCCCAATAAAAGTGAAAACTTCATTCTCTTGATTCTCTTGAATCACTAAAATAAGACCGAATTCTGGGGAAGTTATTGATTCTTGCATTTGCTTGCGCTATTGCCTTTTGGTACGTTTGTAGCAACTACGGCCCCAATAAAATTGGAAACTTGATTCTCTAAAATACGACTTCTGGGGAAGTTATTGAGTCTTGCATTTGCTGCTTTCTTGCCTTTTTATAAGTTTGCAGCAACTACGGCCCCAATAAAATTGAAAACTTCATTCTCTAAAATACGATTTCTGGGGAAGTTATTGATTCTAGCATTTACCTGCGTTCTTGCCTTTTTGTAAGTTTGTAGCAACTACTGCCCCAATAAAAGTGGAAACTTGATTCTCTAAAATACGAATTGTGGCGAAGTTATTGAGTCTTGCATTTGCTGCTTTCTTGCCTTTTTGTAAGTTTGTAGCAACTACGGACCCAATAAAAGTGGAAACTTGATTCTCTAAAATACGACTTCTGGGGAAGTTATTGATTCTGCGTTCTTGCCTTTTTGTTAGTTTGTAGCAACTACTGCCCCAATAAAAGTGGAAACTTGATTCTCTAAAATTCGACTACTGGGGAAGTTATTGATTCTAGCATTTGTCTGCGTTCTTGCCTTTTTGTAAGTTTGTAGCAACTACTGCCCCAATAAAAGTGGAAACTTGATTCTCTAAAATTCGACTACTGGGGAAGTTATTGATTCTAGCATTTGCCTGCGTTCTTGCCTTTTTGTAAGTTTGTAGCAACTACTGCCCCAATAAAAGTGGACACTTGATTCTCTAAAATTCGACTTCTGGGGAAGTTATTGATTCTTGCATTTGCCTCCGTTCTTGCCTTTTTGTAAATTTCTAGCAACTACGGGCCCAATAAAAGTGAAAACTTCATTCTCTTGATTCTCTTGAATCACTAAAATAAGACCGAATTCTGGGGAAGTTATTGATTCTTGCATTTGCTTGCGCTATTGCCTTTTGGTACGTTTGTAGCAACTACGGCCCCAATAAAATTGGAAACTTGATTCTCTAAAATACGACTTCTGGGGAAGTTA
Organism: Eutolmus rufibarbis; assembly: GCA_963920795.1. Lineage (NCBI taxonomy): Eukaryota > Metazoa > Arthropoda > Insecta > Diptera > Asilidae > Eutolmus > Eutolmus rufibarbis. The sequence continues at coordinate 19,977,289 of OY987205.1, forward strand.
TTGAGTCTTGCATTTGCTGCTTTCTTGCCTTTTTGTAAGTTTGGAGCAACTACGGCCCCAATAAAAGTGGAAACTTGATTCTCTAAAATACGACTTCTGGGGAAGTTATTGATTCTTGCATTTGCTTGCGCTATTGCCTTTTGGTACGTTTGTTGCAACTACGGCCCCAATAAAATTGGAAACCTTATTCTCTAAAATACGACTTCTGGGGAAGTTATTGATTCTAGCATTTACCTGCGTTCTTGCCTTTTTGTAAGTTTGTAGCAACTACGGCCCCAATAAAAGTGGAAACTTGATTCTTTAAAGTACGACTTCTGGGGAAGTTATTGATTCTAGCATTTGCCTGCGTTCTTGCTTTTTTGTAAGTTTGTAGCAACTACTGCCCCAATAAAAGTGGAAACTTGATTCTCTAAAATTCGACTTCTGGGGAAGTTATTGATTCTTGCATTTGCCTGCGTTCTTGTCTTTTTGTAAATTTCTAGCAACTACGGGCCCAATAAAAGTGAAAACTTGATTCTCTTGATTCACTAAAATACGACCGAATTCTGGGGAAGCTATTGATTCTTGCATTTGCTTGCGCTATTGCCTTTTGGTACGTTTGTAGCAACTACGGCCCCAATAAAATTGGAAACTTGATTCTCTAAAATACAACTTCTGGGGAAGTTATTGAGTCTTGCATTTGCTGCTTTCTTGCCTTTTTTAAGTTTGTAGCAACTACGGCCCCAATAAAAGTGAAAACTTCATTCTCTAAAATACGACTTCTGGGGAAGTTATTGATTCTAGCATTTACCTGCGTTCTTGCCTTTTTGTAAGTTTGTAGCAACTACTGCCCCAATAAAAGTGGACACTTGATTCTCTAAAATTCGACTTCTGGGGAAGTTATTGATTCTTGCATTTGCCTGCGTTCTTGCCTTTTTGTAAATTTCTAGCAACTACGGGCCCAATAAAAGTGAAAACTTCATTCTCTTGATTCTCTTGAATCACTAAAATAAGACTGAATTCTGGGGAAGTTACTGATTCTTGCATTTGCTTGCGCTATTGCCTTTTGGTACGTTTGTAGCAACTACGGCCCCAATAAAAGTGAAAACTTCATTCTCTAAAATACGACTTCTGGGGAAGTTATTGATTCTAGCATTTACCTGCGTTCTTGCCTTTTTGTAAGTTTGTAGCAACTACTGCCCCAATAAAAGTGGAAACTTGATTCTCTAAAATTCGACTACTGGGGAAGTTATTGATTCTAGCATTTGTCTGCGTTCTTGCCTTTTTGTAAGTTTGTAGCAACTACTGCCCCAATAAAAGTGGAAACTTGATTCTCTAAAATTCGACTACTGGAGAAGTTATTGATTCTAGCATTTGCCTGCGTTCTTGCCTTTTTGTAAGTTTGTAGCAACTACTGCCCCAATAAAAGTGGACACTTGATTCTCTAAAATTCGACTTCTGGGGAAGTTATTGATTCTTGCATTTGCCTGCTTTCTTGCCTTTTTGTAAATTTCTAGCAACTACGGGCCCAATAAAAGTGAAAACTTCATTCTCTTGATTCTCTTGAATCACTAAAATAAGACTGAATTCTGGGGAAGTTATTGATTCTTGCATTTGCTTGCGCTATTGCCTTTTGGTACGTTTGTAGCAACTACGGCCCCAATAAAATTGGAAACTTTGTTTCTCTAAAATACGACTTCTGGGGAAGTTATTGAGTCTTGCATTTGCTGCTTTCTTGCCTTTTTATAAGTTTGCAGCAACTACGGCCCCAATAAAATTGAAAACTTCATTCTCTAAAATACGATTTCTGGGGAAGTTATTGATTCTAGCATTTACCTGCGTTCTTGCCTTTTTGTAAGTTTGTAGCAACTACTGCCCCAATAAAAGTGGAAACTTGATTCTCTAAAATTCGACTACTGGGGAAGTTATTGATTCTAGCATTTGCCTGCGTTCTTGCCTTTTTGTAAGTTTGTAGCAACTACTGCCCCAATAAAAGTGGACACTTGATTCTCTAAAATTCGACTTCTGGGGAAGTTATTGATTCTAGCATTTGTCTGCGTTCTTGCCTTTTTGTAAGTTTGTAGCAACTACTGCCCCAATAAAAGTGGAAACTTGATTCTCTAAAATTCGACTACTGGGGAAGTTATTGATTCTTGCATTTGCCTGCGTTCTTGCCTTTTTGTAAATTTCTAGCAACTACGGGCCCAATAAAAGTGAAAATTCTCTTGATTCTCTTGATTCACTAAAATACGACCGAATTCTGGGGAAGTTATTGATTCTTGCATTTGCTTGCGCTATTGCCTTTTGGTACGTTTGTAGCAACTACGGCCCCAATAAAATAGGAAACTTGATTCTCTAAAATACGACTTCTGGGGAAGTTATTGAGTCTTGCATTTGCTGCTTTCTTGCCTTTTTGTAAGTTTGGAGCAACTACGGCCCCAATAAAAGTGGAAACTTGATTCTCTAAAATACATTGCCTTTTGGTACGTTTGTAGCAACTACGGCCCCAATAAAATTGGAAACTTGATTCTCTAAAATACGACTTCTGGGGAAGTTATTGAGTCTTGCATTTGCTGCTTTCTTGCCTTTTTTAAGTTTGTAGCAACTACTGCCCCAATAAAAGTGGACACTTGATTCTCTAAAATTCGACTACTGGGGAAGTTATTGATTCTACCATTTGCCTGCGTTCTTGCCTTTTTGTAAGTTTGTAGCAACTACTGCCCCAATAAAAGTGGAAACTTGATTCTCTAAAATTCGACTACTGGGGAAGTTATTGATTCTAGCATTTGTCTGCGTTCTTGCCTTTTTGTAAGTTTGTAGCAACTACTGCCCCAATAAAAGTGGAAACTTGATTCTCTAAAATTCGACTACTGGGGAAGTTATTGATTCTAGCATTTGCCTGCGTTCTTGCCTTTTTGTAAGTTTGTAGCAACTACTGCCCCAATAAAAGTGGACACTTGATTCTCTAAAATTCGACTTCTGGGGAAGTTATTGATTCTTGCATTTGCCTGCGTTCTTGCCTTTTTGTAAATTTCTAGCAACTACGGGCCCAATAAAAGTGAAAACTTCATTCTCTTGATTCTCTTGAATCACTAAAATAAGACTGAATTCTGGGGAAGTTATTGATTCTTGCATTTGCTTGCGCTATTGCCTTTTGGTACGTTTGTAGCAACTACGGCCCCAATAAAATTGGAAACTTGATTCTCTAAAATACGACTTCTGGGGAAGTTATTGAGTCTTGCATTTGCTGCTTTCTTGCCTTTTTATAAGTTTGCAGCAACTACGGCCCCAATAAAATTGAAAACTTCATTCTCTAAAATACGATTTCTGGGGAAGTTATTGATTCTCGCATTTACCTGCGTTCTTGCCTTTTTGTAAGTTTGTAGCAACTACTGCCCCAATAAAAGTGGAAACTTGATTCTCTAAAATTCGACTACTGGGGAAGTTATTGATTCTAGCATTTGCCTGCGTTCTTGCCTTTTTGTAAGTTTGTAGCAACTACTGCCCCAATAAAAGTGGACACTTGATTCTCTAAAATTCGACTTCTGGGGAAGTTATTGATTCTAGCATTTACCTGCGTTCTTGCCTTTTTTAAGTTTGTAGCAACTACTGCCCCAATAAAAGTGGACACTTGATTCTCTAAAATTCGACTACTGGGGAAGTTATTGATTCTAGCATTTGCCTGCGTTCTTGCCTTTTTGTAAGTTTGTAGCAACTACTGCCCCAATAAAAGTGGAAACTTGATTCTCTAAAATTCGACTACTGGGGAAGTTATTGATTCTAGCATTTGTCTGCGTTCTTGCCTTTTTGTAAGTTTGTAGCAACTACTGCCCCAATAAAAGTGGAAACTTGATTCTCTAAAATTCGACTACTGGGGAAGTTATTGATTCTTGCATTTGCCTGCGTTCTTGCCTTTTTGTAAATTTCTAGCAACTACGGGCCCAATAAAAGTGAAAACTTCATTCTCTTGATTCTCTTGATTCACTAAAATACGACCGAATTCTGGGGAAGTTATTGATTCTTGCATTTGCTTGCGCTATTGCCTTTTGGTACGTTTGTAGCAACTACGGCCCCAATAAAATTGGAAACTTGATTCTCTAAAATACGACTTCTGGGGAAGTTATTGAGTCTTGCATTTGCTGCTTTCTTGCCTTTTTGTAAGTTTGGAGCAACTACGGCCCCAATAAAAGTGGAAACTTGATTCTCTAAAATACATTGCCTTTTGGTACGTTTGTAGCAACTACGGCCCCAATAAAATTGGAAACTTGATTCTCTAAAATACGACTTCTGGGGAAGTTATTGAGTCTTGCATTTGCTGCTTTCTTGCCTTTTTTAAGTTTGTAGCAACTACGGCCCCAATAAAAGTGAAAACTTCATTCTCTAAAATACGACTTCTGGGGAAGTTATTGATTCTAGCATTTACCTGCGTTCTTGCCTTTTTTAAGTTTGTAGCAACTACTGCCCCAATAAAAGTGGACACTTGATTCTCTAAAATTCGACTACTGGGGAAGTTATTGATTCTAGCATTTGCCTGCGTTCTTGCCTTTTTGTAAGTTTGTAGCAACTACTGCCCCAATAAAAGTGGAAACTTGATTCTCTAAAATTCGACTACTGGGGAAGTTATTGATTCTAGCATTTGTCTGCGTTCTTGCCTTTTTGTAAGTTTGTAGCAACTACTGCCCCAATAAAAGTGGAAACTTGATTCTCTAAAATTCGACTACTGGGGAAGTTATTGATTCTAGCATTTGCCTGCGTTCTTGCCTTTTTGTAAGTTTGTAGCAACTACTGCCCCAATAAAAGTGGACACTTGATTCTCTAAAATTCGACTTCTGGGGAAGTTATTGATTCTTGCATTTGCCTGCGTTCTTGCCTTTTTGTAAATTTCTAGCAACTACGGGCCCAATAAAAGTGAAAACTTCATTCTCTTGATTCTCTTGATTCACTAAAATACGACCGAATTCTGGGGAAGTTATTCATTCTTGCATTTGCTTGCGCTATTGCCTTTTGGTACGTTTGTAGCAACTACGGCCCCAATAAAATTGGAAAATTGATTCTCTAAAATACGACTTCTGGGGAAGTTATTGAGTCTTGCATTTGCTGCTTTCTTACCTTTTTGTAAGTTTGGAGCAACTACGGCCCCAATAAAAGTGGAAACTTGATTCTCTAAAATACGACTTCTGGGGAAGTTATTGATTCTTGCATTTGGCTGCGTTCTTGCCTTTTTGTAAATTTCTAGCAACTACGGGCCCAATAAAAGTGAAAACTTCATTCTCTTGATTCTCTTGATTCACTAAAATACGACCGAATTCTGGGGAAGTTATTGATTCTTGCATTTGCTTGCGCTTTTGCCTTTTGGTACGTTTGTAGCAACTACGGCCCCAATAAAATTGGAAACCTTATTCTCTAAAATACGACTTCTGGGGAAGTTATTGATTCTCGCATTTACCTGCGTTCTTGCCTTTTTGTAAGTTTGTAGCAACTACGGCCCCAATAAAAGTGGAAACTTGATTCTTTAAAGTACGACTTCTGGGGAAGTTATTGATTCTAGCATTTGCCTGCGTTCTTGCTTTTTTGTAAGTTTGTAGCAACTACTGCCCCAATAAAAGTGGAAACTTGATTCTCTAAAATTCGACTTCTGGGGAAGTTATTGATTCTTGCATTTGCCTGCGTTCTTGTCTTTTTGTAAATTTCTAGCAACTACGGGCCCAATAAAAGTGAAAACTTGATTCTCTTGATTCACTAAAATACGACCGAATTCTGGGGAAGCTATTGATTCTTGCATTTGCCTGCGTTCTTGTCTTTTTGTAAATTTCTAGCAACTACGGGCCCAATAAAAGTGAAAACTTGATTCTCTTGATTCACTAAAATACGACCGAATTCTGGGGAAGCTATTGATTCTTGCATTTGCTTGCGCTATTGCCTTTTGGTACGTTTGTAGCAACTACGGCCCCAATAAAATTGGAAACTTGATTCTCTAAAATTCGACTACTGGGGAAGTTATTGATTCTAGCATTTACCTGCGTTCTTGCCTTTTTGTAAGTTTGTAGCAACTACTGCCCCAATAAAAGTGGAAACTTGATTCTCTAAAATTCGACTACTGGGGAAGTTATTGATTCTAGCATTTGTCTGCGTTCTTGCCTTTTTGTAAGTTTGTAGCAACTACTGCCCCAATAAAAGTGGAAACTTGATTCTCTAAAATTCGACTACTGGGGAAGTTATTGATTCTAGCATTTGCTTGCGTTCTTGCCTTTTTGTAAGTTTGTAGCAACTACTGCCCCAATAAAAGTGGACACTTGATTCTCTAAAATTCGACTTCTGGGGAAGTTATTGATTCTTGCATTTGCCTGCGTTCTTGCCTTTTTGTAAATTTCTAGCAACTACGGGCCCAATAAAAGTGAAAACTTCATTCTCTTGATTCTCTTGATTCACTAAAATACGACCGAATTCTGGGGAAGTTATTGATTCTTGCATTTGCTTGCGCTATTGCCTTTTGGTACGTTTGTAGCAACTACGGCCCCAATAAAATTGGAAACTTGATTCTCTAAAATACGACTTCTGGGGAAGTTATTGAGTCTTGCATTTGCTGCTTTCTTGCCTTTTTTAAGTTTGTAGCAACTACGGCCCCAATAAAAGTGAAAACTTCATTCTCTAAAATACGACTTCTGGGGAAGTTATTGATTCTAGCATTTACCTGCGTTCTTGCCTTTTTTAAGTTTGTAGCAACTACTGCCCCAATAAAAGTGGACACTTGATTCTCTAAAATTCGACTTCTGGGGAAGTTATTGATTCTAGCATTTGTCTGCGTTCTTGCCTTTTTGTAAGTTTGTAGCAACTACTGCCCCAATAAAAGTGGAAACTTGATTCTCTAAAATTCGACTACTGGGGAAGTTATTGATTCTAGCATTTGCCTGCGTTCTTGCCTTTTTGTAAGTTTGTAGCAACTACTGCCCCAATAAAAGTGGACACTTGATTCTCTAAAATTCGACTTCTGGGGAAGTTATTGATTCTAGCATTTACCTGCGTTCTTGCCTTTTTGTAAATTTCTAGCAACTACGGGCCCAATAAAAGTGAAAACTTCATTCTCTTGATTCTCTTGATTCACTAAAATACGACCGAATTCTGGGGAAGTTATTGATTCTTGCATTTGCTTGCGCTATTGCCTTTTGGTACGTTTGTAGCAACTACGGCCCCAATAAAATTGGAAACTTGATTCTCTAAAATACGACTTCTGGGGAAGTTATTGAGTCTTGCATTTGCTGCTTTCTTGCCTTTTTGTAAGTTTGGAGCAACTACGGCCCCAATAAAAGTGGAAACTTGATTCTCTAAAATACGACTTCTGGGGAAGTTATTGATTCTTGCATTTGGCTGCGTTCTTGCCTTTTTGTAAATTTCTAGCAACTACGGGCCCAATAAAAGTGAAAACTTCATTCTCTTGATTCTCTTGATTCACTAAAATACGACCGAATTCTGGGGAAGTTATTGATTCTTGCATTTGCTTGCGCTTTTGCCTTTTGGTACGTTTGTAGCAACTACGGCCCCAATAAAATTGGAAACCTTATTCTCTAAAATACGACTTCTGGGGAAGTTATTGATTCTAGCATTTACCTGCGTTCTTGCCTTTTTGTAAGTTTGTAGCAACTACGGCCCCAATAAAAGTGGAAACTTGATTCTTTAAAGTACGACTTCTGGGGAAGTTATTGATTCTAGCATTTGCCTGCGTTCTTGCTTTTTTGTAAGTTTGTAGCAACTACTGCCCCAATAAAAGTGGAAACTTGATTCTCTAAAATTCGACTTCTGGGGAAGTTATTGATTCTTGCATTTGCCTGCGTTCTTGTCTTTTTGTAAATTTCTAGCAACTACGGGCCCAATAAAAGTGAAAACTTGATTCTCTTGATTCACTAAAATACGACCGAATTCTGGGGAAGCTATTGATTCTTGCATTTGCTTGCGCTATTGCCTTTTGGTACGTTTGTAGCAACTACGGCCCCAATAAAATTGGAAACTTGATTCTCTAAAATTCGACTACTGGGGAAGTTATTGATTCTAGCATTTGTCTGCGTTCTTGCCTTTTTGTAAGTTTGTAGCAACTACTGCCCCAATAAAAGTGGAAACTTGATTCTCTAAAATTCGACTACTGGGGAAGTTATTGATTCTAGCATTTGCCTGCGTTCTTGCCTTTTTGTAAGTTTGTAGCAACTACTGCCCCAATAAAAGTGGACACTTGATTCTCTAAAATTCGACTTCTGGGGAAGTTATTGATTCTTGCATTTGCCTGCGTTCTTGCCTTTTTGTAAATTTCTAGCAACTACGGGCCCAATAAAAGTGAAAACTTCATTCTCTTGATTCTCTTGAATCACTAAAATAAGACTGAATTCTGGGGAAGTTATTGATTCTTGCATTTGCTTGCGCTATTGCCTTTTGGTACGTTTGTAGCAACTACGGCCCCAATAAAATTGGAAACTTGATTCTCTAAAATACGACTTCTGGGGAAGTTATTGAGTCTTGCATTTGCTGCTTTCTTGCCTTTTTATAAGTTTGCAGCAACTACGGCCCCAATAAAATTGAAAACTTCATTCTCTAAAATACGATTTCTGGGGAAGTTATTGATTCTAGCATTTACCTGCGTTCTTGCCTTTTTGTAAGTTTGTAGCAACTACTGCCCCAATAAAAGTGGAAACTTGATTCTCTAAAATTCGACTACTGGGGAAGTTATTGATTCTAGCATTTGTCTGCGTTCTTGCCTTTTTGTAAGTTTGTAGCAACTACTGCCCCAATAAAAGTGGAAACTTGATTCTCTAAAATTCGACTACTGGGGAAGTTATTGATTCTAGCATTTGCTTGCGTTCTTGCCTTTTTGTAAGTTTGTAGCAACTACTGCCCCAATAAAAGTGGACACTTGATTCTCTAAAATTCGACTTCTGGGGAAGTTATTGATTCTTGCATTTGCCTGCATTCTTGCCTTTTTGTAAATTTCTAGCAACTACGGGCCCAATAAAAGTGAAAACTTCATTCTCTTGATTCTCTTGATTCACTAAAATACGACCGAATTCTGGGGAAGTTATTGATTCTTGCATTTGCTTGCGCTATTGCCTTTTGGTACGTTTGTTGCAACTACGGCCCCAATAAAATTGGAAACTTGATTCTCTAAAATACGACTTCTGGGGAAGTTATTGAGTCTTGCATTTGCTGCTTTCTTGCCTTTTTTAAGTTTGTAGCAACTACGGCCCCAATAAAAGTGAAAACTTCATTCTCTAAAATACGACTTCTGGGGAAGTTATTGATTCTAGCATTTACCTGCGTTCTTGCCTTTTTTAAGTTTGTAGCAACTACTGCCCCAATAAAAGTGGACACTTGTTTCTCTAAAATTCGACTTCTGGGGAAGTTATTGATTCTTGCATTTGCCTGCATTCTTGCCTTTTTGTAAATTTCTAGCAACTACGGGCCCAATAAAACTGAAAACTTCATTCTCTAAAATACGATTTCTGGGGAAGTTATTGATTCTAGCATTTACCTGCGTTCTTGCCTTTTTGTAAGTTTGTAGCAACTACTGCCCCAATAAAAGTGGAAACTTGATTCTCTAAAATTCGACTACTGGGGAAGTTATTGATTCTAGCATTTGCCTGCGTTCTTGCCTTTTTGTAAGTTTGTAGCAACTACTGCCCCAATAAAAGTGGACACTTGATTCTCTAAAATTCGACTTCTGGGGAAGTTATTGATTCTTGCATTTGCCTGCGTTCTTGCCTTTTTGTAAATTTCTAGCAACTACGGGCCCAATAAAAGTGAAAACTTCATTCTCTTGATTCTCTTGAATCACTAAAATAAGACTGAATTCTGGGGAAGTTATTGATTCTTGCATTTGCTTGCGCTATTGCCTTTTGGTACGTTTGTAGCAACTACGGCCCCAATAAAATTGGAAACTTGATTCTCTAAAATACGACTTCTGGGGAAGTTATTGAGTCTTGCATTTGCTGCTTTCTTGCCTTTTTATAAGTTTGCAGCAACTACGGCCCCAATAAAATTGAAAACTTCATTCTCTAAAATACGATTTCTGGGGAAGTTATTGATTCTAGCATTTACCTGCGTTCTTGCCTTTTTGTAAGTTTGTAGCAACTACTGCCCCAATAAAAGTGGAAACTTGATTCTCTAAAATTCGACTACTGGGGAAGTTATTGATTCTAGCATTTGTCTGCGTTCTTGCCTTTTTGTAAGTTTGTAGCAACTACTGCCCCAATAAAAGTGGAAACTTGATTCTCTAAAATTCGACTACTGGGGAAGTTATTGATTCTAGCATTTGCTTGCGTTCTTGCCTTTTTGTAAGTTTGTAGCAACTACTGCCCCAATAAAAGTGGACACTTGATTCTCTAAAATTCGACTTCTGGGGAAGTTATTGATTCTTGCATTTGCCTGCATTCTTGCCTTTTTGTAAATTTCTAGCAACTACGGGCCCAATAAAAGTGAAAACTTCATTCTCTTGATTCTCTTGATTCACTAAAATACGACCGAATTCTGGGGAAGTTATTGATTCTTGCATTTGCTTGCGCTATTGCCTTTTGGTACGTTTGTAGCAACTACGGCCCCAATAAAATTGGAAACTTGATTCTCTAAAATACGACTTCTGGGGAAGTTATTGAGTCTTGCATTTGCTGCTTTCTTGCCTTTTTTAAGTTTGTAGCAACTACGGCCCCAATAAAAGTGAAAACTTCATTCTCTAAAATACGACTTCTGGGGAAGTTATTGATTCTAGCATTTACCTGCGTTCTTGCCTTTTTTAAGTTTGTAGCAACTACTGCCCCAATAAAAGTGGACACTTGATTCTCTAAAATTCGACTTCTGGGGAAGTTATTGATTCTTGCATTTGCCTGCATTCTTGCCTTTTTGTAAATTTCTAGCAACTACGGGCCCAATAAAACTGAAAACTTCATTCTCTAAAATACGATTTCTGGGGAAGTTATTGATTCTAGCATTTACCTGCGTTCTTGCCTTTTTGTAAGTTTGTAGCAACTACTGCCCCAATAAAAGTGGAAACTTGATTCTCTAAAATTCGACTACTGGGGAAGTTATTGATTCTAGCATTTGCCTGCGTTCTTGCCTTTTTGTAAGTTTGTAGCAACTACTGCCCCAATAAAAGTGGACACTTGATTCTCTAAAATTCGACTTCTGGGGAAGTTATTGATTCTTGCATTTGCCTGCGTTCTTGCCTTTTTGTAAATTTCTAGCAACTACGGGCCCAATAAAAGTGAAAACTTCATTCTCTTGATTCTCTTGATTCACTAAAATACGACCGAATTCTGGGGAAGTTATTGATTCTTGCATTTGCTTGCGCTATTGCCTTTTGGTACGTTTGTAGCAACTACGGCCCCAATAAAATTGGAATTGATTCTCTAAAATACGACTTCTGGGGAAGTTATTGAGTGTTGCATTTGGCTGCGTTCTTGACTTTTTGTAAATTGCTAGCAACTACGGGCCCAATAAAAGTGGAAACTTGATTCTCTTGATTCTCTTGAATCACTAAAATAAGACCGAATTCTGGGGAAGTTATTGATTCTTGCATTTGCTTGCGCTATTGCCTTTTGGTACGTTTGTAGCAACTACGGCCCCAATAAAATTGGAAACTTGATTCTCTAAAATACGACTTCTGGGGAAGTTATTGAGTCTTGCATTTGCTGCTTTCTTGCCTTTTTGTAAGTTTGTAGCAACTACGGATCCAATAAAAGTGGAAACTTGATTCTCTAAAATACGACTTCTGGGGAAGTTATTGATTCTAGCATTTGTCTGCGTTCTTGCCTTTTTGTAAATTTCTAGCAACTACGGGTCCAATAAAAGTGAAAACTTTGATTCTCTTGATTCACTAAAATACGACCGAATTCTGGGGAAGTTATTGATTCTTGCATTTGCTTGCGCTATTGCCTTTTGGTACGTTTGCAGCAACGACGGCCCCAATAAAATTGGAAACTTGATTCTCTAAAATACGACTTCTGGGGAAGTTATTGAGTCTTGCATTTGGCTGAGTTCTTGACTTTTTGTAAATTGCTAGCAACTACGGGCCCAATAAAAGTGAAAACTTAATTCTCTTGATTCACTAAAATACGACCGAATTCTGGGGAAGTTATTGATTCTTGCATTTGCTTGCGCTATTGCCTTTTGGTACGTTTGCAGCAACGACGGCCCCAATAAAATTGGAAACTTGATTCTCTAAAATACGACTTCTGGGGAAATTATTGAGTCCTGCATTTGCTGCTTTCTTGCCTTTTTGTAAGTTTGTAGCAACTACGGCCCCAATAAAATTGGAAACTTCATTCTCTAAAATACGACTTCTGGGGAAGTTATTGATTCTAGCATTTACCTGCGTTCTTGCCTTTTTGTAAGTTTGTAGCAACTACGGTCCCAATAAAAGTGGAATTTTGATTCTCTAAAATACGACTTCCGGGGAAGTTATTGATTCTAGCATTTACCTGCGTTCTTGCCTTTTTGTAAGTTTGTAGCAACTACTGCCCCAATAAAAGTGGAAACTTGATTCTCTAAAATTCGACTTCTGGGGAAGTTATTGATTCTTGCATTTGGCTGCGTTCTTGACTTTTTGTAAATTGCTAGCAACTACGGGCCCAATAAAAGTGAAAACTTAATTCTCTTGATTCACTAAAATACGACCTAATTCTGGGGAAGTTATTGATTCTTGCATTTGCTTGCGCTATTGCCTTTTGGTACGTTTGTAGCAACTACGGCCCCAATAAAATTGGAATTGATTCTCTAAAATACGACTTCTGGGGAAGTTATTGAGTGTTGCATTTGCTGCTTTCTTGCCTTTTTGTAAGTTTGTAGCAACTACGGGCCCAATAAAAGTGAAATCTTGATTCACTTGAGTCACTAAAATACGAGCGAATTCTGGGGAAGTTATTGATTCTTGCATTCGCTTGCGCTATTGCCTTTTGGTACGTTTGTAGCAACTACGGCCCCAATAAAATTGGAAACTTGATTCTCTAAAATACGACTTCTGGGGAAGTTATTGAGTTTTGCATTTGCTGCTTTCTTGCCTTTTTGTAAGTTTGTAGCAACTACGGCCCCAATAAAAGTGAAAACTTCATTCTCTAAAATACAACTTCTGGGGAAGTAATTGATTCTAGCATGCCTTTTTGTAAGTTTGTAGCAACTACTGCCCCAATAAAAGTGGAATTTTGATTCTCTAAAATACGACTTCTGGGGAAGTTATTGATTCTAGCATTTGCCTGCGTTGTTGCCTTTTTGTAAATTTCTAGCAACTACGGACCCAATAAAAGTGGAAACTTGATTCTCTTGATTCTCTTGAATCACTAAAATAAGACCGAATTCTGGGGAAGTTATTGATTCTTGCATTTGCTTGCGCTATTACCTTTTGGTACGTTTGTAGCAACTACGGCCCCAATAAAATTGGAAACTTGATTCTCTAAAATACGACTTCTGGGGAAGTTATTGAGTCTTGCATTTGCTGCTTTCTTGCCTTCTTATAAGTTTGTAGCAACTACGGCCCCAATAAAAGTGAAAACCTCATTCTCGAAAATACGATTTCTGGGGAAGTTATTGATTCTAGCATTTACCTGCGTTCTTGCCTTTTTGTAAGTTTGTAGCAACTACTGCCCCAATAAAAGTGAAAACTTGATTCTCTAAAATACGAATTGTGGGGAAGTTATTGAGTCTTGCATTTGCTGCTTTCTTGCCTTTTTGTAAGTTTGTAGCAACTACGGATCCAATAAAAGTGGAAACTTGATTCTCTAAAATACGACTCCTGGGGAAGTTATTGATTCTAGCATTTGTCTGCGTTCTTGCCTTTTTGTAAATTTCTAGCAACTACGGGTCCAATAAAAGTGAAAACTTTGATTCTCTTGATTCACTAAAATACGACCGAATTCTGGGGAAGTTATTGATTCTTGCATTTGCTTGCGCTATTGCCTTTTGGTACGTTTGCAGCAACGACGGCCCCAATAAAATTGGAAACTTGATTCTCTAAAATACGACTTCTGGGGAAGTTATTGAGTCTTGCATTTGGCTGCGTTCTTGACTTTTTGTAAATTGCTAGCAACTACGGGCCCAATAAAAGTGAAAACTTAATTCTCTTGATTCACTAAAATACGACCGAATTCTGGGGAAGTTATTGATTCTTGCATTTGCTTGCGCTATTGCCTTTTGGTACGTTTGCAGCAACGACGGCCCCAATAAAATTGGAAACTTGATTCTCTAAAATACGACTTCTGGGGAAGTTATTGAGTCCTGCATTTGCTGCTTTCTTGCCTTTTTGTAAGTTTGTAGCAACTACGGCCCCAGTAAAATTGGAAACTTCATTCTCTAAAATACGACTTCTGGGGAAGTTATTGATTCTAGCATTTACCTGCGTTCTTGCCTTTTTGTAAGTTTGTAGCAACTACGGTCCCAATAAAAGTGGAATTTTGATTCTCTAAAATACGACTTCCGGGGAAGTTATTGATTCTAGCATTTACCTGCGTTCTTGCCTTTTTGTAAGTTTGTAGCAACTACTGCCCCAATAAAAGTGGAAACTTGATTCTCTAAAATTCGACTTCTGGGGAAGTTATTGATTCTTGCATTTGGCTGCGTTCTTGACTTTTTGTAAATTGCTAGCAACTACGGGCCCAATAAAAGTGAAAACTTAATTCTCTTGATTCACTAAAATACGACCTAATTCTGGGGAAGTTATTGATTCTTGCATTTGCTTGCGCTATTGCCTTTTGGTACGTTTGTAGCAACTACGGCCCCAATAAAATTGGAATTGATTCTCTAAAATACGACTTCTGGGGAAGTTATTGAGTGTTGCATTTGCTGCTTTCTTGCCTTTTTGTAAGTTTGTAGCAACTACGGGCCCAATAAAAGTGAAATCTTGATTCCCTTGAGTCACTAAAATACGAGCGAATTCTGGGGAAGTTATTGATTCTTGCATTCGCTTGCGCTATTGCCTTTTGGTACGTTTGTAGCAACTACGGCCCCAATAAAATTGGAAACTTGATTCTCTAAAATACGACTTCTGGGGAAGTTATTGAGTTTTGCATTTGCTGCTTTCTTGCCTTTTTGTAAGTTTGTAGCAACTACGGCCCCAATAAAAGTGAAAACTTCATTCTCTAAAATACAACTTCTGGGGAAGTAATTGATTCTAGCATGCCTTTTTGTAAGTTTGTAGCAACTACTGCCCCAATAAAAGTGGAATTTTGATTCTCTAAAATACGACTTCTGGGGAAGTTATTGATTCTAGCATTTGCCTGCGTTGTTGCCTTTTTGTAAATTTCTAGCAACTACGGACCCAATAAAAGTGGAAACTTGATTCTCTTGATTCTCTTGAATCACTAAAATAAGACCGAATTCTGGGGAAGTTATTGATTCTTGCATTTGCTTGCGCTATTACCTTTTGGTACGTTTGTAGCAACTACGGCCCCAATAAAATTGGAAACTTGATTCTCTAAAATACGACTTCTGGGGAAGTTATTGAGTCTTGCATTTGCTGCTTTCTTGCCTTCTTATAAGTTTGTAGCAACTACGGCCCCAATAAAAGTGAAAACTTCATTCTCGAAAATACGATTTCTGGGGAAGTTATTGATTCTAGCATTTACCTGCGTTCTTGCCTTTTTGTAAGTTTGTAGCAACTACTGCCCCAATAAAAGTGGAAACTTGATTCTCTAAAATACGAATTGTGGGGAAGTTATTGAGTCTTGCATTTGCTGCTTTCTTGCCTTTTTGTAAGTTTGTAGCAACTACGGATCCAATAAAAGTGGAAACTTGATTCTCTAAAATACGACTTCTGGGGAAGTTATTGATTCTAGCATTTGTCTGCGTTCTTGCCTTTTTGTAAATTTCTAGCAACTACGGGTCCAATAAAAGTGAAAACTTTGATTCTCTTGATTCACTAAAATACGACCGAATTCTGGGGAAGTTATTGATTCTTGCATTTGCTTGCGCTATTGCCTTTTGGTACGTTTGCAGCAACGACGGCCCCAATAAAATTGGAAACTTGATTCTCTAAAATACGACTTCTGGGGAAGTTATTGAGTCTTGCATTTGACTGCGTTCTTGACTTTTTGTAAATTGCTAGCAACTACGGGCCCAATAAAAGTGAAAACTTAATTCTCTTGATTCACTAAAATACGACCGAATTCTGGGGAAGTTGTTGATTCTTGCATTTGCTTGCGCTATTGCCTTTTGGTACGTTTGCAGCAACGACGGCCCCAATAAAATTGGAAACTTGATTCTCTAAAATACGACTTCTGGGGAAGTTATTGAGTCTTGCATTTGCTGCTTTCTTGCCTTTTTGTAAGTTTGTAGCAACTACGGCCCCAGTAAAATTGGAAACTTCATTCTCTAAAATACGACTTCTGGGGAAGTTATTGATTCTAGCATTTACCTGCGTTCTT
Organism: Eutolmus rufibarbis; assembly: GCA_963920795.1. Taxonomy (NCBI): domain Eukaryota; kingdom Metazoa; phylum Arthropoda; class Insecta; order Diptera; family Asilidae; genus Eutolmus; species Eutolmus rufibarbis. Next base: position 19,993,653 of record OY987205.1, read on the forward strand.
GCCTTTTTGTAAGTTTGTAGCAACTACGGTCCCAATAAAAGTGGAATTTTGATTCTCTAAAATACGACTTCCGGGGAAGTTATTGATTCTAGCATTTACCTGCGTTCTTGCCTTTTTGTAAGTTTGTAGCAACTACTGCCCCAATAAAAGTGGAAACTTGATTCTCTAAAATTCGACTTCTGGGGAAGTTATTGATTCTTGCATTTGGCTGCGTTCTTGACTTTTTGTAAATTGCTAGCAACTACGGGCCCAATAAAAGTGAAAACTTAATTCTCTTGATTCACTAAAATACGACCTAATTCTGGGGAAGTTATTGATTCTTGCATTTGCTTGCGCTATTGCCTTTTGGTACGTTTGTAGCAACTACGGCCCCAATAAAATTGGAATTGATTCTCTAAAATACGACTTCTGGGGAAGTTATTGAGTGTTGCATTTGCTGCTTTCTTGCCTTTTTGTAAGTTTGTAGCAACTACGGGCCCAATAAAAGTGAAATCTTGATTCCCTTGAGTCACTAAAATACGAGCGAATTCTGGGGAAGTTATTGATTCTTGCATTCGCTTGCGCTATTGCCTTTTGGTACGTTTGTAGCAACTACGGCCCCAATAAAATTGGAAACTTGATTCTCTAAAATACGACTTCTGGGGAAGTTATTGAGTTTTGCATTTGCTGCTTTCTTGCCTTTTTGTAAGTTTGTAGCAACTACGGCCCCAATAAAAGTGAAAACTTCATTCTCTAAAATACAACTTCTGGGGAAGTAATTGATTCTAGCATGCCTTTTTGTAAGTTTGTAGCAACTACTGCCCCAATAAAAGTGGAATTTTGATTCTCTAAAATACGACTTCTGGGGAAGTTATTGATTCTAGCATTTGCCTGCGTTGTTGCCTTTTTGTAAATTTCTAGCAACTACGGACCCAATAAAAGTGGAAACTTGATTCTCTTGATTCTCTTGAATCACTAAAATAAGACCGAATTCTGGGGAAGTTATTGATTCTTGCATTTGCTTGCGCTATTACCTTTTGGTACGTTTGTAGCAACTACGGCCCCAATAAAATTGGAAACTTGATTCTCTAAAATACGACTTCTGGGGAAGTTATTGAGTCTTGCATTTGCTGCTTTCTTGCCTTCTTATAAGTTTGTAGCAACTACGGCCCCAATAAAAGTGAAAACTTCATTCTCGAAAATACGATTTCTGGGGAAGTTATTGATTCTAGCATTTACCTGCGTTCTTGCCTTTTTGTAAGTTTGTAGCAACTACTGCCCCAATAAAAGTGGAAACTTGATTCTCTAAAATACGAATTGTGGGGAAGTTATTGAGTCTTGCATTTGCTGCTTTCTTGCCTTTTTGTAAGTTTGTAGCAACTACGGATCCAATAAAAGTGGAAACTTGATTCTCTAAAATACGACTTCTGGGGAAGTTATTGATTCTAGCATTTGTCTGCGTTCTTGCCTTTTTGTAAATTTCTAGCAACTACGGGTCCAATAAAAGTGAAAACTTTGATTCTCTTGATTCACTAAAATACGACCGAATTCTGGGGAAGTTATTGATTCTTGCATTTGCTTGCGCTATTGCCTTTTGGTACGTTTGCAGCAACGACGGCCCCAATAAAATTGGAAACTTGATTCTCTAAAATACGACTTCTGGGGAAGTTATTGAGTCTTGCATTTGACTGCGTTCTTGACTTTTTGTAAATTGCTAGCAACTACGGGCCCAATAAAAGTGAAAACTTAATTCTCTTGATTCACTAAAATACGACCGAATTCTGGGGAAGTTGTTGATTCTTGCATTTGCTTGCGCTATTGCCTTTTGGTACGTTTGCAGCAACGACGGCCCCAATAAAATTGGAAACTTGATTCTCTAAAATACGACTTCTGGGGAAGTTATTGAGTCTTGCATTTGCTGCTTTCTTGCCTTTTTGTAAGTTTGTAGCAACTACGGCCCCAATAAAATTGGAAACTTCATTCTCTAAAATACGACTTCTGGGGAAGTTATTGATTCTAGCATTTACCTGCGTTCTTGCCTTTTTGTAAGTTTGTAGCAACTACGGCCCCAATAAAAGTGAAAACTTCATTCTCTAAAATACAACTTCTGGGGAAGTAATTGATTCTAGCATGCCTTTTTGTAAGTTTGTAGCAACTACTGCCCCAATAAAAGTGGAAACTTGATTCTCTAAAATTCGACTCTGGGGAAGTTATTGATTCTAGCATTTGCCTGCGTTCTTGCCTTTTTGTAAGTTTGTAGCAACTACTGCCCCAATAAAAGAGGTCACTTGATTCTCTAAAATTCGACTTCTGGGGAAGTTATTGATTCTTGCATTTGCCTGCGTTCTTGCCTTTTTGTAAATTTCTAGCAACTACGGGCCCAATAAAAGTGAAAACTTGATTTTCTTGATTTACTAAAATACGACCGTATTTTGGGGAAGTTATTGATTCTTTCATTTGCTTGCGATATTGCCTTTTGGTACGCTTGTAGCAACTACGGCCCCAATAAAATTGGAAACTTGATTCTCTAAAATACAACTTCTGGGGAAGTTATTGAGTCTTGCATTTGCTGCTTTCTTGCCTTTTTTAAGTTTGTAGCAACTACGGCTCCAATAAAAGTGAAAACTTCATTCTCTAAAATACGACTTCTGGGGAAGTTATTGATTCTAGCATTTACCTGCGTTCTTGCCTTTTTGTAAGTTTGTAGCAACTACTGCCCCAATAAAAGTGGAAACTTGATTCTCCAAAAATCCGACTACTGGGGAAGTTATTGATTCTAGCATTTGTCTGCGTTGTTGCCTCTTTGTAAATTTCTAGCAACTACGGGCCCAATAAAAGTGGAAACTTGATTCTCTTGATTCTCTTGAATCGTTAAAATAAGACCCAATTCTGGGGAAGTTATTGATTCTTGCATTTGCTTGCGCTATTGCCTTTTTGTAAGTTTGTAGCAACTACGGCCACAATAAATTTGGAAACTTGATTCTTTAAAGTACGACTTCTAGGGAAGTTATTGATTCTAGACTTTGCCTGCGTTCTTGCCTTTTTGTAAGTTTGTAGCAACTACTTACTGCCCCAATAAAAGTGGACACTTGATTGTCTAAAATTCGACTTGTGGGGAAGTTATTGATTCTAGCATTTGCCTGCGTTCTTGCCTTTTTGTAAATTTCTAGTAACTACGGGCCCAATAAAAGTGAAAACTTCATTCTTGATGCACTAAAATACGACTGAATTCTGGGGAAGTTATTGATTCTTGAATTTGCTTGCGCTATTGCCTTTTGGTACGTTTGTAGCAACTACGGCCCTAATAAAATTGGAAACTTGATTCTCTAAAATACGACTTCTGGGGAAGTTATTGAGTCTTGCATTTGCTGCTTTCTTGCCTTTTTGTAAGTTTGTAGCAACTACGGCCCCAATAAAAGTGAAAACTTCATTCTCTAAAATACAACTTCTGGGGAAGTTATTGATTCTAGCATTTACCTGCGTTCTTGCCTTTTTGTAAGTTTGTAGCAACTACGGACCCAATAAAAGTGGAAACTTGATTCTCTAAAATACGACTTCTGGGGAAGTTATTGTTTCTAGCATTTGTCTGCGTACTTGCCTTTTTGTAAATTTCTAGCAACTACGGGTCCAATAAAAGTGAAAACTTTGATTCTCTTGATTCACTAAAATACGACCGAATTCTGGGGAAGTTATTGATTCTTGCATTTGCTTGCGCTATTGCCTTTTGGTACGTTTGCAGCAACGACGGCCCCAATAAAATTGGAAACTTGATTCTCTAAAATACGACTTCTGGGGAAGTTATTGAGTCTTGCATTTGGCTGCGTTCTTGACTTTTTGTAAATTGCTAGCAACTACGGGCCCAATAAAAGTGAAAACTTAATTCTCTTGATTCACTAAAATACGACCGAATTCTGGGGAAGTTATTGATTCTTGCATTTGCTTGCGCTATTGCCTTTTGGTACGTTTGCAGCAACGACGGCCCCAATAAAATTGGAAACTTGATTCTCTAAAATACGACTTCTGGGGAAGTTATTGAGTCTTGCATTTGCTGCTTTCTTGCCTTTTTGTAAGTTTGTAGCAACTACGGCCCCAATAAAATTGGAAACTTCATTCTCTAAAATACGACTTCTGGGGAAGTTATTGATTCTAGCATTTACCTGCGTTCTTGCCTTTTTGTAAGTTTGTAGCAACTACGGTCCCAATAAAAGTGGAATTTTGATTCTCTAAAATACGACTTCCGGGGAAGTTATTGATTCTAGCATTTACCTGCGTTCTTGCCTTTTTGTAAGTTTGTAGCAACTACTGCCCCAATAAAAGTGGAAACTTGATTCTCTAAAATTCGACTTCTGGGGAAGTTATTGATTCTAGCATTTACCTGCGTTCTTGCCTTTTTGTAAGTTTGTAGCAACTACTGCCCCAATAAAAGTGGAAACTTGATTCTCTAAAATTCGACTTCTGGGGAAGTTATTGATTCTTGCATTTGGCTGCGTTCTTGACTTTTTGTAAATTGCTAGCAACTACGGGCCCAATAAAAGTGAAAACTTAATTCTCTTGATTCACTAAAATACGACCTAATTCTGGGGAAGTTATTGATTCTTTGCATTTGCTTGCGCTATTGCCTTTTGGTACGTTTGTAGCAACTACGGCCCCAATAAAATTGGAATTGATTCTCTAAAATACGACTTCTGGGGAAGTTATTGAGTGTTGCATTTGCTGCTTTCTTGCCTTTTTGTAAGTTTGTAGCAACTACGGGCCCAATAAAAGTGAAATCTTGATTCACTTGAGTCACTAAAATACGAGCGAATTCTGGGGAAGTTATTGATTCTTGCATTCGCTTGCGCTATTGCCTTTTGGTACGTTTGTAGCAACTACGGCCCCAATAAAATTGGAAACTTGATTCTCTAAAATACGACTTCTGGGGAAGTTATTGAGTTTTGCATTTGCTGCTTTCTTGCCTTTTTGTAAGTTTGTAGCAACTACGGCCCCAATAAAAGTGAAAACTTCATTCTCTAAAATACAACTTCTGGGGAAGTAATTGATTCTAGCATGCCTTTTTGTAAGTTTGTAGCAACTACTGCCCCAATAAAAGTGGAATTTTGATTCTCTAAAATACGACTTCTGGGGAAGTTATTGATTCTAGCATTTGCCTGCGTTGTTGCCTTTTTGTAAATTTCTAGCAACTACGGACCCAATAAAAGTGGAAACTTGATTCTCTTGATTCTCTTGAATCACTAAAATAAGACCGAATTCTGGGAAAACTTCATTCTCTAAAATACAACTTCTGGGGAAGTAATTGATTCTAGCATGCCTTTTTGTAAGTTTGTAGCAACTACTGCCCCAATAAAAGTGGAATTTTGATTCTCTAAAATACGACTTCTGGGGAAGTTATTGATTCTAGCATTTGCCTGCGTTGTTGCCTTTTTGTAAATTTCTAGCAACTACGGACCCAATAAAAGTGGAAACTTGATTCTCTTGATTCTCTTGAATCACTAAAATAAGACCGAATTCTGGGGAAGTTATTGATTCTTGCATTTGCTTGCGCTATTACCTTTTGGTACGTTTGTAGCAACTACGGCCCCAATAAAATTGGAAACTTGATTCTCTAAAATACGACTTCTGGGGAAGTTATTGAGTCTTGCATTTGCTGCTTTCTTGCCTTCTTATAAGTTTGTAGCAACTACGGCTCCAATAAAAGTGAAAACTTCATTCTCTAAAATACGACTTCTGGGGAAGTTATTGATTCTAGCATTTACCTGCGTTCTTGCCTTTTTGTAAGTTTGTAGCAACTACTGCCCCAATAAAAGTGGAAACTTGATTCTCCAAAAATCCGACTACTGGGGAAGTTATTGATTCTAGCATTTGTCTGCGTTGTTGCCTCTTTGTAAATTTCTAGCAACTACGGGCCCAATAAAAGTGGAAACTTGATTCTCTTGATTCTCTTGAATCGTTAAAATAAGACCCAATTCTGGGGAAGTTATTGATTCTTGCATTTGCTTGCGCTATTGCCTTTTTGTAAGTTTGTAGCAACTACGGCCCCAATAAAAGTGAAAACTTCATTCTCTAAAATACAACTTCTGGGGAAGTTATTGATTCTAGCATTTACCTGCGTTCTTGCCTTTTTGTAAGTTTGTAGCAACTACGGACCCAATAAAAGTGGAAACTTGATTCTCTAAAATACGACTTCTGGGGAAGTTATTGTTTCTAGCATTTGTCTGCGTTCTTGCCTTTTTGTAAATTTCTAGCAACTACGGGTCCAATAAAAGTGAAAACTTTGATTCTCTTGATTCACTAAAATACGACCGAATTCTGGGGAAGTTATTGATTCTTGCATTCGCTTGCGCTATTGCCTTTTGGTACGTTTGTAGCAACTACGGCCCCAATAAAATTGGAAACTTGATTCTCTAAAATACGACTTCTGGGGAAGTTATTGAGTCTTGCATTTGCTGCTTTCTTGCCTTTTTATAAGTTTGCAGCAACTACGGCCCCAATAAAATTGAAAACTTCATTCTCTAAAATACGATTTCTGGGGAAGTTATTGATTCTAGCATTTACCTGCGTTCTTGCCTTTTTGTAAGTTTGTAGCAACTACTGCCCCAATAAAAGTGGAAACTTGATTCTCTAAAATTCGACTACTGGGGAAGTTATTGATTTTAGCATTTGTCTGCGTTCTTGCCTTTTTGTAAGTTTGTAGCAACTACTGCCCCAATAAAAGTGGAAACTTGATTCTCTAAAATTCGACTACTGGGGAAGTTATTGATTCTAGCATTTGTCTGCGTTCTTGCCTTTTTGTAAGTTATTGATTCTAGCATTTGCCTGCGTTGTTGCCTTTTTGTAAATTTCTAGCAACTACGGACCCAATAAAAGTGGAAACTTGATTCTCTTGATTCTCTTGAATCACTAAAATAAGACCGAATTCTGGGGAAGTTATTGATTCTTGCATTTGCTTGCGCTATTGCCTTTTGGTACGTTTGTAGCAACTACGGCCCCAATAAAATTGGAATTGATTCTCTAAAATACGACTTCTGGGGAAGTTATTGAGTGTTGCATTTGCTGCTTTCTTGCCTTTTTGTAAGTTTGTAGCAACTACGGGCCCAATAAAAGTGAAATCTTGATTCACTTGAGTCACTAAAATACGAGCGAATTCTGGGGAAGTTATTGATTCTTGCATTCGCTTGCGCTATTGCCTTTTGGTACGTTTGTAGCAACTACGGCCCCAATAAAATTGGAAACTTGATTCTCTAAAATACGACTTCTGGGGAAGTTATTGAGTTTTGCATTTGCTGCTTTCTTGCCTTTTTGTAAGTTTGTAGCAACTACGGCCCCAATAAAAGTGAAAACTTCATTCTCTAAAATACAACTTCTGGGGAAGTAATTGATTCTAGCATGCCTTTTTGTAAGTTTGTAGCAACTACTGCCCCAATAAAAGTGGAATTTTGATTCTCTAAAATACGACTTCTGGGGAAGTTATTGATTCTAGCATTTGCCTGCGTTGTTGCCTTTTTGTAAATTTCTAGCAACTACGGACCCAATAAAAGTGGAAACTTGATTCTCTTGATTCTCTTGAATCACTAAAATAAGACCGAATTCTGGGGAAGTTATTGATTCTTGCATTTGCTTGCGCTATTACCTTTTGGTACGTTTGTAGCAACTACGGCCCCAATAAAATTGGAAACTTGATTCTCTAAAATACGACTTCTGGGGAAGTTATTGAGTCTTGCATTTGCTGCTTTCTTGCCTTCTTATAAGTTTGTAGCAACTACGGCTCCAATAAAAGTGAAAACTTCATTCTCTAAAATACGACTTCTGGGGAAGTTATTGATTCTAGCATTTACCTGCGTTCTTGCCTTTTTGTAAGTTTGTAGCAACTACTGCCCCAATAAAAGTGGAAACTTGATTCTCCAAAAATCCGACTACTGGGGAAGTTATTGATTCTAGCATTTGTCTGCGTTGTTGCCTCTTTGTAAATTTCTAGCAACTACGGGCCCAATAAAAGTGGAAACTTGATTCTCTTGATTCTCTTGAATCGTTAAAATAAGACCCAATTCTGGGGAAGTTATTGATTCTTGCATTTGCTTGCGCTATTGCCTTTTTGTAAGTTTGTAGCAACTACGGCCCCAATAAAAGTGAAAACTTCATTCTCTAAAATACAACTTCTGGGGAAGTTATTGATTCTAGCATTTACCTGCGTTCTTGCCTTTTTGTAAGTTTGTAGCAACTACGGACCCAATAAAAGTGGAAACTTGATTCTCTAAAATACGACTTCTGGGGAAGTTATTGTTTCTAGCATTTGTCTGCGTTCTTGCCTTTTTGTAAATTTCTAGCAACTACGGGTCCAATAAAAGTGAAAACTTTGATTCTCTTGATTCACTAAAATACGACCGAATTCTGGGGAAGTTATTGATTCTTGCATTCGCTTGCGCTATTGCCTTTTTGTAAGTTTGTAGCAACTACTGCCCCAATAAAAGTGGAAACTTGATTCTCTAAAATTCGACTTCCGGGGAAGTTATTGATTCTAGCATTTACCTGCGTTCTTGCCTTTTTGTAAGTTTGTAGCAACTACTGCCCCAATAAAAGTGGAAACTTGATTCTCTAAAATTCGACTTCTGGGGAAGTTATTGATCCTTGCATTTGGCTGCGTTCTTGCCTTTTTGTAAATTTCTAGCAACTACGGGCCCAATAAAAATGAAAACTTCATTCTCTTGGTTCTCTTGATTCACTAAAATACGACCGAATTCTGGGGAAGTTATTGATTCTTGAATTTGCTTGCGCTATTGCCTTTTGGTACGTTTGTAGCAACTACGGCCCCAATAAAATTGGAATTGATTCTCTAAAATACGAGTTCTGGGGAAGTTATTGAGTGTTGCATTTGCTGCTTTCTTGCCTTTTTGTAAGTTTGTAGCAACTACGGTCCCAATAAAAGTGGAATTTTGATTCTCTAAAATACGACTTCTGGGGAAGTTATTGATTCTAGCATTTGCCTGCGTTGTTGCCTTTTTGTAAATTTCTAGCAACTACGGACCCAATAAAAGTGGAAACTTGATTCTCTTGATTCTCTTGAATCACTAAAATAAGACCGAATTCTGGGGAAGTTATTGATTCTTGCATTTGCTTGCGCTATTGCCTTTTGGTACGTTTGTAGCAACTACGGCCCCAATAAAATTGGAAACTTGATTCTCTAAAATACGACTTCTGGGGAAGTTATTGAGTCTTGCATTTGCTGCTTTCTTGCCTTCTTATAAGTTTGTAGCAACTACGGCCCCAATAAAAGTGAAAACTTCATTCTCGAAAATACTATTTCTGGGGAAGTTATTGATTCTAGCATTTACCTGCGTTCTTGCCTTTTTGTAAGTTTGTAGCAACTACTGCCCCAATAAAAGTGGAAACTTGATTCTCTAAAATACGAATTGTGGGGAAGTTATTGAGTCTTGCATTTGCTGCTTTCTTGCCTTTTTGTAAGTTTGTAGCAACTACTGCCCCAATAAAAGTGGACACTTGATTCTCTAAAATTCGACTTCTGGGGAAGTTATTGATTCTTGCATTTGCCTGCGTTCTTGCCTTTTTGTAAATTTCTAGCAACTACGGGCCCAATAAAAGTGAAAACTTCATTCTCTTGATTCTCTTGATTCACTAAAATACGACCGAATTCTGGGGAAGTTATTGATTCTTGCATTTGCTTGCGCTATTGCCTTTTGGTACGTTTGTAGCAACTACGGCCCCAATAAAATTGGAATTGATTCTCTAAAATACGACTTCTGGGGAAGTTATTGAGTGTTGCATTTGCTGCTTTCTTGCCTTTTTGTAAGTTTGTAGCAACTACGGTCCCAATAAAAGTGGAATTTTGATTTTCTAAAATACGACTTCTGGGGAAGTTATTGATTCTAGCATTTGCCTGCGTTGTTGCCTTTTTGTAAATTTCTAGCAACTACGGACCCAATAAAAGTGGAAACTTGATTCTCTTGATTCTCTTGAATCACTAAAATAAGACCGAATTCTGGGGAAGTTATTGATTCTTGCATTTGCTTGCGCTATTGCCTTTTGGTACGTTTGTAGCAACTACGGCCCCAATAAAATTGGAAACTTGATTCTCTAAAATACGACTTCTGGGGAAGTTATTGAGTCTTGCATTTGCTGCTTTCTTGCCTTCTTATAAGTTTGTAGCAACTACTGCCCCAATAAAAGTGGAAACTTGATTCTCTAAAATACGAATTGTGGGGAAGTTATTGAGTCTTGCATTTGCTGCTTTCTTGCCTTTTTGTAAGTTTGTAGCAACTACGGATCCAATAAAAGTGGAAACTTGATTCTCTAAAATACGACTTCTGGGGAAGTTATTGATTCTAGCATTTGTCTGCGTTCTTGCCTGTTTGTAAATTTCTAGCAACTACGGGTCCAATAAGAGTGAAAACTTTGATTCTCTTGATTCACTAAAATACGACCGAATTCTGGGGAAGTTATTGATTCTTGCATTCGCTTGCGCTATTGCCTTTTTGTAAGTTTGTAGCAACTACTGCCCCAATAAAAGTGGACACTTGATTCTCTAAAATTCGACTTCTGGGGAAGTTATTGATTCTTGCATTTGGCTGCGTTCTTGACTTTTTGTAAATTGCTAGCAACTACGGGCCCAATAAAAGTGAAAACTTTATTCTCTTGATTCACTAAAATACAACCGAATTCTGGGGAAGTTATTGATTCTTGAATTTGCTTGCGCTATTGCCTTTTGGTACGTTTGCAGCAACGACGGCCCCAATAAAATTGGAAACTTCATTCTCTAAAATACGACTTCTGGGGAAGTTATTGATTCTAGCATTTACCTGCGTTCTTGCCTTTTTGTAAGTTTGTAGCAACTACGGTCCCAATAAAAGTGGAATTTTGATTCTCTAAAATACGACTTCCGGGGAAGTTATTGATTCTAGCATTTACCTGCGTTCTTGCCTTTTTGTAAGTTTGTAGCAACTACTGCCCCAATAAAAGTGGAAACTTGATTCTCTAAAATTCGACTTCTGGGGAAGTTATTGATTCTTGCATTTGGCTGCGTTCTTGACTTTTTGTAAATTGCTAGCAACTACGGGCCCAATAAAAGTGAAAACTTGATTCACTTGAGTCACTAAAATACGAGCGAATTCTGGGGAAGTTATTGATTCTTGCATTCGCTTGCGCTATTGCCTTTTGGTACGTTTGTAGCAACTACGGCCCCAATAAAATTGGAAACTTGATTCTCTAAAATACGACTTCTGGGGAAGTTATTGAGTTTTGCATTTGCTGCTTTCTTGCCTTTTTGTAAGTTTGTAGCAACTACGGCCCCAATAAAAGTGAAAATTTCATTCTCTAAAATACGACTTCTGGGGAAGTTATTGATTCTAGCATTTACCTGCGTTCTTGCCTTTTTGTAAGTTTGTAGCAACTACTGCCCCAATAAAAGTGGAAACTTGATTCTCTAAAATTCGACTACTGGGGAAGTTATTGATTCTAGCATTTGTCTGCGTTGTTGCCTCTTTGTAAATTTCTAGCAACTACGGGTCCAATAAAAGTGAAAACTTTGATTCTCTTGATTCACTAAAATACGACCGAATTCTGGGGAAGTTATTGATTCTTGCATTCGCTTGCGCTATTGCCTTTTTGTAAGTTTGTAGCAACTACTGCCCCAATAAAAGTGGACACTTGATTCTCTAAAATTCGACTTCTGGGGAAGTTATTGATTCTAGCATTTGTCTGCGTTCTTGCCTTTTTGTAAATTTCTAGCAACTACGGGCCCAATAAAAGTGAAAACTTTATTCTCTTGATTCACTAAAATACAACCGAATTCTGGGGAAGTTATTGATTCTTGCATTTGCTTGCGCTATTGCCTTTTGGTACGTTTGTAGCGACTGCGGCTCCAATAAAAGTGGAAACTTGATTCTCTAAAATACGACTTCTGGGGAAGTTATTGATCCTTGCATTTGGCTGCGTTCTTGCCTTTTTGTAAATTTCTAGCAACTACGGGCCCAATAAAAATGAAAACTTCATTCTCTTGGTTCTCTTGATTCACTAAAATACGACCGAATTCTGGGGAAGTTATTGATTCTTGAATTTGCTTGCGCTATTGCCTTTTGGTACGTTTGTAGCAACTACGGCCCCAATAAAATTGGAATTGATTCTCTAAAATACGAGTTCTGGGGAAGTTATTGAGTGTTGCATTTGCTGCTTTCTTGCCTTTTTGTAAGTTTGTAGCAACTACGGTCCCAATAAAAGTGGAATTTTGATTCTCTAAAATACGACTTCTGGGGAAGTTATTGATTCTAGCATTTGCCTGCGTTGTTGCCTTTTTGTAAATTTCTAGCAACTACGGACCCAATAAAAGTGGAAACTTGATTCTCTTGATTCTCTTGAATCACTAAAATAAGACCGAATTCTGGGGAAGTTATTGATTCTTGCATTTGCTTGCGCTATTGCCTTTTGGTACGTTTGTAGCAACTACGGCCCCAATAAAATTGGAAACTTGATTCTCTAAAATACGACTTCTGGGGAAGTTATTGAGTCTTGCATTTGCTGCTTTCTTGCCTTCTTATAAGTTTGTAGCAACTACGGCCCCAATAAAAGTGAAAACTTCATTCTCGAAAATACTATTTCTGGGGAAGTTATTGATTCTAGCATTTACCTGCGTTCTTGCCTTTTTGTAAGTTTGTAGCAACTACTGCCCCAATAAAAGTGGAAACTTGATTCTCTAAAATACGAATTGTGGGGAAGTTATTGAGTCTTGCATTTGCTGCTTTCTTGCCTTTTTGTAAGTTTGTAGCAACTACTGCCCCAATAAAAGTGGACACTTGATTCTCTAAAATTCGACTTCTGGGGAAGTTATTGATTCTTGCATTTGCCTGCGTTCTTGCCTTTTTGTAAATTTCTAGCAACTACGGGCCCAATAAAAGTGAAAACTTCATTCTCTTGATTCTCTTGATTCACTAAAATACGACCGAATTCTGGGGAAGTTATTGATTCTTGCATTTGCTTGCGCTATTGCCTTTTGGTACGTTTGTAGCAACTACGGCCCCAATAAAATTGGAATTGATTCTCTAAAATACGACTCCTGGGGAAGTTATTGAGTGTTGCATTTGCTGCTTTCTTGCCTTTTTGTAAGTTTGTAGCAACTACGGTCCCAATAAAAGTGGAATTTTGATTCTCTAAAATACGACTTCTGGGGAAGTTATTGATTCTAGCATTTGCCTGCGTTGTTGCCTTTTTGTAAATTTCTAGCAACTACGGACCCAATAAAAGTGGAAACTTGATTCTCTTGATTCTCTTGAATCACTAAAATAAGACCGAATTCTGGGGAAGTTATTGATTCTTGCATTTGCTTGCGCTATTGCCTTTTGGTACGTTTGTAGCAACTACGGCCCCAATAAAATTGGAAACTTGATTCTCTAAAATACGACTTCTGGGGAAGTTATTGAGTCTTGCATTTGCTGCTTTCTTGCCTTCTTATAAGTTTGTAGCAACTACTGCCCCAATAAAAGTGGAAACTTGATTCTCTAAAATACGAATTGTGGGGAAGTTATTGAGTCTTGCATTTGCTGCTTTCTTGCCTTTTTGTAAGTTTGTAGCAACTACGGATCCAATAAAAGTGGAAACTTGATTCTCTAAAATACGACTTCTGGGGAAGTTATTGATTCTAGCATTTGTCTGCATTCTTGCCTGTTTGTAAATTTCTAGCAACTACGGGTCTAATAAGAGTGAAAACTTTGATTCTCTTGATTCACTAAAATACGACCGAATTCTGGGGAAGTTATTGATTCTTGCATTCGCTTGCGCTATTGCCTTTTTGTAAGTTTGTAGCAACTACTGCCCCAATAAAAGTGGACACTTGATTCTCTAAAATTCGACTTCTGGGGAAGTTATTGATTCTTGCATTTGGCTGCGTTCTTGACTTTTTGTAAATTGCTAGCAACTACGGGCCCAATAAAAGTGAAAACTTTATTCTCTTGATTCACTAAAATACAACCGAATTCTGGGGAAGTTATTGATTCTTGAATTTGCTTGCGCTATTGCCTTTTGGTACGTTTGCAGCAACGACGGCCCCAATAAAATTGGAAACTTGATTCTCTAAAATACGACTTCTGGGGAAGTTATTGAGTCTTGCATTTGCTGCTTTCTTGCCTTTTTGTAAGTTTGTAGCAACTACGGCCCCAATAAAATTGGAAACTTCATTCTCTAAAATACGACTTCTGGGGAAGTTATTGATTCTAGCATTTACCTGCGTTCTTGCCTTTTTGTAAGTTTGTAGCAACTACGGTCCCAATAAAAGTGGAATTTTGATTCTCTAAAATACGACTTCCGGGGAAGTTATTGATTCTAGCATTTACCTGCGTTCTTGCCTTTTTGTAAGTTTGTAGCAACTACTGCCCCAATAAAAGTGGAAACTTGATTCTCTAAAATTCGACTTCTGGGGAAGTTATTGATTCTTGCATTTGGCTGCGTTCTTGACTTTTTGTAAATTGCTAGCAACTACGGGCCCAATAAAAGTGAAATCTTGATTCACTTGAGTCACTAAAATACGAGCGAATTCTGGGGAAGTTATTGATTCTTGCATTCGCTTGCGCTATTGCCTTTTGGTACGTTTGTAGCAACTACGGCCCCAATAAAATTGGAAACTTGATTCTCTAAAATACGACTTCTGGGGAAGTTATTGAGTTTTGCATTTGCTGCTTTCTTGCCTTTTTGTAAGTTTGCAGCAACTACGGCCCCAATAAAAGTGAAAATTTCATTCTCTAAAATACGACTTCTGGGGAAGTTATTGATTCTAGCATTTACCTGCGTTCTTGCCTTTTTGTAAGTTTGTAGCAACTACTGCCCCAATAAAAGTGGAAACTTGATTCTCTAAAATTCGACTACTGGGGAAGTTATTGATTCTAGCATTTGTCTGCGTTGTTGCCTCTTTGTAAATTTCTAGCAACTACGGGCCCAATAAAAGTGGAAACTTGATTCTCTTGATTCTCTTGAATCGCTAAAATAAGACCCAATTCTGGGGAAGTTATTGATTCTTGCATTTGCTTGCGCTATTGCCTTTTGGTAAGTTTGTAGCAACTACGGCCACAATAAATTTGGAAACTTGATTCTTTAAAGTACGACTTCTAGGGAAGTTATTGATTCTAGACTTTGCCTGCGTTCTTGCCTTTTTGTAAGTTTGTAGCAACTACTTACTGCCCCAATAAAAGTGGACACTTGATTGTCTAAAATTCGACTTGTGGGGAAGTTATTGATTCTAGCATTTGCCTGCGTTCTTGCCTTTTTGTAAATTTCTACGGGCCCAATAAAAGTGAAAACTTCATTCTCTTGATTCTCTTGATTCACTAAAATACGACTGAATTCTGGGGAAGTTATTGATTCTTGAATTTGCTTGCGCTATTGCCTTTTGGTACGTTTGTAGCAACTACGGCCCCAATAAAATTGGAAACTTGATTCTCTAAAATACGACTTCTGGGGAAGTTATTGAGTCTTGCATTTGCTGCTTTCTTGCCTTTTTGTAAGTTTGTAGCAACTACGGCCCCAATAAAAGTGAAAACTTCATTCTCTAAAATACAACTTCTGGGGAAGTTATTGATTCTAGCATTTACCTGCGTTCTTGCCTTTTTGTAAGTTTGTAGCAACTACGGACCCAATAAAAGTGAAAACTTCATTCTCTAAAATACAACTTCTGGGGAAGTTATTGATTCTAGCATTTACCTGCGTTCTTGCCTTTTTGTAAATTTCTAGCAACTACGGGTCCAATAAAAGTGAAAACTTTGATTCTCTTGATTCACTAAAATACGACCGAATTCTGGGGAAGTTATTGATTCTTGCATTCGCTTGCGCTATTGCCTTTTTGTAAGTTTGTAGCAACTACTGCCCCAATAAAAGTGGACACTTGAGTCTCTAAAATTCGACTTCTGGGGAAGTTATTGATTCTAGCATTTGTCTGCGTTCTTGCCTTTTTGTAAATTTCTAGCAACTACGGGCCCAATAAAAGTGAAAACTTTATTCTCTTGATTCACTAAAATACAACCGAATTCTGGGGAAGTTATTGATTCTTGCATTTGCTTGCGCTATTGCCTTTTGGTACGTTTGTAGCAACTACGGCTCCAATAAAAGTGGAAACTTGATTCTCTAAAATACGACTTCTGGGGAAGTTATTGATCCTTGCATTTGGCTGCGTTCTTGCCTTTTTGTAAATTTCTAGCAACTACGGGCCCAATAAAAATGAAAACTTCATTCTCTTGGTTCTCTTGATTCACTAAAATACGACCGAATTCTGGGGAAGTTATTGATTCTTGAATTTGCTTGCGCTATTGCCTTTTGGTACGTTTGTAGCAACTACGGCCCCAATAAAATTGGAATTGATTCTCTAAAATACGAGTTCTGGGGAAGTTATTGAGTGTTGCATTTGCTGCTTTCTTGCCTTTTTGTAAGTTTGTAGCAACTACGGTCCCAATAAAAGTGGAATTTTGATTCTCTAAAATACGACTTCTGGGGAAGTTATTGATTCTAGCATTTGCCTGCGTTGTTGCCTTTTTGTAAATTTCTAGCAACTACGGACCCAATAAAAGTGGAAACTTGATTCTCTTGATTCTCTTGAATCACTAAAATAAGACCGAATTCTGGGGAAGTTATTGATTCTTGCATTTGCTTGCGCTATTGCCTTTTGGTACGTTTGTAGCAACTACGGCCCCAATAAAATTGGAAACTTGATTCTCTAAAATACGACTTCTGGGGAAGTTATTGAGTCTTGCATTTGCTGCTTTCTTGCCTTCTTATAAGTTTGTAGCAACTACGGCCCCAATAAAAGTGAAAACTTCATTCTCGAAAATACTATTTCTGGGGAAGTTATTGATTCTAGCATTTACCTGCGTTCTTGCCTTTTTGTAAGTTTGTAGCAACTACTGCCCCAATAAAAGTGGAAACTTGATTCTCTAAAATACGTTTTCTGGGGAAGTTATTGATTCTAGCATTTACCTGCGTTCTTGCCTTTTTGTAAGTTTGTAGCAACTACGGTCCCAATAAAAGTGGAATTTTGATTCTCTAAAATACGACTTCCGGGGAAGTTATTGATTCTAGCATTTACCTGCGTTCTTGCCTTTTTGTAAGTTTGTAGCAACTACTGCCCCAATAAAAGTGGAAACTTGATTCTCTAAAATTCGACTTCTGGGGAAGTTATTGATTCTTGCATTTGGCTGCGTTCTTGACTTTTTGTAAATTGCTAGCAACTACGGGCCCAATAAAAGTGAAATCTTGATTCACTTGAGTCACTAAAATACGAGCGAATTCTGGGGAAGTTATTGATTCTTGCATTCGCTTGCGCTATTGCCTTTTTGTAAGTTTGTAGCAACTACTGCCCCAATAAAAGTGGACACTTGATTCTCTAAAATTCGACTTCTGGGGAAGTTATTGATTCTTGCATTTGGCTGCGTTCTTGACTTTTTGTAAATTGCTAGCAACTACGGGCCCAATAAAAGTGAAAACTTTATTCTCTTGATTCACTAAAATACAACCGAATTCTGGGGAAGTTATTGATTCTTGAATTTGCTTGCGCTATTGCCTTTTGGTACGTTTGCAGCAACGACGGCCCCAATAAAATTGGAAACTTCATTCTCTAAAATACGACTTCTGGGGAAGTTATTGATTCTAGCATTTACCTGCGTTCTTGCCTTTTTGTAAGTTTGTAGCAACTACGGTCCCAATAAAAGTGGAATTTTGATTCTCTAAAATACGACTTCCGGGGAAGTTATTGATTCTAGCATTTACCTGCGTTCTTGCCTTTTTGTAAGTTTGTAGCAACTACTGCCCCAATAAAAGTGGAAACTTGATTCTCTAAAATTCGACTTCTGGGGAAGTTATTGATTCTTGCATTTGGCTGCGTTCTTGACTTTTTGTAAATTGCTAGCAACTACGGGCCCAATAAAAGTGAAAACTTGATTCACTTGAGTCACTAAAATACGAGCGAATTCTGGGGAAGTTATTGATTCTTGCATTCGCTTGCGCTATTGCCTTTTGGTACGTTTGTAGCAACTACGGCCCCAATAAAATTGGAAACTTGATTCTCTAAAATACGACTTCTGGGGAAGTTATTGAGTTTTGCATTTGCTGCTTTCTTGCCTTTTTGTAAGTTTGTAGCAACTACGGCCCCAATAAAAGTGAAAATTTCATTCTCTAAAATACGACTTCTGGGGAAGTTATTGATTCTAGCATTTACCTGCGTTCTTGCCTTTTTGTAAGTTTGTAGCAACTACTGCCCCAATAAAAGTGGAAACTTGATTCTCTAAAATTCGACTACTGGGGAAGTTATTGATTCTAGCATTTGTCTGCGTTGTTGCCTCTTTGTAAATTTCTAGCAACTACGGGTCCAATAAAAGTGAAAACTTTGATTCTCTTGATTCACTAAAATACGACCGAATTCTGGGGAAGTTATTGATTCTTGCATTCGCTTGCGCTATTGCCTTTTTGTAAGTTTGTAGCAACTACTGCCCCAATAAAAGTGGACACTTGATTCTCTAAAATTCGACTTCTGGGGAAGTTATTGATTCTAGCATTTGTCTGCGTTCTTGCCTTTTTGTAAATTTCTAGCAACTACGGGCCCAATAAAAGTGAAAACTTTATTCTCTTGATTCACTAAAATACAACCGAATTCTGGGGAAGTTATTGATTCTTGCATTTGCTTGCGCTATTGCCTTTTGGTACGTTTGTAGCGACTGCGGCTCCAATAAAAGTGGAAACTTGATTCTCTAAAATACGACTTCTGGGGAAGTTATTGATCCTTGCATTTGGCTGCGTTCTTGCCTTTTTGTAAATTTCTAGCAACTACGGGCCCAATAAAAATGAAAACTTCATTCTCTTGGTTCTCTTGATTCACTAAAATACGACCGAATTCTGGGGAAGTTATTGATTCTTGAATTTGCTTGCGCTATTGCCTTTTGGTACGTTTGTAGCAACTACGGCCCCAATAAAATTGGAATTGATTCTCTAAAATACGAGTTCTGGGGAAGTTATTGAGTGTTGCATTTGCTGCTTTCTTGCCTTTTTGTAAGTTTGTAGCAACTACGGTCCCAATAAAAGTGGAATTTTGATTCTCTAAAATACGACTTCTGGGGAAGTTATTGATTCTAGCATTTGCCTGCGTTGTTGCCTTTTTGTAAATTTCTAGCAACTACGGACCCAATAAAAGTGGAAACTTGATTCTCTTGATTCTCTTGAATCACTAAAATAAGACCGAATTCTGGGGAAGTTATTGATTCTTGCATTTGCTTGCGCTATTGCCTTTTGGTACGTTTGTAGCAACTACGGCCCCAATAAAATTGGAAACTTGATTCTCTAAAATACGACTTCTGGGGAAGTTATTGAGTCTTGCATTTGCTGCTTTCTTGCCTTCTTATAAGTTTGTAGCAACTACGGCCCCAATAAAAGTGAAAACTTCATTCTCGAAAATACTATTTCTGGGGAAGTTATTGATTCTAGCATTTACCTGCGTTCTTGCCTTTTTGTAAGTTTGTAGCAACTACTGCCCCAATAAAAGTGGAAACTTGATTCTCTAAAATACGAATTGTGGGGAAGTTATTGAGTCTTGCATTTGCTGCTTTCTTGCCTTTTTGTAAGTTTGTAGCAACTACTGCCCCAATAAAAGTGGACACTTGATTCTCTAAAATTCGACTTCTGGGGAAGTTATTGATTCTTGCATTTGCCTGCGTTCTTGCCTTTTTGTAAATTTCTAGCAACTACGGGCCCAATAAAAGTGAAAACTTCATTCTCTTGATTCTCTTGATTCACTAAAATACGACCGAATTCTGGGGAAGTTATTGATTCTTGCATTTGCTTGCGCTATTGCCTTTTGGTACGTTTGTAGCAACTACGGCCCCAATAAAATTGGAATTGATTCTCTAAAATACGACTCCTGGGGAAGTTATTGAGTGTTGCATTTGCTGCTTTCTTGCCTTTTTGTAAGTTTGTAGCAACTACGGTCCCAATAAAAGTGGAATTTTGATTCTCTAAAATACGACTTCTGGGGAAGTTATTGATTCTAGCATTTGCCTGCGTTGTTGCCTTTTTGTAAATTTCTAGCAACTACGGACCCAATAAAAGTGGAAACTTGATTCTCTTGATTCTCTTGAATCACTAAAATAAGACCGAATTCTGGGGAAGTTATTGATTCTTGCATTTGCTTGCGCTATTGCCTTTTGGTACGTTTGTAGCAACTACGGCCCCAATAAAATTGGAAACTTGATTCTCTAAAATACGACTTCTGGGGAAGTTATTGAGTCTTGCATTTGCTGCTTTCTTGCCTTCTTATAAGTTTGTAGCAACTACTGCCCCAATAAAAGTGGAAACTTGATTCTCTAAAATACGAATTGTGGGGAAGTTATTGAGTCTTGCATTTGCTGCTTTCTTGCCTTTTTGTAAGTTTGTAGCAACTACGGATCCAATAAAAGTGGAAACTTGATTCTCTAAAATACGACTTCTGGGGAAGTTATTGATTCTAGCATTTGTCTGCATTCTTGCCTGTTTGTAAATTTCTAGCAACTACGGGTCTAATAAGAGTGAAAACTTTGATTCTCTTGATTCACTAAAATACGACCGAATTCTGGGGAAGTTATTGATTCTTGCATTCGCTTGCGCTATTGCCTTTTTGTAAGTTTGTAGCAACTACTGCCCCAATAAAAGTGGACACTTGATTCTCTAAAATTCGACTTCTGGGGAAGTTATTGATTCTTGCATTTGGCTGCGTTCTTGACTTTTTGTAAATTGCTAGCAACTACGGGCCCAATAAAAGTGAAAACTTTATTCTCTTGATTCACTAAAATACAACCGAATTCTGGGGAAGTTATTGATTCTTGAATTTGCTTGCGCTATTGCCTTTTGGTACGTTTGCAGCAACGACGGCCCCAATAAAATTGGAAACTTGATTCTCTAAAATACGACTTCTGGGGAAGTTATTGAGTCTTGCATTTGCTGCTTTCTTGCCTTTTTGTAAGTTTGTAGCAACTACGGCCCCAATAAAATTGGAAACTTCATTCTCTAAAATACGACTTCTGGGGAAGTTATTGATTCTAGCATTTACCTGCGTTCTTGCCTTTTTGTAAGTTTGTAGCAACTACGGTCCCAATAAAAGTGGAATTTTGATTCTCTAAAATACGACTTCCGGGGAAGTTATTGATTCTAGCATTTACCTGCGTTCTTGCCTTTTTGTAAGTTTGTAGCAACTACTGCCCCAATAAAAGTGGAAACTTGATTCTCTAAAATTCGACTTCTGGGGAAGTTATTGATTCTTGCATTTGGCTGCGTTCTTGACTTTTTGTAAATTGCTAGCAACTACGGGCCCAATAAAAGTGAAATCTTGATTCACTTGAGTCACTAAAATACGAGCGAATTCTGGGGAAGTTATTGATTCTTGCATTCGCTTGCGCTATTGCCTTTTGGTACGTTTGTAGCAACTACGGCCCCAATAAAATTGGAAACTTGATTCTCTAAAATACGACTTCTGGGGAAGTTATTGAGTTTTGCATTTGCTGCTTTCTTGCCTTTTTGTAAGTTTGCAGCAACTACGGCCCCAATAAAAGTGAAAATTTCATTCTCTAAAATACGACTTCTGGGGAAGTTATTGATTCTAGCATTTACCTGCGTTCTTGCCTTTTTGTAAGTTTGTAGCAACTACTGCCCCAATAAAAGTGGAAACTTGATTCTCTAAAATTCGACTACTGGGGAAGTTATTGATTCTAGCATTTGTCTGCGTTGTTGCCTCTTTGTAAATTTCTAGCAACTACGGGCCCAATAAAAGTGGAAACTTGATTCTCTTGATTCTCTTGAATCGCTAAAATAAGACCCAATTCTGGGGAAGTTATTGATTCTTGCATTTGCTTGCGCTATTGCCTTTTGGTAAGTTTGTAGCAACTACGGCCACAATAAATTTGGAAACTTGATTCTTTAAAGTACGACTTCTAGGGAAGTTATTGATTCTAGACTTTGCCTGCGTTCTTGCCTTTTTGTAAGTTTGTAGCAACTACTTACTGCCCCAATAAAAGTGGACACTTGATTGTCTAAAATTCGACTTGTGGGGAAGTTATTGATTCTAGCATTTGCCTGCGTTCTTGCCTTTTTGTAAATTTCTACGGGCCCAATAAAAGTGAAAACTTCATTCTCTTGATTCTCTTGATTCACTAAAATACGACTGAATTCTGGGGAAGTTATTGATTCTTGAATTTGCTTGCGCTATTGCCTTTTGGTACGTTTGTAGCAACTACGGCCCCAATAAAATTGGAAACTTGATTCTCTAAAATACGACTTCTGGGGAAGTTATTGAGTCTTGCATTTGCTGCTTTCTTGCCTTTTTGTAAGTTTGTAGCAACTACGGCCCCAATAAAAGTGAAAACTTCATTCTCTAAAATACAACTTCTGGGGAAGTTATTGATTCTAGCATTTACCTGCGTTCTTGCCTTTTTGTAAGTTTGTAGCAACTACGGACCCAATAAAAGTGAAAACTTCATTCTCTAAAATACAACTTCTGGGGAAGTTATTGATTCTAGCATTTACCTGCGTTCTTGCCTTTTTGTAAATTTCTAGCAACTACGGGTCCAATAAAAGTGAAAACTTTGATTCTCTTGATTCACTAAAATACGACCGAATTCTGGGGAAGTTATTGATTCTTGCATTCGCTTGCGCTATTGCCTTTTTGTAAGTTTGTAGCAACTACTGCCCCAATAAAAGTGGACACTTGAGTCTCTAAAATTCGACTTCTGGGGAAGTTATTGATTCTAGCATTTGTCTGCGTTCTTGCCTTTTTGTAAATTTCTAGCAACTACGGGCCCAATAAAAGTGAAAACTTTATTCTCTTGATTCACTAAAATACAACCGAATTCTGGGGAAGTTATTGATTCTTGCATTTGCTTGCGCTATTGCCTTTTGGTACGTTTGTAGCAACTACGGCTCCAATAAAAGTGGAAACTTGATTCTCTAAAATACGACTTCTGGGGAAGTTATTGATCCTTGCATTTGGCTGCGTTCTTGCCTTTTTGTAAATTTCTAGCAACTACGGGCCCAATAAAAATGAAAACTTCATTCTCTTGGTTCTCTTGATTCACTAAAATACGACCGAATTCTGGGGAAGTTATTGATTCTTGAATTTGCTTGCGCTATTGCCTTTTGGTACGTTTGTAGCAACTACGGCCCCAATAAAATTGGAATTGATTCTCTAAAATACGAGTTCTGGGGAAGTTATTGAGTGTTGCATTTGCTGCTTTCTTGCCTTTTTGTAAGTTTGTAGCAACTACGGTCCCAATAAAAGTGGAATTTTGATTCTCTAAAATACGACTTCTGGGGAAGTTATTGATTCTAGCATTTGCCTGCGTTGTTGCCTTTTTGTAAATTTCTAGCAACTACGGACCCAATAAAAGTGGAAACTTGATTCTCTTGATTCTCTTGAATCACTAAAATAAGACCGAATTCTGGGGAAGTTATTGATTCTTGCATTTGCTTGCGCTATTGCCTTTTGGTACGTTTGTAGCAACTACGGCCCCAATAAAATTGGAAACTTGATTCTCTAAAATACGACTTCTGGGGAAGTTATTGAGTCTTGCATTTGCTGCTTTCTTGCCTTCTTATAAGTTTGTAGCAACTACGGCCCCAATAAAAGTGAAAACTTCATTCTCGAAAATACTATTTCTGGGGAAGTTATTGATTCTAGCATTTACCTGCGTTCTTGCCTTTTTGTAAGTTTGTAGCAACTACTGCCCCAATAAAAGTGGAAACTTGATTCTCTAAAATACGACTTCTGGGGAAGTTATTGATTCTAGCATTTACCTGCGTTCTTGCCTTTTTGTAAGTTTGTAGCAACTACGGTCCCAATAAAAGTGGAATTTTGATTCTCTAAAATACGACTTCCGGGGAAGTTATTGATTCTAGCATTTACCTGCGTTCTTGCCTTTTTGTAAGTTTGTAGCAACTACTGCCCCAATAAAAGTGGAAACTTGATTCTCTAAAATTCGACTTCTGGGGAAGTTATTGATTCTTGCATTTGGCTGCGTTCTTGACTTTTTGTAAATTGCTAGCAACTACGGGCCCAATAAAAGTGAAATCTTGATTCACTTGAGTCACTAAAATACGAGCGAATTCTGGGGAAGTTATTGATTCTTGCATTCGCTTGCGCTATTGCCTTTTGGTACGTTTGTAGCAACTACGGCCCCAATAAAATTGGAAACTTGATTCTCTAAAATACGACTTCTGGGGAAGTTATTGAGTCTTGCATTTGCTGCTTTCTTGCCTTTTTGTAAGTTTGTAGCAACTACGGCCCCAATAAAATTGGAAACTTCATTCTCTAAAATACGACTTCTGGGGAAGTTATTGATTCTAGCATTTACCTGCGTTCTTGCCTTTTTGTAAGTTTGTAGCAACTACGGTCCCAATAAAAGTGGAATATTGATTCTCTAAAATACGACTTCCGGGGAAGTTATTGATTCTAGCATTTACCTGCGTTCTTGCCTTTTTGTAAGTTTGTAGCAACTACTGCCCCAATAAAAGTGGAAACTTGATTCTCTAAAATATGACTTCTGGGGAAGTTATTGATTCTTGCATTTGGCTGCGTTCTTGACTTTTTGTAAATTGCTAGCAACTACGGGCCCAATAAAAGTGAAAACTTAATTCTCTTGATTCACTAAAATACGACCGAATTCTGGGGAAGTTATTGATTCTTGCATTTGCTTGCGCTATTGCCTTTTGGTACGTTTGTAGCAACTACGGCCCCAATAAAATTGGAATTGATTCTCTAAAATACGACTTCTGGGGAAGTTATTGAGTGTTGCATTTGCTGCTTTCTTGCCTTTTTGTAAGTTTGTAGCAACTACGGGCCCAATAAAAGTGAAATCTTGATTCACTTGAGTCACTAAAATACGAGCGAATTCTGGGGAAGTTATTGATTCTTGCATTCGCTTGCGCTATTGCCTTTTGGTACGTTTGTAGCAACTACGGCCCCAATAAAATTGGAAACTTGATTCTCTAAAATACGACTTCTGGGGAAGTTATTGAGTTTTGCATTTGCTGCTTTCTTGCCTTTTTGTAAGTTTGTAGCAACTACGGCCCCAATAAAAGGGAAAACTTCATTCTCTAAAATACAACTTCTGGGGAAGTAATTGATTCTAGCATGCCTTTTTGTAAGTTTGTAGCAACTACTGCCCCAATAAAAGTGGAAACTTGATTCTCTAAAATTCGACTCTGGGGAAGTTATTGATTCTAGCATTTGCCGGCGTTCTTGCCTTTTTGTAAGTTTGTAGCAACTACTGCCCCAATAAAAGAGGTCACTTGATTCTCTAAAATTCGACTTCTGGGGAAGTTATTGATTCTTGCATTTGCCTGCGTTCTTGACTTTTTGTAAATTGCTAGCAACTACGGGCCCAATAAAAATGAAAACTTAATTCTCTTGATTCTCTTGATTCACTAAAATAAGACCGAATTCTGGGGAAGTTATTGATTCTTGCATTCGCTTGCGCTATTGCCTTTTGGTACGTTTGTAGCAACTACGGCCCCAATAAAATTGGAAAGTTGATTCTCTAAAATACGACTTCTGGGGAAGTTATTGAGTCTTGCATTTGCTGCTTTCTTGAATCAATATTCCAATTTTATTGGGGCCGTAGTTGCTACAAACGTACCAAAAGGCAATAGCGCAAGCAAATGCAAGAATCAATAACTTCCCCAGAATTCGGTCGTATTTTAGTGAATCAAGTTTTCACTTTTATTGGGCCCGTAGTTGCTAGAAATTTACAAAAAGACAAGAACGCAGGCAAATGCAAGAATCAATAACTTCCCCAGAAGTCGTATTTTAGAGAATGAAGTTTCCACTTTTATTGGGGCCGTAGTTGCTACAAACTTGCAAAAAGGCAAGAACGCAGGTAAATGCTAGAATCAATAACTTCCCCAGAAGTCGTATCTTAGAGAATGAAGTTTCCACTTTTATTGGGGCCGTAGTTGCTACAAACTTACAAAAACGCAAGAACGCAGGTAAATGCTACAATCAATAACTTCCCCAGAAGTCGTATTTTAGAGATTCAAGTTTCCACTTTTATTGGGGCCGTAGTTGCTATAAACTTACAAAAAGGCAAGAAAGCAGCAAATGCAAGACTCAATAACTTCCCCAAAAGTCGTATTTTAGAGAATCAAGTTTCCAATTTTCACTTTTATTGGGCCGGTAGTTGCTAGAAATTTACAAAAAGACCAGAACGCAGGCAAATGCAAGAATCAATAACTTCCCCAGAAGCCGAATTTTAGAGAATCGAGTTTCCACTTTTATTGGGGCAGTAGTTGCTACAAACTTACAAAAAGGCAAGAACGCAGGTAAATGCTAGAATCAATAACTTCCCCAGAAGTCTTATTTTAGAGAATGAAGTTTCCACTTTTATTGGGGCCGTAGTTGCTACAAACTTGCAAAAAGGCAAGAACGCAGGTAAATGCCAGAATCAATAAGTTCCCCAGAATTCGGTCGTATTTTAGTGAATCAAGAGAATCAAGTTTTCACTTTTATTGCGCTCGTAGTTGCTAGAAATTTACAAACTTCAACTTCAAACTTCAACTTCAAACTTCAACTTCAACTTCAAACTTCAACTTCAAACTTCAACTTCAAACTTCAACTTCAAACTTCAACTTCAAACTTCAACTTCAAACTTCAACTTCAGACTTCAACTTCAAACCTCAACTTCAAACTTCAACTTCAAACTTCAAGTTTAATCGCAAACTTCAAATTTAAACTTCAACTTCAAACTTCAACTTCAAACTTCAACTTCAAACTTCAACTTCAACTTCAAACTTCAACTTCAAACTTCAACTTCAAACTTCAACTTCAAACTTCAACTTCAAACTTCAACTTCAAACTTCAACTTCAAACTTCAACTTCAAACTTCAACTTCAAACTTCAAGTTCAAACTTCAAGTTCAAACTTCAAGTTCAAACTTCAAGTTCAAACTTCAAGTTCAAACTTCAAGTTCAAACTTCAACTTCAAGCTTCAACTTCAAACTTCAACTTCAAACTTCAACTTCAAATTTCAACTTCAAACTTCAACTTCAACTTCAAACTTCAACTTCAAACTTCAACCTCAAAAATCAACTTCAAACTTCAACTTCAAACTTCAAACTTCAACTTCAAATTTCAACCTCAAACTTCAACTTCAAACTTCAACTTCAAACTTCAACTTCAAACTTCAACTTCAAACTTCAACTTCAAACTTCAAATTCAAACTTCGACTTCAAACATCTACTTCAAACATCAACTTCAAACTTCAACTTCAAACTTCAACTTCAAACTTCAACTTCGAACTTCAACTGCAAACTTCAGCTTCAAACTTCAACTTCAAACTTCAACTTCAAACTTCAACTTCAAACTTCAACTTCAAACTTCAACTTCAAACTTCAACTTCAAACTTCAACTTCAAACTTCAACTTCAAACTTCAACTTCAAACTTCAATTTCAAACTTCAACTACAACTTCAAACTTCAACTTCAAATTCAACTTCAAACTTCAACTTCAAACTTCAACTTCAAACTTCAACTTCAAACTTCAACTTCAAACTTCAACTTCAAACTTCAATTTCAAAATTCAACTTCAAACTTCAATTTCAAACTTCAACTTCAAACTTCAACTTCAAACTTCAACTTCAAACTTCAACTTCAAACTTCAACTTCAACTTCAAACCTCAACTTCAAACTTCAACTTCAAACTTCAACTTCAAACTTCAACTTCAAACTTCAACTTCAACTTCAAACTTCAACTTCAAACTTCAACTTCAAACTTCAACTTCAAACTTCAACTTCAAACTTCAACTTCAAACTTCAACTTCAAACTTCAACTTCAAACTTCAACTTCAACTTCAAACTTCAACTTCAAACTTCAACTTCAAACTTCAACTTCAAACTTCAACTTCAAACTTCAACTTCAAACCTCAACTTCAAACTTCAACTTCAACTTCAAACCTCAACTTCAAACTTCAACTTCAAACTTCAACTTCAAACTTCAACTTCAACTTCAAACTTCAACTTCAACTTCAAACTTCAACTTCAAACTTCAACTTCAAACTTCAACTTCAAACTTCAACTTCAAACTTCAACTTCAAACTTCAACTTCAAACTTCAACTTCAAACTTCAAATTCAAACTTCAACTTCAAACTTCAACTTCAAACTTCAATTTCAAACTTCAATTTCAAACTTCAACTTCAAACTTCAACTTCAACTTCAAACTTCAACTTCAAACTTCAACTTCAAACTTCAACTTCAAACTTCAACTTCAAACTTCAACTTCAAACTTCAATTTCAAACTTCAACTACAACTTCAAACTTCAACTTCAAATTCAACTTCAAACTTCAACTTCAAACTTCAACTTCAAACTTCAACTTCAAACTTCAACTTCAAACTTCAACTTCAAACTTCAATTTCAAAATTCAACTTCAAACTTCAATTTCAAACTTCAACTTCAAACTTCAACTTCAAACTTCAACTTCAAACTTCAACTTCAAACTTCAACTTCAACTTCAAACCTCAACTTCAAACTTCAACTTCAAACTTCAACTTCAAACTTCAACTTCAAACTTCAACTTCAACTTCAAACTTCAACTTCAAACTTCAACTTCAAACTTCAACTTCAAACTTCAACTTCAAACTTCAACTTCAAACTTCAACTTCAAACTTCAACTTCAAACTTCAACTTCAACTTCAAACTTCAACTTCAAACTTCAACTTCAAACTTCAACTTCAAACTTCAACTTCAAACTTCAACTTCAAACCTCAACTTCAAACTTCAACTTCAACTTCAAACCTCAACTTCAAACTTCAACTTCAAACTTCAACTTCAAACTTCAACTTCAACTTCAAACTTCAACTTCAACTTCAAACTTCAACTTCAAACTTCAACTTCAAACTTCAACTTCAAACTTCAACTTCAAACTTCAACTTCAAACTTCAACTTCAAACTTCAACTTCAAACTTCAAATTCAAACTTCAACTTCAAACTTCAACTTCAAACTTCAATTTCAAACTTCAATTTCAAACTTCAACTTCAAACTTCAACTTCAACTTCAAACTTCAACTTCAAACTTCAACTTCAAACTTCAACTTCAAACTTCAACTTCAAACTTCAACTTCAAACTTCAACTTCAAACTCCAACTTCAAACTTCAACTTCAAACTTCAACTTCAAACTTCAACTTCAACTTCAAACTTCAACTTCAAACTTCAACTTCAAACTTCAATTTCAACTTCAACTTCAACTTCAAACTTCAACTTCAAACTTCAACTTCAAACTTCAACTTCAAACTTCAACTTCAAACTTCAACTTCAAACTTCAACTTCAAACTTCAACTTCAAACTTCAGCTTCAAACTTCAACTTCAAACTTCAACTTCAAACTTCAACTTCAAACTTCAACTTCAAACTTCAACTTCAAACTTCAACTTCAAACTTCAACTTCAAACTTCAACTTCAAACTTCAACTTCAAACTTCATCTTCAAACTTCAGCTTCAAACTTCATCTTCAAACTTCAACTTCAAACTTCAACTTCAAACTTCAACTTCAAACTTCAACTTCAAACTTCAACTTCAAACTTCAACTTCAAACTTCAGCTTCAAACTTCAACTTCAAACTTCAACTTCAAACTTCAACTTCAAACTTCAACTTCAAACTTCAACTTCAAACTTCAACTTCAAACTTCAACTTCAAACTTCAACTTCAAACTTCAACTTCAAA